>JALGQJ010000005.1:4187863-5492863 GCA_023055345.1 Quercus wislizeni | reverse complement strand
CCCGAGTCCCTTTCATAATCCTCTAGCACTTTTACCACTCTATCACATTCCTCCCTTGTGGCTCTACAAAACACAATGCTATCATCGGCAAATAACATATGGGTAATTCTTGGGGCACTTCTACACACGGCAATCCCATTTAAATTCCCTTCTCTCTCTTCCTTCTTGAACATTGCCAATAAACCCTCGGCACATAATAAGAACAAGTAGGGAGAAATAGGATCACCTTGGCGTAACCCCCTTGACGGAGTAATCTTCCCTTTTGGCTCGCCATTAATCAACACAGAGTAGGACACCGTTGTTACACACATCATTATTAAAGAGATCCATCTTTCATGAAACCCCATCTTCCTCATCATAGCTTCCAAGTACACCCATTCGACTCTATCATATGCCTTGTTCATGTCGAGCTTTACGGCCATAAGGGCTTCCTTCCCTTTTTTCCTTTGATCGATGCAATGCATGGTTCCAAAAGCTACAATCACATTATCAGTAATAAGTCTCCCCGGGACAAACGCGCTTTGCGACTCATCAATCACTGCATCCAATACTCTTTTCAATCTATTAGCAAGAACCTTTGAGATTAGTTTATACACCACATTGCACAGACTTATTGGCCTAAAGTCCGTCATTTTTTGGGGGGATTTCACCTTTGGGATAAGGCAGATGTAGGTTCCGTTCAGGCCGCAAGGCATCCTGCCAGAATTTAGGGAAGAGAGAACACACTTGACCACTTCTAGTCCCACAATATTCCAATAATGTTTAAAAAAGATTGGTGACATACCATCCGGCCCGGGAGCTTTTGTTGGGTGCATTTGCTTTAAGGCATTCCACACTTCCTCAGCCTTGAATTCCGCATTCAGGTCCTCATTCATATCCCAAGAGACACGAGTAGTTATTGAGCTCAAGCTAGACTCAAAATTCCCTGGCTGATCAGATTTGTAAATGTTTTCAAAGTACCCCAAAATGGTTCGCTCAATTGCTTCTTTATCTTCTTGCCAAACTCCATTCAAATCTTGAAGCCCCACAATCCAATTTTTCCTTCGTCTTTGACTTGCAGTAGCGTGGAAGAACTTTGTGTTTCTATCCCCCCATTTTAACCACAGATTTCTGGACCGTTGATTCCACATCATTTCTTCCCTAGCCTGAATCTCATTAATTTCCTTACGCACCCTCTTGATCTCCACTGCCTTCCCATGTAAACTGTCCCATAATTCCAACATTTGGAGTTTCTCCTTTTTTTTCTTTCAGCAGCTTATTGACATTACCAAACTCCATCCAGTTCCATTTTTGAAGCTGGTCTTGGCATCTTTTAATTCTTCCCCTTAGATCGTCCTCTGAGTCCCCCCGATCCACCTCCCACGCCCCTTCTATTATTTCTCTACATCTATCATCCCTTGTCCACATAGCTTCAAAAAAGAAACGTTTCCTCCCCTGTTTTTTGGTTTGTTTACGCGTGAGAGAGAGCATCAGCAAACAATGATCCGAAATAGGCATCGCTACATGCCTCACTCTCGCCTCAGGGAATAAACTCATCCAATCCTCATTCGCTACCATTCTATCAAGCCTAATTTTTGTACGCTGCACACCATACCTCCCATTACACCAAGTGAATTTCTGACCCGAGAAGCCTAAGTCATAAAGCTCACATCTATTCAAACAATCCCTAAATTCTGCCATCTGATTAGCATTTCTATCCAACCACCCAATTTTCTCATCTAACTTTGTAATTTCATTAAAGTCCCCAAACACTATCCAAGGCATAGTATACTGATTTTTAAGAAAATCCAACAATTGCCACGAGATAGAACGTTTACCTGAATTGGGATGCCCATAGAAACCGGTAGCCCTCCACGGCCTCGGAGCCGAGCTCGAATGGACTTCCACATCAATGTGAGAGTGTGAGAAGCTTCTAAGCCTGACATCTGAGCCTTCCTTCCACATCATTGCTAATCCTCCGCTTTGTCCGTCACTAGGAACCGTAATTCCCTGCGTATACTCCAATTTATTTCTAACACCCTTCATTTTGCTCTCCCCTGTCTTCGTTTCAGATAAGAAGACCAGCAACGGATCTTTCGATCTCACCTCATCAGCAAGATTTCGAACTGCCAAGGCCGACCCAATGCCTCGGCAATTCCACGCCAATATCGTCATGAGGCTCGGCGGTGCTGCCTTGCAGCCACCGCCTCTCCGCCAACCATCACCGTATCCTCACAAGGGCTACGGCTGCCCAGTTTTCCTTCAGTTCTCACTTTTTTTCTGCGTTTTGTGTCCAACGTTTTTGGGTCTAAGTCACTTACAGAGATTTGACCTCCTCATTTCAGACTTTTGGGCCCCTTTTCCTCCCCTTTTTTCTCCATTTTAACTTCTCAGGCCAACCTTTTCCAATGCCTGCTATTTTGGCCCAACTTTTCTTCAATCCAGCCCTTTGTTTCATCAAACACCAAAGCTAATGGGCCAGCTTCGGTCTTCAGGCCCATATGCCCAGCCAGCCCACTATTTGCCTCAGCGTCTGTCACGTCCTTTTCTTTTCCCACGTCTTTGACCTTTTGTTCAGTACTCTTCTCCCTTAACATACTCTCTATCCCAAGAGTCTGAGCTTTATCCTGACCCGAGGCACCCCCTCCTACATCCATCACCTTACCTTCTTTCTTTTCAGTCACCCCATCACCCAAACCATTTTCGTGCAGCACCCCCTCACCCATACCATTTTCGTGCAACATCCTATCACCCCTGCCAGTATCTTGTAGACCCCCAGACGCAAGCAAGCCTTCCCCATCATGGCCTTTCATCTGTGTCAGCGTAATTTCCTCCAATGCAGGCTGTCTCGGGTCCTGGGCCTCACCCACTCCCACTGAAATTTCATTTGCCCTGAGATTAAACTTTCTCTTCTCCGGTTCAACTCCGCCGCCCCACCTTCTCATGTCTGTGTTCGCTCCCCTGTCCATACCCGTTCTGTTTTGTTCTTGCGCGTATCTTCTCATAAAATCTCCTCTCATCCATGCGCCATACTGTAGCGTCTCCTCCTCTGTGATGTTTGTTTTTTCCGCATCATTTTCTGGGCATTCTTTCAGAGCATGGTTCAGCAGTCCACACCGGTAGCAAAAGTTTGGCAACCTCTCATACTTGAAATTGACCCACCTACTTTCACCGCCTTCCACCATAATCTTTTTTCCACGAATCAATCCCTTGGTCACATCTAAACGCACCTTTACCCTCTGACACGTTCCCCACTGAACCCCAGACTCTTGGACATCTATCTCCAGCACCTCACCTAGCTTGGTACCAATTGCTAGGCCTATTTCCTTAGTTCTGCAATTTAAAGGAAGGTTGAAATTTTGGACCCAAAAATGAGCCCACCTAATTTCCACCTCCTTCGGTGTAAGTTTCCCATCAAACTCTTGGAGTAGTACCAATTGCTTTTCATAACTCCATGGACACATATCCATCACTTTCTTTTTGTCCCTACCATCCCCGAATTCCACCAAGAATAATTCCTCATCAACCTCAGAGATTTGGACATTTTTATTGGGTTTCCAGAGCATTCTCATGTTTTTTCTGAGTGCCTCAATGCTTATGCTTTTGTGAGCTAAAATTTTCATTAGCACACAGTTCCTCCCGATCTCCCTTGCAGCCTTGGTACATTTTAAATCAATTTCAATTCCTTCACCTTCTTCCTCGGTAAATGACAGTTTGCTCCACAATTTTTCCAGTTCCTCTGCCATTCTGTTTCTCTGCAAGTTTCTATGCCAAAGTAAAGTATACTCCTCTCAGTGGGAGAGGACCACCCCACGCCCCCACTCAGGAGGGTACACTACCTCTTGCAAGTGGCTGCAAGACTACTCCCTGCTTCCACACGCACTCATGCATGAGAGCACCAAACGACTCGTTTCGCTACTTTTCTTTAAACTAGTTTGATTACTTTTAAGTTGGTGTTAAGCGTGCACTATTGCATGCCTCACGTGAGTCCCCCAAGATACTACAGGTCTCATTTAACTTGTTTTTGGTCCAAAAAAGTCACTATTTAGCGGGTCCCACTCTTTTGTTTTTGCCTACCTTTTTATTTATCGCTGGTCTCACTTGTTTTTTTTTTTTTTTTTTTTTTTGGGCAACAACATTTTCAGGAAAAAAGAAAAAAAAAAGAATTTATTTTATTTAATTTTAAAATTTTTTCTACCGCACTTTTAACAATTAGCTTCAAAGAATTCCATATTTTATGGATAAACCAAGAGGGTTTTCTAAACATTTTCCTATTGCTGACTACTAGATAACACTGCTTGTGTCATTTCTTGATTTTTTTAAAATAAGGAGAACCAAAGTAAACTAACTAAGTTTTAGGTGTTATCTAAATTCTTTGACTATTTTCTAAATGATCAGTTTTGTTGGAGGGGTGAAAAAATGGGGGATAGAAAATGGGGGCAATTATAGGAAAATTGGAGAATAAAAGAGGTTTAATTTTCTCTTATATGCATTTGGTTAGAAGGATAGAAAAGTACAGAGATAGAAAATTCATTTGTTTGGTTGAAAAAAAAATGAAATGATGAAAAATGAAGTTTGAATAAAATTACAATTATGTCCCTTTTAAATAAAACAAAAATTAACACATTTTTTATTTAAAAATTGTGAATGGACACCCTTTTTTAAAAATTTGAAAAAAAAAAAAACATAATCCAAAGGAATTAATACGTATGAAAAAAAACAAAAACAAAAACAAACAAATGAGATGGTAATAGAAAAAAAAAATAGACAAAAAAGAAAGAATAGAAGAAACACATGATCGGACACCCTTTTTTAAAAATTATAAAATAAATAAAAAAATAAAAAAAAAAAACATAATCCAAAGGAATTAATACATATGAAAAAAAAAACAAAAACAAAAACAAACAAATGAGATGGTAATAGAAAAAAAATAGACAAAAAAGAAAGAATAGAAGAAACACGTGATCAGAAAATTCAAGATCTCTCTCTCTCTCTCTCTCTCTCTCTCTCTCTCTCTCTCTCTCTCTCTCTCTCTCTCTCTCTCTCTCTCTCTCTCTCTCTCTCTCTCTCTCTCTCTCTCTCTCTCTCTCACAAAGAAGCGTTGTACAAGTACAGCCATATAGGGGCCATTTTGGTCTCTCCAAGCTAGACCTTTTTGCTTTGATCCCCTTTTCTCTTAAGTTTTCTCCCCAAATTGGGGAAATAGATTTTTGGTTGGCTCGAGTAGAAAACATTCAGGCCGCATCAGTTTTCCCTCTTAAAATCCACCCAACCAAACACCTTCAAAAATAGTTTTATCTCCCCCCCCTCCCCTCTTTTCAATCTCCCTAAAATCCATCTAACCTGACAAACCCTAAAGAGACTTGTTAGAGGCACCGATTAAAAAGCACAAAACAATTCACTCTCTACCACTCGATTCACTTGAGTCCCACAACTCCCACCACATATACATTCACGGTGCCTCTAGAGTCTAGACTTTTCATTTGTTAAATAAAGGTAAGTTGATAAATTTAAAGGCAAAAAAATAGGAAGAAGAAGATCAAAGAAAGAAAAAGGAATGGTGGTAAGCTATTAACTTAACACAAAACCTCCTCCTCCTCCACTAGGCAGCTTCTCATGACAAAAGATTTTTTTTTCCCCCAAAACATTTCTACCAACTATTCAATTTATTGACATGTTGACTTTTTTAAGTTATTATTTTATGTTAATGCTCATATATTTTTTGTGAAGAAAATGTATTAACCTGTGCTATATGATATTTGAAAGATGTTAGAGAATGAAAGTCAAGTTTTATTGTAAATTTTCCATGTGGGGCAAACTAACTGATTAAATGCTAAAGCTTTCATTTTTATGCAAAAAGAGTAGTATTTCATGTCAATGGATATAGAAAAATAAGGTCTTCCAAGCTCATGGACTGCCTAATTCGCCGTGAAAGACTCATAATAAGTAAAAAGCGATAACTAGGAGTTATTATCCCAAAAAAAAAAAAGCAATTCCAGGAGAATTTATAAGCTAGTGTATCCGACAACCGTTACTCAACAGCTATCAATGTCAATCATTAAAAGTGTCAGACGTTATAAAACCATAACCATCCCATTAATAGGGTCTCCAACGGTCACCAAAATCGTAAGTATATGACTATCAAAAAAAAAAAAAAAAATTTCTAAGTATATAATACACACCTACTAGTATGAAATACATAGATCATTTCTCTACCTTTCTAATTGGTCATTGCAATCCACTCAGTGGGAGCTGGGTCTTCCTTCCATGGCCCCCTTTACTTCGATAAATATGTCCTTGCTGGATTTGTATGCTATGCTTCCAATGATGACATTGACACCATTAACTCAAAAAAAAATAATTGGATATATTCAAAAAAAAAAAAAAAAAATTCCTTGGGAATCGGATATATTCAACTTTCGTTGTTAATATCTTTCAAAATAAAAGGTTTCATTATTGATGCTATTTCCATTAAAAAAAGGTTATACTTCTATTTATATTTTTTCTAATAAATTTTTCATGTGGTGCAAACTAACTGATTAAATGCTAAAACTTTTATTTTTAGGCCAAATTCCAAAACTCATCATCTAAGTTTCATTACTTTTTATTTAAGTCCTTTAAGTTTGTGTTATTTCATTTCAGTCATCTAAGTTTTAAAACTCTTCAATTCAGTCCTCCATTAACCTGTCATCCACGGCTGCCGTTAAATCCCCAAATAATGTCATTTTTCTCTTGCTTTAATATTTAGTTTGTATTTCTTAATTATAAAAATAAAAATAAAAATAACCGTTAATTAGAAAATTCCAGAAATTTTTTAAAAAAAAAAAAAAAAATCCCCAAACCAAACAGTGTCGTCCTCTCACCGTAAAATTAAAAAAAGAACCCACCCTAAAAACTACCTTGAAGCCTCTTAAATCAACAATGAATGAATCCATGGGCAACTGTTCCATTGACACAGTGACACCACGGAAAATAATGAGGTAATGGTTTTGCAAAAAGGCAAGTAAAATACGGAAACACTATTAAAGAATACCAGGACAAACATCACTGAAACTTTAGCTTCAGAAGGGAGAGAAATAAATAAATAATTCAACCTCAAACTTCTTATTCACGTGCAAACATGTACCAACAAAATCAGGGGACTTGCTAGGAAAAACAATGAGTCCATGTTATTCTTTTTTAGTTTTTGCGTTTCTGGAGCCGCGGATAATAGCTCTTTCTCTCGCTCTCGTTCTCTCACTCTCCTTCTCCCTCTCAATCTCAATCTCCTTCTCCCTCTTTCTTTCTCAGTTTTCAGGTTAGGAAGGGATTTTGGGGTGGGTTCTTTTTTGATTTTATGGACAGGGGACGACACTGTTTGGTTTGGGGATTTTTTTTTTTTTTTAATTTCTGGATTTTTTTTAATTAACATTTTTTTATATATAAATTAAGAAATAAAAACTAAATATTAAATAAAGAGCAAAACGGCGTCATTTTGAAGATTTAATGGCAGGTTAATGGAGAACTGATTTGAGGAGTTTTAAAACTTGGAGGACTGAAATAAAAAATAAATAAATAACGTAAACTTAGAGAATTGAAATGAAAGGTAGTAAAACTTAGAGGATAAATTTTGGAGCTTAACCTTATTTTTATGCAAAAAGAGTAGTATCTATGCCGATGCATATGGAAAAATAAGGTCTTCCAAGCTCATGGACGACCTAATTCGTCATTAAAGACCCGTATTAAGTAAAAAGCAATAACTAAGCGAAGTTATGAACAACAACCAACAGTGGCATTTTCACAATTTAAGCAAAGTTATGAGCAATAACCAATAGAAGTTATGAGCAAAAACCAATAGCGACACTGCAAAGCACCACTATAGTCCAAATGGACCTATAGTGGTATTTTCAAGATCTATAGCGATGTTTTGCAAGCGGCGGTGCTATAGCCCTCGTATTTTGTAGTGCAATGACCGTTGCCTAATGACTATCAATGCCGGTCATTAAAAGTGTCAGACGTTATAGAACCATCCCATTAATGGGGTTTCCAACGGTCACTCAAACGTAAAGTATATAATGCAAATCCAACAATACGGCCAAAATATGAAATACATAAATCATTTCCCTCCCTTTTCAATTGGTCATTATTCTCTAGAATTCTGAGTTTAGTATCGGAGATCCATGCCCTTCTTATCTTATCTCATTTTTGCAAGCTAATTGGATAGGCCCTCGACAAGTGCGAGTGGACGAGTAACTTACCCGGAAATTTGGTTTCATCACATGTGAAAATTTTTTGCGAGACAATATTTAGTTTCACAATTCTTTTTCTTTTTTTTTTCTGTTTTGGTAATAACATTCCTAAATTTAGCTACACTCTAGACATACAAAACTAATAAAGATCCACAAAATTTGACTAACACAAAAACCTTAATCTACAGCACCATAAAATTCTACATATGTGTTGATATATAACTTGATATCCTACACATACCAATGAGCTCTCACAGCCAAACACATACTCGTATAGTCACATACCCAACTGAAAAGTAGTCCAAATATCATTCAAATAAGACCAAGCATTTCACGATACACTCCACCACTATACGTCGTCGATGCTCTAATCCATCTCTCTGATCAGTGTTTGCGTTTGGAGTTACCATGAGTATACCAGATTCTAGATTTGATAGTATCATAGAGGATGGTCTTTTTGAAACACATTGGTGTGGTTGAGTAGGTGGAAAAATTATAATCCTATATACTATGGGACTATAATAACTTTGTACTCACTTCATTCACGTGAATAATGGAACCTACTATAAATTTAATTACTACGAAGGCTCAATTTTATATTTACATATATATATATATATATAAAGGTAAAATTTAGAGAAAATCCAAGTAGATTCTAAAATTAAGCTCTAATTTTGTGCTATGTGTTCTAAAATTTATCTTAATTATGATGCACGGATATTTACTACACACTAAAATCAAAGGGACTAGGCAAAATTGAACTCTAATTTTGTGCCAGAGAAAATCCAATTAGATTTCAATTAAATTCTCAATTTCAAGCCATGTGTCCCATCTAATTTTTAATTTTTGTGTCAAGTGAATTACTAAGTGTAAAATCAAAGAGTCTAAATCCAGTTAAATTCTAAATTAGATTTCAATTAGAGTCCAATTTTGCACCATATGTCCATCTAATTTTTGATTCTTGTGACAAGTGAATTATTGGGTATAAAAACTAAAGAGTCTAAATTCAATTAAATTCTAAATCATATATATATATATATATATATATATATATATATAATGAGAAACCATTACATATTTTATGGTTTAAAAAAAGTGTAAGCTAATACGATGTATAATTTGAACCTCTTCTAAAAATATATATATAATTTGAATTGTAGAATTGTGATTGTTTTTAATTATACTTGTGTATATGAATGGGATTACACACTAGTTATATCAAATGAGTGAATACAGAATTATTGTACTTTAGGAAGATTGTATCATTACTCGGGTAGGATTTTAGGTAGGTGGAAAAATTACTCAACAGTTTAGGGCTACAATAACTTCAAACTCCCTTTTTTTACATGAATAATAAATTAAATAAGTAAGATCAATTATTATATCAGATTAATGAATATGACATTATTTGTAGTTTAATTCTAAATATTGTATAATTACTCTTGTAGGAGTTGAAACTATGACAGGAAAGAGAGGGAGAAGGAGATAAGAGTTTTCATGTCTTATAATTTTCCACCTTTTATAATTTTTTATTTTTTATTTTAAAAATATTGTTCAAAACATTTGTAAGGACACATTTTGAGTCCTGAGCCCAAAAAGAAAAAGGATTAAGGCCTAAAGAGCCCAATACAATGAATTTGTAGAGAGTGAGTTGGAAAACTAAGTTCTAACGATTTGGGTAACAAGTATCTAGGATCCGGATGGCAAGAAAGCAAAGATAGACTAGTTTTATCTAAAGAAAAACCGTCCTCCGCACAATCCGAGGAGATCAATTCTTATATATATTTCTAGAGTTTGATTACAATTACAATTCTTAGTGCTATGATATTCTTTTCTCAAATTTATGATCCCTTTCTCTCAGGGCCTCCCTTCTATTTTATACTATCTTTTTCCTTTCGTCTCTGCCCTCCACGTGTAAATTAGATTGTTGGTATTGATCCTTGTTACATCAGTACCTTCCTAAAGTCTTTGGGAAGTAGCTATAAGGCTAAAAACTATTATTCAGGTATCACTTCCTTATTAATACGGCCAGAGAGTTAGCTGCAGAGCATTCAATACGGTAGTAGTAGCTTTCCCTTAAATATTTCCCATCTCCCCATTTGTCCTATACGTTCACAATGTATATCCTTATCAATAGAACTTCCTGGAACGTCACTTTGGATGACAGAAAACACTTTCTGCCCTCTACTTAGTTTAGCTGAGGAGATACTCCTCCTCGGCCTACCTTTCCTAGCGTTCCCATTCGTAGCTTGCTCATGGAGTTCTGAGTTTCACATCTTCATTACTGTTTATCTGTACTCGGACTACTAAGCGTCCTCGGACAAGACCCAAGACCCAACATATATTCTTAGACCCATCAACCCTACAACATCTTTTTGTGGATTAACAGTGAAAATTTGAGGAATTTGAAGGCTTAAATTGTAAGCTTTAAAATTCGATGGACCAATTTAGAAAAAGAAAAACCCAAATATGGAAATTTATACAAGATTGGTAGTGTCTAGATACACACCTTTATTAGCAGCAAGTTGCCTACCAAGTTTTTCACCATATTTGAAACACATTGGTGGTCGGGTAGGTGGAAAAATTATACAATATTTTGGGATAACAATAATTTTGTACTCACTCTTTTCACATGAATAATGAAACCTTCAATAAATTTAATTAGTGGGATCAATTATTATATCATATAAGTTAATAATGTGGCATTATTATACTTTAGGAAGATTGTATAATTACTCCTATAGGAGTTGAAACTATGACAGGAACGAGAGGGAGAAGGGGATAAAGGGTTTTTATGTCTAATTATTTTTCCAACTATTATAATTTATTGTTTTTATTTTTAAAAAAAAAAAAAATTGTTTAAAACATCTCTTCTGTGGATGAACAGTGATAATTTGAGGAATTTGAGGGCTTATATTAATTGTAAGCTTTAAAAATCAATGGACCAATTTAGAAGAAAAAAAAAACCACAAATATGGAAATTTAAACAAGATTGGTAGTGTCTAGATAGATTTTCATTGTTATTCCTTTTTCTTCTACTTTCTTCCTTACTTCAAGTGAGGCAGTTAGATAGTAGTAATTGTGAGTTTGGCAGTATCTCGTAATTTTGTTTGTTTGTTTTTTTCTTTTTTAAATTGTATGTTCTTCTTTTCCGGAGTTTGTTACAAATTTTTATTTTGTATCACGGGGATATACAACACCACACTCACCTAGGGTTTTCATTGGATAGGGATATACGTTACTTTCCTGCATTTTATATATATATCAGAGTTGTCCCATTGAGTTTCTTCAGTCCCCCCATAGCCATGGATATCATTGTCTCACCTAACAGAAAACCCAACTCAGCCATGGATACCATTGCCTCATCTAACAAAAAACCCAACTCAGTAATAGATACCATTGCATCAGCTAGCAAAAAACCCAACTCAGAAATCAAGCAAACCTCCTTTGATGACCTCTCAAATGACCTGTTACTAGAGATCCTCCATAGACTTCCTCTAAAACCAGCTCACCGCTTCAAGTGCATTTCTAAGAGATGGGGCTATTTGATTTCTCAACCCCAATTTGCTCAACGTTTTATTCAAAGAATGAAACTCTTGTTCCCATCACAATCACCACCTTTCTCACTGTTCTTTCAGTGTTACTCTCCAGAACCATTTCCAATTGAGTTCAAACAATTTCATAGGGACTCAAACTTTAGATCCTCCAACTTTTTCTTCAATTTTCTTCCTCCCAATCCAAAACCCACCATTTACTTGGGATCGAGTAATGGATTGGTGTTGTGCTCCACAACAATCTGGTATCAAAAGGATTACTACGTTTGCAATCCGCTCACTGGGAGCTGGGTCTTTCTTCCATGGCCCCATTACTTTGATAAACATGTCCTTGCTGGATTTATATGCTATGCTTCCTATGATGACATTGACACCATTAATACTCAATTCAAGGTTGTGCGAGTCACTCCTGGCGGTATAAATCAGGTATGTACAGACCATGGAAGCCATGGCCGCCTTAAATTTTTTTTTTTTTTAAATGTTATTAATGTGTACGTAAATAAAATAGGTGAAAGTTTAGATCAAAAAATTTATATTTGGTTTCTCCAAAATTAAAACTAACCCTTTTATATCTAAAAAATATAATGGTTAACGGTCACTTAATTAATCCATACATGTTTGTCATTAGTGTTTGTTTGATGTTTGGGACCCATAAGTAAAAAATTTGAGACTTTCAATTTTGAGAGCGGTCAACGACCTCTTGATCTATATTCGTTTGGCATTAAAGTTTGTTTGATTTTTGGGACCCAAAAGTTGAAATTTGAGACTTTTAATTTTGAGAGAAGTCGTGCAGTTTGGTTCCTTCTAAAAGATTGTTTTAATGTTTTTTTTTTAATTTTGTGCATGTGTTTTTTTTTTTTTTTTTTTTACTTAACACGAATTGCTTTTTTAATAAGAAAAATATTTAGATATATTAAAAAAATTCTTGAGAATCAAATATATTCAACTTTCGTTGTTCATGTCCTTCAAAATAAATGGTTTCATTATTGATGCTATTTCCATTCAAGAATAGTTATATTTCTATTTATATTTTTCCACATTGACCTTGCATGTTGAAAGGGAAATAAATGCGATATTTACTATCAAATCTATCGTAGATGGTTTTTGTGATTTAAAAAAAAAAAGCCAAGTTTCATAAATGATTGAGTATGAATGTATAAATATATCACAAATGATTGAGTATAAATGTATTAAGAAAAATTATTGTATATCTTTTCTTTTGTTCATATATATATATATATATATATATATATGAAAGTTTACATTTTGCACCTTAAAATTAAAGTTTAAATCTTCCGTATCTAAAAAATAAAACAGTCAACGGTCACTTGATCTATACATGTTTGGCATTAGAGTTTGTTTAATGCTTAGGACCCAAAAATTAAAATTTGAGATTTTTAATTTTGAGAGACGTCATGCCGTTTGTTCATCTAAAAGTTTGTTTGAGTGCTTTTTATTTTGTGCTTGTGTGTTTGGGTTTTTTTTTTTTTTTTTTTACTTGACAACCCTAGTTGCTTTTTTAGTAAGAAAATATTTGGATATATTCAAAAATATATATATATTCTTGAGAGTCGGATGTATTCAACTTTCGATGTTCATGTCTTTCAAAATAAAAGGTTTCACTATTGATGCTATTTCCATTCAAAAATGGTTATACTTCTATATATATTTTTCTAATAAATTTTCCATGAGGTGCAAACTAACTGATTAAATGCTAAAGCTTTCATTTTTATGCAAAAAGAAATCTATATCAATGCATATGGGATTCTCAAAAAAAAAAAAAAAAAATGTCAATGCATATGGAAAAATAAGGTCTTCCAAGCTCATGGACAACTCGATCCGTCATTCTAAACCCGCATTAAGTAAAAACCAATAACCAATACAATTTATGAGCTAGCGTAACCAATGACCGTTGTCCAACGACTATGAATGCCAATCATTAAATTAACATGTCAAACGTTATAGAATCATAATCATCCCCTTCATAGGGTCGCTAACGGTCACTCAAAGGGAAAGTATATAATGCACTCCCACCAATACCGCCAAAATATGAAATGCATAAATCATTTCTCTTACTTTCTAATTGGTCACTATTATCCAGAATTCTGAGTTCAGCATTGGAGATCCATGCCCTTCCGATCTAATCACATTTCTTTGCAAGATAATTGGACAGGCCCTCGACAACTGCGAGTGGACAAGTAACTTACTCGGAAATTTGGTTTCATCACATGTGAAATTTATTGAGAGACCAAATTTAGTTACACGATTTTTTTTCACAAAATTGACAAACACAAAAACCTTAATCTATGGCACCATAAAATTCTTCATATGTAATGATATCCTACACATACCAATGAGCTCTCACAGCCAAACACATACACATATAGTGACATACCCAACAGAAAAGTAGTCCAAATATCATTTCAAATAAAACCAAGTATTTCACGATACACCCACCATTATACGTCGTCGTTGCTCTAGTCCATCTCTCTGATCAGTTTTTTTGGAGTTACCATGAGTATACCAGATTCTAGATTTGATAGTATGAAAGAGGATGGTCTTCTTGAAACACATTGGTGTGGCTGGATAGGTGGAAAAATTATGCACCTATATACTTTGGGACTACAATAACTTTGTATTCCTTCTTTTCACATTAATAATAAATTTAATAAGTGGGATCAATTATTATATCAGATTAGTGAATATGACAATTATTATATCAGATTAGTGAATATGACAATTATTATTCATAGTTTAATTAGGAATATTGTACAATTACTCTTGTACGAATTGAAACTATGACGGAAAAGAGAAAGAAGGAGATAAAAGGTATGTTTGGTAATTATGTTTTCTCCTTATTTTTTGTTTTCAAAAACAATTTTTTATTTTTGAGACTAAAAAACTTGTTTGACAACTCAAAATGGATAGAAAACAAAAATTGTTTTCAAAACTCAATTTATGAAGAAAACTGAAAATATACAAAAGATTGTTTTCAGTTTCTAGTTTTCAAAAGTCAATGAAAATACGTATTTGATTTAATGAATCTATCTCATTTAATGAATTAGCATTAGAGTTCAAATCCTAGTAACAACACATTTAGTATTTTCTATTTTTTTTCTTCAAAAAACTATTTTTTTTAATTTCAACTAACCAAACGTGTTTTTTATTTCAAAAATATAAGAAAATTGTTTTTTTCTTTATATTCCCAAAAATAAGTTTTTGAAAATAGAAAGCAAAAACTATTACTAAATATAACCTAATAGTTTTTATGTCTTGTCATTTTTCCACCTTTTATAAATTTTTTTTTTATATTTCAAAAAATATTGTTCAAAACAACATCTTTTTTTTTGGATTAACAGTGAAAATTTGAGGAATTTGGGGGCTTAAATTGTAAGGTTTAAATTCGATGGACCAATATAGGAAAAAAAAATTTAACCCTCTTATCAAAAAAAAAAAAAAAAAATTAACCCAAATATGGAAATTTATACAAGATTGGTAGTGTCCAGATACATTTTCATTGTTATTCCATTTTCTTCTTCTTTCTTCCTTACCACAAGAGTTAGATGGTAGTAACTGTGAGTTTGGCAGTATCTAGTATCTTCTTCTTCTTCTTTTTTTCTTGTTTTAAAAAAATTGTATGTTTTTCTTTTCTGGAGTTTGTTGCAACTTTTTATTTTGTATTACGGGGATATACAAAACCGCACTTACATAGGGTTTTCATTGGATAGGGATATACGTTACTTTCCTGCATGTTATATATATATATCAGAGTTGTCCCATTGAGTTTCTTCAGTCCCCCATAGCCATGGATATCATTGCCTCACCCAACAAAAAACCCAACTCAGCCATGGATACCATTTCCTCACCTAACAAAAAACCCAAATCAGAAATCAAGCAAACCTCCTTTGATGACCTCTCAAATGACCTGTTACTAGAGATCCTCCATAGACTTCCTCTAAAACCAGCACATCGCTTCAAGTGCATTTCTAAGAGATGGGGCTATTTGATTTCTCGGCCCCAATTTGCTCAACGTTTTATCCAAAGAATGAAACTCTTGTTCCCATCACAATCACCACCTTTCTCACTGTTCTTTCAGTGTTACTCTCCTGAACCATTTCCAATTGAGTTCAAACAATTTCAAAGGGACTCAAATTTTAGATCCTCCAACTTTTTCTTCAATTTTCTTCCTCCCAATCCAAAACCCACCATTTACTTGGGATCGAGTAATGGATTGGTGTTGTGCTCCACAACAATCTTGTATCAAAAGGATTACTATGTTTGCAATCCACTCACCGGGAGTTGGGTCTTTCTTCCATGGCCCCCTTACTGTCAACAATATAACCTTGTTGGATTTGTATGCTATGCTTCCTATGATGACATGGACACCATTAATACTCGATTCAAGGTTGTGCGAGTCATTCCTGGTGATTTATATCAGGTATGTATCGACCATAGAAGCCATGGCTGCCCTGAATTTTTTTTTTTAAATGTTATTAATGTGTATATAAATTTATACACGTTAATATAAAGGTGAAAAAAATTATATTTGGTTTCTCCAAAATTAAAAACTAACCTTCTATATCTAGAAAATATAACGGTCAACGGTCACTTGATCCGTACATGTTTGGCAATAGTGTTTGTTTGATGTTTGGGACCCAAAAGAAAAAAATTTGAGACTTTCAATTTTGAGAGCGATCAACGGTCACTTGATTTTCTTCTTCATTGCAAAAAGAGGGTCACTTGATCTATATGTGTTTGGCATTAAAGTTTCTTTGATGGGATCCAAAAGTTAAAATTTGAGACTATTAATTTTGAGAGAAGTTTCTTCTCAAAACAAATATATATATTTGGGAGAAGTCATGCTGTTTGGTTCCATCTAAAAGATTGTTTGAGTGCTTTTTATTTTGTTCTTGTGTGTTTGATTTTTTTTTTTTTTTTTTTTACTTAATACTAATTGTTTTTTTAGTATTAAAAAAAAATTAAATATATTCAACTTTTTTTTTTCTTAGAATCGAATATATTCAACTTTTGTTATTCATGTCCTTCAAAATAAAAGGTTTCATTATTGATGTTATTTCCATTCAAGAATAGTTATACTTCTATTTATATTTTTCTAATAAATTCGTTGACGTTGCATGTTGAAAGAGAAATAAATGCGACATTTACTACCAAGTTTATTATAAATGATTTTTGTGATTTTTTTTTTTAAAAAAAAGTCAAATTTCATAAATGAGTGAGTATGAATTTATAAATCTATTACAAGTGATTGAAAAGTAATGATAAACAATCATATGAAGAAAATAAAATGGTTATCGGTCACTTGATCTATCATCTATACATGTCTGGCATTAGAGTTTGTTTGATGTTTGGGACCCAAAAGTAAAAAAAATTTGAGATTTTCAATTTTGAGAGTGGTCAACAATCACTTGATCTTCTTCTTCTCTTTCTCAAAGAAACGATCTGTTGATCTATGTGTTTGGCATTAAAGTTTGTTTGATGGGATCCAGAAGTTAAAATTTGAGACTACTGTATTAATTTTGAGAGAAGTCGTGCTGTTTGGTTCTATCTAAAAGATTGTTTGAGTGCTTTTTATTTTGTGCTTGTGTATTTTTTTTTTTTTTTTTAATTTATGCTATTTGCTTTTTTAGTAAGAAAAATATTTAGAATTTTTTTTTCTTGAGAATCGAATATATTCAACTTTTTTTGTTCATGTCCTTCAAAATAAAAGGTCTCATTATTGATGCTATTTTCATTCAAGAATAGTTATACATCTATTTATATTTTCCTAATAAATTCGTTGACATTGCATGTTGAAAGGAAAATAAATGCGACCTTTACTACCGAATTTATTTTAGATGATTTTTGTTATTTAAAAGAAAAATGTAAAATTTCATAAATGATTGAGTACGAATGTATAAATTTATTACAAATGATTGAGAAGTATTAATAAACAATCAATTTATATCTGTTTTTGTTTATATGTATATGAAAGTTTACGTAAAAGAATTTATATTTAACACCTCAAAATTAACAAGTTTTAAACCCAAGATACTAATTAGATTTATTATGAATAGACCTTGTTAAAACAAACCAACATCAATATCATATTAATATCATGCACAGCAGAATAGTAAATAAAACAAGATATGATGACCCAGGAAAACAAATGAAACAAACTAGTTTTACAGTAAAAAAAAACTTCCCAAAAAACAATTCACTATAGTAAAGAGAAGTTTCAAATTTAGTATAAAACATTTGTCCTAAACTCTACAATCCCTGTAGATGAACTTACAGTAGAAACCTTCTACCGCTTCAGAACCTCTGATCTCTTCAATATATGAACACCACCATTTTGTACGAATCCCAGTACATGACTAACTCCAACAACTTGAAGATATTATTGGTTGCAAAGTTCTTCACTTCATCAACAATGAAGATCATGAAGTACTTGGTTACAAACCCCTAATGCGCAAAAGACGCAGTAACTTCTTGTAAAGAGAATAAGGCACTAGATCATTTTCTGCATGTGTTCTCCTTGTATAACGGCCTTTAAAATAACCCTTATATATGTTTAGAGTTATGAGAAAAGAAACCCTAATCAAATCTGGAAATTCTAATTTCGTAGATCTCAACAGATTCAGCTTCTGTCAAGCTTCTGTCGATCTTCATTCCTAAATCTCGATAGATACTGTTTCTGTCGAAAAATAACCCTTATATATGTTTAGAGTTATGAGAAAAGAAACCCTACACATACATGTCAGCTAAGGCCAAAAATCAGATTTGGAAATTCTGATTTCATAGATCTCAACAGATTTAGCTTCTATCAAGCTTCTGTCAATCTTTGTTCTTATATCTCGATAGATACTATTTCTGTCGATGTATCTGTCGAGCTTTAATGAACAGATTTTCTTCACTTGTTTCTTGGTCCAATCTTCATGACTTTAATACTTGACTAGAACTCTTGTTTCTTAAAGTACTCAACCCATTCTAGATCTACCAAATTACAAGTAAAGTGCATTTTGTCAAAGGATTAGCCAATTACATAAAATATGTCCTTAACAATCTCCCTCTTTCGCAATTCATGACAAAGCCACAACAAAACAACTAATCATGAGAGAAGTCTTAAATTACTTAACTCATAACCACTTCTTGTATTACAAAATAAACTTATTCCTACTACAAATTCTTGAAAAACTTTGCAAGAAATAGTTCACAACATGGTAAACTTTCACAACCTATCTTTCTGAAACACTTAAACAGAACTCATCAAGACATCATGTGTGAAACAGAAATAAAGATTGCGAACATAAAGAAACATGCATATAAAAATAGAGAATAAACAACACATGTAAAGATAGATGAAAAAGACATACATCATATTGTGGGGGCCTTTTCTGATAGGATTGGGCTGCCTCCTGCGGTAACGAGCTGGGCTGCCTCCTGCGATGGTGGGCCCTAGTGTTTCTGAGTAAGGGAGCTGGGGCCGGTCCAATTGCAACTCAACTTGGGCCGGTTTGTGCACAAACTTATGCCACGCCTGCTAGGAGCAAGTTTTTTGGCAAGCAAAATCGTAGCAGACAAGCTATGACAGGCTAGACTGTTGCAGAAGTTATGGCAGGCTAGACTGTTGCAGACAAGTTATGGCAGGCAGATAATAATGACTAAAAAACAGAGTATTCTATTTATTCAAACAGATTGCTAGGTATTTCCTGTTAGTAAAACATGATTATCGTCACAATGATACCAATCATTAAGAAAAATAAAGAGAGTAACACTGATTAATTTGAATAGGCAAAATATTAAGTTATAAATTTTGTCTGCCACAGCAAAGCCAAAGAGGGGAGAACGCCTCTTCTCAATGCAAATAATCCCCCAGGAAGAATCCTGCTATGGGAATTAATGGTTTTGAGGGAGTCGGCCCTGAATGGTTATAGTCCTACTGGGAAAGCTCTCGTTTGCATTCTTTGGAGGAAAGGTGAGATTTTTGAAGGGGGAGAGAGGGGAGCCGATCTATTGGTGCATGCTCTTTCGAACTAACTCTCTCCTTTCTTCCTTAGTTTTCTTTCCTTTTCTCTCTGTTTTCGTTCTAATCTTTTTTCTTCTCTTCTTACTCTGTTTTTCTTTCTTTATGTCGTGAAAAATCCTCTGTTTTCGATCCCCTTTACAGGGCACGGCAAGGGCCTCTTTATAGTGCCTGCCGTGACCAGTGTTTTACTGTTTTGCCCCTTAACCGCCTTTGTCTGGTCTGGGTGTACCTGCCAATCGTACAAAACCCCTGCCAGACAGAGGCGGATCCATTTTGTCTTTCTGTGCGCCGCGGACTCATTTTGTCCTTCTGCGCGCCGCGGCCTTTCCTGCCACGATGTTAATTTCCTCTCTCCTCACACTCAGAGCATGCACTCAACGGTTCCCTCTCAAATTCTCTCTTTTGGGTGGTCCATCATCCCAGCAGGACGTACCTCCCAAAGAGGTTTAAGCAAGGGCCGAAAATAGATCCTTCCCCCTCTCCCCACCACCAAACCACACCCCCTTTACCTCTTACCTCTGGCCCATGGCCCCACCATGTCCTGTATTGGCTGGGTACAGGCTGGTGGCGCCTGGGCCTTGCGCGTGCTTCCCTCTTAAATTTGTCCAAGAGGCTGCCTGCTGCTCATGCGTCTGCCGTGACCTGGAGACTCTCCGTCTGCGTTTCCTGGCCTTTCATGTGGGCTTTCTTTTGGTCCTTCGCTCCAATCAGAAACTGGGTTTCGTATGATGATGGGCTTTATATTTCTTGTGCCTACTTTTGTTTTTCTTTGCTGTCTGCCGCGTTGGCTTATAGTTCCTGCCGTAATGACTCAATCATGCTGGGCCCCTTTTTGGGCCGGCCGTTTTATTCCTTTTCTCAGTGGCCTATCATAGGCACTGTTTTGTTTCCTTTTATTCATGGGCTCCTATGTCCCTTTGTTTTCTTCTTTTGGGCATCCACGGCCCATTTGCTAATTCTCTTGGGCTTCCTCGGCCTGTTTGCTAATTCCACACTCCCATGGGCTTTGTTACTAACTTCATTAGGCTTCCCCGGCCCAATAACCTTATCCTTATCTTTGGGTTTTATGGGCCTGCCATAAATCCCTTACTTTCTTAGTTTACATTACCTTGGGCCTGCAGCGACCCTTTCTCACTTTTCTAACTCATATTCTGCCCATGGGATGCTATTTCTTTCTTTCCTCGCTTCTTTGAGCCCGTTTACTTTTTCAAGGCCCAAGTATGCATTGTTGGGCTAGTGACTCATTATTCCTGCCGCTTGGGCCTAATGGTCTTTTTAACTATTCATAGTCAATTTCTTGTGGCCCTCATCATTGGGCTTTACTTTCCATTGGGCTTTCCACAAATGGCCCTCAACACACACACACACACACACACACACACACACACACACATATATATATATATATATATATCTATCTATCAAAGATAAGCACAATGTATGTAAAAATGGTCACAAGATCGGTGTACAAAAGCTAAAAGACTAAAACAACAAGGAGGTAAATGCTCACCCTAACAAGATGAAACACAACTCCCCCTTACAAAGGCTATATTTCTCCCCCTAACATGTAAAATCTTAAAAAGAAACCACATTTTCTCCCCCTTTTTGTCATGACTGATAAAGGATACAAGAAGTTATAAAGCTTCACCCGAGAAACATAAAGATGATCAAGGGACACAAGGAATCTATATAAATGCATAAATGTAATGAAACAAGATGCTATGGATGACAAGATAAAAGAAATATGCAAAACATATGGAAAACAATGCACGCAAGAGGGTCTCGACAGATCGAGAAATTATCGAGCTACTATCTAGCTGGCAAAGAGCACATAAAATTACCTTGATAGATCAAGATCTGTGTCAAGAATCTATCGAGAAGCTACCCAGAAATCTCGATGGATCGAGAATCTGTCGAGAATGTATCGAGCAAACAAAGAGTATAGAAATTTGGCTCGATGGATCGACCTAGATGTCAAGAAGCTATCGAGTCAAATCCAGAAATCTCGATAGAAGAAACTTGTGTCAAGCTGTTGTCGAGATGCTGTCGAGAAACTGTCAAGAAGACAGAAGCAAGATTTTCCAAGGGAAGAAAAACACACAAGATGAATGCAACAAGATAACTACTCAAACAAGCATCCAAGCATGTTAAGCACTCAAACACAGCTCAAATCTAGATGCAAAGCATTCCTAGATCCACAAACACACTAAACAAGTCTAACCAATTTTACATTTTAAAAACAAGTTAAATCGGTTTAACAAATATATATTAACACATGTATCCCTTGTGATGGCCAAAATACATTGTACTTACACATGTATCAAGAGTAGAAAAGATTATGCGTGTTGTGTGTGACAACATAACAAGTGTGCACAAGTTTCTCATATTATGACAATTTGAGATATGAGAACATCTAATATACTCACACTCAATCATAACTGTTTGATGAGGACTATCACCGTCAAAATACATCCTATAATTCCTACATCTCCTAGAAACAAGCTTGCAATCATATTAAAAGCATTTTGATTCTTTTTGCTTTTATTTTTCTTTGCATATTTTTCTTTTAAGTATAGCATGCATGGGCATATAAGAGAGAAAAGAAATACTCAATTATGTAAGCCAAAACATCACAATTTTGCTATGTTGAAGCAAACAAATGTTATACATGATTGGTGGGCTTTAGTGATGAGATGGTTATTTATGCCTTTCTCTTAAGATTTTCTAGTCCTTCTCATCGAAAAGAGTTATATAAGTATGAGATATAAGAGACAATCTTAATCGTACTTATCACAACCACGAGCCACAAAACTCACTTACTTAGTTGTGCATTGAAATGCTCATCTAAGTTACAAGAGATATAAAGTTTAGAAACTTTGTTTCAATAGCCATCAAAGGTACACAAGTACCAACATACACAAACACACACTTTTTTTTTTCTCTTTTTTTTTTTAAAAAAAAATACTAAACAACCAAACAAAAACAGACAAACAATATGAAAGTATGAAAGAAATATGCAAATGCATGAAAGCATGATTCCAAAAGCAAATAAGAAATCAAGCAAAGAGAGTCCTACTTTAAATAGAAAGAATTAAAGCAGAGGACAACAAAAAAGACAATTAAGTCTTAGGCTCCTTTCTCACCCACACAGCATGAGTCTTTGGTCGTGAAGATGAAAAGGCACGTGTCCTATAGTTTGTCTACTAAAAGACATAGAAGAACTAGAATTCTCCTTAAATTGAGTTAAAAAGCTCAAAACTTTTAATAACTCTCCAAACAAAGGTGTTGAACCTTGAGAGGGAACCTGTAACCATTTGGACACTTGCTTTTGAGGATACAACTTAAAGCAACTAAGATGAATGTGTCCAGAAACACCACAATGGTGACAAACATGAGTAGTTTTAGAACTACTCAACACCCTATAAGGAGGTCTAACTTTAGAGGTTGACCTCAACTTAGGACAATCTGGCCTAATATGACCGACAATATGACAATGATGACAAATGGAGACAAATTTAGATTTTTCTTTCATCCTATGAGGAATTTTAGACATAGGTTTAGAAACATCAATGTTAACATCAAAATTTTTACCTTTGTCTATCCTAGCAAAATTAGCCTTTAACTCTTCATTATTCTTTTTAAATGGAGGAATATAAACACCTTTTTTCCTTTGAGTTAGGCTCCACAAGAAGTTTGGCACTAGTTAATTTTTCAACTTCAGCTTTAGATTCAACTAGTTGCTATTCCAAACTCTTGATTTTGTCCTCTTGAGATGAAATTTGATTTTTAAAATTCTCATTCAAATTATTGGCTTCATCCAATTTTGCAATCAAATCATCTCTTTCAAGTTTAACCTTTTTAAAATTAGCTTTTAATTTTGTAGAACATTTAAGAGATTTCATACAAAAATTATAAAGCTTGCAATAGGCATCTTGAATATCATCATCATTATTTAACACAAGATCACACAAATCAACACAATCAAGAGTTTCCATGATAACAAGGGTCAAGGATCACTCTCAGGAAATTAATCCAATCAAAGTGTACTTGCTCTGATACCACTTGTTGGGAAATTTAGACTCTGATTGATATAATTAACAAGTTTTAAACTCAAGTTGTTAATTAGATTTATTATGAATAAACCTTGTTAAAACAAACAAACATCAATATCATATCAATATCATGCACAGCGAAATAGTAAATAAGACAAGATATGATGACCCAAGAAAACTAATGAAACAAACTAATTTCCCAGTAAAAAACCTGGGGGGGAAACCTTCCTGAAAAGCAATTCACTATAGTAAAAAGAAGTTTCAGATCTAGTACAAAACATTTGTCTCTAGACTCTACAATCCCCGTAGATGAACTTACAACAGAAACATTTTACTGCTTCAAAACCTCTAAACTCTTCAGTATATAAATGCCACCATTTTGCATGGATTCCAGTATGTGACTAACTACAGCAACTTGAAGATGTTATTGGCTGAAAAATTCTTCACTTCATCAATAATGAAGATCAAGAAGTACTTAGTTACAAAACCCTAAAGTGCAAAAGACACAGTAACTTCTTGCAAAGAGAATAAGGCACTAGGTCACTTTCTGCATGTGTTCTCCTTATATAACAACCTTTAAAATAAGCCTTATATAAGTTTAGGGTTGTAAGAAAAGAAACCCTACACATACATGTCAACTAGAACTAAAAATCAGATCTAGAAATTTTGATTTCGTAGATCTGGATAGATTCAATTTCTGTCGAGCTTCTATCGATCTTCGTTCTTAAATCTCGATAGATATTGTTTCTGTCGAGGTATTTGTCGAGTTTTCATGAACAATTTTTCTTCACTTGTTTTTTGGTCCAATCTTCATGATTTTAATACTTGACTTGAACTTTTATTTCTTAAAGTGCTAAATCTATCCTAAATCTACTCAATTACAAACAAAGTACATTTTCTCAAAGGATTAACCAATTACATAAAATATATTCTTAACACTTTCATATCAAGAAAATAAAATGGTTAATTGTCACTTGATCTATTCGTGTTTGGCATTAGAGTTTGTTTGATGTTAGGGACCCAAAATTAAAATTTTGATTCTTTTAATTATGAGAGATGTCATGTTGTTTGGTTCCATCTAAAAGATTGTTTAAGTACTTTTTATCTTGTGCTTGTGTGTTGGGAATTTTTTTTTTTTTTTTTCTTTACTTGACAGCACTAATTGCGATATTTACTACCGAAGCTATCATAGATAATTTTTGTGATTTAAAAAAAGTCAAGTTTCATAAATGATTGAATATCACAAATGATATAGAGTAAATGTATTCAGAAGCAGTCATTTTATATCTATTTTTTACAACAAAAAATTCATATATAGCACCTCAAAATTAAAGTTTAAACCTGCCATATATAATATCTAGAAAATACAATAGTCACTTGATATTTGTGTTTGCCATTATAGTATACTTGGTTGATGTTTGGGACCCAGAGTTAAAAGTTTGAAACTTTGGGTTTCGAGAGATGCCATGGTGTTTGGTTTCATCTAAAGAATTGTTTGAGTGTTTTTATATTTTGCCTCTGTGTTGCGCTTTTTTTTTTTTTTTTTAATTTTTTACTTGACAACACTAATTGATCTTTTAGTACAAAGAGTATTAGACATATAGTAATAATAAATATGACTTTCAACTTTTATTTTCCATGCTATTTTATTTATTGCATAGTTCAACTTCTATTTATTCTTGTAGTTTTTATTGCAACAATGATTTTTTTAATGGAATTTTTTAATTTTGTACACTGAAAATGAAATTATTGTGACATTTACTACTAAATCAATAATAAATTTTTTTTTTTAAAGTCAAGTTTCATGATATATCACAAATGATTAAGAAGAAATGTATTAAGAAATAATCATTTTAAATATTCTCTTTTGTTCACATGTGTCTATATATATATATATATATATATATATATATATATTTAAATTTTAAATTTTAAAAAATTATTTATTCCTTCCCAACTGAAAAATTAAACCTTCCAAATTGAAATTGGTCCAAATAATCTAGTAAATAAACTGTTTTTATTTGATGTTTGGAATCCAAAATTAAAAATTTAAGACTTTGAGTTTTGAGCAATGTCATATTCCTTGTTTTTATGGATTTTTGAGTACTTTTTTTTTTGTCGGCATATCTGTTTTTTTTTTTTTTTTTTTGGTTCTTTTACTAATTGGTTTTTATTAAAAAAATTGGATATATAATGATAATAAATATGATTTTTTTTTTCTTTCATTGTTCATGTTATATAAATTATAGAATGGTTCTGCTTTTATTTTCTCTTTCAATTTTTACTCGCAAACAAACATTTTTAGTCATACATATTGCCAAAATTAGGTTTCTAATAACGGATTATTGGATTTCATATATTGAAAGGGAAATCAATGCAATATTTCCAATTAAATTAAATCATAAATGATTTTATAAAAAAAATTAAAAGAACATCAAGTTTCATAATACATCATAAATTATTGCAGGGGCGGAGTAGGGGGGGTCGAGGGGGGGCAGCTACCGCTCCTGGCCCACCCAAAAAAAAACCTCAATCTAATAAGTATTAGTTTTTAATAAGTATTAGTAACCCCAATCTAATTTTTTTTCTTTTGATAGAAATAGCAATCTAGATCAAAGTAATACATCAATTTGGACTATCTTCCTTATCCTGTGAGGAATTTCATCTAACTAATAGATTTACTCACTCACACTTAATGATAATTTAGCCAAATAAAACTCCACTCTGTTTCTTTAGTCTTGAAACAGACCATAACTCTACCTAAATAAACTAATAAGTAACCACAAGTCCACTAGCATGCCTTCCACATAAGTTTTAGTGTTTCCAATATTATATACTCACATGATGTGCATAAAATGCATATATCTTATACAAGTTTTGCCCCCTCTCAACTCAAATTTTGGCTCCGCCACTGAATGATTGAGTAGAAATATACTTATATATTTTCTTCTTTTTTGTTGAAAACTTATATCTATCGTTTATATTATTTTTTTTTAATATTGAATAAATGTTAGTTTCACGTTCTGAGTTACATGCAAGCTTTGGCATCAAACTTTTCAAGAATTGGATTTTCACCATTGAAGTTAATTATGAAGCAAACACTTTCAGTCATAGTTGTTTTCAAAGTTAGGTTTCGCGTAACCAATTTTTTGATTTTATACCTTAAAAGGGAAAGTGTTGTCACATTTACTACCAAATCAATCATAGGTGATTTTTTTTTTAATTTAAAAGAATCTCAAGTTCATCATAAATGATTGAGTAAAAATGCATTTATATCTTTTCTTTTTTTTCTTTTTTTCTTTTTAGAAAAGTTTATATTTTGTTAACATTGATTGGCACCCTAACTTTTCATGTTTCCTATTTATCCTTAAATTCGTAAGATTTTTATTATTTGTTATTACTTTGACCTCTCATTCTTGAAAATCTAGTTATTTGTTATTACTTTGACCCTCTCATTCATGAAATTTTAGTTCCAGCCCAGGCTAGTTTTATTTTTCACATATTTATTTAATTTTAAATTCTAGTATATTTATCATTTCTGAATGGTTTTCTTTTTTTTCTTTTTTCTTTTTTTGAATGCTTTGGCCTCCCAAAGATACGAGCAGGTCAACTCTGTGTGGAGATATTCAGTTCCGACACTAGTGAATGGAAACAACTTATAGTGCACTGTGAAGGTCTTCAACATGTGGCTGATGTTACCATGTTTCAGACACACCCAATTCTTGCCAACAATGATATCATGCATTGGGTGAACCATTACAGTGGAAAGATTCTTGCTTGTGATCCTAATGATGAACATGGTAAATGTCGTCTCATTGATCTTCCAAATGACCCAGATGGAATGTATCAACACAAATGCTTATCAGTGTGCCAAGGGCGTCTGCAGTGCCTGATTATATGTGAAGAGGTATCTCAACATATGATTCACCGATGGGAATTCCTCGAGGACGAGGACTACATTGCTGGGAAATGGTCCTTGGTGGCGAGGATTCCTGTGTGCAGAACTAATCAGCTATTGAGAGTGATAGCTATTCACCCAGTTGATCCAATGATCTTATATTTGTGGAAGTCAAAACGCATTGTCTTGTTGAATGGACACACTGAAGAAACGGATGTGGTTCATTATTTTGCTGAGGATCAATTTGGATGTTATGATGCTATGATAAATGCCTTCCAGTTTGTACTTCAGTGGTGGCCAACCCCAGTTCCTCAATTGCATAAAGGTACACTCTTAATACATATTATATACTATTAAAAAAATGCTTACTATTATATATATATAGAAGAGTGATTACAGACAAGTGTACAAACAATTGAAATCGTGAATTAAATACATAATTTTCAAGTTAAAATTTGTCTTCATCTCACGATTTTAGTTTTGGTCACCTACATGTCTGTCCACGCTAATGTGCAACAAGTATTTGCTATATATATGCACGTGTGTGTGTGTCTCCCTCTTCATCTCTTAGTTGCCAAATCTTATATAGACCAGTTTGATGGAAAATTATTAAGTATTTCTAGACTACAACAATGTATACTTATTCATTTCACATTAATGGTAAATTTTATCATGAATTTAATCATTGAGATTCAATATTATGTGAGAAGAGAAAGTTCCATTCCAGTAGTATATGAATTATCCGGGAAAGTTTCTAAGTTTTTCTAACTTTCCAACCTAATATCTATATGCCAGGTACGCTCATTTTGAAACGATATTGTTACTGATATTGCATTCCAATTTGTTTTTAATTACATGCATCTTAATCCTCTGCAAAAGTAGTTTCGGTTGACAAAACTAAGTTTAGGGTTATCCTTCAACAATTAAATTACAAGTATAAAGTTTTACATAACCTCGGATCTCTAATTAGGTATCACTCCAATATCCTATTGTGCCTACTATTTTGTTGGTTTTAATCTGTTTGTTTGTTATAGTACAATATAAGCTCTATCCGATCTTTTATGTTGTTGGAAAAAGAAGGAAAAACTGACGAAAAGAAAGACTACCTATAATTAGAAATCGAAAAAATTCCTTGTTTGGAGGAAATGTCTTTCAAATCCACTACAAACTAAAGAAAAGAAAGACTACCAATAATTAGAAATCAAAAAAATTCCTTGTTTGGAGGAAATGTCTTTCAAATCCACTACATAGTAATTCATAACACAATTAACATATACTTTCAATCATATGACCTATTTAATAGTCAAATAAAATATTTGTATACATTCATTAATGTACACTTAATACCCACAATATCTATAATTTCACATGTGTTGTTGAAATTTTTTTTAAGCATATCCACATTTAAGACATGGAATTGATGATATGTACGGATGTGTACTTTTGTCATTTACTGTTGTTGAATTGTTAGGATGCACGCAAGTAGATTGACTAAGTTTTAGGCATTATCTAGAGTATTTGATTGTTCTATTAAATTAAAGTAAGCTTAACAGTTTGTAAGGATGAAGGAGGAGATGGGAGTAGACAAAAGGGGAGGGGTTTGTTTTCATGAACCATAATTGGATTTTTTTTTTTTAAGAATAGTGCGGAGGGAGAGGGTTTTGAAGGGTATCTTACCCTTGACAGTTTGTTTGACTGAAGGGGGATAGATAGTAGAGGGAAGGGGAGGGGTTTTGTTTTGATGAACCTGTTTGCATGTGTTTTAAGAGCAAAAAGAGAGGGGTTTGAAGTAGTTTAGAGTGTATCTTACTTCTCCTAATACCTCTTTTTTTTCTTGAGAAGGAATTTATACCTCTTCTTTTTCTTGATTATCCAAAGTTATTATGATTTTCTCATGGAAATAGATCAAGTACTTCTCAATAATTATCATGTGCATGTTTATAATTTAATATATGTTTATTTTATCTATATCATACATTAGTAATTATTTTTTTACTATATAGACCTTGAGAATGTCACGTTTGACACTTACATTCCTTGTCTTCTCATGGAAATAGATCAAGTACTTCTCAATAATTATCATGTGCATGTTTATAATTTAATATATGTTTATTTTATCTATATCATACATTAGTAAATATATAGACCTTGAGAATGTCACATTTGACACTTACATTCCTTGTCTGGATTAGGGATAACAGTTGGAGAACGTAGTGTCGTTGATGGCGGGGAGGGTGTATACTGATAAGCACAGTGACCTCTCTCACATGAGTCCTTTTAAGGTGTTTGCCAAGAAGGGTGTTGATGCTAGGGATGGATATTGGGAAGTATAAATAATGGAGCTTGGGCTAGCTCCAACATGGAACTTGTTTTCTTGCTTTGTGCTATGGTTGATCTTTTGTTAATTTGAGTTGTTTTAAACTGACTTTTGTTGTCAAATCTTTACTTCTATGGATGTTGGTAAATGTTGCCAAGAAGGGTGTTGCTACAAGGGATGGATATTGGAAAGCATAAATAATGGAGCTTGGGCTAGCTCCAACTCTTGGAACTTGTTTTCTTGCTTTGTGTTAAGACTTTTGTTGTCAAATCTTTACTTTTATGGATGTTGGTAAATGTTGCCAAGAAGGATGTTGCTGCTAGGGATGGATATTGGGAAGCATAAATAATGGAGCTTGGGCTAGCTCCAACTCTTGGAACTTGTTTTCTTGCTTTGTGTTATGGACGCTCTTTTGTTAATTTGTGGTGTTTTAAACTGACCTTTGTTGTCAAATCTTGACTTTTATGGATGTTGGTAAATGTTGCCAAGAAGGGTGTTGCTGCTAGGGATGGATATTGGGAAGCATAAATAATGGAGCTTGTTTTCTTGCTTTGTGCTATGGTTTCTCTTTTGTTAATCTGTGGTGTTTTAAACTAATTTTTGTTGTCAAATCTTTACTTTCATGGATTTTGGTAAATGTTTAATGTTGATTTATTCAGTATTGAACTCAAATTCACCCTTTTAGTTCTGGAATCTGGACTACTATCATGGTTTTTCTTTTTTATAATTTAGAAATTATAACACAGATATATCCACCCTTATGAAAGACTGGTAATTAATTAAGGTTAGCGCCAAAAAAAAAAAAAAATTTTGAGGCCTATAAAGAAAATCCATATGATGATTACCATAATAAAGGTTTGACCCAAAGTTTTTGAAAACTAATAAATTTAGCACATAGTTCCTAATTAACATAGGTTGGGGAAAAAATCTTAGTAAAAATCAAACAAATTGACAAATTAAAATATATATATATATATATATATATATATATATATATATATCTAAAACAATGTAGGTTTAACAACGAATCAAGAAATTGATTTGGGTATGGAATCTACAAAATTAATAGAGTTGTCTATGATTTGCAAATTTTAGTGGGGTGAACAAAAATAAATGAAAAGTGCATTGGATTGGGTGAAAAAACATATACAAACTGAAAACTCAAGGTTATTTGTTTTATATTCATGTATTATTGATTGTCATGGTTGTCTTATAATTGTTTGATTTTGATCTAGAAAAAACTTGATGTCAAGAATGTGAGATAATGTGATTAGCTTAAAAATATTTATATATTTATTTATATATATATTTATATATATATGTCAATTACATGTAAAAGATTAAAATTTTCTTTTTAAATTATTAATTATATGGTTTGAAGAAAACTCCAAGAACATTGGCATAAGCGTTTTGACACTTTCGTGATACAATAGAATTATTCTGAAAGGTGACCATGATAGTTGTGTGCATCAGAAGATGCTCTCACAGTTTCAATCTACTTCTTGTATGTTGATGAAATGGTCATTCTAGTTTTTAAAACTAGTTGAGATAACTCATCTTATGAGAAAAATAAGCTGATTAAAACCCTATTAATAATAAACTCTTATTTTTTGTCTTAAAGAATGCAAGCATGTCTAAAGGTTTCATAAAAAATAAAAAAAATAAAAAGATTTTAGTTATCTTCCAAAACTCCTTAAACTTAATATGTGGTGATTTACATCCACACATCCACATCCATATGTATTAAATCATGTAACTTGTTAAATTATTTAAACAAGTCACATAACACATTAAATAGGTTATATAACAAAACAAAAAAAAAAAATACATTAAATAGGTTATATAGTAAAAAAGTACATGTAGATGATGGTTTTAATCATCACGTAGTCTTATCCCAAAAAAAAAAAAATCATATAATGAATTGTGAAAACTTTTCTCCAAACTGATTTAAATGCAAAGTCTATCTTTATAAAAATATAATAAAAACATAAGTTTTCTCCTTAAGAGCAATTGGTAGGGAAAATAGCTCCTGTTTTTTGGTGCAAGCAGCTGTCTTAGGTAGGAAATCATTAATCAATTGGTTTTATATGTAATGAGAGGTGCCACGTCCACAACATTTTCACAATATTTTCACAACAAATCTTAGTTGGCAGGTTATTTCAGGTTTTTAATTTAAATCTACAACTGAAATTACTTTATTGCCTACTATTAACCGCAAATAACAACCTGCCACATAAGATTTGTTATGAACATAGTATTTCTCTGTATGTAATTATGTATTATTATTGTTTGGTGTTACATGTATCAAAAATAAGAATAAAAAAGTATCACTAATTGTGAACAAGATTTGATCTTTAGTTTTTCTCCTGGCTTATGTCGAAGCCAGCTGTGGATGTTCTAGCCTTTTTTGAAAGGGATAAAATTTGGCTACAAACTTAGATGTAACCATAATTGTAACCAATAGCTACAAATCTATTTAATATTTTTTTATTAAATGTGAATTTTAACAAATCTATCATTAGATTATATTTTCTTCTTATATCTATTATACTTGAAAATTTTTCTAGAAGATCAAAAATCAATAACTATGTCATCAATCAAATATTAAAATTTCAAATTTTTGAATTATAGAATTATGCATTAAAAAAAAAATTTATAGATCGAACAATATATAACATTCAATTGACACGAAATTAGACTTGTATATTAAAAACATAAAGAACAAGCACAATGGTAAATTTTTCAAAACATGTAGTCATGATAATTGTTTTAGTGAAAGTTATAATTATTGATTACAAACCAAATTTGTTGCCAAATTTTATCAATTTTATAAGAGCGAGTTCATCAGGTAATTTTCTAATTTCTGCCATGTGGACATCTTTGGCATTGGAGGAATAATTGCACCTTTAATAATGACCTGAAACTTAACAAGGGAATCCACTTAAGGCTCTATATGATTATATCTCAGACCTTTGAATTACTGCCTGCATGCTTTAGGAAATTCAGTAATCCACCATGGTCATTTTAGCTTTTTTTGCTCTTTTGAAGCTTTGATTGATTATGGTGAAAACTCTTTGTGGGATTATTATTGTTTCTTTCTGACATGATTACTTACAAACATACAAGGACCGTTATGTAGAAGACAAACGTTGGTTTGGAACTTGCAGAAAACAGCAGAACCACATTTTCACACTACCAAATTTTATATTAAGCAATTTCATTGAAGGATTGAGGAAATCTACAAATTTTTACACTCGAAACTAGGCCTTACAATCTCATGCTTTCTCTTTTTACAGTGCCCGAGTGGCAGAATTTCAAATACTAATATCTTTAGGCAAACTAACTTACAAAAGCATCATACGGATGAGCACAGTGGCTTCTTTACTAGTCTGGAAATTCACCCTCCTAGAACATAACTCGGACCAATAAGAGTATTCTGCCTGGAGAGAAAACTTCTCTTTTTTTTTCCCCCTGTTTCCCAGCCATCTGTCATGCTTTCTGAACCGTGCCAAAATTTTAGAAGAGAGCCACTCAAACTGGTAAAGGCTCACTTCTTTAATGTGCATGAGTGACTGGGAAATCCAGTTGTGGCAGGCAATTACTACATGCCATATTGAAAGCTATGATGAGATTACTATGAACTTTATAAGCTCCCAACCTGGAAGAAGAATCGTTAGCATTTAGGTAGACTACATTAAGCATTTCCCCCATCTGAGCTGCTGCAGGCTTGGTTTGGAAGGACACCACTTCCAAAATCTCCATCCAAGCTCATTTGCTGGACTTCTTGTGGAGACAGGATCTTGATGCAGCGGACACAGTTCACAAACTCCCTGAAATACACAAAAATTTAAAAAATTTAAGAGATGCAGACTAACAATGTTGACAAATTTGGAGATTTACAGGTCCGGTTTACATATCTAGGAGATAACTTAATGCACATTCAATCATATGTTGACAAATTTGGAGATTTACAAGTCCGATTAAAATATTTAGGAGATAGCTTAATGCACATTCAACAACATGATAAATTTTGACAAGGCTCCTATACTTCTGATTTTAGATGTTCCATGTCATAAGTGGATTTCCTTAGGTCAATGAAACTGAGCACCATCCCACGTTACTTAAAATAAGACCAACAAATTATTTCCTGCTGTGAAAACAATGCCAATATTGAAAGAAGTACCAGATTATGCCATGATCATTTCCACAAACAGAATGTGGAAACAGACAAGCATAGACAAAATGTTGTGTTCTCCCGAACACAAAGGAGATTTGCCAGAACTAGGCATAAATCTGTCAGCAATTTCCCATCTCAGGAAACAGCATTAGATAAAAAAGAATGAATGAAATCAACAGAAATCAGATTCAGGATTTGAGGGGATTGATGGTCAGTGGCAATGGGTATGGAAAAGCAACAAAAAGTATGGAAAAATGAAACTAAGTCTTTAATCTCACTAAAAGACCTGTTGCCTTCCATAAAACAAGACGCCGATTAATTTAAAATCTGAAATAATAGGAGTACTAGGGCTGGCCACCCTTAGCTTGAAAAGTATATGAATTATAACATAGCTTCCTATTCTTCTGGGGTAATTATTAAAATGTAAAATACCAACCCACCTGATGTGGTGTGGTCCGTGTGGACACCAAAAGTTCTATATTAACAATGATTGATTTTATTTGACCTAATTGATCATGATTGATGTTGATGGATGATGGATGATGAGACTTTTAGGATTTAATTTTCTTTTATTTTGCATTTAATGTAATAGATTATAAGTTTTTTCCTTTCCTTGGTAGGTTAGAAATTTATTTCCCTTCCTTATATGATGTAATTATGAAGTCTATTTAAAGGCCATAATATGCAGTATTGTAAGCAAACCCTATAAAGTTATTAAGTTTGGGTTGGAGTTAATTTTTTCCCAGTGCTTGGTGCTGATTCCAAGCAAACCCAGGTATTGATTCCTAGGTTCCTATCATGCTTGGGCTAACTCCAAGGAGCCCTAGGTGCCGATACCTAGGTTCTATAAATTTTCCTATTTTATCTGCTTGAAGCTGATGTCAAGCAAACCCTAGGTGTTGAACTTAAAATCCTACCCCTTTATTTTGTACTTTGTTTTCCAAACCTATTCATCCTGCATCATGATGTACAGCCCAAAAGACGTAAAACAATTTTGAACTGCTTGTCAACAGGAAAAAATCATAGACAATTGTTTGTGCATGCACAAAAGAGGGACTCCTCTAATTAGAAAAGGAATGAAGAACTTACTCCCAAGGATCATCTCCCACTAGTAGAACATCATTTTCATGATCTACATAGACAAGTTTCCAACCAACTCTTTGTCTATCTTCCAACTGTCCCTCTATGCCGAACATTCGAGCCAGACCATGTTTAAGCTCATCATAACCTGAATATCGCGAGATATCGATGGATCTCCCCACGGCTCCACGTTTGTAAACCTTCATGATAGCATTGGCCAAGTTAAAATCCTAGGCAAATATGAAAAATGACAACATATCACCAGTTGCTGAAAAGTTTTATTTAAAGCATCAAACCTTGGTATATGTCCTCATTCGCTGAAACTGTGGTGGGGGAGGCCAAGGACCTCTGTTCAAGAAGCTGCCATCATTTATTGTGGAATCAATTGAGTTAAATGTCATATCGGGAACTCCAAAAGACTGGGAAACCATTGAGGATGAAAGTTCCTGTTGGGCATCTTTTGAGTTTTCATAGTTTGTAATTATTCCTCCTGAAGAGAAATTATTGTGGATATCTTTCCCTAACCCAGTCATGCCCTTTGCTAACAACGGATCAGGATTCATGGGAATCCCTAGCTGACTTTCAATGTTATTCCCATAGGGAACACTATTCCTAGGATCTGCCTGAACTTCCCCATCCTGACTGGTGTCTCTGAACAACAATGATTGTGGATTGAAGGACACTTGGTTGTTATTCTGCTGTAAATGGACATCATTCTGTGAAAGGCAAACTGAAGTTGTTGAAGATGATGTGTCCAAGTAATCTGTCTGGGCAGCAGCACCATTCAGGTATTGTGGAGCAAAAAATCCTTGGTTTTGATTCTTAGAGATGTTCAATGAAGGCTTCACATCAGACTTTTGCTGCAAATCCTTAACCATGTTAGCATTAGATGATATGGTTTCCAAGGCACCTGGACACAAGATTGTGGCAGCAGAATGAGCCATGTCCTCCCCCATAGCTGTACTTCGATGGGGCATGCCATTCATCATGGGCTGAACCACATTGGGGCAGTTGTTTGTGGAAGGTGAAGTGGAACAAGATGGAAGATCATCAGTAATTGCAGACTGCCCAGCTCCAGCAGTTCCTGTTACTATGCTGCTACCAGCTGTAGATAGCTGATTAGTTGTTGGGGGGAGGGGAAGTCCCATGTGACCAGATATTTCAGGCAGTACACCAGATTGCTGATGTTGAAGCTTTGGCTGCTGCGGTGGATGAGAGAACCGAATATTTGTGTGGCTGTTATTCCTTGTCATCTGATGTGGGATTGACTGAGGGAGTGATGTTGAGGTTGCTTGAGGGACCTCTAGCATTTGGGTGGGTGTCAGAGGCCTAGAGAAGTTCTGCGACATATCTAACGGCTGCCTCTGTGGATCTTGGAGTTGTGTAAATTGAGCAGGCTGTTGCAGAGCTGACTGCTGTGCTAGAAGTGATTGCTGCTGCTGCTGCTGTTGAAGCTTCTGAAATAGTTGAATTTGAATCTGATTTTCAGACATTTGCAACTGTTGGTTTACCTGGTCAGGCAGCTGTGGTTGAATAAGGTTTTGCTGCTGATTCTGACCCATACTTTGTTGTTGATGCTGCTGCTGCTGCTGCTGCAGGTTCTGATTAACACTTCTATGAGGCTGGTGGTTTTGAATAGATGGCTGCTGCTGAAGGATATTATTAGTTTGGACTAGTGACTGAGGCTGCAGCATTTGGGCCTGAACTTGATTTGAAGGTAGAGTTTGATTTACCACATTTTGCCTAGATTGTTGAGTAATATCACCTAACTGTTGCTGTGATTGAATAACAGATCCTAATGGATTCAATGTGGACGGTAGCTTTGGGAGATGGTCAGGCTGTTGTGCTTGCTGAGGTAGCCTCTGGCAATTGAACTGCATGTTGTTTGTCTGAGGTATTTGTGGTGAGGACAAGCCTAATTGACGGGAAAGATCTGTGCCAGAAAGGTTTTGCAAAACAGATCCAGACATGGAATGCATGTAATTTGGCTGTATTGTGTTAGCCAGGGAAGGGTTTTGCTGCATGTTCATCCACTGGACTAAACTTAAACCAGGCAGAGCCTGAGGATCTTTCATGCAGATATCATCACCAATCCAAGGCATTGTCCTCCTGAATAAATTGTCTAAATCCGATGATTCATCATCTGCAAAAGTAATACCAAGGTAAATCAACTTTCCTCTCACTACAACAGAGAGCAGTGTCCTTTTCTTTTCTGTTTTGGCCATTGATTAATTTTTCAAAGTTACAAGACTATGTCAGAAAAAGAATGAGAAGGCTCCTGAAGATTTCAATTATCAGCTTAAGGCATTTCTCACAATACAAGATTCAACAGACCACATAGATACCTTCAAAGGTCAAAGTCCTAACACAATTTAAGATTGTCATCCAATCAAGGAACTATTTTTTGAAATCATGAATGACAACAAAATAATAGACTCAAATTTTAAATAAAGGTGTTAACAATATTTAAGTTTGGTGCAGCACATTTTGTACCTGGCATTCCTGGTTGCCTTGGTCGCTTTGATCTGAAGTATGGAGGGGGACAGATAAAAAATGGAGCAGTCACTGGTTCAATTTCCCAGATTGACACCCGGTTACGCCTTTCCCCAGCTGTCGACTCATCCCAACCAACCTGTTCAAGGATTTGTGAGTGATTACAGGGAATAATCTACAATATTGATAATGTAAATACATTGATTAGAAAAGCAAAAACGTGCTAGAATTTCTACCTGCAAATTACGCCACTGTGAGTTCTTCCATCTAACAGGATCAAGATCACTGATACCTGTAATTGTACCCATATACCTGCAGAAGAAATGCTTTTTGTCTTTAAGACCAACATCCTTCCAGTTCAAGTAAAATTCCAAACCAAATTTCTTCAAATTCAAGAATGCCATTTGGCTTCTCATTTTTAATAAACTTGACCAACTATTCTAGATCAAGGCTAGAGTTGAATATGATATAATGAACCTAAAGATCCAAGTGCCAAACTCTCTATCTTTTGTAATTTGAAATAAACAGAAATTTATCTTATTTTCCTACATCAAGCCCTCATCAGTATTCAACACTAGCAACATTAAGCATAATCCTCTGATAACACAAATGCAATGTCATTGTCAACATCTAGAGTAACAATAAAGACTCAAATACAACTACCTTCTTGTTCCTGACTCTTCTGTTTCAAACATCATTCGAAAGCGCATGCCAAGTGATATTTGGTTGCTATAGACAGCCTTGTAGTACTTGGCTAATGGGATAACAAACTCTGAAGGACTTGCCCTGCACATTCAAAGAATATTTCAGTTCAGTTTAATTTCTAAGAGTGTAGAAAATTAATCCAGGTGACATAACTAAGGGGATGCACTCAAAACCTTATTAAAAAATTGTAAGAAGCAATTATCAAGGAAAAAAAGTACAGTACAGAAAATGAAAGACAATAACCTGGGATTATAAAACACAGTGAAGGGGCTATTGTTTGCTGCAGCATGAGCTGCTGCTGCGAGAATCCCTATATGCATACTATCACTTGACAATACTGATGATGATAGATTGGTGGGTTGCCTGTTAGCCCGTCTAATGCCCAATAGAAGCTGCTGCTTTTCGTCCCTGCTCCCAAGCATTATACATCATATCATTGATTATTTGTTAAAATCAGAAATTTAAAAGAAAAAATCAATAGAATCGCAATTCATCACCATTACCTAATGAATAAAACAGAGTCACCAGCAAAAAGCCTCTTTCCACTAACAAATAGGCTCCATCCAGTCGTAAGCAAATGACGTTTTGGTTGTCCTGGGGTGAAGGGAAAACAAGAGTTGGAAGCAGATGTTTAGAAATGGAATGACAGAGAAAACATGATGATTATAGGTAAAGACAATGTTAAGGGTTCAACTGCTAAGCTTTCGAATGGTTGCAAAGAAAACATACCACGATAAATATGGCGGAAGGTCCATACATTATCATGCAAATCCCTAGCAATAAGTTCTTGAGCAGGTGGTTGCATGGAGAAATCCTAGACAAAAACAGAAGCAAGATTAAAATTCTAAACTATGCAGAAAACCTTTAGAATAAAGGGAAATGCTTACAAGAGGAGGGAAAATTTTCTCTGCTGCACGGCGTGGCACAGAGAACCCTCCATGAGTGCTTGTATCACTTGCTGTCAATGTTTTGCAGAAAAAATCTGGTTGCGGTTTATTTGTCTTGAGTGCAAGATCAGATCTCAACAATGAATCCTTGTCAAACTGCATACAAAACTTGACAGATTCAGATTAAGTTCGCAACATGGACATACTTTCTCTTTAGCTTAGCAAAAATCTTATGCTATCATATATTTTAAAGGCATCTACACAGTTTTGATACAGAATAAAGATGCTAGTCCATTAGAGTCAAGTCCTTAGTCCTTACAGCAGGAACCGGCAGTAGTGTCATCTGAGCATAAACTTCATCTGTTTCTGGATCCGCCTAATCATTCACACATGAAAAAATTAATAAACTTAAGAATGATATCAATCTGCTAGAAAGCTAAAAGTTAAAAAGCCACATAAAGCCTGCCATACATGCAGAGTAACATTGTGAAGGAGACATAGTAGCTTTGAGGGAAGATTTGGGTAGTTTGGGATTTGTGCATCCACATCCTTCTTCATAGAAGCTGCCACCTGAAACCAGTATGTCAATCTCAAGTCAGGACATAGACTAAGTGTTCATTTTGTTTCGCTTTTTACCGACTTGCTTAAAGCAGGTAAAAGTACAGTTGTCTCTAGAAAAATTGAAGCTTTAAATATCCATACATAAGTAAATAAGCTAATAAGCAATTCCAAACTCACTTAAAAAAAAAAAAAACAGAGAGAAGATATCTTTAAGAAAGCACCAAGTTCTTTTTATGATACAAACATATAAGAAATAGCATGCATAAAGATCAAAAAATTTCAAGTCAAGAAAGTTTAAGGGTTATTTGACCTTAAACTTTGATGAAATATAAAACAGTGTATAAGTTGCATAAAAGTTTTTAAAAATTAATAAAATAGTTAAACACATAATAGTTCGGAACAAAAAAATAAATGAAAGAATGTAAAAAATAAATAAATAAATTTATACTCATGCCTATAACACACCAACGTAATGTCAAAGACTCAAAGTGTGGTACTTAAATTGAAAGTATCACATAATTAACCATTAAAAAAAAAAAAAAAAAAACATTATCTCACTCTAAAGGAAAAATGATATTTACCAACCCAAAAATACCCACTTAAGCAAAATCCCTTGAGACAAATATTTCACCAAACCACTTTATTAGGTGAAGCTAAACACCAGCACAAATAAGAAGGTTTTAATTTTATTTATAAAAATACTAATTAAAGGAAAAGGAAAAAAAAAAAAAAAAAGTCCAAAATATTTGCTAAAAATATGCTACAAAGCCAACCTCCATGCCCAATAAAGAAAAGAGGAACAAGAAAAAGGAATTAACAGGGGATTTAAGTATAAAATGGACAAAATCCTCATTCTAACACATTACATGAAAGTTCAAAGGGTTAGAACCATGAGTAATTATTACCCAATCCTCTCATGATAGTGGATCCCACAAATTAAATTTACCAACGACTTAGGTTCAAAGATCTCGATCAACACAATTTTCTTTCTAACGCATAGTAATTATTCAGTACTCTCAAAATACACTTAAGTGGCTCCCATAAATTAAATTTACGGTAAGATTTTACCGCCCTCCACGAGTACCTAATAATTTTTCTAACTAATTTATCCATAGTTGCATGACTTATTATGCACATGGATAATCGTATAATTCGCATCTTTTAAGTTTTTGTGTAATAGATAACTAGAGATTATTATTGGCTTTATTTTTTTTTTATATATATGGATTTGAATAAGAATAGAAATTAGCATTGATTAAAAAGCATTTAAGATCAGAAATACCAAACCTGTTCACTGTGGCCTTGAGGGAAGTAGACGACGTGGGTCCCAGCCGGCGGCAGGTTCACCAGCGGCCCTGCGCATGCCTGCCATAGCTCTGGGTTTATGCTCTTCTTCTCTCCTCCTGCGCCACGTGTCACCCTCCCATTCGTCAGTACTCACCCAACAAAATTAAAATTCAAAAAATAAATAAAAAATAAAAAAACAACAACAAAACAAGACAAAACTTGCTCTCATCATTTGTCAATTAATTCTCTCTATTACTAGCTTCCCGTTTGTTTCCCGAGAAAATCAAAAAAGAGATAAAAAAAATTCTCCATAAATAGACTGTTTTTAGCTTTTAGACAGTCCGTACAAAAACAAAGTAAATACTATCTGATCCAAGGTCCACCGATTCTTTCAATGCTAGAGAGAGAAAGATATAGAGAGAGAGAGAGAGAGAGAGAGAGAAAAGAGAGATGACCTTCGCAGGGATTGGATGCTGACGTGGCGGAGGCAGCTCCGGCACCATTCGCCGGCGTCTTCATTGTCTTTCTCCGCCAAACTATTTTCCTCTCTCTCTCTCTCTCTCTCTCTCTCTCTCTCTCTCTTTATGGTTTTCAAGAAATGATCGGAAAAAAATTTATCAACGATTCATTTCTAAAAGCTGAAATCAAAAGCTCAGCTGAAAAAAAAAAAAAAAAAAAAAAAAGCATCAGATCAGCTCCAACCAAAACCAAAGCAGAAACACCAGTCAAAAATGGAGGCTATAGGTCGCCGGAAAAAAGGAGAGCCGACAAGTGAGGGCAAAAAAGAAAAAAATCTATATATTTTTTTAGAGAGAGAGGAGAGAGAAAGAGGGAGTGGGTGGTGTATGTTGAGTTTTACAGAGACCAAAATGCTGAAATTTTGCCCCCAGTTTTCCCCTACAATCTCCAGACAAGTCCTTTTTTGCTTGCTTTCTTTTCTTTTTTACTTTTTTTTCCTCTGCTCTGCTTCTCTTTCTCTCTTCTCTTCTCTTCTCTTTTCCCAATGCCCTTTTTCTTCACACACTCTCTCTCTCTCTCTCTCTCTAAAAAAACACTTTCTCTTTTTAATTATCTTTCTCTCTCTCTCTCTATCTGTTCCTTTTTTTAATATCTCTCTCTCTCTATCCTCGGTAATGGCACTGACAATTACATAATACGACTACTATATTACACACACGCCTCTCTCTCTCTCTCTCTCTCTCTCTCTACGAAGTTGACCTCTTTGAGGTAACCAGTTATTACTTCACTTTCACTCTACTTCTATTTTAATGGTGAAATTAGTTTAGTGTGTCTTTGCATTGTATTTGTTATAATGTATAAAAAAATACTTTTAATTTTTAGGTTAAATTTATAATAAAAAAATTATAAACAGACTTATTTTTCAAAAAAAAATTAATTTTATTAAAGAATCTTATTAACATGTATTATTAGGACATTTTGTTAATAATACTTTTATTGAAAATATAAAAAGGTGTCAAAAAAGTTTTTTTTTCATAAAATATTTTTAAAAATATTTTCTAAACCCTTTCCTTAGTACCTGTTAATTTTTTCATAAATTTTAAAGAAAATAAAATCTGAGGAAAATTACCAAACAAACAAATAATGATTCATTTTTTTATAAATGAGTTATTTGTTGTCCTTAATTCAATTTAGTCTCTCCATTTTTATTTTTATTGTCAACTTATTTTATGTGATTTAATTTTAGTTAATTTAATCATTTATTTTTGTATAAATGAGTTAGTTTAGTCTCTCTCTTCAAATCTACTAGAATAATGCTAGAGATATAAAATATTTTACAAAATATTTTACAAACTATTAATGTGGTGGATAATTATTGATAAATGAAAAAATTATATTAATTGTAGGCTTAGATGAAAACCAATAAGAGGTTGGCCACATCAACATTTTGTAAAAATACTGTAAAATAGTTTATGACTATATCATTACTTAATTTGCTGTTAACAAAGATATCATTTAAACATTAATTTAAAAAAATTAATTGAAAGATTCATGAAATGTGTCATTTACTAAATTTTGTTGTTTTAAGAGGATTATTTTTAAATTAGGCTTTTGTTAGCTAGTGTTCTTATCCACTTGTTAAGAAGGTTTGTTAAAAAGGTTTCAAACAAACCTACAGCATTTTTTTATATATGAGATATAAATTCTACTCTAACCTAATCTAACTGTATATATGTGTGAAATTCCAATCTGGAAACTTAAACCCCAACCCTTACTCCTCAAACCCCACAAGCACTTATACTTGCAAAGTGATCAACGCACCAAGGATGTGCGGTGGTAACAAACCTACAGCATTAAAAAGTAGTAGAAACTAATAAATAAATGTCATTTATTCTAAAAGCAACTCGACTCTCTATAAAAAGTTATTTGACTACATTATATAGTTCATTAAATCATTAGTTAATTAAATTCTTAAAATGGTAAATTACGTATTTGGTCCTTATCTTTTACATTATATTTTAATTTGATCTCTAACCTTTCAATTGTATCAATTTAGTACCTAACTTTTCAATGCCATGTTAATTTAGTCAATGTCGTTATCTCTTAAATAAAAATTGCTGACATGGCAAACAACTAAAATAAAATTTTAATTTATTGTCACATTAACATTAACAGAAACTAATTTTTTTGGACCAAATGGCTAAATTGACTTATTTTAATAAAAAATAAATTTTGAGGATTAAAGTAAAAGTCAATATTAAATTGAATTTTGGTCTAATTTCTTTCTTGTTAACCATGGTTAATTTATTTTCTTTTCTTTTTTTTCTTTATTGGTACAATTTTTTTTCATTCCCGAATTACCCTACTGTTTCTTTACAAATGACAACCTTGACATTCTTTTTTCAATTCTTTTTTTCGTCGGTTCTTTCACAATCAGCTAACCAACACAACAGCCAAGCAAAAGACTATTACGCATATGTCATTGCCTTAAAGAAAAAAAAAAAAAAAAAAAAAAGGGCCCAAAGAGTCATTGTAGAATACTTCTAATTATATATCTTAAATTTTAACTCTTTAAGAGCGTGAACTATAAATTTTTTAGGCAGAAATCACATTTTCATCCCTACATTTTTAGGTGATTCCTACTTTAATCCCTAAATTTTATTTTTACAACTTTTAGTCCTTATCTTAAAAATCGCTTCCTATTGTGGTCTCTGTCGTTACATCAAAGATAGAAAAAGCACGCGTGACAAACGGCAGAATTAAAAAATAAAAAATAAATTGTAATACCATTCATGTGTCATGGGATGTTCCACATGGCTTTCCCACCCTTAGCTGGTCACGTGGCCCTAATTTGTCCTCTAATGTGTTTGCATCCACAAACTCCAACAACTCAACACTTCCATGTTCCTCATTTTTTGAACATTATACTATATCAAAATAGATTCAGATCCAATTAAATATTTAATTTACTCTTTCTATGGATAATTGTACTTTTGTTCAGCTTATTTTATAAGAACCAATGCAAATGAACAATAAGCTAAACAATTTAGACGATATGAAGGAAAATTATCGACCAAAAAATTGAATTCGAAACAAGCAACACTGGAAAGGCAGCTCTAGAATCTCAAAGGAAACACTTTTATTTCATTTCAAAACATCTAAATAAAGTACGATCAAAAACAAATTGCACAATTTTTGTGACTTCAGCCATCGAATGAAAAAAACTTTCTCTTGGCAAGCTCGATTCAAAGCAATGAAAATTCTCAATTTCAGTGTAAAAATCAAAGATCAATTTGGCATCTGAAACTTTTTGCTCTTTACATATGATAGGTTTAGTCTAAAGCATAAAGTTTTTCAAGAACCTAAATCACACTTTCTTTATAAACAACAAGATCAATCAGATTCACTTACACATAAAACCCACACAAAAAAAAAAAAAAAAAACTTCATACACAATAATTCGAAAATGAAAAAGAAAGTTGTGGATTTAGAACCTAAAAAAGAATGGTGGAGTGATTCAGAGAAGGAGGAATTGAATAAGAGGGAATCGTCCTCTGAGGACACATCGATGAGATTGAGGTGCCTGCCTTGAAGATCATTGTTTCTCTTGATGAAATCCTCGTGGAGCATCCCATGACACGTGGAGGGTATTATAATATTTTTTTAATTCTACCGTTTGCCTCGCATGCTTTTTCCATCTCTGATGTAACGGCAGGGACCACAATGAGAAGCGTTTTTTAAGATAGGGACTAAAAGCGGAAAAAATAAAATTTATGGACCAAAGTGGGAATTGCCTGAAAATATAGAGAAGAAATTGTGATTTCTGCCAATTTTTAAATATAATCATATATAAAGATGAATTTGAATATTTTACATTTCCTTAGTAGGGTGTGGCATATCATTGAACCATTGTATGGTAACTTACCGAAACTATGTATCTTTTTTTTTTTTTGGCTAATCTGAAACTATGTATCTTAAATGAAGTTAAAGATCAAATTAAGATTTGCTTTATGTAGACCAATTCCATTTAGGAACATTGAAGGTCTTTCGTAGAGCTACTGAATGATTTGACTTAATCAGATAATCTTGGCAATGCTTAATTTTGCTAAATGTAACTTTTAGTTTTATTTTTCGATCAAACCACTATCTAATCCCTTAATTATGTGTCAAAGTTCTATTTGTCTCTGCATTATTGATTGTGCCAACTTAGTCCATAAAATTTTACAAACAGTTCAATGCAACAATTAAACCCTTGTTCTTTGGCAAAGATGAGTGCTCTTCTCGCTACTAAGGCTTCTATTGTTTCAACACTATGAAGGAATGTGATATTTTGAGTCAATGCTGCCACAGCTCCACTCCTGTAGTTACGAATAATCATTATGATCTCTACCTAGTTTTTCTCACGAGAGGCCGCTACATCATAGTTTTCTACTTTTCTTTGTGTTTATCTTTAGTTGAGATTGCCATTTAACCGAAGGGGACAATATCGGTGAGTTTGATCTTGGTCTACCGCGAGCTCGATACAATTCCTGACAAATTCACATCTCAATAAAACTTAAATGTCTAATTAGTTTGAATCATGTGTCGTTTGAACTCTTTTGTTTCATATTAAAAGAGATCAATAACTACAAAGTCAAATTACTCTATTTGTGTTTGGTTCCAATTAACTCAATTATAGGAATGGAAAAATTTACGTGACCCATAGGTACCCGACCCGACCTGTGAAGCAAATAGGGGCAGGGTTTGGGTTTTAAAAACCCAACCCATAGCTGGTTCACATTGAACCACAAATTATAGAAGTACGGTTACATTGAACCACATATATATCCTTTTACAGGGAAAAAAATATATAATTATGTTATAAGATCATTGATAAATATTATTAGGTTAAAATTTGGGCTTAATAAGAAATAACACGTAAAAAAAATGAACTATTGCAAATTTGCTTGAGTGTGAGTTGAGCACAATCTTAATTTTAACAATTAAATTAGTTGCTCGAAACAAAGTAATTATGCCAAATGGCCATATATAACTCATTTAAAATCTATATTTAGTCAAATTTATGTCTATTTTTAAGCCTTGCTAAATGTCTAATTTCAAATTAAATAAATTTCACTCAAAAACTCATTACAGCGTAAAAGAGATGGACAAAAGATTCTAAACTCATCATCTTTGTGCATATTCTAAATTAGACTCGATCCTAATACAATTCAACTAATACAACCCAAATGAAACTATGTTTTTGGCAGCATATCGGTGAACCCTAACAAAAACCTAGACAATGAAATCATGCTTTAGCAACTAAAGGATTATGTGTAATGGCTTGAATAATCATTTTCAGAATATAACTTTGTCACTCACCGAGGAAAGAAATTGTTTGTTTTTAGACCCTTTAAAACACAATTGAATTAACCTAGTAAATTAATCAAGTGATTACTTAGTCCAAATTTCAGATCTAGGTTAACACAATCATATAATCATATCCATGTAAAATGCGGAATATAAAGAACACAAAGATATGATGACCTAGGAAACCACACCAGTAAAAACCTGGGAATAATTTAACTTAGCTATCCTCAAGGTAAACTGAATCCACTATGAAAGAATCGAAGTTTTACAATAGCAACTTAGACCAGTAACATCCTATTGCTACCTCATGTAGAAAACTTATTGGCACTACCACGTGCAAGCTCCGAAACCACGGACTCCTTCTTTCTTAGATTCTTCAGCAAGTACAAGCACTCCCGCTTGCATATCTTTAAACTCTTTAGTGCAGCAATTAAATGATTATCAAGCTCTCAATGAAATCTCATTCTTGATAATCCTAAGCATGTGTGAAGGCAACCACCTCTAGATCTCACAAGAGATTCACACACACAGCAAATAGAGTAACCTCAAAAACGTGGCTAAGATTTCCCTTTTATACCTAAGGCAAAATATAAAACCTTACACGTTATATGGGCTTAGAGCTGAGTTGGAAAATTCTGCAGAAAAACATTATGCCCGACTTTCAATCGATCGAGTCTAATTCTCAATCGATCGAGTCAGACCAAATTGCATAATGAATTCTGCAACAGCTCAATTCCAACTTTACACAAAAGACCTATACTTTGAGCAAGTCTAAACAAGACTAAAAACCTGTTTTGATAATGGTTTGCCAACAATACATATTAGAGTTCTAATACATAAGTTCCTAAATACTTAGAACCTAACAGAAATATATGAATTAAATTATTCTACATACCAATTTTCTTTCCATCCATAAAATAAATAAAAATTATCGCAACTATTTATGTCCAATTAGTGATAAGTCCATGGCATTTCAAATTTCAAAAACAAGAAAACTTTAACAATTCTAGCATATGCCCTACAAATAATTCATTAACTTTTTTTAAGGTTTACTCTTTTTTTTTTTTTTTAACATTCTACATATATATATATATATATATATATATATATATACACACACAAACTTAAATTTTATACATGCAAAAGAAATTAAAATCCAACTTTCAATTAACAAGATAGTGGGATTTGACCTAAATGGTAGACCCTACCACTAAATTTGCTTTGATAACATCTTATGATTCTTATTTCCTAGTTCTCAAACATAGGCTGACCTTTTTATTTAGGTTGTTTCTACATATATAACATTTTTTTTTAAAATGGATGTTTAATTTCCTATATTAACCTCACATTATTTTCAAAAAGCAAACAAATTATTTATTGGAAGTCTTATTATAATATGTTTTTTCTTTCTTTTCATTTTTTTTTGTTTTTCTTTTTTGAGCAAATAAAGTCATATTATGATACCTCTAATATAAAGTTTTAAAAATTAGGCTGATATCATAATATTATCCTTTCATTGCTAATTGTGTCATTTCAAATATTTTATCAGTTGATAAACAAGGGAAATATGATTATTCAGTTCTCAGTTCCATTATTAGAAATCTATTTTGGATTTAAATGGCACTTCACCTCTTGTTTTGGAAAAGAAAATGAAAAGAACAAAATTCCTCTATGCAATAATATGAAGAATTTAATTACTAATTGAACAACTTTCATACCATGAAAGCATAATTTTTTTTTGGTATGAAATGATAAACACTTTAGAAACAATAACAAAACTACTATAATTAGACAAAACATTGAAAGATATAAAATTTTTTTAATTAAAATTATAATTGATAATTATATAATAAATTTTTGTTCTTATATGGTGTGTTAAAAGTTGTATGGTTCAATTCAATGTATCCATTAGATATCTTCCTTTTCAACCATGGTTCTTGTAGTTTTCCCCTTTTTTTTTATTAGAATTCATTGTTCAAAACAATTTGTTTAAAATTGAAACTCCATTATCGAAAGCTTCCAAAAAAAAAAAAAAATGTAAACATTTCTTGTTTTATTTCATTTAAAATCTTGCTTGACCCTTTTCAAAATTATCTTTAAAACCAATGCAAAAAATTATTTAGTAAATAATCCATACATTGTACAAACAGACTGCTAATAAGAATAAATAGACAATTTTTTTTCTTACCATATTAAGAGTTCGTTTGAGAACAATTTATTTAATTGAAATTGAAATTATTTTTTTGCTAAAAGTACTATAAATAAAGTTAAAAGATAACCGAAATAATACAGTGAAACTCATAAATAATAAATTAATTATTATTATTTTTTAAGATTTTCGTTAATGAGTTTTCATTATTGGTACGTAGGGCCAGGCTTTGCTGCCCTCACATGCAAAGTGGAACTGTCAGGGCATATCTGTGCTAATAAGAGTGCTTAAAGGTTGGATTAAGTGGAAATTAAGCAACTTTGAATTAATTAATACTTATTCACAAGGCTACAACTTAATTACAAGACACCTTTGCCTCTCTGGTTGTAATCACTAGTTGCTGACGTGGCAGATCATGTCGGCGGCCGAGGTCCCACGTGCATATGCGATGTTGACAGCACTGCTTTTATTTTTATTTTTTAATAATAGGTTATTATTTAGTAATTACTTTTTCTTTTCTTTTCTTTTTTTTTTTTAATTTTTGTGCTCTTCTTACACATTGTAGTTCGTACCCTCAATAAATTTCCAGATGTGGATTTGCATCTTGTATGTTGTCAGTTTTCTTATTCACTTCCTTTTTCCTTTTTCTTTTTTAATTTAAATTAACCCCCCCCCCCCCCCCCTTCTTTTTTTTTAATGAATGATGATTCCATTCATTTCTATATAAGTAATTTTGAGTGCAAATCATGTTTTGAGAGCCTCAAACTCTCTTAATGCTTTTTATTGTAATATTAAGCAAAAATATCCCAATCTCCTTTGTTCCTAGCTTTGATTTTATGGACTATCTACGGAGAATGTGGTGTTTTTTTTTTTATTTTTTATTAATATTAATCTTAGGTTACCAATAAAAATAAAAATAAAAATTTCAAGCCTTTTATTTTTTGTATTGCAAAATACACATGGTGTATATAAATAAAAAAAAAATTAAAAGGAGATGTTTGTATTCAATGCCATTTATATTGATTTTAGTATAGATAAAATTAGAAACTATGTCCTTTTTTGTTGATATGATATTCTACTAGTTAAGTTGTTTATATCATATGCGATAATTATAGTCTTAAGTAATTTAAAGGGTAAATTACATATTTAGTACCTAATCTTTACATTAAATGTTAATTTGGTCCTTAACCTTTCAAATGTGTCAATTTGGTCCCTAACCTTTTGGTACTGTGTAAAAAAAGTCCATACCGTTAAGTAGTAGATGAGGAATATTGACGTGACTAACGGTTAAAATAAAATATTGATTTTAGGCCACCTAAGATTGCCATTTGGACTACCATGTCAACCTAAAAAAATAAAAAATAAAAAAAATAACACAAGGCTTATTAATCTCTTTTTTATTTTTGCTGACTGTCCTTTTCATACTTTAGTGTTGTTGCAGTTCTATTTTCTAAAAACATCATTTTATTTTTATTTTTATTTTTGGTTTGGTTATGATCGACATGCCTTGTTTAATTGAAGTCCACAGGCTGGGTTTGTTCTTCAATAACCATGAATTCTTAAAACAATCCAACAGCTATGTCGCTACCAAGAAATCGTTTCAACCCTGTAAATTCCAAAGCCCACAACTATAATCCCCAAAATTTGCTTCCTAACCCTCAAATCCAACCAAAAATTACCCTTCACTGCCACTCAAACCACCGCTGCAAAACCCCATCAAACCCATAATGAAACCTCAACTAATACGTGCCCATGACTCTTTATTCCATTATATGAATCACCCAAATCTTCCATCCTATCTTGAGTCTATGCTAGCAATTAAAGCAGCAGAGTCCAAGAGAAGAATAGATTTAGAGAGAGAGAGAGAGAGAATAAGCGAGATGGTTTTCACCGTTTGGCCGCTTTCTCTCTCTTTTGTTGTTTGGTCTTCTCCTGCACCTTTTTCTCTCTCTAGCAACAAGGCTCGCCTTTCAATTTTGTTGTTTGGCTGCCACAACCATCTCCTTGAATCAACGAGATGATTTTCATCCTCTGGCCATTTGGTTGTCGTCCATGGTTGTTTGGTCATTTGGTTGCTTATTTATTAATTGGAAAAGAGGTGAAGGAGTTGATTTAGGTTGTTTGGCTCAATTTAAGTTTTGTTGATGTTGATTTGGGTTGTATCAGCATCATGTATGTGAAGAGGTTGATTTTGGAGAAAGAGCAAGGAAGAAAAAAAAAAAATTAGTGGGACGATTTGGGTTGAAAGGAACACAGACAGCGGAAGAAAAATAGTAAAGGCATAGTTGATTTGGGTCGGAGAGGAACACCGAACAAATGAAGAAAAAATAATAAATAATGAACAAAATAATAATTCAAAAATTGAAATATTGAATTTTCTAAACTGGGGTGTTTTTTATTTATTTATTTTTTTTTATGTTAGGTTGAGGTAGCAGTCCAGGTGGCAATCTTATGTGGCCTAAAATCAATATTTTATATTGACCATTAGCCACGTCAACATTTTTCATCTACTATTTAACGATAGGGACCATTTTGACACAATGCCAAAATGTTAGGGACCAAATAGAAATATTTGAAAGGTTAGAGACCAAATTGACATTCAGTATAAAGGTTAGGGATCAAATTTGTAGTTTACCTTAATTTGAACTATTTTTTTAGCAAAAGATTGGTTGGAATAAATGAGTTTTTCTTTTAATTGGTTAATATGTAGTCAATAAACTTTTACTCATACAATTTTTCTTTCTTTATAAAAATATAAAATAAAGAGTGAGATTGTGAGTTCAAAACTTATAAAACATGTGAATAAATTACAAATTAATAACAAATAAACCATAGGATAAAAAGATCAATTTTCCACATGATACAACTTGGTTACTGTAAAGGGGGAAAAAATGTAAGCCCTATATTAATGAGAGAATATTATTTATCTACAAGACAAAGAGGGCAAACTTGATTTTACAAATTTGGAGGTCATGAATGCAAACTTGCCTCTTTAATTCAACGATTTATTATTGAATTTTTTATATACAATCATTATTAATAAATTCTTAATTCGTGAATGCAAGATGTGTGGGTCCCTTTCACCGTGTTTCCTGTATTGGAGCGTGGTAGGGCCCTCTGCTTTGACCAACATCAATTGTGTGCTCAGCTTAATTTGCATAGCCTATGTGGTATGATGTACGGTCCACGATTTATAGTAAAAAATACCCGTTTATAATTAGAAGTAAATTGGAGGAAAAAATTTCTCCTAGGCCAAAAAAAAAAAAAAAATCCAATAAAAAATATTGAGCTTGTGTTCAGTAGCCAGTTTCACTAGACATGTTACAATGTGGATATGTGTCCATACGCAACATGTTCAGTGAAACTGATCACTAAATATAAGTCAAATCTCAGTATAAATTGGTGGATCCAGAAAAAATTCTATACACCCGAGACCTGACTACTGCTTATTTTGATGGAATTAGTAATCAGAATCATCTTTGTGCAAGATGTGTTGTCAATTATCAACGTAGAATCTGAATGATAACCAGATCAACAAACAAATATGCGATGATTGAATGATATGAGCCACTCAAGTTTTTTTTTTTTTTTTTTAAGTTTTTTTTCATCCTAAATGAAATTTGTTGTTGTAACAGTAGCATACTAAAGTCTACTTATCTTAGTGGTTGAATTTTACATAACCATTAAAATTGTGGTGCACCCAACTAAAAAATATCAAAAACTTTCAGTTGGTCAAATCTTCAGTTGTTTGATATGTTCAATGTATAGCTATAAATTTCATGCCATAAAGTACTGAAATATCTTTCAGCCAAAAAAAAAAAAAAAAAAAAGTACTGAAATATCTCGTACTGGCCATCAAATCAGTATAATAACTTTCTTGAAACACATTACTCCAGATACCGATTTGTACAAATTTCATTTATAGTTGAACTTAATAAGTTTTTGCAAGGAAACCTAGATGAGTTTTTAATGGATTGTGAGTGGTTTCAAACAAGATTTAAATAGAATGGTCTATAAGTAGTTTTAGATGGACTTAATATATTTGTTAGAAATATTGCGCATTCAAGGTGTGAAGTGTAATAAATTTTAATTGAATTTGTTTTAATATTTTTAAGTTTAAATTACATGTAAAGACAATTTACACATAATTGAAGCCTATTTATAATTTAAAGACACTTTTTTTTTAGATAGAAATTTAAAGGCACTTGGCATCAAATTACATGACAATTAAAAGGGTACTTAGCAAAAAAATGGAATGCAATTTGGATCAAGTTTGAATTCTTAAATGAGCTTCCACTTTATATACAATTATATATACAATTAGTAAATATTTTGGTATATGGAATTTATTCAAATTGATGATATAAGAAGGTTCTTTTCACACTTTTTTATAATTAAGGGTTACATCATCATGTTCTCAAGTCTTAAGCAACATCACCTAGTACTAATAACATATTCTTCCGTTCCCATCATGTTTTTTTGAATAAAAACAAATTTGCAGTAGTCAATTATAAATAGTGGAAGTTTAGGGACATAGTTTTTGTACCATAATTCTAAAGTGGTAGATTGTGAAAACAAGTGGTAGGTTTACGTGAAAGCAATAATTCACAATATTCACAATCAATCATTTCAACAGGTTATGATAAAAGTTATGATAAAGTGTATGATCATAAAGGAATTGGTATTTAAACCAGTGATTAATGGTGAAGAAGGAAATGATAGTGGGTGATGGGACCAAGGCAATAGCTCCACCATTGGCATTTTGGCAATCAATCAAATGAAGGCAGAAGATGAATTGATGTGAGATACCTCATACCTGTATGGATTGTTATTCATACAAAATGTGAAAAAAAAGGAAAGATACCCAAATGTGGATTGTGGTGGAGAAGAAAGCTAGTGCTCCATTATAGATAGTGATCGACGATATGCCTTGAATTTTTCTCAAGAAAAAGAAAAGGGGGTTTGTGAATAGAGAGAGCATGGCCATTGATATGAAAGAATTGGGTTTATTGGGTTGTTGAAGTAGTTGGTGGGTATAATTTGCATGGAGAATTTGGTAAAGGTCAAGAGAATATTGGCTTCACATAGTAAAATAGGAAGATCAGTGTCTGTCGTTTTCCCAAAAAATGAAAAAGGTTTTTATTATTTTTATTATTTTTTTTAAGCTTTGGAAATAATCGGTCTTTGTCAGAAAACGGGTTTTGTAAGAATGCATCGCACGCACGGATGGAACTTTGAAGGAGCTAAGTCCTTGTCTTTTTTATTCTTTTTTAAATTACAAATTGCATTATTCAAGTTTTGGGTTATTGTCATTTTGGTCTTTTTTTTTTTTTTTTTTTTTTTCTTTAAGATACTAATTTTGTCAATTGACTCATTTGAATTTCTATATATTGCCTATTTGAAACCTTTTACTTTTAAGTTTGTTAGCTATGTCCCGTTTAATGTTACATACCAACTAAAAAAAGGAAAATGATGTAATTTTATTTATGCATAAGAGTTATTATTATTATTATTTTTAAATTTAGTACTTTTTAGTGTTTTCAATTGAGATCAAATCTCTCATCCCAAATTATAGAATTATCAAAATTAAAGAAAAAGAAAAGAGTTTCTAATTTCTCTTTTTCTCCCATCACCATCACATCGTAACTAGCTACATGGGAAAGGAGGGGGATATTAAAAAGTTCATTTTTATCTTAAGAAAAATAATTTAAAATTTTATTTTTAAGACTTTGACCCCAGCCCCTAAGAAATTATGTCCTCCTACCTTTAAAAAGAAAAGTTAAGTTGTTTTTATTTTTTTTATTTTTATTTTTTATTTTTTATAATTTTAATATTTAAGAGGCTCAAACTTTAAGAAAGAAAAATTGATCTCATAAATGATAATAAAACTATATCATAAAGATCATATAAATGTATAATTTCTTTATTAATATATTTATTTGTATAAAAGTTAAGTATTTAAAATTTTCAACTATTTAAGATAATTTCCTATTAATTTTAAACAACCTTTTTATGGAAGAGTGATCTCTAAATAAAACTCTCTCTTTTTCCACTTATCTTTATATGGTGTTAGTTTACTTCTTTCTCGTGAAGAGTTTAAATTCGGTCAGGTTGTGGCGTAAAACACTGGTTTTACGCCAACCAATAGAACACAGCCACGTCATTTTCTTTTGAGTGATAAGTTAAATTCCTCTCCAAACACAGAACGAAATAAGAAAACTCACAGAAACCCACAACCCAGCCTCCTCCCTCTTCCATGAGAGTAATATTCAATCTTATCATAGGGTAATTCTTTCATTCTTGTAATCTTTAATTCACATCAATGGGCTCAAATTCATGTTGTTAATCTTATCAGAGAGTAATTCTTTCATTCTTGTAATCTTTAATTCACATCAATGGGCTCAAATTCATGTTGTTCTTCTTCTTCTTCTCCAAATCCTAAGAAATTGAAATTCACACTCAGTCACCTCCTCTGCTTCTTTTTCTTATTCCTCAACTTCCCCACCGCCACAGCTTTTTTCCGAAACCCATTTTGGAAACTCGAAATCTCGTACTCCCAGCACTGACGTCGTTCCCGAGTAGCCTTTACCCTTCGGCAATGTCCCTGTCTCCCACTCCAACGATTTCCTCAGGCTTCCAATTTGCATTTATCTCCGGCAGCGTCGGAATCTTCAACCGAACCACTGAGTCCGGGATATCTCTCTCCTTCAACCCCTCATATATCAAAAACACCACCTCCCATGGCGTTCACAAGGTCAAAGCCACCCTGAACATTCGAGACCCATGGAAGTACTTTGTTTTCGATGATTGAATTGTGTGGTGTGGTGGAGGTTTGGGCAAGAAAAGATGGAAGAGGGAGGAAGCAGGGCTATGGGTTTCTATGGGTTTTCTTATTTCGTTCTGTGTTTGGAGATGAATTTAACTTATCACTTAAAAGAAGATGACATGGCTGTGTTCTATTGACTGGCGTAAAACCAGTGTTTTACACCACAGCCTGACCGAATTTAAACTCTTCTCATGATATATATATATATATATATATATATATATATATATATAAGAAATTTGAAAGAGAAATTGTATCAATAATCTTCATATGGCGTTAGTTTACTCTTTCTCATGAAGTATGATATTTTTCACTAAAAATTAAAAATACTTAATCAAACACGTATGTATATGTTTCTATACATGCATGTGTGTGTGTTCGATATTAAAATTTGCACCCCAAATTACAAATTCTGTCTCCACCCGTGTCTACCATTACCTATGAAGTTACCAAACTATACGAAAGTCATGTTGTCAAAGTTCATCAAATCCATCGGCAAAAAGTTGTTTATACAAGCCTGTTCTTGTTATTTTCTCAAGAAACAAACAAAATGTATTTTGGATTTTGGTATTAGATTTAAGAAACATGTCTCTTTCTATATCTTTTGATGTGTTCATATATAATTAAAAAACATATAGGTTATATAACTTATATTTTCAATAAATAACTTTTTAGGGACCTGATGTCATCACTGAAATTTATCATAGTATCATATGCTTACAAAATGTATCTTATTCTGCTTGAAGGTTTTGGTGATGACAATGGAAACAATTATATTTTTCTTTTGGGAAACATTTTGTTAGGTTATTCACTTCTAGTATTGGTTATATTTTAGTTTAAGGCAGTCGTGCAATATGTAGTAAATATGAAAAGCAAATATGGGGCATTTTGCTAGAAAGTCGAGTTTAAATGAAAAATTTAATTTAGCGAAAATCAAGTTTCTTGAAAAAACCAGCATGGAACTTGAGTTCCATGCTTCTTCTTCTTTTTTTCTTCTTCTTTTTATTTTTTTATTTTTTATTTTTAAGTTTGATTGCTTATAACTCGATTATCGCCAAAATTTTTAGAAAATCAAGTTTAAAATAGGGGCATATCCCTAAATAGTTTCAAATATAAGGCATTTTGCTGAAAAGTTCCAACAAAAGGGGTATATCTCCATTTTGGCCTATTAGTAACCCCATGTAAGATTACAAAACCGCCCTTTTTTATGCCTATTTTCTTTTCTCTTTTATTTATTTATTTATTTTCCATGGATATAGATATTACCGTTTTAAATGTGTTAGAAGTAGTACTAAATTGAAGGGACAACGTTGCACAAAACCACAACATGTGAAATTTAATTAGAATGATACTTGTCATAAAATTAGAGTGCAATCTAAATATAGTTTGGATCCTTTATTGAGTGTCCACTTTAATATATTAAATAGATAGTGTTAATTTATTTTATGTAAAATTATAGATTACATGTGTGAAAGTTATAGAGGAGGTTACCATTGCAAGGGTGTGATTTGGTTATAGGAGTCTTTGTATTGCTTCACATGATGCTTGACATGAGTAAAGTTGTTTGAGTAGTGACGCTTCAACAAATGTGTTATGCCCACGATGATAGTCCCATTAAGGCCTTGAGTGGAATACGTAGTATTATCCATTGTTGTCACATGGAATGGGGTCAATGAGTCCCATTTTTATTTAGCAAAAAAAAAAAAAAAGTTATAGAGGAGGTTACAAAGATAATTTCACATTGGTAATTTCCATTACCAATGTAAAAATAATATTTTGTTTTTATATGTGATGAGAATGTAATGGATATCATCTTATCTATATAACAATGTAAAATGAAAACTTTTAAACTTTTTGTTAATTTTTTTTAACATTGTCACATAAATTTTTTTTTTAAATTAACGTTCATATTTTTTCACGTCATCATTCTTATATGTGTAAATTAGACTAAATTATACTTTTGCCCATTTATGTTTGGGGTGTTTTCATTTTGATTCTTCATGTTTGAACATGTTGATATGAATCCTCCACATTTGATTTCATCTTTAATTTCGTCCTCTCACATGTTTCCATGTTAAGTGCAAAGTTAGCTAAAAACAACCTTTTATCTATTGGATTCCATAGGCTACTCAATCTCTCTCAATGCATTCCAAACCCTTTCACTTGCTAAGGTCTAAATTTATAGATTTGCAAAACTATAATAGGATTTTACATATTCCGTATTAATGATGTTACTACTCAAATAAGATTTCACATTATTACGTTATCATTTTATGGGTCTAGATTTGTCTTTATAATAACTGTTTTGTACACTACCAATTCTACTAGTGTTGTCAAAAAGAATTATAACATGAGGAATTTGGTTTTCCCAAAATGGGATTTAATAGAACAACCAATTTTCTTCCTCAAATATGAGGCATTTTGCTGGAAAGTTTTGGTGAAAGAGGTATTTTGCCATTTTGGTTGTTACTAATATATATATGCTCTAGGTTAGAACTTAGGACCCTAGCCACCCTTAGATTTATTAGTTGTTTTTTATTCAAATAACCTTAGACAAAAGACTGTGAAAGGATTCAAGGATTCAAGGATTCAAGGATTCAAGTGAGAGGAGGCTAGAGATTTTTTGAGATTTTTAAGGTAAGCACCCTAGAAATTCCTTTTTATTCTAATTATTTAAAATAGTTAGTCCCTAGGATAACTTATTTTAATAATTTTTTTGGACACCTTAGTAATTGAATCAATTATGATGGATTTAGGTTATGATGAAGTGTTCTTGAAGAGTTGCAAGGGTTTTTGAGTAGACATTAATTAATTTAAGTATCTTTTATCGTAGAGATGATGCATGTGAGAAAGCTACATTAGGATTTTTTTTTTTAGAATACTAAATATTTTAACATACATAGGAAGAGGAGAGAAGGTCTTAAATAAACTTACAGTGGTGTATATCCAAAAAAGCCTAACTCTTGAATATACAGCACATAATTTAAACCTCTTTAACCTACACTTATTTTTCAATGTGAGATTAACCCACTGTCTTTTCTTTTGAGATTACTAAATATTTTAACACACTAGTGTTTAATAACTATTGGGATATTTGAAATTTATAAACTTTTATGTGAGTTGTATTTTTCAACAGTTGACAAAAATTCCAAGGTACATTGCATCAACCTCCATTAAGATTTAAAGAAACAAGAATATTTCATTTCAAAAAATTCCTACTCAAACTATTGATAAAATAATACTCCCCTCCTGGTTTGTAAACAAACAACACTTTTCTTTACAGTTAGTATCAATGAGTAAAATTATTTTTTTAAAATAAAATATTCCATTAGGCAAGTCACACTGTAAGAGAGTATGACTTATTTGTTGCATTTATATAAATCTCAAAGCAGCATTATTATGTCCGTGTTTAAAAAGTTATGGCATTTTAACCAAAAAAAAAAAGTTATGACAGGACAAAACTTGAGATGATTCATTATTATGGGCAAGTCATTGATTTATTTAATGATTAAAAAGTTAAAAAAAAATTTAAAAAAAAAGAAAAAGAAAAAGAAAAATAATGGTGTGGGGTTGGTGAGCGTGCATCGGTGCATGCTAGCACTCGAATTTTCGGCTGGTTTGACGGACTCGGAATTCCCAACGCACGGAAACGCGACAGTCACAGCCCATAGAGATATTGCCATGTGGAAATAATAGCCTATAGGATTACAGCGTGTGGGATTGGTTACCGTAAACTTTGAAAAAAAAAACAGAGAGAAAGAAGATGTGGCGTGTCTCTACATTGCTTTTTAGTTTTTTTTATGGTGTGTTTGGATATCGTCTATTTTGTTAAAATTAAAAAATTATTGTTGAAAGTATTATAGATAAATATAGAAGTTAATTAAAATAGTACAATAGAGCTCATGAATAATGTCAATAAATACAATAGAGTCCATAAATAATATAAAAAATAAACTAAATAATAAAATAATTTTAATTTTTAATTCAAACCTCTATTTTTAGCCAACCCCTCCTGTCCAAACATGCCATTAAATAAGAAATATGTTAAGAAACAGAAACCATGAAAGAATTGATTTAGCAATTGTTTGTTTTTCGTTGGGGCTCACTTTTTGAAAGCACGCCTTTGCTTTCCGATTTGTGCACCTACCTCGGGATTATCATCCCTAAAATTTTAATCTTTTTTTAATTTATTTTTTTCCCTTTTTGACTTTTTTTCTTAAATTTTTTTTTTGTCGTTGCACGCCGTAAAGTTTATACGCCTTACACAAAGTATTTGAAATTTCGTCTACAATGGATTGTGTAATTATTTTTTATTTTTAAGAGTATCTATAGAGGTCTGAGTAAACCATAAGTTTAGGGACATAACTTTGGCAGAAATTATGTGCATAAATTGTTAAAGTGGTCCACTATAAATGGTGAAGAATTAATTTTACATAAATCCATAATTTTTTTCCCAATAGTCATATATTATTTCGATAAGTTGTGAAAAATAATTAAAAAGTTATAGCAAAATTGTGTCCCTAGATTTATTAATAGCTAAATTGACTCAAAATTATTTTTCCTATTTTAGAATAAGAATTTACTTTTTATTTTATTTTAAGTAACCGTTCTTCAAAACACCAAAATCTGATTTTTTTTTATATTATATATTTCATTAAAATAACATTATATATTTATTTTTATTACTATTTTTCTCACTTTTAAAACTTTAACTTTTCTATATTTTGGTCATTGGTACAAAAAAATAAAATAAAATAATTGTTTAGAGAATGAATAGTAGTATAGTACTTCCCTAGATTTTTTTCTTTTTCTTTTTTGAGGAACCTGTAAGAAAGTACTTCCCTACATTTAAGGAAGCATTGTAGTAAGAATGTAAGATGTTATTTTAGGGAATGTGTAGCCGTGTAGGGAACCAACCTGGTTTTTTTTTTTTTTTTTGGTTTCATTATCTAAATTGGTCTATTATTCTATTTTAGAAAGACCGATGTGAATGTTTTTATTATTCACATACACTACATCAATGATCATGTGGGATCTTCATAACAGAGACTTGTATAACATGTTGTCTGCAACAAATAGTGAAAATGAGAAATAGTTATCTCTATTGTCTTGGCGACTTGACAATCTCGTCTATCAAGAGAGAGAGATAATAATTTGGTTTGCGGTATTGATGAATAGTATCTCACCAAGTATATCGAGGAAGTATTCACAAATTAATTTAGTTAACAAGAGACTGTTTAATATGTGATTTCAAATAATAGTTTTTAGTGTCTGAACATTGAAAATTGTGATTCTAAAAAAAAAAAACGCATTTAGTAAGGATGTTTTTTTAGGAGTATTTGAATTACGTTGCTTGTTTTAGGATGTTTAAACACTAAATTTAAAAAACTTCTCCTACCAATTTTCAGATTTCAAATAATGTTGCTCAATAACACTTTTGTAAATATTTTGAAAAACATAGGTCTACTTGATTAGACAACACATAAAACTTCATTCTTCAATTCCAACCAAGAGGCCCACTTGTCAACTTTAAGAAAAAAAAAACACACACACACACCAAACATACAATTATGTTTTCTCACATATTGAAACATGTTATTTAAAACATGATACTAAACACATTTTTTTGCTTTATGAATACCGTAAGTACGTGTTTTCATAATATTTTTTAAACTACAGTTTTTACATAATTTTAAACAATGATACTAGAAATCTCTAACCAAATCAACCCCAAATTGTTGAACCAGATGCAAATCGATTTTAGGTGAGTTTAGCTAGAGTTGTTGTAAAATTTTGCTTTGTTGAGCTAATGGGAATGCTCCTAGCCTGTTAGACGTATCCAACGGGTTGGGTTGAAGGTGTTTGGGTTCAACATGATTTGGTATGGGTTAAATAAAGTAAATGTGAGAATTTTATTTGAATAAAATAAGCTCTTATTTCTCTCACTCTAACTTGATTTTTGGTCACTCTCCAAAAAAAAAAAAAAAAACTTGATTTTTGACCCTTTGGATCAATCTTATATGACCTTTTTTTTTTCAAGAAAATTTTTTTAAAATAGTTTTTAACATTTTTTTCCCATATTTCTTTCGGAGCAAATAAAGGAAAATAAAACATTCAAATGCATAAATTCTTGAATTTATGATCAAATAATTATTCTAATAGTCTTCTGGTCCAATAGTTTCACAAAAGAAGAAAATAAAATGCGAAATAATTGCAATATACACTAAACATAAAATTAAATTAAATCACTTATAAAATCACTAAGTGCATATATTGAATTATCTTTTTGTTGAAAATTGTCAAAACTACAATTGCACTAAAAAAATTTTAATTTAAAAAGTTGAACATAATGTGGATTTTTTTTTTCTTTAAAAAACAGAGAACTAGCATCTTTATTTTTTTAATAAAACAGTAAAGCTCGTATAGTCCAAAGTATTTTGACCATTGTAGCACATTTTCTTACCTATAGTACTGTACAGATAATGAAAATGAAGAAACAACAAGAATAATTTATGATGAAGCCCTTATAGTCAATGAACCTCATTTTCATATCCCTCTTTTGCAGGGATATAGATGGCCCACACTGGCCGTACCTAAGCCGAAGCACATGCAAATGTGTAGAGTGTGTCTTCAATCTGTAAAATATTTTAAAAGGATGTTTATACGGATTGAAAATATTGGACACTTACTGTCCAAGAACATGGTTTAGGTAGGAACTAATAAATGATAACATTCTTGTATTCAATTAAAATATATCAAATGTTTATTGGGTCACCTTTCAATGTCAATCTCATCTCAACGCAATTTTACGGTGATTGCCCATATTCAAAGATACTATTTTATTATCCTCCTTTTTTCTTTTAAATTTTTATTATTTTTCGTAGAGGACTAAGCATAAGAGATATAAAAAAACACATATTTTACCTTCTCAAACATTACTTTATCTATTTTACTAATTTATCTAACAATATACCCAACATTTCAGTTTTTATTTTTATATATAATCCAATTGAATAATATAAATTATCTAATAAACATAATAATGTATCTACTCGGTTTCGGATAGTCTTATCTATGGGATTAATTTGGAGACACATAATTACATAGAACTCAATTATTTGTAGTTATTAGAATCTGACACACTTTCTTCCTCTATGGAGAGCCCAATAGAGTTGAAGTGTTTCCATTATAAATTCATACAATAAATCTTGAGTTGGAACTTGGATTAGGATGGACGGAGCTTTTTGAGATTTGTTTTTGTTTCTTGGAGTTGGTGAAAGTGAAACTGCCAAATTTTCACAAGGTTACATCAATTTCACCACGTATTTTGACAAATTAAAGTGGGCTACCGGTTCAGCCCAACTCAACAGTCATTGTAAAAATTACAAGAAATGTCGATTTTGGCAAGAGAATCAGCCGATTGAGTATTGATGGAGTACAACAGTAGTCACACAATCTATTTGGGTACGGACAGTCCAAAGAAATGCCTGCACAGAAGAGAATCAGATTACTCTGGTGGTATATGCCAGGCCTAAACTTCTACCATACGTAAGTCAATTCTCATATTGACCTTCTTGTTGGTAAGAGTTTTTTGTGGTGAATTTCTCATACCTTTTCTAGGTGAATATAGGGGGGGTTTTTATTATATTTTATTATTATTATTATTTTTTAGGTAAAAATGTAAAATTGACCCTATAACTTTTAGTATTTTTTATTTCTATCATCTAACTTTTAGTTTTGTTATTTTAGTCATTTAACTTTCAATTGTTGTCAATTTGGTATTCTGTTAGATCTCAGTTATCTACTGCCGTTAAATGAGCCAAAATGACGTAGTTTTGGCTCTTTTTTTTTTGTAATTAAAAAAAATTAAGAAAACTGTTATTAAAAAAAAATATTCATTTTTTTTTCTTATTTTCTCTCTCGTCAGGACTCTCTCACTTTCTCACTCTCTATCTCTTTGTTTCACAGTGTCGTTGTGCAAGGCCTCACCGCCACCGGCGGCCTCCACCTCTCCATCTCTCTCTTCGTCACTCACTCCACCAAAATCTAAAACCCAAAGTTTCATACCCTCTCCCGCACCCCCAGAACCATGAACCTCTCAACCAAATGCCACTCCTTTCTCCCCCTCCAAAACGACGATGTCTTCGAACTTGAAGAAGAACTCGTCATCGGCAACTGTGTCGTATTCGAAGAAGGCATATTCGACGACCCATATCTCCAAAACGACATTGAAGAAGAACCCTAAACTCCCAAACCAAACAAAAAACACAATAAACCCATTTCAGAAATCGAGCCTGAGAATCTAGTCCCTAAAAAGTGGAAAGAGGTTCAAGCTGAGATTAACATAATGAAGAAAGAGAGGCGAAAGATTTCTCAGGACTTGGAGTTTGGTGGCAAGGAGGTTGTGGGTGGAGGCCGCCGCCGGCGGTGAGGCCTTGCACCAAGGCACTGTGAGATAAAGAGATAGAGAATGAGAAAGCGAGAGAAAGTCCAATGGGAGAGAAAATGAGAAAAAAAAATGATTTTTTTTTAAGTAACAGTTTTCTTAATTTTTTTAATTACCAAAAAAAAAAAAAAAAAGTCAAAACGACGTCGTTTTGACTCACTTAACACCAGGAGATAACTAAGGTCTAATGGAGTATCGAATTGACAACAATTAAAAGTTAGATGATTGAAATGACAAAACTAAAAGTTAGAGGACTGAAATGAAAAAAGCTGGAAGTTAGAGAGTCAGTTTTACATTTTTGCCTATTTTTTAATCACAACCAAAAGTACCAAATCTGTAACTATTTCACATTTGGCGATGAAGTGAAAAACCATTGGAGAAAAACTCCAAATGAAAAAGCATTCCAAGGGCGACACACCCCAAATAAAGTAATTTTCTATATGAAATTAAGTTACAATCTAAAACAAAGATATTTGTTACCTAAACCAATAGACGAGCTCACAGTTGCAACCCACAGTCGCTTCAGAACATCTGAATTTCTTATTCATGGATCCCTTCATGAACAACTTGTCCATATTTATTGTTTGTTTGTTTAGACTCCTGGACACTCAAATTGTTTAACCTAATTAATTAACCAAGTTGATACTTAGGTTTATTATTCATAAATCTAGGTTAAACACAAACAATCATATCACTAAGTGTGAAAAAGTAAAGAAGGCAAATGATATGATAACCCAGGAAAACCAATAAAATAATCCAATTTCAAGGTAAAAAATTTGGGAAAGATTTAACCTAAACTATCATCAAGGCAACAAATTCACTATGATAGAATAAAAGTTTTACAATAGATTTTTTCCTAAATTTAAAGCTACTTCTTGTAGTACTTACTCACGTGACTGCACCCAGCTCCATATTCACGGACCCTTTTATCTGAATTTGTTGAACACAAACATCCACATTTGTAACTCCAAAATCCCACTCAAAGCTTTAGACTATTAGTAGTAGTTGATCTTGTATGTAGCAACTTCTACAACACTAGATCTTGAGTTTCTTTAAAGAATATTGCCGGTAAAAGATTTGAGAGACCTTTGGGTACAAAAACCCTAGATCTACAATTGGAGGCACACGATGCACTTCTCTCTCTTTTTAAAACATCCTTAAAACGTGCCTTAGAGTTTCCTTTAAATATTAGGAGAATTAGATCTGAAACCCTAATAACTTAATGGGCTTAATGAGCTGTTGAGCTTTAATTAAATTCTGCAGATCTGTGTCTTGATCGATCAAACCTGTTCTCTTATCGAGCAAGGGGTAGTTTCTGAATTTCTAAATCTATAGCTTCATTTTTCTTATATTCTGACTTGCAGCACCTTTAACATTGTCTAATCATACCTATAGACTTATGAATCTATATTTAGACAAATTTATGCTCACAGTTTGCCAATTGTTCTAAACTTTTAGAACCTAACATTTATAACAAGAACCACTAACCAACTCCAAAGCACCTTCTTGAAGGTTTGATACCACAGTGAATGTCACTCGGATGATGGCTCTGTGGTTTCAACTTGATTGATCACAAGATGACTCCAAACCAATAAGAATTTCAACTTTGTATTCGCAGGTTCACCATATAAAGGCTTAGAATTTTTATCTATTTAGTACAAGTATTCTACCTCTAGAAGCCTTTTAAAGTTGAGTTGAGTTTATAAAGTTCTGGTTATGTGATAAAAGTATGGTTCAGAATGAAAGGCACCAACTTCAAAATTTAAAAACATGTTTGATGGCAGGCTTTTATTACTGTTCTCAATTCTCATTAACATTAAAAAAAAAAAAATTTATAGCTCTCCAATTCTTATTAAACCTAATTTGGGTTTGATTAGGAAAAAAATTTACATATGTTTACCCTAAATCTTTCATGGTACGAATTACAAGGGATACCATAAATAATGGAAACATTAAACTTTTGTTTCTGTTAATTGAGTGCTTAAAGACACAAGGTTTGATGCATTTAATATTGTACCAATTAATTTTTTATATCTTTTGTTCTATAAAATGAAGTTAAACTTTCTACAAATATCAAAATACAAAACTATATTGAAATTCTGATATATATATATATATATATATATATATATATATATTGTATGTATTGATAGCTAAGGGGTGGGAGAGATTTAAAGTCTAAATGTCTCTTCTGGAAATAGTAAAGAACCAACCAGTTGAGCTATAAGACTCTTATTAACTTACCTTTATTTTATTTAAAAAGTTAATACCTTTTTTTTATTAGAGTTTAAATTAATGAGGGTAATTTTGGAAATATCTACTGTTTTAACTAAAAAAATACACATTAAATGATTAAAAAGTTTTTTTTTAATAAATAAGATCAACAATTTGGAACGGAAGGAGTACATTATAATTTATTCAAACTTTCAGTATTACTTAACTTGTATGATTATATCTTTAGTAGTAGGTTCCAATTAACCCACACAAATGAAAAACTTGGTGGTGTTTTGATATAATAGATAAAAATAATTATTTTTATAGAGCAGATGCTATAGATTTTAAATCATATCATACTTACTAAAAAAAAAAAAAAAAAAAATCTTAGGATACTCATTAATAAGATCCATATTTATTTGAGTTTGTTCGAAAGATGCTAGTTTTTGATAACGTGAAATTAACATTCATAAGTAATCGATCTGTTGTGTACTTATAGCGAAATTATACCGTCCTTTGGTGGACCACGTCATTTGTCCACCATTCCACTAAAAGATTCTCACTTATTTAAAATTACTAAGTCAATAATCAGTTTCTGTTTTAAAGAAATTTCTAACTCAGTAATTTTAAACATGTGTGAGTTTTTTAGTAAAATAGTTAATCACGTCACTTGTCCACTATGTGAAATTTATAATTTTTCATACTTATGTATGGTGTTTCCTTTGATATAAAGAAAGGTGCATTGAAGGCAACACTGTTCCAAAATGTTTCCTTAAATGAAACTTTGTTAAATTTTTACCGTCAAGAAAAACATTTAATGAGCAGGGTTGGTTGAGACTCTTAGTGAAAGTTAAATATTCTATATTTCGATGGCTATAATGTGGGTAGAGAACAAAGTAGCATTATGTTGTCTTTGTTCTAAGGAGTAGGACCCAATCCTATTGCTACATGTCTTCAAGATGTCCCCCCCAGAGGTAGAATAAAAACAATTGCTCCTTGTGGTCTACCCTATAAGAGGATGCCACATGTGACTAATTGTAGCGTCTCAATTAATTGACGAGCAATGTTACAGACATAACAGTTTACACATTAGATTTTACACTTGTTGAATTGGTCACAAATTATTATTATTATTCTCACACGGACCCATCACTGACATTTCTTTATTATCTACCATTACCAATTTGTCACCTCACACATTTGTGCAATTTGTTGCGCTCCAAATTTATTGGTAATTTGGCTATGATTTATATGATTTGGAAGGAATTTTGTAAAACAATGATATGGGACCAATTGAAAGGTAGAGTGGCATCACACTCCCTTCATATTTATGTTTTTCTTGAATTTTCTTTCTCATTTTCTCACCTATCAAACATCCTAAATTGTAAATGGCAATTATAAACAGCTCACCATCACACTTCCTGATCAATTGAATTAATTCTTAGCTTTCAACTTTTTGGTTAATTTATGAACAGTTGAATCTTCATAGACTTGTTTTTCTGAAGCTGCTTCATGTACAAATGGCCTTCAACTTCAGTGAACTAGAATGAACTGATTATAGAAACATTTGACAGTTTACATTATCATTGAATTTGCCAACTTTTTTTTTTTTTTTTTGATGCGATTGAATTTGCCAATTTTAAAACTAACAACATTATTAATGACTACGCTAGTTTATATAAAGTAAATACTGACACAAATTATAATCATAGTGGCTTGTGAATTGTGATGATGAAGGTGAGGTCAATGATAGGTAAGTGATGGTAGAGAACATTGTTGACTTAAATAATATGATGGTGGAGATAGAAGATAGTGGCTTTCTCTTTTTAATATATACATATTCACCACAGAGGAGCATATTATTATTAGCCCATATAAATGCTATTACAGTTTTAATAATTAAAAAAAAAAAATGCTAATTGCAGTTCATATGATTAAAATATTTGTCCAAAAAAGTATACATAAAACAGACATTGCAAATAGTAGCAAGATAACTAAATGCTCTATTTAAAAAAAAAAGGGGATCTAAATGCTCTATGTTTAGACTATACCTCAACACAAAATTTAAATTTGTGATTTAATTCCATATTATGAATCTCTCATAATAATGTATATGGTGGTTGAAACTTTTCAACCACAAACAGTTTTATGTTTTATTTCATTTGTAGTTACCATCTTAACCAAGTTGGGTATTTCAGATTCTTTAACTAATAAATTTTCAACCACAAACAGTTTTATGTTTTATTTCATTTGTAGTTACCATCTTAACCAAGTTGGGTATTTCAGATTCTTTAACTAATAAATTCTCTTATCGTCGAATAAAAAATATAAATACAAGTCGCACATTTACCAAAAATTCATTGATATCTTGGAGTGATGGTTGATGAAGTGATGATAAAGAGAAATCATCATATAACTTTTTCAAATTGGAAAATATTTTTGAAAATATTTTATTAAAATTTTCTTTTGGTAAGACATTTTACAAAGGTTTCCTAGTCAACCAAGATTTTACAATGAAATAAACAATAAAAAATGCAGAAAATATTTTACAAGCACAGACTAAGCATTAGTATTATTATTACTTGGAATTAGTCTTAACATCTTAGTTCCCTCTTGAATTACAACTCTAAAGTGCTGAAGAAAAGGAAATTATTGTTAAATATAGTTTAGAATTTACAAATAGTCCCCATAATTCATGTTCATTCTTAGAAATAAAAGTCATAAGACTTTATTACTGTTGAAAATTTTCAATTGAATTTGGGTTGGTCCTGTTTGTTTATGTACTTCTTTCTTTTTGCATATGTGGAACCATTCAAACATATGACTTTTTTTTTTTTTTTTTTTTGAGAATATTAATTATTTTTAACACACACACTTTATTACATCATCCATCTATCCTTGTATGTATAGGTCCATCAACCTTCAATATAGTTTGAAATTTACAAATAAGGATAAGAACTTATTAATTAGTTTTGAAATTTACAAATACATGTTGCTTTCTTCATTCTTAGAAATATTAAATATAGTTTAGAATTTACAAATAGTCTTCATAATTCATTTTCATTCTTAGAGATAAAAGTCATAAGACTTTATTACTGTTGAAAATTTTCAATTGAATTTGGGTTGGTCCTATTTGTTTATGTACTCTTTTTTTTCCCTATATGTGGAACCATTCAAACATATGACTTTATTACATTATCCATCTATCCTTGCATGTATAGGTCCATCAATCTTTCAATATGGACAAAACTTAGGTACAATACTTTAGGTATTGTTCCTTAGATTCTCCACTTAAGATTGAGTTATGTGACTACTTAACCAAAAAAAAAAAAAAAATACACTTCAATCCCGTGAGGAAAAATCCACATGATAAAATCTTAAGAGAGGAACTTAAAAAACAACACCTAAGTATTGTACCTAAATCTTGTTCATTCAATATAGTTTGAAATTTACAAATAGGAATAAGACCTTATTAATTAGTTCTGAAAGTTACAAATACATGTTGCTTTCTTCATTCTTAGAGATAAGACCTCATTAATTAGTTCTGAAAATTTCGTCAAACTGAATTTGGGGCTGGTCCTATTTATGGACTTTTGTTTATTTACATTTTTTTTTTCTTTTCCCTTGTGTAACCATTTTCAAACATAGTAGTCTTTAATTCTTTATTACATTAAACTCACACGTATAGGTCCATCAACCACTCAGTCAGAAGAAATAAGTAAATCCAAAATTTATGATATGGGGTAGTATCTAATACTGTAATAGGTTTTAAAGCAATTGAAGCTATTTTTGTTTTTGTTTTTTTGTTTTTTTTGTTTTCAATAAAGGATGATAATATACAAATGTTGAATGATTTGGTTGACAAGAAATATATTTTTCTCAAAAGACTAAACTTAACAAAACCATATCTTTTATATTGATAAAAAAAGAGCATACATATAATCAAAAACAGGATTATTACAATGAATTCCACAGAAGGAACACCATGTTTAATTGTTTCCTTAAACGAAGAACGATTGTAAAATCATAGAGTTTCTTGGAGAGAATATGCAGAGGCTATGAGCTATGAAGTGGTCAATTACAAAGAACCAGATGTCAGCATGTTGGACCATGTTTGTTCTTGATAGTAACTAGGAACCAATCTTATTGACATCTTTACAAATTAGAGGTCCTCATGTCTCCTAATGGATGGACCAGAATTGCTGTGTGAAGCAAAGTCACGCCCAATAGACAATTATGAAAGTTTAGTCATGTAGGCTAATTGTAGCGTGTCTAAGGTAGCTAGGAGAGAATGATATTTTCAATTTTTTTGTTTTTTTGTTTTTGTTTTTTTTTTTTTGACATGTGGGATCCATGAATGGTTAAAATATATGGCAGCATAATTATAAGCCTAGAGAAAGAGATGCAGATAGTGATAGCTTTGTGAATTGGAGGTGTTATCCTTTCATAGATTAATATTATTGAGTTGTGGCTTCTTTGATTCCTATTCTTTTTTTTGTAGATGTTAGAAATATTAGTTCAGGTTCAATTCAATGCATCTTGTAATGTGGTATAAAGTATTTGTATTGCACATCTTAGAGTTAATCTTTAATTAGCTTATTTGGACTACATATATTGTTTGCATTTGAATATTGTTGAAATTTTAGCATTATGTTGAATTTTGTGATTGATTTGTAGGAATTGTATAGAATTATTCTACTGGGCTTTGATTTATTTTTTCTTCTTCTTCTTCTAGTTTCTTGATATTTAAAAAAAAAACAAAATTGTTGGAAAAGATACCTGTCCAAAATCTGATTGACCATCTGAAAGCAACCTGAGTTTGATTTCAACCATTCTAATCAGCAACAAATCCAAAAATTTATATTTGGATGTAGTTTGGTCGAGTTTCTAGATGACACAAACCTAATCTGACTTGATCTGTAGACCACCCTTATATAGATATATTGAAAGTAAAAAATCTAAAATTCTCTCAAATTAGAACATATATTCTATTGTGATCTATAATTTCTTGCAAACTACAATTTAAAAATATTAGTATTTTTTTAATTGAAAAAACAGAAAAACTTTTGAACACATATTATGCGATTGCATATGAAAACACTTTTTGGATGCATCAATAATTTGAGATTTGAGGATTTGAATTCTTAATATCTCCATTAAAAACACTGAAAAATGCCTATCCGTTAAGCTATTAGTCTTTTAAATCTTGAATATTTTCGTTTTAAATGCTAAAAAATATCATATAGTTGAGTTACAAGTCTCTTGACTGCATGTAAAGATTTCATTATATACTAATATTTATAATAAGTATTTTAAAATCATGCATGACATTTTGGGTGATAGGGGTTAAGACACGAGTCATTCTAGTTATAAAATTAATAAGCACTCTTGAGTTTGGTTATGACACGTCTCGATAGTTAGGCACACAATCGCAATTCGCAATTCTCTGGTGGCCCATTAATAAGGATTCTTTCTAACCCATGTTCATTGTTCATAGATCTTTCATATTTCATTCATTCTATCTATTTAAAGTAGCATAGGGACAACGTTGAATAACTTTGTGAAAAAAAAAGCACATTCTTTTTCTCAGTGCTTCTTTGGTCTTTTCTTAGAAAGTGGAGGGAAGAAAAAGAAGCAAAAAGGTAAATCATTTTCCCTACTTTGGCATTACTTTCTTCCTATTCTCTCTCTCTTTTTATTTATTTATTATTATTATTATTACTTGGAAGATAAAATGACATAAGAGTAATCTTATGACACAAGTTTTTTTATCATAACTTGTATGGAATGATAAGTTGTTATGATTTTTTATATGGACTCACTTTTAAAATTACTTTATTATCTATCACTCATAAATCATTGCAATGGTTGAAAAAAATTATAGAAATTTTTTATTTATTTATAAACTTATTGATGACATAAATGCTAGATATTTAAGATAGATGCTAGAGTAGAATTCTATCTCAGAATAAAAAAAAAAAAAATTAATAAAAGATAAAAGTCACTTTATATTATTCTCTCTTATCCAATTGAGTAAAATTGTCTAAAATACGAAAAAATATATTTATGCCACTAATTTCCTATATGAGAATCTTATCACAAGAAGCAACAACAATTTTTAATAAAAAATTTCAGTCTATAGAATTGTTTTGCATTTGTCAATAATCTTACAGTTCATTGACATTACTTAGATCTCTTACAAGAAAGAATTTTTTTTTTTATTCCCAACCAAAAAAAAAAAAAAAAAAGAGGAAATATTTTGCATTATTAACAGTTTAAGACCTTATGTCTTACCTGAAAGTGAAAAAGGAATAACCTAATAAAATTTAAGAAATATTCATAGGAGAGGCAAAAGGTAAAAGCTTGATTACATTACATAATTGGGGAATATGTGGATTTATTTTGATTTATTTGGATAAAGTGTTCAAGTGAAGATGGAAGTTTCTCATGTATTATGATGATTGATGTGCCATACACTTGGATGATCAGATTGACAGAAAGCACCACAACACAACGTGATTTCGATGTGATTGGATTCGCATAAGCCAAAATGGAATTAAATGCAAATAACTATTGCCAACCCAAAATGTTTTTTTTTCTTGATTACAATTTAGATAGGATGTCACAAGCCAGCCAGCTAATTGAACTCATCCAATTGTATTGCATTTTTCAAATTAATCCTTTATTATTAAGTCTGAAAGGAACATTTTATTTTATTTTATTTATTTATTTTTTTTTGGGCAAGTAACTAAATTATATATACAACCCCACACACACACAAAAAAAAAAAAAAAAAAAAAAAAAAAAGCCAGAAAGCTACAGAATCTAGCACCATGCCATAGCTAGAATTGGTAACAGGCCCACAAGCCTTACAAATAGAAGCCCAATTTGCTAAGTTATGGACAAGAAAGAAAGTTGGTTTACCTTGGAGCTCTACATGTGATACCTTCTGGGTGACTTAGTGAGCTCTACATGTGGATCCTACAGATGGGACCCATCATTATGTGAAGTATATCGAGGGTACAAAATCATTTCTCCTCAATATGATAATTCATAATTCCAACTTATGTTTTGCTAAATGATAATTCCAACTTCATGAGAGCATTAAATCACAAGTTTTATGAAAACTTAGCATAAAAAACAAACAAGGAATACCTGTTATCTTCAGTAACACCTTCGCTTCTCCATATTCTTGCCAAGGCTAAAAGTGATAACCCACATTTCAAAGTCTCCACCTAATTCAATAAAAGAGGAAATAAATCAATACCTTTTTTTTGATTACCTTAAAAAATGAAATATATCGATTCATTTGATAGCTAAGATTTGAACCTGAGACCTACCAAACTGAATGTTAAACATAAATTATACTTTGAAACATTAATTGAATGTTTTTTAAATATATATATATATATATATATATATATATATATAACTATGCTTACCATAAAATTTGAAGTGGTAATACTATAATTGTACTTGCCATTTCTCTTAGACCACACAATAAGTATGCTTTGCGAACTCGTAAGAAGTGTCAATGCAACTATCACAATGATCCTATTACAAAAACAAAAAACAAAAAAACAAAATTTATATAATTTACTTACTAATCTCTCTGAATTACAACATGGGTTTTGCTTAGAATTTGAAAAAGAAAAAGAAAAACTCATACTTGAGCTTCCATTTGGACCAGTCAATGGTGGTACCTCCCAAAGTGGGCACATTATTAGTCACTGAAAGAGCATTCCGGCCATTGCCATCTTCATCCTTTTCCCAGAAACAAAAACAAACAAATAAATAAATTGATGGGGTATATGGAATATATATGAGTGAAAAGGAAAAGGAACCTGAACACTGAGTTTTGTGTATTCCATGTCTTCAGGACATCTCTCTATCTCTCTGTCTCAGATTCTATTATGAATTTGCATTGCGTTTGCGCGGGAGCAAAGGCGAATTCTAACTCAATCTGGTCTTAGCCTTTCAATTGTGCACGTGCAGACATGCGTCAAAATGGATCAAATTTCACCCCAAAAGTATCCTACCCCGAACCCAAATTTTTTTACCGAAACAAAAATGGGTTGACCCATAATCTGACCCACCCCGTTTTTAAAAAATAAATTAAGACATTATTAGTTAAATTGTTTGTTGTAAGTTTTACCGTACACAAATCAAACTCAAATAACAATATATAATGATTATTATTATTTTAAAAAAAACATAAACTTTTTAACATTTTTTGGATAATGACCTTTATATTAATGCATGCAAATGAATTGGAAAATGAACGGTTGATGCATTTTGTAATGAGTAAAGATTTTTAGATATCAAATAACAAACTAAGTACACTGAAAATATTATGAACCAAATTGACATAATTGGAAGGTTAGAGATCAAATTAATACAGGATGCAAATGATAAGGACCAACTTTTTTTTTTTGAAATTGATAAGGACCAACTTTATAATTTACCATAATAATAATATATATTTTTTCTATGTTTTATCGTGTTATCAATGATATCAACTTCGATAAAATTAATTTTAAAAGTGTGTGTGTTTAGCAATTAGTTTTTTTTTTTTAAAAAAATTGATATCAACTTCGAAAAAAAAAATCAATTTTAAAAGATATATATAGTAAAATGTTTTGAAATAATTCAATTGACATTTATCTATTTATTTTTTAAATGATTTTTTCTAAACAAAAAAAAAAAAAAAAAATCTAGTGAATAGAAATCTCTTCAATAATGAACTAATATAATTTTATCTAGGGGTGTGTAGCCAACCCACCAACCTACCAAAATCGACCCAACCCAACCCAACCCGTCGGGTTGGGTTGGTTTTTAGTGGTTGGTGGGTTGGGTTTGGGCTATGAAATTTTTTTTAATAGCAGTTCGGGTTGGGTGCGGATCATAACAATCACAAACCCGCCTAACCCGACCCGACCCACCTATATATTTAAAATTTAAATGATATATATTTAGAAATATATTATATAATTAATAATGTTTTCTCATATTCGGCTCTTCCTATCTAAAGCCCAATTACCTTGCAAATCCTAACAATCTTATTTCTCTCTCTGCCGCCTTCCACTCCCACTCCCACTCTCCAATTCCACTCCTATTTATTTATAGCTGAGTTGTGATACTAGTTCATGTATATTTTGTTTATTAACTTAGTTGGATATGGTTTGTTTATAACTGAGTTAGAATACTAGTTTATGAATATTTTATTTATCAACTCAGGTGGCAAGTAAGATATATATTTTTCCTACTCAAGTTAATAATAATAGTAATAAAAAAAATAAATAAAAAAAACTGTCCAACCAATGGGTTCAACCTGACCCAACCCGATCCCTGTGGGTTGGGTTGGGTTAGAGTTTTTTTAACCCACCATGTTGGGTTGGGTCAAAAAATCTCCTCAACTTGACTCAACCCAACCCATGCACACCCCTAATTTTATCATAGGTTTATGGCGGACCTTTTTACAATAATTTTAACATTCTTATTTAACAATAATGAACTGATATAATTTTCTCTATCAAAAAAAAAAAAACACTGATATAATTTTAAGAACTTACGGTAAATTTACTCTAATAATTCTAAGTGGTCTTAATCCTTATCAATTTTATCCTCCCAATCAGGAGGATACGGATTTATCATTTTAGTGAAAAAGGTTTAATAGTTTCCAACCATTTGTTGTTCAAGATACTACATACACAGGTTGGGATTTCAGGTGACTTAAAATTAATTAAACAAATGATAAATTCTATAATGAAATTATTTCAAGTGAACTGGGCATATTGGACCGAAGCTAAGTCTTTAGATATTGTAAAATATACAAAACAAATTTTTTTTTGGTAAACTGGATATTGAATTAAAACCTAAGTGGGAAGGCCCACTTCATTACAAATGCGTTCCTGGGTCATGCCCAATTTGTCTAACATTAAGAGAGATACAATAACACGGGGAGGGTCATCAAAAACAACAAAATTCTCCTCCATATCAGTTCCTAATCTTGCTAGTCTGTCAGCGCATTTGTTACTTTCGCTGTAGCAATGCTTGACCTGAGCTTGTGGAATTCTCTTCAGCATGTCCTTGCAGTCATCAACAAGGGAATCAATCTCACTATTAGTTTCTGTCGCATTGGCAAGTAATGAGACAATGGATGAGGCATCCACCTCCACTTCCATTGCAGTTATCCCAAGACTTAGGCATAGCATTAAGCCATCCCTCAAAGCCCAAAATTCTGCAGTAAAACTGGTGGTAAACCCAATAGATCTTTCGAAACCACTAATCCATTCCCCATGACAATCTTTGATAATGCCTCCTCCACCAGCAAACCCCGGGCTGCCAAGCGCTGACCCATCAGTGTTCAGCTTTGTCCACAACGGCTGCGGTTTGGTCCATCCCATTGAAAACCGCTTGACTCTCGTGACAGGTGCATGATCCAACACACAGAAGAAGTACTCTGCAGTCTGATTCTCCACTGCCTTACGAAGATTAGAAGGGGACGGCTTAGCAAATAATCTCTTATTTCGACAGAGCCAAAGGTTCCATATGCCAAAAAGAAAGTAAATGGCCCACTGTTGATCCTTACCTACCAATAGGGCGGAAGAGTAGGCATTCAACTCTAGCCACTCAGTAGTATCAAGATCAAATGAATACCGGAGATGGGAGGGGCAGTCAGCCTCTGCCCAAAAACTGGATGCAATCGGGCAGTCTCTGAGCACATGGGCAATGGTTTCTTGATCCTCCTGACACCAGTCACAGGATGTATCACCATTAAAACCTCTCTGGGCTAAAATGGACTTTGTGGGGATGCTTTGTAACAAACATTTCCAAACAAATAATTGGATTTTGGGTAGTGTTTTTAGCTTCCATACCCAGTTGCCTTCAAATTTAGGGTCATTTGGGCTTAAGCCTAAGGCTAACATGTACGCATTCTTTGAATCAAATTCACCTTTCGAGCTAGAAACCCAGCAGATATGGACTTCCCTTCTCGTAGCAGCCCGGATAGGGATGGCACGGATAGAATGGGCCAACAGGGAAGGCAACTCAAAGGAAATACTATGCAAATCCCAAATTCTGTCCTTTTGAACATCAGAAACCCGAAGGCCCTCCTCTCCCCTGTTCAGGGGACCTTCCACACAACTCCTCACTGACCCAAAATCCAACCACTTATCTGCCCAAAAGGAGAGTTGGCTATTGTACCCAATAACCCATTTTGTGCCTTTCTCACACAGAGAGGCTCCCTTATTGATTGCAGCCTAGGTTCTCGACTTTGGCGCTTTACTAGTATCCATTCTCCTACAGTACTTATGTCTAAGCACTTTGGCCCATGTTTTCTCCCCCTCATTCTTCATTCTTTAACACAACTTAGCAGCTAAGGTGAGGTTTCTTTCCTTTGCTGCATGAAGGCCGAGACCCCCATTAGCTTTTGGTTTAGTTACTTTGTTCCAACCCACCAAATATATCTTCCTTTTCTCTTCAGTAGAGCCCCATAAGAAATTCCTACTAATCCTATCCAAATTAGTGTGAATCCTATTAGGCAGAAAGCACCCTTGCATAACGTATGAGGGAATGGCTGATAGAACTGATTTAGTTAAAGTTAGCCTCCTTGCCATTGAGAGCAGATTGGCTTTCCAACCCTGGAGTTTGGCCTGGAGTTTGTCAAGAATGTAATCAAAATCATGGGAAGAGGAATTTTCATACTTAATGGGGAATCCATTTCCCAAAGTTATGTGTGGAAGAGATCCCCACAGTATTGCTTAATGTTTCTCGGGTACCCGAGTCAACATTAGTTGAAAACAGCACTTTGGACTTGCTCAAGTTGAATTTCTGCCCGAAGAGATCACAGAAAGTATCCAAAACATCCCTCACGCTCTAGCAATTCTTTCTATCAGCCTTCGCAAAAAGGACAAGATCATCAGCGAAGAATAGGTGGGAGAAGGCAGGACCAGATTGGGATGCCTTAAGGGGGTTCCAGAGCTTATTAACACACATATCATCAATCAAAAAGCCCAATAACTCCATGCACAAGATGAACAAGTAAGGGGAGAGAGGGTCCCCTTGTCTGATACCTCAGGAAGGGAGGAAAGGCTCAAGGCATCCTCCATTGAAGAGCACGGAGATGGAGGAACCTGAAATGCAGCTCATGATGAGGCTAATCATTTTATGAGGAAATTTATACATATGTAGCATATCACGGATAAAGCGCCATTCCATTCTGTTGTAGGCCTTTTCAAGATCGATCTTAATTGCCATGTAACCTTGTTGCCCTTTCTTCTGTTTCATGGAATGAATGAGCTCTTTTTACTACAGATGAGTTAACTCTTTTTATTAGTTCTCATTCTGGACAATACTAACATCAATTTATCAACTACTATAGTAGCTCTAAGTCATTGTTGCAAGAATAAAGTTGTATTTTCGAAATTAAAGGATAAAATTTTATGGATGAAAAATATATTTCAGGAATCAGAAGACCATGAAAAGTACTAGGCCGGAATTTAGATACCGGATCACCTACTACAAGGTCTAGTATGTCTTAGAGAATCTACTTTAGTTAGAGTAACAGTTAGGCTATTAAACAAGGTTCAATTATCATCCATTTTAGATTTTTTATTTTTTATTTTTTTATTTATGAAAAGTTGAAAAGACAGTAAAAAAAAGTTAGTTATTTTTTTTATAAAATTTTCACATAAAAATTTCTTAAAATAGTTTATCAATGAATGCTGGAATTCATGGGTAAAACCCATTAAACAAAGTCAGCCATTGAATTGTCTCTTCCTCTTAATTGTATCCGTACCAATCCTTCATTGTGACTTGTGTTATCACTTATAGAGTCGTCCTCCATCGGAGCATATATTCAGGGGGGAAAATGAAGGAGAATTCCCAAGTTGGGTCATAAAAAGGCTTCATTTTTCTCCACCGAGTCATGGTTCTTCTTGAGTTTCAGTCTTATAATCCAAAGTCGCACTTTTTTGGAGCATTTTATGTTCTGGGATTTACTTAATTCTGTAATTTTGAAACTAAATGCCCCATTTAATATGGTCCCTTAATGTATATTTGGTGCAACTTTTATTTTTAAAATGCGTATTTGCTTTGTTGGTCCAGGTCTAAAATCACAAATCAGGTGTAAAATACTAAAATGCATGCATAAATCTTGCTTGCAACTTTACAAGTTAGAGGAATTTCTTGGTTATAGCATTTGTGTAATGGTAGGATGAATTGTCTTGCAGATTGAAAAGCTCCATTTGAAATGGATCATCTATTACAACATTCATGTGTAGTGATTGCTCTTTTGTATTATTTCAAGGTATTGAAAACTGATGTGGTGTTCTTTTTATTATCGTTTTCCCTAAGGAGATAGATTTTGACTAAAAATATTAATCCTATCACAAAATTCACAGCACAGCTAGAATTTAATTGTACCCGCAATCATTCTTATAGTAAAGTACCGCTTGTCTAAACGTAAAACACCTATATATATATATATATATAGTACTGCTTGTCTAAACGTAAAACAACTATATATATATATATATATATACACACACACACACAAATAATTAGCAAAAATATATTAATTGATTGCATACACAATTCTATGCACACTTTACATGAATTAGTAGAAATAAAACTGCTAATATTCAAATATAACTGAAAAAAATAAGAAGGGGATGAATAAATCCTATTAAAAGAAAAATCAAATAGATGCATAATTCTAGTTGAAAAAACTCACTATTATTACTTTCAAAATTTCAAGATGATCAAAAATTAATAACTATGTATCAAAAAATTGTTTGTTGTTTAAGTTTTTGTAATTTAAAATTATGTATCAAAGATGAGTTTATAGATCATATAATAAATAACATTCAATTTGTACGAAATTTGACTTGCATTTTAAAAACACAGAGAACATGTAATTCAACGATGAAATTTTCAAACTATTAACCCAATAAAAAGTTTGAAAGCTCAAATACTATGAACAACTCTCTAAGGCATATTTTCCTCATAAACTCAATCAAAATTCTTTGGATTTCATTTCTAAGACTACTCTAAGGTATTTTCTAACACTTTTACTCTTTCAATTCCTTAGATTTAGTTCTAGATTGCTTAAAACCTAGGGTTGGGTTTATTTTCAATGGGATTGGGAAAAACTTATTTTGTACAATTTTTTTTTTCAATTTTGTTGATTGGGCTTAGTCCCATTTGTGTTTTTGATGATTATGTTGTCCCTTTATGGCATTTGAACATGTATTTGAGGCATATTTTAACTTGTTCATGCATTTTTCATCATATAGGGTTAGTGTGTGCATGCTAGGTGTTTGATGAATTGCCTCTTTGGCATTTTCTTACTTCTTTGGACCCTAATGAGTATCAAACTTTGCGGTTTTTCAGGTTTTCTCATTAGGATCATGTTTGGTTTATTGGTTGTGTATTTTTCACACCTTGCCCCACATGTGCATTTCTCATGCCTTGGTCATGCATTGCACAAAGACACCATGTGTACACGCTTTTGCTACCCTTGCCATGCCTCTTTGGCATTTTCTCACTTGTTTGGACTCTGATGAGTATCAAACTTTGCGGTTTTTCATGTTTCCTCATTAGGAACATGTTTGGTTTATTGGTTGTGTATTTTTCACACCTTGCCCCACGTGCATTTCTCATGCCTTGGTCATGCATTGCACAAAGACACCATGTGTACACGCTTTTTCTACCCTTGCCATGCCTTGGTCAATATCTCGTTTCCACATCCTTAGCATGTCATGTTTACTTTATGCTTTATAGCATTTTGTTTTTAAGGTGTTTTTTCCTTTGTTTGAACTTTATTTTCTTATTCATCTTGTAGCCTTCATGCATCATTATCCTTGTTCATATCTTCATTTATTTCCCTCCCTCTTCTTGGTCCATTTGTCTATTCGTGACAAAAGGGGGAGAGTATCGTCATTTCTATATGACTCTTGTGCTCTTTCCTAGGGAGAGAAATTCTATTTATTGTACACATTCTTAGGGGGAGAAATTCCATAAGGGAGATGCATATACCAAGGGGGAGAAGACATCTTTTTATAAGAAAACCATGTTTTGTTTTGTTTTTCATTATGTTTGTTTTCTTGTTTTTTTTAATGGTGCTTTGAGTTATGTTTAGTTTCTATACTTTGTTGTTCTCATCGCATCATGTTTGTGTGTTGGACATGCATACATCCTTATGCTATTGTGCTTTATTGATTGCATGTTCGGATGATCATTTGATTTACCATGTGTTCTTTGTAGTCATTTCCATATGACTGTCATGTGTTTGATTAAGTTGTTCATATGTTTCACATCATGTTTACTTGATCGCATTTTACTTGTTACATTATATTTGTCCTTATATTACTTGCTTTATCTTGAGAGATTAATGTGTTTTGTGCAAGTATTTTTGGATACAGGTATTTTGTCCCAAATTCATTACAGGTTTTAGATTTAGGTGTGGTGAGTTTTGCCATTGTTCCCAAACTCATGTTTAAGTCTATAGTCTGTTATAGGGTGATTTTGTCATGGAATAGCCAAAGGGGGAGATTGTTAAGTTATGGTTTTTTACAAAACAATTATATTGGCTTTATTCCATGACAAAAAGTGTTGTAATTGTATTAATTTATTTCCTTGTATTTTGTGAGATTTATTGTAATGAGTTTAGTATTAAGTTGGTGAAGATTGCTCAAGATAGTGAAATTCGTAAGTTGCTCGCAATTGACTCGCGAATGGATGACCCGCAAAAGGTCACTTGAGAAGCATATGCTGGAAGTTGAAAAGTCAAGTGCCAAGCTATATTTTGTGTCTCACTTTGCGACTTGGCCAACCCGCAAGTGACCCGCAAAACTCTTTGTCTGGATGATTTTAAGTGATACTCTTATACCCTTTACCCATACTATATATATCATCATTACCCATAAAATTATAAGGAGGCTATTTAGAAGAAAATCCTAGAAAGGTTTCTACAACACACCCACATTGTTTGAGAGAGCTACTCATACTCAAGAGAGAAATCCTTGTAGTCTTTTCTCATCCCCTCTCCCATTATTATACCTTGAGAGCAGATTTGTACCCAAACACAATCCACATCTATTCAGAGTGTAGAGAGTGTTTTGGAGCTTGGGAAGCATTAGGTATTTGCCAAAATAAGCTGGGGAGGCTAGACGGATGCAATCGGGTGATATTGTGGGATTCAGATAACCAGTGAAAACAAGACTCTGAGACGTCCGTTGGTCATTGGAGTTTGGAGGGCTCAAGTACTTTGGGTAGATTATATTCGCTAGTGGATCATTTTAACTTGGAGGGTCACGGAGAGGTTTTTCACCGAATTTTTTGGTTTCCTCTTTGATAACACATTGCAGTGTTATCTTATGTTTGCATCTCTCTTCCCTTACTCTTTAAGCCTTGGGAATTTGTTATAGATTTTTTTGTGTTTGGATTTGAAAATTTGTTATTGAGAAGGCAGAGCAGAGAGATGAGATGAGAGGAATGAGGACTGCGTGAGAACTGAAGCCATTTATCAAGGGTAATTTAGAATTTTTAGGCAGAGCCTAACGGATACCATTCAAACGCGCATTCGAATTTTGTTTATGGACCTTCAGAGGTCCATAATTGTCTTGCGCGTTTATGCCTTTGTCCAAAACGCAACTTTTATATAAAAGTTGCGTTTCTGCTTCACTAAACGGTAATTCATGTCCAGCTTTTAAACAAACGAGCGTTTCAGCCCCTAAAAGCTGAAACAAATGGGCACTAACTACCAGCCGAGAATCTGAATAAATCTCTACATCCCGGGCACCCATACCCAAAAAGGCTCTTAATCCGATGAGTAGGGCTTCATACTCAGCCTTGTTATTAGAGGCTCTGAACCCCAACCTAAAAGAATACTCCAACTGTATTCCTTCAGGAGTAATAATGACGATCTTGGCACTAGCCCCCATGGCACTTGATGCATGGTCCACAAATACCTTCCACGGGCGACTCTCCACTTGACAAACCATTTCCCTTTTGTTCTTAGGAGAGAACTCAACAACAAAATCAGCAAGGACTTGGCCCTTCACTGAACTTCGTGGCCTGTACCGTATGTCAAAGGAACCTTGCCGAGTCCCCTATTTAGTTATCCGACCTGTAAAGTTTGATCTCACGACTGTAAAGGGTACTCATTCAAGACATAGATGGTGTGAGCTTAGACGTAATGCGACAACTTTCTCGTAGCGTGCACGAGTGCTAACAACAACTTCTCCAGGGGTAAATATCTTGTCTCGGCATCAACCAAGGTCTTACTGATGTAATACATAGGCTAATATACTCCTTGGTCCCTTAGTAGCATGGCACTTATAGCATGATATGACATCGAGAGGTACATGAATAAATCCTCCCAAGGTCCTGGGATCGTTAACATGGGTGCTTGCATCAAATACTCCTTCAAATCTCGAAAAGCTCCATCACATTCTTCATTCCACTAGAATCCCTTCCACTTCTTCAGAAGTTGGTAGAATGGTCGGTAGCGATCGGCAAACTTGGAGATGAATCAGTTACGGGTAGCTAACATCTCGGTCAATACTTGCACTTCTTTTAGATTGCTCGGCGGCTTAAGGCGTTTTACGGCTTTAATCTGATTGGGGTTGACCTTTATTCTCCGATTAGTGATCAAATATCCCAAGAATTTACTAGCCCCTACCCCAAAAACACACTTCGCCGCATTGAAGTGCAACTTATGTTGCCGAAACACTTTAAACACCCCTTGAAGATCCTCTATATACCGTACTTCTTGCTTGCTTTTTACTACCATGTTGTCAATGTACACCTCAACTGTACGCCGTATTTTATCCCACAACATTCTCGTCATCATCCGTTGGTACATGGCCCCGGCGTTTTTCAACCCAAAAGGCATCACAGTATAATGATAACTGGCTTCTGGGGAGATGAATGTTGTCTTTTCTCGGTCCTCGACTGCCAGGGTAATCTGATGATACCCCTGAAAGGCGTCCAAGAAACTCATCCTTGGGTGTCCGTATGTAGCATCTACCAATTGATCAATCTTTGGCATAGGAAACGAATCCTTTGGGCATGCTCAGTTCAAATCCGTGAAATCTACACAAAAATGAGGCTGATGGGTTGGGCCTCACTTGGGCTTACAATCTATTTGTGATGTGGGCTTTGGATTTCCTAACTTGGGTAGTTTCTAACACAGAGACCCAACGATGCAACTTCTCCTTATGAATTCCACTAATTTCACTACTACTATTCTCCTGTTGTTATCTCGCTCCTATTCTCAGTTTCCTCTGGAACCTTTCAACAACACCCTCTTCTTCCTTATCTTCTCATATTTATAGCCCAATAATTAGTGGAAAGTTATGATTACTTTCATGGTTAGTGGGAAAGAAGGTCCAATGCTGTTATTCTTAAGTGGGCATTAGTTGGGAGTGGGGTGTGGTAAGAGTGGCATTGGAACTAGTTCCCACCTAAGTAGATTTACTCGACAGTGATATTCCCCAAGGCACTACCAGGCAGTCGAGAATTGGTGAACCCGAGCAGTTGCCATAATGTTCGACAGGTGGTACGTCGAGCGTGATTCGGGTGAGGAAGCATGGAGCATAATAATTAAGACCATTCACTCAATGTGCTTTGAGGTGGCAAGAGACCTGGACCTATGGTCCTTGTGGGCCTAAGGCCCGAGCCTCAGGCAAAAAGAGGTTGGTGTCATGGCCCGTGTTGTTGGGTCGAAGCCCAAGGCCCAATTGGGCCTAGGGGTCCAGGTGCCGTACACATTTTATTGGTTTTCCTAAGTGATCATACCTGTGTGTTATTTACTTTTCCATTGTTTGCATGATATGATCTTTCAATGTTTAACCTAGATCTCATAATTAACCTAAGTAAACACTTGGCTAATATATTAGGTTAAACAATCTGTTTTAAGGGGGTCTAAAAAAACAAACACATGTATGGTTAGAATTTGTACTCTAAAATTCAAGTTATTGTCATGTTTTAAGTAATTTAAGTATTTGATTAAACAAGACTATATTTACATGAACTAATTGGAAATTATTATATAGTCATTGGGATTCATTGTATGTGATTTAATTACAAAAGAAATAAATCACAAGTTTCTTGTAAACTCAAAAACGTAGTTTGTAGTCGATGATGAAATTGAGCGTTTTATTTGCAAAGACTATAACGTATCAACTAAGATGGTTTGTCATGATCATGGAAGTATAGACTCTTGTTGAAGTGTTAATGTGTCTTAAGTGTGTAAGACACATTGAATTGGACCGCTATGAGATCAATTATTCACTTAACAACTGTCACCTAAATAATAAATCTCACAACTTCTATTTTTACTCAATCTTGAGACTATTGTGAACCAAATCATGAAATGTAGGTTTCTTTGATATATTATGAGTGAAATCTAATCGAATAGCCAGTATGTTAGGCAATTACACATAGTATTGAGGGAACACATATTCTCAAGACAAAATCCATAATATCTTTTAAGATATACAAAACATCCCCTTGAGATAAGTTTATTGGAATTGGTTATTCAAAATGTTAGGTGCAACCACTTTAGTAAAGAGTTACTAAATGTTATATTTAATGAAATTAGATATCATCAAATATGGGAGTAACCGAAAGATTAAACTAAGTACTCAATGAATAAAATAGTGATTTACAAAGTAACATTTGTTGTATGACTTAGAATCACTATGGATGATTTCAGGGAAGGGTCAGATAATTTTATAATAGAGTCTAGGGATATTATTTATTTATTTATTTATTTATTTTGACAAAAGTGGTAGAATTATATGAATGTAAAAAGGTACAAAAGGAAGAGACACAAAGTGTCAAACCATCATAGGAGTTTAAAACAAGCTTGAACCCACATCCCACTAAGTCCGTGGCCCAAGAAGAAAACTCCTTAAACAACAACAAGAAAAGTATTAAAAATACAACCCTACATGCAAAAAGTACGTAAGAGTCATATCATAGGGTAGTGGGATAAAGGCTTGGCCAACCATTGATACTCTTCCAATAATTCAGACGCTTGCTTGTATATATCAATGGGGTGGGTCTGTACATGCCTGAATTGAACGCGATTTCTTGCATTCCATATAGACCACGCTGTAATAGACCACACTTCGAGGGACGAAATGGGTAATTAACCATAATTTCCCAACCATTTAGTTAGTAGTTCTAGTTCCGAAAGAATATAATTTACTAGCATCTCGAGTCTATTAGACTCGATTTTGGCCTATAAATCGAGCATCAAAGACTCGATTTCTATGCTCTAATTACGTCTGATGTGGCATATTTTTCCACATGGCGATTACATGGAAATCGAGTCTCTAAGATTCAATTTCTATCCCTTATAAATAAGAACAAATTAGAGAGAAACCACCAGAACATTAGAGAAGAACCCAGGAAAAAAAAAAAAAAAAAAGGGAGAGAAGATCGAGATCGGAGTTGGTGGCTTCAGACCATTGTGCGCGACCCAGGCAGACCCAGGCCACGCGCGACCCAGGCCTGGGGCTCGCGCACCTAGGTCGTCGCGACTTGGGTCTGCCTGGGTCGCCGCGGCCTGAGTCTTTCTCTCCTTCTGATCTCTCTCTGCCTCTGATCTGAGTCTTTAGGATTGGGATTGATGTTTTTTTCTTGTATTTGTTTTTGGGTATTTCAGCCTGACATGAGACTTTCAATTTTTTTAAATTTTTTTGGGTTAGAAATCGAGTCTCTAAGACTCGATTTCCAAGTAGATGCCACGTGGGAAAAAAAGCCACATTAGACATGATCAATCCATGAAAATTGAGTCCCAAAAACTCAATTTAAAGGCCCTAAATCGAGTCTAAAAGACTCGAGATGCTAATAAAAAATATAGTTTTGAAACCTTAACTACTAACTAGATAGTTGGGAAAATAAAATTAGTTAGCTTGATTCCCCCACTTCGAGCTCCTTCCTGTCCAACCTCCCCATCATTTGTCGTGCCAGCATAAGGAAGTTATCAGCCGTTGAGTTGCTCTTTTGTAACTTTCCCCGTACTAAGGCCCACACATTACGGGCTAACAGGCATTCCCATAAGATGTGGCACGTAGTTTCATTCTGCTAGCAGCATAGAGAGCCTCTGGTATCTATTCGCACCTTCTGCTAAGCCAGGTTAACTTTGGTGGGGAGAACGTCCAAGCATGCCCGCCACATAAAGGTGCGGACCTTTGGGGGGATATTGAGTGACCAAACCTTCTTCCACATGTGTTGGTCCTGTGTGTACAAGGAGTGTTCTCCAGTTGGAGGTTTGTTTAGTCTGAGTGCCACTTGATATGCTATTCTTACCGAGAAGACCTGGTTTTTGTTTTCCTTCCACTTCAAACTATCCCTTGAGTTCAAGTCTCCCCTCTTACACCACAAAATGTCCTTCACTGTGGACTGGGTAAATGTGGCCGCTAACAAGCTGCGGTTCCACTGGTTGGTTTCTTCACTAACCAAGTCTCGCACCTTCAAACATGTATTTGCTCCCCTAGGAACTGTGGGGGTCGGGGTAGCCACTTGTGAGAACTGATCCCAATTGATCTCCCGTCTCCCACCTCCCATATCGATCCCTCCCTTATCACCTCACGAGCCTAAAGCAAGCTTCGCCAAATAAAGGAGGGGTTTGTTCCCAACTTGGCATCCATGAACGTGCATGAAGGGAAGTAGTGAGCTTTGTATACTCGGTAAAATAGTGAGTGGGTCTCCGTGAGCAGCCACCATGCTTGTTTGGCTAGCATCGCCAAGTTAAAAGCGTGTATATCCCTGAACCCCATTCCCCCTTTCCTCTTTGATCTGCACAGTTTACTCCAATTTATCTAGTGGATTTTTTTCTCATTATGGGTCTGCCTCCACCAATATTTCGAGAGGGCTGAGTTTATCCCATCACAAATTGTCTTAGGGATCTTGAATAAGCTCATAGAGTAAGTTGGTATGGCTTGAGCGACATTTTTTATTAAGACCTCTCGCCCAACCTTCGATATATTCTTCTCCTTCCACCCCATCACCCTATTTGTAATCTTCTCTTGCAATTATATTTCTATAGTGGTAATTGTCAAATATATAATTAATATTAACTTTGGGTTTGTCAAGAGTTAATGGAAAACCCAAAACTCATTGGAGTTAAGAGCCTTATTTGTCCACTTAGTCCTATCCCAAGTTATATACTAAAGTCCAATTGGGTTAGCCCAAAAGGCAAGCTCAATTAGATACTTAATAAGTTATTAAATAAAATAATTGCTTAGGCAATTAAAACATACTTACGATTCAAAAGATAGAAAACAGTAAGAACTGATTAAGAGACCACACATCTTGGACATCAAATGAAATTGGGGTGAAGATTGAAAGTGTTTCCAAAATCAATTCTTACTTTTAAGTTGTACTGGCTGTATCTCTTTTCGTATTGTATCCATGCAAAGTTCGCCAAGTAAGAGAAAAATGGGTTATGTCACTGGAGCAATTTCTGAGCCTAAGGTCATTGATTCATGGGATACTAAAGACTCCCTAGTAATGTCATAGTTATTACTTATTGCATTTTATAGCACCTGACACTAGTAGAGGATACCTATTATTGCTAATAAATTACCAAGGAGATTGCAGATGTTATGGCTCAAACTTATGGTTAGAATGGAAATCTAGCACAATTAGATGATTCAACGTGTCGCATTCATGAGACCAAACAGCGTGATTAGCCTTTGATTAAGTACTTCAAAACACTCGGCACAGCTTGTGGTAGGAACTAGATTATCATCATGTGATGATTGTATGATGAACAAAAGCATGAAAAACAAAGCACACATGAAGGTTTATGTGATTCGGCATGATGGCCTACATTATGAAAGCCATTGATGGCTACATATTCTATTAAGTACCTCAGTTTGCAATGAAATCAATGTAGGGTTAATATATTAGAGACTATTTGACTAATATTGGAAAAACCATAGACTAACCCAAGATTAAGTTGTTTATTTTACAAGACTATAATTGGTTTAGACCACTTGGACCATAATATATCTAACAATAATGGTAATGGTTTTTTTTTTTTTTTTTTTTTTAAATTATGATAGGCCAAAAACGTATTGACCCCTTGTGATGAATTAACTGATCAATTAGCCAAGTTTATTAATTAATCAAATTAACATGCAATATACGTGGCAGCACAGACAAATCACTAATTAAACTAAGTATGTAGAAAAGACTAAATTGACACGGTGATTTGTTTACGAATGGGGAAAACCAACATAGCAAAAACTCCACCGAAAGATTTTAAGGTCACTACTCTCGAGAATCCACTATTATCAAAACAAGCAGTTACAAGTAAAGGAATCTCAGTACATTATATCAACCTACAGTTGAACCCTTACCCCAATACCCAATTGGACTTGTTCTATAATGACAATCTCTCCTTTCAATGCACGGCTCCTAGTACGTGACTAACCAATTGCACGGATCCTAGTACACGACTTGATCACCAACTTGAGAAGGATGTTGGTCGCAAAGTTTTTCAGTTCATCACACGATGAAGATCATGGAGTTGCTTGGTCACAAAACCCTATAGTGTACAAAACATAACAGCTTCTTCAAGAACTATGGCAAACTAGGTTTCCAGTCACACTCTTCTTCACACTTGTGGAATTGTGCTCTTGTGCAACTTGTGTCACCTTTTACGGTCTTCAAAATAATCCTTATATTTTTAGGGTTGTGAGAAAAGAAAGCCCAAACATACATTCACGGATTGGATGAAAATCAGCTTGAAAAACTGAACTTCATAAACCTCGATATATAGCCATCTATCGAGCTAGCTGTCGAGCCATGGGCTTCAATAGCTTTTAAATCTCAATAGATGCTAGTTGTTGAGCTTTAAAATCCTGCACTTTCTGACTTGATTCTTGGACAGACTTGCATGGTTTAACACTTGAACTTGAAACCTTGTTTCCTGAAGCATTAAACACATCTTAGATCTACCCAATTACAAGTAAAGTGCGTTTTGTCAAAGGATTAGCCAATTACATAAAATGTTGACATATGTTCCTAATATTGAATCACATATGTCCTAACAATCTCCCCCTTTGGCAATTCATGACAAAACCATAACAAACAAATGAACATATGAGAGAAGTCATAAATCACTCAACTTTTAGTCACTTGTTGAATACAATAAAATCTATCCTAACACAAACTCTTGAAAAACTTTACAAGAAGAGAGTTTATGGCAAGTAGACTTTGACAACCTGTATTTCTAAAACACTTTAAACAAAATTCATCAAGGCATCTTAGTGTGAAAAAGGAATATAAGATTGCATACATTATATAAGAAATATGTGTATAAATATAGAAAAGAAACAACACATGAAGAGATAGGTGTAAGAACTGTAATAACAACCTCAAATGTATATATATCAACAAGTACAAGGTTTGCTATCACAATATGATCACAAAATCTAAAGTACAAGAACAATGTATCTAAAATATAAAGAAAAGAAAAAGATACATGAAATCCTCACTACATCCCTCAAAATATGAACACTCCCCCTAACAAAAATCTCCTATACTAACCCTCCCCTTACGAGTATGACTACTCTCATATCCAAAATTACTCCCCTGTTTTGTCATGAGTAACAAAGGGTAAGAGTATTAAGCAAACATCTCACAAGCACTAGAAGAGCTAACATCTCCATCCTCATCATCATCATCGTCATTGGAGTCATCATCGTCCTCGAATGCCTCGGAAGGAGGAGAGGGAGACTCCACAAAGCCACCAAGGCGAGCATGCCGTTTGGCAATACAGCCGACATGGGTGTTCATCTGATACAACTTAGTAGTGAGTGTATCAAGGCAAGCATCCATACGCTGAAGCTGCGCCATGATCGCATCATGAGTCACACGTCCTGCAGAAAAAGAGGGAGCGGAGGTGGATGGAGCTGAAGGAGTGGGAGGAGCTGCCGACCCGGATCGCCTCGAATGTAGCTGCACCTCGCTCTGTTTAATGGTAGCGGCATCAATGACACACATAACATGGAAGTGGTCATAAATGGGAAAGGGAACAGAAAAATGGCGTAAAATCCTCGTGATAACCGAAGGGAAGATGAGCTTATCACGGTCGTCTTATTTCTATATACGTCTATGATGGAAAGAATAAAATGAGAGGGAAAATCTATAGTAAGATGCTCTAAAAGAGAAAACAAAAATCAAGCACAGGGCTCAGTAATGGAGTTATAGTGAGAAAGAGGATGCAAAACAAAAATCATAACCATGTTAAGAAATCTAGGGCCTTTAGAAAAGGTCGTATAGGAAGTGAACTAATGATCACCCCAATCAAATGGACACTCACAAAAAGCAGATATAAGCTCGTCTTTGGACACAGTCCTCAAACGCTCACAACAGGGTAGTCAGGATGCGCTACCCTCGGGACGTGGAGCACCTTAGATACAATATCCGGAGTGACCACAATGCACGTACCTTGAACGCGAGTAGAAAACTAAGGTATTGAAAAATCAAATCCATGCATGTTGGAGTAGAACTCTTGAATCAGCACGGATGGACAAGTGACCGAGATGTCACACAGTGACTCCCAACCCCTACTGTGAATGACAGTGGGTAGGTCAGTGTCAGAGAAGTCTGACAAAATAACTTGGCGTTCCGAATGAACACCTCGTCTAGAAAAGCTCTCTGAAAAGTCCTGTCGGAATTTATCATCACGGAATCGAACAGAAAAGGGAGTAGGGACAAAAGAATTGGATGCCCCAGAACGAAGAAGGTTTTAGGACGGAATAGATTTACATTTAAGTGCCATGACGCAACTAACGTAAACTAGAAAGAAGGAGAGAAAGAGACACGCAAAAAAGCACCAATACAGTCAATATAAAAGAATATAGAGAATGTGAAGTACGTATGCATGAAAATGCATGAGCAGGTGATATGCAATAGTAAAGACATCATGGGCTCAGCTCAATCCAATCCTACCAGCACACAATCATTTCAACAAAGTAAACACACATCTAAAATGCATGAAACAGTGTTATAATGCAAATGTGATGCAATGCATGATGATTTAAAGATCAAATATACAAAACCCATCCCAAAATTTTTACAAAAACTCATTAATTTTGAAAAACCCCCAAAAAATTCTTTAAAACTCAAAACTTAGGTAAGAAAAGAGTGAAATGCATGATTAATGAGTAGGAAAGAATCTTGCCAAATGAAGAACACTTGATTTAGGTCGAAGATCAAGTAAGGAATGTGAGGGGTTTGAGTTTGAAGAGTTTTGGAATGAGAAGAGAAAGAAACTTTCGAGAGAAAACGAAGAAATGAGATCGAAATCGCGAAGCACGTATATATAGGAATCTCATAATTCTCGACAAATCGAGAGGCGTCGAGAGGTGTGGAGCTTTAAAGGCATGAAGACATACAGCTATCGAGTAGCTGTCTAGAGGTGTCCACAGCAAAAACAAGCTTGATGGATCGAAGAGCTATCGAGGAGACAGAAACTTTCTCAATGGATCGAGGTACTATCGAAAAGCTGTCAAGATTGCGATTAATAGAAATTGAAGAGCTCGATAGATAAGCCAGGGGTCAAGAGGTGTCAAGGAGCTGTCAAGATTGCTTAAAAACATTTTTTCAAGAAGAGAAAAACACATACATGAATGCAATCAAATATGCAACTCAACCAAGGATCCAAACAACATTTTAACCTCTCAAAAACATCTCTCAACAAGAAAAATGTTAAGCATATAGATCCCAAAACACACACACACTAAACAAGTCTAACCAATTTAATATTTCAAAAATAACTTAAGACAATTTAGTGAGCATACATAAACACAAGTATTCCTTGTGATAGCCAAATCACATTGTACCTGTACATATATCAAAAGTAGCGAAGAATATTGCGTGTAATGTGTGAAAAACATCACAAGATTGCATAAGTGTCTGCTTTTATTTTCTTTGCATATTTTTCTTTTAATAAGCATATCATACATGGGCATATAAGGGAAAGAAAAGAAATACCCAATGATGTTAAGCTTTTGACATTGCACTTTTGCTATGTCGAAGCATACAGATGTCATTTCATGATTGGCGGGCGACAGTGGTGAGATGGTTATTTATGCCTTTCTCTGGATTTTTTAGTCCTTCCCGTCAAATAGAGTGATATGAGTGTTAAGTACAAGAGATTACTTAATCTTACTCATCACAAACACGAGCCGCAAAGCTCACTTGCATAGTTGTGCATATAGATGCTCATCTAAGTTACAAAAGATACAAAATTTAGAAAATTTTGTTTCAATGGCCATCCAAGGTACACAAGTACCAATGTACACAAACACACACTATTTTTGTATTTTTCTGATTTTTCAATTTTTGTTTAATTTTTATATGGAAAAAAAAAAACCAAAACTGAAAAAAAAAAAAAAAAAAAAAAAAAAAAAAAAAAAAAAACAAAAGCAAATTAAACAAAGCAATGCATAAAACTAGACTGGCTCAAAACAATAAAGCAAAACACACAAGTAATGCAAAACAAAAACACGAAGGGGAGAGAGAGAGAGAGAGAAAAAGCGACGAAATCACTTTGAGCCCTTTTCCTTCCACACCTTATAAGAACATTTTTTTTAGAGAACCCTTGATTCGATGGTGAGGGGGAAGAGTTAAAAACGTTCAAGTTTGAAAGGAACATGAGGGCTTTGAGAAGATCTCCAAGAGGAGCAAAAGAGGATGGAAGCTGATTCTGATCTCCCGACGCGATCATGCTATTGCTCTTTTGAGTGGCTAACCACTTATAGCAATTAGGTTGAATATGTCCAATTGCGCCACAGTGATGACAGAAATGCTGTTTTTTCTGCTTAGGCTTTTAAGAGTTTCCTTTCTTAGCCCTAGGGTTTTAAAAATCTTTCTTATCAAGCTTAGGGGGTGCTCCTAATATAGATTTACCCTTGTCTATGTTCTCATTAGCTAATTCATTTTTAATATCGTTGTTCTCAGTTTCAATATTATTAGCAGGAGGAATAAACATAGTAGCACTAGTAGAAGCAATACTAGGAGAAGAAAAATCATATCCTAACCTGGTTCGATTAAAAGCATATTTTTGAAGACTGAGCATCTCATCGAGCTTAGCACTTGAAGTCCTTTCCAGTTGAGCTCTGACTTGGAATAATTCTTCCTCAAGCTTCTTGGTCTTCTTAGCTAAGAAATTATTCCCAAACCTCAATGCTCCAATAGTCTGATTAGCTTCATCAAACTTTATAGAGATTTCTTCTCGCTTAAGCTCCATATTACTAAGCTTCTTGGTGGCCAACCTATACAACTTCTCATGTTTTTCTGAGACCTTGTATAACTTTGCATAGGCTGTGTGGATGTCATCTTGCTCATCCATCTTTTCAAACTTAGACTCCACCAATTCCTCTTCTTCATCCACATCTTCAACAATCCCTTTAGTAGGATTTACTGTGGCAGTGAAGGCATTTAGGATTCCATCATCCACATAATCAGAATCATCCTCAGACTTAATGTCGCTCAACGTAGCAGCAAGTGCCTTGCTCTTCCCTATGGTCTTGAGATACATAAGGCACTCTTGTTTCATATGACAGGAGCCATGACACCTAAAGCACTTTGGTCCTGAGGGAATAGTGTACTAACCGCCATCCCTAGCATCCTTCTTCCTTTTGTCTTGGCTCTTAGATTGAGAAGAACTCAACTGTCTACGGTCCTTGTCGAAGCCCTTTGCATTGACATTCTTCATGAACTTCTTGAATTGCCTAGTGATGTAGGACTTCATCTTAAAATCTTCATCATTAAAAGACTCATCATTATCACTGCTCTTGGCCTTCAATGCCTTGCTCTTGCTTTTGCTCGATTTCCCGATCCTAGTCAAACCAAACTCATAGGTCTATAGATTGCCAACTAACTCTATCAAAAGAATTTTGTCAATATCCTTTGATTCCTCAATGACAGTGACCTTGGCATGGAATATCTTAGGTATAGATCTGAGCACCTTTCTCAAAATCTTGGGTTCAGGAATGTTTTCCCCAAGATTAAATGCTAAGTTCACTATGTCCTTGAGTTTGGCATAGAACTCATCGAACGACTCATCCTCCTCCATCTTGATCTCTTCAAAGCTTGTAGTGAGCCTCTGAAGTTTTGAATCCTTGACAGCCTTGATTCCTTCATAGGTTGTCTGGAGGATGGTCCATACTTCCTTTGCAGTTTCAGTGGAGGATATCTTATTGAATTCTTCATTAGTGACTGCACTGAATAAAGCATTTGTGCCGCCTTGATCTTAGCATCATCCCAGTCGACCGACGCTTCCATAGGCTTGGTCCAGCCCTCCACAGCTTACCACACTTTCTCATCTAGAGATCGTAAGAAAGCTCTCATGCGTACTTTCCAGTAAGCATAATTAGTTCCATCAAATAAAGGAGGTATAATAAGAGACTGTCCTCTATCCATGACAAACAGGGGTCAATGGATCACACAGCAAAGATTAAAACTTAATCAGAGTGTGCCTGCTCTAATACCACTTGATAGGCCAAAAAAGTATTGACCCATTGTGATGAATTAACTGATTAATTAACCGAGTTTATTAACTAATCAAATTAACATGCAATTTACGTGGCAGCACAAACAAATCACCAATTAAACTAAGTATGTAGTAGAAATTAAATTGACACGGTGATTTGTTTATGAATGGGGAAAACTAACACAGCAAAAATCCCACCGGGTGATTTTAAGGTCACCACTCCCGAGAATCCACTATTATCAGTTACAAGTAACGGAATCCCAGTACCTTATACAGTTGAACCCTTACCCCAATACCCAATTGGACTTGTTCTGTAATGACAATCTCTCATTTCAATGCACGACTTCTAGTACGTGACTAACCAATTACGTGGATCCCAGTACGCGACTTGATCACCAACTTGAGAAGGATGTTAACTGCAAAGTTCTTCAGTTCATCACACGATGAAGATCATGAAGTTGCTCAATCATAAAACCCTATGTTATACAAAACGCAGCAGCTTCTTCAAGAACTAAGGCAAACTAGGTTTCCAATCACACTCTTCTTCACACTTGTGGAATTGTGCTCTTGTGCAACTTGTGTTACCTTTTACAGCCCTTAAAATAATCCTTATATATGTTTAGGGTTGTAAGAAAAGAAATCCTAAACATACATTCACGGATTGAATGAAAATCAGCTTGAAAAACTGAACTTCATAAACCCTCAATAGATAGCCATCTATCAAGCTAGCTGTCAAACCATGGGCTTCAGCAGCCTTTAAATCTCGATTGATGCTAGCTGTCGAGCTAGCTATCAAGCTTTAAAATCCTGCACTTTTTTACTTGATTCTTGGACAGACTTGCATGATTTAACACTTGAACTTGAAAACTTGCTTCTTGAAGCATTAAACACATCCTAGATCTATCCAATTACAAGTAAAATGCGTTTTGTCAAAAGATTAGCCAATTACATAAAATGTTGACATATGTTCCTAACACTGAATCACATATATCCTAACAAATTATTTTTATTTTTTGGTTGTGGACTTGATGTAGCCACCCTCTACCTTTAGGTCAACCAACCAACCCCCCCTCTAGTCTTAGGATTGACAACCAATCACCCCCTACAAGCCAAACGGTTAGCCACTCTTTCTGACATTTTAGGGCAGTTAGCAGACCCTTATTTTGACTCCTCATATCTGCCATATATCCTCTTTAGTTACAACTTTGACTTAGCTACTTTATTTCCTAGTAGTTATAGATTATAAATAGGCTTGCTATGTAAGAGTAAAATCAGTTTTTGATGTAACTTTTAACTTATTTTCAGACCTAGATAGAATTCTCTAGTTTCTTTATAATTCCAACTTTAATTCTTAATCCTAAGGCAATTCTAATTCAAGTTTTCAATTTTTATGAGAAGTAGTCAAGACCTCATAATTCAAGTTGGTTTAGCCAAATCTCTCTAGATCTTGCCCAATCAGTACAATATTTTGGGCAAAGTTGGTCCAAAAACTGCAAGTTTTTTTTATTTTTAAATTTGAAGTGTTCATTAGGTATTTTGGTATTTTGTTGATATCTCATCCATTTTAACTCTGATTTTGGCCTATAAACTATCATTTCAAAGGAAAAAATATGTTCTACAAGACGGTCCAAAATTCAACTTGATTGGAAGGTTGGATTAAAAAGTCAACTTTTTGACCATACCCAGTTAAGGTTTTGGCCTTAATTGCTATTAAAAGGGTTTTCAATTGTTGTGACCCTTTGATCCATTATTCGATCATGTTGTATTTATTTGTTACCCATTTTGCATCTTTTTTCAATTTTTTTGGATTTTGGCATTTGTTTTGTGCATGAATCGGGGTTGGATAAAATATAGTATCAACACATTGCAGCACCTCTCACCAATTGTCTCAAACAAAAGTCCTTTTGTTTGAACTGATAAAGCCCAAGAAAGCTTCCAACTTTTGAAGAGGAAGTTAACCAAAGCTCCTATCCTTGCCTTGCCCAATTTTAACAAGATTTTTAAGCTAAATTGTGATGCATCAGGAGTGGGAATTGGTGGTGTTCTTAGCCAAGAAGGGTAGCCCATATCATTCTTTAGCGAGAAGTTGAATGAAGCAAAACTTAGGTATTCTACCTATGACAAGGAATTCTATTCTATTGTTCAAGCCATCAAGCATTGGAGTTACTATTTGGGCTACAAAGAGTTTAATCTACACACTAATCATGAGGCTTTGAAATATCTCAATAGTCGATCTAATGTGAACAAGAGGCATGTAAAGTGGGTAAGCATTTTGCAACAATTCACTTTCTCATCGAAACATCAGTCGGGAATTCTCAACAAAGTAACTGATGGATTGAGTAGGAAGACTAATTTCTTGGTGGAAATGCAAGCTAAGGTCGCTGGTTTTGAAGTTTTCAAGGAGAATTATCAAGACAGGGACGGACCCAGGTGGGGGCCTGGGGCCCTCCCTGGGTCCAAAATATTTTTTTTTAGTCATTCTATATTTCATTTTGTAGTTGGGCCTGCTTCTCCCCAATCAATCTACCTAGCTTAACCCAAATAGCAATTATCCATGTAACAAATTATTAAAAATAAAATACAATATTTTATTGAGATTAAATCACTTTCTTCAATTAAAAACCTCAAATTCTCTCTCTTCCTTATTATTTTAATGAGTTGTTTATATTATTTTAAATGAAGTCATATAAAAATAGAACATTTGATATTGGGTGTATTATAAAGTGAAGTGATAAAATAGATAAAGTGGCTTTTTGAGGTACTACAAGCTAAAAGTTTTAGCACCACCACTATGAATGTTCTAACTTCAAAAAAACAAAATCCTAACCAGGCCTAGTATTAAAAAAAACATTATTTTGTTTTTGTTTTTGCCTTTGTTGGAAAATGATTGCATCTTAAAGCTCCTATACCAACAATAACAGCAGGGATAGCAACTTGCCAAGTCTGACTTTTAGTTAAAGGATGGATTTCTTTTTAAAGGGCTAAAATTATGTGCGCCGAAATGTTCTCTAAGGGAGTTGATGATTGTTGAACAACATAATTTAGGGCATTTTGGCAAACCAAAGACCCTAGAATTCCTTAAACAAGACAACTTTTGTCCGAGAATGACTAAAGATGTAGAGCGACATGTTCAATGGTGCCAAGTTTGTCAAAAAAGAAAGGGTACAACCACTAATGTAGGTCTTTATTTACCTCTTCTAGTGCCTAATAAACCATGAGAATGTATTGGTATGAATTTTTTTCTTGGCCTTCAACCTACACAATGAAAGAATGATTTAGTCATGGTGGTAGTGGATCATTTCTCCAAGATGGCTTACTTCGTCCTATGCAAGAAGACTTCGGATGCTTCCAATGTGGCTGCTTTATTTTTCAAAGAAATCTACAAGCTTCATGGTGTACCTTTCTATTGTTTCCGATAAGGATGCTAAATTTCTTGCTCATTTTTGGCAAACTCTATGGCACAAGATAGGAACTGAATTGTGGCACTTCTTTCCACCCTTAAACAGATGGTCAAACTGAAGTTGTCAACCAAAGTCTTGGAAATCTCTTGAGATGCTTGATTGGAGAAAATCCAAGGAATTCGGAAAGTATCCTTCCCTTGGTTGAATTTTCTTACAACTCTTCTCTTAATCGAACCATTAACACATCTCCTTTTGAAGTTGTGTATGGGAATAAACCTTTGAGTGTCTTAGATTTGGCACCCTTGCCACTTTCTAAGAAGGAGAATGTAAGAGCAACATAAATGAGATGCAAGTTGTCCATGCACAAGTCAAGGGATAATTGAACACCCCAATGCACACTACAAGGTTGCTGCCAACATTCACCGAAGGAGACTAATTTTCAAGGAAATGGACCTTGTATGGATGATTTTGACTAAAGAAAGGTGTCCTTATGGCTTCTATTCCAAGTTGGGAGTAAGAAAAGTAGGTCCATGCAAAGTATGTAGAATATGGCTAGAATTAAGAGTTCGATCCCTTGTTAGATTTGGATAAGGAATGAATTTTATTCCTTTTGGGTTACTATTGTTTGAAGTTATCAAGCTCTATTAGAAGTCTTGTCTACCACTTGATTTTGAGTTCTTTTTGGAATAGGAGTGATTCTCCTTTTGTGTGTAGAAAAGAAGTCTAGTCCTTGGTTTTGGATATACTAGCCAACTCAAGTCTCCTATATATGCATAGCACTGCTACAAAAAATAAGAGAGAGAAAGAGAGAGTGTGTGTGAGAAAAGGTTCTCTCTTCATTTGGTTATTTGATATTTGTGGGTTGCAATTTGAAATAGTGCGAGAGATTTGTTACCACTTGGTTTTGGTTCTGCGGTTTGGTGATTTGCTCTCTCTTGGTGCATTGCAACTTTTGGATTTCTTTTGTGGCTCTTTCTTTGGTTTGTGCGCAAATTGGTATTGGGTATTTGGTATTCATATTTGGTATTTATGAACCTTTGGTTTTTTGGTTCATATTTGGTTCTTTGGTTTGTATTTGTGAGAAAGAATTATTTGGGTGTATTTGATATTTGGGTTTGTGTAAGTGTCTCTACACCAATTTGTATTATTCCAAATTTGTTATAGTGAAATTTGTTTGTCGTCACCTATGGATGTAAGTTATTGATGAACCATGTAAATTCTTGGTGTTTTGCGTCTATTTTCTTTTGAATTAATTTTCTTCATTCCTATTGTTAGTTTGAAGATCTTTTTTTTTTTTTTTGATATAAAATAGAATTTCTACTTTAGCATAATCTAAGTGTATATGTATGTGAATCTCCCTCCTGGAAACTTAAACTCCGGCCCTTACCTCCCACACCCCACAAGCATTTATACTTGTGGAGTGACCAATGCACCAAGGGTGTGCGGTGGTTAGTTTGAAGATCTTTCACAAACCTAAAATATTTTCACAATCAATCTTGATAATTTTTTGAGCTTCCCCTATTTTACAACAAAGTATTGTCTAAAATTAATGACAAAATCAAGCAAGCCAAACATGGAAATTTGAAAATTCTTTCTCAATCACCATCTCTTTGGGTGGAATATTTTGGCTGGGATTTGGAGCCATAAATCTTGGCTAAATTCCACACGGAAATTTGAAAATTCTTTCTCAATCACCATATCTTTGGGTGGAATATTTTGGCTGGGATTTGTAGCCACAAATCCTGGCTAAATTCCACATGGAAATTTGAAAATTCTTTCTCAATCACCTAAACCATGAATTTTTCCATACCAACAAAATCAATACACGCTACACATAGATTGCAGATTCCTGGAAGGTATGCATTCATTTTCAGCAACTGCTCATCACGTATAAAAAAAAAAAAAATATATATATATATATATATATATATTTTACGTTCACACTACTTTTCTTTTTTCTTATTCTTTATTCTTCATTTAATTTTGCATTCACACCACTTTTCCTCTTTCCGCGTCTTTGTGCAGTGAATCCTATGCAATTCATTTTGTGTTCACACTGCTTTTCCTCCATTGTCTCTGTGCAGTGATTTCTAATAAGAAATATTCTTATTGACTTGCACAAGTGAAAAGTCTACTAAAAGTCTAAAACAGATATATAATAGAGCCATTGTTAATTTTTTATATCAAGCAAGCCAAGCAGAAATATATAATGGAAACTATCTTCCTTTTTCTTTTTCTCTCAGCAATTTTCACAGCCGAAGCTCAATCAGTTCAATCCAGTATTAAGCCAGGCTCTTTTCTAACAGTAACACACACTACCACCACCAACTCTTCATGGCTATCACCTTCTGGTCTATATGCCTTTGGATTCTATAAGCAAGGCAATGGCTATGCTGTTGGAATTTTTGTTGAAGGGATTCCTCAAAAGACAGTAGTCTGGACAGCCAATAGAGACGATCCCCCAGTTCCCGCTGACGCCAGACTAACTTTCACAAGTGATGGACAACTGGTTCTGCAGTCTGCAAAACAAGGCAATAAGACAAGCATTACCAACTCTCCTGGAGTTGCAACTTCAGCATCCATGCTTGATTCTGGCAACTTTGTTTTGTATAATTCTGATAACAGTACAATATGGCAGAGTTTTGATCACCCTACTGATACCCTTTTGCCAAGGCAGCATCTTTTAGTTCAAAAAGTGTTAAATTCCAGTGTTTCAGACTCAAACCATTCAACTGGTAGATTTCTGCTCTTAATGCAACTAGATGGATATCTTGCGATGTACCCAGTTGGAACCCCCTACACACTTGAATATGGTTATTGGAACTACGAGACACCTGGGCAAGGTAATAATGTGAGATTAAATCTGGATGGTGATGGTCATCTCTACTTAGAGAGTGGTAATGGCACGGCTGGTACAGTGGATATACATCTAGGAGATAATTCGACAAAAGGTTTACTCTACCTTTTGAGAATTGATGCTGATGGAATCCTGAGGCTATACTCACACAGTATGGATCAAAATGGTACCTGGTCAGTCATATGGTCCCAGCCAGATGACAAGTGTGCCCCGAAGGGTTTATGTGGCCTTAATGCATATTGTGTCAAAACTAATCAAAGTTTTGGTTGCAATTGCCTTCCTGGATTTCCACTTATTAACAAGAGTGAAATGAGTTCAGGCTGCGAAAGGAACTTCACTGCAGAAAGTTGCAAAGCAAGCATGTCATATACCATGGAGTTAGTGAGTAATACCAAATGGGAGGCTAAAAATATTTCTGTTCTATCATTAACCCAAGAGGCTTGCAAAGCAGCATGTTTGGACGACTGTAAATGTGAAGCTGCTCTTTTCAAAGATGGCGAGTGCACAACGCAAAGTCTTCCTTTCAGATTTGTGACATTACAGAAAGATGACTCAAATGTAGCCCTCATCAAGGTAGGCATTTCTACACCCACTACAGATAGAAATGTGCCCAAAAAAAGCAAGAAAGGGGTCATAATTATCAGTGTTTCATTAGTTGCTTTTGCAATTGTGTTGGTGATTTCTGGAGTTGTAATGTATAGATATCGCGTCTGGGCATGTAAAAAGGAATCTTATCAGTTTATCCAAAACAAAAAGGAATCTAATCATGGAAATATTGTGTTGAGTGAGGAGGTTTCTCTGCGATCATTTACTTATGCAGAACTTGAGAAAGTGACTGATAATTTCAAGGAAGAGATTGGTAGAGGATCATTTGGAATAGTTTATAAAGGGGCAATTGGGGATGCCAAGAAGCTCATAGCTGTGAAAAGACTAGATAAATTGTTAGCCGAACGGGAAAGAGAGTTTCAGACTGAGATGAAAGTGATTGGGAGAACGCATCACAAAAATCTAGTCCAACTACTTGGGTATTGCCATGATGGACCGAATAGGCTGCTGGTATACGAGTACATGAGCAATGGGTCGCTTGCAGATATACTCTTCACACCAGAAAAACAACCTTGTTGGGATGAACGAATGGAAATTGCTCGAAACATAGCAAGAGGAATTCTTTATCTTCATGAAGAGTGTATGCCACATATCATTCATTGTGACATAAAGCCTCAAAACATACTCATGGATGAAAACATGTGTGCAAAAATCTCTGACTTCGGATTGTCAAAGTTGTTGAAGCTAGATGAAAGCAAAACATTTACTGACATAAGAGGCACAAGGGGATATGTTGCACCAGAGTGGCATCGCAAAATGTCCGTGACAGTGAAAATAGATGTCTATAGCTTTGGAATCGTGTTGTTGGAGATTATATGTCGTCGAAAGAGTGTTGACTCTAATGTTGCTGAGGAAGAAGGTATTCTTGAAGAATGGGCATACCATTGCTTTGAGTGTGGTGAGCTAGGTAAGTTAGTTAATGAAGAAGAGGTTGACAAGAAACAGTTGGAGAGAATAACTAAAGTGGCATTGTGGTGCATTCAATATGAACCATCACTTCGCCCCTCAATGAAGAAGGTTCTACAAATGCTAGAGGGGACAGTGGATATCCCAGACCCTCCAAGTCGTTCAATACCATCTAGTGTCTGGGATAAGGAGTGATAGTTTGAAAATTGGTCATGTCAAATTAGTCCACTTTTCCATGTGATTTGCTTTCATGGTATACATATATGTGTCTTCAATAATGCATCTTATATTTTTTTTCTTTATCTTTTGTTGTTTTATCAATAACTCTGTTTTGGGGATAGTCCTTGTTTCCTTTATCATTTAGGTGTTGGTTAATTTTACATTCAGTTGTATGGCTTTATAAGGCCTATTTATCATAATAAGAGATATCAGAATTGTTTAAAAAAAAATGCTTTTGCCTATTAGGAGGTCCCAATTTTCCATTGAAGCATAATCAGAAAATTTCTTTGATGTTTACTTGCTTTTCCATAATTTTCACTTGTCACCATAGCCCCACATGGGAGAAGAGACACAAGTACAGCTCACAGCCAACTAGGTCATATCCACTTAGTAAGATAGCAGGACATGGGAGACAATCGCAAGGACAGATGGGGAACCAAGGTAGCTAATCTTTCTTCCTTGCTTACCGAGCAGTAACAGATGATCAAAGAGATGCTAGAAATGCGTCGTAATTATGGGTATGCATCCAACCCAACAACCTAATGAAACTAACCCAATTGGATTTTGAATTAACAAATATCATGAACGCAAATAACAAAAATCAACTAGATCTATTTTAGTAATAAATATTTTAAATAAAAAATATTTTATATAATTTCACAAGAAACTTTGAATAATTACTTTTTAATAATAGAGGAATCATAAAATATTATGTTGGGTTAAAATATTAGCATTTGATTAAGTACTTCAACACACTCATTCTCTCTCATCCACCCAAACCAAGAATTTTCCATATCAAAATTTTAAATTCCCTCTTGAGACCAAACCCTGCTTTCCAATTCCTTACCCAAACACATGGTTAGAGATTTTTAATTTTATAGCTACTACGTAGTTCAAGGACAACTATTGTAACCCTTTTTGGTTTGGAATGCTAATTTTTCATTTTACAGATTAACTATTTCTTGTAATAAAAATACAACCAAACCGTAAGGTTCATATGTTTTAGAATCGTCAAACTGTGCCAAAATTATGTCTTTTATTGAGTTTTGATGTGTCTTGAAGTGGTAATTGAAGATCAAGTTAAAGACACAAAGTCTGCTCAAGAACAGCTTAAGAAAAGTGCATTTCAACATGTCTTGACACCAAGCCTAATAAAAACTCGATAGCAGTTGATCGATTCAGCCTAGAAAAGCCTAGTTTTTGTACCCTTGTTAACAGACTCAATAGATGCTCGATCAATCAAGACACGCAAAACAACAAAAATCAGCAATACTAAGAAGCCCATTACTTGTCCATTTCAAGCTTGATTAAGATCTGTTTGTTGTGCTACTTAAAGGACGTTAGAAGTCATCACTAAAGAGGCTTTTTAGAGATTGAAAAATTGATTTGTGCGGTTAAGATTTGTTCAACCAAGTTCTATCTATTTCACTATACCATAGAGTTTCAAATAGATCTAATTATCAGTTGGTGAACAAGATTAATCCATAGCACCACCACCAACTTAACTTTTTTGAAGAAAACCTTCAAGAGATTCTTGAAGCTGATCGGAGGTTTCGGTTGTGATTGTAGGTGCATCATTCGTGAAGGCATTCTTATATTAAAGAATTTAGAGATTCTGAAGCGGTAGAAGGTTTTTTATGTAAGTCATCTATGAGTTGTAGAGTATAGGTAAATGTTTTATCTATATTGTAAACTTCTCTTAATATAGTGGATTGTTTTTTGGGAAGGTTTCTGATCAATGGTTTTACTTTGAGACAGGTTGATCCATTGGTTTTCCCTAAGTTATCATATTCATAATTTGACTAATTAATCAACTTGGGTAATTGGTTAATTCATTGGGATCAATTCTAAACCCAACACAAACAATTCAATGTTTTTGAAAGGTTATTTTTAAGAAATAGCCATTTCATTATCAGATCCATTAGAGTACAACAAACAAGACTTAAGTTTTTAGCCTTCCACTTTTCTATCTTTCATACTAAATACATAAGATGGAAAATTAGTATCTTCTCCATAGTCCATTCTGCCATTTTTTCCATTTTGTGAATGACTGCCAATATCATTACAAGTTGTAGGCTTATTTCATGAATCATTAGCGATGATTTCATTCCAATATTCATTCCATTCTGCGAGTAATGGCTTCAACTTTTCCTGACATCCTATTCAAGATATTCTCAGTTTCCTTACAATTTACGTGAACGTGGGGCTCACAAGTCAGTCTCAGGTGTGCCTTGTACGCAGGTTCAGAGAAGAATTTCTCATAATTTACACTTCTGAATTGGTCATTCTGACATGCAATAAAGTCCAATTTAATTTATTTTTCTGCCACTACCAAAGTAAAATCAAGAAGACCAAAAGTGAGTCGTACTCGTACCAAAGTAAATCAAGAAGACTGACTAATTCGCAAGCCAAGTGGAGAGACTTTTATGCCCAAAACACACGCTGCACGCAGATTTCAGATTCCTGGAAGAGACATCAGTCTATGCGTAGTTACTTTTCCTCGAAAACGTTTCGTTCACGAAAAAGAAAATTCCAATCAACGGCCAAAACGAACAAAAATGATTGCAAGAGACAAGAAAGAGTAGTTAGCTAATTGACTTAGTCAACTAGTCAAGTGAAAAGTGAAAAGTCTCCTAAAACACTAATATAGAATAGAGCCACTGTTAATTTTTTACGTCAAGCAAGCCAAACACAAACATATATAATGGCAACTATTTTCCTTTTTCTTCTTCTCTCAGCAATTTTCGCAGCCAAAGCTCGGCCAGGGCAATCCAATATTGAGCCAGGCTCTTTTATAACAGCGACTGTAAGAATTTGAGAGAGGAGTATTTTCATTAATTGAATTAGGAAATTCCACTATGATTGTTTATATACAAAACAGAGACTAACCACCCAACTAACTATCCACATTATACGGATCTAGAAAGCAATAACCAATCCACAAGCTACACGTGTCTATAATTAACTAAGTATAGCTTCCTAAACTACAAGTAGTACAGAATATACAAGCTGCTTAAACTAATGTCGTTTATGCAGAAGCTATGAACAGTGCTATTTCTTCCAATCCCCTGTTTCTTGCATCTTCATTCTTGCTGCTTTAGTCTGCTCCATTGCACTCTGTTGGAGCATTTTAATATTATATAATTAAAATATGATTTATATTACAACATAAATGTAAATATGTGAGAGTTAATATGAAAGATGAGAAGTTAATGAAAATATTTAATCTCACATTGAAAATGAGAGAGACTATTTTATTCTTTTTAATTATGGTGATTAATGGGCTAATATAAATTAGCTCGGATATTGGGCTAAATACGTGCAGAAGGAGACTCTGACGTAAATGGCCCGAATTAATATTCCATTTTTATTATGAAAAATGAAGAGTCATTAACCCACTTAATAGACTAGCCGTTTGGGCCTTTTCATTCTTCAAAAACTCCTTATCTCATCTATTAATTGTGTAACTCTAGCCTATCAAATTAATATCCAGCAATTAATCTTGTAACATCCACTACACCACTACAAGACTTGACCTTAGAGAAAGAGGGGAATGTATGCTCACCATATTCATCTTGCCTAACAAAACTGGAAATGTTGTGACCCCAATGCTTTTGTTAATAAATCTCCAACTTGGGTTTTGGTCCGAATATGCAACAATCTCACTACCTTTGCTTGAACCTTATCTCTAACAATATGATAGTCTATTTCTATATGTTTAGTCCTCTCGTGAAACACAGGATTAGCAACAATATGCATTGCTGCTTGACTATCACTGAAAAGCAAAGCTGATTCAAGATGAGGCACTTGTACATCCCTAAGGAAACTCAAAATCCAAACAATTTCACACACTGCTACTGCCATTCCTCTACATTATGACTCTGCTAAAGATCTGGAAATAGTTTGTTGTTTCTTAGATTTCCAAGAAATCAAGGATTCTCCAAGAAAAGCACAATACCCTATGGTTGATCTTTAAGTATCAGGGCATGCTACCCAATCAGCATCCGCAAAGGCTGTAATATTTAACACTGATTGACTTGAAAACTTCAATCCTTGACCAGGAGCTCCTTTGATATACTATAAAACTCTATTGGTAGCTTGAAGATGTGATAATCTTGGTTTAGCCATAAATTGACTCAACTTATGGACAGCAAAAGTGATATCTGGCCTTTTAATGGTTAGATAGAGCAGCCTCCCAATTAATCTCCTATATGTACCGGGATTGCTCAGCTCTTTTCCTTCATATTTGCTTAGTTTTAAATTTTGATACATGGGAGTTTTTGCTGGTCTACATCCTAACATGCCTACATCATCTAAAAGCTCCAAAGCATATTTTCTCTAACACAAATTAATCCCTTCCTTTGACCTTGCAACTTCTAGGCCTAAGAAAAACTTTAAGTCACCAAGATCCTTGAGCTTGAATTTTTTGTCCAACAAAACTTTGAGATCAGCTATAGCTAGCCTTACACATTATCATTAGCTATAAGCACATCATCGACATACACAAGCAAGGCAATAAAAGTTGGAGAATTATTCCTTATGAAGAGTGAATAATCTGACTTGGACTAATGAAAACCCAACTAAATTAAGGCTTGAGAAAACTTTGTAAACCGCTATCGAGAAGCTTGTTTTAGACCATATAAATACTTATTAAGCTTACAAACAACCTCCCCCTTACTATGGAAACCAGGTGGCAAAACCATGTAAACTTCTTCCTCAAGATCTCCATGAAGGAAAGCATTATTCACATCAAGTTGAGAAAGATGCCAACCTTTCACAATAGCCACTACAAGCATGGTTTTGACAGAAACCATCTTGGCAACTACGGAAAATGTCTCTGTATAGTCCAAACCCACTCTTTAGGTGAAACCCTTGCAACTAGTCTGGCTGTAAACCTTTCAATGGAACCATTAGCCCTATGCTTGACCTTATAAACCCATTTGCATCCTATGGGCTTCTTGTGATCAAGTAAAGAGGTAAGGGTCCAGGTATTATTGGCCTCCAAGGCAGCAACCTTAGCTACCATAGCATCTCTCCTTCTAGGGTCCTAAACAGCTTAGGCATAAGAAGTAGGTTCCACAATAAGTGAAATGGAACTACAAAAATGCTTATGAGTGGGAGAAAGGTGAGAATAAGAAAGAAATTTTTGGATGGGATGAGCAATACCTGTCTTGGTAGGAAGTGGATCAGTTAATGCAAATGAACCAATGACTTGATTACAATGATAAGATTGCAAATAGGAAGGTTTATGAGGCACCCTAACAGAGCTTTTAAGAACTGGTGAGATAGGTTGAACAGGCTGTGCAGCAAGCAATGCATCAGGCTGTGCAGCAAGTTGTGCATCAGACTGTGCAACAGGCTGTGCAGCAAGAAGTGCATCAGGCTAGGCAGCAGATGGTGCAACAAACTGTGCATCAGGACTGGCAAGAAAAGGTAAAGCTAAATCATGTCTGGAAGGAGCAATTTGATCAATATGGGCAAGATCCTGAACTGAAATAGACTAAGATCATCATCAGAATTAGAATCAATGTCAGGAGCAAAATGCTGATCATGGAAGAATGAATCATGATAAACAGGTGAATGAGAACAAGGAAGGGTAAGTGTGGTAGTGAGATCAGGAGTAGGATGAGGAAATACAATGGGAGGAGATGCTAAAGACCCGGGATTATGAGAAATGAAAGGGAAAATGTGTTCATGGAAAACAACATCCCTAGAAATTAAGACTTTCTTAGAACTAAGATTAAGAAGTTTATACCCTTTGGTTGTAAGAGGATAGCCTAACAACACACAAGCTTGAGCTCTTGGTTGAAACCCATCCCTATGAACAAAAATGGTGGAAGCATAACACAAGCATCCAAAAACCCTCAAATGATTATAGGAAGGCTTGAACTTGAAAAGGAGCTCAAAAGGAGTTTTATTGTGCAAGATTGGAGAAGGCAACCTATTGATAATGTGAGCTATAGTAAGGACACAATCCCCCCAATAATATAAAGGAACATTTGATTGAAGTTGCAATGCTCTAGCAATAGACAAAAGATGTTGGTGTTTCCTCTCCACTACAGAATTCTGTTGGGGAGTGTAAACACAACTCTTTTGATGAATTATACCATGAGCATTGTAAAAATCAACCATAGCAAATTCTTGTCCATTATCCAATCTAATAAACTTGATATTGGTCTTAAATTGTAATTGAATCATTTATGAAAGGAAACAATAAGATTCCTAACATCTGATTTTGATTTAAGCAAATAAACCCAAATGTTTCTAGTAGCATCATCAACAATGGACAAGAAATATTTAAAACCTACATGTGTTGGAACAGAATATGGTCCCTATATATCAACATGCACAAGATCAAAAGTAGAAGAACATAAATTATTATTAGATGGAAAATGTAATCGTTTCTATTTTGCTAGGACAGATATGACAAACATCAATACAAGACTTGAAATCAACAAAAAATATATCTTGCAAAGATAACATCTTATTCATTGAGGGATGACCTAACCTAAAATGCCAAACTTTGGACATATTATGGATTGAATTGACAACAAAAAAGGAATTAACAGATTTGTGTTTATTGGGATGATCTGTCAAGGAATTGGGACTAATGCAATCTGATCTTTGCAACAAGTAGAGTCCATTGTGCACTTCACCTAATCCAATTGTCCTCCAAGACAAAAGGTCCTGTATGAAACAAAATTGAGAGAGAAATACAAGGCAATATGGCAATTTTTGGGTAAGTTTGCTAATGGATAAAAGATTGAATGAAAAGGAAGGTACACAAAGAACATTATCAAGAACTAGAGTAGTGGAAAGCCTAACTGTGCCAATGTGAGTTACTTAAGCACTTTCCCTATTAGGGAGTTCAACAACACATTGAGTTAAGCTACTTATGGTGGTAAGCAAGCTAACTAAGCATATAATATGATTTGTGGCACCAATGTCTAGGACCTAAGTATTACAACTATAAGTTGTTCTATTTACTACCTTAGCAACAAAAATAGAGTGCTTTAGGTTGAGAACAAAACCTGATAGTGGAGTAGTGGAAGAAACACTATTTGCCAATGCAACAGCAGATGTCTTTGAAGCTGTGATATTCCCTCCATGACTTGAATTCCCAATCAAAGCCAAAATTTTCTAATACTGTTCAATAGTAAAAGGAAAAGCTTGCTATGAAGGAAAGGATTGTTGTTGAGCCACTATACCTGAGTCCATGAAACCAAAATCAGGACCTCCAACCTGATTAGCCATTGAATTCTTTCCTTTCGCCTTATAGCCAGGAAGGTAACCATGAAGTTTATAGCATTTCTCAACAACATGGCCTGTGATTCCACAATGACTACAAACAGGTCTTTCTTTCCCTTTGTTTTTGTTGCCCTTTTCAATATGACCAGAGCCTACTCCATGAAAATTCCCACCATTACCAACATTACCAAAGGTTTTTGTTGCTAAAGTAGTGGACTCAACATATGCTCTTGTGGAATGACCAATTGATCTCTGACTTTCATCTTGAATAAGCAGTGAATAAACCATGTTGATTAAAGGAAGAGGATCAATTAGCAAGATTTGCCCTTAGATATGACTATATGATTCATTGAGTCCCATGAGAAACAGCATTACTAAGTCTTGCAGTTGATACTGTGTTAGCTTCTCATTGATCGAGCAAGTACAAGAACCACAAGTGCAATAGGGAAGAGCTCTGTAATTCTCAATTTCATCCAATAGAACATTCAATTGAGTGAAATGATTTGTAATAGAGAGATCTGCTTGAGAAATCATTGCAAGCTTCTTCTAAAGTTGAAAGAGTCTTGGTCCATTCTTCTGAGAAAAATGACTCTTGAGATAAGTCCAAACTTCCAAGGCCGTGTTCTTGTAAACAACACTTGCAAGAATCTTTGGAGAAACATAGTTCAGAATCCAAGACAACCATATTATTGCACTTGGCCCAAGCTTGAACAAGCTATGGAATTTTTTGCCATTGTTGGAGTCAAAGTTAGACTTCCATCGATAAAACCTAGTTTACTCTTTACTCCCAATGCTCTCTGCATTGACTTTGCCCAAGAAGGGTAATTATCATTGATGAGTTGTTGAGCAACAAGAATTGCTCCTGGATTCTCTGCATAATGCAGAAAGAAAGGATAAGACCCATTGATAGCTGATTTAGTACTAGTAGCCATTGAAGAAGCTTCAAAAGAAGAAGCTTTTCGAAGTAAAGAAGAAAAGAATCTCGAAGTGGAAGAAACTTCTAGAGAGAATCAGAGTGCTCTGATACCATGTAAGAATTTGAGAGAAGAGCATTTTCATTAATTGAATTAGGAAATTACACTATGGTTGTTTATATACAAAACAGAGACTAACCACACAACTAACTATCCACATTATACGGATCTAGAAAGCAATAATCAATGCACAAGCTACACATGTCTATAATTAACGAAGTATAGCTTCCTAAACTACAAGTAGTACAGAATATACAAGTTGCTTAAGCTACTATTGTTTACACAGAAGCTGTGAACAGTGCTATTTCTTCCGAAGGCAAGACTTAGGTACATACTTAGGTGCTTTCCTTTTAAGATTTTACCATGTGAATTTTTCCTCATGAAATGGAAGTATATTTTTTTGTTAAGTAACCACATGGCTCAATCTTAAGTGGGGAACCTAAAGTATTGTACCTAAGTTTTGTCCTTCCAATCCCCTGTTTCTTTCACCTTCATTCTTGCTGTTTCAGTCTGCTCCACTGCAATCTATTCCACTGCTAGACTTGACCTTCTAATAGCAACACACATTACCACCACCAACTCTTCATAGCTATCACCTTCTGGTTTATATGGCTTTGGATTCTACAAGCAAGGCAATGGCTATGCTGTTGGAATTTTTATTGAAGGGATTCCTCAAAAGTCAGTAGTCTGGACAGCCAATAGAGACGATCACCCAGTTTCCGCAGAGGCCATACTAAATTTCACAAGTAATGGACAAATGGTTCTGCAATCTGCACAAGGCGCACAGACGAGCATTGCTAACTCTCCTGGAGGTGCAACTTCAGTATCCATGCTTGATTCTGGCAAATTTGTTTTGTATAATTCTAATAACAATACAATATGACAAAGTTTTGATCACCCAACTGATACCTTTTTGCCAAGCTAGCATCTTTCAGTTGAAAAAGTGTTAAATTCCAGTGTTTCGGACTCAAACCATTCAACTGGTAATTTTGCTCTTTATGCAACTAGATGGATATCTTGCGTTGCACCCACTTGGAACCCACTACACAATTGATTATGGTTATTGGAACTACAAAACACCTGGGCAAGGTAATAATGTGAGACTAAATCTGGATGATAATGGTCATCTCTACTTAGACAATGGTAATGGCACGGCTGGTATAGTGTATCTAAATCTTGGAGATAATCCTACAAAAGGTTTACTCTACCTTTTGAGAATAGATGCTAATGGAATCCTGAGGCTATACTCACACAATATGGATCAAAATGGTACCTGGTCAATCACATGGTCCCAGCCGGATGTAGGGTCGGCCCAAATGTTTCGGAGACTAAGGCAAAATCTTCGAATGAGACATTTATTTTATCACTTAAATAATATTTAACTAGCATTTTATATATATATTTTTTAAATCCATTCTTTTTACATTTTAATATGATTTTTTTTTTTTGGAGAAAATATTAAAGTTATAACAAATTTTACTACAAACTAATGTTGTAACGGATGTGATCAATAACATGAGGTTTACAAAATGCTAGAGATATTATATAATTTACAACATGAGAATTATAAAGATATATCCCCAATCACAAAAATTCATTCAAAAATGCATTCAATAGTTTGTTGAAGTCCACCTATCATATTCATTGTCACATCAAATTATAAAAGTTATGTAGTAAAATTTATGGTATTTTTAACATTTTCCTATTTGAATTACTTGTGATTAGTAACACGTCTATTTGTAGGACTTATTTATTTAAATTTGACTTATCTCTATCTCTAGCATTACTTAGGGTCCATTTGGGAACAACTTATTTAGCTAAAATTGAAATTTTTTTGCTAAAAGTGTAGAAAAGAAGTTAAAAACTAGCTGAGTAGTATAATCAGACTCATAAATAGTATCAAAACGTGCAAATAGGCTTATAAATAGTACCAAAAAGTGCAATAAAACTCATAAATAGTACCCAAAAGAAGCTAAAATTCTAAAATAAGTTGAAAACATTAATAAGCTCTCAGACGGACGCTTAATTCTTTGGGCCTTCTCAATAGTGAAAAAAAAAATGTAAACTAAAATTTTTTTTAATATCTCCCAAAACTTTAAAAATTTTAAAAAAAAAATATACAATTTTTCTCTAGTATGGGGCCCTAGGCAATGGCCTAATTGGCCTAGGCCTAGGCCGGCCCTGGCCAGATGACAACTGTGCCCCAAAGGGTTTATGTGGCCTTAATGCATATTATGTCAAAACTAATCAAAGTTTTGGTTACAATTGCCTTCCTGGATTAACACTTATTAACCAAAGTGAAATAAGTTCAAGCTACAAAAAGAACTTCACTGCAGAAAGTTGCAAAGCAAGCATGACATATACCATAGAGGCAGTGAATAATACCATATGGGAAGACAAAAATATTTCCGTTCTTTCATTATCAACCCAAGAGGCTTGCAAAGCAGCATGTTTGCAGGATTGTAACTGTGATGCTGCGCAATTCAAACAGGGAGAGCAAAAAGTCTTCCTTTGAGATTTGGGAGATTACTTGAAAGTGACCCAAATGTAGCCCTCATCAAGGTGAGCATGCTACAGCTAGAAATGTGCCAAAAAAAAGCAAAAAAGAGGTCCTAATTATCAGTGTTTCATTAGTTGCTTTGGCATTCATTGTGTTGGTGATTTTTGGAATTGTAAGGTATGGATATCATGTCTGGGCATGTAAAAAGGAATCTAATCATGGAAATAATGTCTTGAGTGAGGATGTTCTCTACGGTCATTTACTTATGCAGAACTTGAGAAAGTAACTGATAATTTCAAGGAAGAGCTTGGTAGAGGAACATTTGGAATAGTTTATAAAGGGGCAATTGAGAATGACAAGAAGCTTGTAGCTGTGAAACGACAGGAGAATGTGTTAGCTGAACGGGAAAGAGAGTTTCAAACTAAGATGAAGGTGATTAGGAGAACACATCACAAAAATCTAGTCCATCTACTTGGGTATTGCCATGATGGACCGAATAGGTTGTTGGTATACAAGTACATGAGCAATGGGTCACTTGCAGATGTACTCTTCACACTAGAAAAACAACCATATTGGGATGAAAGAATGAAAATCTCTCGAAACATAGCAAGAGGAATTCTTTATTTCTATGAAGAGTGTATGCCACAGATAATACATTGTGACATAAAGCCTCATAACATACTTACGGATGAAAGCATGTGTGCAAAAATCTCTAAATTTGGATTGTCAAAATTATTGAAGCCAGACCAAACCAAAACATTTACTGACATTAGAGGGGCAAGGGGATATGTAGCACCAGAGTGGCATCACAGAATGCCCATGACAGTGAATGTAGATGTCCATAGCTTTGGAATCGTGTTAGTTTGCTTGTTTAAACCCCTTAAAAATAAATTAGTTTAACCTAATCAATTTGCCAAGTAGATACTTAGATTAATTATTCAAATCTCAATTAAACACATGCAAACATATTACTTGGTGCAGAAAAGTAAAGAAGACAATATGATGACCTAAGAAAACCAATGAAAATAACCATTTCAAGGTAAAAACTTGGGGAGGATTTAACCTAGCTATCCTCAAGGTAAAAAAATCCATTATGATTGAATGAAAGATTACAACAGATTTAAACCCTAAATCTAAAGCTATCTTTTGTAGAACTTACTAACACGACTACATGTAGACCCGACTCAACGGACTCTTCTATCTTAGATTTGCTGAACACAAGCTCCCACGCTTATAACTTTGAGATTCCACTCAAAGGCTTCAGATCACCATCAGTAGTTGATCTTGTAGCAGCAACTTTTACAACACCGGATCTTGAGTTTCTTCAAAGAATATTACTGATAGAAGACTTAAGAGAGCTTTGGGTATACAAACCCTAGATCTACAATTAGAGGCACAAGATACACTCTTCTCTCTCTAAAAACCACCCTTAAGGTTAGCTTATAATGTCCTTTAAATACTAGAAAAAAAAAAAAAAAAAAAAAGGATCGCGATTTGGACTTCAAATGGATAAGTTATGAGGTTTTTACGTTTGTTGATTTTTGCTGATATGTGACTTTTGATTGATCAAACAGCAATCGAGAGAACCATATTGCATCTCACTTTTTCATCCTGAAATTGAGTTTTTTGTCTTGGACTTGAAAGTACACAATTCTAACTCAATGAGACTTAATTTATGTCATGGTTTACCAACACTACAAACTCAAATCCTAACAATCTCCCTCTTTGGCAATCCGTGACAAAACTTACATACAACAAAATACCCATGTACAATAAAATGCCCAAATACATTACAAATCTCAATCTAAGACTCCTAACCCTGTAGTTGCAAGAAGAGGTAGAAGATCGTAATCAGAATATACTTGTCTTTCCTAAAACACTCACAAGAGCACATCAACACATGTGTGGAAATAAGGACAGATAAACAATATGAAACACAATAATAACAAATATGAAACCATAAGCAAACTAACTATCCACCTAAGTTAGATACATCAAAAACTTTTATTTTCTCCCCCTTTCAAAAAAGTTTCATCTCCCCCTAAATAAAAACAGTTAAAAAACTTTTCAAATTTCATCTATTTCTCCCCCTTTTTGTCATGTATTGACAAAGACAACCCAAACAGAAGGTAGACAATAAAAATACACAACAAAAGACGAGAAAATAGAGAATCAAGAAAAACACAAAAGAATCTAGCTCTATAGAAAATAGAGGCAACGCCTCCTATGAACAGCACAGATTTTAAAAAACATTTTTGGGGAAATTTAGGAGGTGGAAAAAAACCAAAAAGACACAAATAAAACTTTAAAAATAAAAATAAAAATAAAAAACCGAGGATTCACATGAATACAAATATTCTCTCTTTCAATATATGAAAACTTAACACTATGTGACCCATAAACAGATGCATGCAAACACTCCAGGCACAATCAGTTAAGAGTATACAAAATAGATCTTAATGATATAAAAATTTAGCATGCAAAGTGTTTTCATGTGTTAAGGTATTTTGAAATCAAAACAACCTTAAGAGTAGAGAAAATATTTAAACATTTATTATCCACCATATCTCCAAAAAATATTCCCAATTTTTAGCAATTCACACATCAAGAAAAATAGCATATACTAAAATTTACAAAACTCAAAAATTAATCAATCAATTTTTAAATCAAGTTAAGTACCCAAATTAGCAAAGTGTATACATGTTGTGTGTGAAAACAATGGGAGATATGACTGCAAAAATGTAAGATGGATAAAGAAAACAATACAATGCATGTGAATCCTATCACAAATGATGCATGAAAAAATAAATAAATAAATAAATCGTTCATGGTGATATTCGAGTAGGAAACGAAAACAAATCTAAAAATTTTTCGATCGATCAAACATCAATCGAGTCAGGTAGAGAGTCTTGAATACACAAACTCACAATTTCAATCGGTCGAGGGAGATCTTCGATCGATTGAACAATGTAAATTTTAAAACTTTAAAATTTTGAAAATTCTATGCAGAAAAACAACTTAAAAAGCAGTTTTTAAGACTGAATGCAGATGCACATGATCCATAAAAGTTTTAAAAACATGATGCCTCTTAAATGCAAATATCAAAACCAATCAAGAAGTTAAAAACACATAATTAAAACTTCTTACACATTTTTTTTTTAAATCTCCCAACCAAAACAAAAATTTGCATGTACACATCAGTTTGTATGCAATTAAAGATGGACAGATTAGTCAACACACAATCATATGTACAAAGTTTAGTATAGATTTGCGTGTAGTGTATGCAACTAGTAAGTGTACAAAGTACAAAAAAGGTGATATGTAAATAGTAATCAAACAAATTTTCTACATCATCAATCACATTGGTTTGAAAATGACTATCATTTAAGGAGTTACATCATATAACTCTCATACAGATCCTAGAAAACACGCTTGTAATCATGTAAATGTTTTTTTATGCATTTTTTATTTATTTCTATTTTTTGTTTCTTTTGAAAATAACACCTCGTTTAATCTTATTGTGCAAGTGCTACACCTTACCGAGCACGGGTTTTATAATTTGCACACAGGTGTTCATGATTGGCGAGTAACAGTGGTGAGATGATTATTTATACCTTTCTCCTAGTATTTTCTAGTCCTTACGATAAAAACATGTGACATCAAAATCAAGATTGTTTGTTTAAATACTATAAACAACTCACACAATTAAGCACTATATAGCACAAACTAGCAATGTGCAAAAAATAGCTTATCAAAGCTAAAAAAAAGGTACCTAGTCATGAAATGCAAATTTCATAGGCTAACCTCAATTACACATTTGGTGGTGTGTAATACCCAAAAAAAAAAAAAAAAAACTTTTTTGTGTTTTTCAAAATTTTTATGACCAAAAATAAAAAACACACATTATGCTAAATAAAAACAATGCATGACAATGCTTAACCAAGCTATAGAGGGTACACAAACAAGAAATATCAATTTCTTAATTAATCCATGAGTACATGTACTATCTAGTATATACTCATAAAAAATAGAAATAGCTTATGCACTCAGTTATGCAACACATACTTTTAAAGTTTCTCCACAATATCAAGCATGTTTTAAATCAAGAGAGAGATATTATAATACATGTAATCCTCAAGAAAAATAAAACAAGACCCAAAATAAAATATTTTTGTCTTTTTGAAAATTTTCAATGTTTTTGGAATTTTTTTTTTTTTTTTAATAATCAAAACAAACTAGAAACAAGACAGCCAAAAACGAAAAGTAAACATGTCCAAAAATAATTGAAAGATTTATATCAAGGACAAGTAAACAACACTCATCTTAGCAAGTCTTTCCTCATCCATATAGCATGCATCTTGGCTTTGTAGGTGAAAACCCATGAGGAGCATAGTGTAGTTGATGGATTACAAACTTAATCTGAGAGAGACAAAAATCCTACAATTTCCTTTCACAAGCCAACAAGCTTTAATTTTTCAAATGCATATGAAACAATTTATCATGACTTATGGCAAGAGAAATATCATCACATATCCTAGACTAAAACACAAAATGCTGAAATTTCAATTTATGACATGACAGTTAGGACGAATATGACCAAAAACACCACAAAAGTGACAAACAATAACAAATTTAGGAACATCGGTATTCCTAACAGCAAATTTAGTCTCAGATTTTGGTTTTTGCCTCAAAAAAGAACAATTTGGTCTAATGTAACCAACAACACCACAAAGGTGACAGGTAGGAACAAAAACATATTTCTTCTGCAATTTAGCAGTAGGTTTAGACTTAGGTTTAGAAACTTCAACGTCTACATCAGAACTTTTACCTTTCTCTAACCTGGCAACATAAGCCTTTTCTTTATGATTCCTCTTTATAAATTTTTTCTTTAGGCTTAGTAGGAATAGAAACAAAAATAGATCTGTTATCAACAGCAAGTTTGGTATTAGACAAATTTTCAAGTTTAGTTTTAGACTCGGCTAACTTTTGTTCCAAACGTTTTCATCTTTTCATCTCGAGAGGAAAATTGATTTCTCAAAAATTCATTCTTTTTATTAGATTCATCTAATCTCACAATTAATTCCTCTTTTTCAAGATTAGCCAATTTTAACTCTTCTTTGAATTTCTTAGCAATTTTCATAGATTTAAATAATTCCTTATGGAGAGTTTCACATGCATCAATAAGATCAACAGAAACAATAGTGTCCTTTTTATTCAAAACATCATAGCTAAAAGTAGTAAGACACTTAAAATTGTCTATGACAATAGGGATCAAGGATCTCACTTAGGATGTTAATCCAATCAAGTGAACCCACTCTGATACCACTTGTCTATTTGTTTAGACCCCTTCAAAAAAAATTAGTTTAACCTAATCAATTTGCCAAGTAGATACTTAGATTAATTATTCAAATCTAGGTTAAACACATGCAAACATATTACTTGGTGTGGAAAAGTAAAGAAGACAGTAATATTATGACCCGAGAAAACCAATCGTTTTAGGTAAAACCTAGGGACGATTTAACCAAACTATCCTCAAGGTAAACAAATCCACTATGATAGAATGAAAGATTACAATAGATTTAAACCCTAAATCTAAAGCTACCTCTTGTAGAACTTACTAACACAACCATATGCAACTCCAACTCCACGGACTCTTCTATCTTGGATATGTTGAACACAAGCTCCCACGCTTATGACTTTGAGACCCCACTCAAAGGTTTCAGATCACCATCAGTAGTTGATCTTGTAGCAGCAACTTCTACAACACCGAATTTTGCGTTTCTTCAAAGAATATTGCTGGTAAAAGACTTGAGAGAGCTTTGGGTACAAAACTCCTAGATCTAAAATTAGAGGCACAAGATGCACTCTTCTCTCTCTAAAAACCACCCCTAGATTTAGCTTATAATGTCCTTTAAATACGGGAAAAAACGGATCGCAATTTGGGCTTCAAACGGACAAGTTATGGGGATTTTACGTTTGTTGATTTTTGCTAATATGCGACTTTTGATTGATCAAATAGTAATCAAACAGCTATCGAGAGAACCAAATTGCATCTCACTTTTTTCATCCTGAAATTGAGTTTTTTGTCTTGGACTTGAAAGTACACCATTATAACTCAATGAGACTTAATTTTTGTCATGGTTTGCCAACACTACAAACTCAAATCCTAATAGTGTTGTTGGAGGTTATATGTCGTCAAAAGAGTGTTGACTATAATCTTCCTGAAAAAGAAGCTATTGTTGAAGAATGGGCGTACCACTTCTTTGAGTGTGGTGAGCTAGGTAAGCTAGTAAAAGAAGAAGAGGTTGACAAGAAACAATTGGAGAGAATAACTAAAGTGACACGGTGGTGCATTCTAGATGAGCCATCACTTAATCCTTCAATGAAGAAGGTTGTACTAATGCTAGAGGGGACGGTGGATATCCCAGACCCTCCAAGTCGTTCAGTACCATCTGGTGTTTGGAGTAAGCAGTGATAGTTTGAAAATTGGTTTGTCAAAGTAGTCAACTTTTTCTTGTGATTTTCTTTCAAGTTATATGTGTATGTGTCTTCAATAATGCATCTTATTTTATTTTCTTTATCTTTTTCTTTTTGTGTACTTATTTTCTCTGGTTCTATGTACGTCTACTTTCATTACACAATGTTATGGACTGTTATTCAGACAGCAATTACACGGTACTACACAAGGGGATGAGCTGAATCTGATAGGTTATTTGGTAGGAGTTATTTGGTTAGTAGTTCTCTTTATCTTAGCTGTTGGTTGTTATCTGATATTTGTTAAGTATTTGTAGTTTTGTCAATAACTCTGTTTTGGGGATTTTCCAACGGAGCAGTAGTTTGTTTCTTTATCATTTAGGTGTCGGTTAATTTTATGTTCAGTTCTAAGGCTTTCTAAGGCCTATTATCATAACTAGGCTCATAATTTCCCGTGATGCAATCAACAAAGTCTATTTTAGCAAGTCCATGCATCTTTCTTGCTTCAATCATTGCCTTCTTCACAACCAACAACTTAGATCTTTGCCTAACCATCAGTATTGCAGCTAAATGCTAAATGCTAATGCTACCAGTAAAAATTTCTAACCATCAACTTGATCTTTGCAACCTCTTCCTGCGGCTCGGCTTAATTTTGTTCTTTCTCCCATGTAATTATTATGTTAACAGCTTTGGTTTAGCCATGCTTTTAGTTGCCTGGGCCTCTTTTTGTTCCTTTCCTGGGGCCCTCTTCATCTCTACTCTCCCTGCTCTTGTTCTTGAGACTGCAGATGGACTAGCCCTGGTCTTCTTCTTCTTAATACATATTTAATCATTAAAAAAAAAAAGATCAGCTTAATCTTTTATGACCAATATTATGATGTTTGGTGGAATAGAAGTCGGAGAGATGAAGTCAAAGATTTCATTGGTAATTCTCATATAATTACACACATAGATTCACCAGAGTGGCATCGTAGAATGCCCATGACAGTGAAAGTAGATGTCTATAGCTTTGGAATTGTGTTGTTGGAGATTATATGTCGTTGAAAGAGTGTTGACTATAATCTTCCTGAAAAAGAAGCTATTCTTGAAGAATGGGCATACCACTACTTTGAGTGTGGTGAGCTAGGTAAGCTAGTAAAAGAAGAAGAGGTTGACAAGAAACAATTGGAAAGAATAACTAAAGTGACATTGTGGTGCATTCTAGATGAACCAGCACTTCATCATTCAATGAAGAAGGTTGTACTAATGCTAGAGGGGACGGTGGATATCCCAAACCCTCCAAGTCGCTCAGTACTATTTGGTGTTTGGAGTAAGGAGTGATAGTTTGAAAATTGGTTTGTCAAAGTAGTTAACTTTTTCTTGTGATTTGCTTTCAAGTTATACTATTCGTAGACCCACGCGATGCGTGGGAATAAATAATTATTTTGTAATTGTAATTGTAATTGTAATATAATGTATAATTTGTTCTCCTTAAAAATTAAACAATTGCTATTTGGTCCAATTAAGTCTACTTCAATCCACTTTGGTCCCATTCAATCCAATTTGGTACACTCAGTCAATTCTGGTTCCTTTCGGTCCATTTTGGACACATTAGGACTTAAATTGATTCTTTTGTAGGTTGCCTTTTTAAGTTTAGCTCAAAAAAAAAATTCTTAATTTATGGGTTGAAAAATATGAGATTTTATTATATCTCGGCTAAACTCCATAGTTTTCAATTAAAAAATACAAACAAAATAAAAATTAGAAATTAGAAATATGAGCCCTAAAAATGTAATAAAAAAGATAAATATTCAAAAGTATTATTCGGCCCACATCGATCCTATTCGGTCCACATTGGTCCATTCTACCCACTTTGGTTCTATTCGGTCCACATTGGTCCAATTTGTCCACTTGGTCCTATTTAGTCAACATTGGTCCTAGTCAGTCCACTATGGCCCTATTCGGTCCTATTTGTTCCTACTCAATCCACATTGGTCAACTGATGATGCTTCAATTATCAGTGGGCTGAACTGTCTTCGATGTTATCAAAGGGTTGCTAGTGAATCCTGAAAAAGAACAATAAAGTCAGAGGAGACCGGTGGAGGCCGGCCAAGAATCCTCTGATGGCAAAGTTAGTATCTTTGTGGTTTTTTGTTAAGGAAAATGAAAGGAAGTCTCTGAATGGTTACCTTCTTCATAGATCAGTGCTTTTATAGCACACCCACGAAACAGTCATCTCCCTTCATGAAAGTTGACGATTTCGGAAGCAACTAACTGTTTTTGATACCGTATCGTTTGGCCTGATTAATTTAACCATCGTTAGCAATGGTTCCCATCAATTTTTGTCGATTATGGAGCGAGGTGTGATGCTCTGTGCTGAACAGTAATGTTGACTGTTCAGTTTAAGGACGAGATTATGCTCAGGACGAGATTATCCTAAATCTCATCCTACTTGTTTCGCTCCGGACGAGTTTTCCTTGTCCTGACTTTCACGGGCTGACGTTATGGATTAGGACGACCTATCATGGATGAGTTTGGAGTTGGGACTTTTTCCAGTATCATCAGTTGCCCCCTTGTCCATGGGTCGTCCAGAGAAACGTGACTTCTTTTGGGTGTTCTGCCAACGAATTGGTACCACGTGTCATGACCTTATTGGCAGGAAATCATGTCGATTTACCTAACTGAGGAACATGCCACGTGTCTCTTATTCACTCATTTGTGTCGTTTCAGATGTCAGGGCCCATTGCCTATAAATAGTTGATTTCCATCGCTACCCTCCTCATTTCTGAAATTTCCCTCTTCAATTACTCTCGTCTTAGATCCTCGTCTAAAAGTATCCTGCGTCCATAAGTTTCCCTCGTCCTAGATCCAGGTATATTCCTATCTTCGTCCTTAGTTTTCTTTTAAACTTTCCATAAAAAATGTCAATTGTTCTTTCCTCGTCTACCGATAGTGTAGATAAGGCCATAGACGAGTATTCTGATCATAGTAGTTTTAGTGGGTCTAGTGATAGCAACAGTAGTAGTGGTAGTAGTAGTGAGGGAAACACTACGGACGAGTATATATCTGGTGTTCCTGGGGTTCCTTTAGAGGTTCTCCAGGAAGGGCTCAAGACGAGGTTTGAGTCCGGATCATAGGCCGGAACTAGTGGCCCCTCGTCCACAGTTCAAGATGAGGATGAGGAAGTTGTATATAGTTGCGCCATAGGTATAGATTCAAAGACAGATGATAGGAAGATTGAATTACTTAAAACATGGTACCAAATCCCAGACGAGCTTAACCCTAGGTTAGCCATCCGTGGAGAATGGTGTTGTCAGCCTCATTTTGGGATAGGTATTTACGAGGCTTATCTTTTGGGAGGACTTAGACTACCTCTAAATAGTTTTGCTAGGGAGTTACTGACTAGGTTAGGTTTAGGAGTTTGTCAGTTTAATCCTAACGCATGGAGGTTAGTTGTCTCCAAGTTTTGTGGAGGGAGGTGTTTGAGGGGAACCGTCCTTTTACTATGGATGAGTTCCTCTATTGTTACAAGCCCTCCGAGATTAATCAGTCCCTTGGCTTTTACCAATTTACAGCCAGGGGGAAAGATTATAGACTAATCAAATCCTTAGTCACCTCAGATAGGAACTGGAAGACGGAGTTCTTCTTTGTCTCAGGTTTCTGGGCTGGACGCCCCATTGAGGTTGACAGAGACCCATTTCCTCCATACACTAGGGAATTGGGGAACCTTCATCCTGAAGGTATGTTCGTCTCAACCCTATTCAGTTTTCATTTTTAAGTGTAATTTAAAAATCCTTACTCTTGTTTCTTCGTCCTTCTTTTGTTTCAGGTGTTAGACGACCTCACTTGGATAGGTTTTACATTGAACGCGTCCAGAAGGCTCTTCTGTACACTGACAGGACGTTTCATTCATTAGTAAGCCTTCAACGTCTTGCTACTTGGGGCTTAGGTCCTATACCCTCCACTGAAGCCCTTGCACACGAGATCAATACTCGTAGACGTAAGTTATTTCTATTTGTTACTCCTCTCCTTTTTTTTTGTATTTTATTATTATATATATTTTCATTTTTAAAACTGACGTCTTTCCTTTTAGGAATGGCGACGATGAAGGAGAATAAAGGCAAGGAGGTTGTGGACGAGGGAATTAAGTCTCAACCTCGTCCTCCCACAGGTGAAAAAAGGAAAAACATCTCATCGATGGTGGACTTGGGTGACCTCCCAAGTAGACGTGGAAGGGATAAGAAACACAAGTCCTCCAAACCTTAAGACGTCAAATCTCCTCCTGCCTTTAATCTGGAGTCTCCAGTACAAATTCTTGCTCTTGATCCTGAGCCTAAAGATCCTCCGTCCAGGAAGATCTCATCTATGGTCCATGCACTCACATCGTCTACTCCTCCCAAGGAAGTTCCTCAGCAACCTCTTAGGAATTGAGGACTTGGCCTGGGAGAGGTTCTCGACGGCAGTGACGGACGTGGACATGGGTGTCTGTTACAACATGTCCTTGAAGGATTTTGAGCACTCAAGTGTTCATGATCTCTTCAAGGTAAGTTTTTAAGTTTTTTTTTTTTTTTTTTTTTTTTTTTTTTATTTATATATATATATATATATATATATCTTGTCTTTAATTAATGACGCTGACATGTACTTATAAAATTTTAATGTACAGGCCATGTCTAAGTTCATCGCTGTGTCCAAGCAGGCCACTGAACTAGAAAAGACGAGGCTGCTTCTGGAGAACAGGATAAAGGAGGTGAAAGAGGAGAGCAAGGTGTGGGCTGAAGTGGCTGCTAAGGCCAGGCAAAAGGCTAAAGAGCTTAGGAACCTCAATGAAGAGCTCAAGATGGATGTCCTTGAAAAGGATACTCGTCTTGACCATCTTCAGAAGAAGAACAACGAGTTGAACGCCCTTCTTGAAAAGGAAAAAGAGGACGCAGTTGCAGAGTTTCAAGCGTCCAAGCAGTTTACTGATCTGCTAGACAAGAACTATGCAGCTGGGTTCGAGGACTTCAGGCTGGACGCTGCTGAGAACTTCCCCAACCTTGATTTTAGTACTATAAAACTCAATCTTGGTGCTGCTACTAGCTCTCTTCAATAAACAAGTTCAAAGGACGTCAATATTGAAGACGATGCTAGCACCCTTCCTCCTCCTGCAGATGCCAAGGACGATACTCCTCCCACATGAAGACTTTATTTTTATTTTTATTTTTTTTAAAGGAAATGTAATTTGAGTACATTTGTCTCGTCCATGGTTTTAGGACGAGACTTTGAACAAATTCAGGGTGTTTGGACGTTTAATAGTCCGCCCTTAAATAATTTGATCAACTCTTTACAATGTTTGTGTGAACAAGAATTTTTTCTTATTAAATATAAGTTCATGCTCGTCCATAGGAGTAATTTTTATTAGAAAACACGCTCTCATCACTTTATAGTTTCAACTCGTCTTTGCAAAACCGTGATGAAATAGTGATTCTTCGTTACTCGTCTTTAAACTTGTTGACTTTCACCATTAACACCTTTACCTCGTCCATATGTTGGATTGTTTTGGTGTTGATAAATTTATTCTGCACTTCCTCGTCCATGGGTTGGACGAGTCTTTTTGACAAGTTTAAACTCGTACGCATTTTCTCGTCCATGTGTTGGACGTATTGAATATCTGTTCGTCCTTGGATTGGACGTGGAATTTTTACTCGTCCATGGGTTGGACGTGCCCCAGGGTTTTTACCTCGTCTTTTATTTGGACGAGTTTGCCTTGTTATGAAGAGCATACTGGCGTTTCATCTCTGTCGTCTAGAGAATTTTCCCATCCATGGACTTGGCCCTTCTTCTTTTTTTCTTGTTAACTGGTTGATTTGAACAAAAATTTGCACAAAAGTAACATGGAGATTACGGATTCACACAACACTATGTACATAACATAAATATTGTTCACAGATGGGGCACATACTCATGAGTTAGTGCCTTATAAAAAGGTAAGTACATACAAGCAAATCCACCACCTTGTCCATAATCACACTGTAATAACAATAAAATAACACTGTAGAACACACTACAAATACATATATAAACCTTCTCATATAGGCTCGTCCAGGAGAACTTTCGTTTAGGCTGGTATTCTACTGATAATACCTTCTCAGGTGTTCAACATTCCATGGATGCTCTAATTTCCTTCCGTTCAGGGCTTCCAAGTAGTAGGACCCTTGCCTCTTACAGTTGATAATTCTGTAAGGTCCTTCCCAATTAGGCCCCAACTTCTGATGAGCTGGGTTCTTGGTTGCCAAAGAAACTTTCTTCAAGACGAGGTCTCCAATGTTGAATTGCCTCGGCTTAACCATCGCATCATGTTGCCTAGTCATGAGATTTTTGTACCTTGCCGTTCTTTCCTCTGCGTCTGTCCTTACCTCGTTTATGAGATCGAGGTTCAAACGGAGTTGTTCCTCATTATCCTTGTCCTGATACATCATCACCCTATGGTTGGCCATGTGTACCTCTACAGGTATAACTGCCTCGCTCCCATAGGCTAGCTTGAAAGGGGTTTCCCTCGTGGGGGTTCTGACAGTCGTTCTATACGCCCATAATACACCCAACAGCTCATCTGGCCATACTCCCTTCGCCCTTTCAAGACGAGTCTTGATGATTATTAATAAAGATTGGTTCACAACTTCTGCTTGACCATTTGCTTGAGGATGAGTTGGTGAAGAATAATGATTTTGAATTCCAAAGTGTTCACAAAAATCTCTAAAGAGTGCATTGTCAAATTGTCGTCCATTGTCGGACACTAACACTCGGGGCACCCCAAACCTGCACAGAATACTTTTCCAAATGAAGTTTTTCACATTTTGTTATGTGATGCTCGCTAGGGGTTCGGCTTCTACCCACTTAGTGAAATAGTCTATCCCTACCACCAAGAACTTCATCTGCCTGGTTCCAACTGGAAAAGGGCCCAAGATATCTAGACCCCATTGAGCGAACTGCCATAGGGCCATCATGGGGATGAGGTACTCCGACGGCTGTCTGGGGATATTACTGAACCGCTGACACTGATCACAAACTTTGACGTAAGCCTTAGCATCTGCCTGAATGGTTGGCCAGTAATATCCTCCACGAACGACCTTGTGAATAAGTGATCTGGCTCCTGAGTGGTTTCCGCAAGCTCCTTCATGGACTTCCCTCAACACATAATTGGCCTCATCTGGTGACAAACACCTAAGATAAGGTTGTGAAAAACCTCTTTTATATAGTGCATCATTCAAAAGGACATATCTGGCTGACCGAACTCTAAATTTCCTGGCCTCGTCCTTTCCTTCCGAAAGAGTTCCGTCTTTCAAATATGATATTATTGGGGTCATCCAACTTTCTTCATTCTGTACCTGCAGTACTTCAGGGATGTCTATACTTGGAAGATATTGGACTTCGTCAAACTCGTCCATAGGCTGATTTGCTGAGACTTCCTTTGCTAAGGCATCTGCTTCCATGTTCTCCTCCCTCGGGATTTGAACAAAGTTAACTTCTTTGAATTTCTTTACTAATTGCAATACTTTCTCAAGATATTTTTTCATTCGCTCTTCCTTGGCTTCATATGTCCCATTTACCTGACCCATGACTAACTGTGAATCTCCCAAAATGAGTATTGATTCAGCCTCTATGGACTTGGCCAGTTCCAATCCTTTTAGAAGGGCTTCGTACTCGACTTCATTATTGGTGGCTTGATATTGCAGGCGTACCCTGTACGTTAACTTATCTCCCTCTGGGGATTGTAGCACAACTCCTATTCCTCCTACATGCTGTGTAGACGAGCCATCCACGTGAATGATCCATTTTTTGTCTTCCACCACTTCCGACTCATTGTGACTCAGAGTAAACTCTACGATAAAATCTGCTAGAGCTTGAGCTTTTATTGCGTGCCTCGGCAGTACTTGATATCAAACTCACTGAGCTCGACAGTCCACTGGATCAATCGTCCCGTGGCTTCTAACTTATTCATTGCTTTCTTCAACGGGTGGTCCATCATGACGTTGATAATGTGAGCGGAAGTAGTGCCTCAGTTTCCTAGAGGCTGTGATCAAGGCAAAAGCCAACTTCTCTATTTGTGGGTATCGTGCTTCCGTTCCTCTAAGTGCTCGACTGGTGTAATAGACCGGTTTCTGCACTCTTCCTTCTTCTCTGATCAACGCCGAACTTATAGCATGCAGGGTAACAGCCAAATACAGATATAACTCTTCTCCCAACACGGATGGACTTAACAGTGGGGCAGATGTAAGGTATGCTTTCAGGTCTTCGAAGACTCTCTGACAGTCGTCCGTCCATTCAAATGCCTTTCTAAGAATTCTAAAAAATGGTAAACATTTATCAATAGCTTTGGAAACAAACTTGTTAAGGGCCGCAACTCGTCCAGTGAGTGACTGGACTTCTTTAACATTTTGCGGAGGCTTCATATCCAGTATTGCTCGGATTTTATCAGGATTAGCTTCAATCCCTCTGTGTGAAACCATAAAGCCCAGGAACTTTCCCGATGACACTCCGAAAGCACACTTACTGGGATTCAACTTCATGTTGTACTACCGGAGTGTATCAAATGTTTCCTGTAGGTCATCCAGATGAATTTCCTCATCCTGACTTTTCACCAACATATCGTCTACATAGACTTCCACATTCCGCCCAATCTGTGGATGAAACATGTGGTTGACCAACCTTTGATACGTTGCCCCTGCATTCTTCAACCCAAAAGGCATCACCTTGTAACAAAATAAGCCTTGACTGGTAACGAATGATGTTTTCTCTTGATTTGCCTCGTCCATTCTTATCTGATTATATCCGGAAAAGGCGTCCATAAAGCTAAGTAGCCTATGACCCGCCGTAGAATCCACTAACTGGTCGATTCGGGGCAATGGATAACTGTCTTTAGGGCAAGCCTTGTTTAAATCGGTGAAATCCACACACATTCTCCATTTCCCGTTTGCCTTCTTGACCATTACTACATTAGCCAGCCAGTCTGGATAATAAACTTCCCGAATGAACTTCACCAGTGTCAACTTCTGTACTTCTTCTTTAATAGCATTGTCTCTCTCCGGAGCAAATACCCTCTTTCTCTATCGCACAGGCTTGGAGGAAGGATGTACATTCAGACGGTGGGTAATGACACTCGGGTCTATACCTGGCATGTCCTCATGACTCCAAGCGAACATGTCAATATTTTTCCTTAGGAAACAAATGAGACCCTTCTTAATCTCTCCTTCCAAATCTGCCCTTATTCTTGTACTTTTTCCGGGATCATCCTCGTCCAGAGGAATTTCTTCCAATGCTTCGGTGGGCTCTGCCACAATTCTTCTTTCCTCTATGTTCATCGTCTGGGTTTGTTCGTCCATAGCCAGCATGGCTAAATAACACTCTCTAGCAGCCAACTGTTCTCCTTGCACCTCTCCTACCCCATGCTCAGTAGGAAACTTGGCTGACAGATGGTAAGTGGATGTGACTGCCTTCCAACTATTTAGGGTTGGCCTCCTAATTATAGCATTGTAGGATGATGAACAATCAACTACAAGGAAGTTCACATTTCTTGTTACCTGTTGTGGATACGCCCCCACTACCACAGGTAAGGAGATAGTACCGACAGGCTGCACTTTCATTCCACCAAAACCAACCAAGGGTGAATGCACCGAATGAAGCTGCTCTCGTCCGAGGTTCATTTGTTGAAAGGCAGGATAATACAAGATATTTGCGGAGCTCCCATTGTCTACCAACACCCTTCTAGTTGAATAATCAGCGATAAGCAAGGTGATAACGATAGCATCGTCATAAGGATGATGTATCCTTGAGGCATCCTCGTCCGTGAAAGTGATGGCCTGCTCGTCTGGAGTCCTCGTCTTGGGAGATCGTCCTGAAAGTTGGACGTTCTGTACTACCTTCAGGTATGTCTTTTTTGACTTGGACGACTAACCTGTTAAATTTCCCCCAACAATCATTCTGATTTCTCTAAGTGGAGGTCGTGAAGGATCATCCTTGATTTGCATGAGAACCTGCTCAAGTGGGACGTTCAACGGCGTGTACTGCTGATTTCGTGCTGAAGGGCCTGCTTTCTTATTGTCTCGGTCTTTCTTTTCTTCCGCACGTCCCTTTTTTGGACGAGGTCCTTGGTTAGTATTGCATACAGGATTCGCCTCCATTCTTTCAGCTCTCTTTCTCTTCTTAGCTATGATCGTGTCTTCTGCATTCATGAAGTTCTGAGCCCAATGGACGAGTTCTGCCATGGACTGGGGCTCTTTTTCGTAAAGCTTGTGGATGAAAAGATCGGAATTAACCCCATTGTGGAATGCCGCTAGCAACAACTTATCATCCACTTCATCAACTGTCAGAGCTTCTCGGTTGAAACGAGTAATAAAGGACCGCAGACTTTCATTTTCTCCTTGTTCTATGGTCAGCAGGCTGGACGAGGAACGTTTATGCCTCTGTCCCCCAATAAAGTTGTTAACAAACAACTTGCTCAACTCTTCAAAGGAACTTACTAAATTGGGGGGTATTTTACTAAACCATACTCACGCGGGCCCCTTGAGGGTGGTTGGAAAGGCTCTACACATTATCTCATCCGGAACCCCTTGAAGGTGCATCGTAGTCTTAAAAGTAGCGATGTGGTCAAAGGGGTCACGCATCCCGTCATATGAATCTAAGGAAGGCATCTTGAACTTCGGAGGGAGAGGGTGACCGTTGATGAGTGCAGTGAAAGGGGAGTCAGTCCTATGAACTAAATCCTCCACTGGATTTGCCCTTCTCATATTCTCTCTCATCTCATCCATGACCCTTCTCATCTGGTCCATCTCTTTTTCCAGATGCGGTACCCTTCGTGAAGTGGTACCCCTTGACTGGCTCTCAGGTTCAGCGTTTCTTGTGTCTTCTTGACTCTGGGTATGCCCTTCGGCATTTCGTCGCGATGCTGTCTCCTCGAGTTGAGTTGTCTGGTCAGTTCCTGATTCTGACGGGTTAACTCCGCCATAACGGCAGCCATGGACTGCACATGTTGGACAAAAGATGGTTGCATGGTGGACGCCGATTGACGGTCGCGGCGAGGATTACAGGAAGCGTCCCTACTCTCTTGAGGGCCTGGACTAGTAACTTGTCCGAACCATTTCAGCCCTTTGTTAGTGAAAGAAATTACAGAATTCAAAGAAAATAAAACTCTAAAAATTCTATTATTCCCCACAGACGGCGCCAACCGATGATGCTTCAATTATTAGTGGGTTGAACTGTCTTCGATGTTATCAAAGGGTTGCTAGTGAATCCTAAAAAAGAACAATAAAGTTAGAGGAGACCGGTGGAGGCCGGCCAAGAATCCTCGGATGGCAAAGTTAGTACCTTTGTGGTTTTTTGTTAAGGAAAATGAAAGGAAGTCTCTGAATGGTTACCTTCTTCGTAGATCAGTGCTTTTATAGCACACCCACGAAACAGTCATCTATCTTCATGAAAGTTGACGATTTCGGAAGCAACTAACTGTTTTTGATACCGTATCATTTGGCCTGATTAATTTAACCGTCGTTGGCAACGGTTCCCATCAATTTTTGTCGATTACGGAGCGAGGTGTGATGCCCTGTGCTGAACAGTAATGTTGACTATTCAGTTTACTCAAGACGAGATTATGCTCAGGACGAGATTATCCTAAATCTTGTCCTACTTGTTTCGCTCCGGACGAGTTTTCCTTGTCCTGACTTTCACGGGCTGACGTTATGGATCAGGACGACCTATCATGGACGAGTTTGGAGTTGGGACTTTTTCCAGTATCATCAGTCCTATTTAGTTCACTTTGGTCCTATTCGGTCCTCCTTGTTCCCAATTAGTCCTATTTTGTCCATTTGGTCCACTTTGTTCCATTTGTGTTCACTTCGGTCCATTTAGACCGCTTCGATTCATTTTGGTCCACTTCAGTCCGTTTTTGTACACTTGAATACAGGGAAAAAGACATGTTTAAGTTAAGAGTACCTATTTTTAATCCAAATATTTATATATATATAGTTACTACACTTTTGTTGAACCACATTTTTTTCTTTTTTGAGAAAATTTGTTAAGCCAAATTAACATAGCATTTCAATCTACTTCGGTCTGGCTAAATTTAAGTGAAAGTCTTTCTAAACATTGAGGTTATGAATATACAAATCTAATATTTATGGCAGTTACTCATTTATTTTAACATCATTACTTTTAAATGAATTGTATGAGGTTGATTATACATTCAAGCGAAAAATAATAAAATAAACAAATGTGTGTGGACCAAATTGGATTGAATAGACCTAACTGGACCAAATTGGACCGAATAGATCGAAGTGCACTGAATGGACCGTATGGACCAGACTGGACCAAATGGACCAAACAGGACTAAATTAACCAAAGTAGACCGAACTGGACCGAACTAGACCACATAAACCTAACTGGACCGAATTGGCCAAGTGAACCGTATGGACCGAATAGACCTAACTGGACCAAATTGGCCAAATTGGACCGAATTGGCATATGTGGACCGAATAGACCTAAGTGGACCGTATCAACCAAATTGGAACGAATAGACCAAATTGGACCGAATTGGCCAAATTGGACTGAATAGGCTTAGGTGGATCTTATTGACCAAATTGAACCAAATAGATCGAAGTGGACAAAATGGACCGAATGGGCTGAACAGGACCGAATTAACCAAAGTAGACTGAAAGTACCAAACTGCACCGAATAGACCTAACTGGACCAAATTGGCCAGGTGGACCGTATGGACCAAATTGGAAAGAATAGACCTAACTGAACCAAATTGGCCAAATTTGACCGAATAGACCTAGGGGGACTGAATGGACCATATTGGACCGAATGCACCTAAATAGACAGAATGGACCAAATTGGACCGAATAGACCTAAGTGGACCGTATGGACCAAATAGACCTAACTGGACCGAATTGGCAAAATTGGACCTAATAGACCTAGGTTGACCGTATGGACCGAATAGATCGAAGTGGACTGAATGGACCGGATTGGACCGAACAGGACCGAATTGACCAAAGTAGACCAAATGGACCGAATGGGATTGAATGGACCGAACTGGACCGAATAGAACGAATTGGACTGAATTGACCAAAGTAGACTGAATGGACCTAATTGAATTGAAGTGGACTAAAGTAGACCAAATTGGACCAAAATTGACCAAAGTGGATTGAAGTAGACCAAATCAGACCGAATTGATGAAATGGACCGAATGCCAATATGTTATTAGCATAGCCAAGAATGTGTTTTGATATAAATTCAAATTCTTACCATGGTTTTCAAACCTGAACCATTCAAAGAACTGGAAAAAGGAAAGGTTCAAGGTTTTTAAGGTCGCACAGAGGTTCAACCAAGGTCGAATCATGATGATGTCATAATTAATTTAATAATTAATTAAAATACAAATAAAGGTATTTTAAATATATAAATAGTAGCAAAATTGACTAAAAATAATTAAAATAAAATTTATTGATATTATAAGGTTAATATAAAATAGCACAACATAAATAAGCATTAAAAAAATATTTCATAATAATCCTACAAGTCTAAATTATTTTGATTAAATAAAAAAAATTACTTTTGATTATTTTAGTAAATTCACATGCAAATGCATTATTCTTTAATCAAAATTGAATTAATCAAAGGAAATAAATTTAGTAAAATTTAATAAATTGAGAGAGATGTGATAGAATAAGTTGAAAAATTTAAACTGACATAAATCTATAATAAATATAATACACTTCATAGTTGTTCACAAGCAACATGTGTGGTGCATTGGTCATGATGCTGGACTTGATTCTAAAATAAAGCATAGGTCTCAAGTTCTAAACTCCACAGCTCCCTTTTCTCTATTTTTAAAAAATAAAGTCAACTCTTTGACCAATTGAATCGGCCCACAGTCACAGGTAACTCGGTCCGACCGGCCAGTCCAATCTAGTTCTGCTAACATTGATTCTTACTTCCAAAATAATCAAGTATTAACTCAAACAAAAATCAAACCAAAACTATAAGAGAAAAAAATATTCTACTTGTAATGGGAAACTAAAAAATACAACACTAAAATGTATGAACCCACCACCAGGCCTACTGGCCCAAGTGGTATCTAGTCATGCTAGTGACTTTCACCTCTGGGGTTCTAGCCCCAGCATAAACACTTACCCAGCAAAAAAAAAAAAAAATGTATGAACTCAAAATAGAGTTTTAAAAATCACAATGATTCATCAATACAAAGAAGAGTTGTAAGAAAGAATTAAAAAAAAAAAAAATTGAAGAGAGAGAGAGAGAGAATAACCATGTTTCAAGAGAGAATGTGAGAGAATAATAAGAAATTTATAGAAAATAATATGACAAGAAAAAAAAAGTAAAAAAAAAATTGTAATAAATACTAAATTATCCAAATCATGTTATATTATGTAATAAAATAGCATTATATTCTTATATACTATTTTTATATATAATGCAATAGGATAATATCTATGAAATCAAAGGGAAGAAAAATGATAACAACTTAAAAACATAACTTAATCACATCAACCCAAAGTAGAGTTTCAAATAATACAAAAACTTATCAACTTAAAGTAGAGATGAAAGAAAAATAATAATAAAAATCCACCAAAAAATAAGAATTTGAGAGAGTGAAATAATCTTATGTGTGTGGTAAAACTATGTATAGAATGAAATTGAGAATTATAAATTTATAGTAAGAGAGGGAATAAGAAAAGCCAAAAATAAAGGAAGATAAAGGAGTTAAGGAAAAGTAATATTAAGACAAATAGTAGTGGGGAGATGAAAAGATGAAATGATGGGGAAAAGTTTGTGAAAGTATAACCTTAAGTTGGGAAATTAATTAAAAAAAGTTTATAAAAATAAAAAAATTTAAAGAGAGAGAGAGAGAAAGAACGTTGGAAATTGGTGGATGATGTGGTTACTGATATAGCTCAAAAGCGTAGCAACAATAAATGTTACACTTTTTGGGTACTTTTTTTTTTTTTGTCTTTTTCTTTTGCTTTTTGGGTACTTATTTTCTCTGGTTCTATGTACGTCTACTTTCATTACACAATGTTTTGGACTGTTATTCAGACAGCAATTACATGATACTACACAAGGGGATGAGCTGAATCTGATAATTTATTTGGTTGATTGATTTGTAGGAGTTATTTGGTTAGTTGTTCTCTTTATCTTAGCTGTTGGTTGTTATCTGATATTTGTTAAGTATTTGTAGTTTTGTCAATAACACTGTTTTGGGGATTTTCCAACAGAGCAGTAGTTTGTTTCTTTATCATATAGGTGTTGGTTAATTTTATGTTCAGTTGTAAGGCTTTCTAAGGCCTGTTATCATAACTAGGCTCATAATTTCCCGAGATGCAATCAACAAAATCTATTTTTGCAAGTCCATGCATCGTTCTTGCTTCAATCATTGCCTTCCTAACAACCAACAACTTAGATCTTTGCCTAACCATCAGTATTGCAGCTAAATGCTAAATGCTAATGCTACCGGTAAAAACTTCTAACCATCAACTTGATCTTTGCAACCTCTTCTTGCTGCTCGGCCTAATTTTGTTCTTTCTCCCATGTAATTATTATGTTAACAGCTTTGGTTTGGCCATGCTTTTAGTTGCCTGGGCCTCTTTTTGTTCCTTTCCTGGGGCCCTCCTGATCTCTACTCTCCCTGCTCTTGTTCTTGAGACTGCAGATGGACTAGCCCTGGCCTTCTTCTTAATACATATTTAATCATTAAAAAAAATAAAATAAAAATTTTAAAAAAAATTTAAAAAAAAAAAAAAGATCAGCTTAACCTTTTATGACCAATATTATGATGTTTTGGTGGAATAGAAGAAGTCGGAGAGATGAAGGCAAAGATTTCATTGGAAATTCTCATATAGTTACACACATAGATTCCCAAAGATGAGAACATCATATACGATACGGAATCATTACAAGATGAGAAGTTTAGAACCATTACATAAGCGTCAATTTCTGCAACATATGATATCTAAACCACAATCTTCTAGATTCCATTTTTTTTTTTTTCACAAACACATACGTACACATGGTACTTTTTGGTCTTTGGCTTGCAAGTTAGCTAAAAAGCAAACAGCAAGTTATTTGCTAATATTATTTAGGTACTACCCTTGGCAAGGTAGCATGTATCCCAGGAGGATATATAGTACTCTCTTTAACGTTTGTGACCTCCACCTCCATGACCTCCTTCCTGACCAGGGCCACCTTGATTGCCAGGTCCTTGAGGACCCTGACCTTGCCCATCTTTACGTCCCTCGCCATGACCATGTCCGCCAGGCTGTCCTTGACCTTCACCACGACCGCCGGGGCCTCCAAGTTGCCCAGGTCCTTGAGGGCCAGGAACTCCATGTTGTCCCTCACCATGTGGTGGTTGCTCGTTACGACCCTGCTGCTGATGAGACATTATGCTAAGCTTTTCTCAGAAATGATCAAACTATTGAATAGAGGATATGATAAGGTAGTGTGTATGATGATGAATTATCTTCTAAGCATATTTTGTATTTATAAGATCAGAAGTGGGGTCAATTTCACCATCACGTACACACATGGTTCTGTCGCGAGTCGCGACCTTCGTGGCTTCACTAACGTTTTGCCACATGACATTAAAAACATATTATCTTCTTTTTTTAAAATAATATTTTTTTAGTTGTTAAATCAACTGGAAGAGATAGACTCAAATCTTAGATCTCATGATTCTCAAAAAAAAAAGCTCAGATCTCATCATTCATAAGGAAACGAGGCAATGTTAATATGTTATTGAATTATAAAACCTTTAATTCAGCAAAAAAGAAAAAAAAAGAATTATAAATTATAATTATACCTTTTACGCTATTACAACATGCCAAGTTTTTTTTTTTTTTTTAATTGTTCTTTATTCTCAGATTAAAACACCAATTTTTTCGCTAAAAAATAAAAAACATTAAGACACCAATTAATTTTAATATAGGACAGGATACAACATTCCATATTTAAGCTCATAAAATGATAAATACAAAAATAAAATCCACCACTAAGTAAATCATACTTTTAATCATGACTAATCCACAAAATAAAAGTTGACAAGTACATTTGTAAGTTGTCGGCAAGTGTCTTCTTCCGTTACATGACTTTGTTCATTCATTGATGGTTTGTACTTTTGTTATTACTAATCACGGATCCCGCACGTTGTGCGTGATAATATTTTTAAGGTGGTCTAATCAAATTTATTTATTTATTTATTTTGGACTAATTTAATAAATAGTAATGTAATTCATATATATATATATATATATATATATAATTTATTTCGTACCAAAATCAAAATAATACCATTTTTTTCAAGAATTCAAAAGGTAAATTAGTGAAAATATTATTTTTTTAATAAAAATTATTTGTAATTTTTTTTTATAATTAAAAAGTATATAAAATTTGAACATTATTCTTTTAGTTTTAAACAAACTTTCTAAGTAAATCTTACTTTTAATCATGACTAATCCATGAAATAAAAGTTGACAAGTACGTTTGTAAATTGTCGGCAAGTGTCTTCTTCCTAGTTGCATGGCCTTGTTCATTCATTGATGGTTTGTGCTTTTATTATTATTAGTCACAGACCCGCACATTATGCGTGATAATATTTTTAAGGTGGTCTAATCAAATTTATTTATTTATTTATTTTGGACTAATTTATCAAATAGTAATGTAATTAGTATATATATATATATATATATATATATATATAATTTATATCTTACCAAAATCAAAATAATACAATTTTTTTCTAAAAATTCAAAAGATAAATTAGCAAAAATATTAATTTTTTAATAAAATTTATTTGTAATATTTTTTGTATAACTAAAAAGTATATAAAATTTGAACATTATTCTTTTAGGTTTAAACAAACTTTCTAAGTAAATCTTACTTTTAATCATGACTAATCCACAAAATAAAAATTAACTAGTACGTTTGTAAATTGTCGGCAACTATCTTCTTCTTGGTTTCATGGCCTTGTTCATTCATTGATGGTTTGTATTTTTATTATTACTAGTTGCGGACCCCGCACATTGTGTGTGATAATATTTTTAGGGTGCTCTAATCAAATTTATTTATTTATTTATTTTGGACTAATTTAATAAATAGTAATGTAATTCATATATATATATATATATATATATTTTATATCATACCAAAATCAAAATAATACAATTTTTTTAAATAATTCAAAAGGTAAATTAGCGTAAATATTAATTTATAATAAAATTTATTTATAATATTTTTTGTATTCTTAAAAAGTATAGAAAATTTGAACATTATTCTTTTTGCTTTAAACAAACTTTTTCAAACTAAATTTTTTCTGCCATACAATTAAAAATACCAAGAAACCTATCTGAAAAATCAACAAAACTACAATTCAGGATCTATTTGGATACCACCTATTGCTGAAAATTGAAAACTGAAAACACTGTAGCAAAATAATTTTTAAATGTGTGAATAATGCCGTGGGACCCAGTTTTAAAGTTATATTTTCTGAATTCCATACTTGTGGATCCCGTGAACAGTGCACGGGACCCACAGAAAAAACGCAGACGCGCAAAGCAAGGCAAACGCGTTGCTATCCAAACCCAGCCTCAAAATAAAAAATGAAAGGGAAAAAAATTGTAACTCTTTTTCCTTTAAAAGAAAAAAAAATTACAATTTCAAAGAAGAAAAAAGTAGAGAATTTTCTTTTGAAAAAAAGAAGAAGTATTGTGTTAATGCTATCATAATCTAATCTAAAATCTAATCCAACATGTGAAAAATGAATAGATGATAAATAATTTTAAGCACAAAATTGAATTTGTTTTCTTAAAGATATCAAATAATACACTAATAAGATAAGGAAAATGAAGAACAATATAAAATATTTGTAAACACTTATGTGGGGGTCAATTGATCCCATAGGTACAATTTGCATTGGAAATGGCTGGGCCTACGGCCCAATACCCAGTTCGAAGATAAGAGAGTATCTGAGGACGACCAGCAAAGGAAGAGATGAAAACTATACCCTAAAAAGAAGTAAAGAATACCTATGTAGAATTTAACCGTGTCTGAGGATAATGACCACCTCGGAACCTCTGTCCGAGGTGGCCAGTAGACTTCTCAGTCCCTTAAGGTAACATTTCAGAAGGACTTTGCAACAAAAGGGATAGGAAAATATCAGATAAAGGATAAGGATGAGGAAAAACAAATATCAGGAAGTATTGTCACCCTCGCATTAAATGCTGCTCAGCTAACTCTCTGGCCGCATTAATGTGGAGGTGATACCTGAACAGTAAACAAGCAGCCTTACAGCAAAGGAAGAGATGAAAACTATACCCTAAAAAGAGGTAAAGAATACCTATGTAAAATTTAACCATGTCCGAGGATAATGACCACCTCGGAACCTCTGTCCGAGGTGGCCAGTAGACTTCTCAGTCCCTTAACGTAACGTTTCAGAAGGACTTTGCAACAAAAGGGATAGGAAAATATCATATAAAGGATAAGGATGAGGAAAAACAAATATCAGGGAGTACTATCACCCCCGCATTAAATACTGCCCAGCTAACTCTCTGGCCGCATTAATGTGGAGGTGATGCCTGAATAATAAACAAGCAGCCTTACAGCTAAGAATAGAAGGTTCAAGGAGAGGCGAGAGAGAACAGAGAAAAAAGACTCACAACACCTGACTCACACGTGGATGGAGGAAATGGTGCAAAAACAGTAGTATATAACACGAAAGAAGATTCAAAGAAAAGGGAAACGGAAAAAGAAATACAAGAGAGAAAAAGAGAGGAAAAGGTGGAAGAAATACAACAGTAAAAAGGAAGAATTCTTCATTATCGATCATACTAACAGGTCATGTCTGAGGATACTTTTTGTATGTATGCATGTGTGACTCTTTCCATTTAACACTGTATATCAATATCTTTATCCTAGATTCAGACTAACTTTTTCTCCCACTCTCTACAAATTTATTGTTCGGGCTTTTTGGGCCTGGGTCCATTCCTGTTCTGGGTTCAAGCCAAAACTGGTCCTTACAACTTAATTACTCAAGAATCTAAGAACATCATATAACAAAGACATAACAATTTTTTGCTAATTTTTTAAACAAAATATTTACAAATAGTGAAAGGAAACTACACAAAGACCATTATCTTCAATTGCACTAACTGTTCTTCATCAGCTTATCTAGACTATTCTGTTGTTTTCCAAATAAACTAAAATATGAAAACAACACAAAATATGACATATTATAATATGATTTTCCCCAATTCAGACCAGCATCAAACACCATTCATTGATAAAATAAATAAATAAATAAATACTTGCATCAAGGAACACATGAATTAGTCAATAATAGGAAAATAAGGGTACAAACCTCTAGTAAGAGATCCTCATATGGGCAATTATCAAGTATCTTTTTGAACATTAATAATTAAGCAAGACATGTGAGTACCTTTTTATAGAAAATTTTAAAAAATTTGAGTTCTAAAAAACACAAATATTCATTGATCTAAGGTAAAGATGCTGGAAAAAAAAAATCCAACAATAAATGAAAAAAAAATTTGAGAATGAGAGAGAAATAACCTTTTCTGTATGGGAAAAATATGCATAAAATAGGAGAGAGTTATTAATTTATAGTAAGAGGGTGGGAATAAGAAGAGCTAAAATAAAAGAAGATGAAATGACAAAATAATATGTAAAGTTAAAACCGCCCAAGATGAATATACATAGACAATATTTTTATTTTTATTTTTATTTTTCATTTATTTATTATTTAGTTATAACATCAAAATTAAAGCAGATGAATATGTAAAGTTAAAACCGTCTAAAATGAATTTGTAAAGCCAATATATTTCTATTGTAAAAAAATTAAAGGTAAAAAATAAATATGAAAAAGACTAATTATGCGGCTAATAACATGGTGATGATTGGGTTTAAGTTACACCTGATGTAACTTGAAGCAATGTTGCACCACTTAATATTTTTTAATTTTATGCGAATTTTGACAAATCTACTGTTAGATTATATTATCTTTGTATATTCTTCATGCTTACAAACTTTCAAGGTAATCAAAGATTAATAACTATGTCATCAATCAATTGTTTAAATTTAAGTTTTTGTAGTTTAAAATAATGCATAAAAGATTAGTTTATGGATCAAATGGTAAATAACATTCAATTGACATGAAAATTGGCATGAATGTTAAGAACATATAGAATATATAATTCAGTGGTGAAATTTTCAAAATATGAATTCTATAACAAGTTATTGGATGGTGTAACATTGCTTAGAGTTACACCAAGTTAGAGTTACACCAAATGTAACTTGAACCCAACCTTATATATATATATATATATATATATAAGAGGGATCATAATTTTTATCAAAAAAATCAAGCTTTTGCTGGTTATGCGTCCCAATTATCCCTCAAAGCATAATCAAAAAGTTTATTTGTCACTTACTTGCTTAATCAGAAAGTTTATTTGGCCAAAATGGGCATTAGCCCCTTTCGCCCAAAAGATGTAGCAAAATGCCCCTATTCTGAAACTATCTAACAAAATGTCCTTATTTTGAAACTCGATTTGATGAAAATCAAGTAATGTGAGAAATTTTACATGGAACTCGAGTTCCATGTTTTTTTTTTTTTTTTTTTTAAGTTTGATTTCATATAACTCAATTTTCTAAAAAAAAAGGAGTTTTTCATTGAAACTCGATTTTCAAAAAATCGAGTTTAAAACGGAGGCATTTTGTTAGATAGTTTCAGAACATAGGCATTTTGCTGGAAAGTTTTGACAAAATAGGCAAATGCCCATTTTGGCCTGCTTTTCCATAATTTTCTCGTTTGTCACAAGAGCCCCACATAACCAAGGGGGTCATATGAACTTGGTATGATAGCAGGACATGTGAGACAATCACATGGAGAGATGGGGAACCAAGGTAGCTAATCTTACTTCCTTGATTCCCGGCCAGTAACAAATGATTAAAGAGATTCTAGAAATGCTCATCGCAATTAAGGGTATGCATCCAACCCACCAACTAGACAAAACCAACCCAATTGTTTATAAATTAACATATATCATGAACAAATATAACAAAAAATCAACTAGATATATTTCAACATACCAATATTTGACATAAAAATTTTGTATATAATTTAATATGAAATTTTGAATAATTACTTTTTTATAATTGAGCATCATAAAATATTATGTTGGGTTACATTATTCCCAAACCATTCAATTCGTTTTTGTCCATTAATTGGTTCGATTGAGTTGGAATTTTATTTTGAGTCTCGAGTGAATTGAATCAGGTTGATAGTTTCTTCAACCCATCTAACCTAACCTAACCTAACCCAACCCAACCCACCATATATATAAGTATATTATACTTATTTTAATTTTTTAAAATTATTTTTGTATTTTAAGAATTAGTTTTGATGAATTTAGGATAAAATTTATGCACATTACATGAATTGTAATAATTTATTTTAAAAAATATTTAAATAGTTGATGAAAGTCCAATTTTTACAAGGTATGAGATATGTAAGCATAACCCACTGACCCAACCAACCCAACCCACACCATGTGGGTTGGGTTGGTTTCTACATATGTAATGGGTTGGGTTTAGTTAGGAATTTCTCAACCCAACAAATTTGGGTTGAGTTAAAGAAACCTTCCAACCTAATCCATGCACACGCGATAATATAACGACCTGAGAAAAATGCTAGTCACCTTTATGCTTATACTTTTGACTAGTCAAGTTATAAGGCTCCTCATAATCACTTATATAGCTTAGTTAAGGCTCACCACAGCCTCATTTCTCCCACTTATATTCCTAATGTGTCCTTGTCAAGTCCCACATTATGTAGTGTAGTGTGAGAGACCATGACCTTAGCCCACTTGTTTTATTAGGCCAAACTCCTATAAATAGGTGAGACCATGTTTCATGCCTCTAAAACTGGCAATCTGACTAATTATATTCATGTAAAACCCTTAATCCAGGTGATCAAATGTTATCAGTCGAATTGCACATTTTGAGAGGAAATTAATACAACCTCACCTATTCACGTGGTCTATGTTCACCTCAAGATCACGGTGTCTCACACCCCCTCCCCTTATCTTCCTTTATCCCCCAATCAACCTGGGAGACATCACAATCCTTTACACAACTAGAAGAAGGGGTGTTCATCGGCTGGTGCGAGCCAGTTTTTAAGGGATTCTCACGCCAAACAGTCAGTGTCAAAAAGGAGCTAATCGGCACCAATCAGCCCCACTACAAGTCAATCATCTGGCATGTCGATGTTGGTTTTTCAAGTCTAATGGTCAATTGCCACCGAGCACATAAATGAGAGAAATTTGAAAGTTGCATATTAAAACCCATAGATCAACATCACAAACCAAGAGACTAAGAAAGAAAGAAAAAAATTACATAGCCTGTGATTGATCAAACCTAGATGAGATTTGAGTTATGAACCCACAATTAATCAAACCCAGATCTTACCTTGTCCTTGTTGATTAAGTTGGCGCTGATTCATGTTGAGAAGAAGTAGATTTGGAGATCTAGAGGTGTAGATCTAGGTTGAGAAGAAGTAGATATAAGGTGTCTAGCGACTTAGAGAGAGAGAGAGAGAGAGAGAGATGGAATGCATATGAGATCTAGAGCTAGAGGTATTTAGATTGAAATTTATACATGTAAATTAGGGGCGGCCGATTTGGTTCCTTGTCGAAATCAAAGAACTAGAAACGTGCTTCAAATCGACCAGTATCAGAAAACCTAGGGTATGTTTGGTAACTGTTTTTTCCTCTTATTTTCTGTTTTCAAAAACAATTTTCTATTTTTAAGACTAAAAAACTTGTTTGGCAACTCAAAATGGGCAGAAAACAAAAACTGTTTTCAAAATTTAATTTGTGAAGGAAACTGAAAACATGCAAAAGGCTGTTTTCAGTTTCTAATTTTCAAAAGTCAATGAAAACATGCATTTAATTTAATGAATCTTTCTTATTTAATGAGTTAACATTAAATTTTAAATCTTAGTTACAACATGTTTTAGTATTTTCTATTTTTTTTTCAAAAAACTATCTTTTTAATTTCAACTAACCAAACATGTTTTTTATTTCAAAAATACAAGAAAATTGTTTTTTCTTTATATTCCCAAAAACAAGTTTTTGAAAATAGAAAATAAAAACTGTTACCAAACATAACCTTAACCTTCGCCAACTACCACTTCCTTCATCGTCCGCAGCCCCATTTGGTAGTTCAATCGACTTGGCGGTGGCTAGTTATGTTGGGGACAGGCGGTTGATGAACAGCCCTAACTAGAAGTATTAAATAGAGAATAGAAACTAAGATATAAACTTGTTTACACTAGATAAGAGAATGAATGATATTATTGAATAAGCATAGGTTGGAGAGATTCTCATTATCCGTTTGTAAAATGACCTTCTGCCTATTAGTCTATTAAATATTGCCTAGAGACATCACATATAAACTTGGACAATTTGTTACAGTAAAACTTATTTTTCTTCATCAAAGAAATTATTGCCTTTATGCAATTTTTTTAAATAAAATAAAATTAATTACTAATGATACTAAACTAAGGAGAGGAATGTCAGCAAATCTTCAGATATCCAAAATTTCCTGGACTTGGTAAGATCCTTCCAAAATATATTGCAGGATATCCAGACCTTGCACCTGGTGAAGAATCCTAAAAACTAATTATGAAGACCAAGTTTGTTTTATGCAAGAGTATGCCAATCTGGAACAAGAATATCATTTCCAGGAACTTTCTGTGGTTGACACCCAGGTACCATTACATCCAGCAATCTCCTTACTTTAGTCTGCTACAGAAGGCATACATATATAAGATTAAATCAGCAATATAAAAGAGCTAACCATGTCCATATCAGCTATAGATGCATGACACCATGACCATATTCAAACTTTCTAACACAACAATATGATAGAGTGGGGCAGCAAATCAGGCTCCTTTTGAGCAAATTGCTTCTAGAGAATGACTTGAAATGCTATCAGAAAAAAACAAGCAGCAGATGACTGGAATTCTCACATGTCAATGTACAATTAGAATCATATCAAGTACATATATGTAGTTCTCAGATAAACAATGTCATTAGATGTATACAATTAGTACAACGTGAGAATTTCATTTACAATGTCTTGATACACAAACAAGCACATTAATAGAATTCATGTCACAGAAGCAAGGCCACAAAGTGGAATCTAGCATTGAAAATTTCACAAGCAAATTAATGTATAAAAATACCTTCCATAACAAAATGGAAGTATGGATGAGATGCCTCAAAGCAAACCCAAAAAAAAAAGGTATAGATTGAAATGAGATTCTAAGAGTAAGTTCTATGCCATTTTTGCCAAATAATCCTTTTTAGAAAAATTATTTAGTAATATAGCAATATTTGAAAGTTATTTTGGTAAAAGCCTTTTTGAATCTCGTATGTTGGAGAGGCAAGTTTTGGCATTGAACTAATCTTCTGAAGAGACAAGTTTCATGTTGTAGTGAAACTCATCTCTTGAGAGACGAGTCAAATCTTGAGTTCTTTGTTTGCAGTGCAACTCTCAAGAAACGAGTTTCATGCTAGAATTTAAAAAAAAGGTTATATCCCCAAATACTTTTAAAAACAATCCTAATTAACAAAATCATTTTTAAAATAGTATTATTAAGCAAAAATGGTCAAGTTATATGTTTATAAAGGTTATACCAACCTTGACTAATCTGTTAAGGATCCATAACTAACCCCAAGATTACAGGATGAAGACATGATTGTCGTTGTATTCTATTTGGGATGTCCCAAAATATAATCGTCTTTGAAAAGTAAATAAACATAAAGTTTAAATTAATGAGGGTCATTTTGGAAACTAGCATCTTTAAAAATAAAAAATAAATAAAAAGACAACGAATTAAAAAAAAAATTAAATTAAAAAGTGGTATGCAGTAAGTAATTGATAAGCAAACAAACTGAAAAAGTCATAAGAATGATTGGAAACTTTTTCGCCCTATTGAGAAAATGTATACAGTCCACAAATGGATGAATAAATGTATGACACAAATGGAGTAGAGAGAGAGAAGGGACAACAGGTAATGAAGCCAAATTTGATTTAGAAGTTCTGGACAGCTCTTGGAGACTTGAACTCCGGCCCTTGCCCCCCACACCTCACATAGGGATTATATGGATTATTAAAGAACTAGGGTTAGGGTTTCGGTGGGAAAAGGTAATAAAACGTTAGGAAATGTATGGGTTTAAAAAGTGTAGAGAAAGGTAAGAATTTGGAGAAGAAACAAAGGGAAAATTTTGAGGATTGGGGGCTGGTCTAGGTTGCAAACAGTAAGCATAAACAGTCTTATGGAATTTAGAGGGTTTTAGAGAGCTGATTGATGAACTGGTGGTCTAGGGTTTCAAATATTAGAATTTTAGGGTATGAATAGATCTCAAATTCAGATTTATATATTTTATTTTTGATAACGTGGATCCTCACCAAGGTAGGGCCCTTTGGACTCACCCCTAGGGAGTAAACCAAGGATACATGACCCCACCTACAAGTTCAGATTTAATATTGGCATAAACATAACTAAGCATCACACCGAGGGTTGCTGAATTCTTCATAAATGTATATATTATTAAACAAACATAAGTCCTTACATTATATATATAAATATGTGGCTAACACCTAAGCCTACTAGAACTTGGACTCCTTGAAACCCTAATAAGATGTGGGTTCCTGGACTTTACTACTAAGCCCAAACTAAATAACTAAACTTGCAAATAAAAATCCAATTACTTGATAAAATCCAACATAAGTCCCCATGGACCACTTGCACATCCGTTGTCCAGAAAACAGAAAATTACAGAATTGCCCCTAACACCAAAAAAATAAAAAATAATAAAACTAAAGAAATTTGAGCAGAACCTAGTTGATGCTAAAAGACATAATAAATAAAGATCATGATTTGGTAGCAAGCCTATGCCTATGCAAATTTGCAAGTAGTCTTGACATCATCTGATATGTGCCAAAATAATGCTTGGGTATTAGAATTACCTTTGGGATGCCTTCAATCAGTTTATGTTGTTAATGGTTGTAATCATGGTCCTCAATAGTATATATATATATAGAGAGAGAGAGAGAGAGAGATTTAAGGAAAACAACCTTAATTAAGGAGCCAACAAGTACTAAAAAAAGAAACAGCAGTATGTACCTTATCTAACACACAATTCTTTCCAACAGCTGTATCTTGTAGTATATGAGCAGCCAGCTAAAAAGACAACAAATACTTAGGTTAGAATACGATTTTTGTCTCTTAACTATGTTAAGTTTCATTTTTCATCTCTGAACTATTAATTGTTTCAGTTTACTTGTTGAAAATTTGAAAACGCATGAATATTACTCTTATCCTGCCTTTTTGTTACAGAGTGAAGGCAATTATTGATGTGGCAAACCTTTTCTGTACACATGTTCTTCCAATGCTAGCATGGACATTGGCAATACTGGTCTCAAAATGTCAGAACATATGAATTGGGATAACACATGGGGATAACACATGGATCTAGTTTTGGCATGATCTAAGGGGTGGAAATTCTTGTCTAAAAAATATGTTTCCTGATTTGTTTAAATTGGCACTAGAAAAGGACACTTCTTTGCTTCTTATTTGAGTGGCAAACGGAGTTGAAATCCTCAATTTTGTTGACCTTTCCAAGATTGGGAGTTGGAAGCTACAGAGAGTTTCTTTAATTTATTGTACTCCAAAATCCACAAGGCCAAGATAAAGACCATACGTCATTGAGTTTAACTAAGAGCTGGAAGTTTAAAGTCCATTCTTACTACAATGTTCTCAAAGGATCTACCGGAGTTCACTTCCCATGGAGAAGTATATAGGTGTTAAGGTACTTCACAAGATCCTTTTCTTTGCTTAGTCAACAACGTTGGGTAAAATACTGATGGTGGATTATCATTGGAAACATCACAATTCGATTATTGATTGGTGTTGCATATGCAAGAGTAGCGGAGATTCTTTAGATCATCTTCTTTACATTGCTCAGTGATGAGAGATTCATGGTCATTTGTGTTTACCCTCTTCGGGGTATTTCGGGTTATGGCGGAGACAGCAATTCAGATGCCAGGATGTTGGCAAAGGAAATTTCATTGTCATAGAATTTGAAGATTTGAAAGGCTACTTCCTATGTTTTGTGGATCATTTGGTGAGACATGAATAGTAGAACTTTTGATGGCATTTAATGGTCTAATCATGTAATCAAGCAATTGATGTAGTGATCCCTGTATAATTGGATGACTTTATCCAGAAATACCCCATCATCTTCCTTTCTTGTTTTTAAGATTTACTGAGCTTGGTATTATAATTTCTTAGGAGTAGTTCAAAACAAATTGTGTATTTGAATTATCTCCTCTTTTGAATAAATTATTTTACTTATAAATAAAAATAAAAATAAAACCCCAAATATGGCATCAAGAGTGATCCCAATTTACCCCCTAGTAAACCAGCCAAACCCTCCACCAACCCTCCATAACTAGTACTTTATTCTTACCTAAATTTACATATCCCTTCCTCCCAATTGACAGGCCACTGTAGTCATCCTCAAAAGTAGTGTCTGCTAGCTCCCTTCACATCAACATTTAGTGTGTGCCTCACAAAAGGACCATCACATTTAATGCTACTGAGCAACATCTCATCCACCCACAAACTGGGAACTACTGTCTAAGAGTCCCATCGGCCAAACTGAGGGGAGGACCTGCTGACAAGTCTTGGGGGAAGGGTTTCCAGCCAAAACCAGCCCTTCACACACCTATCTCCATTCTGCTAAGGAAAACAATCTCATATGTTGAGATTTCACCATTTTCATTTTTCCCACCAGTTTACTGACTTAATCATTGAAGCCTCCCTAGCCAACCCCTGATTGGTCTTAAAAAACAGAGGTTTTCTCTTTCTTAGCAGTGTACCCATCCAGTTGCAATATCTCCACCAAGTTTCAGTCCTTGCTGAAGTTTTTGCTGAGGTTCTGTTGTTCCCTGAAACTTTACCCATATACAGTATTCTTCCCTCAAGTCCTGTATATAAATTTTCATAGAACGAGATGATCATCTCATAACCTCAGACTTCTCAGAAATTTCTTCCCAGTAAAATTACTCATGTTTGCTAACATGTGGAAAAATATATTAATCCCTTTGGCCCAATATTGCTTGTCCATCTTTCTATTTGTAAATGTCTCATAATACATGTTCACTGATGCAGGCAAGAAAGAGTTCAAGGAAAAGCAAGATTATATACGAAAATATCCAAGTTTTATGGTCTAGTTTTGACGAGGAATTTCTTGACACCTTTAATAGGTTGCTTTAGTTATTATTGAGGCTTAGTATTGAGTTTTTTTAGGTAAGAAATCTGATGGATCAGTTTTAATTAAGTTTTACTAGAATAGGGGCAATTTGGTAATTTCCAGAATTCTCAAATAGGCTGTCCTTGGCTGTACCAAAAGCCCATGAGTCTTATCTTATGTTTTGGCTCCTTTTCCTATTTGGTTTAGGAGTTATTAAGTCCTTTTTGTTTGTTATTATTAATCCTAGACATTATAGGAAGGTTAATTCTTTGTTATATAACACTCACTGTAGCACAAACACCTTTGAAATCATGTTTTGAAAACACAATTTCAGTTATAATTGTGAATGGTGAAATAAAGTTTTAAATACACGATTTCACAATTTTAACTGAAAACAGGATTTCAGATGGCATCACATTGTGTGTCCCGTACACACTGTGTAACTATCACCACTCTCCTAGGAATAGGTTTTTTGGAGTCCATAGTCCTTCTAGGAAAGGATTAACAATAGCCTATAACAATAATATTCATAGTGAGATTGATTCTGGTAAAATTCCAGCAGCTTATTTTAAGCTTTGTGGGAGTAATTGCCTTCTCCTACCTAAGTGTGATTGCTTAGGAAAGCTTAGGTATGATTGACTAGTGTTTTATTTATCTTATTTATTGTTCTATTCCCTGTCTCAGCCCCAAACAGCCATCAAGATTCAATCTTTTCTAATCTAAAACCCACCCTCAAACATCAATCCTTATTCAAGAACCCTTTAAGAACTCGTCAAGAAATCTATTGTACTGCTGAATTCTTAAAGATCCTAAATCATTCAGTTTCTAAACTCAATGTCTGTAACTATTTAACTTTTCAAAATTACGCATCTTCATGTTTTCCAAAATAGATAGATTTCTTGTCTAATTTAATTGGGAAAAGCATATTTCATATGCCATTCAGATAACGAATCACCTAGAGACTTTGGAGGGAAAGAACTGCTGGAAATTTTGAGGAATATGAACTGACTATTCCAGACCTGAAATTGCAGTTCCTCATAACCTTCTTTGAATGGATGAAAGCACGAGAATCTTTTCTTTCTTCAACTTATTAAAATTTATGGATCATTGTAATTTTAGAGCCTAGTTGTGATGTATATCTAGTATACATCATGTGTACTTGGTGCATTCTATTTCTCTTAATAAACCTTATTATTTATCCCAAAAAAAAATCTTCCTAAATCAGTTTCTGATTGTATGCCAATGGGTTGTGGCCTGGATTCCACCCTTGGTGATAAAGTAAGGTAATGGGTTTGATCCCGCTTGGGTGCATGAGTTACTATACTTAGCCAAAAAAAAAGGGAAAAAAAAATTTCTTGATTGCACAAACTCAAATCCTCAAAAGTTTTAGTGCGAGATCATCAAGGTGAAAACTTTTGATGCACTATTCTTGATAAAAGCCATAAATCTTTAAAGGTACAAAATTGGATTAAAAAAAGTTGAATACCTCACCACCATTGGTACCTCCCTCATAGCACGGTTTCAAGTTAACAGCACGTTCAAGGTAGGGTATCCAACATCCACTGAGCATATCTCTTCTGGCCATCTCCACACCACCTTGGTAATTCTGTTTACACAAAACATATGGAGGTAACTTCCCAACTGATTACTAGATGTACCGTGGAAAGAACATGAATAACAAATTTGATAAGCATCCAATTGTACCTCAAGCATTTCTCTCAAATATGGTTCTTCATTAAAATAATCTCGGCGTATGAAGATAAATGGCAACTTGTATGCCATGGCTTCACTGACTGTGCCATATCCAATCTTTCCTGGAGTAGCAAAAAAAAAAAAAGCACAGGTACCAAAAGTAAGTTCAGTACTAACAGCTCTAGACAAAATCTCAATCATTTGACCAAGCAACAGCTCCAAACAAATTAAAAGTTATCATACCGAGCATGCAATCTGAAGCTGCTATTAGGTCAGGCGTATAAACATCTTTTGCAAGCTTTATGAAATTAGGGGGAAGCTCCTGATTGTCTGAAGCCCCACAAACCTAAATCAGAACACAATAGGAACAATATTAAATGAAATGAAGAAATAACTATGATCGATGTATATGCCCAACAAAACTTACCAGGCACGACCAACCAGCAGGTAAGTACTCCTCCTTCAACTTCCAACCAGCTGGCTGGAAGTGATGGACAACAGCACATAACAGTCAGAATTTTTCTTAATGCCTAAAGCATGATAAGCATATCACAATACCTAAGGACAAAAATATTGGTTTTTAAAAAAAGCAAGTTACATCAAAAAGAGGGTTTCTTAACAGATAGCATCCTAAGCATCTGGTATAAAAATAAAGTTCAGCATAAAGTTTGTAATAGAACATTCAAGCTAGTAAAAGTAGATTACAGAAAAAAAACAAATAATAATGATCTGTGAATTGATATGGGAAATTGCTTCTCAATATCTCCCTTTTCTTTTTGGTTGGATGAAGTTGCTCAAACTAACTAGCATTTTTCACAGATTGGCCAATACATGAAGGCACCATCACATCAAGGAAGTGAAATGCAATAGTAATCGGATGAGTAGGGAGGATGAAGTGGGTGTGACAATTGTATGTTTATGTAATATAATAAAAATACATATCCATAATATTACTAATTAATTTTTTACAATTATTTACAGAGGAAAATGTTTTAAAGATAAAATGATCAAAGAAGGCAAGTGGATTTTGGACAAAGATGTTGATAAGATGTGGAATGATTGTATCAAAAGAGTGGCTAAAGATGTACTTGACGAATCTAAAAGATGTAGGCAATTGACTAAAACGTTGGTGGTGGAATAAGGAGGTTCAAATAGCAATTAGATTAAAGAGAGAGAGAGCTATAGAAGCTCACCTAGATGTAGAGACAATGCTGTTTATGGAAATTATAAAGTGGTGAACAAGATCTAATCTTATCACGCTTTTCATTCTACGACAGTCTGGAAAGTCTAGATTATATGCTCTTTCGATATATGAAGAATCGAATGATAGTTGGCAATGAGGGAGGGTACAAAATTGGCTTTTTGCAAGGGGCCCATTCCAAGAGTGTAATAAATTTTCATGCCGTTCACCCTAAAACTAGCCTTAGAGTCTTAAACTTAAGGTCCCATTTAACCAATCCCCCACAACAACACCACCACACCCCCCCCCCCCCCCCCCCCCTAAAAGGAAAAGATCCCAACTTATCTTGTTGGCCGCTAAAAGCATAATGAGAAGCCAAGGAGGTAACACTACCCCAAATAGGTTAGGACACCGACCAGCCCATTGAGTCCCTCATATCCAGCCACCAACTCAAGATGCTTGGGAATTTCCAATGAGCTAATGCTTACCAAGCTAGAAGAAGGGCACCAATTTGGCCAATTAGCCACTTATAGCACAATGGCAACAATGGCTTAATAGAGAAGAATAGAGAACAGCTTGCAACATTCTTTCTCAAGAAACTGTTATCTCTATGTCTAATAAAATTTCGTGCAAGTTGCACTTGTCTGTGATGATATGATGACCAACTTTAAAATGTTGTAAGGTATTAGCATTTTGAGAACAATTGTTCTCTCTCCCCATTTTGGCAGTCCTCATATTCAAACAAGCTATTGAATCCAAGAATTAGGATATAATTAATCTTCTATGTTTCATTACTTTATGATATTTGTTTACCAACAAAATAAGTTATTTTCTTCTAACAATTTGGAGAAGGGATTCATTCTAATACATATATTATTTTTCAAAAGGCTAAAGAAAAACAAATATCAAGAAAAAGGAAAACAAGAAAAATCTTATAACCAATTACCAAATAAACACCAGAATTTCTACCCAGAGAATCAATTTTGAAAACTTGGAATAAAGTAACCTGGAAATTCTACAAACCATTTAAATTCAAGGTACTTTCACCAATCTTGGTCATTCTAGGATGTTAAGGGATTCAAAAATTTTGGAATGTAAGCAAGAAAAATTGAAAGAAATATACCAATATATCATAACAGCCTAAATTATACCTCACCTGCCCACCAAAATTAAAAATGACTAGCTTCACATCATCCGGAACTCCAAGATCTTTCCTCACCTGCATTGCAAGGAAATGTTTGATAGCAAGCATAATACATTAATTCATAAACATTGAATTTTTGAGAGTTCTAAATCACACCTCTTCTCTAGATTTGTGTAATCTCCTCACGACAAGGGGTACATCAATAACACCATGAAATGCAGGCACTAAAAAATGAAAAGGAATATTCAAATACCAACTAGAATAAATACCCTACAACTTTTTCATTGACAAAAGAGCAAAGGCAGATATGTATAGAGCCACAGACAAACACAAAGACAGAAATACAACCTGAAGATCATAATCCCTATAATCGGATTAGCAAACAAGAGTAAAGAAAAAAATATTGCTTAACTATTAACTTTAAAAAAACAACCACAAATGTGCTTCAACAAACATACTTGGGCTGTACCCAGGTAGACGGATTACAAACTCGCTATGGGAATAATCTTCAGCAATCTGCATAAATTTTCATAGGACCATTTAGGTTTGGCACAGCAATTATCAGTTATTTCATCTGCAATATTAAATTAAGAGAAGAAAAAAGAGCAAGTGTAAGATTGAGGGCATGCATACACACATTGACCTATATATGTGTTAGGTTCAAGTTACACCACCTAACAACCTTACATGAGATTGATGCTTTGTCAATCCACCATGAGAGATCACATGTTCTATCCATGCTTATCATGCATGCCACATTTTACACCGATTAGATCTAATGACTATCCAACCTGTAAATTCGCGTATTCAATTTATTATAAAAAAAAATTTAAAAAAAAACACTTGGTGGTATAATTATCTTAATATAGATGAGATGGTTCTTAATCTCCAATCATCTTATATTGACAAGTATTATGGGTTTAGGGAAGACATAATCCTACAATGGGTTTGACAAAATATGGAGCTAATAAAAAAGAGTAGGTGGTAAACATTAACCAATAGTTACATTAGATATAACTTGAACCTATGTGCGTACGTATATACTCAAATAATTAGCCCATAGGTGCATTTGGTGAATCAAATTAGCAAGAAAAACACAATATAGAATACACTACAAAAAGTGCCACCAGGGAAATCAACTAGTTTCAGAGAATGAACATAAAGATAATGATAAATAAAATTCCTATACAATTGCCCCAATGTCAACGTTAATACAAATGCATGAGTCAAATTAAGGATTACATGAGTCCTTTTTACTTAAGTTGACATAGTCTGATTACTACCCCTTCAATTTGCAATATGTTTGGTAATGTGCTGTTATTGAATTATTGGAGAAATTAAGTGTTAGGTGTAAAAAAAAAATCCAAAGAACTCAGTTTTACTATACTTAATCAAATATGAAAATGCATATTAAAAGTATGCCCTCACAAGTGGCAAAAATCACAAAATTAGATAAAATATTGTGTTGCAACACTCCCCCTCAAGTGACAAAGATATTGTACATGCCCAGCTTGCTTAAAATAGCATGAAAATGGATTACATATAATACCAACATCTAGCTTCTCCTTGATGAAATGTTTGTCAATCTCAACATGTTTAGTCCTATCATGTTGAGCAGGATTGTGAGCAATATTAATAGTTGCCTTGTTGTCACAATACAATCACATGGGTGACAAAAGTAGATTTAATGTGATGTAATGGTACCAAAATCAGATAAGGAAGCTTATCTAAGTCTACAAAAAAATTCACTCAGAGAATAGAGGTCTTTGCTACCCAAAATTTGTGATTTCGCCAAATCAAAGTTGGAAGGCAAGTCAAGAGAAATAGGGCAACATTCATATAGGTCTCTCTGTTTTTGCATTGTGCAAACATCCAAGGAGATGGGCAGGTAAAGTTGAGTTCTTCATATATAAAATTAAATTTTGCATAATAATCTTCTAAAGGGAAAATATTTAGACCAAGGGAGAAATAATTTTGATGGAGATCATAAATATGTCTAAGATTATTGTAAGCCTGTTCCCACTCAAGTTTGGTAGTTGGCCAAGAAAAACCACACTACAATTTAACTTAGACTCCATATTGTTCCACAAGAACTCCTAATCTATGCATCTTCTACTCCCCAATCATCATATTTAGGATCCATAGAAGGGAATATCATCAATAAGAAAGTGAAATTTTTTTTTCTTCTGACCATAACAGCTTGAGCCATTGAGCAGAATTACTCCCACTAAGGTGAATGGAGGTAATAGAGAGCATATTAGGAGACAACATATAATTAGGATGGATATTATTTATTGACTCCATAGTAACTCTTGTCAAACATATAAACTAAACTAAAAAAGTGTAGGCTCTCTAATCAACCACAAAAAAACTTGACCAACCAGAACAATAAACTAAAAGAGGGCATGCTAATTGACAAAGATAATAGTAAATAAACTTTGCAATTTTACTTTGGCAGATTTTGGGACCCACGTGAACTGTACCACCAATCCAAAAAGCACAAGAGCTAAAGCTAACAGCTAACAAATTGTGGAAGGCAGGAATTGAAATACATTGTGTAAGACCCCAAATACGAGCCCACTGAAATAAAGTACCAAAAGAAGTTGTTTTAAAAGATCTAAATATCTCTCATTATCTTCAAAGATACGGTCATTTCATTCCTGCCAAACTAACCACAATAGACAACCTGGTATTATATTCCAGATAGTTGACTGATGTTTACCAAACCAATTCTCCCAAACAACAAAAAATAAATAAAAAATTAAGCGTCTTCGGCATTACCCAAAGGACTCCAAACACATGAAAAACTTCACACCACAAAGCATAAGCCAACTTATAGTGAAGTAAGAGATGGTCCACAGATTCCCCATCACACCAACACATGCAACACCAATTAACAAGGGATTGACCTCTCTTAACAAGATTATCAATGGTAAGTATCCCATCCTTGGCAGCTGTCCAATGTTATCAGGAAAGCAGAAAAGGAGAAACACTCAACAATTCTACACAGGCAAATTTCAGCCTTGGGTAAAACTCTATCACCAGTCTAACACTAGGAACAGTTATTAGCATAGAACATATCCCAAAGACTGGCCAAGTAATATATTCTCACTTCAAAATTAATATTCCTTCCCTCGACAAACCATGACAATCACATTCCCTAGACACCAGTCATAGATTGTCCAAGTGCCAAACTCCCACTCCCTTTGATTGGCTAGGGAACCATATGACCTCCCCATAAACAAGTGCCACTTAAAATCATCTAAGAACCTGCCCAAAAGGAAGTCTCTGTGTTTTATTTTATATGTACAAAAAGACATAGGCATAGTAAAGATAGACATAAAGTTGGTGAACTCAATTGAGAACTCTTATTCAGTTACAAACTGAATGCGTGCCTTTCGTTTTATTACTTAGCATGCTAAAATGGAGAGGTGTCTAGTTTCTCCTTCAACCAACTTCAAAAAAAATTTGTTGCATTGTTAAAGAAAAAATATAATTTAATGAAAAACACAAAGGTGGGAAGCAAGATAACAAAATATCTGCAATCAAAAGATCTTCTGATTCATCTAGAAAAATCCCTTGTCTATAATATATGGTTCTTGATACCACTTAAATGGAAATTACTTGTGCTCTGAACAGCTCAGATGCATATTACTTATAGATGCATATTGAAGGTTACCTGCTGAAGGACTGATCGATAGTGAGATCCAGCCACCATCACATATTCCGCATAGATAAAATCCCAACTGCCCAGGTTTCAAAAGGAGTAAAAAAAGGTGGAAATTGGGGTTTAAGACATACTGCAAGAATTCTATAGACTTAATAAATCAAAATTAAGAGAAGAGAAAAGCTCCAAATGTAAGAATATATAAACAGAGCCTTGGTCAAACAAGAAACGGTAAAAAAAATTATTACTATTAAAAATCAAGCATCATCATTCCAAAATAATAATAATAAATTAAAATAATAATCATTACTAAAATCAGTCATTTGGTTCTTCCCCTTGCGCAACTGCATATTATTCCAACATTAACCTATAGTCTTTGATAAATAATACCAGGGTTTTGTAAAATGTCCTTCATTTGAGAAAGTATGCATCCAAAGCTACAACTTTGATATCACTTTTCTTGACAAGTCCATTATTGTTTTACGGTTTAAACATGTATGTTCAATCAGTTTCCTCCCAAGAAAGTAGAAACATTATCATATAATTAACACCTTTTATCTAATTCTCAAAACAAATTAGAAATCTCTAGGGTCCACAAAAACCTGATTACACAAAATATGTAACATTATTTTGATAAAGCATAATTTTGTACTTAGAAATATTAGGGGAAATTTTTTTAACAAAAAAATCTTGGCCATAATACTGGGAAATACAGATATTATCGCATAAGAACAATGTTGAAATTGTTATAAAATTTCAATGCAATTACCAAATACACTATTATAACATAATTTTTGGTGAAATATTGCCAAGATATATTGCCAATATTTAACTATTACCAACATGCCACAATACATCACCAGTATTTAAATTCTAAAAAATTGGGTCAGATTTCAAAGCTACATTTGAAGATTACAAGCATCTTCAACGTAAGTGTTGAATTTTGTTTTTGTAGCAAAGATCATATAAATAGAAGAATTTACAGCTTCAGATTAGAAGTTTCAGTCATACGAACAACAATGCAAGCAAGTTACCTGAAGTTGGTGACGCAAACAGAACGAATTCCAGCATCTGCAGCTGCTCGGCATGCAATAGGAACAACATCTGAAATCTGCTTTATAAAAATGTCAGCATGACTTAAGGCCATTTGTAATGATGGAAAGATCAAGAAAATATTTGTACAGACACAACCCAAAAAAAAAGAACATATGATCTCATTTTGATTCCTTATTTCACATTTCAGAAAATTCAATCTCATAAATAAAAATCCAGAAAAGAAACAGTTCAAGTACCACTAAGTCAGCCTTGATAGAGTTCAGCCACTGAATTTCTGTTGCTAAAACTGATGCCCGGGGTAGTACTGACATTTGGGAATACTTGATCACACCAAATGAGCCAATAAAAAAAGTCAACCAACAAAAGAAAAGTTATGGTAACAGAGCCAGCAAATCAAGTGATAAAAAATTTAATATAAAAAGAAACAATACCAATGCCAAGTATGGACATGGGAATGATCATTGATGTTCCATTAACATGAAATCAACAATAATTTTAAGAGAAAAGTTTAGCAATTGCTAACTAACTCTGAAATTTACATCATACCTTTTCCAAGGAGGCAATAGGATCAACCGTCAAAGCATCTGCTTGAACTGCTCCACAGTCTAACACAACCTGCTATCACTCAAAATGCCTTATTATTACTATTGCAAGAACACAATTCGGACACAATTTCACACAGCTAACATAACATATATTGCCTACTCATTTAAAGGTTATAATGATTATGGTTAAATCCATTCATATAATTCTTTTAGGGCTACAATTATATTAAAGATAATAGTCTAAACTAAGAGATAAGAATTTTTCTCTCATTTTTATTAAATAGAGAGTACTCACTTGTTTCTTGTGGAAGTCGCAGCATTAAATAATTTAAAACTCTTTTCACTACTGACTAAGAGTATGTTTAAATGTGTTGTGTACATGAAATCGTCATTTTTTGCTTTTGTAGCATCAGGAAGCCGTGAATGACATGGAAAAGATGAATAAACAGATAAATTTTGAAAATATCATCATATCAAGAGGTTCTAGAACAAAAACAATCATTCAATACAATATACAAACCACAATAATTTTTAATCTATTTCCTTGGGTGCCATCTAGATGCCATCATCTGTTTATGTGAACTACTACATCAAGGGAGAATAGTGGAAGCTAGAACAAAATGAAATTTACATTTTTAACACCTAAGCGATAGCATAGACAAGGGATAAACACATTTGCCCATAAACCTATCCAATTTAACCAACCTTGCGAAACAAGAGTCTTGGTGATTGTATTTCAGAAGTGAACACAAAGTCAGGAGCGCCTGTAACCATGTGAACACATGGCCGGCTAGAATGAGATGACGGACAACCTGTAGATCGCAACATCAGAATCATGAAACAACTCACAAAGCACTTGGTTGAACAAGAAGAAATAAAAAGATAATTTGGGTTAGTAATTTATAAATCCATGCTAAGCATGGAAGCACCACAAGTCCACTTCAACAAAAACAACAAATTTTAATCCCATAACATTGTGATCAGCCATGAATCCTCAATAGAGTAATTGTAATTGGCCACATGTATCCTTATGTGCCATTCTGTCTTGTCCAAAATCATACTCTCAAGTCTCAATTACTTCATTATCCTTTTCACTACTTCTGCTAATGTTATTTTAGATTTTTTTTCTAACTCTTTTTGTTCCCTTGATTTAAATTTGATGATATTACCAATTGTCTCAAAAGCTTAAACAATTAAAAAATTATGAATTTAGTCATTTAATCTAACACTCCCCTTTCACGTATCAACCTAAACTCTCATTATTAATTGGAACCCAAAAAGTGGGAATTTTTTACTTGATGGGGGTAAGGTGGAGATAGGTTTTTGAGCCCGGATAAAATAAGTCGTAGCTAGTGCATAAATCTTACCCCAATTTTTTTTGAAAAGGGTATTTTTGGACTCGAACCCACAACTTGTCACTTTCTTTTAGTAGAAGACACTTTATCATCCCACCATACCCTAATACCGAGATAAATTACCAAACCATCTCGAGCAACTCTCAGTCTCTCACTCATCCCTATGACTTTAAAAAAGTTTCTTCATTTTCTTATCCTATGTTTGCTTGCATTTTCCACTTATAACTAACAGAATATCCAAATTTACAATCAAATCCTATATAGACTAGATTAAAATGTAGCCTTATTTACAATCAGTGAAAAAAAAAAAAAAAAAAAACAATGGGTTTAAAGATTTTAAAGTAAAAGAGTGAAAAAAGTTAAAAGAAAAAAGAAGTAGTAGTTCACCTCGACGACACGAGTGGCGTGGCCGAAGCCGTGACCACTGACGTAGTAGGCGAAGACGAGATGCCGTTTTGGTGCGATCACCTCGACCCCGTGAGCAATGCTTTGTTCCGTTTGCATCCTCAACTCTCAATGATCTAAGCCAAGTGTTGTACCCATTTTTTTCGTTTCATGTTTTTTATAGTGGAAGGAAGAAAGAAAGAAAGGAGCGTTGAAGTAGTGGTGGGCGGGACTGGAGCTTTCAGTTATGTCCCAACCCAACGCTTACGTTTCCCCCACCTGTTTCATGATTCATCTGCTGAAGCAAAGGTCTCCGTCTCTCACTTTCCTTTCTTTTCTTTTCTTTTTCTTTTTTCCTTTCCTTTTTTTTTTAAAAAAAAATTTAGTAAAAAATCTAATAATATGACTCGTGAATAGTGGAATTATAGATCCACAATTTTATTTTCACCCCTTACAACTCACCACTAGGACTGTCCACCCAACACGGAGAACCGACCAACCCAAGCAACCCGCCCGAACTCGAACCAGAAACTGCCCGAACCAACCACTCCGACGTCGATTGCAGGTCACCGCCACAGAACCCGACACCCTTCGGGTTGGTTGGCAGGTTTCCTCCCCCAAAACCCGAACCACTTGACCTAAAAACCAAAAACCTCTGGTGATATTCGAAGGATTTTCAACGAAAACTTACAAAAACCGACGGTATTTGGAGTTCTCCGACAAAGATTACTTGAAATCCCATCAGATCTGATGAGATCTCGTCGAGATCTAGTCCAGATCTAATGAGATCCGACAAGATCCCGTCGAGATCTAGTCCAAATTTGACGAGATTTGGTGAGATCTCGTCGTGATCTAGCCAGATCTCGACAGATCCAGCCAAAATAACATCATCGGCGATACAACCCAAAACCCGACAAGACCCGAACCGCTCGATCCAACTAGCATTCCGAGTCGATTTCGGGTTCCGTTTTCACCCACCCGAAAGTTTCGAGTTAAGTCTAGGTCGGGCACAAACCCGACCCGTGGACACCCCTACTCACCACATAAACAAATTGTGGAAATTGTTGTGATAGTAAACTTACTCCCTTTTCTACCGCTATTGCTCATAATTATTTTGAAAAAATGCTAATGTGATTAGTACTTTATTAGAAAACTAGCCTCTAAGCATGCAAGTTGCATGTGCTTAGATGCTTTTCTTTCTTTTTTTTTAAGGTAAAAATTAATAATTTGTATCTTTTATAATTTGTAAATATATATTTTTATTTTTCAAACAAATAAAAATGATAAACTTTAAATATAAGCAGTAACTGTAATTTCTTTTTTGAACTTGGAGGGAAAAAAAATCCTAAATTTAGGAGTTATTTTTTTTTAATTCAAAATGAAATTTGTTATTTGACATTTATAAATTATGACTCTATTTCTAAATGAAGTTACTATTTATTAATGAGGATATTTTGAACCACATAAAAGTCCAATTAAAAAAGGGAAATCCAAAACTTAAAGATAGGGGGCAGCTTTGATGTTGGTTATGTGCACTGACTTCAGCCTCTGACTTTGCTACTACTTAGTCGCTTAGCTGCTAGTTGTTTTAAAAATTTTAAAGGGTCAAATTGTTTGTTTTAGGAAAAATTGGTTGGTTAGGTTTTTTTTTTTTTTTTTTTTTTTACTATTGGTAATTTTTGTTGTTGTACTATTTTTTTTGGGCTTATATATTTCTTTTTAGATTTTAGACTTATAATTTTTTTAATGGTCTTTAAAATTAGGAAAATGTTTGAACTGCAAACTTGTTTATAAATTGTTGATAATATAAGTGATAGACTCAAATGCAAACCAATAAGAAATTGCTACCTTTACAGTTTGTAAACATGTTATAAAAAAAATTGTGACTATAACAATACTCTTAAAACAAAAATGATATAATAATATATTTTTTTTAATTTTGGGTCCAACCATGGCTCCGTCCATGCACACAAGATAGAGGAAAATGGGTTCTAACATAAAAGTACACCACAAATCTACTTTTATATAGTATATATATAGATAAAAAGGTGATATTAGGACCGGATAAGAATTTGTAAAAAAGTTTGTTTGTAGTATTACTCTTTACCACAACTATGATATGAAAAAAAAAAAACAAAAAAAAAAAAAAAAAATGGTGGTGGCATGTGAAATTGACAAATAGTTAATTACAGCCCGCTACATAGAATAGTTGTGAAAAATATATGTGGTAGATCTTAGAATGACAAAGTTTAGCTACAAAATCGGTTGTAGCCTTAGGCTATAAACTCACTCAATATCTTTTTATTGAAGATGAATTTTGACAAATCCACCATTGTATTACATCTTCTTCTTATATCCTCCATATTTGCAAAATTTCAAGAAAATTAAAGATCAATAGCTATGTTATCAATACATTTTTAAATTGTAAGTTTTTGTAATTTAAAATTATGCATAAAATATAAGTTTATAGATTATATAATAAATAATATCCGATTGACACAAAATTTGACATATGCATTAAGAGCGTAAAGAACATGCAATTTAACGGTTAGATTTTCAAAATATGCAGTAATATTTATTTTATTGAATGAGTTTATAGTCTAAGGCTACAATCAATTTTGTAACTAAACTTTGTGCATCTTAAAATTACATGCTCCTTATTACACACTTCACTGTACACACAAAGATAAGAGTGTGTAATAACGTGTATAATAAGATTTTATACTAGTTTTATGCTACAAATTTAAAAAAAAAAAATTAAAAGTAAGACGTAATTTTTCTTTCATATTATAATAAATTTGACAATTTATTGAACTAATTACACAATATCATTTTCACTTGTTCATGGAAATTCCAAGTTCTATCCATCATTCCATTAGTCTATGGGGCATTCAAAGGAGTGGTCTATGGTTTTGGTGCTAAACACAACTAATTTTTATGAGGGATCCGTGGTTACTTACATAAGCAAAGAGACTTAGACAAGCCGGCAAATGGTCAGTTTGGACTTTGGATTAAGGGAGAGGAAGGGAAAGTAAAGTAAAGTTGACTGAAAATTGCACTGTTTCCTCTCAATCCAAACAAGCCAAAAAGACCGATTCTTTTATCATAACTTAATTATAAGAAATTGATAATAACCCAATGCTTTCCATTTTTCTTTTGCCATAAATTTGACTTCCTATTTCGTGTAGTGAGTTTCATGATAAAAAGGCTAAAAAGACCGATTCTTTTATCATAACTTAATTATAAGAAATTGATAATAACCCAATGCTTTCCGTTTTTCTTTTGCCATAAATTTGACTTCCTATTTTGTACTGTTAGTTTCATGATAAAAAAGAATAGTAGAAAATTATTTTGCTAAAATTAAAATTTGTTATCTCTGAAAATGGTGTCCAATGGAGGAAATTGATCTTTTTCTTTTTCCCCTAGATAATAAACTCACTTGATCAATTTTGGCCAACTTCAACTAGCTTTGATTAATAATTCTGGCGTTCTACCATTTCCACAAGAGTGGATGAGGCACTAAAAAAGATTCATGAATTCCAGTTGATTGGTCAATATTCAAATTTCAATTTGGAATAGAGAATATATGGAAGAAGAGTCAGAAGACTATGCAAATTGAGTTTTGAAAATTTTGGACCAGAATTTCACTCTCAATGAACCCTCTATTCTAACCCGATTAAGAATATATGGGAAGTTTGAAGTTTGAACCAAAAAGAGAGAGGAATGATTGAATTTCTAAGTTTCTAACCTATGAATATAATTGAAGTTTAAACAAAAGATGTCAACTTAATCCTTGAAGTTTAAAAAACTATAAAATACTAGTATTATTTTTTTTCCCCACTTTCTTTTTAAAATTTAAACAATTTATGTGAGATTGCTTTATAAGTTGAGTAGTCCGACATATAATTGACTTTCATCCTTACTTTTACAGCTATACTAGGCCAAAGTGTTCAAAGAAAACACAATTTATTTTGATTTTAACAATTATTTTCGACAACAAGTAGAGACAAGAATAAGATTGAACTATTTTTAAAACTTAGGTAAATTACATTTTTATCCTTGAAATTTGATATAAACTGAAATTTTGGTCCTTCAAAATTAAAAAGTTTAGATTTAATCTTGAAATTTTTTTAAAAAAATATTTTCATCCTAAAATTTTTGGTAAATTAGATTTTGATTTATTTAAATATAATAGGATTTGTTTGATTTTGGTCACTTGAATTTGTGGTTAGTTGGATACTTGGATTCAGTTCCTTAAAATCAAACAAACTCATATTTGAGAAAATACAATTTACCTTCAAACTTCAAAGTAAAACAAATATTTTCATGCTAAGACTCTTCGTAACACAATTAACACGTTTTGGTGTTTCAAACCAAGATATCCAAAGTTTAAATTCCCATTTCTATCCTAATTCTGACAATTTCAGGGCTAAACGCACCGTATGGCTTTTTTTAAGTGCAGTGGTAATAATAAGATACCGATAATATAGACCCAATTCTTCTCAGATAATTCTCTCTCTGTCTGTCTGTCTAACACACACCAATACTGAGTCACTGACCATTACATGTCATATAATGCTTTCTTCCTCCTCAACCTCATTGGACTTTGTGAGTTCTAACCCTCTCTCTCTCTCTCTCTGTATTTACAGTCAATATTGAGACTTTGTTTATATCAGTCTTTGCTTTTGGTCTTTGGTGCAGACTTTTCATTTGGGTTTCTTCAGAAGACTAAGACTTCGTCATCCTCAGGTGGGTTCGTTACTTTTCCTTTCAACTTTCACTGTAATGACTTATCTGTTTGGTTCCTGAGAAAATGGAGGAAAAGAAGATTATTAAAGTGAAACGTGTTTTCTTTTCCTCTTGAAAGTAATGATAATGAAAAGGTCATCCAGATGAAAACTTTGTGTGTTTATTGTTTAATGTCATCTTAAAATTTAAATATTCACTTTCTTTTGTTTTCGGAATTTAATGTTCTGAAACTGATATGTAGTTCTGTTCTTCTCTTTATTGTCTTGTTTGTGTTTGCTTTAATGTCTTTTTTTTGTGATAATCAACCACTACCTCAACATGTGAAAAAATTTAACTTCTTAAAGCTAAAGTGGAGATATGGTTTGAAATCAGGACCATCTGCAATGATATCATGATAAATTAAGATAAGTTGATAGGAAAGAGTAATGCCAGGAAAAACAAACAAAAAATTCACAATCTTTTTTACAACTATTGAGGTGGCAAGTTTTGATTGGAGTAACATCACTTTCACACGAGCCTACACAAGTTTTATTAACATCAATCATAATATGCCAACTCAACAGTTATGAAATTCTCTTTAAAAAGAAGAAGAAAAAAACTCAATAGCTGTGAAAAGAATTTGTAAAAAAATTGTGTCCCTAGGCATATTGGATAGGAAAGAGAGGAAAATGGTGAATTTTAATAATTTAACCATTATTCTAACAACACAACATTTAAGTGGTTGTTATTAACGCACATGCGTAATGTGAAGGATTTAGGCCTATTTGGATGCTATTTTCATTCTCTTTTGCAATGCTTAGGGACAGATCTTCAATGTGGGTGGGAGCATTCAAGAGGATTGCAACCATATATTATTTCTACACCACATTTTTATGTTAATGGCTCCAAATTTTTTGAAGGGTCAAGTGTTTATTCAAGATGATGGATTTGTACCTTCAGCACATGTAAAATGAAAATGGGTCCTTTGTTGTTCATGGTACAATCAAAGATGTCCTGAATAACTTTAGACCATAAGTTTTGATTGATATCCCTTTCTTTGAGCATTAAATTTTGGCTATAATGCACTTTAAAGTTTACACTCTCTAAGCTTGAGGTTGTTTTCAAATCAGTCCCTCAACTTTCAGAACTTGCAATTCCTTGACTATTACAACTATGTCAATGTGCCTCTTCTGTTATGGTCTGTCAAATTTTTGCCATTAACCTGCCTAAAAACGATGAATTTCCTATTTTCCGTTCAAAGCAATGTTATTTTTGTACGAGTTAATGGCAAAATTCTAATGGATGTTATGACAGAAGGGACACATTGATATTGTTGTAATACTCAATGGTGTAAATTGCAAATTTTCATAGTTATGAGACTGATTAGAAGCAACCTCAAACTTAGAGAATAGAATTGTTAACTTAGAGGATGTAAATCAATGAGAATGTCATCACCAAAAAATTTATATTTATCTAATTGAAGGTCCAACTTACTATGATAGTTTTTATTATAAAAAAATAATAATTGTAAAAAAGGATAAGTTTCAGGCCAAATTTTTGGGATTATGAGAAGACTTTTTTTGTTAAGCATACAAATCTGGGTTATATTTTAATTTTTGAAACATTATGGCTTGATCTAGTTTTGGCAAAACCAACATTTTATGTTGAACAACTTAGAAGTTCCTGATTAATAATCAATTATTAAGTGTTACCAAGAAGGAAAAAGGGGGGAAGAAAATTAATAGAAATGATTAGAATAATCTTACAATTCAATTCTTCTTTTTAAAAGGGAGGAAAATTTTTTTTTTTTGATAAGTAAAAAGGGAAGAAAACTTAGAAATGATGGTTCTCGTATCTTTGTTAGACTTCGATTCAGAAGATTTTTCAATCAGGATGCTTTTTTTTTTTTAATGACTAAGCCCATCCCATGTGTTGCAGTTTGTTTCAGAAGCCACTCATGTCTCCAAGCAATTTTCTACTTAAAAATATATATATATATATATATATATTTTTTTTAAAAGTCTCCAAGCAATGCTGCCACTTCCCCCCACCCCCAAAACAATCTTAACAAAAGAATATTTTGTAATCTAATAATTTTTGTAGAAGCTGCTTCCCCACTTACAGTTAGGTATCATAATGTCGTGCAGGAAGGAAGCTTCTCAAAGTCAGGAAATAAGCAGTACAAGGGCACTTTTATAGCATACAACAACTCAGTCACAAAGGATAATCTTCTGATTTCCCACCTTCCAGTAGCCAAGCAAGAAAGCCCACCTCCTTTGGTCAGTGCATTGAAAGCTTCAGCTGAACAAAATGTTGCTAGTTTTCACTTCCCTGGGCATAACAGAGGACGTGCTGCTCCATCTTCATTAACTCAGCTGATTGGTTCAAGACCATTTCATCATGATTTGCCTGAGCTACCAGAGCTCGACAACCTCTTTTCTCCAGAGGGGCCAATTTTAGATGCACAGAGACTAGCAGCCAAACTATTCGGATCATCAGAGACATGGTTTCTTGTTGGAGGTACTACTTGTGGAATTCAAGCAGCAATAATGGCTACTTGTTCTCCTGGAGAATTTCTAATTCTTCCTCGTAATTCCCATATATCAGCTATATCTGCCATGGTGTTATCTGGTGCACAACCTAAGTATATCATACCCCAGTATGATTTTGATTGGGACATTGCTGGCGGTGTGACTTCATCACAGGCAAGTTCAGAACAATTATGTTCATGTTTATAGCATTTCTTGTGTGTGTTACATCTTGACCTGGACAGGCCAGCTTATTGCTGACAAGAAATTGGTATTCTAATGCAAGATTGTTAAAGTGGTCCAGATAATTTTAAAGCACACACAACCTCCTTGTAGTGACCCTCTCTCTCTGTCTCTCTCATTTTAACAGTTTAACAGCCTTTTTGTTACCAAACTACATGCACATATGAATCAAGATGACTGCTTTTACAGGTAGAGCAAGCAATCAAGGAATTGGAGATGGAAGGTCAAAAAGCAGCTGCAGTTTTTGTCACTTCCCCTACTTATCACGGTATATGCAGCAACTTGACCGAGATTTGCCAACTGTGTCATTCTCATGGAATTCCTGTGATTGTGGATGAGGCTCATGGGGCACATCTAGGATTCCATCCGCAGCTTCCTAATTCGGCCCTCAAGCAAGGAGCTGATCTGGCTGTACAGTCCACTCACAAAGTTCTATGCTCTCTTACACAGTCATCAATGCTACACATATCAGGGAATATTGTAGATAGGGAAAGAATCTGTAGGTGTCTCCAAGCTCTTCAAAGCACTAGCCCTAGTTATTTGCTTTTAGCATCATTAGATGCCGCTAGAGCTCAATTAAGTGAAAACCCAGACACTATATTCAACAAAGCAATGGAATTGGCCTTTGAAGCAAAATACTTGATCCAACAAATACCAGGCATTTCAGTGCTTGACTTTGCAAGCTTTTCTAACTTTCCAGTCATTGATCCTTTGCGACTTACTATTGGTTTTTCGCAGCTGGGTTTGTCTGGTTATGAAGCAGATGAGATCTTATGTAGAGATCATGGGATCATCTGTGAACTTCTAGGGACCCAATCCATTACTTTTGCAATTAATCTTGGAACTAGTAGAGACCATATTCAGAGACTTATATTAGGAATAGAGCATCTAGTAGCAACTTCTGCACCAATTCATGGAAATAAAGGGAGGGTGGAGCATAGTGGTTATACACTCTTTGCAGATATCAGCATGAGCATGACTCCTAGAGACGCCTTTTTTGCAAGTAAAAAGAAAGTGAGCATAAGAGAGAGCCTCGGGAAAGTTTGTGGGGAGCTTGTATGTCCATATCCACCAGGGATACCAGTTATGATCCCTGGTGAGGTTATTACAGAGAAAGCTTTGGACCATCTGCTGGATGTTAGCAGCAAGGGTGCTGTTATTACTGGAGCTTCTGATCCTTCTCTCTGTTCCATAGTAGTCTGTGATGTGTAGTTCATTCCAAGAGATATTAGCATCTTGCTGCTGAGTCCTTATTTTCAGCTGAAGGTAGTGGCAAGGTGCATGAAATGGGAACTGAGTGTAGCTTATATGTACATACCCACCACAGATAACAGTGAAAATGATTCTTTTCTTCAATGGAATATTGGCCATGATTTTTACAGCATGATCCAAGGCACTTGGCAAGAAATCAAACTAGAATATAGAAATGAAGTCTGTTTACAGAGCAACTTTGTTGCATGCGAAGTATTTGTAACTTAGTCTTTCTGTATGTGCAAAATCTGCTCTGGGCGAGGACTACTTGAAGTTAATCCATATTCTCTTCATTAATGGCCACTTACCGAATTTCCCCGCAAACTAGAAACTTGCTCAGACCTATTACATGACGATTTAAATCATCTATGTAAGCTTAGTAGTCATGTAATTTGTTTAAATGACTGAATGGATCATGTTATTAAAGTACATGTAGACAGTCATTTTAATGGGATGGAAGAGATTCTTTTAAATTGATTTAGGTAAAAACTGTCCTCCAAAATAGTCTCCTTAACATTGAAAATTTCATCAACCGGAATTTATGTCCTGTTTGGATGGAGGAAGAAAGGAGGGGGAGTAAAGTAAAATGGACTAAAAATAAGCTAATTTTATGCTAAATCTACTTTACTCTACCCTACTCTATTCTCCATCCCTCTCCCTAAAACCAAACGGACCATTAAGAAGAAGAAAAAATATCTATGGACAGCTTTTGTACCACAACTTTTGTCACTACCTTTATCACAACCCTAATAGGTAGCAGCTCACAATTTGCCACATTATAATTGTGACAAAATTTATGGTCTTAAATAAGCTCGAACAAGAATGTTTCATTCATATGAACTTTGAATCCATTAGGTGTTCTTAAATATGATAGAAAAATATATGTAAGCCTAAAAACTTTGTTGATCAAAATGATGCCTTTTTTTAACAGCAATTGTCTTTTCATTTATCAGTTTAAAGTCGGAACATGGCTTTATGTTTGAATCTTGTTCGGTCAGGTTTGCTATTTGCAGCTCTGTATTTGTTGAGTTGTCAGTGTTGTGTTTACAGTTTGAATATAATCAGTCCATCGAGTACTTTCCTTGTGAGGATTAGTGACTGTTTAATGATTATCCTCCGTTAAGGCATAACTAGGCAAAAATTCCTTAAGGTACAATGGTACCACCACTTAATTTTTGACACAGACTACATTCAGACCATATATCCATATCTATCAATGCATGGATCAATATACTCTCCAAGATATATAACCTTTGTGTGTCAGTGTGTGTGTGTGGAGAGAGAGAGAGAGAGAAGAAATAATAAAACATTCAAAACGCACTAGAATCACCAAGATAGGCGGAGTTAAGAAGTCATGCATGTACATAATTGTGAAATCAGTTGACGGATCCAATATAAACTATATATTTTCTTTTATACGGGTTCTTCACAAAGGCCAGACGCCAAGCCTACAACACTAACCCTTAAACCCCAAGCTGACCTGTTCTATTTCACATTCTTTCTCAACAAAACTTCCCCTTTTTCCTCTGGAAACATAATCCAGTAATGTGGGGCAACATAAGACAAGATACAAAGTGAGCAGTCACAGGAGAAACAAAACCAAAACGCTATCTTGACCAACCCATGATCATAATTTCACCCATCAACCTTAAACCCTATGATAATTTTAATTTGGCTTACTACTGTACATCTCCTTTGTAGGAGTTCTAGCTCGCTTCTTTGCGGGTCGATGAACAGGATCAAAAACAGGTGCCTCAAAGTAAGAAGAAGGCGTTGCTGACCTATTAAGCCGCAAGTCTGGACTGTCATCTGGGCCTGCCCAAGCCAGGGGACTCACTGCATAAAACAAAAGGGACATTTTTATTAAATGCAACAAAATATTCCATAACTAAGATAACGGACAATGGTCAAAGGTTTTACACTCTAAGACACCTCATTTTGCCAATTATCCTATTCTAACAGTTTGAAAATCTAGTTCTTTAAAGTTTCATTTTTTATCCCATGAAGATGGAAGAATAGAGACAGGAAAAGTTGTGGTGATGAACCAAGTCAAGCAAGTAGAGAAACTGATAGTTTTTCCTTTAAATTCAGCCAGCACCACTTTAGACGTTATCAAAAGGGAGAAAAGATACACATTTCATAGCAAAGCACTTTTCAATCGGGATATTCAATATTGTAATTCAAATCAAACAGCAAACCCCTGTTCAATTGGAATATTCTATATGAAATTCAAGTCAGACATCAGGTTTGCAGTTTAATCTGATGATTGTACACTGCAGCAAAGTTAATTGATATGCAGGAGACCCCCAAACCATAGGGATCAATTTTCAGTGTGACGGTACAGAATTAATGACAAAAGAGGAATGGTAATGCAAATGTAATTTGGGAGCCTTAACTGAACCCACAGAACGAACATATAAATAAGTATATACGGACTAACTACATAAATAAGGATATATGGACTAAATACAACCAAGAAAAACCCCTTAGAATATGATTTTGAGGATAAATTACATAAATGAGTAAATGGTGATTCATGAAAAAAAACAGGCATATGGCATAAAACCATGATTTTGATGATAAATTACATTAATGAGTAAATGGTGATTCATGAACAAAACAGGTGTGGGGCATAAAAAATCCCTCAAGTCTTATAGAGATACCACTAGGTTTGATGGCATTATGCAATAGCTTAAATTAGGTGAAACTTTCTCTCCTCGAGCAAAATTCAGAGGTAATTAAAAAAGTCGCTTTTCAGTTTGTTTTTGAGAAGTAGGTAGTTTGTTCTGCATACCTTCATCAGGTTCAAGGGGTCTAGTGCCATCACATAAGGCAGCTCGACGTGTAGGGCGCTTTCTCACATAATTTTCCTGCAAAGGCCTTGGAATTTGAAATGAGAATTGTGAGAGAGTTACCCCATCAGTCATATGCTCTGGATGTTCTTGAAAGTACCTGCAAAAGCAGAAGCCCCACAAAAGGTTGTTATTCAAATAGGAAATACATTATACCTGTGAACCTTTGAACACCCACAAGTGATTTAGTTATTCAGGTTAGGCAATTATTTACAAAAGTGATGCAACAGGGAAATATTGGAGTACAGGGCAACACCATACTTTTGGACCTCCACCATTGAGCGTAGTCTCTTGCCTGAAGGTGCTACATAATATCTGCAAATATTGGACAGAAAATTAGCACAAAGTTGATGATTGACAAAAGGTCCTACCCTGTGCACAAAACTCCCATTTTTGCGGAGTCCGGGAGAGGAGATTGGTGGGCAGCTTTACTTCAAGTTATATTTTGAGGAGGCTAATTCCTGGACTCGAACCTATTATCTGTCACTTTGGTGGATGGCACTGGCCATTGTACCAAGGCTTGACCTCTAATTTTTTCCTAAAGACTTAGGAAATCAAAAATAGGGGGAAAACATATACTTTGAAAGCAAAACTCGAACCTATAATAGGGAAAACTGCTAAATCTCATATATCAAACACAATACAACAGCAGCAGGTATCAAGTTAAAAACCTTTTTGGGAAAACTAACTGGTTTTCTTATGTTTGGTTGCGACCTTGAAAATGAGCTAGAAAACACATTTTGTTGTATAGCTCGAACGGAAAAACTTTAATATTTCTAGTAATTCCAAATGGTCATGTGAATAAAAACTTTCATTCACAGCATGAATATTACGTAGAACAACTAGAAAAATAAACATAGAAGTATGCTTGGATTCTTTTTACTAAAGAGTGCATTTGCTTATTTATAAATAAAAAATTGGCTGAAGTATAATTGTACTCAGAAAAGTGAGGTTTTAAAAAAGTTTAACATAAACAAATAAGCTAATGGAAAAAAGCTAATCCAAATGCGTACTAATTTTTTAAAAGCAAGACTTAGGTACAGTACTTAGGTGTTGTTCCTTAGATTCTCCTTTTAAGATTCTACTATGTAGATTTTTTCTCATGGAATGGAAATGTATTTTTTTAGTTAAGTAGCTACATGGCTGAATCTTAAGAGAGAAACCTAAAGAACAGCACCTAAGGTACTATATTTAAGTTAAGTACAGTACTTAGGTGCTGTTACTTAGGTTCTCCTTTTAAAATTTTGCCATGTGAATTTTTTCTCATGGGATGGAAGTGTATTTTTTAGTTAAATAGCCACATAGCTAAATTTTAAAAGAGAAACCTAAGGAACAACACCTAAGGTACTGTATTTAAGTTTTGTCCATAAAATAATCAATAAAAAATCAACCATCCAAAATTGTGCAACATGTTAAACCACCTAATGATCATCAAATAACAATGTTCAACATAGATACACATATGTACCAAACCAAATGGTAGACTATGCTAGTTGAGCTGAGGCTGTTTTCATCGGGTTTCAATGAATATGCCAAATTTAGATACACTTTAACCTTCCAATGCAATTTACAATTACAGAGCAAGAAAATTAATTCATATACAAAAACTTCCAATGCAATTTATTGCTCACAAAATCCATCCCTCCACACACACACTACCTCAAAAATTACTAAACAAAATCAACAAAAATATAAACTTTAGAAGACTTCCAACTCAAGTTGGAAGACAGTTTGGATGGAGCATAAAGTATAGGAAAATAAGGGAAATACGAACATGATATGTTATGTTCAATTGCTCCTCAACAAAAATATTCAAAAAGGGGGAAAAAAAATTTTAAAAAGTGTTTTTCGAATAGAAAAGAAAATTTAGAGCAAGAAATTGGAGAGAGTGCACTTCAGATGTAAGAGTGCAAAACATTTTCCGCCCAAAACCCATTGTTTTTTGTAGACCAGGTCACAAGTTTTTTGTCAACCAGAATTTTCTACCACACCAAACACTGGAAAATGTAAAAACCATTTTCTGCCAAAAAAGTTAGAGTATTAAGAGACCCAAAGATCCCTTGGACACTCAGAAAATGGAAGTATAAGGCTACTACAAAAAAATGATACACTTTCATAGTGTCACGAATCAACCAATGGAAGCAATCAGAAGACTTCTTGTGCAGTAAACATCACTTGACTAAACACCAAATCATGAAATCAACAAGAGACTATAATAAAACCAGTCACAGTGAATATGTATTCCAACTCTGAGATCCAGATTCTACATTTACCCCCAATTAGAAAAAAAAGCACATAGCCCTCTACCTGGTAAAAATTTTAAACACTGCATATCTAAGAATCATTAACAAAAGAAACGTAGAAGGGTTTGTCTATCCTCCAGCTTCTTTAAAGATAAAAATGTATAATCCAATTTTAATACATTAAAGTTTCTAGGTTGTGTCCTACTAATATAATTCCAATCAAAAGATAAGTAAAGAAGAGCTGACAATAGTGCAAACAATTAAGAGTTCTCTATAACAAAAGTAATAAAATACGAACACATACACATCTGCAAACTTGGTGCTTCCTTCGCCTCTGATCCGTAGCAGCCGTTGCCAGCCAGGAGGAGGCTGCGCAATGTTAGGCTTATCGATTGCCCAAAGCCTGCTGCCATCTTGAGAAATGTCTGCTGGATCATCACATGATATATCAGGTCGCCACTCACGAGCTGTTTCACAAAAAAAAGGCTGTTCCAGGATATGTTCGCGTATTTCTTCATACTTTTCCTTTGTTGGGATGAGCCTCCATTTAAAACAATTTGCACACTGGACAGTGAAAGCCCCTACAGATGGCAAAACTCTGGAAGATGAATTTGGAGACGAATATTTTGAGATTGGCAGAGGCCGGCACTGAATAGGGTCAGGAACAGGTTCAATTGCACCTGTACCATTAGACAGAGGGTTATAAAGCACCAGCTGCTTATTTTGTTCATCTTCACCCTCTGTCTCAAGAGATTCATCATCTGAAGATGACGAAGATGACGAAGAGACATCTACTGGTTCCTTGAGAGTGATATCTTGGTGAGCTAGGAAACTTGAACCAGTGAAACCATTTTTTGCCTTCTTAGTTGCTGACCACATCTGACTAGATTTCATAAAACCTGTCACAGAAAGCACCACTTAGCAAAGCATACACAACATTAAAGAAGTTCTATAGTTGTCAAGATATGAAGCAACCAAACCAAACAATATCTTTATAATAAGAATGCAATTTCCAGAAACTCAAATGACAATGCTCATTAGTTGTAACATCGAAAACAATAAATACAAACCACAAAGGATTTTCATAATAGCAGAGTTCCCAACCCACATAATGAGGTAAACAAAAGAATCAGATGTAGCCCCAAAGGAGAAAACTACAATTACAGGGTGCAAGTGAACAGCAATATAGTCCCGGTAAGCATTAAAGAAGTACTTGGAAATAAGTTTCGATAAATACATCATAAGCCACATTTCAATAGTGCAAAAGACTAACAGGGACAAATCAAATCTCAACCAATAATCAAATTTCGATAGTGCATGAATCAGCTTTGGATCTGATAATATATTCACAATTTCACATAAAAGAAAACATCTATACTTCATTCTATAACACAGTATTCAGCACTTCTCGAGAAAACTCTAACAAAAATCAACCCCAAAAATATCCTCTAATAAATTTGCTTGGACTATCTCCTACATGCTACAAAGCAGAAACAAAGACCTGGGACATGCTTACCATACAATAAAATACCATCAACAGCAATAACAACAAGAAAGCCTTAGTTCAACAATGGATCCTCAATAGATTAGTCAAGATCGGCCATATGTGTTCTTTTCCCCCATTCTATTCTATCCAAAGTCATAGTCTCTGTTACTATCAGCATTACTGACTACAATAAAGCCTTTGCATAGACTACCACTCCTCCAAACATGAACCCAGAAATAAAACCAGAAATGCAAAAAAAAAAAAAAAAAAAAGAACTTACCTCCTCACACCAAATCCAGGGACTCTGATTTCCTCTCTACCACCTGAGCAATACTGTATCAAACTGACACCATTTATAATCCCACATAAAGTTCTGCAAATGCAAGAAAAATAAGATCCAAAATTAGAAAACAGAAAAAAAAAAAAAAAACCGACAACCTTTGATCATGTTTGAAAAAGTATACTACTACGAACAGCCTTAAACAAACAAGAAGACAGCATATATTATCAAAAAGAGCGTTTGTATTCTTAGAAAACAAACATCATTGATATTTGAGCCAAACCAAACGGAGAGTAATAAACAGATCTATATGGTCAATGAATATGGAAGTGTTATGAAACATTATAGTACAAACAAACACGAACCCAAATCTGGATCTACAAACATGAACCCAGAAACAAAACCATAAATGAGAAACAAGAACTTGTAGAGAGAGAGAGAGAGAGGAGTTACAGAGAGATGAGGAAGAAGAAAATCAGGGCCGTCGAAGAAGAGGGTGACGAGGGGTTAGATCGTACGGGTGAGGGTGTTGCGTAAGAGTGTTGTGATGAAATTCTTTGCACCTACGCTTACCTGTGTTTATCTGCCTCGATGAGAGAGAGAGAGAGAGAAAGAGAGATTGAAGATGATGATGAAGATGCATTCATGAATATATCTCTGCTCTTATTAATAATAATACAATAAAAATGGAAAATTGTTTTTTTTATTATTTAAAAATAGGTGGAAAATAAATAAATAAAAGCTTACTATAAAGTCTACAAACTAATATGACATTAATTATGTCTCATAATTATAATAAATAAAAAAGTAAAATATGTAATAAATGTGATAATAAATATAATTCATATCTCTTTAATAGCAAAATAAATGAAGAAAAATACTAGAAGTATTATAAATTTTATTATACCACCACACTTTCTTGTTGCGATGGTCACTCCACAAATATAAGTACTTGTGAAAAGTAAGGGTCGGAGTTCAAGTCTCTAGAAATAAGCTTTCATACACATATACATTTAGATTAAGTTAGAGTATAATTTCTATTTTATATAAAAATATATATATATATATATATTATAAAACTAGTATATAGTAGTATATGTGCTAAAGCAATGCAAGGATTAGTTCAAAATCATATATAAATAATAATTCATGTGGCCATTGATATTTTATTGCAAGAAAATATTTCAAAGCAAGTATCTTGTTGATTTTTTTTTTTTAAAGTTGTGATTTAAAAAATATATATATATTAAACTTTTAATGAAAAACAATTAAGAAATGTAAATATTTATGTTGATTCTGAAATAAGTTAAATTACTCTTTTACCCTTTAATTTTTTCTTTTAAAAAAATCCCGACTAAAACTTAAGGGTATTTTAGACATCTAATAGAGTTTAGTGCACATCGTATGAATCAAAATATATTTAAATATCAGTTGGTAGATTCTAATTAATTTAATTAGTAAAGTTTTTTGTCGTTGCATAACAAATTTCAAGTTTGATTACTGCCTATATAAAAAATCTGCTTATATTTTGGCATAATGATAAAGATTAATCCATAAATTAAAATTATCTCTTAAAAATAAAACTATATTTGTCTTTTTTTTCTTTTTTCTTTTTCGATTTTTTGAGAATCCAGTCCACCTGAATATAAGAACAATATTTCAAAAGCGCTCGACTAATAAATTTTATTTTTGTTTTGTTTTCAATAGAAATATTCATCAATCAAATCTCTAATTTCAATTATTGAAATATTAAAATAAAGTAAAAGCATTAAAATATCTGTCGTTCACTCATAATTACTATTTGTTTCAAATCTCATTATGACGTTTAAGATATTTTTGTATTATCTTTTTATTTTGACAATTTTAATCTTCTTCTTTTTTTATTTTGGGGTTTTTGAGAAGCAAACCCATCAAATTTATGAACAGTTATTATAATTTTAATTATTTAAAGAACACGTTTTTCAAAAAAATAAAAATTTATTTAATGAACACTTTGCTCATTTGCTGATATATTTATCTTTTAGTTATAAGAACTTTCCCGGAAAAACCGTTACATGTCTGTGTGTGTATAAATGCCTATTTTTGTGCAGTAGTCGTCTTAAAGAGACATTTTCTAAGAGACAGACCTCAACCAGGACAAGAGACTGGGATAAGAGTTAAAGTGATAAGAGACAACAAAAGTTCATATCTCCAATATTTTAAGGACAAAAGTTATGGATGTTAAGACAGGTTTTCGAGAAATTTTATAGCCTAATTGATTTTTTTTTTTTACAACCTCTATATTTTTCCTAAAAGTTGTATTAAAACTTTATAAAAATTGTCCATTAATAAATGCTATAAGGTATTTGTTAACCGGATCATTTCTCAACAAAATTAGTTATAGTTTAATACTACAACCTTACTTAATAAAATAAATATTACTACATATTTTGAAAATCTAACCGTTGAATACTTAAATTGCATGTTCTTTTTGCTCTTAATAGATATGTCAAATTTTGTATCAATCAGATATTATTTATTACATGATTTATAAACTTATATTTTATGCATAATTTTAAACTAAAAAACTTGTAATTTAAATAATCAATTGATGACATAGCTATTGATTTTTAATTTTTTTAGAAATTTTGCAAGTATGAAAGATATAAAAAGAAAATGTAATCCAATAGTAAATTTGTCAAAATTCACCTCCAATAAAAATATATTGAATAAAACTATGACCAATTTTTCATAATACTATTATTGTTTTTAGTTGCGGTGCATTCGGATATTTTATTATTTTATTTTATTTTGATTTATGGTGAGCTTAGTCAGTTGACACTTCATGTTGTAAAAATATTAAACATTTTGTTGTATACATGGATATTTATTGTAATTTGTATTTTGGTCTTTCTAAATTTTGTTGTGAATGTGATTTTTGTTTTAGATTTTTTTGGTGGAGTAGGGTTTTTTTTTTTTTTTTGGGTAATGTAGTAACATAATTGGTAAAAAATGGAACTGTCTTACGTACGACAGTTGACGTTTGCTCATCCTATGGTGAAAGTTGGAAAGACCATATATGTTCTATCTACCAATAAAAAAAGAACAAAGATTCTCTTCAAACTAGTTTGGAGAGAAACCATACAAACTCATCATATATATTTATGTTGAGTGCGAATTTTGAAAATTTAACCATTAGATTGTATGTTCTTATTACATCCTAAATGCTTACAAAATTTCAAGAAAATCAAAGATTAATTGTTATGTCATCAAATAAATGTTATAATTTTAAGTTTTTGTAATCTAAAGTTGTATATAAAAAAAAAAAAAAAAAAAAGTTAATTGGTCAAATAATAAATAATATCTAATTTGAAAAAAATTTGATATGCATATTAAGAACACAAAGAACATGAAATTCAATGGTTGGATTTTCAAAATTCACACAAAAATATATATATATATATATATATGAGAAATTTGATTCAAACTAATTTGGAGAGAAATTTTGTTCATAGAAAAACAAATACCACCTTAACATATGTAATTTAACATTTTGGTAAAGTGAGCTACTGCTGCACATGCGAGTTGGTCCATCTGATGACTATGTTTCCAAAGTTGGACTTGGATGGCTTTTGCTGTTTCATCCCAGAATTGAAAAAACAAAATTAAATTAAAAGTTCAAATGTTTTACCCATAAAAACAGAAACTTATATACACCAAATTGAGAAGCATAAGAATTACTATTATAGTATTATGCTTCTCAAAAAAAAAAAAAAAAATTACTATTATAAAAATTAAAAAAAAAAAAAAAAAAAAAGGAAGCAAGCCCAACTTGATAGATCCAGCCCAAAAAGAAGACCAACTATACTTTAAGTTGGGTTATTTTGTAAAAAAAAAAAAACTGGTTCTTTTGGTTTGATTTTCTTTTTTTTTTTTTTTTGAGAAACCTTTTGGTTTGATTTTTATTCTAACTAAGGGAGGGTTAATAAGTGCAACAAAGTTTAATATATGATACTGGTTTTTCCACATAAATAAAATAAATAAATAAACCTTTTGTATTCATAATATAGTTTTAAATTATTACATTTTGAACTTTGCCAAGTCTTTTATCAACCAAAATAACAGAAATTTACGTATTTATCTAACTATTAAAAATGGACTATTCATGTGAAAAATGCTCCTAATAAATAAATTCCTTATAATGAATGTGTTATATTTTTATAGATTTTCTTACATTAAAATATCACCTATTCAAGTTAATGGTTTTTTATTTTTCAAATTCACACAATAAGTTACACCTGCTAAAAGTTACAATTTTTTTTTTTTACACATTTCTTGCACGGTTTATTACTAAGAAATCAAGCGGTTACAAAAACACCATTATTCACATTAAGTCGTTAAGTGCCAAAAAAAAATTATATCAGGTGTTTTTCTTCTTCTCTCTCTTAATGGCCAAATAAAACGTAGACTTAGATAAAATGAAATTTTTGAAAATGAAATCAAAATTGATAAATCAAAATGTAAATCCTACAACTTTTTTTTTAGGAGATTAAAATCTAAAACTTAAAGGTCAAAAATAAGAACAATCCAAATTCATTATAAATTTAAAAGATAATCGGAATTTCAGAGTAGGCGTCAAGAAATTATTAGGTCTATTGGGAGGATTGTTGATGTGATCATTCCAACCAATGAAACTCAGCTTCCTAATAAGCACAAAAATAAATAAATAAATTTAAAAGTCAAAAAACGATGTCTCATTTGCTTAGGTGACAGTGTTTAATGGGTTGGGAAGATCACGCCAATACACCTCCGGTGAACCTAAAAATTTCTAGTAAACGTTCTCCATTAGAGAGTTTGAATAGAAAAAAAAAAAATCATTCTTATAAGATCTGAAGGGAAAAAAAATGTTACAGCAAATTCCTGTTCCCAATGAACTGTAACGTCTGAATTGCAATATTTAAATGGTGATTAGAACGGTTAGGAACAAAATGCTTAATCCGAACAATATTTGACATTTTTTTAATGTACAAATGGCTTAATGAGAGACAATATAGGATTAACATTCTCTCAGTTTTTGCTATTATATATAGTAAATAGTAATAGATGTACAAATCTCAAATATATAATGAAGTTAAGCTATCTTTATGATAAAACAAAAGAGAAAATATAAATATTTGCTTATGCAATGCAAGCTTTAATTCAAAATTATATATAAACTAAGCTATCTTTATGATAAAACAAAAGAGAAAATATAAATATTTGCTTATGCAATGCAAGGTTTAATTCAAAATTATATATAAATAATTCATGTGGCAAGTGATATATTATTGCAAGAAAATATCCCAAGGCAAGTATCTTGGTGTTTTTTTTTTTTTTTTTTTTTTTTTTTTTTTTTGTAGCGATTGTTTTAAAATATTAAATTTTGAATGAATTACAGATATCTGGGAAATGTAAATATTTCAGTTTGATGTTGAAATAATTTATATTACTCTTTTACTCTTTAATTATTCTTTTTTTAATTCTAACTAAAATTAAGGTTATTTTAGACAATCCACTAAAGCATTGTTACTCAATTAATACTGCAATTTTGTATATTTTCAATAGAAACATCAATAGTTAAAATCGCTCATCATAATTATAGAAATATAAAAAATAAGGTACAACATTAAAAAAATTTTAAGTTGTTCACTCATATTTACTATTTTTTTCTCTCATTCCTACGTTTAAGATCTTTGTGTCTTTTATTTTGACAATTTTAATCCATATTTATTAATTTTTGATTTTTTGAGAAGTTAACCAATCATCTATATCTATACTACTATTTAAGGGGTTTTCCCTGTTTGGATTCCTCATTTTTTTAGTTCAAAAATACCCCTACACCCCTCTATCTATTTATGTATAGACAAAATTAAAGGACAATCCGATAAAAATGCAACTCTAACTCCCACTAAAACATTGCCTAAAAAATAGAACAAGTTTCCTGTTAATTTTTAAATGGCTTTATCTATTTATAAATTAGATTGTCAAAATAAAAATTATATATATAAAATAAAAACACAGAGTTTTTTTTTTTTTTTTGCTAAAAAAAATGAGGCTAGTATTTATGAACAGTTACGGTATCTTAATTTTAATTATTTAATGAACAAGTTTTTCAAAAAAAATTAAAATTAAAATAACAAACACTTTTCTGATTTATTTTGTTTTAGGTAAAAGAACTTTCCCGGCAACACCGTTACATGTCTGTGTCACTGTGAGTCAATGCCGATTTGGTTTGGTGTGTGCGTATAAATGCTTATTTGTGTGCAGTAGTTGCGTTGTTAAATTGGTTTTACCTGCCATACCAAAGCAGGCCCACGATACCATTTTTAAAGAGACAGACCTCAAAATGGACTAGTAGTAATTTTGATTATGGAAAAGTTAACCAATAATATCGGTTTAGGGAATATTTTTATAGAAATTTTTTTTTTCCATAAAAATGGTATTAATTTTTTTTTTAAATAGTTCATTAACAAATGTCCTAAAGACCACCTAGTTGACCAGACCATTTTCATAATACTCTTGTTCTTAGTTGTGGTGGGTTCAAATTTTATATTTTATGGACAAAATTTGGTTACAAACTTGATTCTAACCAGTGTCTACAACTCTCACTAAAAATAATTAATATTGTTACATATTTTAAAAATCTAATTGTTGGATTTTATGTTTTTTATGTTCTTAACGCATATATCAAATTTCGTATCAATCAAATGTTATTACTATTCGATCCATAAACCTAATTTTTATGCATAATTTTAAATTATAAAAACTTGAAATTTAAACATTTGATTGTTAAAATAACTATTAATCTTTGATTTTCTGAAAATTTTGCTAGTAAGGAAGAAAATTTAATCTGATTGTGAATTTTTGTCAAAATCCATATTCAATAATAAGATATTGAATGAAGTTGTAGCCATTGGCTATAACCAAATTTACAGCCAAATTTTGTCCATATTTTATTTAATTTTATTTTGGTTTATGGTGAGCTGACGCCTTTACTTTTGTAAAAATATTGTGACATTTTGTTGGATTTATAGATGAAGCTCTATTTATTGTAATTTGTACAAGCCTCATAAATGTAATATGAAGAGGAACATGTAACTTGTAAGTTGATCTTTCTAAATTTTTTGTGAATGTGATTTTTGTTTTATAATTTTTTTTTGGCGGAGTTGATTTTTATGTAATGTAATTACATAATTGGTAAATGGAAACTGTCCACCGACAGTTGGTCTTTCAAGTGAACAATGTTGGCATTTTTTTTATTATGTTTGTTGCTCATCCTGTGGTGAAAATTGGAAAGAACACAGGTTCTACCAATAAAAAACAAGTTCCACCTTAAACATGTGATGTAACATTTTGGTAAAAAAGTGAGCTACTGAGCTGCACATGCGAGTTGGTCTATCTATTGAATTGACTAGGTTTCCAATGTTGTAATTGAAAAATAAAATTAAAAATAAAAGTTTAAATGTTCTACCGATAAAAACAGAAAATTAAATACACCAAATTGAGAAGCAAACTAATGATAAAAATAAAAAGGGATAATTACAGCAAACCCACCTGGGGTTTGGCCCGATTTCACTTTGCCTACCCGTGGTTTAAAACTTTACACTTTGCCCACCTGAAGTTAGTCCCGTTAGCCTTCCGTAATCCACCTCTCCGTTTGCCATTAGAAAAACACATTTTTAGGCAAAAACAAATATAACAAGAATCAAAAAGTTGTTTGTTTTGATTGCTTAAGAACTTCTATAAGAACATAGTGAAGGAATAGCAAACCACGGGATAATTTGAGTTCAAAAACAACATTATTGAACAAAATAAAATGAGAAACCACATTACCCCATCACGATTAAACTCAAAAACAACAAAATCCCAAGAACAAACATCAGTGGCAGCATAAATTAAACAGAACCACAATTTCGCAACAAGAACATAAGATTTCCAAAATACCAAAAACTCAAAATTCCATACAAACAAGCATAAAAAAAAATTGAAGCAGAAATTCTTACAATGCCTTTGATGTATAGAACTTTCTATCCATATATATATATATGCCATTTCTCTTGAATGACACAAGTCATTTGTAAATTTGCAGCAAAAGTTGGCACAGATGCTCTCCAGATTAACAAAGATAGTTGAGGAATTTAATGTTGCCGTCTACATGACCAATCAAGGTAAGCGCCAACCAGTCTGACACAAGTTTCTGTATGCCCATTTGGTCTTTAATTATTCTTGTCTAGGCAAAGCAAGATAATATTCAATGCAAACTCAGAATAATGGAATACATGAATAAGATCTTTTCTTTTTTGAATGTGTATATTGAGTTCAGATTGTAAGTGTATTGGCCCAAAATATATGCAATGAAGCATCAGCGAGCAATATTGATTTATAATATTTTTACAGTAACTCAAGTGAATTTAACACGACAATCCTGAACCGTATTGTTGGACTGTTGGTTGCAGTCATAGCTGACCCAGGAGGTGGAATGTTCATATCGGTAGTCCATTACGGTAGTCCGGCGCTTCAGCAAACCGTGACAATCCGTCAAGCATCTTCGCTGTCGTTCGGTCTCATCGGAAATGACCGTATACGGACACAAAATGGCGGCAAAAGAAGTGACACAAGAAGAAACAAAACAACGACGCTTAATCTGAAAGGAAGCATTACTGGGTTTTCTGGGTTTTTTTCTTTGTGGGTTCTTGAAGAAGAAGAAGAAAGTGATGGGTTTTGGAGATTGGGTAGAATGAAGTCTAACTTTTTTTATCTTTGTTATGTGAACTTCTATGTTGTTGTGAAATTATTGATATTGTTATAGATTAAAAATAATTTCATTGAGCCATTTGATTGGTGTGTTGTTCCTCCACTTTGTTCTCTTGAAGTTCATAAGCAATGAAAAACCCTAGCTTTTTTATTCTTGTTATATTTGTTTTTGCCTAAAAATGTGTTTTTCTGATGGCAAACGGAGAGGTGGGTTACGGAAGGCTAACGGGACTAACTTCAGGTGGGCAAAGTGTAAAGTTTTAAACCACGGGTAGGTAAAGTGAAAACGGACCAAACCCCAGGTGGGTTTGCTGTAATTATCCCAAATAAAAATTTAATAAAAAAGTGTAAATATATTTTTGGTCTTTATATTTTGGGCCAATTTCTCGGTTTGGTTTCTTTTTTTTTTTTCATGCGATCCCAAAAATAAAAAAAATCATTCTAATTTTAGTCTTTACCATCATCTTATTAACGAAAATAGTCTACATGGCAGATGGAGTGCACTGCTGGCACATTAAATGCTGATGTGGCTATTAAAATAATATTAAAAAAACTAATTTGGCATTTTTCAAATGTCATGTCAGCATTTAAATAAATAAAAAAAAATCATTTTCCATTCATTTTCTTTTAAATCTTATCTCTCTCTCTCACTATCTAATGGTGCATGCTTGTCTTTGTATCTTTCTTATTCTTCTTTCTTTTTTAGATCCATTCCTTTTCCTTTTCATTTTCCTTTCTCCCTCTCTCGACTTTCTCTCATTTTTGGATCTTCCTATCTTTCTCTCATTTAGTTGTTCACCACTGATATGGGTTTGATTTGGATTAGAGAGAGAGAGAGAGAGAGAGAGGCTCAAATCGGTGGTTTAAACTGTTATTGATATGAGTTTTTGATGTGTTTGGTTATTAAAAAAAAAAAAAGTACAAGAAAGACAGAAAAGACTGAACATGCACAGTCTTATTATGGGGAAGAACACTGTTGATGCCCATTTTTTTGAATCCATAGCCAAAAGCCAATACAAAGGAAAGCCCAATAAAAAGCAAGGCCTAAAGACCCACTAAAAAGACCGAAGAGCAAGAAAAGTCCAAAGAAAGAAGTGCAAGGAAAAGCGATCTACAGCAAAACGCAGATCTGCAGCAGATTACAAATCTACAGCAAAATACAGATTTGTCGCAGAATATAGTTCTTCAGCAGAATGGCTTTAACAGATCAAGGCAAATTGGGCCTAAGACTCTTTTGATCCAGTTAACATTATTTGGCCCACAAAGGCCCAAATCCTTTTGTATAAAAAGATAGGCGTGAAAACCAATATGAAAAAGCATGATGAAAAGAAACAAAGAACAATAGGAAGTGTCAGCAGCATGAATTGAGTGATGCAAAGAAAAGCCAAACCAAAGGAAATGGCAAACACAACAGGAAATGCATGAAGAAATAAGACAAAAACACACAGTAGAACGAAACAAAACTAATCTGCTACGACAGAAACGGCGTGAAAACGAAAGAAAACAAAAACAGAAAATAGTAGAACAATCACACAAGGGCCGGAGCACTACCAACATGTACCTAGCCAATACAAGAGAGGTGGGCCACGGTTAAAGGGATTCAAAGGGTGTGGTTTGGTGGTGGGGGGAAAAATTGGTCTATATTTGGTTTCTAACCATAACTTCTTTTAGGAATATACCCTGCTAGGATGGTATCTTACCTAAAAGATATAGTAGATGGTTGGGACTATCTTATGCATGCCATAGAGCTAGGTAGTGAGGTAGCCCAATCCTTATCCATTTTGAACCCAAAGGTAGAGGTATACAACAAGAACAAACAAAATGAAATTTTGTCACGAAATGAGTAGTGGTGCAACAAACATGTATTGAGCAAAGGTAGTGGCCAGGCAGTCTTGAAGGAATGCCCACAACAAGCTAAAAACAGTTGGTGAAACCCTAGAGGTAAATGGGAGAAATCTCATTGAATTAGCTCACTATAAAAGGAAGAGGTAGCCATGGATGAAAAGGGGAGGCACCAAAGGGGAGGAACCCATGGTAAGAGAGCAATAAGAACCCAAGAAAGGCACTTAGAGAGAGAAGCACCTAGGGAGAGGAGGATTCAAAAGGGAAAATACCCAAGGGAGAAAAACAACCCACGACAAGAGAGTAGTAAGCAACTAAGAGTAAAAAGAACGGAGAAAGAGAGAGAAAGAAAGTGGTAAAACGAAGAGAGAAAACACAGTAGGAATAGGGGCATGCATCAATAGATCATTTTTTCCCTCCCTCTTAGCAAACCACTCTTTGAAGTCTCCAAAAGTAATAGCTAGTTGCCATTTAGGACTATTTTCCAAAATGCACAACTCTGATGGCAGAAGCCTATGACAAGGTTGTTCAAGTTAGGGTTATGGTTTCTTCTTGGTTTACTTATTCTATGGGAAGATTCAATACTTAATTTCGATTGCAAATATATTTGATTTTATTCGTTAGAACTTATACCTATTATATTTAGTCATTCTGTTGTAGCACGTTTTTATCACATTTAATGCATCAGTTGCCCAACTATTGTAGCTTTACTTACTATACTAGTTATTCTGTTATAGCACATTTTTATTATATTTACTGTGTTAGCTATTATACTAGTTAAACCTTTTCTGCTAAAGCTTTCTTATTTCTTTGTTATTACATGTTTTACTTTTGACACGAACTAATCATTATCCTGTCATAAGTATATATACATATACATTGTATCTCATGTCCTGCAAAATATATTTTATATATGTATATGTGAATACATATAAGTGTATTTACGAATATATGTATGTATATATTTGAGAATATGCTAACCCATGTAAACTAACATTTGCTTGATTGGTATTTTCTTTGGGTTTTAGATTTGTTTATGTGCAGGAAGTAGAAAATTATTTCAGCAGTAAAAAATGAAGAGTAGTCGTTCACGTTGCAGAAAAGTGCAGAAAGCTTTACTATGCAGCAGAAAGCTTTACTATGCAGCAGAAGGTTTTACAGCACAGCGGAAAGCTTTACTACACAGCAGAAAGCTTTCTACACAGCAAAAAAGTCAGTCCTGTGGCAGAAACTAGAAAAAAGTTCTTTCTATGGCAGAAATAAAGGATAAGCTCACTTTGCAGTGTCTTCCATTGGACTTGGACTCAATGTTTACGCACAAACTGGCAACGGCAGAATGGTACTTTGGAGCCCATTCCGTGAAGCGCTAGACCCAACTTCCTTCTTAGAAAAAGCCTAAATTACGCATTGTCCAATAACATCAAAACACGTGTCTAAGGTACAAGAAACGTAAAAAGAACCCTTGACAAACACAAAGAACATGAACATATTCTTCTGAAAAAATAATTATTGGACCAAACTTAGGTGCACTACATTAGGAATAATATGTTATTATATTCTCCAATTAAATTCAAAGTTTAAACACCAAAGTATTTTCTCAAAAAAAAAAAAAAAGTTTAAACACTTAACTTGATTGAATTTAATTTTTCTCCTCCAAAAAAAATATTGAATTTAATTTGAAACAAAATAATATTATTTTGTATTTTTTAGTTCAATTCCAAAATGTATTTGAATTCTATTAGGTGAACTTAATTTACCAACCTCTTGTCCATTAGTGCCACGCAATTCCTCTCTGGAAGAGCAAGCAGTGAACCTTGTAATTGGCAAATGTACAAAATTCCAATTATCAAAATTTTTTTTTTGCTAAATCAATTATCATTTATTCTATATTAGGATCCTAGGGACAATGAATATTACGCAGCGTTCGTGTGGTCTAGATTTACTGTTACTAGTACACGTGGAAGGTTGAGATGATTTTGGTATTTCCTAATTAGTAAAAGGACCATTTTACCCATGCTTTGAGCATATGTGATTACACCTTTGATTTTGATCTCATTTTTTAGAATTTCCATGACCCCTGAAAACAAAATCTCTTTGCAAAAGCTTTCCCTCTACATATGATGTGTTCGGAAAATTTTTGTAATATCTATTTTGATTTACATATGATCATTGTGATCGACCACTTATTTTGGAGGAAATTGAAATATACTTGTGTTTGATCTATGAGGGACTATCTACTTAAAATTAGATTTAAAATTTGCTAAATTTTAGGTACAAGTTTTTTTTTTTTTTTTTTTTTTTTGAGAAAAAAGACCATGAAAATTCATTAAAAAGCTTAGCCATAGTCGGCTAGAAGTACAAGAACATCTTCCATCCACACAAGAAAACCACTAACTTGTTTTATATGCTTAGTAAGGTCATGAGCTACCCCTGACCTGCGGGTATGAGAAAAAGAAATACTATGGAAGGCATCTAGAGATTGCTTAGCTGAAAAAATCAAATGATCAAAAGAAGAAAGGGATTCCTCTTTACTTCATAAAGCTGTGATAACCACTTATGAATCTCCCTCAATAATAATAGAGGTACAAGTTGATTTGGTGTTATAACGTAAGTTTTCTAATTAAATTTAACAACATAATTGCATTAATCAATTTAAGAGTGTAATCTTTTTTAAGGACGATTAGATTCAACCATATTATTTAGGGTGATGTTAAAGATACTACCAATTTTACTACTTACGTTTTACAAATTGATATATCATCAATTACAAGAAATAATTTAAACACTCATTTATTATCAAATATAAATTTGATTTACATACGATCATTGTGATTGACCACTTATTTTTGGAGGAAATTGAAATATATTTGTGTTTGATCTATGAGGGACTATCTACTTAAAGTTCAAAGAAGATGGTCCTACATTGGGTTGTACAACTAATACTAAAACTCATTACCTATTTACAACTTTTGAGGGTATTTTAGTATTTGGCAAACCACATGAACATGGCAGCCAAAATTCCTAAGAATAATGTAAGTGATTTTGGTTGTTTTTAGTTTGGGAATTTTTTTAGTTTAGCTTTGATTCTTTAGACACGCTCCCTCTAAAATCACAATTTTAAAGTTTTTGTGTTTCCACATTGCATATTTCCACAAAAAAAAAAAAAAAAAAAAAGGTTAAAAGTTGCTAAATTCTAGGTACAAGTTGATTTGGTGTTATATTCCGAGAAAAAAAAAAGTAAAAATTTGCTAAATTTTAAGTACAAGTTGATTTGGTGATATAACGTAAGTTTTCTAAGGAAAAATATCATTTTCGTCCCTAAACTATCACAAAAGTTTGTTTTTCGTCTTTAAACTTTCAAAAGTTTTATTTTCGTCCATAAACTTTGCAAAACGTTCTGATTTTCATTCTTCCGTTTATTTCTAATAGTCTATGTCTTATGTGGCCTGACGGAGTGTTGATGTGATTCCTGACTTGGGCTACATTTTTATTTTAATGGACTCATGGCAAATAATTATAGGACACATGGGAACCATTTTTAAAAGCTCAAAATTGCCCGTCAAACCAAAATCTCCAGTCCAGGTGTGCTTGCTTTGAGCCAAAATCCCTAAACCGTGAAAACCCAATCGGTGGAATAGTTCCTGTCCAAATCAAACCGACAACCCCAATCAGCCGTTAGTCTCCACCGTGAAGCTCTGATGCGTCGAGGTTCATATATTCTTTGTTTCTCTGTTATACAAAGGGTCGATCAAAACTTTGTATTGTTCTTTCAAATTCAATTCTCAATTTTGGGTTATCAATAGTGTGGAAGGGACAATTTTGGGTTGTTATTAATTTTTTGTTCATACTTTACTATGGATATCCTTTGTATTTGGAATTGAATAGTTGGGACCATTTGTGGTTGCTGCAGTAAATAGCTTATATGGGTTTGGAGATAATTTTGTTTTTCGAAAGGATTTATGTGTTATTCGATGAATGGTTTGGTTCTATTTAGTGCTAGGAATATACCAACTATATTTGATGAAAGCAAAACCTTTAGGATCTTAATTTCTTGTTACTGTCATGGATTTATGGTAGTCTTTTTTTGTTGGGTTTATGTTACTCAGTAGGCTGAAGTTGAACTACGTCACCGGTTTGTGCTCTCGATTTTGGTTCTTGATTGGGCTGTTGTTGTGGGGTTGGGGTTTCACGAATGGAGGGAGTGTGGGTCAAGGAAGGGAATGAGGGGGTACTTTTGGGCTTTTAAAAATGGTTCCCACTTGTCCCTATAATTATTGGCCAAATGTTTATCGATACTATTATTTAAGAGGTTTCCCCTGGTTGGGATCCTCATTTTTTTAATTCAAAAATACTCCTACACCCCTATATTTATGTAGAGATAAAATTAAAGGACAATTCGGTAAAAATACAACTCTAACTCCCACTAAAACATTGCCTAAAAAATAAGGTCACTCTTCTGTTAATTTTCAAATTGTTTTATTCACTTATAAATTAGATTTTCAAAATAAAAATTATATATATATAAAATAAAGACATAGAGTTTTTTTTTTTTTTGCTAAAAAAAAAAAGCCTCATTGCACGCGCGAAGCGCGTGTGATGAGGCTAGTGTTTTTTTTAAAATAAAATAATGTAGTCTAAGTCAGATGCCACATTAGCACTCCGTTAGACCACATAAGATATAAACTAACAAAAAGAGACGGAGGGATGAAAATCAAAACTTTTTGCAAAGTTTAGGGATGAAAATAGAACTTCTGAAAGTTTAAGGACAAAAAACAAATTTTTGTGATAGTTTACGAACGAAAATGATATTTTATCTATTTTTCTAATTAAATCTTACAGCATATTTGCATTAGTCAATATATTAGTGTAATCTTTTTCAAGGACAATTAGATTCAACCATATGAATGTGATCAATAGCATTCATTGTCAAATCAATTTTTAAGTGTTTTTTTTTTTAAAGTAAAATTTGAAATAGATTTAGCATTTCTCAATTACTTATTTGCTAATATAACCATGTGATTAAAATTTAACTAAGAAATCTAAGTTACAACACCTAAAATATTGTATTTAAATTTGCTCTTTTGAAAAAATTGATATAAAATAAAATTAATTCAATTTTAAATTATGTTTTTTTTTCATGGTTTTTCAAATTTAAAAAGTTTTGAAAATAATATATTAGCAACTCTAATACACCCAAACAGTAACAAAAAAGCCAACTCAGAAACTAAGTCTAATTCTATTCTGTTAGAATTTGAAAAAGAGAAAAGAGTTTGTAGTTTAAATGATATTTTTTTATGTTTTCAACAGAGATATTTAGGTTTCAAATCTTTACCTAAAAATAAAATAAAAAAGGCACCACTCATATTTTTTCACTGTTTAACAAAATGAAGGGAGAGAGGAAAGGAGAGAGAGAAAAAAAGAAAAAGGAAAGGGAAAGGAAAATAGTTTTCCTTCTTAGTATTTGTTTGTTTATGGGGTGGAAAAGAAGGGACAATCCTTTTCTTTTCAATATTGGAAGAAAAGAAAAATGGTTGAATCCATGTAAATAAGAAAATAATTTAAGAGAGAGAGAGAGAAGCAAGCCCAACTTATAGATTCAGACCAAAAAAATAAATAAAATAAAAGCCCAACTGGACTTTAAAGTTGGTTTTTTTTTTTTTTTTTTAATAAAATTTTATTTTATTATTATTTTTTTTTTCCCATAAGTCTTGTGCCATGTAGCTTACTGGCAGTGATTGTAATTTTCCCCATAGGAGAATTTAGGATTGAATTCCCTTCCCTCCATTTATTGTCATAAAAAAAGATATTTATTCTAACTAATGGTTAATCAGTGAAAAAATTTTAATACAAAATATTTATATATGATATTTGTTTTCTCCACGTTAAAAAATCTTTTTTTTATTCATAATATAGTTTTAAATTATTACATTTTGTACTTGCGAGTCTTTTATCAACCAAAATAACATAAGTTTATCCAAATTTCACGTGCTATTTATCTAACTATTAAAAATGGATTATTCATGTGAAAAAAAAAAAATCTCTTTATAAATAAATTCATTATAATAAGTATGTTATATTGTTATAGATTTTCTTGCATTAAAATTAGGGGTGTCAATTCGGGTTAGCGTGTCGGATTCGTGTTGTGTTAAGGTAGGGATATTCAACTAAATGGCTCTATCTTAACCCGACCCATTTAATAATCGTGTCATGATCCTTCAACCATAACTCGACCTGTTAATAAAGCGGGTTGACCTGACCCAACCCATTTGACACGCTTAATAAACGAGTCGTGTTGGATTGACACAAATGTAACACAATCCATTTCAACCTGCATAATATTAAATATAACATCCATCTAGAAATAATTTTTTTTACATCCTAAAAAAAAGTGCATACACTTTAAGTCTTCAACCCATATTCAAAATAATATAGTTCAACAAAAATATAACATTCATCTAGAAATAAGTTCTTTACACTCCAAAAGAAGTGCATGCACTTTAACCCAAATTCAAAATAACAAAGTTTAACAAAAATAAAATAACATAGTTCAACAAAAATATAATATCCTTGGAACTCGCCAAATGCAACGTATCAATATTGAAAAAAATTGAGCAAACAGTAAACTAATCCTGACAATGACCCAGATTATCATCCATAGATTCTTTGTTAATGTCCAAATTCATAACATCTTCCATAAGCTCATCCAATTTCATTTGTGCAAGTTCTATGCCAAAAAAAGAAAAGAAAAAAGCATTAGTAGTTCTAACGTTTGTAAAGTTTCAATTTCCAATTATATCCCTGTCAGTTTTTTGTAATTACTCACTTTTCTTTTTAAATTTAAAATATATGTTGGATATAAAAGGTATTTGAGAAATTTAAAATAAAATAAATATTTATTTGTTATACGAGTTAAACGGGTTATGTTAAGTGGGTCATTTTGGGTTGACACAAATAAATTGGCGTGTCAAACGTGTCTATTGCGGGTTACGTGGGTTGACTCGCTTATGACACGTTTCTTATCGTGTCGCTTTCGAGTCGACCCGTTTATAACCCAAATCCATTAAGACCCAACCCTAACCCGAAAAAACTTGTGTCGGGTTCGTGTTGTGTTTACGGGTTGGGTTAAACATTGACACCCCTAATTAAAATATCACTTGCTATTCAAATTAATGATTCTTAATTTTTAAAATTGTGTCTGTACACACGCATAAAGTTATAGTTGTTAAAATTACATTTTTAGTCACTAATGTGACGTTTGATATGGAGTAATGTTTTAGGATTTTCAGGAATGTTTAAAGATTCTCATGTTTGATTGCAAATCATATCAGAGAATCAGATGCTAGGGAAATCTGGATTCTTTCTTTAAACCCCTCTCAGTAGGAATGTGGATTCCCTTTAAAACAGGTGGGTATCCAGATTCCCAAGCTTAAAATAAATTATATTTTTTTATAAATTGACAATTTTAATCATTTTTCCTTATCATTTAAGCAATTAAGATAAAATATAAAATAAATGATCAATATCTTTTCCCTTATCTTTATCTTTTCCTGTTAAAATGACATAAACAGGATAGACAATTTTGTTGATATATTTTTAAACAAAGTTTTACTTAGGTTTCACATGTGGGAAAAAAAAAAAAGTTTGAAGAGGACTCTCCATTAGTTCCAAATATTCACTTTTGCTATTGTGTGTGTGTGTTGCTCAACAAATTATTAATAGTTTGTATTTTTTTTTCATTATTTATTTCGATGAAGATTTTTTTTTTTTTTTAAAAAGACTTGGTAGTTCACATTCAAATCTAAGGATAGAATGAGAAAAATAATTAATTCATTTAAGATTCCTGAAAATAAACCAGACATTATCATCACACATTCCTAAGAATCTTAAAAAATTTCCAATAAAACTAAATAGAAGAATAGTTACATTTTTAGGCATCCAGATTGTAAGGAATCTAGATGTCGGGAGTAATGTGGATTATCCTGTACCAAATGCCACATAAGAGTGTTCAGAATTTACTTATTTTGTTGAAACTGAAAACTTTTTGCTGAAAGTACCGTAGATAAATGTAAAATTTAGCTGAAATAGTACAGAATGACCCATGAATAGTACCAAAAAGTGCAATGGAACTATAAATAGTAACAAAAATAAACTGAATAATAAAATAAGCTGGCAAAATTAAGTCATGCAAAATTACTTTTTTTTGCTACTATTAATGAATCCCACTGTACTTTTTGGTACTGTTTATGGGTCACACTGTATTATTTCAGTTAACTTTTATCTTTATCTACAATATTTTCAGTAAAAAGTTTTTAATTTCAACAAAATAAGCGAATCTCAAACAGACCCATAAGATTAAAATGTCTCATATTATGTGATTATACATAGTACAAATAGTAATAGATGTGCAATTCTCACATATAGTGAATAGTAATAGATGTGCAAATCTCAAATAAAACATAAGATGAAGTTGGGTTATCTTTGTGATAAAACAAAAGAGACCTGACTTCTTTCTCTTTTACGATTGTTAGGAACTTAAGAATAGTGCATAATTTGGCTACTGATTTATGAGTATTCAGAATGGAGTGATTGAAAATTTTGATAATTGGATTGGTATTAATTTGCTCAACCAGTGCAATCCAATTACTTTCCCTACTCATTTATACAACATTTTTCTCTTTTGATTACATGTACTTCGTCAACATTTCTCTCTTTTTTTGTTGTAATGCGTGTTTATGTTACTTATCCCATACTCTTTTGTATGGATAGGGTATTGATGTTTAACAGTAATGTTATCCTTTACACCCATAAAATCCCCGGTTGGGGAGCTCTAAATTAACTTCAATTTAGTGATGCCAAACACAGCCTAGCTTTAAGGGATAGCGAATTTTCTCAACCACCCTAGAGCAGATGGTAAAATAATAAAACACTTGAACAGACAAACTGATCATTTTCACTTTTCTAATCAGCAAATTGTTTTTGCACTCTTAGGATGGCATTGGTTGTTTTCATCCTATAATGAAACTGATGTTCTTTCCTCCAAAAAAGGAAATTACATCAGTATCAGGTCTCTCAGGACAGGAACAAGCATACTTTAACATGCTTTATGGTTATTTCATGCCTCGTTCACCTGGTTTAATAAAAAAACTTAGGCTCTTTTGGTTGGATTTTTATTCTAATCAAGGGTTAATTAGTACAATGTACAAGAAAGTTCAACAAAAAAAATATTGGTATATGATATTGGTTTTCTAGAGCCACATAATCAGTTCAGTTTTTTGTATTCTAAAATTATAACAAACAACATGAATCTTCGGATCAAGTGGTAGATAATATATGATTATCAATGATTGGCATGAAATTTGATATGCATGTTAAGAACTAGAACTCCTAAATACATTTTTCAGGAAAGACTAGGATTCCTAACAACAAAGAAAAATAATTAAGAACTACTAAACCAAATAGAAAAAGGGCTCAAAAGTCAAAACATATACAGCCACTCAAAATTATTTGGAAATTACCAAACCCCTATCTTAGCAAGACTTACTAAAACTGAACCAGCAACTTTATAACCTAAAGAAAATTTTTAACTCACAGCCTATCAAAGGAGAAATTATAAGGTCCTTATGGTGGATAAGTGATGTGGTCTATTGTTCCAGTAAAAGACTTCCACTTGTTTAAAATTGTGTAGTTTTGAATAAAAACTGAATGCCGACTCAGCAATTTTAAATAGATGGGAGTCTTTTATTAGAATGGTGGACAAATGACGTGGTCCACCATGAGGACAGTATAATTTCCCCTATCAAAGGTGCCAAGAAGACTCCACATCGAAATTAGGCCACAATTATTTTTCCTTGTTTTTCCTCAAACTCTTACTGTTTTCTTAGCAGCATATCTAAATATCAATGCTTCATTTACTATCCATCATTTATATTAAGAGAAAATATTGACTGAATTTATTCAGTGTTTCAGACATCAAACAGAATCATCCACTCTCCTAAATCTAGTTCTTTCAATTTATAAGCTTAGTTAACACAGCTCCACCTTTTTGAAAACAGAATTGCTTACCCAAACAAAAAGACAAAGGAGAGTCCTTTAACTATCTAATTTACAATCTAACATCATAGTCATACATCTAAATTTCCCATGTTCACTCAAGAACCAAAGAGAGATTAGATTAAAAGTGATCCTAACTCCATAAGAATTGTTTCCACAGAGTGATTCTTTAATCATATAATAATCATGTAGTCATTGAAAGGAATAAGATAATTAACTGAGATCATACAAATAAACATCAATCATCGAAGAAAACATCATCAATAAGACAATAACAAAACCCCCAATCTTCTATTGAAGTAATCAGATGGCAGAGGAAGTACAATCACAAAACAAATTATTATTATTATTATTATTATTATTATTATTTATTTTTATTTATTTTTTTAAACTTTCTGTTCTCTTATTTTCTCAGCAACCAATCATATTAGATTATTATATCGTATAAGCATAATCAAGAATTAAAATTTAGATGCAGATGCTAATGAAACCAAATCAGGCAACATAAAAATACGCAATAAAATAAAGCTTTCAGCATTGAAAATTAAACATAATATTATTTTTCTAATTCCCTAGATTATGACTTTCTGAAAAGATAACCCTAAAGATACACAAAATCCATAACATAACAGATTTAAAACCCAAACTCAAAACATGTAGATTTCGACAAATAGGCACCAACCCATGAAAGTAAATCCCAAATCCCGATCTGGGTATTGCAGAAACCTAGCCAGTAAGATCGATCAGACAGGGCTGAGGAGCTGAGCGAGATTGGGTTTGGGCTCGGAGTTCATGCCGATGATGATGACCAAAGGAATGAAACCATAGTGGGTGACGACCTTGGCCTTCTTCAAGGCCCAAGTGCTCCACTCCTTGAAGCTCTCACCAATGGATTTTTCCTCTTCAGAGCCCTTCAAGGCCTTGCCGCTCGCTTTGCCCTTGCTCTTCAATGAAACCCTAGACGCCATTGACTTTTTCTGTGTTGTTTGTTTCTCTCTTGTTGTGGTTGTGGTTGTGGTTCTGGTGGTATGTGGGTTTTGTGTCGATGTGTAAACCTAGGACTAGGGCTCTATATATGTTGTGCAGTTTGTGTGGTTAAAGACTGCCTCACTAACACGAGTGTGATTAGGACCGTGACACACTGACACTCTTGACAACCGTAGATTTTTCTTGATGACAAAGTTTTTAGCCTTAAAAAATTCAACAAGAATTTTTAAAATAGCTGACATGGGAGAGTGTTAGTGGTAGATAACAATGTGATATTGATAATGAAGTTAAATGAGAATCTAAAAAAAAAAAAACTTATCAATTCAATTGTTATAAAAATACTTTTTTAAAATTTTTCTTTCTTAATTTTTCTTTCTTTCTTCACTTTTTTGGGGAAGTTCCTATGTTTCTGGTTGTTTTTGTTTTATTCCTTGTGTATTTAAATTTTTTTCAATTTGGTTCTTGAGTCTTTCAACAAGGTTCCATTTTGATCCTTAATGTTACCTTAGTTATGAAACTTGCTTATGTGACTTGGCATGCATAATTGACAAAATTAACTAACAAGATGACATATTTTAAGTTTGTTTGGTCCATACATCTTCTTGTCTAAACTTAATTGACAAGCCACAACCTTGCATGTGTCACAAGTTTTCCCCAAATGAAAGCCCTAATCCCCACGACAAAACTTTTAATAATTACTGATATGGCAGATTGTTAGTAATATATAAAAAATTAATCTTAGTGGTGGGTTTAAATGAGAATCAACAAAAATTTATCAACTCAACTAATGTGAAAAAAGTAGTGAAATTTTCACTCTCTTTCTTCATTTTTAGTTGGAAAAAATTCACTTTTGCTCCCCTATATTTCGAGTTGTTTTTGTCTTACTCATTGTGTGTGTGGTTTTTTTTTTTTTTAAAATTCAATTTGGTTCTCGAGTCTTTCAACAAGGTTTCATTTTGATCCTTAACACTATCTTAGTTATGGAACTTGCTTATGTGACTTGGCAATGCATAATTGAGAAAATTAACTAACAAAATGACAAATTTTAAGTTTGTATGGTTGATTCATCTTCCCATCCAAACTTAATTAACAAGCGAAGGCCCTGCATGTGTCACAAATTTTCCCCAAACAGAAACCTAAATTCCCAAATCAAAGATCATAACCCATATAGCCAAATTGAAAACATAATCCCCAAATTGTTATCTTCCTTTGTGAAATCCAATCCATCTCTATCAACTTGAAATTAATGGCATCTAGCTTGCCATCCTTAGTTGTTAGCTCAAGGGGGGAAGTATTTGCAACTGTAGGCATGGAGCTAGGATAGTGACTTCAATAGATTGCTGATAACCTTGAAAGAAGGTTTTATGGGTGTGCCAATTATTGGATAAGTGATTGGGGTGTCTTCGTTACTGACTTTATGGATGATTATGGGTCTACTTTTCAGTTTTTAAGTTTTTGTTATTGATATTTGTGCTTTTTTTCCCCTTCTTTCCATGTGGGTAGGCTTTTTGGTTTTGATTAGTTTGCTGACATGAAACCCACCCCCCCCTCCCTTGTGTTGAAATTTGTTACTCTTAGGTGTTGAAATTTGTTGTTGAGATATTAGTTATCAAAGGAAACTCACCTTTCATAATCTAAATATGGATCAAAGTTAGGGGTGTGTAGTTAACCTGTCAATTCATCAAAAACTGACACGATCCAACCTAACTTGTCTAGTTGGGTCGGTTTTTAAGGGGTTGGTGGGTTGGATTGGATTGTCTTCTTCTTCTTTTTTATTTATTTATTTATTTATTTTTTTATGATGGGTCGAGTTGGGTGCGGGTCAACAGATTCATAGTTCAGCCTAACCCGACTCACCTATATTTAGTATATATTTTAAAAATATATTATATAATTTTATTATTTACTCTTTTATTTATCAACTTAGTTTGAATCGAACTACATGATGTCCTACTAAATTTGAAGCATTAATAAAATAGTTTGTATTAGTTTGGTGTTATGCTTAGGTTTATTAAGTTATAAATTTGCTCTTATTTGTATTTGTGTTGTCCTAATGCTCAATTAAAAAAAAAAAAAAAAAAAATTGTCCAACCTGATCCAGGTGGGTTGGGTTGGACCCTTGTGATAGTTTGAGTTAGGTTGGATTTTTTCAACTTGACCATGGTGAGTTAAATTGAAAAAATCCCTCAACCTGTCCTAATCTAACCTATGCATACCCCTAGTTAAATTCAAATACATGCCTACTATATTAGTTTAATATAGAGTAGAAGCAATAGTAGTATGATACATTTTTTTTTTTTTTTTTTATACAAGATATAATTTCTTCTCTAACCTAATCTAAGTGTATATGTGTGTGAAACTCCCTCCTGGAGACTTGAATCTCGGCCCTTAACCCCCCACATCCTACAAGCATTTATACTTGTGGAGTGACCACCGCACCAAAGGTGCGTGGTGCAATAGTAGTATGATACATTATTTGACCATATTAATCAATTTGCCTTTGTTACAATGAAAACAATGGGTTAAGAGCCTTGTAGCATAATTAGTTGACACTCTGTAGTATTTCTAATAGAGACATCCAAAATTCAAATCCTCACTCCCTCAATTATCAAAAAAGAAGAAGGAAAGAAACAATGGTATGTTGTTTGGTGCGCATAAATATCTAATTTATAAGTTATTTAACTTTTTTTTAAATGTTTCATGTATTACATGTATACTTGTTCTTTTTTGTTTCTTTGTAAAAGTATTGGACTAGTAGAAAATTAGAACTAATGGCTAAAACTATCAACTTAATATATATATATATATATATATATATATCATTCAACCTTTTATCTTTAAGCACCTATTTATTTATTTATTTTTTATAGGGATCTTTTATATTTTATTTAAACAAAAGAAATATAAAAGAGTGAGTCTAGCATCACACTAATTTTCACAATTTTGTCACAATTTTGTCATGTGCTAAGTTGTAAGTGGTAGAAATAAAATGATATGTCCATGGTTCTACCACTCGCGAGTCGTCATATGACAAAATTATGACAAAGTTGTGAAAATTAGTGTGGTGCTAGACTTTCTCGGATAGAAATGATGGGGTAGCCTAACGGGCGCAGCCAAACAGTGGGAACAATAGGCAAAAACCAAGCACCAACTAAACGAAACGAAACCAAAACCAACCCAAACAAAAAGGGTGAATGTTCACTCACTCTAACAGCAAATAGAGAAAGTAGAAACACACACACTCACAACTTCACAAGGCAAGGTCAAGGTAGAGAGAGAGAGAGAGAAGATGGCAGGAGGAATGGAGGCAAACAAGAACAAGTTCATAGAGGATTGGGGATCAGCCAGAGAGACTCTGGAGCACAATTTCCGTTGGACTCGTCGCAACCTCGCTCTCGTTGGCATCTTCGGCATCGCCGTCCCCTACCTCGTCTACAAAGGCATCGTCCGTGAATTCGTATGTCATTTCTCTCTCTCTCTCTCTCTCGCTCTAAAATCGATCAGATCCCATCACACTTTCATCTAGATAGTAGTTTTGTCGAATTCCAGAACTGGGTTTTCTTTGATACATACTATAGGATTTGAACTTATGATGTTTGTCCAATGATAATTGATTTTGGGTTGCTTTTTGTTGTATTGGGATTCGAACCCAGGCCACAGATTTTAGCTGTTGAGCTGAATGAAATTTACTAGAAAAAAAATACAGCTGGGTTTTACCAATTCACAATTGGTATTTCAGCTACATTGCAAATTTGTTGAAATCTATAACCAGTGTAGTGTGTTATAATTATGATATTTTCTGCGTGAAAGGGACAACCTTGTGCTCTACAATTGAGATTATGGTTTGTGGGTACTTGTAATGTTGTTACTATGTAAAATCTTGGGCTGGTAAAGTGGTAACTATTAAAAAAAAGGTTGTACTCGTACCTAGTGCACAAAGCGCCCACTTTTGCGGGGTCGGGAAGAGGTGATTGGTAGTCTGCCTTAACCCCATTGTTGTGTACAATTGAGATTCTGGTTACTGGATACTTGTAATGTTTTTACTATGTAAAATCTTGGGCTGGTAAAGTGGTGACTATCAATAAAAAATGGTGGTACCTAGTGTATAAAGCTCCCACTTTTGTGGGGTCGTAGAGAGGTGATTGGTAGTCAGTCTTAACCCCATTTTTGTTTTGGAAAGGCTGATTCCTGAACTCGAACCCATGATTTGTACCTTTTGGTAGAAGGAACTTGCCCATACCACTTGTAAGTGGTAACTGTTAATGGGATAGAAAGTTATTTTGATTGCTAAGTTTTTTTTTTTTTTTGATAAGTAACGGAATTGCTAAGTTACACGCACACCCCCGTGGTCTTACCCTCCATCCTGTGTTTAAGGGAGGGAGGAAGTGTCATTCACCAGCAACCCTTGTAATCCAATGTCACTTCCTGACCTCTCCCAAGGGAGAGGTTGAAGGTTCAATCCCTGATTGTGGGGTGCTTTAATATAGCCAAAAAAAAAAAAAAAAAACAAGTCTTCCTCTCAGCAGTTAGAACCCATGACTGTGGGTTGAGGTTTTATTAAAATAATTGGGTCTGTCTGTTTGTCTTGTGACATATATTGGAGTTTGCTATAAAGTGTTTTGAACACTTATGGAATGGCACCACAGTTACCGTCATTCTTGACATTTTTCTCCTCTGAAATAATAAAGCACATACCTTGGAAAAGTAGAGACCCACCTTACTTCATTGACCTTGCGATTGCTTTCATTGTCTTCAAGGAGAAGAAAAGCAAGAAAATTTCCCTTGGAAGTTGTGAGTATGCACTTCTCAATAAAAATTTCTGTCTCTTATGAGCGGATTGTTATGGTTGTTGGGTTGTAGGAATAAGGTTGAGACTGCATTTGGATGTAACTTTTTGTTGAAAGCTTAATGGCTTAAAGCTGGTTAAAGTATAGTTAAAAAGCTGTACATAGCAAATAAGCTAAAAAGCTAAAATAAAAGTAAGTGTAAAACAGACACTGAGCTTCCTATATTTTTGAAGCTACTAGCACAAGTTCTACATAGATACGTGTTGATCTCTTTATATCTGTGCAAAGTCTTTTCATTTGGGACATCTAATCTTTTGGAAAATTGATTTGAATAATCTTGTGCTGTATGAGTAGAGTGTCATGGTTAACAGATATGGAAAAATTTGTAGGCTTTCTTATTCAGTTATATTGTATAAGGGAGAGGTAAACAGAGTAGTTTATCATCTACCATTTCAGTTCAAAGACTTTGTATATAATGACCTTGATTGACTTAAAACATCTGCGTGTTAAATTATTTCCTAGCCATAATCATATTAGTTTTTGGCCAGATTTATAAGCTTATTAATGTTAGGTACTTTATTCAGTATCCCCATTTAAGTTGGCTGAAAATTATCTCAAACATACATGATTCTTTAAAGTTAGTGACATATGCTACATTAACCACGCTAAGCACCCTATTTTAGTGGGAGAAAAAGATGGCCTCTATTTGATAAAAATTTCAATGTCTTGCTTGTGTAGAATCTGCTATACCATGCTTAACTGTTTTTCATTCACAAATATCTTTTTTCACCCTTCTGATATGTGAATTTTTTGGCCCCAAGGGAAGGGAGAAAGGGAGATTTAAACTAGTGACCACTGCTTCATGAGGCATGATACCCAGTTGAATGTGCTATTCCCGGGATTATTTTCCATTCACAAATATCATGTCTTCTAAGTTGCTCTCTTTCTTTGTACATTTAACTTGTATCCTCACACACCACTTGTTTCTTATGGGGATGGAAGCACTATTTAGCCTAGAGGCCAATTCGGCTTTTGGTTTTAGTTTTTTAAGGTTGACAAGACCTGCTATACTTAGATATATATAAGCTTTTAATTTAATGCAAAATGCTATGGAATTTTATTTCTTATTTTCTTGGTTTATGTGAATGCTGTGAGAAGTGCCAACCACAAGTCTGGTACAATGTTAAAATGTCAGGCTGCCAAGCGCAATCTTGACAGTGGCCACTTGTTGAAAAATGCCAAAGAATAGTACCATATCTAAGTCACCCCTTCCATGACCTCACTTTAAGTTTGACTAACACTGGGCTCTGTTTTGTTTTCAATAAAATTTTTTGTTACTTATCCAAAAAAAGTTTGACCAATACTGGGTAATGACCCTTTAGTGTGAGAAGTCCAGAATTGGAGCCTTAGTATATGTGGGGATGGAGACTGGGAGGGATGGTGTACAAGATCTTTTTATTTTGTTTCATAATGATATGAGGAGTCTTAAACTCTAGAAGTGTAATGTCATTTTGAGTTGTATAATATGCCTCATATGATCTACTCTATACAAGTTCGTGTAAATTCAGTTCTGGGGAAACTGGAAAGATAATTACTTTGCACTTCTCAGGATATTGAATTATCTTTAGATTTATTATGCTATATATGCTCTACTATTGAATTATCTTAACTTCCTTGAGGTCCCTAGTATTAATAACATTGAACTTTTTTATTTAAAGCCAATTTTACATACAATGGTACATAAAATTGTGTGTGTAGTTTTTGTCTCTCCTTTTTTTTTTTTTGGGGGGGGGGGGGGGGGGGGTGGTGTTGTTGCCTGAACTTCTTTGCCTCCATTTTGTACTTATTTTTATTTTATTTTTTATCTACTTTTTTCCTGTGGTCAAAGGTTTGGACTTTACCTAGTAAAAAGCTTGTAACATGTGACCTTGCTACTGTATTTTATTTATTTATTAAAATCTATGACTGTATGTACACCCTCCTATCAAAGTTGTGCCGTTGAACTTTCTTTGCAGCAGATATGAATTTATTCCAAGACTAATTTGGACTTAAAATTTGATCTTTGTTTCATCACTGAAATGTAATGGTACTGCACATTGCATACACAGCCTTCTTCATTCTCATTTACTTTTTGCCCATGGTCAATCTTCTCTCCTTACCATTTGAGAAACAACTATGTAGAATAGTTTTGAACATTTTCATTTTTGTTATTTGGTCGGATGCAAGTACATGTCGAAATTGTTATTCCGTACTTCCAGTTACTCATTGAGCTTGCTAACATATTGTTAACTGTGGTCACAGCATATGCAAGATGAGGATGCAGGCAGGCCGTACAGGAAGTTCCTGTGAGACTTCAGAAGTGCTTGATAATAATTGTGGGGAGTAGTAGAACTTGGTTCTCTATGGAACCACATAATGTTCCTTTTCATAATCGGAGAAACAATTTTCTTTTCTTTTGTTGATCTGTAGCAAATGGTGTTCTGCCAGTGTCCATTGTACTTTGCAGTAAAAAATTCTGAATATTTGATGCTCAAGTTCTGCCTTTTGTGATCAATTCAATATATTTCTTCTTTTATGGAGCCCATCATGCATATTTATGTGAATTATGATCATGGGTTTAGAAACCAACCCTTGATAGAACTGAAGAAGGAGAAGGTTAAAGGTTTCAGTTTTTTTTTTGGTTCGTCTGTAATTTTCCCTTGGACTGCTCTTTCTCAAAACTTTTAAATCTTGTGGGTGATATTTCCAAAATTTCTTAGAACTCCGGCCAGACTCTGCTCAAGTAGAAACACTAGTGCCTGCAGGAGTTCAATGGGGGTCACATTGATAGATTATTTGTTTTTCAAAATTTGCTTTACTAAGAACGGATATGAGTCATATGACTAATCTTGAATTTGTGTGGCATTAAGAAACAAAATTGGCGGACTAATATAATGTTGTAGAGTTCTCAGTCTCTTATAGGGTGGAGATTTAACGCTACCATATGCAAAATGGCTTGAGCAGCCACAACGTATCATTTATGTTTGCAAAGAAATGCTGGTATTCACATTGGTTAACTCAGAACAGGGAGAGTGGCTTCTTCAAATCATCAGATATCTTAGAGCCAAGGCTAGGTTTTGTAACCAGATCAGAAATACCATCTATAAGTGAGTTCTATAAGTAAATGAGGGATACCATTTTCAAGCTTTAAAAGCAATTGTTTAGGATAGAGCTGTATCGTATGGTCCGAAATTTGCTTAATGTTTGATTTGTAGGATTAGGTAACATGAGTTTGTAGCAGATTGCTGCTTGTATATGTGTTTTTGACAAATTGCATATGTTGTGTTGCTTTTGTAATGAAATTTATTCCATCATCTGAAAAAAAAAGAAAGAAAGGAAACTGGAAACATGGGTACCGTTTGGTATGGGTGTTTCAAAACTGTTGTTTGTTGTTTAAATACCCAAACATGTGGGCCCCACACGAAGTTCTGTGTTTGGTAAAGTGTGTTGTTGAAGTGGTGTTTGAGTTATGTTGTCCCAAATATATTATTGTTTGGTTGAAATACATTGGGTCCACTTGAAGTGACTACACCTCAATGTCTCTTTCTCACCCACACCATCTGTCCTTTCTGAGTCTCTACCCTCTCCAACATTCCTGAAGCTCTCTTCTCCTCTCCCTCTTGCACAACGGCTATCCCATCACCATAGAGTAGCTAACCCTTCATTAATCCCACCCACCCAACCGAATCACTCATTACTCATCCCTAACGATCACCTGAAAGTAGCTAACCCTTCATTAATCCCACCCACCCAACCGAATCACTCATTACTCATCCCTAACGATCACCTGAAAGCTATCATAAATCCGAAATCAAAGTTACCAGATCCTAAATTCACCAAATTCATCCCAAATCCGTACGGCTTGATTCATCTCCTCAACCACCGTATTTACTTAGCCAGTCCAGCCATGCCTTAATCACTATTTTGGGTAAGATTTTTTTCAAACAAGTACCGGACTTTATCTTAAATCAAATTAAAGTTCCCTTGCACAGCTCATCTACCATTATCACGGTATATTATGGAGCATGTAGACACAGCGTCTTCCTCCTCAGCCTTTCTGCCCTATTCATCCTCCTCAAACACAGTTTCTTAAGTGTTTAATTTTGCTGTTCAATTAAATGTTAAATTTTGCTGTTGCATTTGTTTTTAGTTGCTGTTGAATAATCCTTCATCCACGGTGTTTATATTTGTTTACAATTACTGTTGATTTTTGCTCTTGATTTTGGACATGATTTTCCTCCATGCCCATCTAACTAAAGTTAAGTATGGTTTGGAAAATGGGTTTTTTGAAGCACAATAGGGTTTAGAAAAATGGGCTTTTCGGAAATCATTTATAAAGGCTTAAAGTGTTTTGATTTCATATAAATCATTTGATCTCACCGAAATAGTATTTGCCAAATATCACTGAATTCATTCCCTGTTTCATTTGGAGAAGTGATTTCGTTGAATCGTGTCACCTTTGCTTCACTACCTAGGAAAAGTAAAGACCTGACAATGATATGACCAAAACTAAAACGGTAGCATAAATAAGTTCAAAAGTACACTTTGGAAATTATTATTAAAGTGAAATATTCTAGTCACAATCCTAGAAACATGTAACATGGGACTAGGGCCAAAATGACCAAATACCATTAATTCTTAAAATATTTTGCCCAGAAACACTGTTTCGGAAAAATATAGTGATCTACCACTTTTTAAGGTACTCGAGCTTGGTGAGCTCGAGTACCATAGTTTTTAATCCACTGTGGCATGATGACATGGAAAGTTGAATTAAATATTCCGCTTAGTACTCGAGCTCATGAAGCTCGAGTATTGTTCTAGCCAATTAAACCCGAGTTGTCTCTCTGTTACCCACACTTAAACCAAGATCTGTTACCCACTTTCTCAATCTGCCTCTCAATCTTGCTATCACTTTCTCAATCTCCCTCTCAATCTTGTTATCATCTCCCACACGCTCTCAATCTCCCTCTCAGTCTCGCTCTCGCTCTCATTCTCAGTCTCCTTCTCGCTCTCGGTCTCCCTCTCAGTCTCGGTCTCGCTCTGTACTCTCCCTCTTGCTCACGCTCTCTACTCTCACTGTCAGTCTGCATCTTCAGTTTGGAATCACAAGGTATGTCTCCTTATCTCAATATTTGTTTGAGCATTGGGTATTTATGGGTATATGTGGGTATTTGTGAAGGAGATGCTGTAAATGTTATTATCTAGTTACAGAACCATTCTCTGGAGCCAGATTGGAGCATTGGGTATTTGTGGATAATGCATTTGTGGGGTATCATTTTATTTAGCTTTCTTTATATGTGATAAAAGTTTCCAACAATCATGCCTCTTTGACAAGTTTTCATATATAAAGTCCGGATTGCATTATCCAAGTTACAAATTTTTATTTCACAATTAGAATCCACTTTCTATTGCTAATCTTTGAAGTAATAAAAATATTAGGGTGAAAAAATAAACACTTAGCCGCATTATTATATATGCTTTTGACTCAATGGTGGGTATTTTCTTTTGGCAAAAATAGCAAGATTGAAGTACTAATTAATCTACAATCGGATACCAATACACTTTTAAAGAGAACCACACATTATGCTAAATAGGCTTAATTTGTCCAGTTGTTCAATGCACTAGTACTTAACGAAAAGAATATATCTTATATAGTAGCATTCCCGATTAGTGCAATGTGTCAAAATAGATATATAATGTGTTAGGTCACCTTTAAACAGCATATTTTTCTTGTCTTTAATTTTCATTTGGCTTTTTGTTTTCTTGAATTGATCTGGTTGTGAATCAAGTTATGAGAAAATTTCCACCAGATAATTGGATAAACCCTATAATCCTACTTTTTTTCTCAACCTGGCCAGATGCTCCAAGATCTACTTAGTAACTCTTTGATTTTTCTTTTTCTTTTTTCCTTTAGTTTTTTTCTATGGATAAGTTGTTTTCATATTTTAGTTATAACGTGAAAATGAGTTTGAAAGAATTTTGTTGTTTAACTCACATATAAATTATTAATATTTCTTGTAATTTAGCTGGTATGGCTTAGAGAGATTCATGCATGAGCATTCCATTAATCTTTTAACACCTCCTTCTTTGTCTCTGTTGTATGATATATTTAAAACTCTATATTAGTCACTTAATTCGAAACTTAAAAAGGGATAATCAGCATTAAGGAATGTACTCCCCCATCATTGTGCATGTTAGTGATAACATTTTGCATGTCAATATTCTAATATATGCAACTTGTTATTCTGTGAAATTCCCAGAATGACAACACTAACTTAATGTAGTCAAGATGATGGTTAATTAGGTACATTTACATATGCTATAGTACAACTTATGGTTAATTTTGAAAATCAAAATTAATATGATGTGGGTATTTTGTGGTGTACTTTTTGATTTATTTATTTTTTTTTTAATGAACATTTTCATGTGTTATTAGAGCAATCAGTCATTGTAGGACATAATTAGCATTCTAATTAAGGCCATAATGAGTAGGATGCTTGGACTATTAAAGTGAGGGTTGATTTTAATAATGTAGAGAGACTTCCATTTTAGAAATTTCTTCTATCTGAAAGTTGTGGCTTTCTCATTTTAGAAATTTCTTCCATCTCAATTTAGATTTTTTTTTTTAATGAAATCAGTGAAGGCTGCATTAGATATATATTATTGCCATTTTCAGTCAATTATGTTTATAATTAAAAATAAATAAATAAGAAGAAGAAGAAGAAGAAGAAAGTTTATGTATTTGAAGTGAATTTTCCCTTGATTGTTGTTGTCACCAAATGCCAGATATGGACCCACATCAAGTGGGACCCTCTATACAAACTGTCTTGAGGAGGCAAGATGTGCATCGTTCAAGTTTTCTTTAGGATGCTCCTTTGGAAGGCAAGGTATGCACTTGTCCAAAATCGTAGTCAATATATGTAGTAGAAAGATTTTTGGCATTTAAGTTTGAAGCGTAATTATTACGTGCTTAGTGAATGCTATTATTAATACTAAGCTGTTTTGTTTGCAGGAAGTGCTAGGTGTACTGACTTGTTGTCAACGAGATAAAGGTCTGCTTGAAGATGGTGCAGTTTTAGATCCACGGATTGTAGCTTATATCACAGATGCGGGGTTAGATGGGCTACTTCGGGTCCCACATATGGACCTTGAACATGCATTGATCACGACGTTGGTGAAGAAATGGCGGCCAGAGACACACTCATTCCACTTGCCCCACGGTGAGATGACCATCACGCTATAAGACATGGAGGTTATAATGGGGGTACCTGTAGATGGCTTGCCGGTGATGGGATATACGAAAATGACTGATTGGAGTGACCTTTGCTACGACATGCTAGGGCATAGGCCACTGAGAAAAGAAGTTGGCAATAATAAGAACACTGGAGTGATAGAAGGGCCGAGGGTAAAAGCCAAATGGCTTGAGGATCGGTTTAGCAACCCTCTCCTAGCTGACGCCACCGAGGAGCTTGTGCAGTAGTATGCTCGGTTTTACATACTAGGGATGTTGGGTGGTACGTTGTTTATGGATAAGTCTGGCGAACGGGTCTCAATTATGTATCTACAATTTTTCAATCCAATCAGCAACGAAAAGAAGTATAGTTGGGGTAGTGCAGCACTAAGTTGGCTATATAGACACCTTTGTAAGGCATCAGAGAAGACAGTCAAGAAGATTGGCAGTGCACTGCTATCGGTGCAGTTGTGGGCGTGGGCAAGGTTTCCACACATATGTCCTGTGATAAGGCATCCACACCAGGCACTGCCCCCAGGTCCACTTGCTATCAGGTATGTAGGATCTTAGATAGTTACTGTTTTACATTTCCGCATTAACTTTTTTAGTATGGGAATTATGTAAGTAACTAATATGGCTTTTATGTTTGTGTTGTTTGCTAGATGGAAAAGGGGCTAAGATAACAACTGAACATGGAATGCACGTCCTATGCGCTTATCGTGTGTCGCTTGCTTCACTACGGCCAAATCAGGTATCGTGCCTCATAAGTGGGAACCGCATTGGCATGTAATTGTTGTACTTACAATTTGCTTTGGAATGAATAAACATTTTTTTATTTCAAAGCAAAGTTAAATGTATTGTTCACATTCGTTACACATTTTTTCTAATTATATTGTTAATATGGTTATTTGCAATGGTTGGATCATTGCAGATTGTGTGAGAGCCATACAGAAATTAATTGGGTTCCCTGCCCGCATATTGCACGGCAAGCAAACACATATGGAGGTCTATCGTGCCACCCTTACATTTTTGGGTGGTTGAACGCCATCACCCTGAACGTGTTCTCCGACAGTTTGGGATGAAGCAAGGCATACCACTCGATGTCGATTCTTCAATTGACCTTCACAAGATAACTCTCAAGGGCAAGTAGGACAAAAACTGCGCCCAAGAACATGCCACGCATATTGCTAAATGGGCTGCGCATGCCACAATTGCCGATGCACCGCCCTTTCATGGGGAGATGAGCTACAATGACGAGTATATGGTGTGGTTTCGTCCCCGTACTGTTTGCCATATTACAAAAGAGACCTCGTACTGGGACACTTTGGTAAGTTTACAAAGACTGTTTTGTTATAAATGTACCTCGCTTCGCATAGTTTAGTAACAACCTACTGACACTACTCTTGTATATTTGTGACAGGTTGAATCACAGTTGAGGATTATGGGGAAGTGCGAACCAGGGTCTGAGATATACACCGACTGTATTAATACCTTGCAATCTGTTGAAGAGATTGGTCGGTCGACCTTAGACGATGCATGTGATGTGGGCAACACAATTGAGCCGGCAGTAGGGCGTGGTCGGCAAGCAAGTGGATGTCAAGGGCGTGGAGGCTGTCAATCTAGTCAGCGTCCCACACTTGTGCCCACATCTAGTCGGCGCCACACACCTGTGCACGACCACACCATAGAGGAAGCAAGTCAGACAGCAGATGAGACGTGTTTGGACACTGGTTATGACATGGGCTCCATGGCACACGATGATGCGGGTCCATCCCATACGTTTACCCATGGGGACACATCTTGGTCCCCATCCATGAAGACCGATGGTACCTGCCCACCCACATCCCCTACTACATCCCAGTTGCCCACCACCCGTACGACTCCCTCAATAACTATTGGCACTGCTCGAGTAGATGTACATGGTAGAGATGAGATGAGATTCATACCCACTCCTGGGCGACCCACCCCTGGCGTTGTCCCCCCTGAGTTTGTGCATACCGAGTTCATCCCGACATAGATACCCACCCCCCCACCAGAGGCTTCACACATTGAGGATCGGCCGCGAAGGCCGCAACGGACACGGACACGGACACATCCTCCTGATTGTGGGACTGGACATTGGTACCCGAGTTTCGTGGACTCGGGTACCTCACAAGGTACTCGAGTTCTTCAAACTCGGGTACCGATCTGCCTAATTTTAAAAAAATAGGCAGATTGGTACCCGAGTTTTGAGGACTCGGGTACCTCACAAGGTACTCGAGTTCTTCAAACTCGAGTACCTTGTGCCCACTTTTCTGACGCCAACTACTGAATTAATGCACAATGAATGGTGTACCTTGACAACCACCCTCACCAGCTTTCAACTACATTTATGAGATAAGTCTTGCACTTGCCAAGTCCATGTGAAGAGTCAGAATGCCCGAGTGAAAGAATATAGAAGCAAAAGCTACTATTGGGTTACCATCTGCAAGTCTCAGTGTCGGTGTTTTTCCATTGAAGACAAACCATTTAACCTTTGGCTCCTGCCTGCTGTGTACGTAGAGGTAATATAGTTAAATGTTTTGTAAGATTGCGTTTACATGTGTTTAGATGTAAAAGAATACTATGTCATTGTATATTGTTTATTCTATAATTTATATGCTATCTAAATATTAAATAAAACACAGTTTTTTTTTAACAATTTGCTGGCAACCAACTATTGTAATTAAATCTATTATAAATTATAGATATGTGGTTAAAACAATTGAAAATTATTTATATCTCTATACACAAAGTTGAGGAGGTTGAGTTTGAATATAAATTGTTTTTATCATACGCCATATTTATGTAAGTGGTTATAGATGATGACAACTTTTATATTGTTCATAACAGGTCGATGATGGATTTTCACTTTTTCTATGTGTACTATGATGGAGAGATGTATTATCATGAGTTGCATGGGTTGTCGTACCAAGGCTCGAACCAAAAGCAAAAATATGTTAAAGTGAAACGTGGGATAGGGCTTATGAACTTGAACGAAGAATATTGAAGGCGATGGAGGTTAGACCACTCTAGGCATAACATTTCCAACATGTATCGAGCACCTCAACGGGTTGTAGACACGCAGGTTTTCTACAATTCACTACAATTATCGGGTGGCATCGAAGTGAAGATGATGGGGGAAATGGTTGCACAAATGGTGGCTCGAGGATTCATTGCTTCGGATCTCTACATCCTCGTTGCCCACCACCCATACGTCTTTCCCACTAACTACTGGCACTGCCCCCGTAGATGTACATGGTAGAGATGAGATGAGATTCATGCCCACTCCTGGGCAACCCACCCCTGGTGCATTCCCTCCTGAGTTTGTGCATATCGAGTTCATCTCGACATATATACCCACCCCCCCACCAGAGGCTTCACACATTTAGGATTGGTCGCGAAGGCCGCAACGAACACGGACACATCCTCCTGATTGTGGGATTGGACATTGGTACCCGAGTTTGGTGGACTCGGGTACCTCACAAGGTACTCGAGTTCTTCAAACTCGGGTACCAATCTACCTAATTTTTAAAAAATAGGCAGATCGGTACTCGAGTTTGGTGGACTCGGGTACCTCACAAGGTACTCGAGTTCTTGAAACTCGAGTACCATTTGCCCACTTTTCTAACGCCAACTACTGAATTAATGCACAATGAATGGTGTATCTTAACAACCACCCTCACCAGCTTTTAGCCACATTTATGAGATAAGTCTTGCACTTGCCAAGTCCATGTGAAGAGTCAGAATGCCCGAGCGAAAGAATACAGAAGCAAAAGCTATTGTTGGGTCACCATCTGCAAGTCTCAGTGTCAGTGTTTTTCCAATGAAGACAAACCATTCAACCTTTGGGTCCTGCCTGCTGTGTACGTAGAGGTAATATAGTTAAATGTTTTGATAGATTGTGTTTAGATGTAAAAGAATACTATGCCATTGTATATTGTTTACTCTAAAATTTATAAGTTATCTAAATATTAAATAAAACACAGGTTTTTTTAACAATTTGCTGGTAGCCAAGTATTGTAATTAAATCTATTACAAATTATAGATATGTGATTAAAACAATTGAAAATTATTTATATCTCTATACACAAAGTTGAGGAGGTTGAGTTTGAATATAAATTGTTTTTATCATACGCCATATTTATGTAAGTGGTTATAGATGATGACAACTTTTATATTGTTCATAACAGGTCGATGATGGATTTTCACTTTTTCTATGTGTACTATGATGGAGAGATGTATTATCATGAGTTGCATGGGTTGTCGTACCAAGACTCGAACCAAAAGCAAAAATATGTTAAGGTGAAACGTGGGATAGGGCTTATGAACTTGAACGAAGAATATTGAAGGCGATGGGGGTTAGACCACTCTAGGCATAACATTTCCAACATGTATCGAGCACCTCAACGGGTTGTAGACACGCAGGTTTTCTACAATTCACTACAATTATCGGGTGGCATCGAAGTGAAGATGATGGGGGAAATGGTTGCACAAATGGTGGCTCGAGGATTCATTGCTTCGGATCTCTACATCCTCGTTGCCCACCACCCGTACGTCTTTCCCACTGACTACTGGCACTGCCCCCGTAGATGTACATGGTAGAGATGAGATGAGATTCATGCCCACTCCTGGGCAACCCACCCCTGGTGCTGTCCCTCCTGAGTTTGTGCATACCGAGTTCATCCCGACATAGATGCCCACCGCCCCAGCAGAGGCTTCACACATTGAGGATCGGTCGCGAAGGCCGCAACAGACCCGGACACATCCTCCTGATTGTGGGACTGGACATTGGTACCCGAGTTTGGTGGACTCGGGTACCTCACAAGGTACTCGAGTTCTTTAAACTTGGGAACCAATCGGCCTAATTTTTAAAAAACAGGTAGATTGGTACCCGAGTTTGGTGGACTCGGGTACCTCACAAGGTACTCGAGTACCACGTGCCCACTTTTCTGACGCCAACTACTGAATTAATGCACAATGAATGGTGTACCTTAACAACCACCCTAACCAGCTTTCAGCTACATTTATGAGATAAGTCTTGCACTTGCCAAGTCCATGTGAAGAGTCAGAATGCCCGAGTGAAAGAATACAGAAGCAAAAGCCACTGTTGGGTCACCATCTGCAAGTCTCAGTGTCAGTGTTTTTCCATTGAAGACAAACCATTTAACCTTTGGGTCCAGCCTGCTGTGTAAGTAGAGGTAATATAGTTAAATGTTTTGATAGATTGTGTTTACATGTGTTTAGATGTAAAAGAATACTATGTCATTGTATATTGTTTATTCGATAATTTATAAGTTATCTAAATATTAAATAATACACGGTTTTTTTTAACAATTTGCTGGCAGCCAAGTATTGTAATTAAATCTATTATAAATTATAGATATGTGGTTAAAACGATTGAAAATTATTTATATCTCTATACACAAAGTTGAGGAGGTTGAGTTTGAATATAAATTGTTTTTATCATACGTCATATTTATGTAAGTGGTTATAGATGATGACAAGTTTTATATTGTTCATAACAGGTTGATGATGGATTTTCACTTTTTCTATGTGTACTATGATGGAGAGATGTATTACCATGAGTTGCACGGGATGTCGTACCAAGGCTCAACCCAAAGGAAAAATATGTTAAGGTGAAACGTGGGATAGGGCTTATGAACTTGCAACGAAGAATATTGAAGGCGATGGGGTTAGACCACTCGAGGCATAACATTTCCATCGTGTATCGAGCACCTCAACGGGTTGTAGACACGCAGGTTTTCTACAATTCACTACAATTATCGGGTGGCACCGAAGTGAAGATGATGTGGGAAATGGTTGCACAAATGATGGCTCGAGGATTCATTGCTTCGGATCTCTACATCCCCATTGCCCACCACCCCAACGTCTTCCCCACTGACTACTGGCAGTGCCCCCATGGATGTACATGGTAGAGATGAGATGTGATTCATGCCCACTCTTGGGCGACCCACCCCTGGTACTGTGCCCCCTAAGTTTGTGCGTACCGAGTTCATCCCGACATAGATGCCCCCCCCTAACAGAGGCTTCACACATTGAGGATCGGTCACGAAGGCTGCAACGGACACGGACACTTCCTCCTGATTGTGGGACTGGACATTGGTACCCGAGTTTGGTGGACTCGGGTACCTCACAAGGTACTCGAGTTCTTCAAACTCGGGTACCAATCTGCCTAATTTTTAAAAAACAGGCAGATTGGAACCCGAGTTTTGAGGTCTCGGGTACCTCACAAAGTACTCGAGTTCTTCAAACTCGAGTACCTTGTGCCCACTTTTCTGACGTCAACTACTGAATTAATGCACAATGAATGGTGTACCTTAATAACCACCCTCACCAGCTTTCGGCTACATTTATGAGATAAGTCTTACACTTGCCAAGTCCATGTGAAGAGTCAGAATGCCCGAGTGAAATAATATAGAAGCAAAAGCTACTATTGGGTTACCATCTGCAAGTCTCGGTGTCAGTGTTTTTCCATTGAAGACAAACCATTTAACCTTTGGGTCCTACCTGCTGTGTACATAGAGGTAATATAGTTAAATGTTTTGTAAGATTGTGTTTACATGTGTTTAGATGTAAAAGAATACTATGTCATTGTATATTGTTTATTCTATAATTTATAAGTTATCTAAATATTAAATAAAACACAGTTTTTTTTTAACAATTTGCTGGCAGCCAAGTATTGTAATTAAATCTATTATAATTTATAGATATGTGGTTAAAACGATTGAAAATTATTTATATCTCTATACACAAAGTTGAGGAGGTTGAGTTTGAATATAAATTGTTTTTATCATACGCCATATTTATGTAAGTGGTTATAGATGATGACAACTTTTATATTGTTCATAATAGGTCGATGATGGATTTTCACTTTTTCTATGTGTACTATGATGGAGAGATGTATTATCATGAGTTGCATGGGTTGTCGTACCAAGGCTCGAACCAAAAGCAAAAATATGTTAAGGTGAAACGTGGGATAGGGCTTATGAACTTGAACGAAGAATATTGAAGGCGATGGGGGTTAGACCACTCTAGGCATAACATTTCCAACATGTATCGAGCACCTCAACGGGTTGTAGACACGCATGTTTTCTACAATTCACTACAATTATCAGGTGGCACCGAAGTGAAGATGACGTGGGAAATGGTTGCACAAATGGTGGCTCGAGGATTCATTGCTTCGAATCTTTACATCCCTGTTGCCCACCACCCCAACGTCTTCGCCACTGACTACTGGCATTGCCCCCATGGATGTACATGGTAGAGATGAGATGTGATTCATGCCCACTCTTGGGCGACCCACCCCTGGTACTGTGCCCCCTGAGTTTGTGCATACCGAGTTCATCCCGACATAGATGCCCCCCCCCCTAACAGAGGCTTCACACATTGAGGATCGGTCACGAAGGCCGCAACGGACACGGACACTTCCTCCTGATTGTGGGACTGGACATTGGTACCCGAGTTTGGTGGACTTGGGTACCTCACAAGGTACTCGAGTTCTTCAAACTCGGGTACCAATCTGCCTAATTTTTAAAAAACAGGTAGATCGGTACCCGAGTTTGGTGGACTCGGGTACCTCACAAGGTACTTGAGTTCTTCAAACTCAAGTACCATGTGCCCACTTTTCTGACGCCAACTACTGAATTAATGCACAATGAATGGTGTACCTTAACAACCACCTTCACCAGCTTTCAGCTACATTTATGAGATAAGTCTTGCACTTGCCAAGTCCACGTGAAGAGTCAGAATGCCCGAGTGAAAGAATACAGAAGCAAAAGCTATTGTTGGGTCACCATCTGCAAGTCTCAGTGTCAGTGTTTTTCCATTGAAGACAAACCATTTAACCTTTGGGTCTTGCTTGCTGTGTACGTAGAGGTAATATAGTTAAATGTTTTGATAGATTGTGTTTACATGTGTTTAGATGTAAAAGAATACTATGTCATTGTATATTGTTTATTCTAAAATTTATAAGTTATCTAAATATTAAATAAAACACAGGTTTTTTTAACAATTTGCTAGCAGCCAAATATTGTAATTAAATCTATTATAGATTATAGATATGTGATTAAAACGATTGAAAATTATTTATATCTCTATACACAAAGTTGAGGAGGTTGAGTTTGAATATAAATTGTTTTTATCATACGCCATATTTATGTAAGTGGTTATAGATGATGACAACTTTTATATTGTTAATAACAGGTCGGTGATGGATTTTCACTTTTTCTATGTGTGCTATGATGGAGAGATGTATAATCATGAGTTGCATGGGTTGTCGTACCAAGGCTCAAACCAAAAGCAAAAATATGTTAAAGTGAAACGTGGGATAGGGCTTATGAATTTGCAACAAAGAATATTGAAAGCGATGGGGGTTAGACCACTCTAGGCATAACATTTCCATTGTGTATCGAGCACCTCAACGGGTTGTAGACACGCAGGTTTTCTACAATTCACTACAATTATCGGGTGGCATCGAAGTGAAGATGATGGGGGAAATGGTTGCACAAATGGTGGCTCGAGGATTCATTGCTTCGGATCTCTACATCCTCGTTGCCCACCACCCGTACGTCTTTCCCACTGACTACTGGCACTGCCCCCGTAGATGTACATGGTAGAGATGAGATGAGATTCATGCCCACTCCTGGGCAACCTACCCCTGGTGCTGTCCCTCCTGAGTTTGTGCATACCGAGTTCATCCCGACATAGATACCCACCGCCCCAGCAGAGGCTTCACACATTTAGGATCGATCACGAAGGCCGTAACGGACACAGACACATCCTCCTGATTGTGGGATTGGACATTGGTACCCGAGTTTGGTGGACTTGGGTACCTCACAAGGTACTCGAGTTCTTCAAACTTGGGTACCAATCGGCCTAATTTTTAAAAAATAGGCAGATTGGTACCCGAGCTTGGTGGACTCGGGTACCTCACAAGGTACTCGAGTTCTTCAAACTCGAGTACCACGTGCCCACTTTTCTGACGCCAACTACTGAATTAATGCACAATGAATGGTGTACCTTAACAACTACCCTCACCAGCTTTCAGCTACATTTATGAGATATGTCTTGCACTTGCCAAGTCCATGTGAAGAGTCAGAATGCCCGAGTGAAAGAATACAGAAGCAAAAGCTACTGTTGGGTCACCATCTGCAAGTCTCAGTGTTAGTGTTTTTCCATTGATGACAAGCCATTTAACCTTTGGGTCTTGCCTGCTGTGTAAGTAGAGGTAATATAGTTAAATGTTTTGATAGATTGTGTTTACATGTGTTTAGATGTAAAAGAATACTATATCATTGTATATTGTTTATTCTATAATTTATAAGTTATCTAAATATTAAATAAAACACAGTTTTTTTTAACAATTTGCTGGCAGCCAAGTATTGTAATTAAATCTATTATAAATTATAGATATGTGGTTAAAACGATTGAAAATTATTTTTATCTCTATACACAAAGTTGAGGAGGTTGAGTTTGAATATAAATTGTTTTTATCATACGCCATATTTATGTAAGTGGTTTTAGATGCTGACAACTTTTATATTTTTAATAACAGGTCGGTGATGGATTTTCACTTTTTCTATGTGTACTATGATGGAGAGATGTATTATCATGAGTTGCATTGGTTGTTGTACCAAGGCTCGAACCAAAAGCAAAAATATGTTAAGGTGAAACGTGGGATAGGGCTTATGAACTTGCAACGAAGAATATTGAAGGCGATGGGGGTTAGACCACTCTAGGCATGACATTTCCCTTGTGTATCGAGCACCTCAACGAATTGTAGACACGCAGGTTTTCTACAATTCACTACAACTATCGGGTGGCACCGAAGTGAAGATGATGTGGAAAATGGTTGCACAAATGATGACTCGAGGATTCATTGCTTCGGATCTCTACATCCCCGTTGCCCACCACCTGTACGTCTCCCCCACAAACTACTGGCACTGCCCTCGTAGATGTACATGGTAGAGATGAGATGAGATTCATGCCCACTCCTGGCCGACCCACCCCTGGTGTTGTCCCCCCTGAGTTTGTGCATACCGAGTTCATCTCGACATAGATGCCCACCCCCCCAGCAGAGGCTTCACACATTCAGGATCGGCCGCAAAGGCCGCAACGGACACGGACACATCCTCCTGATTGTGGGACTGGAAATTGGTACTCGAGTTTGGTGGACTCGGTTACCTCACAAGGTACTTGAGTTCTTCAAACTCGGGTACCAATCTGCCTAATTTTTAAAAAACAGGCAGATTGGTACCCGAGTTTGGTGGACTCGGGTACCTCAGAAGGTACTCGAGTTATTCAAACTCGAGTACCACGTGCCCATTTTTCTGACGCCAACTTCTGAATTAATGCACAATTAATGGTGTACCTTAACAACCACCCTCACCAGCTTTCAGCTACATTTATGAGATAAGTCTTGCACTTGCCAAGTCCATGTGAAGAGTCAAAATGCTCGAGTGAAAGAATACAGAAGCAAAAGCTACTGTTGGGTCACCATCTGCAAGTCTCAGTGTCAGTGTTTTTCCATTGAAGACAAATCATTTAACCTTGAGGTCCTGCCTGCTGTGTACGTAAAGGTAATATAGTTAAATGTTTTGATAGATTGTGTTTACATGTGTTTAGATGTAAAAGAATGCTATGTCATTGTATATTGTTTATTCTATAATTTATAAGTTATCTAAATATTAAATAAAACACGGTTTTTTTTTTTACAATTTACTGGCATCCAAGTATTGTAATTAAATCTGTTATAAATTATAGATATGTGGTTAAAACGATTGAAAATTATTTATATCTCTATACACAAAGTTGAGGCGATTGAGTTTGAATATAAATTGTTTTTATCATACGCCATATTTATGTAGGTGGTAATAGATGATGACAACTTTTATATTGTTAATAACAGGTTGATGATGGATTTTCACTTTTTTTGTATGTACTATGATGGAAAGATGTATTATCATGAGTTGCATGGGTTGTCATACCAAGGCTCGAACTAAAAGCAAAACTATGTTAAGGTGAAACATAGGATAGGGCTTATGAACTTGCAACGAAGAATATTGAAGGCGATGGGGGTTTAGACCACTCGAGGCATAACATTTCCATCGTGTATCGAGCACCTCAACAGGTTGTAGACACGCAGGTTTTCTAGAATTCAATACAATTATCGGGTGGCACCGAAGTGAAGATGATGTGGGAAATGGTTGCACAACTGGTGGCTCGAGGATTCGTTGCTTCGGATCTCTATGTCGTTGTTGAGCCTGCCACAGTAGAGGCTGGAGAGGGTTCACAACATACTGTTTTGGATGGAAGAGTAGATGAGCACATTGACTCAATACCAGAAAGATCTTATCAAGGGTGTGCAGAGAACACAGGAGATGGGTTTGGCAGTGAACCGTGGCTGAAATTTCCCCATGTGAACTTGACTGAGGAGGAGGAAGGGCCCCAACAAGTGCATGAAGGAGAGCATTTATTTGATGATGAGCTGCATAGGGGCACATCCGAAAATGAAGATGATCACGGACTTGGTGATGATGCAACCCATATTGATGTTACTAAGGATAACTTCGAGGAGCTCCTAGATACCATGGGTGAACATGAGGATGTTGATCATATCAAAGATGTGGTTGTAGAAGAGAATAGAGAGATATGCCCTGGTCTTGATCTACGCCGGAATAGTTCACCAAAAACACTTGAGATAATATGTTTGTTCCATCACCGGTTATGCAAGCGGAAGTATTACCATGGACGCATGGGGAGCAGCCAATTAAAGGGATGGTATTTGCGACTAAATTGGCGGTGCGACATGCATTGACCTGGTACGCAATGCGAGAGAATTTTAGCTTCAAAACTGAGCATTCAGACTCAGAGAGGCTTATGGTGAGTTATGAGGATGATTCCTGTCCATGATTAGTCCGTGCGATATGTTGCAAGGGAGACAATGTCTGGAAGATCGCAAAATGCAAGGGCCCCCACACGTGCGACAAAATTTAGAATGCTCATGATGGTTAGATGATTGATTCGGTGTTCCTAGCATTTGTACTTGAGCGCTATATACGAGAAGACCTTGCGTATAAGATAAAGAACTTACATCACGTTGCTTTGGTAGACTTAAAACACGAAGTATCTCACTACAAGGTATTCTTTAACTTGCATTCTATTTTCAATACAACGTAGAGACATCAGTCTTTTGTGAAGTATAATCATGATATTTTTTTCCCAAAACCCATGAAAATTTTATATTATGAAAATTGAAATTGAAAAAAGAAAAGAAAAAAAAGAATGCGGAGTGAAGAAATATTATAGCCTTACAAGTCTTGATTTGTTTTCTTTAACTATAATTATTTAACTTGTATTCATTTCTAATGTAATCATTATTGTTCACATACAAGGTATGAGATGCCAAACAAAAGGTCATTGCAGCTATATACGGGGATTTTCAGGAGTCTTATACAGAGTTGCCGCGTTTTTTGGCAGGACTTAAGGATGCAAGTCTGGATACAAAGTATAAGTTACTAGTGGACGATAATTATGAACGAGGAACCTATACATTCAAGTCCGTATTTTGGGCGTTTCGTCCATGTATTGTTGGGTTCAAAAAGTGTAGGCCTATGATTAGCATTGATGCAACCCACCTCTATGGAAAATATAAAGGGAAATTGATGATTGCAATGGCGACAGATGCTAATAATAATATTTATCTAGTAGCCTTCGCCATTGTCGAGAGCGAGAGCACATAGACTTGGGGTTGGTTCTTGGCTTGTATAAGAACATATGTTACCGACCGGAGACACCTGTGTGTCATATCTGACAGACACCCTAGGATACAAGCTATCTTTAGAGACACTAATCGAGACTTTTCCCTGCGGCCTCCCATGACAGAACATCGTTACTGCCTTTGTCATCTATGTACTAACGTCAACACTAGATGGAACAATGAAACTTTAAAGAATCTAGTATGGAGGGCAGCAAGTGCTACCCAGGAGCGAAAGTTCAATGTCACCTTCGAGTTAATTGAGAATGTCAACTGGGATGCGCACCAATATCTGAAGGATGTGCCCAAAGAGAAATGGGCTCTAACTTTTGACAAGGGTTATTGTTATGGGGCGATGACTACAAATGTCTCCGAGTGCTTCAATGGTGTTCTAAAAGGTGCTCGTAGCCTACCCATTACGGCAATGGTGAAATACACATGGTTCAAATTGAATTCTTACTTCGATGATTGTCGCAATAAGAGAATAGCATAGTTAAATTCAGGACAAAAATGGACTAAATATGCCTTGGATATCTTCATGAGAAATAAGGCAAAGGCGGAGCATCACAGGGTGACGAGATTAAGTGCGCAACAACAATCATATCAAGTAGATACACCGCATAATCCAGGGAGTGCTGGACATGGGGATCACACATATGGAGTTAATTTGTTGCAAAGAACTTGCACATGTCAGAAATGGAAGCTGTACAAGATACCATGTTCACATGTCATTGCAGTTTGTATTAGGTATCGACATGATGTAGAGCAGTACATTAACCCATGCTATGGTGTGGATGCACTGTTCCGGAGCTATGCTCCCGTTTTCCCTGCGTTGAAAGATAGATTATCATGGCCGGATCCTAAAGAAACTCGAAGGGTCCTCCCTAACCCTCGATTGATTCAAGAGAAAGGTCACCCTATCTTAACACAAATCAGGAATGAGATGGACGAGGGTGGGAAACGGCCGAGAACCACACCATGGAAGAGGGGGGGGGGAGGAAGGTGCAATGCGGGTTGTGTGACCAAGAGGGGCATAACCGAAGAATATGCCCTAAGTGGAATGAGGTACCGACAAGTGGTGGTCTCGCAGACTAGGTACGCTAAGTTTGAACCGTGGCATTCTTCTAAATGCAACTTGAGACAAAATGCATGATATATGCCATTAGATCAAAATGCATGCTATATGCCATTCAATTATGTATTTTTATAACTTAAGAAATATTGGAAAAAATTTTAAGGACCAAATATGACATTTATACTATAAACTACTTTCCCTATAGGATGCATACAAAAAGTCATTAGCATTGCCATTTGGAGTATTAGAAGGAAAATAAATAAATATTTGGTTTATATAAAATTCATAATGAAAAAAAAAAGATTTTTTTTTATATAATAACCATTTTTTTTATTGAAAAAAAAATGATTTTTTTTTCTAATATCAAATTCATAATATTTGGTTTGCCTTGTTAAAATATCATCGTTGCTTGTGTACATGTGGTTCATTCCAATTAGTCTCTTGAGGATGCATAGCCAATTCCAAAGTTTTGGGACTAAGGCTTTCTCTTCTTATGCTTGGTGTTGATGACTGCATTATTTCTAGTGTTGATTTTCTAATGCCCATTTCTTACAAGTGTTTTTCAATCATATCTTCCATTGGATTGAAACAAAAAATAGGATTTGATGTGAATGAAGTGATAAGTATTCAAATTCAGCATGGTGAAGTCCCTATTTTGTATCTTTCAATCTTTTTTAAACAATCTTAATCAAAATAACCAATTTCTATTTGTCCATATTGTTGTTGTATGCAAAGTAGCCATTTTCATTTTATTCTTAACTTATTGTCTTTTAACTGTATTCAGTCTAGGGACATTTATTTCTTGCGAAAACTACTAAATTTGAAGGGAGATGATGGCTTCAGGATGAATGAAGTGCTTGTGTCTCTGTGGTACATAATGGGTCTATGGCCTTTGGTTTATAGCATGCTGCTGCTCCCAACAGGTAGAAGGTACCTGCCATTCCTTAGCTTAGTCAATCAATGATCTCATGTACCTTTTTTCCTGCACTTACTTTTCCTTATGTGTTACTAGAAACAGTAAGGTTGGTTGGAAACTTAGAATAGGCCAATATCTAGCCAATGAGTCCACCAATGCTTATTCCTTAAATTATTTTTATTCCTGTAGAGAAATAATTCTATGCCTAATATACGTTGCTTCTATTCTTAAAATGCACCATGCTGTTGTTGGTAAATCTGGTTTTGTATCTCATACAAAACACACAGCGGAAGCAACAAACATGGATCTATTTCATTTATGATTGATAACATGCACTATATAAATTTCAGAATTTAATAACAAGATAGCGTACCTTGGTGTAGTAAAATTCAAAACAAAATATTAGAAGTACTTGGAAACACTTTTAATCTTCACTCCAATTCCACTTTACGCCCAAGAAGTGTGGTCTCTCAATCAGTTTCTAAGGGAGAATAATCGAGTGGCTTCACTCGCACATACACACTATTTCACAATGATGTATCTCTTTTTCTAATTTTTTAATAATAAATTTTGTATGTTTCTCCCTTTATATGTAACTGATTATCTAATTGGGCTGGCCTATTGGGCATTTCCAATTGGGTTTTAGTGTGTGGCTTGGAGTGGGACCAAAAAGGACCAATAAGACACTAGCTTCAATGGGCCTTGGGCTTTTCTGTCAACTTTTGACAAGTCCAAAATTACCATTAATTATATTCAATACCACTATATGAATATAATTGCACTCTAGGCCTTATTAATAAATTATATCCCAAGACTTTATTATACATATAACCCCTTCATTAAAATATTCATAGTAATACAAAGTCATAAATATAGACTGCCACTTTGAAAATTACTATATCTTAATCTTTGAGTACCCGGTTTAATCTTTTATGTTATTCATCATATATTTATGAAATCCAATTCCATAAATATATACTTTAGTAACTCCTTACTAAAGTGGTTGGGTCCAACACTTTGAATAACAAAACCCATTAAACTTATCTTAAGGGAATATTTTATATCTCTGTTAAGAAATTATGAATTCTATCTTGAGAATATATGTTCCATCAACACTAAATGTGGCTGCCCAACATATTGAGGTTTTGATCGTAACTTATAGATCTCACTCCTGATATATCAAAGCAACCTACACCTTATGATCAGGTTCATTATTCTCTCAGGATTTAGAGTTGATGTAAATAGAAGTCGTGAGATTTATTATTCATTTGACAGTCATTAAGAGAATAATAAATCTCACAGCGGTCCAGTTCAATATGTCTTGACTCTTAAAATATATCAACATATCAACTAGAAGTCTCCACTTTCATGATCAAGACAAATCATCTTAGTTGATATGCTATAGTTTTCGCAGATGAAATGCCCAATTTCATCACCGACTACGAACTAAAATTCTGAGTTTACAAAGAACTTGTGATTTATATTTTCTATGACTTTTCACATAAATCACATACTATGCATTTCATGACTAAGATAATGTCCTATTAGTTCATTTATAGTCTCATATGATTAAACAATTTAATTATTTATGTCATGTCAATAAATTGGGTTTCAGGGCATAAAGCCCAACAACTGTGCAGTCTACAGTCCACCCCATTCTAACTATCTAATACTAAATTTTTTTTTTTTAAAAACCTTATAAAAACCAAGAACATTTCTACCTTCTTGTTGAGCTATGCATTTATATTAAATTGTGTCTAATGCAGGGATTGTTGACCTAGAAATGCATTATTTTTATAGTTTTGATTCTTATCAAAATGTGGTTTTACCTAGATTTGTATCTCCATGCTTCGTGCAGAAATATGCTTTCATGGATATACTACATGAAAATAATATGTCATTTATCAATATTATACTACATCATGAATAGGTCATTTATGGAATCATGAATAGGTCATTTATACTACAACATCTTAGTCCTATAAATTAATATTGATAAATGACCTATTCATGATGTAGTATATTATTTTGCCATTAATTGTCCTCTCCTATTCATGATGTAGTATAATATTGATAATTGTCCTCTCCTACAGAAATTCCTTTATAAATAAATTTCATGTCCTCTCCATTCTCCAACAAGAATGATCATATATATTTTCGTAGAAGCACTCAAAATAGTTAATATGATAAAACAAGGCCACACGAAGCAAGCTCATTATGTTGATGACTTTGCCATGTGGTTTTACAAAGCACCGAAATTGTTCTTGAACAAAAATAAATATTGACACAAAAAATTATAATTGTCACAAAAAATTATAATTGTCCCATAGTCTGTTAATTTTTAATGAACAGTACTCGAGCCCATAAGCTCGAGTACTAAGGGGCCAATTTTTAATTTTTTTAATTTTTTTAATTTAGCTTTCCATGTCATCGTGCGATGGTGGATTAAAAAATATGGTACTCGAGCTCACCAAGCTCGAGTACTAGAAAAAATGGTAGATCACTATTTTTTTCGGAAACAGTGTTTTTTTGCAAAATATTTCAAGAATTGATGGTATTTGGCCATTTTAGCCTGGGATTAGTGTGCTGGTCTGATCTTTGGCTTTTTTTTCGAAACACTGAATGCAGCTTAAAAAAAATATGATTCATATCTATGTGAAGTTTGAAATAGGATGATACATGACATGACAAGACTATAACGATTTGCAACAATAAAATTGAACAAAATAAAAATAAAGGATAGATAACGTGAGAGATTTTTTTTTTTTTTTTGGAGAAAGATAACGTGAGAGAGTTAGCACCAAACAATCGGAGGGAAATTTCCAAAAGAAATTTTATTATTCAATTAAAACTATAAACAAAACTGAATCCTAGGTTCTTTAGAGTTCCAAACTTAATAGGAATAACAAAAAAAATTTAAAATTGTCTTGCAAGAAAATAAATTAGAATCCTACACCAAATAGGAAAAGAAAAAAACAAATTAAATGATTGGGCTTATATACTTAGGCCCAAATATTCGTTTGTTGGGCCATTTTCTTTTTACGTCTATGCTCATAGATCTGTGTAACTGAAGGCCCTATATCTTGTGTCTGCAGAGCACCATAGGAATTTTATACAGCAAGTCGATATGTTTCATATTCATCAGCAGTCATACTTTCTCGGATGATCTTCACAACTTGCCCACGTCTAAGCCCATAATACTTAGCAACTGGATCACGTACCAAAATCTGTGGTAGCTGGTTTTGATAGAAAAAAAATAAATAAATACAAGAAAATGTTAGAACTTGGAAGGATTGTCTTAGATTAGCCTGCCAATGTATATATCATAAATGAAGTAGACATCACAATTGATTCGGAATATTGGGGTTCAGGCATTTGCAGAGAAGATGGACAAACATGATTTTGAATTGGTATGCAATCCAAGGTAAACATGATCCTTGGTTCTTTTCCAATATCTGAGGAAGCCAAAATCCAATCCAATGTCAAACATGAAATAAACTAGAAGGATTTTCGTTAGAAAAGCAAGCCACGGCATATATCATATGTGAAGTAGACGTCAGATTTGAGTGCAAGCTTTGCTAGTTATAAACATTTGAAGAGAACATGGGCATACAACAATGGGGTAGAGAACAATGGGCACACATTGATTAAGAATTTCACATGTAATTCGAACTTTTAGTGGTTGAACTAGACAATGTACGGATGAACAAAAGTTCCCTCTTTCAAAGCCAAAGCTACCAGAGCTGGGAGTTGTTTTTGATTAGTCAGGATAGAGATGCTTCCGTGGCTGATTTTAGTGCAAGGAAACAATGGGGTGATGCATTGGGACCTTCAGTTTTCAAGATTGGGAGCCGGAAGCTACGGATAGGTTTATGGATTTAATCTGTTTAATGTTGGGGAACAGAAGGGGAGATGACAAGATGTGCTAGAGGCCCTCAAAGTGCAGAGGTTTTGAGGTAGGAGGCTATAACTGGTTGTTATGTAAGCCTACCTCAATCTCATTTCCATGGAAAATTATTTGGATATGAAAGATCCCTCCTAGAGTTGCCTTCTTCTCTTGGACTGCTGAGCTGGGGAAGATTTTGTCTATAGATAAATTATGGAAGAGAAGTATAATTGTTTATCGATTGGTGTGTTATGTGCAAACGAAATGGGGAAAAATGGGCCATCTGCTTCTACATTGTCCTATAGCTTCCAAGTTGTGGTCTTTGGTTTTTTGTGTGTTTGGTTTACATTGGGTTATGCCAAAGCGAGTAAAGGATCTGTTAGCATCTTGGCAGGGCAGTTTTGGCCTGCATCGTAATGTCGTAATCTGGAAGATGGTGCCACACTGTGTGATGTGGTGTCTTTGGAGGGAGAGGAATGCTAGAAGTTTTGAGGGATGTGAACAGTCTAGCATCAAGCTTAAATCCTTTTTCCTTCACTCCTTGATGGATTAGACTAGAGCTTTACAATTTGTTCTTGTTTTTCATTGTTAGACTTGCTTGAGCTTTTGTAATTTGAGAGGCCAGTGATTTTTGAGCTGCCAATTGAGATTGTTTATAGAAGGATTTTTTATTTTATTTTTTATTTTTAGCTTTAATTTTTTAAAAGAAAACCCCTATTAAAAGTAACTTTAATGTTAAGCATGGGAAACAGGAAGCTTACCAGTAGCTAAAATCTATTATTTCATGCGGAGTATTTTAAGTGGCAGAACCTGCTGTGTAGAGAAACAGTTTTGCTGTTCACTTGTGAGTAATTCCTCAGGCAGCAGCATCTACTGTCTTTGTTTATAGCTGAAACTCTCTCTTTCCTTACTGAAGTCTCAGCAAATATATCCTATCATCTCTCTTTCTTGTTTTTGTTTTACCAAATTCATTGCATGACAGGCCTTAAGAGTCAAATAAGGCTGTACTGCATGATTAACCAGTGTTTGACCTGTCTGTCTATGGGATAAATAGATATTAGAACAATATTGGTAGAATTTGGTTACAATTTAATATTATTTTACAAAAATTTGGGTAAGAAAATATTATTGTTGCTAAAAAATTATGTTGATGAGCCTTTTACAAGATGTCTTCCGTGTGTCCTTGTTGTAGCTTGTAACATTTCATTAACATTACACCATTTAATAATTTTGCATTAGATCAGATATTTAACCAAACCCACCATTAGATTATGACAGTGGGACAAATTTGGTAACCAGCTTACAATTGATTATGTGGTGGGTAAGGGTATGGAAAATTAGTGGTTTATAGCTTGGAAAAAAATAGGAACTAAGAGGCAGAGAGGGGCTGACACAAGGGTCATGTTGAAGGAATTATGGCATAGCAGGACACTTAAGTCTTTCTAAGGTTGCTTTGTGGCTAAAGCTGTGGAAAAAAGGTTTATAGTTGAGGTTTCAAAAGATCAAAGGAAATCTCCCTTTCCCCAACTATCGGGAAAAAAGGGGGAAAATCATTAAGATCAAAGGATAGCAAGAAATAAGAGACTGGGAAAGAGGAAGATTTCTTGGAAAGAGGGAGATTCCCTAGAGGGCACCCATGCCTTTCATAAACCAAAACCCAATTTCTCATTAATCACACACACACACACACAACCAACTTGTAATTGGACTAGCCCAAAAATTTCATATAAATGCCTATTAACATAAGTAGACACATGACATCTACTAATAGAATAAATCCTGTGGGCCTGCATCTAATCCATGGTCTTTGTCCAACAATCACAGAAATTGCAAAAGAATATCATCAGTTTCAAACATGTACAGAAGTAGAAATTAGACTGAAATAAGATCACACAGGACAAGCCAAACAAAACGTTATTAAAGCTCTTGAAGAGCCAAGAGAAATGAAAATGGAAGCTATGGTTCCTTGTACTCTTTTCAAAAATCAATGACAAATGCAAGTTTGTAAAGATATGACTCTTCATCAGAAAGCAATATTTAGCTGAGTGGCATTTGGTGCTTGCAAAAGCTGTAGAACAAATAAATCAACATGCCCTGGAATCTAAGAAGTGCAAATTTGAAGTTATTCAAGACTGACCTGTAAATCCTTTAATCCATACTTCTTCAGCATCTCCTTCTTTTCATCGTTGGTTAGTACTACATGTTTAGGAACTAAAACATGTTCTGTTATATTGACCACTAATTCTTTTTCCTGCATAAAGAGTTGACAAAAGCATTAGATCACCATCATTCAGCTCCTAAAGCAGCAGTTGCTGGTACTACCAAAACATCCCATGGCAATATTAGGAAAAGGAAAAGAAAGTTTTACAGCTACATGTAGAGATGTATCTGATTTACATCACCCACTACGAAAGCCAAATGTTGAGAAAAACTCTCCCACCCTTCACTTATACTTCACCATAATTCACACCCATGGGCCCTCCTACAAACCTTAGTACTCCACCCCCCCTTACCCTCTCCATATTTAGTGGCAATAACTGCCAAAGATGAGAAACTTCATGCCCAAACCTCCATAACAATTTCCCTAGTAAAACATGATTAAAGAACACAATCTTCCTGATCCCCAACCTGCCCATCTCAAAAGCTAAGTAAACCTTATCCCATGCCACAAAAGGGTATTTGAAACGCTACTCTGAAGCCCCCCCAAAGTTTCTCAGAATTCTTTCCAATCTATCAGCCACAGATTTAGGAATGGTAAATGACGATAGATAGTATGTTGGAAGGCTAGAAAGAGTACTCTTCAACAAAGTGAGTCTACAACCCTCTGATAAATAATTAAAAAAAGAAAAAGAAAAAATAGATGCACAATAATGGGTATCTTTCAAAAACATAAACATTGGCTGTTGAATATCATTAGAGAATTAGTGTTCACCTCAAAGACCTCCATGCGGATAAGTTTATTGACTTCTTCAACACCGTGTTTGGCTTGTGCTGTCAAACGGTTTTGAGCAACCACAATTGCACCGAAAATATTATCAGCTTTCAGACGCTGGGCCAAATTCTTTACTACTCCAGCACCAACTTGTCCATCAGGAAAGAAGACATAAATCTGGAACAAGGACAAGAGCAAAATAAGAAGCAAGCACACAAAAAATTGCAGACTTAAACTAAATATGCAAAATGAGGCACAAACAAGCGGACCTAATTTGACAGATCAAAAGGAGACCACCATAAGAAAGAACAGAAAAGAAACATGTAAAAAAAATTGCAAGAAAAACAAAGTGAATGAGCACTCATTTAATTTGAGGTTAATAAAATGATAGAAGTTCAACATCCTATGACTTTGGTTAGATTAATGCCAAACTAGAATGAGAACTAAAAACAAGGTGGAAAGTGATCTTACCATCAAACAAATTCTCAAGTTACTGCCAAAAACCTGAAACTAATTCTTCATATAGATTCAGGAATCTGGGTACCCCCATTCTTGTTTATAAATGGCCAAAAATGTAAAAGTAGGAAGTAAAAGATAAAACTGTAATTTTGTTACTATAAGAAAAAATATTTATTTATACTATACACTTCATAGAAGACAAACTAATAAATATCTTCTCTACTTTTTGTTCTATTATTTCTAGGTCAGATGGTTTAGACAAGCTCCTTTGGCCCTCATCTTTGAAGGGGTTGTATGAAGTTAGTAAGGGTTACCATTGCCTTAGTAACACTAATGTCTCCTTAGCTTCCTTTTAAACTGGTGGTTTTCTTGTGGCAACTTCTTCATAAAGCTTTGCCTCTCAGAACTGTTCTAGCTAGCAGAAGTATAACCACTGCTTTTTTGTGCCCCATTCTGTCAGGAGGAATCTTTTATCGTTCGTTACTTGCACTGTTGCTAGAGTCATTTTGCTTGGTTGTAATTTGACTCTTTGAGCTGATTTTCTTAATCCTTGCAATTTGCTTACATGGTTATCTACCTGGTTGGATAATACTCAATTCAAGAATGAACACAATCTATGGTTTTCCATTGTTCCAGTGACCACCTTATGGACTGTGGAGCAGAAGCAAATTTTTTTTTTTTGAAGATAATTAAGGGGATACTATGGCTACTTTAATATTTAGTAATTGTCTTATTTGCAGGTACATTGCAGGTTTTAAGAAGCAGGAAAATCACCAAAACCAGCAGACCTAATTATCTCAGTCTACATTTGGTGGTGCTGTGTTAGATTGGCAAATCCTACAGCCAGTGGAGGAGGCAAGGACAAGCACAACAACTGTGGAGTGGTAGCTTTTGTTGCAAAGAAGGAAGGGAAAAGAGTTTTGCCATGTTGCTCCAGGAAAGCTGTTGTGGGCATGACACAAGCAAAGCTTTTAGCTATGAGATAAGCAATGATTAAGGCTGCAGAATTGGGTTTTTGTTGCGTGGTGGTACTTCTGCATAGCAAATAAATTCAGGAGCATCTCTCAAAGGTGAAGATGCTGCCTTTGTATTGTACAATTTTTGTGATGCCTCAATTTGATTGATTGTGTGATGTGTATGGGTGTGTGATGAGTCCCACATCGGGTATTTACTGGGTAGATCTGGGCTTTATTAACAACTACAAGGAGTCTCAATTGTGACTAGTCCTTTTAAGGTATAGCGCAGATGTGGCTAGCGTTTTTCCTTAGATCGTTACATATGGTATTAGAGCCAGCCTGGTAATCCCATGTGGGCTCAGAGACACTACCCCACAAAATGGACTCTAACAAGGATGTTAGGGATTTAAGTGGGGGAGATTGTGATGCCCCCAATTTGATTGATTGTATGATGTGTGTGGGTATGTGATGAGTCCCACATCGGGTATTTACTAGGTAGATCTGGACTTTATTAACAACTACAAGGAGTCTTAATTGTGACTAGTTTTTTTGAGGTATAGCACAGATATGACTAGCGCTTTTCCTTGAGTCGTTACAATTTTGGTGGAAGATATAAGACATTGCCAACAGACAGTGATCAGGCTTAGCATACATACTGTTCGCCTTAAAATTTTTTGTAGTTGTTGCCAATTAGCTGATATGGTAGCTAATTGGCAACAAAATCTTATAGGAATGTAGCCTGGGTGTCTTCTTTTCAACTCTTTTCTTCTGTGGTATATATAATAAGAGGAAAAAATTGAAATTCTATTGTAAGGAGAAACTTATCTTTTTGTATTTTGCAAGGTATATAGGGGGAGAGTGGCTGGTGGGGTTCAAACCCCGGTACCCAGGCACCACAAGGGGTGCTGGAACCACTGGGGTATCCCTCAAACCGCAAGGAGAAACTTATCTTGACCACACACAAAATGATCCATAGAGCGAATACCAAAGTTGGGATTAAAGCTGAACTAAGTTGGGAAATCAATAAGAATGTTCACTTTGTCTTTCTACTCCTTTTACTTGAGAAAGAGAGAGAGGAGGAGGGGGGCTAAAAATTTAAAAGTTGAGCAAAATACAATATAGAACACTAGATTTTCTTGTATAAAATCTTTTTCTCAAAGATTTATCCCTTGATAAGTATACAACATTAATGAAGCTTTTGAGCAAGTGGAAAAACATTTTCCTTTTTCTTTTTGCATAAGTTTGTCATCCATGAGTAAGAGAAGGTGATCTATGCTGGATAACAAGGATATATATATATGAGACTGTAAACCAACGGCATCCCTTTATTTGATGCATTGAACAGTGAGACATGATAAATTTAAATCCAAGCAATGAAAGAAGAACAAAAATAAATCAATGAAAGGTAAATGTAAGTTCAAAGATAGGTAAAGGAACGGAGGAAAGATCTACTCTTAACTTAATGGGTGAACTACTGAACGAGCCGAGAACGAGTGATCTGAAGGAAAGAAGATAAAAAAGAAAAGGAAACCTATGCTTAACACACCCAACTCGTAGAACTACCACTCAGAAGACACATCCAGAAAGAAAGAAAGAGATGGCTGCATCTAAGGGTTTCTTATTAATTGAAGATAGCCAATATCATACCTGATCGGAGGAATCTTGTTCCTTGACTTTATGGATAAAAAGCTCATCCCTTTTAATTCTTTCACCAAAATGCTGAGTAAACTGCTGTCTTGTCATGTTGATCTCAGAATCGTCAACACTATAACCACGATCCCTCAGCATTTGAAACACTGTTTTTCGGACTTTATATATCCTTGAAACTTGTTCTGGTGTTGACATCTTTTAACTGGTAAGATTTAAAAGAGAGCTTGTCTGTTAGGTAGTGCCATGAAAAATCTCTTAAGATTCTATTATATATTGGGAGAAGATATTGCAATGCTACTTCTTAGTCAAAAGTCAAAATTTCAATATATTAACTAATAAAAGTTAAACGGATCATGACTAAAGATGCTTTATCTAGTTGAATGAAGCATTAATATTCAAAAAGAGTTGGCAGGACAACAACAACAACAAAGCCTTAGACACAAAATTTGGGGTTGGCTATGGATCCTCTACAAATTAGATTGGGTCAGTCACATGAACAATAAAAAAAAACAATGATAATATAAGCAGAAGGGAATTCCTGGTAACTCAATCTGTAACTCCATTTCCAGCAAAGATTATTTAATATCTTCAACTACACAAAGCTATATATATCTGTTGGATTACCAGCTAAAAACATTACAATGAGTATATTCAGATTAATTATATAATTTGAAAAAGCTTGATATATGGATTCAGAAATATGTAAGGCTGAATGTATCATTTTCATTGAGGAGACAATCCAAAACTTTTAACAAGATCACTTCAAGTCCTAAAAATTCTACGTAGAAAGATAATCAGGGAAATAGTATAAACCACTAGTATATATATACTTATATAGCATATAATATTTATGCATATGGAGAATGCACCAATTTTCATTAGTCCAAATTAGCATCTCCTACCCATAAAAAAATATGGATTGGAGGATGATGCCACAGGTTCAATCCCAAATTTGGTCTTTGAGTAAATTTGATCATCAGTTCATCACACACAAATACAATCCTCAAAAAAGAACATTCTCATTAATCAAGCTGAATTCTGTCCAGAATTGAGCTTGTTGAATACATAATGACCACAACCAAAGGGTACAATATATCTGAAACTTAAAAATATGCAATAAAAAAAAAAATTACACTAGTATATATATATATATATATATATATGAGCAAAATTATTTTTTTAAAGCACAATCTAGAGAAAGAACAAATGGGTTTCTAGATCATGAAAAGATAATATGAATGGAGAAGTTATCTGACGAGACAGCCACAAGTGGGACCCACATATGAAACAGACCAATGTGTATACATTCATACATACATTGAAATATATATATAATCCATGTATTGAACTTCAAATATTAGAATAAAATTGAAAGAATATGAAAATATAAAATTACCCAGATGGAATATTAAACATGAATTGCTAACTTAACTGTCAACGTGGCACCAAAACACACAAACACACACAGCATGACAACATAAATGAATCAATAAAATATATAAAAGCATGGGATTAAGGGTACCGGAACTTTGAGTTTGTGTTTATAGTACCTGGGTTTTTTTGCACAGACCTTGACAACCTCAAAATCTTGTCAGTGAACTGCGATTCTTAATCTTTGCAAAGCTAGACAGAGAGAGAGTATCTAAGTTTATCACGTTAGCTTAGACTCATGCAAAGGCAGCCTAATTGGGGTTTAGGGTTTTTCATCCCTTGTTGGGCCGTTAGGCCCAGCCCATCGTATCCCAATGCCAACAGTAACTTTTATGTGTAACGGGCTCTAGCCTTTAGTGTGGATAGATAAACAAGCCCAAAGTATAAAAAAAAATAATTAAAAAAAAATAATTTAGATTTTAATTAGCTCAACGGATAAAGTTTTTTATTTCTTGTATAAGAAATTTTGAGTTTAAACCTGCGTACATAAAAAATCATCAGGTTCTACTTCTAATTTTGTTTGCACAAAAAATCAATTAATAATTTAATATGAAGATAATGATTAACTTGTAAAAGAAGTTGGTATAGTTTTGATTTCTATGGTGTCTATTAAAAAAATCTTAAAATGAAGGCAAATAAGCAATGTCTAGAACATTAAGACCCTTAAGCTTTAGCTATGGGCAGGTTAGAATTCATAAAGGGCACTTTTATTTTTTTTATTTTATTATCATCCAATTCAAATTGAAAGGCTTGATATACTCATTAAAATAAAATAGGACACTCTCCTACTAATTCATATCTTCAAAACAAACTTATCCAAATTAAAAAAAAAAAAAAAAAAAAAAAAAAAAAAAAAAACTTCTCAGTCCACTTTGTATATTTCCTTCAAGACCATGTTCTAACATTTTTTATTTTTATTTTTATAACTTTACAATAACCATGTAAATATACATGATTACTATAACTTTATATTTTATTTTTATTCTCTCTCAACTCATAATTGTTACTTGTTGAAATCAACTGTTAGCAAAACTTAGCAGCAACTTGCCAATTAAACCTTGATGTGAGCGAGCCAATAGGCCATGATTGTCTTTTTGAAACCAGTAAACCTGTTAAGTATCCTTGATTGGTTTATAAAAAGCTTTTCAAAATGGGGTTTTATTTTTTTTATTTTTTTCCAAATTCAAAAGATTGGACCGATTTTAGTCGTGACTTTCGACTTTTCACGGGGAAGTGGATGATGGTAGTCAAATCTTGCCAATCAAAAAGACTGAAAATTTTATTAATCCTTGAAGTCCATCAAGGCATCAATAGGCCGTAAGCTTTTGGGCTTGCTCAACAGACCATATCTTTTTATGACCTTTCAGCTGTAGGATAAGTCAAACATATCTTACAAATTGAAATAATGAAAACAAATATATGCAATGCATATATATATATATATATATATATATATATGGTGCCCGTTAAAAAATTGCTTTATGTCAATTTTTTTTGCTTTATATTAGATTTTTTATTGGCTTTATAGGATGTGAAGTCAGTAGAGCTAATTTTTTGAGTTTTACTTATCACTTTAATTGTATTTTCAGCTTCTCTCATTAATTTATGCCAATATTTTATTAACAGGACCCTACAATAACTCATCTTTAATGGGGCACCATACGATACCCATTAACATTTTCCAATATATTTTAAAGGGTAAACCTTATGGTGTTAGGCTTAGGTTCAATGTCCAATAGTATTGGACTCGTTGAGATGATGACATGTGTCAACTTTTAGACACGTGTCACCATCTGATCGGGTTTAGTGCATTAGATGCATTGGATCTAAACCAAGCCCAACCTTATGTGCACATTAGGTTCGTTGATTAATACCACCACGTATCTTTAGTGTGGTGATCATTCTACAAGTATAAGTATTTGCGAGGTGTGAAGGGCAAGAGCCGGAGTTCAAGTTTTCAGGAAGGAATTTCACATATATATACATTTAGATTATGTTAGAGTAGAATTTCTATCTTGTAAAAAAAAAAAAAAAAAAGGTTTGTTGATTAAATTCAACCATGTGATTGTGTTAATTAATCAGCCCTATTTTTGAATTTAATTATGTTTGAATAAGATAACATTATTTTTTTTATCCTAATCAGTTTAACCATAAAATTTAATTTAATTAATAAATTCAAAATATAGCATCTAAGTAATTGCACATAAATTTTAACCCATCAATCAAATTCTTACAAGTAGATTGCTTTTATTTGTGGGTTCTAGTTAATTCAACTGGTAAAATCTCTAATGGTTATTTGTGGATTCTAGATCTGGAGTTCAATCCCCGCTTGCACAAAAAACTGATTGATGTCTTGATCTGATAATAAAGAGCATCATTAAAAGTCTCTAATGGTTCTAGTTAATTCAACTGATAAAGTCTCTAATGTTTATTTGTGGGTTTTAGATTTGGAGTTCAATCCCCGCTTGCATCAAAAACTGATTGGTGTCTTGGTCTGATGATAAAGAGCATTATTAAGAGCCAGTTTGTTTAGGCGTATTGAGAGAGCTAAATGGCCGTTTATCAAATCGCATAAATCAAAAATATGTTTGGCTGGGCGAAATTTATGGGATTGCGTTTTTGAATAAGTAGATTTTTGCGTTTCAGGAAAAGCAATTTCTCGTTGCGATTTCGATATCGCGCGATTTGCAAATCGTGATTCCACCAATATTTTTTGCTGAAAACCAAAAATAGCCTCCAGTCCTCTCCCTTTACCGTTGCGTCTCCAGTCCTCTCCCTTCACCATATATATCAGTGGAGTCAATACCGGTACAGAAACACGGCTATTTCGTACCGCTTTTTGTACCGGAGCTTACCGCGTTGTATCGGCAAAACCAGGAAAAAAATCGGATACTGGACGGTAAAAGAAAAACAAGAAAATTGGAAATTAAGTGATTTACAGTAAAAGAAAATACCATGTAACCTATGATACCGCCATCGCCAGCATTGTTCCGAAAGTGACCAGCCATTCTTCTTCTTCTTCATGCCCATCCCTCCATCCATCTGCACTTTTTAAGTTTTTATTTCTGAAGGCTTTAGTTGATTGTTTAGTTGTGACTTTTAATAGTAAAAAACTTAAAAAGTAAAAGGAGGTTTGCTTTTTGTTTGTAACTTGTGGCAGTGTGCCCTCTGACACACCCACGTGAATTGTTATAAAATTTTGAGATTTCAAATTTGATTTTTTTTTTTTTTCCTAATGCAAAGTAGTTTAAAGAGTATTTTAACTTTTAAATTTATTATTATTATTATTATTAAAAAAAAAGTAGGAACATCAATTCCCTATTATTGTTAACATTACCTAGTTGAAATTTTAACTAGAGATTAACATATTAAATGAGATAAAAATTTATAAATTTAAACTTTTTAATAAATAATATAAATTTTGGTTATATATATATATATATATATATATATATATATATAATAGTGGTAAATCCGAAACGGTACATAGGAAAAATGACAATATAACCTTCAAAAAAGAGTTAAGTACTTTTTTGGAATTTACATTCAAAACAGCTATTTTTAAAACAATTTATCCAAACGCTTAATATGGCTTTAAAAATAGAAAACGCATATTTTCACATTTTTACCAAACACTTATATGTGGTTTTTAAAATGGAGTTTTCAAAACGCACATTTTAAAAACGCTTGTTTTTAAAACATTCATTTTGAAATAGCTTATCCAAACAGGTCCTAAAAGTGGACGTCATAGGTTGAACCTCTATATAAAAAAAGGAAAAAAAAAAGATTGCTTTTATCTGTGACCTTTCCAACATCATTGGTATCTTGTCCAATCATACCTATTTATTTGTTCAATGTTAATTAATAGGGAATGACCAAATTCGTATACAAGTTGTATCCCAAATGATATTCGCTAATCACCACTTAATTAAACATACATCACGATTAAAGTCAAGGGATACAAAATTTAGGTCACGTTTGGTATGTTATAATAGATACTGCAATGAAATGGTAATTCATGAGGAATAACTATTTTGGTTGCATATATATATATATATATATATATATATATATAGAAATAATTACAACATGCTGCTAACCCCGCAACTCGAATCCTTTCCCCTCTAAACCCCCAAGCACTTTATGCATGGGAAAGTGCCAATTCAACTCCAAGGCCTTTGGCATTTGGTTGCATATTTGTTATAGGGAGTATTTATTTTTAGTAGTAACTATTCTTAATGAATAAATGATAATACTTATTATATTATAACATATTTAAATATCATTCCCATCATAATCTTCTTTTAGTGTACCAAACTTACTATAATTTGATTAGTCAAAAGTCGTAATTCTCAAAACATCTCTTCCTTAAAAAAAAAATCATAACAATAAAAATACTTGTCTGTAACACACACACACTCATATATATATATATATATATAATTTTTTTTTTTTAAAATTCCCACTAAAATAATCTTTTATGGCATTATAGATTAGATTGGGTCAACTTAGTGAAGTTAAGTAAGACAAACTTGTGATAGGCCGCCCCTATTGGGATGTTCTATTAAACTTGAATTGGGATTATCCGCTAACAATTACAAATGGTACTCATTTTTCATATTATCTAACTCACTGGTACATAAAATATTGCAATACTTGAATCCTCAAAATAGCACCCTCATATTCGCCACTAGGCCTTGTAGCCTAGTGACACCTGGTTTCATCGTATACCTTTAGCTCGGGGTTCTATCCCCGCATTTACCTAGAAAAAAAAAAAAAATAGCAACCTCATATTCAACAATGTCTTTCTCAAAATTAGGGGGCGTTTGGATTGCCTATTTCCATAATTCAATTCTTTGTTTGCATAACTCATAACTCAAAAATGGTGGGCTATATAGCAAAAAGGTTGTTTGGCAAACGATAACTCTGTTTTCATCACTCAATTCTTTGATTTTTGAGTTATGAGTTATGGAAACTGAAAATAGCCAAATGTGTTTTCAATTTCTATAACTCATAACTCAATGGCATTTTTGTAATTAAACACACATGAGGGATCCGCAAATAGTACCAGCTGCAACTTTTGACCACTTTTGACTTTTTTTTTTTTTTTTTTTTTTTTCTCTTGGGTTGGCTATTCATTGTTTTTTTTTTTCTTTTTTTCTTTTTCCTGGGTTGGCTGTTAGTTTATTTTATTTTATTTTATTTTATTTTAAAATTTTTAATAGCTTCAGTGAGTTTGGGTGCTGAAAAAAAAAGAGAAAAAAAAAAAAGAAAAAGCTGCACCGGCTGACAAGTATGGGCCCACAAATAGTGTGAAAAATATTGAGTAATGAAAATTGGGTGATGATGCCAAACGGGTGTGAAAAATTGAGCGATGAGTGATGAGTGATGAGTGATGGAAATTGAGTGATGAAAATTGAGTGATAAAAAAAAATGAAGCCATACAGCCCCTTAGCCTCCTCTCTTGCTCTACTAACCATTTTTCTTCTTTTCAAATTCAAACCTACTTTTGGTGTCCACCCTCTGTTTCACATTTGTTCATCAAATCATCAGAATTTTACCGCCAATGACCCTTATGAAACAAATCTAAAAGAGCTCACACTCTATCTTTCACATGAAACAGCAACAAAGGGTTTCAGTGTTGGTTCCAAGGGTCATGGCCAACACCAAGTATATGGAGTTGCTCTTTGTCGTGGTGATGTCTTAGATATAGAATGCTCTACGTGTGTTGTTACTGCAAGCAAAGAAATTCGAAATCTTTGCCCATATAACAAGGGTGCAACAATTTGGTATGACCATTGCCTATATAAGTATCAAAGTGACGATATGTTTGGCCAAATTGACTATGAAAAGTGAAAACATAGTGTTGATGTGCAACAATCAAAATGTAACTCAGACTTCACCATTCAAACAAGGGATATAAAATTTGTTGACCCACGTAGCTTACGATTCTGTGATGACGAAAAGTATGGATGCAATTGGAAGATGAGAGCTTGATGGTTCAAACAAACTCTATGGATTGACTCACTGTACAAGGGACATTTCTAGCTCTGATTGTGAATTTTGTCTTGAATTCGCAATCACAAAACATTCCCATGATTGTGATGGGAAACATGGAGGAAGGTTTTTAGGTGGGAGTTGCAATGTGAGATATGAACTATACAAGTTTTTCAATACTTAGATGTTTAGATGATCAAGGGAAGAATAAAAGTTCTACTTATTTTCACTTACAAGGGAATAGATTATTATTTATTTTTCATTAACAACATATGCAGTACAAATATCATTTAGTTATTTGATTATGTTATTAATATTATTATGAATAGCTATCTCTTATTAGAAGTCTAGTAATAGTTATTTCTTAACTCACATACGGTATGCATTTGGATTAGTTTTTTTGCTGAAAGTTGGACTAAGTATAGTGATATTAAGAAAGTGAGGTTTCAAAAAATTTTCATAAACAATTAGCTAAAAAGCTAAACCAGTAACCACAACCATATTTCCTTCTTTGCCAATGACCTTACTGATGTCGGTAATCGCAAGGGACAGAATGAAAAGAGCAAGGGTGATAAGCTCATCAAGATTTGTATTAATGGTGATTGAGAGGAAAATGGATTAGCTTTGAATTTTGGTTTGTGCGGTGCTCTGGGTTTTGTTTTTTTTTTTTGGTTGATGGGCTACATATTGTTGTAATTATGTGAGAAATTCAATTTTTTTTTTTAATATTAATTTCTTAAGCTTTCATTGAATTTTGTTTAACCCAAGACTCGATTGAGATCCAACTAAGGGTGGCAAAATTGGACACGACCCGTGAACCCGATACTACATGATATGAAATTAGCAGGTTATGGGTTGAAACTTAACGGGTTCATGTCATATTCGGATTGACACAGCTAACCCGTTTAATAAACGGGTTGAATTAGTGTTGAACATATAGAACCCGTTTGACCCATTTGACCCGTTTAATTAAATGACATTTTACCAATATACCCTTCAAACTCTAGGTATATAAACTTATTAGTTGTTGTGATTTATTTTCTTTGACATATTGTGATTGATTATTTGTGATATTGTGATATGCTTTAGTTTTGAATAATTATTTTTGATGCAATTACCGTTAGTTTTGAATTTTATATTAAAAAAATTTATTTGTTTGTTTTTTCATAATTTTTTTTTCTTCATTTTGATAAAATCTAATAAACAGGTCGACATGACAGACTCATTTAATAAATGGGTCGTATTAGGGTTAAAGAATCTTGACCCGTTTAATAATATTGCCACCCCTAAATCCAACTGTTCACTCAAAAGAGAGATTTAGATGGAGATTCACCCGATCATGCAATTAGTAGCGGGTTCCATCAATATGCACTCGATATGATCAAGTCTAGTGATAGATTATCCCTCAACTCGAATCTGATGGATTTATGACCACGGACCACCCCTAACCACAATATTATTTACAAATAATAATCATATTATTTATAGATATAAATTGTTGAAAAAAAAAAAAAAACTATAAAAAAGAGGGTAAACACTGTTCAAATTTCTTAATTACAAGAAAGTTAGACTTTCTTTTCCTTTGGTTACTCTTGTAATAACTGATTTACCAGCTGACAAAACATGCTGATCTTTTCCTCTTAAATCAATGAAGTAAAATAATCATATAAAACAAGAGGTAAAGTAATGTATTTTTTTACTTATATTTTGATATATAGTACTGCATATGAGAAAAAAATTAACTTTCAATTAGTAATGAAAGTATTGAATTAATTATCAATCATATTACAGATATTTGACATATTTGACTGGTCTGAATAATTATTAAAAAAAAAAAAAAAAGAACTCATCAAATTTTAAATTGATTATTGAATGGAATACTCCCATTTCATATGATGGGAGTTGCCGGTGTATTGGGTGTTGCTCTTCCATGCACTACTCATATAATGCAAATACATTCAGTGCTCTATTTCATTATATTCCATCCATGTCCCAATTACATTCATTTCCTTTCGGTTTCATTGAGATAAGAGACGCCGTTTCTAGTCTATATGTTTCTATTTCTAGTCTATACATACATAGAAAGTTTAAAAATCCGCAGCACTGGCTCTACGAAGTTAGAATTGAATCTTTCTGTTGGCTTTCCGAAAAATTCATTCATGAATAAGATGTTCCATCAACAGCTGGCAAGCGAGTAGACATGCTTCTATGCAATCCTACCTCTCAATCCCGAAGTGTTAGGACAGGCTAAACCCCACATAAATTTCAATCATTTATCAAGCTTGTAGGCCTATGGAAAATGCCAAATAATATATACTTTTTTGTTTGTCCAATGTTTAAGTGTGCTAGCACTTATACCAAACAACATGGTTTCAAAATTCTGTTGGCTTCCAGTCTAATTGGAAAAAAAGGGTTGATATGAGAGGGAAAATAAGATACATAATAGCAAATACAAGGTAGTAAAACCAACTTTCAATTCCACATAAAATAACAAAAATAAAAATACTATGTTTTCTCTCATACATGATACTGTCAATTACAGGCGAATTGGAAAGAAAATGCCAGTTACCATTAGGACAAGGAGAAAAGGGAAAAAAATTGAAGCAGATTCTAGTTGTTCCAATATATTCATCTAACACCAAATCAAAGAAATCTAAACTTCAACCAAAAAAAAAAAAAAAGGCAACTAAAGACTTCATACATATTTCTCACACAATCAAAACCCATAGAATTCTACACATCAATATATATACTTCTCCAACAGAATGGTTACACAGAATCAGGGTACAAACCCAATATCTTTGAAGTATTCATGCTCAAGAGCACTCCTGGCTGTAATTCTTCTGCTGGGATCGAAGCAGAGCATTTTCTGGAACATGATACAGAAATGCATAATCAGTAGGAAAACATAGTTGATGTAATGTATAACATTGTATCCATTTGTGTATCATCCGTAATTATATGGTTTAGCCCATGGGAAGCTTCTAGATGTCGGAAGCAGATAAAGTGTCCTCAAGCAGATGGGGCTTTTTTCATCTGATGAAACCATGAAATAGGAACTTGTTTCCAGGTGAACATAGTAGAGCTACTAGTTCTTCTTCTTTTTTGGGCATTACGCCCTTACCCCCCCCACCCCCCCCAAAAAAAAAAAAAAAAAAAATCAAAGGGTATTCAGGCAGTTGACAAAATTTTTTTTTTTTTACCTAACTCATAAATGCTTGAGTAAAATAATAAACTTAAGTGACTAAGAAGCCATCATTGAATTAAAAGATTTGGAATTATCATCTTGTCCCCGACAGGTATACAACTATAATAGATGCGATATCAAATGCAAACTTACAGAAAGCAGATCAACTCCAGCTGAATCAAGACTTGGAACCACAGTAGCCAGATCCTGTGTGGCAAGGATGCATCTTTTAAAATTTTAACAAGATATATCATTAGGAATTGATAGTTTTTTTTAATGGTACTGGTAATGGAAATTTATGGACCACAGTATCACATATGCTTAGTTACCTTGGAGGGCCATTTGGGAAAGGTAGATTTGTAATCAGGCAAAGATGTCACACCAGGCCATGTATTGTCATTTGGAGTACCTAAGACTCTTCATATATATAAAAGGAAAAAATGAAAAAAAAAGAAAGAAAGGTATGAAAATATAATAATATACATCCACATCTGGAAGAAACATTATGTACTTCTTTCATGATTGTTTTCATTTATTTTACTATTTCACAAGAACTTCCACCCTTATTTTCTTTCAACTGTTCTAAATGAATGAATCCCACCAATGTGAACATACTTTATCATTCTTTTCATTGGCCATATATATACAAATGAGGCATAAAAATGACCACAGCACCAAAGCAACCATACAAGCTAACTACCTTTTCTTTTCACATTAGTTTTCTTTAGATTTTTGGTGAATTCGTGTGTCTCTGTGTATATTCTGTTGCCGCAAGAAGGGGGGAGGGTTTGATGGAATTTTCATCAGGCAATTTAGAGCAACAACCAGTTCCCAGTAATATGCACTTTAAAATCAAAAGAGTGACTTTTCAGGGAAAATATGAACTATTTAAGGTTTTCACCACAAACTTATGAGCAGCAGCCACCATTTCAGTTCACATATGATATACCTATACATGACTTACAAAGTGTAAGTTTATGGGAGAGCATCAACTGAGAGAGAGAGAGCTTATATTCAATGGGTCAAACTTTACATGTGCACATCCAATAATTGTAAACCACACGATTTCATTTTTTTCATCAATTGTTCAAGGTCTGGTCATCTAATTATATATTCATTGTGCATCTAGAATGCAACCCAGCACATGTTTGGTTTGATTTTTCATCAAAACCACATACAGAGCATATACTCATAAAATTTTGGGCAATTAATATTTCTACAATATTTAGCATCCCAAAATTGTTGACTGTTGAGATGTTACTTGAACCAAAATTTAGCAGAATGCCACAATATATACAACCATTATCCATTCCAGCATAAAAAAGGGGGAACAAGTATGTAATATATGTATAACAAAGATGTCAAAATACACTAGCTTAAAGCAAAACAAAAAAGTAGACAATCTGGTCATTTTACTCGCACATATTTCATAAAAATCTGGGGCCACTTTATCCAGCCACATTGATCTATTTTGGGAAATGGATAGTCTATTAACATGCATAATATAATATTTATTCATAGCACATGCAGTCATCCTTCCATACATATGGATGCAACTAAATTCTCAATGAAAATTGATGATGAAAAATGTTGAAGGGAAGCTGTTCACCTGAAAATCTTAAATAGCTCATCAATCTCAGAGTCCCCAGGAAATAATGCTCGCTGGTTAACCATCTCAGCAAATATACATCCAACTGACCACACATCAACAGGGGTAGAGTAGTGGCGGGATCCAAGCAATATTTCTGGAGCTCTGTACCACAGGGTCACCACCTAAAAAAAGTTAACAGAATCATCAATCAGGAACAAAAATAAGTGATGGATTGAAATTGTTATTCGTTACTCAAATTTCTTATTAAGTGATAGTAGAAGTATTAGAAACATAAGATACAACAAAATTTTAATTTTTTTAAATATATTTTTGAGTTTTAACCATATAGATTTGTCAAAAATTCTGCTGTCCATCAAGGGATGCATTATGGGCTATTTAACAATTCAAGAACAAAATTTTTACATTGATTCAGTCCAAGAAATGCCTTGGGTAATTCTACTAGAATTAGCCATGAACAACCAAGTCCGAAAACTTGTTGGTAGAAAATCCACTGCCATATCATGCATTTTAAGCTTTTTATAGGGATTGAGAAAAAAAAATCAGTTCTGCTAGACTACAAGAGCCACGTGGCCCACATCACTAATTCACTACTGGCAAGAACCTACACATCTTTTCTTTACTTTTTGTATATTCCATTTTTTAGAGAAAGAAAACATACACAACTCACAGGCTCGTACAAGATTGAACCTATATGATGCAGCTCAAGCCCTTTTAATTGGGGAGGGGTTGCCACTCAATCCAAAGACCATAAGTTTTACTTTTCCATTGTTACTTAGAGGTGGAAGTAAAATCATCATAGTGTTCAAATTTTGGCAATGAACAGCAAAAGCCTAGAGCAATTGCAACAACTAAAAAAAATAATACCCTATTATTGGAGAAACACAAATAAGAACATTAGGAAAATTGAGCCCAATGTATATTTATACCTCATGTGTAAATGTTCTGACTGGAATACCAAATGCTCGGGCCAGTCCAAAGTCGGCAAGCTTTAGCGCGTTCGTACGGCGATCTATTAGCAAATTTTGGGGTTTCAAATCTCGGTGAAGAACTCTATGAGAATGACAATAAGCAATGCCACGGAGAATTTGATAAAGGAACATCTGCAGAAATGAAAGATATCCCCAATTGAAAATTTTTGCAAGTAGTCCTGTTGCATAATTATTGCCATATTTAAAACCAGACTCAAGATGAACCAGAGAAAAGGTTCAGGAAGAATATATTTAAACCTAGAAAAATTAACCAAAACAAATATTATAGTAAGAACATGGTCATCATATTAGATTGCGTTAACAAGTCCTTTAAATATGCTCAACAGGTAAAAGAGACAGGCTAAAAATGTAATAAATGACACATATATTGGGCTGGCAAATTCATGGTTGGTGCCTGACAGGAATTGACAAAAGCGAAAATTATTTCACCAAATATCAACAAATAAAAAAAAAAAAAAAAAAAAAAAAAAGAGAAAGAGAAAGAAAAAAGAACAATCAGAAGCACCATCACTCTAACTTCATCATAGAGGTTGTAAGGCACCACAGGTCCACAACCAAGATATGGCATGCACCTGATGTGAAAATACTTTTATTTGCCAATTAGATAACTGCTGAATGACTATAATTCTTTCACTCAAAAGATCACACAATCAATAAATAAAATTTTAAAAATTAAAAAAAAAAAAAAACAGAAAAATAGTCATATTGCACGGATATACAAACCTCTGATGGCAGAAAGCAGCTCACTTACTTTTATTTGACGTAGATCCTTTGCAAATTCTGGAGATGAATCCATGTACTTCTTAAGATCCAAGTCAAGGTACTCAAAAACCAGATATAAGCGCTTCTCACTGTGCACAACATCCTGTAACCTGTCAAACACAAATTCATCACCATGCTAAACAATCATACACCACATAGAGACTAAAACTAATGCCATTGTTTTAGTTAAGGCTACTCTTATGAGAACTAACATGCTCAGAGTAGAATGTTAATTGTCTAGCACTTACCTAGAAAGAAAAAAAAAAAAAAAAACAAAAGCATATCTATCCATAGGTGATAAGCCATTTAACCCCAAGAATTGCCATTGTGCTGAAGTGACACCTGTGATTGATTGAGGTGGAATTTGAAAGGGAATGGGGGTTTTTGATGTTCGTTCATTCTAAGATGCCTTAAGGGGCACCTCTGAAATGACTTTTTCTTAGAAGAGTATTTGGTCTGTCAAGGCCCCTAGGAGGATTTCTTTCTTTGTATGGACGGTAGCATGGGGAAGATCCTCACTCATGATAATCTTATTAAGAGAGGATACACGCTAGTAGGGTGGTGTTGTATAAGTTACACGTGCACATTGTGGGTCTTGAACCCACAAGCTTAACGACATCTCCTTAAGGAAGGAGAAAGTATCATTTCACTCATTTGAGCTAGAGTTCACTGGTGACCTTATTTAGATTGTGTTGATCACTATTTTTTCTTATCTTTCCATTTCAACCAAAGCTGAATTATATCAATAATAAGAAATTAGATGATGCTGAAAGAAAACCAGAGGTCAAAAACAGTTCCTGAACCATGACTTTAAAGTTTAAAATACTACATCAAAGTGAAAGGAACAGGGGAATAATAACGAAGTTGGCCCAATACATGAGCTAGAAGGCTAAATGAAAATCTCAAGAGAAGAGCTTGCCTTGATATTACAGTTCTATATGCACATACTACTTTCCATCCCTTCAGATGCAGATATTTTTATCTTTGTCATTAATTCCATGATTGGGCAAGAGAAATTATATATGTAGTGGACAACATGGCACAAGTAGAATCTTTGTTCCTGACACGCTCATCCTTATTTATATGCATAATCCTGCTTTAATGAGATCAGAGAACCCCATAAATCTAATGAATACCTGACAATGTTCCCATGCTGCATTTCTTTCAAGAGGGAGATTTCCCGTATTGCTGTGCTTGGTACTCCCTCATCTTCCTGCTCCAAGCGAATCTTCTTTAAAGCTATAGTCTCATTAGTCGTACGGTCACGAGCCTTATAAACCACACCATAGGTTCCTTCCCCAATCTTCTCAACTTTCTCATACTGTAACATTCACAAACATCATAATATCATAAGAATTGCTAATTTAATTATTCACAAACTAACAAAGTAAAAAGTGAAATATCTTTCACTTACCTGCTCCATCCAGTCCAGGTAAAAAAAATCCTCTTTGCTCAAGCTGAAGTTACAATGCCAGAGGAGACTGGTGCAGCCATTGCATGGTTAAAGAAAAAATATCCTTTGAAAGCCTAAGATTAAGGTAAAGCCCAAGAATAAGTGTCCTTGATAGCTGATTAGGTCATTATTATTTTGTGTCATGTTTTGTTGGTTTTTTTAGGATCAAGGGAATTTTGTAATTCAGTATTTGTTGGTTATGGATTAGGCAACTATTATTTAGTTTATGGGAAGTGCATATGTGTTTTGACCCAATTTAATCAGTAGTTAATTTACTATTCAAAGTAGGACTTCTAGTTTTATTAGGAAAAATTAAGAGATGGAATCTATATAAAAGTATCATTGTACCCAAATAAGAAAAGAGTTTTTGTGATAAAAAGCAATAGAGTTTTATACTAATCAACCAATTATACAATGGGTCTAACATAAGGATCAAGGAAAGAGGGACTAACAGTATAAATCTTATCCCCTTCCCTTGCCATGTTAGCAAGTACATTAACATCTTTGTTCATCACAGATTTAACGCAATGGAATGAAATTGCACTAAAATTAGCTTAGAGAGCGGATATCATCTACTAAAAGACCTAACTGTGATAGATTAGGAGCCTTGTTGGATATATCCTGCAACAGGGACTGGTTGATATTAACATTACTATTCATGTGTAAATTCTATTTTATTTTCTTCCCGCCTCTTTGCAACCTTAAATCAACTATTTTCCTTTCCCTACCAAAACCAAAAGCCTAAACATATCCTCAGCCTAAGCCTATCACAAGAACACATTGACAGATTTTCCAATATGTCCTAAGACAGATACAAAAAAGTTTTCAAACCAGTAAAGTTATATCATAAAAGAGTTTCTATGGATTAACAAGACAAGCAGATATGCATAGCACTAAACAGGAAAAGCCAGAGAGTAAGAGCACACCATTTTTTCCCACCAATTGTCAGTCAAGATGAAGCTAATGACACCCAATTCCTTCCACCTTTCAACATGCTCTTTCAAGAACTTCCATAATATAATAGGGAATTCAAATTATCAAGCAGCTTGGTCCAGCATTACATGTCTTTTTATGAGTTTCGCTGGCATTTTATCACACATGAAAAATTCTCATTTTTTTTACTTTCCTTTTTTCTGGTTTTTCCTAAGAGCACAAAGCATAATAGAATACATCTAAAGGATCTAATGTTCTCCATATCAACTCTACAAAAGATGATCGTATTGAATGCAAACAGCAGGTGTGAGATGGTCATATCCTCCCCATTTCTCTCCTCCATCTTAAACCCCTTCATCCTCCCTCCCACAACTACCCTTCCAATCATTTTTTGAGCACTTACATAATTAAAAGACACAAAAGAAGTAAAAATGAGTCTTCTCTCAAACCCCTAGAGCCCAAATAAAAGCCTAGCAAGTTACTATTAACAAGCATAGAAAACCTGACGGAAGATATACAAGTCCTAATTCTAGGTCCTCCATCTCTCCCCAAACCTATATCACTTTAGCATGTAGAGATGGCCATCCCAATTCACATGATTATAACCCTTATCTATGTCAAATTTACAAATTAATCAGGACATCTTACTCCAAACTCTACTATCCATTAATTCATTCACTATCTATACATAATCTAAAATCCTTGTGTCCCTTACAAAATTCACTTTGCAAATCAAATACCAACTAGCCTGCTACCCTCCTCAATCTATTTTCCAACACATTCGATAGTATCTTGTAAAAACTTCCCACCAAACTAATTGGTCAAAAATCTCTAAATATTCAACGCACCTAGAAACATCTTTGGTAAAAAGGCTATTATAGTGTATAGTATTAGTGAATAGCCGGCAACTCAACTATCATCACCACTAACCAATACTAGGAAACAGATAACAGCATATAAAAACTGCTTCATTGCTAACAATCATAATCTATGCATTCAAATGTGCTAATAATAACAGTATAATTAAGCATAAGGCAATTCCAAAATATGATTTATGAACAGAACAAGTTCAATTCTATGCATTAAAATGAGCTACAGAGTTCACATACATAATCAAATTTCCACAATGTGTCAATCCCTAAGCAACATACAATAATTATTAACTCATGGAAACATTAATATCACAGAAATAACAAAACCCAACTTGGGAATTTCAGAAATCAAACACAATTATAGTTAAAAATGAAGCAGAACTCAGAGCAAGATCGGGCTTGGTAAGGCATGAAATCCAAACAAAACTTAAAACCCACAAACAATAACCATTTTTGAAGGGAGATCTAAACCCAAAATGGTGATCAGAGATCACCTTTGAAGCCTAGTAATGTGGCTGACGGCTCTCTCTCTCTTGCTTTCTCTCTCTAAAGTGTGAAGTCAAGTCAGCACAAGAGTGAGAAAATGGAGTGGAATTTTGATATATAAAAGGTCAATGGTTGGCGGGTTTTGTAACGGATATGGGTCACTCACACTTTTTTCTGACTCCCTAGTGGGCTGTGCACCATGGTTTACATGTCTGCCTACCAATATGGGCTGTACTAATACAGGTGTCAGTTTATATTCTACTAGGTGATTGGAGTAAATCTAGGAACACAAACTTTTCCATAACTATTCTACGTAGTAAATTATGTTTCGCTATGCCCGGACTCTGTTGTTGATCCTTCTACTTCTTAGTTTTATAATATCTCCCTTTTACCCAAAAAAACAGATTGTGTTTTCCTATTTGTCACTTTCATATAGATTTATTATTATTATTATTTTTTTTTCACCGTTCACATAGTCTATCATGTTAGATTTGTGGTTAATTGTGGCGCAAAAGTTTGTGGTTCTAAATTTTGTATTGATATTGTAGAATTTCAATGCACATTCATCATGTATTTCACACTTTTATTTGGGACTAAATTACAAATTACACTCTCAAACTTTGTCCAAAATTCAATTCAATCATGTAATTTCATTTTCGTTCAACTCAACCCTCTAACGTTTAACTTTGTACCATTCAATCATCCTGTCTACTTCCATTAGAAAATTGCTTTTAACCTTGTACCATTCAATCATCCCGTCTACTTCCATTAGAACATTGCCATTATAAGTTTCCTACAACGAGACCAAAAAACAATGTTGTTTTAGTGGTTACTAACAACGCAATTCTAGTGAAAATTAATAGAATGACTAAATTAAATAATTGAAATTTAGAGGACTAGACTAAATGAAAGTGAATTTACATGTTTGAATTGAATTTTAGGCAAAGTTAAAGAGTATAAGTTGTGATTTTGCCTTTTTTTTAATCATTATTGGCATGATTTGTTGGGATTTGTGTAAAAAAAAAAGATATTAATGTTAGACTTAGATAAAAGTGTTCACATTGTAAAAAAATAAGAGCCCAGTTAACAAGTGTTTTAAGTCATTTGATAAGGATGAATTTTATAATATGGTTAATTGGCTTTTTATGGGGACTTGAGTTGCTTTCAGTTAAATACTTAAAGGGCATTTATTTATTTACTTTTTATGGGAACAATTTATTTAGTTGAAATTAAAAACTTTTTTGTTGAAAGTATAGAAAAAAAGTTAAAAGTTAGTTGAATAGTACAATAAGACCTATGAATAATACTAAAAAGTGCAATGAGATTTATGAGTATAATCAAAAGAAACTAAAAACTTAAATAAGCTAAAACTTGCATCACATCCCAAACAGGCTCGAAGCCTTCTTGACAAGTGCATGAAGGCACCTGTTAACAAAAACAAAATTAATAAATATTATTCCTTAGTATTACTCTTTAGTCAAACCAATTGAGTTGTAGCTTTTGGTTTTTTGGTATCTAGTAATTATTAGTTACACTGGGAGTAAACTTGACACCCCAACCCAATAAATGCAAGTAAATTAACACTAGTCTTAACTTTTTTACACTCTCTCTCTCTCTCATTATTTAATGCATTTTATTTTACATAGAAATATATAAGTTTCCAAAACTACCATCCTTAATTTAAACTTATAATGAAATGATGGGTATGATAGGAAATTTATTTATTGACTTTTAACTTTCTCAAAAAAAAAAAATATATATATATATATATATTTATTGACTTTTAAAAGAGAACTTTATTTTGAGATATCAAATAAAATAGGGGATTAACAATTCGGGACGAATGTAGTATTAACTTATGAATTATGTTATATAGTTATATAAGTTTGAGAATATATATTTTAATAAATTTAGATTTAGAATAGTTACTCTGAAAATAGAGTACTCTTTGGGAGGTCACTTGATTACCCAAAAAAAAAAAGTCTTTGGGGGGACTTGAAGCTGTTTAAAATAGATTTTGTTACAAGCATTCCATGTGACGTCGTTATTGCTCATCTTTATATATAAGAAGCACAAGCCATCTTTACAAACTCATTATAGAGCTTTGATTTCACGTGTACCCAACAACGACAACCACAACAAATATTTTCTGGTTTGGTCATTCACAAGGAGATTGCTTTAAGAGTTTTCTAATAAATTTTAAAGCTAACATTGGAGACTGAAGAAGAGGGAAATACTAAAGCTAACATTGGAGACTGAAGAAGAGGGAAATAAGAGTTACAAGAACAAAACAGAAACAAGAAACCCATCAAATCGGCTGCTATGGTAACTAGCTGTGAAGATCTCTTAATAGAGATTTTTATGCTTCTATCTGTGAAGCAATTTGTCAAACTCAAATTGGTATGCAAACACTGGAAATTTATTATATTTGATCAATTGTTTACAGTACTTCATGCGCCTAAACACACTAGGCTTAATGGTTTATTGTTAGGATTCTAAATTCTGCATTAGATCAAGCATAAAAGACTCTAAATTCTACATTAGATATAGCAGAGTTCTAATGAGCAGTGCATTTTGTTAGTTTTTTCCAATATTTCAATAATTTTTCTTGTAAAAATTTATAATATTTAGTGTTCTACTTTATAGACAAAATAGAAAGATAATAAAACTAATGTAATAATTTGATCATACTATATGTGTTTAAAATTTTGAAAATTACATGATATTGTGACTGATATAGATAGACTTGTTTCATACATACTAAAAAAATGCAAATATCATTTTGACAATAAAAATAAAAACATCCTTCAATAATTGTTTTTACATTCTTAATCGTGTGCTGTTAAATTTATTTATGTTTCTTTCGTTGGTCTTTGTTTCTACCATTACAAAAGTAAGAATATTTTAGCAGAAATACCATATTTCTAACCAATTTTTTCCCATATAAATCTTATAAACTAGCATCAAAATTTCATTATATTCTCCTTTCTTTTAAAAAATGTACCACATGGTGGAGCCACTACCACATGAAAAGTTCTTGCTTTTACATATATAAAATTTATTCTATCTTCCTTTTTTTTTTTTTTTGGTCTAAGAAGCAACTTATTTTTAATTAAGCTAATTATCTATTTTAGTATTGTTGGTATTTGCTATATTATTAAATTCCATTAAATTTAGAATAAATTTCTCATAAAATAGGATTGTATTTATAATTTTTCCTTATAATTATTAAAGATATACAACATGTAACCCATATTAATTTTTATGACAAAATGCTTAAATTTTGACTAAATTATATTACTCTTTTTGGCATTATAATTATTTATTAAGAAATTTTTTTCGCTGTATACAATTAAAAAAAATCAAAATCAAAATCAAAATTTATTTTAATTCAAAGACGAATAATAAGGCTTAATGATGGTTTGCAAAGATCAGTCATACCGGCGACATTAATGGAGGGCCTATCTATTGTTGCTTGCGATTATTCTAATAAGACAACAACACTTTCTTTATAGAGAAAACTTAACGGATACCCTAACGATATTGGTTTAAAAAATATTTTTAGAAATTTTTAGGGAAAACAAAATACAACTGTTTTTTTTAGAAATTTTTTATATTTCTCATAAAAATGGTATAAAAAATTTCTTAAAATGATTTATTACAAATGCGCACCTGTTAACCAAACTCATTCTTTCAATGGTGGAACTAGGAATTTTTTCAAGGAGGACCAACTTAAATATACAAAGTTCTTAAATAACAAAAAAAGAAAGAGAATCTAAATAAAATATTATTACATAAATGAGCTCTTCCATGGTAATAAAATCTATATTATTAGGTTTTTATATTTGAGCATTTTTATGAGTTAAACATCTAAAATTTCAATAGTTGGGATGAAGAATTGAGCAATAATAACTTCGAAACTTGATTTTTTTTTTTGTTCTTTTCTTAAAAATCAATTAAGGATGGCGTCTCCATAAATTACTTACATTTACCTGGATATTAAATTTTTATTAAACTATCTATATACCTAATTAAATATATTAAATACTAGACAAATAATTCAACCACTATTATCACTTCTAGCACAAAAAAAAAAAAAAATTTACTATAAATATAAGAGAAATGTTAACGAATGCTCTAATGACATTGGTTTATGAATTATTTTTAGAAACATTTTCTTGAAAAATGATAAAACAATTAATTTTTCTATTAGCTTTTTATATTTCTCATAAAAATGGTGATAAAAATCTCTTTATATGATTTATTAACTATTGTCTTAAGAGCATCCGTTACCTTGGCGCGATGGTTACTCCACAAGTATAAGTACTTGTGGGGTGTGGGGGGTTCAGGTCGGAGTTCAGGTAGGAGGGAGTTTCACACACATATAAACTTAGATTAGACTAGGACAAAACTTATATACAGTACTTGCTCATCTAAATGTATAACATAGCACAACATAATAATAAGTAATATAACATATCTAATAAGTCTAATAACTAATAACATATTATTCACCCCCCCCCCCCCCCAAAAAACATATTATTAACTTCAGCAAAAAAAAAAAATTAATAACTTTAATATTTTGATTCAAAAGAGAGATAATGTATTATGAGAGAGAGAGAGAGAGAGAGAGAGAGAGAGAGAGAGCCAAGAGTCAAAACAATCATTTAGTGAATGAAAGGTAGCACTGGTTGCCGGAGCTGGGAGTGGAGCGGAGGCCAAGCTAACCTGTCAAGGCAAAGTGGACCTCTAGGTTTTACGAAGTGGAAGCCAAGAACCTGTAAGGGATTTTCAGTATTAGCCTCCTTTTTTTTTTTTTTTTTGTGGTTGATATATATGTATTTTGGAAATTTAGTTTTATAGAAATTAGAAATTTTTGGATTAATTTTCTTGTATTTGGAATTTGGATAGTCTGCAGGGGGCCATATATATATATATATATATATACTAGCATTATGCTCATGCGATGCATGGTTAATCAAAATTCATATGTAAATAGTTTTTATTTTTTATTTTTTATATTAATTTATGTAAAATTAGATAATAGAATAGATAATAAAAATAAATAAATATTTTACTTTTAAGTTATATAATAAATTCATATTGTGTGAAACTAAGGTATTATGAAATGCATATATATATAAGTAATAACTTAATAAAAGAGTGAAATAAATGTGTTTGTTTTTAGAATGCCTAAGATGAACAAAATTTGTATGCTTTTCTTCAAACTTAAGTGGATTTGAATTTGTCATTTTTTTTTGTGCAAAATTTGTTGTTATTTAAAAATAAATAATATTTTTTTTGGGTTACTTTATCCTAATATTTTTTTTGTTTTTGTTTTTGTTTTGACGTTATCTAAATTCGATTTTTTAATTAAGTTTACATTAATGTTAATACATATTAGCTATCATTTGACACTTTATCTAGACCAAAAAAAAAAAAAAAAAAAAAAAAACAACAACAACAACAACAACAACAATTAACATTTAAATTAGGCTAAAAGTAAAATTGTTACTTTATAAAAAAAATGATACAATACTTATTATTACTGTAAGGACCCAACAACCAAACGGCTCAAACCCACTTAGAATGGTGGAATTTGTGCAACCCAGCAAGGCCCAAACTAATAGATATTTGTAAAGAAAGTGAGATAAAATAAGGGGAGGGGGCTTAGCCCGAGGATCTAATCAAAGAGGAAATGGCCAAAAGTTAAAGTTTATGTATATCAGAGGTTCTTTACAAGTTCGTCTGAGGACAAAGCTCTTACACTAGATAATACACTATTCACCTTTTTTCTCTTATGGTTCTTCCTCTAATTTTCTGTTCTTAGACTATCACCCCCCCCCCCCCCCCCACTAGCTAGAAGTTCCCTTTCCTTATATACTTCTTAGCCCATCGCATCCTGGCCCTTCATCCCCACTTACCTAAACTCTCCCCATGACACTTGTCCCTTAAACTTCTGTTGAAGGTGGTAGAAGGAGTTGTTTAGCTGTGAATTCCACTGTTCAGGTCATTTCCTCATCAATGCAGCTGATAAAGCTGTTGCCAGTCATTTAATGCGGAGGCAGTAGGTGAACTTTCACTGGAAACTTCCTTCACCTACCACGATTCTCTCTTTAAACCCCACCCTCCTCATTCGGACTTCCCAAAAGTCTTTTGTCTCTTCTCCTCCTATCATCGGGAAGGTTCCTTCTTCGGACTCACAATGCCTCTGTAGTGACAACCACAGCTCGTTGTACCTTTCCTCGATCCTCAGGCCCCCACAATAGCCCCCTAAAACTTTGCTATTAGCTCTGAGTAAAAGTCAAGGTTTTAGTTACACAACCTTACTTAATACGTGCCAAATGCATTCCCATATGGTAACGTCCTTTCACCAATCTTCAGCACACTCCTGATGCTTTGGTATCCACAATCTTGTATTTATTGCGTCAGGTGGCTGCTTGTCCCCCCACGTTCTACGATACGATGGTGATCCTACGACCCTTATTTACCCAGATTTATGAGCGGCAAATTTACCGCCCATTTTTCACCCTTATATAAGGAGAGGTTGAGGTTGGCTTTACTCCATTTATTCATTTGGCAATTTTTCGTTGAAGAGGCAGCTTGAGGAGAAATTCTTCTATTGCTTGTAGGTGTGTCTGGATTCATATTCTATTGTGCTTAGATTTTTTTTTTTTTTTTTTAAATTGCCTATACCATAAATTTCCATGGGTAGATTTGCTAGGCTAGTAGATATCCCTGAAAGCATGGCCACCTTTAGGGCTCAATATAGGATCCCTGACAGTGTTGAACTCCAACACTGTGAATTTGGCGAATGGCTAGTTATGAATAGACCTCCTAGCTCAGTGGTGATTTCGATGATTGCCTTTATAGAAGGCGGGATGGAAATTCCCATTGGTAGGGTCACTAGAGACTTCCTGATGAACTATAGGCTGACCCCCACATAATGCTCCCCCTTTTTTTAGGGTCCTCGGTAGTGTAGATATGATAAACCGTAAAATGGGGACTAACCTCACATGGCATGATGTGAACTGGGTACACAATTGCCAGAAAGGGAAGGAAAGCAAATACTACATCAAATGTAGGGTCCCATCGGTAGGTTAATATCTTGTATGCCTGAGTCAAACAAATGTATGGACGAGGACTTCCTCATTGTCTCGGGAGACTGGCATGATGGATTGCACTGTCCCACCTAGGAAGGGGAACCAGGTAGGGTTCCCACAAATATTAGATGCGCGTAGGATTTTTATATTTACATAAAGAAAAATTTTCACAAGGTTTTTTCTCTAACCTTTGACTTATGTTACTTCTTTTTTGGCAAACGAATACCTTATCACCTTGAACAAGAACCTCATGAATTTCCACGACCTAAACCGGATCCTTAGGTTTGAAATTTTTCTACATAAAGACAGTCAACTTCGGGCGGTGCATATACTCCTCGGGTTTGAACCCATCTCTAAACACTTCCAAAGCCCGAAGAACGTAATTAGAGCTAAAGATCGACGGTTAACTTTAATTGACGTAGCAGTTTCTGGTTTTTTGTTAACAGATCCTTCTCCAGTTGGAACCCAAGATGCTCAACTTTCAGCCTCACTCGTAACCAAACTCCTTTACTCTCAGGAGCCGCTCATACTTTCGGATGACGAAGCTAAGGAGTCCATTCTCAAACCCGTCTAAGAAGTGATAGATAAAGACTTCAAGGTTTTCTACCAACAAGAGGACCCTAAAGACCTTCCCGGCCCCTCGTAATGCCGTTTACCTCCTACCCACGTCAACACTATCCTAGAGGAAGCTAAAACACCTAAAGGGATCGTGCTCGAAGAAAAGACCCCAGACTTGCTGGCATTGCTTACAGCCCACGTTAGGGGTGCTTCCTTAACAGTCTCAGTGGTTCCCTGACCACCAACTCTTGCTCCAACGCGTGCATCCTTTGGTGACGTTGCAGACAAAAAGGGGGCAAGGAGGTAAAGGACCTGAAGGTGCTGAGGAAAGGAAAATCACATGCCTTTCCCAGCAGCCCCCAGCTAAAGAGGCCCGAACAACCAGAGCCCAATAGAAAAAGAGCGTTTCTTTTGGGACCTCTAAAGGTTCTGAGGGGGAATAGTGGTCAAAGGCCTCTGCCTGGAGGCCTTCATTTATGCTGAGCTCAGGGAACCCTGTCATGGATGATGCCAACCTCAGGGCACGACCAAGACTACCTAGAGTCTGACTGCTTAACTCAGAGACGTTGCTCGGGCCTTTTGCCTTGAGGCATGGGGTCAGGCTCTCACTATAGCTGGGGTTAGTACTAAATCAGAGCTTAGGGCTCCTGATAGAGTGTACTACCCTCTAGCCCTACGCCTTGCCCCCAGCCTCCCTCAATCTTCAGCTGACCCTAGCTTTGCCTCTATCTCAGTCCAGCTTACCACTACTCCAACTACTACACCTGCCACGGAGAAAGGGCAAGATCAATCGCCTCCAGCAGCTGTTGTGGATGTGGAGTCAGAAAAGGTAGCTGAAGTGGGGCAGCTGAAGAGGAAGAAGAAGGAGAAGGAGAAAGAAAAAGAGAAAGAGAAGGAGAAAGAGGCGTTAGCATAACTTAGTCCTAGGTTAAGAGCTACTTAGTCAATTTTGTAATCGGGCTTAAGTTTAGTTGAGGCCCCTTATTTTTTTTATTGTAATCCAACTCCTAAACTTCAATAAATATAACCAATCTTTACTTTACTCTTTTTCATCTATTTAAGTCTAATTTGTCCAAGTATATCTTTTGCTACTTCCTTTTTAGTATTATTTGAAACATGCTAACCTTTAACTAACTTAATCTATTCCCTACACTATCCTATTCAATCTTGAATGAACCTCGAGAAAGTTATTGGACTGACACTTAGGGTAATTTGTAACAATATTGTGACACTTAGTAAAAATTACAAGCCAGAACTTACCTTACTTTGGACTTAGGATGCTAAGAGACCAATCTGCCTTGTACCTGTAATCCAAGGAAGCAAGCAAGACTTATGATTTTATTCAATACTTAGGAAATTTCATATAAGTGTTAACCTGTCCAAGGCTTGTGACCCGAGGAGCCTAACAAGACCAAGATTCTATTAAATACTTTGAAATTTTTTAAATAAATGTTAATTTACCCAAGGTTTGTGACTCAAGGAGTTGAACAAGATTGAGATTCTGTTTAACACTTAGAAATTTTTTACATAAAGGTTAATTTGCCCAAGATTTGTGACCCAAGGAGTTGAACAAGACCGAAATTCTGTTTAACACTTAGAAATTCCTTACACAAAGGTTAATTTGCCCAAAGTTTGTGACATGAGGAGTCGAACAAGACTGAGGTTTTGTTTAACACTTAGAAATTCCTTACATAAAGGTTAATTTACCTAACGTTTGTGACTTGAGGAGTTGAACAAGACCAAGATTCTGTTTAACACTTAGAAATTTCTTACATTAAGTGATTACCACACAACTCACAGCCACAGTAAAGCACAAATGAGCCAGACTTGAATAAAAAGAACTTCATATCATTAGTAGTAATAACACCGTAAATTATTTACATTCCAAGGACATGGAATCACATTTTCATCTAAGTCTTCCAAATAATAAGCCCCAATATCAGCCACTGACGTTATTCTGTATGGGTCTTCCCAGTTGGGACCCAACTTTCCCCAAGCTGGGTTTTTTGCTGTCCCCACCACCTTTCTCAAAACTAAATCTCTTGGGGCTAGTGGTCTTAGCTTCATTCATTTGTCATATCCTTACTTAAGCCTCTACTGATAATGTGCCATCTTCACTTCAGCGACTTCTCTTCTTTCCCTACCCAATTCCAAGCTGGTCGAGAGCATGTGATTATTCTCCTCAATGTTGAACTGATCAGTTCTTAGGGTTGGGAACCCTGACTCAATAGGGATTACTGCTTTTGCCCTATAATTCATTGAAAAAGGAGTCTCTCCAATTGATCTTCGAGGTGTGGTGCGATAAGTCCATAACACGCGGGGCAATTCATCCACCCACCTTCCCTTTGCATCATCCAACCTTTTCTTTAGCCCAGACACTATGGTCTTATTTGTAGCCTCGGCCTGACCATTCCCTTGTGGATAAGTAGGAGTAGAATACCTATTCCTGATCCCCAACTCCCCACAGTACTTCAGAAGGCTTTAATATCAAATTGAAGATCATTATCTAAGATTAATGTATGTGGGACTCCAAACCTGGTGGTGATATTTCTCCATATAAACCTCTTAGCATCCACATCCTTAATACTAGATAAAGACTCAGCCTTTACCCACTTAGTAAAATAGTCTGTCTTGACGAGAAGCCATCTTTGGTTTCCCATGGCTTGAGGAAATGGTCCCACTGAGCAAATGGCCAAAGACTAGAAAGTGGGTTCAGAACCCCCCCAGGTTGGTGAATATTCGGGGCATACCTTTGACATTGATGAACCCCCCCAGGTTGGTGAATATTCGGGGCATACCTTTGACATTGATCACACTTCCTTACATAATCCTGAGAAGTTCTTTGCATGCTCGGCCACCAATATCCTTGGGTAAGAGCTCTATGGGCCAAAGACCTCCCTCATGTATGACTCATACATATTCCTTCATGTAACTCTTCTAACAAAGGTTCCATTGCCTCGAGATGTACACACAGTAGATATGGCCCTAAATGAGAATGCTTGTACAACTTTTATTCCTCGGATAACCAATAACGGGAGCCTTTCTATGTATCTTTTCTGCCTAGCCCCCATCCTCAGACAACAGTCCTTATTTCAAGAAAGTAGCCAAGGGATCCTTCCAACTTGGCCCAACCTGAATATTGTGCACACCCACCAAGGGCTTCTTCATAAGACTGGAATTAACTGTTAAGTTCTAAAGATTTGGGAATTAATGTATTTAGAACTTTAATGTGTATTGTTGGAAAACCATGATCAAAACAGGTTGTTTAGTCTTGTTTAGACTTGCTCAAAGTTGTGTCTTTTATGTAAAGTTGGATTCGAGCTGATGCAGAATTGATAGTGCATTTTGGCCTGGTTTGATCGATCGAAGCTTAGGCTCGATCAATTGAAATTCGGGCAGAATGCATTTTTCTGCAAAATTCCAACTCAGCCTTAGCTTAGTAAAATGTTTAGGGTTTTATGTTTTTGTCCTAGGCATATAAGGCAAACCCTAGCCACATTTTAGAGGTTGCTCATATTGCGGTTTGTGTAAATCTCTTGTAAGACCTGTGAGGAGCTTTCCTTTACACAAGCTTAAGATTATTAAGAGGAGATTCGTTCAAGAACTTGATGCTCATTCAGTTGCTGCCATAAGAACTTAAAGAAACACAAGCGGGTGTGCTTGTACTTGCTAGAGAATCCAAGAAAGAAGGAGTCTGTGATCTCGGAGTTTGCATGTGGTCGTGTCAGTAAGTTTCTATAGGTGGGTAGCAATAAGATGTTAGTGGTCTAAGTCGCTATTGTAAAACTTCAATTCTTTCATAGTGGATTCAGGTTTACCTTGAGGATAGCTAGGTTAAATCCTCCCCAGGTTTTTACCGTGTGGTTTCCTGGGTCATCATATCATTGTGTTATTTATATTTCCACTGCTTTGCATGATATGATATATCCGTGTTAACCTAGATTTGTTAATTTGACTAAGTTAATCACTTGGCTAATTATATAGGTTAATCTGATTGTGTTTTTGAGGGGTTTAAAAACAAACATTAACCATGTCTTCAACAATAACGACTCGAGGCAAATTTGACCCTAGAGACATTGCCAGCATAGCCAAAGAATCTGCATGAGAGTTGTATCCTCTCGGGATTTGCATTAAAGTAAAGCTCTTGAAGTGGACTCGAGCTTGTCTAACTCTAACAAGATACCCTCGCATGTGTTTATCTCGAGCCTCAAACTCTCTATTAACTTGGCCCACCACCAGCCATGAATCTGAATATAACTTTACGACTTCTCCTTTCAATTGATTAACCATTGTTTTTCAAGCCAACAGGGCCTCATACTCAGCTTCATTGTTCGAAGCTAGAAAACCTAATCGCAATGATTTTTCCATCACCAGTTTCTCCGGGGTTATCACCACAATTCCTATCCCTGCCCCTTTTCCGTTAGCTGCTCCATCTGTGTATACCTCCTAGGTTGGAATAATAGAGGCTGAGACTGTCATAGTGTCAACTATTCCTTTTCCCTCACCTGTTATGCTCTCAGTAAACTTCTCCACAAAATTTGCTAAGACTTGTCCTTTTATGGCAGTACGAGGCATATACCTGACATCATAAGCACCCAGCATGGTTCCCTATTTAGCAATCCTGCCTGTGTAATCTAATTTTCGTAAGAGTGCTTATAAGGGGAGCTGGGTGAGCACTACTACAGTATGTGCCTGAAAATAATGTGGAAACTTCCTCGTGGCATGTACAATGGTCAACACCGCATTCTTTAGGGGTAAATAGTGTGTCTCAGCTTCATGTAAAGACTTGCTAATATAGTAGACAGGTCTTTGTACCCCACTCTCATTTCTGACCAGAACTAGACTAACTGCATAATCTGTGACTGCCAAGTATGCATACAAAACTTCCTTTTTCTCAGGTCTAGAAAGGACTGGGGGGCGTGACAAATATTTCTTGAGCTCCTCAAAGGTCAACCCACACTCCTCGATCCATTGAAAGTCCTTCCACTTGTGGAGGAGTTGGAAAAATGGATGACACCTATCTGCTGATTGAGAGATAAACCTATTTAGAGCTGCTGCCATCCCTATTAATTTCTGTACCTCCTTAGGATTTTGAGGAGGACGTAAGCTATTAATGGTCTTAATATGATTGGGATTGATCTCAATTCCTCATTGTGTTATCACATAGCCTAGAAACTTTTCCGAGCTGACCCCAAAAGAACATTTAGATGCATTTAAGCGCAGCCTATGTTCCCTCAACATCGAGAGCACCTCCCCTAAATCTACTACGTGCTTTACAACCTGCTTTCTCTTTGCCACCATATCATCAATATATGCCTCCACATTCCTCCCAATCTGTGACTCAAACATCCGTGTCACCATTCTTTGATATGTGGATCCTGCATTCTTAAGGCCGAAGAACATCACTTGATAATGGTAATTTCCAGTGGGAGCGCGAAAAGTAGTTTTTTCCTAATAAGCTAATGCTAAAGGTATCTGGTGATACCCTTGGAAGGCATTCAAGAAACTCATCCGAGGATGTCCAACTGTTGCATCGACTAGTTGATTAATTCGAGGAACGGGGAAAGGATCTTTCAGGCAAACTTTATTAAAATCCGTGAAGTCCACACACCCATGTTACTTCCCGTTTTCTTCTTTACTACCACGGTAATAGCCAATCACTCAAGGTAAAAGACCTCTTTGATTGCCCTTGCTTGCTTAAGTTTGTTGACTTCTACCCTTACTAACTCAACATGCTCTTTTGATGAACGCTGAGGAGGTTGCCTTCATGGGATCGCCTCTAGATTCACATTCAACTAGTGACATATAAACTTAGGATCAATCCCAGGTACGTCATAAGTATTCCAGACAAACACATCAATATTATCTTCCAAAAATTTTACCAACGCGGCCTTTTCCAAGGATGGTAATTAAGACCCCACCTGAAAGTATTTTGCTTCGTCTTGACCAATCAAAACTTTTTCCAATTCCTCGAATAGTACCCCCTGCGAATCAGTTCCAAGTCCTACTTCGAGAGCCTTTGATTACTATGGGATTTGCTCATCTTCCACCACGGCTTGATCTGCGGGTTGCCGTGTAATGGCTGTTATCAGACATTGCCTACCCATTGCATGACTTCCGACTAATTCCCCAACTCTATCCTGTGTGGGGTACTTAACTTTGAAGTGTAAGGTTGATGAGACTACTCCCATAGCATGAAGCCATGGTCTGTCCAGGATAGCTGTGTAAGGGGAAAAAGCTTCAACTACAATGAAGTCAACTTGCACCTCCTTGTCTCCAGCTTGTACAAGTAACCTTATCATCCCGCGGGGGGTTACCAATCTCCCATCAAAGCCTAGTAGTGGTGAATCATACTTCTCAAGGTCCTTGGGCCTAAGATTTAACCTTTTATATAAGTCCGAGTACATAATTTCTGCTCCACTTCCTTGGTTTACCAAGACCTTTCTTACATCATACCTCCCGATTTGAATGGTTACCACCAAGGCATCATCATGTGGTTGGAGTGTCCCCTTCTTATCTTCTTCTATAAAACCTAAAGTGGGCATGACCACCATTTTGGCCTTTTTGCGAGCTTGGCTCCTGTCTTCCACTTGAGCCACGAGGAGGTAGTTCTCATCATTCTTGACAAATAGAGTTCGGTCGGCATATCCTCTTTTGAATCCTCTATCCAAGAGGTAATGTGTAAGTCGATCATACCAAGCTCTAGGAGCTTTTTTCAAGCCATAAAGAGTCTTCTTCAATCTTAACACATGATCTGGGAAGTGAGGATCTTGGAAACCTTTGGGCTATTCAACAAACACTTCTTCATTCAGATATTCATTGAGAAATGCACATTTCACATCCATTTGGTAGAGTTTGAAGTTCATAGTGCATATAATTGACATAAGAATGCGGATAGACTCAAGCCTTGCTATGAGAGCGAAGGATTCATCAAAATATACTCCTTCCATTTGAGTGTACCCTTGAGCCACCAACAGAGACTTATTTCGTATAATCTCTCCATCTTCATCGTTCTTGTTTTTGAAGATCCATTTGGTGTCGATGACATGAACATTTTCAGGCCTAGGAACAAGTTCCCATACATCATTTCTTACAAGTTGATTTAGGTTTTCATGCATTGACTCAACCCAATTTTCATCTTGAAGAGCTTCTTCTACCCTTTTTCCCTTTCTAAGATGAAGACCTTCATCTAGAGACCCAACAATGTTACTGTCTGGATGGTTTTTAATCACTCTTGATGATGACTTCTTTGAGGTGGACATTTCATCATTCCGGGAGATAGGAGGATGAACTTCCGAAGGAGTGAAAGGATTTGATGTTCTAGACATTGACCTTGTTTCCATTCTTGAGTTCACGGGAGTCAATTCCTTTTTTGGTGTAAGTCCTTCTCCTTCAATATCTTGGGCTTAGACCTCAACAGTTGGTCCTTTGGAGCTTGGTCCTTCTCCATCATCATCAATCTCTACTTTTGTTATAGCATCATCAATTTCCACATTGATGGACTCCATTACCGTTTTTGTTCTCTTGTTAAAAACTCTATATGCCTGGCTAGTAGTAGAATATCCAAGGAAGATGCCTTCATCGCTTTTTGCATCAAATTTTCCAAGGTTCTCCCGATCATTTAGAATGTGACATGAAGTGTTCACGGCTTCTCCCCAAAAATTTTGAGGAATTTGCTTGTTGAGTAGCATAACTCTTGCCATTTCTTGAATCACTCGATTTTTCCTTTCAACCACCCCATTTTGTTGAGGAGTTTTGGGGGCTGAAAATTCCTTTTTGATCCCACTCTTCTCACAAAAGGACTCAAATCTTGCATTCTCAAACTCCTTGCCATGATCACTCCTTATCTTGACAATAGGGGCCCCTTTCTTGTTTTGAAGTCTTTTGCACAGAATTTCCAGTTTCTCACATGCAGCTGATTTTTCTCTAAGAAATTCCACCCAATTGTATCTTGAGAAATCATTAACGATGACCATGATGTACCTTTTTCCTCCTAAGCTTTCAGTTCTTGTGGGCCCCACTAGATCAACATGAGGTAGCTCTAAACAATGTGAAGTAGTGATCACATTCACCTTGTGATGACTTGCCTTTGTTTGCTTCCCCATTTGGCATGCACCACAAATGGTCTTTGTTAGGACATATGTGATTCACTTGTTAGGAGCATATGTCACTATTTTATGTAATTGGCTAATCATTTGACAAAACGCGCTTTACTTGTATTTGGGTAGATATAAGATGTGTTTAATACTTCAAGAAACCTTGTTTCAAGATCAAGTGTTAAAGCCATGCAAGTCTGTCTTAGATTCAAGCTGAAAAGTGCAAGTTCATTAAAATTAGCCATCTATCGAGCTTAAAGAGCTGTTCCAGCCTCGTGGCTCGACAGCAGCTCGACAGATAGTTTATCTATCGAGGTTTAAGAAAAACAGTTTTTTAGTTTTGTTTTGACTCTAATTCGTGATTATGTGTTTGAGCTTTCTTTTCTTATAACCCTAGACATATAAAATGATTATTTTAAGGGCTGTCAAAGGTGACATAAGTTGCACAAGTGTCGAGTAAAGTTTGTTCAAGCAAATTGTGACTAGAGACAGAATTTTCCCCAGTATATCATTCTTGTGAAGAAGTTGCTGTGTTTGTGCACCGTAGGGTTTTGTGACCAAGCATTTTCTTGATTTTCATCATCTGGATGAACGGAAGAACTTTGCAGGCAACAACCTTCTCTAGTTGGTGATTGAAGTCGTGTACTGGATCTGCGCAATTGGTTAGTCCCGTACTAGGAGCCATACATCAAAAGGAGAGATTGTCACTACAAAACAAGTCCAATTGGGTATTGGGGTAAGGGTTCAACTGTAGGTTGGTATAAAGTACTGGGATTCCTTTACTTGTAACCGCTTGTTGTGATAATAGTGGATTCTCAGGAGTGATGACCTTAAAATCACCCAGTGGGGTTTTTGTCGTGTTGGTTTTCCCTATTCGTAAACAAATAACCGTGTCAATTTAATTTCTGCTGCACTTAGTTTAATTGGTGATTTGATTGTGCTACCATGCGCTTTGTATGTTAATTTGATTAATTAATAAACTTGGCTAATTAATCATTTAATTAATCACAATGGGTCAATTCGTTTTTGGCCTATTAGTCTTCTCCACCTTTCCAAATTTTGGAAGTCCCTCAATAGCTTCAAGTTTAGATACTTTAGCCACTTGTTTGAAATTTGTATGCCCAAGTCTTTGATGCCAAAGTTCCAACATGTCAACACGAGCACTTCTACAAGAAATCTTTGATGTAGGAGCTACTCCATAGCAATTGTTGGTAGTCCTATTTCCCTCCAAGACTTGAATCACTTCTTCATCAATGATTACACACCCCTTCTTTGAGAATTGGACAAGGAAGTCCTCATCATATTTTTGAGTGATGCTAAAGAGATTTGCCTTAAGTCCTTTGATGTATAAGACATCCTTCAATAGAGGTAATCCCGGTATCTCAACAGTCTCTTTGCCAAGTACTTGAGCATGACTTCCATCGCCAAATGTCACATAGTCACCGACCTTCTCTTTGAGTGACTTAAATAGTGATTTATCTCCTGTCATATGGCGAGAGCAACCACTATCAAGATACCATAAACATGAATTAAATACCTTCAAATAAGTGTGCACAAACAAGCAAACATGGGACAAGCACTCTTGACCTTCAAATAGAAAATTGTTTTCATTTTCCACACTCTTGTTAGATTGAATTTTCTTTTTAAAATTATCAAGCTTATCACACAATATTCTATTACTTCTTTCATACTTCTTCATCAAAGAATTTGACTCATATAGACTATTGTGTAGGATATGATTCACATTTTCAAAATATTTCAGCATGTTTCTTTATTTTTAAAAACTCTAGGAGTTCATTGTTAGGACTATCTTCAAACATACTTATAGAGTCATTATCACAAACATTTAAATCACAATTCAACATAGCCTTTTCCATAGCTTCATCCATAGCTAAGGGGTCTAGGATCACACTTAGGTAATTAAACCACAGCAAGTGCACCCGCTCTGATACCAATTGAAAGTTCAATTAGTGTGTAAAACACCAATGAACGTTTAGACCCCCAAATTTAAAATTACCAATACAAGCTTATACATAAACAATATATGTGCAGAAAGATGAATATAAGCTAAATCCAAATTGGTAAAACACTCCAAACCGAAATTAATCACAATCATAGTGGTAATTAAAAGGTAAAGAGTAAGCAAAGAGAGATGCAAACACAAAGATAATACGGCGATGTGTCATCGAAGGGGAAACCGAAGTACTCAGTGAAAAACCTCTTCACCACCCTCCAAGCGGTCAATAATCCACTAGAGAATAAAGTTGGGATATATGAATAGCAGAATACCCTCCAAACCTAATCTACCTAGTGCATCTAAGCCCTTCAAGCTTTTTTCTCCAACAGGGTTACGCTGAACCTTGTCTTCTCTATCTTACCGGATCTCGTAATAGCCCATTGCATCAACCAAATGAATTGGTCCCTTCTGAACTGCTTCCCAAGCACCAAAACACCTCATCACTGATATAGGTATGGTGAGATAAGGATTTGGCAAAATGTACCTCTCAAGGATATGTCAATGGAGAGGGTGAGAGTAGAGGAATTTGGAGAATCAAATGATAGGAACAAATTTCATAATCCTAATCTCATTAGAAATAAATTTCATAATCCTAGCATTAACATGATAGCATGTATATCAGCAACCTTGATGCAATACTGAAAAAGATAATTTCTAGTTTAACTTTCTCAAAGTCAGATCATGCATATTTTATCACACAAAGGATACAATCTAATCCATGTGTAATCAGGCCATAAATCATATATAATCATTGACGATGTACAATACTAATTCAAAACTAGTAAATCGACATTGTCACATATATATGTCATTTGATGAACACGTAAAGTTGAATTGCTTAGATATAGTTATTGAATGCTTGAAACCTTGTATCACTAATTTGAATGCATATGAAATATAATATACGGATTGAATTAATCCTCTATATTAACACATCCAAGATGGCCATCAAGACAATTAATCATTAAATTGTCTTATTATACATCCAAGCGGTGCAATAACATCATTCACGCACTTGACGGTTATTACAATAACTAGTCACAAACCCGTGCGATGCACGGGATAGTTTTAAATTAAATGTTAACACGTTTAGATTTAAACATCTCTCTAATTTCAATTATTGAAAGCTAAATTGACTCTAATATAAGATGAAACATGTAATATTATGAAGTAATATTAAAAATGATATAAATACAAATATTATGAAGTAATATATTACAATAATCATAATGTGCCCTTACATTTGGTTTAATAAGTATTACAAAAGAACATCGCACGGGTTTGCTACTAATTTTTTTAATTTGCACATAAGTCCCAATACCATGTATTTTTGCTATGGCTGTTTTTATTTTCATTTATTTCATGACTTCCACTAAATATTCAATGTATTCATTATATTTAAAAAACGTTGAAGTAAAGCTGTATTCTCAAATAACTAAATAAAATTGTTTAATTCCTCTCTGTTTCAATTTAAAACCAAATTGTGCAAAAAAGCAAAAAAAATTTCTTTGTTCCAATATGTCTTTAGTACCAAAATCACAAATCCATTACAACCAACTTGTGCATAGAAAATCTTAAAGATTGAAAAACAACTTTAAAGTGTTTTTTGTATCTTCATCCTTTGTTGCTTTGTAGTAGTCCCTGAATATGCCCTTTTGTTTTCCTTAAGTACAGATGTTGGTGTGAGTTGCACATTGCTTTGAACATCAAGTTTTTGAAATTTTGTACAATCACCATCTTCTTCAGTTGATAAGTTGTTGCCACATTCATTTGAAGTATCACTGATGTAAGCCTGGCAATAGAACAGGTTGTGGAATGTATTACAACATATACATCTTAAATATCATATTTGTAATTTTGCTAAATTAAAGAATACGTACTTCTGTAATTTTATCAAGCTGAATTGCTTTGTTAGTTTCTTCAAAAGAGTCAAAAAGTTTCTTGGTAGTGTAGAATTCTCATCCATACTTGAGATTTTAGTCATTTAGTTGTATTTTTCTTCTTAATTGAAGAAAAATATAGCATTCACATACTAACTTCAGTATTAAAAAAAAAAAAAAACCCATAAAAACATGATTTTTTTATAAAATACAAATTGTAAATAGAAGTAATTAAAACAATGGAAATCTTGAGATGAAACAATTAAACCAAACATAAAACCAAGTTTGAGATAACCAAGAAACTTAAATATGCAATTATATTCCAATTTCAAATTCTTTCTACAAACATATTACCAATAAATATGCAATAAACAATATAGAATAAAGGAAAGATTGGTAAATACTTGACTTTCCTCGTCTTGTAGTTGTATTACCAAATAAGCCAGATATCAAAATGCTAAATCCCTACTTGCAAAACAGTAAAAATCCAATTTTCAGGCAAGAAACATTAATAGAAGAGAAATAGTGCCGTACAGAAAGTTTGAAACAGTGCAGTGTAGTGCAAATTTTTCTTTTTTAATCTCCTTCATATCATCAAACAATTTGATTGTGAGAGTAGGCAGCTTACACTCATTAAAAAAAATGAGAACTCTTCCTATATATGTTATTTTCTTCAAGAATTAAATAGATTAGCATAAAAATTTCAATGATTCTATCCAATGAAAAAACAATCACCTGCATTACCATCGTTGCTGCTGTTAGCTAACTATAATTCATTTTTTCCATAGTGACCAGTAATTTATAGAGGCAAAGGAATCTAGATATTAAAAGCAAAAGCCTAAACTAAGTCCTCTAATTGATTTAAGAATTCCATTTTGTTTTATGCAGTTACTTTCAGTTATAGTCTTGCAGCCTTGCAAGTATTTGAATGTATCTTATCTAATCAGTGTCAGCTATATCATACCTTGCATGTCCATACGTTCATGTGTTTGGAGACAAAAATAATGTTGTTGAGCAATACAATATTCAAATCTGAAAAACTAAACAACACTGAAAAACTAACCTCAACGTACTCCACACCAATTTCACTAAGATTATCAGGAATGTTGTCTAATGAAAGCAAGTTGATAACTCCACCTCGCTTAGTTTCCACTAAACAAATTCAAACACATAGCTCAATTTCCACACAAAAAAAATTCAAATTGATTATCACCATTTTAATATCTATTTAAAATATTGAAGATGTAACTCACTTCAAAAAATATTATCGTCAAAACACACTACTAAACTCAGTTACAAAGTTCCAAACCTAAGACTTATCTAAGTGTGTGCACAAACTCAATTACAGATACAAAAGAAACATAGCTAAAACAACACATATTAAAATAAAAAGCCAACAGTAAACTGTTGAAGTTACAGAAACCAATAACTATCACATAAACAGCTGAATAAATCTCTCTAGAATTACAAAACAGCTGACTTCACCATCTGTTGCAAATGCAATTCATAGAGTTCCATCTTTGGGATAGCCCAAGACAACAAAGCCCCACATTCTAATATTGGTTATAATGTATCACACCACTTAATTCCAAGATACATCTTTCAATTTATGATATAGAAAAGAAAATAAAGCTCAATACAGAAAATTTTATCAATATATACTCAAAAAACATTTGGCAAAAAATAGTAAATTGACCCAAAACCACTACTCAAATCAATAATGCATTCACAAAAGAAAATTCCCAAGTATATGTATAATGGTGTTCTTGTTAAGGAGTGAAAAGAAGTGGAGCAACTATTATGACAAAGAATTCCATTAGCGTAACCATATTAATGAAAGTGGCAGAACACAAAGTGCTTTAGAAAATACCAGGTATTGACACATAGGTGGCTAAGAAAGTGAGTCCACTTAGAAGCACTCTGCTTCATGGAATGGGATATTCTCCAATTACTAATTCTCATGGCTCTTCAAACCACCCATGGAACAATGAATTTTAGACTCAAATTGGAAACATCAAAAGAAGTAAAGGGAAATCCATAAAGTTGGATTTTTGGGGTCATCTATTAATATAAATAAATATATATATATATATATATACTTATCAAAAAAAAAAAAAAAAAAAAAAATATATATATATATATATATATATTTTCCATTGAGAGTGAAAGAAGACCAGCTATTTCAAGCATAACCTAATCTTTAAAACCTCAATAGTTCTTTTCATTGAAGTGAACTAATTCAAGGTAAATTAATTTGAAGTAAACAAAAGTATATCAGATCCTAAGTCATAATTCTAACATCAAATTGATTGAAAGCAAGCATAAATGTAGACCAACCATAGACTACCACTAATACCATACCTTTAACCCTAATTCGAATGGAGGAAAAGAATGAAGATAATAGTAAATAAGAATAAACCTAGAAATTGAATAGCCGTGAAAAAAAAGAAAAGACTAATAAGAATCAACTATTTATAAGACAATAGTTATAGAGTCCTAATAGCTATAGAGTTCGGATTCAAAAAAAAAAAAATTATAGAGTTCTAATTAAATTTGTTTAGTAGTTACCTTTGGGCCGGTTTCGACAGGTTGGATTGGGTGTATTGCCGACCGACATAGTTGATGGGTGAGACCCACGGCAAATGGGGCGTCGTTTCTGGGTTGTACAGGTTGGATGTGGGTTGTGGGTGGTCTGAGGAAGGAGATTGATTAGAGGCAGAGAAGATATGGCAGACCATGTCGGTGGGTTTTTGATTTCGAAGATCGAAGCCAGATCCGGATCCAAAAAGTTTGAAGGAGATGGTTAGATCTAAGATTTGGGGGAAGTATAAGTTGAGATGTTCAGATATGAGAAGAGAGATTATTTGAGTTTTGGGTTTTGGGGGAAGAAGATGGTAGGGTGAGAGATATGAGAAAGAGAGATTTTTTTCTTAGAAGTATCAGTTTTTTAGAGCATCGGGAGTATCGGGTTATTAGTATTACGTTTTTTTTTTCTTTTATTGTTTTGAGTGTTTGGTTTTTTTTTTTTAAAATATAAATGTTGTGCTGATGTGAAAAATTGTGGAAACTTCAAAGGTTTCGGTTATATATATATATATATATATATATATATATATATAGACTATATCCAAAATATATATCCTTGGCATAAAATCTTTTGAAGACGGAATTCCATATTAAAAGGAATTCACTTCACATCAACGCAAAGTCAATCTCCAAAACTGAATTATGAAATAAAAAATCCTTTAAACGTGATTATATAGAACAATCATGGCAGATTCAAGAATCCCATAACACAAAGAAAATGATATTCTTTGATTCTAAAATTCAATCACATGTTATGCAAGCATGAGATGAAAACCTGGCTCTGATACCAATTGTTGGAAAATCTGGTTTTGTATCTCATACAGAACACACAGCGGAAGCAACAAACATGGATCTATTTCATTCGTGATTGATAAAATGCACTATGTAAATTTTAGAATTTAAGAACAAGATAGCGTATCTTGGTGCGGTGAAATTCAAAACAAAAGATTATAAATACTTGGGAACATTTTTAATCTTCACTCCAATTCCACTTTATGCCCAAGAAGTGTGGCCTCTCAATTAGTTTCCAAGGGAAAATAATTGAGTGACTTCACTCACACATACACACCATTTCACAATGATGCATCTCTTATAAAAAATTCTGTATGTTTCTTCCTTTATAACTAACTGATTATCTAATTGTGTTGGCCTACTTTCCAATTTGGCTTTAGTGTGTGGCTTGGAGTGGGACCAAAAGGGACCAATAAGACACTAGTTCCAATGGGCCTTGGGCTTTTCTGTCAACTCTTGACAAGTCCAAAGTTACCATTAATTATATTTAATATCACTATATAAATATAATTGTACTCTAGGCTTTATTAATAAATTATATCTCAAGACTTTATTATATATGCAAACCTTTCATAGAATATTCGTAGTAATACAAAGTCATGAATGTAGACTGCCACTTTGAAGATTCTTAATAAAGTGGTTAGGTCTAACTCTTTGAATAACTGAACCCATTAAACTTATCTCAAGCGAATATTTTATATCTCCGTTAAGAGACTATGAATTCAATCTTGAGAATATATGTTCCATCGACACTAAATGTGGCTGCCCAATATATTGAGGTTTTGACCGTTACTTTAGATCTCACTCCTGATATATCAAAGCAACCTACAGTCCATGATCAGATTCATTATTCTCTCAGGATTAAGAGTTCATGCAAATAGAAGTCGTGAGATTTATTATTCATTTGACAGTTGTTAGGAGAATAATAAATCTCATAGCGGTCCAGTTCAATATGTCTTAACTCTTAAAACATATCATCATATCAACTAGAAGTTTCCACTTCCATGATCAAGAAAAATCATCTTAGTTGATATGTTATAGTCTTCGCAGATGAAATGCCCAATTTCATCATTGACTATGAACCAAAATTCTAAGTTTACAAAGAACTTGTGATCTATATCTTCTGTGACTAAATCACATAAATCACATACTATGCATCTCATGGACTATATGATAATGTCCGAATATTCATGTTACCATTATTTTAGATAATAATAAAGAAACTTTATTAATCACAACACTAAGTCATACATAATAACGTACATAATATCATACATAACATCTTACAATAGGATTAAGGGCACTAATCCTAACAGATATATTATTTTAATACGTTGAATGTTAAAATAAAATCACTTATGTTAAGTGTTTTGTAAAATAAATTAGTAAAATAAATAAAGTAATTTTCTGAGGAACCAAAACCTAAAAGTTTTGGCAAAAATATTCTCTTTTCACATTCACTATGGTCCTGTTAATTAAATTTAGGATGAGTCCACAAATGTGTGAAAAAGCTGAAAGGTAGCTACTAAATAATTTTCCATAAAAGTTAAAACACAACCAAATCCTTTGTGTTGGAGCATTTTAATAATAATTAATTAAAATAAATAAATATCATAATATAAATGTAAAGATGCGGGAGTGAATATGGAAGATGAGGAATTAGTGAAAATGTTTAATCCCATCTTGAAAAAGAGAGAATATTTTATTCCTTTTAATTGTGGTGATTAATGGGCTAATATGAATTGACTTAGATATTGGGCTAGATACGTGCGCAAGGGGGAGGTGAAGGGTGGAGGTGTCAAAAATGGAATTCATTCTTCAGAAACACCTTATCTCACCATTAATTGTGTAACTCCAACCCATCACATTAATATACAACAATTAATCTTGTAACACCCACTACATTAGAATAATTGACATAATTAATCAGATTAATTTGGGTAGTAATTTTGTGAGGCCTATTGAACCTATAAATAGACTCATTCAAACCCAATCAAAACTGTTGCAATATACACTAAAAAAATAGAGAGGTTCTTGGCAAGGAAGGGTGTTCTTTCTGGCGGAGTTTTAGGCTTGAAAACTTTGTGCAGAGGTTGTTCTAGCCATATGACACTTGTTGGGCTGTTGTATCTTGGGGAGACAAGTCAGAGAAGGTCTGCACTAGTTTCAAAATTTAGCCAACCAAGGGCTTGAATCTCCATATAAAGAGCGAGTGTCGTGCCTCAGTTCAAATAGTCTTGTGTAATTTTCTCTTTAAATTAATAATATTCAAAGAAGTATTGTTCAGTTTCTCATTGTATTATTTCTATTATTATTGTGTTTGCACCAACAATTTTAAGGAGATTCAACACATGGAGCATTTACAAGTGATAGGCCAAAAATGAATTAACTCCTTGTTATGAATTAATTGATTAATTAGCCAAGTTTATTAATTAATCAAATTATCACAAGGGATCAATTCGTTTTTGGCCTATCAAGTGGTATCAGAGCAGACATACTCTGATTAGGGTTAATCTTTGTTATGTTGATCCATTGATCCCTGTTTGTCATGGATAGACTAATAGATGACAATCATTAATTATACCTCATTTCTTTGATGGCACTAACTATGCATATAGGAAAGTACGCATGAGAGCTTTCTTGCAGTTTTTAGATTAGAAAGTGTGGCAAGCCGTTGAGATAGGCTGGACCAAGCCAAAGGAAGCGTCGGCCGATTGGGATGATGCCAAGATCAAGGCGGCAAACTTCAACAGCAGGGCATTAAATGCTTTATTCAGTGCGGTCACTAATGAGGAGTTCAAGAAGATATCATCTACTGAAACTACTAAGGAGGCATGGACCATCCTCCAGACAACCTATAAGGGAACTAAGACTGTTAAGGATTCGAAGCTACAGAGGCTCACTACAAGTTTCAAAGAGATTAAGATGGAGGAGGATGAGTCGTTTGATGAGTTCTATGCCAAACTCAAGGACATAGTTAAATCAGCCTTCAATCTTCGGGAAACCATTCTTGAACCCAAGATTGTGAGGAAAGTACTCAGATCTCTACCCGAGAGATTCCATGCCAAGATCACCGCGATCGAGGAATCAAAGTATATTGACAAGATTCCTTTGACAGAGCTGGTTGGAAACTCGCAAACCTATGAGCTAGGGTTAACTAGAATTGGCAAGTCGGGTAAAGGCAAGAGCATGGCACTGAAGGCCAAGAGCAGTGACACAAATGAGTCTTCAGAAGATGAAGATTCCAAGATGAAGTCATACATCACCAGAAAATTCAAAAAGTTCATGAAGAATGCCAATGGGAAGGGCTTCGATAAGGACCGTAGGCAATCCAGTTCTTCTTAGTTCAAGAGCCCAGATAAAGGGAAGAAGGTTGCTAGGGATGGCGGTCAGTACACTGTTCCCTTAGGATCGAAGTGCTTTGGGTGTCAAGGCTTCGGTCACATGAAACAGGAGTGTCCTACATATCCCAAAAGCATTGGGAAGAGTAAGGGATTTGCTACTACTTTGAGCGACACTGAGCCTAAGGATGATTCTGACAATGAGGATGATGGAATATTAAATGCCTTTACTACCACTATCAATCCTACTGAGGGGATTGTTGAAGATGTGGATGAAGAAGAGGAATTGGTGGATTCTAAGTTTTAGAAGATGGATGATCAAGATGATATCCATACAGCCTATGAGAAACTATACAAGCTTTCTGAGAAACACGAGAAACTTTATAGGCTAACCACTAAGAAGCTCAGTGATGTGAAACTTGATCGTGAAGAGCTTTCCATAAAGTTTGATGAGGCTAATCAGACTATTGGAGCACTGAGGTTTAAGAATAATTTCTTGGCTGAAAAGACTGAGAAGCTTGAAGCGGAGCTGTTTCAAGTCAGAGCTCAATTGGAGAGGGCTTCAAGTGCAAAGCTCGACGAGATGCTAAGCATTTAGAAATATGCTTTTGATTGAACCCGTTTAAGGTATGATTTCTCTTCTCCTAGTATTGCTTCTACTAGTACTATTGTTTTTGTTCCTTCTGCTAATAATGTTGAAATTGAGAAAAATGTTATTAAAAATGAATTAGCTAGTGAGAACTTAGACAAGGGTAAATCTATCTTAGGGGCACCCCCTAAACAGGATAAGAAAGATATTAAAAACCATAAGGCTAAGAAGGCTAACTCTCAAAAGCCTAAACAGAAGAAGCAGCATCTCTATCATCATTGTGGTGTTGCCGGTCATACTCGATCAAATTGCTATAAGTGGTTAGCCACTCAACAGAGCAATGGTATGATAGCATCTGGAAGCCAGAATCAACTTTAATCCTCTCTTGCTCCCCTTGGAGATCTTCTTAAAGCCCTCATGTTCCTTTCGAACTTGAAAGGTTTCAATTCTTCCCCCTCACCACCGATTTAAAGGTTTAATCAAAGGAAAGGTTCTTCCAACGTGTGTAAGGAAAAGAGCTTCAAGTGATTTTATCACTTTCTTCTCTCTCTTCGTGTTTTTGTTTTTGCATAACTTATGTGTTTCACTTTTATTTTGAGTTAGTCTAGTTTTATGCTTTTGCTTTGTTTAACATGTTTTTGTTTTTTTTTTTTCATTTTTATTTATTTTGTTTTTCATATAAAAATAAAAAATTTGAAAAAATTTGAAAAATACAAAAACAGTGTGTGTTTTGTGTACATTAGTACCTGTGTACCTTGGATGGCCATTGAAACAAAATTTTCTAAACTTTGAATCTTTTGTAGCTTAGATGAGCATCTCTATACACAACTAAGCAAGTGAGCTTGTGGCTCTTGTTTGTGATGAGTAAGATTAAGTTATCTCTTGTACTTAACACTCGTATTACTCTTTTTGACGGGAAGGACTAGCAAATTCTAAGAGAAAGGCATAAATAACCATCTCATCACGATTACTCGCTAATCATAAAATGACATCTATATGCTTCGGCATAGCAAAAGAGCAATGTCAATGACATTTGTGTGCTTCGGCATAGCAAAATTGGAATGTCAAATGTTTAACATAATTGGGCATTTCTTTTCTATCTCTTATATGCCCATGCATGGTTTGCTCAAAAGAAAAACATGCAAAGAAAAAACAAATGCAAAAAGAATCAAAATGCTTTAAAAATGATTGCAAGCATGTATTTTAGAAGATGTGAGAGTTATAGGATGTACCTCGAAAGTGATTTTCTCATGTCTCAAATTGTCATAACATGGAGACACTTATGTAATCTTGCGATGTTTTTCACACAAAATACGCAATATTCTTTGCTACTCTTGATACATATGCAGTTACAATGTGATCCGACCATCACAAGGTTTACATGTGTTAATGTATGCTCACTAAACTGTCTTGACTTATTTTTGAAATATAAAATTGGTTAGACTTGTTTAGTGTGTGTGTGTGTGTGTTTTTAGGATCTTTGTGCTTAAAATTTTTATTGAGAGATGATTTTGAGAGCTTAAAATGTTGATTGGATCCTTGGTTGGGTTGCATGCTTGATTGCATTCATGTCTGTGTTTTTCTCTTCTTGAAAAACTGGTTTTTAGCAACCTCAATAGATCCTCAACACCTCCTCGACTCCTAGCTTATCTATCGAGCTCTTAAGCTGTTTCTTATCGCAATCTCGACACCTTCTCGATAGCTAGGTGGATCGATCGAGAAAGTTCTTGGATCCTCGATAGCTTCTCAACAGCTGGCGGATCGATCGAGCTTCTTTAATCGTGTCTGCTGAATTCTTCCTCGACACTTCTCGACAGCTGCATCTGTCGACGCTTTAACCTTTGACACCTCTATTTTTCGAGCTTTACCGACCTTCTATATAAAGGTTCAGCGCGATTTCCTTCTCATTTTTCTCGATCTCTCTCTCGACAGATCCGCCCTTTCACCTCCCAAAACACTCTCTCTCACTGCAAACCTCTTTCCAAATGTATTTCATGCTTTTTCAAGTTTTACCCTTTACTTGGTAAATTTATTTTCTCTCATTTTCATGCATTTCATGTTTTGAAACCTAGGTTTTGGCGTTTTTGAAAAATTTTAGGATTTTTCAAAATTGATGAGTTTTTGTTGAAATTTGGGATGGGTTGTTGCTTAAATAAGTTTAAAATCTCATGCATTGTATCACACAAGCATTATAACAGTATTATCATGCATTTAGATGTGTGCAAATTGATTGTGTGCTAGTAGGATTGGATTGGGCTGAGTCCATGATGAATTTTCTATTGCATGTCACATGTTCATGCATTCTCCATGCGTACGTACTTGCTTTTCAATATACTTGTTATATTCGAAATGTGTTGGGACATTTCTGATTGTCTCTCTCTCCCTCTTTTTTTTGTTTACGTTAGTCATGTCTATGGTACCTAAACATAAGTTTACTCCGTCCTAGAACCCTCTTCATTTTGGGGCATCTTCGTCTTTTGATCCTACTCCTTCTCATATTCGGTTCCGTGATGAGGATGCCCGAAAGGCTTTCTCGGAGAACTTTCTCGACGAGGCATTCATTCTGAATACCAAGTCATCCTAGCGGACTTCGCCAACATTAACCTACTCAATGTCATTCACAGTTGGGGTTGGGAGTCACTATGTGATGTCCCGGTCACATGTCCATCCGTGCTGATCTAGGAGTTTTACTCCAACATGCATGGATTTGATTTTTCAGTACCTCATTTTCTCACTCGCATTCGAGGTATGTGCATTGTTATCACACCGCAGATTGTTGCAGATGTGCTTCGTGTTCCGTGGGTAGAGTTTCTTGACTACCCTAGTTGTGAGCGTCTGAGAACTATGTCCAATGATGAGCTCAAATCTGCTTTTTGTGAGCGCTCTTTTGACTAAAAGCGTCAGTTCACTTATTGTTCGGCCTTTGCTAAAGGCCCTCAGTTTTTGAACATGGTCATGACTTTTGTTCTCCACCCTCTCTCTCATTATAACTCTATCACAGAGCCTCATGCTTGGTTTTTGTTGTCCTTTCTTAAGCATCTCACTATAGATTGCCCTTCTCATTTCATTCTTTCTATTATAAATGTTTATAGGGATTCGGCATCCTGTGATAAGCTCATCTTTCCTTTCATTATCACGAGGATCTTACGCCATTTTTCTGTTCCCTTTCCAGCATTTGACCATTTCACTTTCATGTGTGCCATAAACGCCACTACCTTTAAATGTAGTGAGGTGCAGTTTAGGTCGAGGCAGTCTGGGTCAGCAGCTTCTCCCTCCCGTTTGGCTCCATCTCGATTTGCTCCATCCACATCCTCTCCTTCCTCTTCTATGAGCTAGTGATGTGTCACTCGGAGACATCATGGTGTAGCTTCAGCACATGGATGCTCGCCTTGATACACTCTCTATAGAGCTGTATCAGGTGAACATTCATGTCGGCCTTATTGCACACCGACAGGCGATCATGGGTGGCTTTGCTCCTGAGGCTTCTCCTCCACCTCCTCTAGTGACTTCTGATTTTGAGGCTGAGGGTGATGATGATGGTGATGACATTGATACTTCCGATGATAATGATGATGATGATGGAGATGTTAGCTCTACCGATGAGATGTCTACTTGACACTCTTACCCTTTGTCACTTATGACAAAAAGGGGAAGTAGTTTTGTATATGAGAGTAGTCATTTTTAGGGGGAGAGTTAGTATATGACATTTTTGTTAGGGGGAGTGTTGATTTTTGAGGGATGTAGTGAGGATTATTTGTATCTTTTTCTTTTCTCTATTTTAGATACATTTATTCTTGTACATGGGTCTTGTGACCATTATTGACATGCATTGTACTTATTTTCTTTATATGTTGATGTATGTTTCTTTCACCTACCCTTACATGTGTTATTTCTTTTCTCTCTTTATGCACATGCTTCTTATTATTTGTATGCAATCTATTATTTCTATTTCACGCAAAGATGCCTTGATAAGTTTTGTTTAAAGTGTTTCAGAAATACAGGTTGTTAAAGTCTACTTGCCATAAACTCACTTCTTGCAAAGTTTTTCAAGAGTTTGTGTTTGGATAGATTTTATTGTATTCAACAAGTGAATATGAGTTGAGTAATTTATGACTTCTCCCATTTGTTCATTTGTTTGTTATGGTTTTGTCATGGATTGCCAAAAGGGGAGATTGTTAAGACATATGTGATTCACTTGTTAGGAACATATGTTACTATTTTATATAATTGGCTAATCCTTTGACAAAACGCACTTTACTTGTATTTGGGTAGAACTAGGATGTGTTTAATACTTCAAGAAACTTTGTTTCAAGATCAAGTGTTAAAGCCATGCAAGTCTATCCAAGATTCAAGTCTGAAAAGTGCCTGTCCTTAAATCTCGATAGTTAGCCATCTATCAAGCTTGAAGAGCTGTTCTAGCCTCGTGGCTCGACAGCTTCTCGACAGCATCTCGACAGATAGGCATCTATCGAGGTTTACGAAAAACAAATTTTCAGTTTTGTTTTGACTCTAATATGTGATTATGTGTTTGGGCTTTCTTTTCTCACAACCCTAGACATATAAAAAGATTATTTTAAGGGCTGTCAAAGAGGACACAAGTTGCACAAGTGTTGAGCAAAGTTTGTTCAAGCAAATTGTGATCGGAAACAGAATTTGCCCTAGTTCATCGTTCTTATGAAGAAGTTGCTGTGTTTGTGCATCGTAGGGTTTTGTAACCAAGCTTCTTCTGGATCTTCTTCGTGTGATGAACTAAAGAACTTTGAAGCCAACAACCTTCTCTAGTTGGTGTTTGAAGTCGCATATTGAGATCCGCGCAATTGGTTAGTCACGTACTGGGAGCCGTGTATCAAAAGGGGAGATTGTCACTATAGAACAAGTCCAATTGAGTATTGGGGTATGAGTTCAACTGTAGGTTGGTATAAGGTACTGTGATTCCTTTACTTGTAACCGCTTGTTGTGATAATAGTGGAATTTTGGGAGTGGTGACCTTAAAATCACTCGATGGGGTTTTTGCCGTGTTGGTTTTCCCCATTCGTAAACAAATCACCGTGTCAATTTATTTTCCATTGCACTTAATTTAATTGGTGATTTGTTTATGCTACCATACGTTTGCATGATAATTTGATTAATTAATAAACTTGGCTAGTTAATTAATTAATTCATCATAAGAGGTCAATTCGTTTTTGGCCTATCATCATATAATTTGATGATTTCTTCAAAGAAATTTTAAAAAATAAATCAATACAAAAGTGTTGAATATAGTAATATGCCTACAAAGTTGTAAAGGTGTCTCATTGTCAGGAATGCTTTTAAAAATCTGAGTAAAATTCAATTTTCTTCTTTTATTATTCTAAGTAGTTAAAATTTTGGATTATAACAAAGATTCAAAATTTGAAATTGTGAGGAGATGGAAGAGAAAGATTAGTAGATGCTCTAAGGTTTCCTTTAACAATTAGTCTAGAGTCACCATTTTTTTTTTCTTTTCACAATCATTGAGTAAATAATAGATAATAAAATAATGTCAGTGATAAACCTATATGAAAATAAATAACATCTCAAAAATTGTGAAATTTGTTGTGAAAAATATTTTGTTTATTAGCATTGCTCTCTTTTCAGTGGTGTCCTTCTACTAACGTGTATAAAGGCATGGGTGGCCCCAATTCCAACCATGACTCCGTCCATGCCTTGAACATGCATTACAATAATTTGCTTTCAAAGCTCAAGATATCTTCAATAATTTAAGATATCTTGAGCTTTGAAAGCATTAAAAGGCTCAAGATATCTTCAATAATTTAAGATATCTTGAGCTTTGAAAGCAAATTATTTTAATGCATGTTCAAGAGGGAACCTTAAGAATTAAGATAGCTTTTGTCAACACAAATATGACAATGCTACATGTTATTGACAATGCCACATAATTTTATAGTAATAGAGTTGATACATGTTATTGCGAATGCCACATAATTTTATAGTAATAGAGTTGCGCCATGAACCATTTCTTTTACTTTTGTCGCTCTCAGATAATATTAATAACATATGGCTTTTTCGTTTGATTGTGGTACGTCACTACTTTGTGATTGGAAATGGCCAATGGAGGATTAACACAGCTCTTTCCATAGAAGTCACCATGTGGTGGTTTCCAGTGAGTTTCCATACTAACGCTAACTTTTAACTTCAAAGCAAATCGGTGGCCCTCCTCAAATCACGCACAGCTCTTGACAACTTTGCTCAATTTTCAACACTAATAATTTTATTTTTATCAAACCTAGCAAATTCCCAGACATGAGCATGCCAAAGTAATGCAGGTTTCTTGGAAATTTCCCCTCTCCCTCTCTAGCATTTTCCTGGAATTGAATCTATTGGTACACGTTGAGGAGAAGAATTGGAAAAAATTTTTAATATACACGAAAAGAACCTTAAAAAGTTGTGCTTGTTCCCTCTTTCTCTCTGTAAAGAAAAATTCTAGACATTGTAAATTTCACCAAAAGATTTCATATACTCTCATAATTTTGTGCTGTGATATTGTGATAGGATCGAGCCAAGTGAGGTCCACCACAATACAAATATCATGAAGAGGGTGTGAAATTTTCAATCACTCTCTCAAATTAACACCGTGTTTAAGAAAGGGAAAAACTATTAAGGGAATAGATTTAGGGAAAAAAAAAACGAAAAAAGAAAGAAAGAACGGACTGAAAAAACTTTTTTTTTGGAATAGGGACTGAAAAAACTATTTATATATGTGTTTGAAAGTAAAAATGAAAAGAAAAGAAAAAAATAAAGTAAACTAATTGCATTGCACAAAAGTCACCATGTGGTAATTTCCAGTGAGCTTCCATGCATTCTTCCATTCTCTACTTCCTCTCGTCCAATACAACCAAACTTATATAAAAGGTTTAAATCAGAAGAAGATGTGCCTAAACTTGAACCTGTAAAGCACTGCTCTGAGTTGTGAACGGTGACTTCCCTGAGTTCTGAACAAAAGACTAATAAACACATAACAGCAAGAGATCAACCTGACAACCGATCCCCAAACCATTTAGTCTTAAGATACCCAACAGTACTCCCCCTGAGTTCTGAACAGTTTGACTTCAATTGCAGTTTCTCATAAAAACCAAAAAAAAAGAAGAAGAAGAAGGTAATCTTTGATCCATCTGATGAAGGGAGAGATTGAAAACATTACATCAAATAGTTTTTCTTCTTTCATGAATTATTTTCTTTTCAATTTTTCTTCAATTCTAATTGAATGTATATATATATATATATATATATATTTTTTTTTTTTTACATGCAGATCTATACTGTGATTCAATGGCTTCAAGCTCGTCTTCTTTCCCAAGTTCTTCTTCTATCTCTTCTACCAGCCAATGGAAGTATGATGTCTTCCTGAGTTTCAGAGGGGAGGACACCCGCAATACTGCTACGGACTTTCTAAATTATGCTTTAGAACAGAGGGGCATTTACACTTTTAAGGACGATGAAAAACTTGAGAAAGGAAAAACTATTAAACCAAAGCTCTTGAAGGCAATAGAAGAATCCAGATTTGCCGTGGTCATTCTCTCAGAAAACTATGCATCTTCAACTTGGTGCTTAGAAGAACTTGTAAAGATTATTGACTGTGAGAAAAAAAAGAGAATGACAGTTGTGCCTATATTTTATAATGTGGATCCATCTGATGTGCGGAAACAAATGGGAACTTTTGCACAACCCTTTATTGAACATGAAAAACAATTCAAGGAGAAAGTGGGCACATGGAGAGCTGCTTTGGGTCATGTGGCCAATATTGCCGGCTATCATGTAAATAATAGGTAATTTTATTTGATATATATTCAGCTAGCCCACTTTAATATATGTAACACCATTTAAACCTTTAACAAATCTATTTTTATTTTTATTTTAGAAATAAACATTAAACCTTTATCAGATCTCATTTAATTTTGTCATAGCCAATCAATTTACATATTTTTATTTAGGGCCGCATAATCCAACACCTAATATCTACCAAATTTTTCAAGGGACCTATTCATTGGTCATCAATTCTTGTTCTCTCTTTATTGCAGCCCTCTCTCAGAAGCTCTCAAAAGCATTGTGAGACTGGTATCACATAAATCAAGTTTTGAATTCTCAGAATTTATTGAGGGCCTGGTAGGAATAGACTCTCGATTGGTTGAATTGGAGTCATGCTTAGCTTTATGGTTAAAGGATGATGTTCGCTTTATAGGGATTTGGGCAATGGGAGGAATGGGCAAGTCAACCCTAGCTAATGTTGTCTATAGGATGGTTTCTAAAGAATTTGATGCTTGTTGTTTTATTGATGATGTTAAGGAAAAAGATGTACTTTCACTACAAAAAGATCTTATTTCTCAAATTTTGCACGAAACAAATTTGATAAAAAATAAATATGATGGTGTTCACATGATCAAGAAAATGTTACGGCATAAAAAAGTTCTTCTTGTTCTTGATGATGTAGATGAATCAAATGAGTTAAAAATGTTAGTTAGGAAGAGTGATTGGTTTGGTTCGGGCAGTAGAATTATTATAACAACAAGAGATAAGCACTTGTTGAAGGAATTCCCTGTAGATGAAATATTTGAAGTTAAACCATTGAATTATGAAGATGCTCTTTGTCTTTTTTGTTCAAAGGCTTTTAAAAAAGAACTAGGCCCAGATGAATATTTAAAACTGTCCAAAAGTTGTTTAGAATATCTTAATGGTCTTCCTTTAGCTCTTGAGGTTTTGGGTTCATTTTTGTTTGGAAGAAGTATTGCTGAATGGAAAAATGCATTAGAGATGCTCAAAGAAGATCCCAATCCAAAGATTAATCAAGTATTAAGAAAAAGTTTCGATGGACTCCCTAACTCAGCAAAGGATATATTCAAAGATATTGCATGCTTATTTAATCATGAGGAGAAAGATCATGTTGTACAAATACTAGATAGTCTTGGTTGCTATTCCCATATTGGATTGAGCATTCTCATTGACAAATCTCTCTTGAAAATTTCCAAAAATAATGAATTGTGGATGCATGATTTAATAAGAGATATGGGTAGGGATATTGTTCGTCAAGAATCTCGTGGTGAGCCTGGGAAGCACAGCAGACTGTGGCTTTATGAGGACATTGATCATGTGTTAAAAAATGATACGGTAAGAGCTTATTTACTTGAGCTCATATTGTATCTTCTTATTCGGCAAAGTTGAAATATGAAGAGTTATGCTAATAATATATTTTGCATTTAATGAATTCTTTTTTTTATTATCAGGGAACAGAAGTAGTTCAAGCCATAGATATCTGGGAAGCCAAGGATACAAGTATTTATCACGAAGAAAACGAGGCACGTTGGTTAGGTTTCAGACCATCCAAAAAACAAAAAGTGTCATTTTGGAACCCTAATGCCTTTCTCAAGATGCCCAACCTTAAATTTCTGAGAATTCATAATATTTGCCCTCAATTTGTCCCCGAATATCTTCCGAATAAATTAACATATCTTGAATGGAGTAATTATCCTTCAAAATCGTTGCCATGTTTTTTTCCAAATGAGCTTGTTCAACTTCGTTTGCAGTGTAGTAAAATTAGACTACTTTGGGGAGGAATGAAGGTAAGAGTGTTAATAAATATCCTCGTACAAATTTGCTTTAAAATTTCAACAACAAACACTAGAAAGTTAATTATTCTAAACTTTTTCTTTTTTTAATAGAATTTTGACAAGTTAAAGTTCATCGATATGGCTGGCTCCTCGGACCTGATTATAGCCCCCAACTTCGATGGAGTCCCAAATCTTGAGAAATTAGTTCTTGCAAGGTGTTCAAATTTATGCGAGCTTCACCCATCCATTGGAAAACTGAAAAAACTTGAATCTCTTGATCTAGAAGAATGCCAAGAACTAACTAGTCTTCCAGACCAGTTTGAAATGGAGTCTCTTGTGACTCTTAATCTTACTTGTTGCTCAAAAGCCAAGAAAATTCCAGAATTTGTGGGAAACATGAAGCTTTTAGAGGAACTTTTTTTGGAAGGCACTGCTATTACAACATTACCTTCATCTATTGAATGTTTGACTGGCCTTAATATTTTGATTTTGCAGAATTGCAAACAATTAGTGTGTCTTCCTAACACCATTTGTAGTTTGACATTGCTTAACCGTCTTGATCTTTCTGGATGCTCAAAATTTGACAAATTGCAAGAGGACTTGGGGAATATTGTATGTCTAGAGGTGCTTTTATTGGGTGAAACAGCTATAAAGGAGCTGCCTATACCAGTAGGATTTTATTTTGGCCTTACTTCATTGGATCTAACCAATTGCAAAGATTTTGTGCTTCTTCCAAGCACCATTTGTAGTTTGAAGTCCCTATCTAGAATTGAACTTTCTGGATGCTCAAAGTTGGTCAACTTGCCAGAGAATCTGGGGAATTTGGAAGGCCTGCCTTGTCTTTGTCTAGAAGGAACCGCAATAGAATTGTTGCCATCATCTGTTGGACGTTTGACTACACTTTGGACGTTGAATCTAAGTGATTGCAAAAATCTTTTGTGTCTTCCTAGCAGCATTTGTGGTTTGAAGAGGCTCAGATATCTTTATCTTTCTGGATGCTCAAAATTTGTCAACTTGCCAGAGAATTTGGGAAATCTTGAATGCCTATATAATCTTTCTCTAAATGGAACAGCAATAGAAGTGTTGCCATCATCCATTGGACGTTTGACTGCCCTTAAATATTTGGATATAAGTGATTGCAAAAATCTTGTGTGTCTTCCCGATAATATTGGGTGCTTATTCTCCTTAAGTGAGTTACACCTTTGTGGAAATAATTTCGTTTTTCTTCCTGAAAGCATCTCTCAACTCTCTAGAATTACAAGCCTCAACTTGGAGGTTTCGATTCTCACATGTTAATAAAACTATATATCTCTTTTTCATATCTTCTTTTATGTGTTAAAATATAGATATTCTTGTATTAATTGTGGATATGTGTGTGAAATAATGGATGTGTGTGAACAAGTGTGAAAGAATATATTTCTGTAACATATCCAAAAATGTTATTCCTGACTATTTCCGATGTCCTTGATACAGAGGTACTATGCTTAGGACTTCCCTGAGAAAGTTATTGTAATATTAAAATATGAAGTGCATCAATAGGTAAATTTCTCTCTTTCATGCAAGATGTTAAGGTGATGTTGAAATTATATATATACATGACTGGTGACAAGAAAAGCGCCCTTACCTTTTAATATAATATTAGAAGTTCAACTTGCCTTAACCAAAAAAAAAAAAAAAAAAAAAAAAATCAACATGGGTGATAAGTATATTGTTGGGTTGAAATTGAGCCGGTGCAATTAACCAATTAACCAAAGACGATATGGTCATGATGAGGAAAACCCTCATAGGCAAAACTCCATCAGGTGATTGTGTCGATCATTACTTCTGAAGAATCCACTAATTAAAAAATAGAGTTTACAAGTACAGAGATTACCTAATCCCAATTCTAGGTACTATAGAACGATCTCCTATTATTAATAGATCACTGTAGCAATGTTAAAAACTTTCACAAATTTTTGCTCTAGTAGCACATTAGAAATTGGATTAAAGGGGTTTTTTTTTTTGGGGGTGCTCTTTAGTGTGCTAAAATAGCATTTTGAGTGTTTTAGCATACCCAATGCTAATGTTGAATGGTCACAAGAACTAGTAGATTAAAAGAGTTTACTGCAAAAATGAATATGACATGATCTTAAGGTGCATATGCCACTTGGTGAATTGTGAGGCATCAAAATTAAGTGTCCGTTTGGGAAGAATTTATTAAGATTATTACTAAAATATTTTGCTAAAAGTATGCTAAAATATATTTTTCTTTGAAAAAGTGAGAAAAAGTAAGAAAAATTGAGATTATAAAAATTTGTACATAAAAATTAAAATGCAAAAAGTTAGGTTATAAGCTAGTCCTTATGTGTTTTCAGCAAAAGCTAGATAAGTTATTCCCAAACAGACACTAAATATTACTTCTTTCGTCCCAATTTGTTTGTCCTCTATTCCATTTTAGGATGTCCCAAAATATTGTTTAGTTTCTAAAATTAAAAAACATTAATTTACTAATGTTCCTATTATGCCCCTACTTTATTTCCAAGACCATTTTTAATAAATTTATTTAAAGGTAGTTTTGAAAATTTATACATTTTTATACAGCAGAGAAGGTAATAAATGATGTTCTCTTAAAAAGTTAAAATTTTGAAATAGAACAAACAAATTGAGATGGATGGAGTATTTATTGTGGCCCTTGGCTTTCGCTCTGTGTACACTAAAATTAAGAAAATTAAATTAGACACTTGACATCAAATCGTTTATAATTAGAAGCTAATTTAAATTGGATTTGGATTCTAATTGTGTTTCTACTTTAATATATACTAGCTTGTAATTCCATGCATATGTATGAATACATTTAAAGATATACAATAAGATGCATAATATAATTTATATATATATATATAATTTAAATACCATTGATAATCATTTTTATATTTTGTTAACTCTTAAAAAAATTTTGTAAGAATATTATTAGGTATAAAATGCAAATTGTTCATGTTTTTCTTTAAAATTATTGTGAAACACTTTTTTTTTTTTTTTTTACGATTTATTTATTCTAGACTCTTTGGTTTTTGTATTTAATAACTTACTTGGATGAATATTTATGATGTGGTCCCACATTTGATTCTAAAATTAATAAATAAATCTCTTTAAGAATAAATAATTTAGTGCAAAATTGGAACTCTAATTTAGAATTTTAATTTGAGGTTCTTTCAACTTCACATATTATTATATATATAGATTATATATGATTGCTAAATTAGATTTTTTTTGTTAGAGGTTGAATATCATAAATTCTAGTGTTACTTGATACGAATTTTTTGTTTTTTGTATATTTTCTTTGTTTCCGTTCAATATGTATGCTTAATCTATGGGTTTTCATAAGAGTTTTAACCTGATAATATAATTATTACTTGTGTTTTGCTTGATGTGCAACTATCACCACTATCATAAAATTATATTGTAAGTTGGAGTAAAGGGACGAGTTCACAAGTTCAATTATTGAGCGTGTATAATTTTTTAATTACCAAATAAAACTCTAAAAAATTTTATGTTCATTTTCTCTTGGCAGCTAATGCATGCGGAAGATATGCAAATTTTGCCCACGTATATATAGCAGCAGCAGGCAAAGCCTTATGGAAAAACAAGGCAGCATGTGGGAGATTTTATGATGTCAAATGCATTGGAGCCACAAATGCTGCACCATATCCTTGCAAGAATGGCAATGTTCGGGTTGAAATCATTGATTATTGTCATGGATGTCTCGATACTCTAAATCTTTATGAAGATGCTTTCTTCAAGATTGTCGATCTTGATGAGTATGCTGTAATTGCTCCTCAAAAATAGCTACAAGTGCCTTATAACTTAGTGACATTATCTAGTGACTTATGGCTTTTGGATTGAGGCGTAAAGGAATGAGAATGGAGGAGAGTAGAGTAAAGTTGACTAAAAATAAGTTAATTTTGGATTAAATTTACTTTATTCTATTTTACTCTCCCTCCATTCTTCTCAATCCAAATGGAACATTAATATCTCTTTTACAAGGAGAATTAGAGTTCGAATCTCTGCTCCTTAACTTATTTTAAAATTTATCAAAAAAAAAAAAAAAAAACCCAAAACTAGTTATACTACTACATAAGGGCTACAAAATATCAAACAATGTTATTCCTGACCTTTTCCATGTCCTTCATTCATAGACATGCTTAGGGCTTCTGTGAACAAGTATTAATTGTAATATTGAAATAAGAAGCAAGTCTCAGATAATATATATATATATATATATATATATATATATATATATATAATTTCCACATTATCTTAACATCTCGCATGAAGGAGAGAAATTTATTAAATGAAATTTTATTATCTTCATAGAAAGATAAGATATAATAAATGAAACTGAGTTATCTCAAGGTATTTCACATATGGAATCACCCTCTTCTCTAAAATTATCTCATTAAACCGAGGGAAATCACAAATCGCCAGTTCTATAAGCTTAGGAAAGCCTGTACTGAAAGTAAAAACTGAAACTGCCTTGGTGTTCGCCATGAAGACTTCCATAAGACAACATATTACCATGATTAACACGTTTGCTAAACAATATTGATTAACATAATTCTTGAATCAGTGAAGGAAATCAAATCGTAATATCTTTTTGCTTATAATTTCCATTTTGTCTACAGGAGGTGAACTATTTATGGGCTACACAACAAGGGCTAACTCTTTCTCTTCTTAATGTCTGTTCAGAAATAACTTATTTAGTTTTTTACTTAATATTTTTTTTTGCTAAAAGCATGCTAAAGTATATTTATACTTATAAAAAAAAAAGTAAGAAAAAGTTAAAAAAAAAAAAAGGTTTTAAAAAGCTATACATAAAAGCAAAAAGCAAAAAGTTGAGCTTATAATCTCTAGTCCAACAAATACTTAGGATATGTTTGGTTAGGTGGATTTTAGGGAGGATGGAAAAAAAAGAGTGGAAAATAGGAGAGAAAATGAGTGGGAAGGGTGTTTGGTTGAGAGGGGGAGGGGAAGAGAAAAGTGGTGGGGCCCACAAGTTTTCTCTTCTCCCCCTTCAAAATACAATCTCTCCAACTTGGAGAGAAAATTGGGAAAAATATTTGGACAAAACTGTCCCACCTCTTTTAATGTTTCTAGCCTTTTTTTTTTTTTTTTTGACTTTTCCTTTCTTTGGTAACACTGGCTTTTCGTTTTCGTTTTTGTTTTTGTTTTTTCTTTCTTTGGTTTAGGGGTGGTAATGGGGCGGGACAAGGTCGAAGGATGGGGTCTTTGTCCCAGCCCGGCATGGTTTTGTCTTACCCCATGCCTGCCTCGCCCCGCATGACGGGGAAAACTTTCTTACCCCATCCCAGCCCCTTGGGGCCCCACGAAGCCTCGCCCTGTAAAACTCTACTTTTTGTTAATTTTCCCTACAACTAATACAATTTTTTTAATGAAACCTATTTCATTAATAAAAATATACTTGAAATTACAATTAAATTTATCCCATCAAATCAAATAAATTTTTAGAAAAAATTGAATAATATATCCAAGTGTATAACAAGACAATTACCAAAAAAAAAAAAAAAAAAAAAAAAAAATCTCATAGTATAAACACATAACAAAATAAAAGCAGAGAACCACATTGAGTAGAATAAAATAAGTTAATATTGATATGTTTGTTTAAATAATAGGGCTTTAGGGTATGAAAAATTTATAATTATAACCTTTAGTAATGCAGGGCGGGGATGGAGAGGGGCAGAGCGGGATGGGTCTAAAAAGTCTAAACTCATCCCCTCCCTGCCCTATGGTGTGGGGCTAAAATCTTGCCCCATCCCCGCCCCACCACCTTTGCGGGATGGGAAAAACTTGTGCGGGGCGAAGCAGGGAGGGGCGTGGTAAAATTGCCATCCCTACTTTGGTTTTGTCGGGACGTGGTGGGTTCTTCTTCTTTTCCTTCTTTTTTAAAAAAAAAATTTAATTTTAATTATTTTTTTAAGAAAACACTTTTGGTTATGATTTCTTATGCTATTTTTTGAAATGTCCACTTTCATCTATACACAATTTAAAAAAAAATTATAATGTATTATTTTTTGTTTTATTTAAGAGAGATATGATGGTAAATTTATACAAACCTTATTTTCAACAAAACCAAAAAGTTTTCCATCCCTTCACTTTTCCATCCTCTCAACCAAACACAAATGAGGAAAACTAAAATTTTTTCTATCCTCCCACTTTTCCATCCTCCCTCTATTTTCTATCTTCTTACTTTTTCATCCTCCTAACCAAACAAACCCTTAGTCAAGAGCCTTATTGTTTAATAGTATGGTTTGGTTTTCTCCAAAAAAAAAAAACAAAAAAGGCGGAAATACATTTTTGGTCCTTACATTTTGACCATATTCCCATTTTGGTCTCTACTTTTTAATTTTACCGCATTTAGTTCCTAATTTTTTTTTAAAAAAATGCGTTTTATTTTGGTCCCTACCTTTATCTCACTAACGGAAATTGCTTATGTGGCAGATAAAGTATACTGTTGGCACATTAAATGCTAATGTGACCATTAAAAATTATTATTTTGCATTTTTTAAATGCCACGCCAGTATTTTAATAAATAAAGAAATTCCTTAAAAAAATTCATTTTCCATTCATTATCTTTCTTTCTTTTAAGATAAACCCAAAAATAAATCTTATTATCTCTCTATCTCACTCTTTGGTGCGTGTTTGTGTTTGTGTCTTTTTCTTCTTTCTTTTCAAATCCATGAGTTGCCTTTTCATTTTCATTTTCCTCTCTCTCTCTCTCTCTCTCTCTCTCTCTCTCTCTCTCTCTCTCTCTCATTTTCCTATCTTTCTCTCTTTTTCCTATATGAGTTTGATTTGGGTTAGAGAGATAGAAAAAAGGGTCAGATTGGTGGTGGTGGTTACAGATTGGTAGTGTAGGTGGAGATCGGAAGTAAACGTAGTCGAGGGGCTTAGATCGGCGGGGAAGGTAGTCGAGGTGGAGATTGGCGGTGGAGGTGAAGAGAGAGGGACTCAGATCGGTGGAGGTGGAGATTGATGGTGTTGGTTGGGTTTTCTGGGTCACAGTGGTTAGTTGGGTCCATTAGTGGGGTTCATAGGTGGTGGAAGGTGGAGGATTAGTGGTGGATTTTTTGGGTCCATTATTGTATTTGGTTGCCAAGAAAATATTGTTATTGATTTGATTTGAGTGTTGATATTTGGTCGGATGAGTCCCATAGAGATGTTTTGGCGTTTTGGTATTTTGGTGATTGCTGGGTTTTGGTCTTAATTTGAAGATTGATATGTGTATTTTGCATATTTGGTTACTAAGAAAATGCAAAAAGAGAAACCAAAATATTGGTTTTTTAATTTTCTAGGCAACCAATTATTTGAGGAAGAACATGAACAATTATAGGAAGAACACAAAGAACATACACATTAATTATCTTCCAACAAAATAGTGAAAAGAAAAAATAATGAAAAGAAAAGAAAAGAAAATTTTATTTTAATTATTATTTAAATAATTAAATAATAACTAAAATTTTATTTTATTTTAAAATAATTAAAGAAAAGAAAAAATAATGATGTGGCTTTTTTTAATATTTACAATACTGACATGGCATTTAAAAAATTTATGGTGTGTTTGTTTGGAAGTAAAATAGGGTGAATGGAAAACTTTGGAGAGAAAATGAGAAGAAAATATTTTTTGTAGTGTGTTTGGTTAGGTGGGAAGGAAGGAAAATATATGGTGGAGCCTAGGTGTTTTCTCCTTGGGTCCATCAAAAATTTTTCTCCCAAAAATAGAGAGAAAACTTGGGGGAAATTTGATGGTTGAACAACAAAAATGCCCACATGCAAGCAAGTTGCACATGGGCTTAATGTTGCTGCTGTTTTTTATTTTCTATATTTTATTTTTTATTTTTAATAGCCTTTGGCTTAACATTTCTATTGTTTTTTAACAGCCTTTTTCTTTATTGGGCATTTGCTCCCCCTTTTCCCCCCTTTTTCCCCCTTTTTTTCTTTTGATTTCTTGGAGCTATGGCATGGAGTTTTGTTTTGTTTTATTTTTTGTTTTTTGTTTTTTTTTTTTCTCTTTATTTTTTTGCTTAACTAGACATGATTTTTATTTTTAAAAAAAATTTAGGTGATTGTTTTTTTTGGTTGTTTGGCACTTTTTTATTTTAATTGTGCATCATTTTTTAACAAGGGTATATGAGTAAATTTATACATATTTACTTTTTCCATCCCTCAACTTTTTCACCCTCAACCAAACAAAAAGGAGGGAAATTAAAATTTTTTCTAGGCTCCCACTTTTCTATCCTCTCACCATTTTCCATTTCCCCACTTTTCCACCCCTTTAGCCAAACGGACCCTTAATATAATAAATTTTAATATTATTTTAATGATCATGTTAGCATTTAATGTGCCAATAGTACACTTTATTTGCCATGTAAGTAATTTCCGTTAGTGAGATGACAGTAGGAACCAAAATAGAACGCATTTTTGATTTTAGGAACTAAATGCGGTAAAGTTAAAAAGTAAGGACCGAAATGGGAATATGGTCAACATGTAGGGATCAAAAATGTATTTCTGCCTATTTTTTAATGTTAATTACTTTTTTATTATTTTAATGGCCACGTAGGCACTCCATGTGCCAACTATACACTTTGTGTGACACGTAGGCAATTTTCGTCAATGAGATGACAGTAGTGACTCAATTGAAAACAATTTTCAAGTTTTTGGAACCAAAATAGAAAGGAAAAAAAAGTGAGGACCAAAATGGAAAGTAATCCAAAATGTAAAGACCAAAAATGTATTTTCAACAAAAAAAAAAACTATAGCTTTTTTTTCGGTCACTTGAAATATTGCGATGAATTGGTACATATCTGAACCAACCGTACTGTTTGATAGAAAAAAAAAAAAAAATCAAAGACCCTGACACTGTTTCAACCAAAATTAGCCTGATAAAAAAGAAAAACAAAAGTCCATTGAAATATATCCACAGTTTGCAATCAAGCAAAAAGAGGACGTCTCTCGCTTTCTCTCAAATTTCTTTGTCTTAGTTCCGCTAAATCTAAGATCAGAATTCAGGGACCTTTTTCATTTTTTTTAATTCCCTGAACTAAGAAGAAGAAGTGGCCTCTAGTATATATCAATAACGATGCCTCTGATAGGATTCCTATACTTTCTCTTTCAATTTTTTGTTTTTTAAATTTAATATATTTTCTTGATGGCCTATATATTATCTGAATTACAAGTCCATTATCTTGCCATTATGTAATTATTGTGTTCATTTTTTGTGTTAGGTTTCATCAAACTCTTAACAATTTCGATGCTGTAATTGCTTCTTACAATGATATTTTGGATTAGCTTGATTTTCAAGTGACTTACTAAAAGTAGGTCCCTGGAAATCAAGAACAAATGGCTCATCCTAACATACCATTATTTGCAATAGAACAAGAAGCCCTAGATTTAGATATCTTTCTCAGTCTACTAACTCTCCTATGGAAGATTTAGTCCCAAATGTTTAGACAATGATAGCATACCAATCTAGTTGCTTTACAAGTTACACATAATGCAATGAATAAACGAATCTCGTAAAATAATCTATTATGTGGTAAAGTAGCATGAGCAAGAAATTTCATGGTTTGGTACAGATAATACTTTAAGGTTGTGTTTGACATCAACTTATAAGGTAGCTTTTAGCTTTTACTTTTAAGTACAGTTTTTTAAAACCTCAAATTTTCCTGCTCTTTCTCATATTTTCAAAATTTTTCAAGGTATAAGTATATTTTTGCACACTTTCAACAAAAAGTTTTCAGCAAAAAGCTAAATAAGCTATTCCTAAACAAACTCTAAATCTTTTCATAAAATTGCTAAGTAATCTGTTTTTCACTTTCCTATATATTTATTGTATTTGATTTTGTTTTATTTGCGTTTGAGTACTGTTCTTTGTTGGATATTGTTTGTTTGTTTAGACTACTTAAAGCAGATTGTTTAACCTAATATATTAGCCAAGTGATTACTTAGGTTAATTATGAGATCTAGGTTAAACAAGGACAGATCATATCATGTACAACAACGGAAAATAAAGAACACAATGATATGATGATCCAGGAAAACCAATGAAACCAACAATTTCAAGGTAAAAACTTGGGGAGGATTTGACCAAGGTATTCTCAAGGTAAAACAAATCCACTATAGAGAATCGAAGTTTTTATAATCAGATTTAACCCTAAATCTATTGCTACCTCTAGTAGTAACTTATTGACATGACCACGTGCAAGCTCTGAATCCATGAGCTCCTTCTCTTTTGGATTTTCTTTCCATAAACACCCACGTTTGTGACTTTGAGATTCCACTTAAAGGTTTAGCAACACAAACTCTCTAGTTTGTGACTCCAAGACCACCTTTGAAGGTTTAAATCATAAGTTATGTATGATCTTGTTGCAGCAACTTCAGATCTATCGAATCTAATGGTATGAGAATGATTTCTGGTAGTGACTTTAAAAGAGGAAGGCACAATACCTTTTATATCTCACAAGAGCACCTCCAAAGTCTTCACAAAATATGCCTTAGGGTTTCCTTTAAATACTATGTGAAATAGATTTGAAACTTTAATCGCTTATTGGGCTTAATGAGTAGTTGGGCTTAACTAAAATTTTGCAGACCTGTGTTTCGATCGGTCGAAGCTTAGTCTCGATAGGTCGAACTCTTTAGAATTTGAATTCTTCTTTCTGCAGCTTGTATGTTCTTGATTCTTGACTTGTATCACCTTGAGCATTGTCTAATCAAACCTATAGACTTAGGAATCTATATCTAGATAAGTTTGTGCTCACTGATTGCTAGTTGTTCTAAACTTTTAGAACCTAACAATTTCCCCTTTTGGTAATCCGTGACAAAACTTACATACAATATGAAATGCTCAAATACAAGAATAGCCCTATTACAATAATATGCACAATTACATTACAAATCCCAATCTAAGACTCCTAACCTAAAAGTTGCAATAAGAGGCAGAATGTCTTGATCAGAATGTACCTATCTTTCGTGAAACACTTAAAAGAGCACATCAATGCATGTGTGGAAATAAAGTCAGATAAATAATAAAAAAATATACAATAACAACAAATAACAAACATGGAAACTTACTCTCCCCCTACATCTAAAAAAATATTTTCTCCTCTTTCAAAAACAATTTCATTTCCCATTCCATAGAGACAATTAAAAACCTTTTTAAATAGGATTCCCAAATTTCATCTATTTCTTCTCCCCCTTTTTGTCATGTATTGACAAAGAAAACTCAAACAAAGAGTAGATAGTAAACATATACAACAGAGGACAAGAGAAAATAGAGAATTAAGGGAATACAAAACATAAGCTCTATAGAAAATAGAGGTAACTCCCCCAATGAAGAGCAATAACTCGCCTTATGAATAGCATAGGTCTTTTTAGAAAAATCTTTCTCCACTATAAAAATAGGAAAATTAAAACAAGTTTTAGGAAAAATAGTTTTGGGGAACGTTTAGGAGCTGGGGAAAACTAAAAAGACATAAACCAACCAAAAAAAATTGAGGATACACACGAATACAAATATTCTCTCTTTCAATATATGAAAACTTGACACTATATGACCCATAAACAGATGCATGCAAACACTTAAGGCATAATTAGTTAAGACTATACAGAATAGATCTCAATGATATAAAAATTAGCATGCAATGTGTTTTCATGTGTCAAGTTATTTTGAACTCAAATCAATCTCAAGAGTAGAGAAAATATTTGCACATTTATTATCCATCATATCTCAAAATTTTTTTCCAATTTTCAATAGTTTAGACATCAAGAAAAATAGCATATATTAAACTGTACAGAACTCAAAAATTAATTAATCAATTTTTAGATCAAGTTGAGTACCCAATTTTGCAAAGTGTATGCATGTTACGTGTGAAACCAATGAGAGATATGACTGTAAAATGAAAGATGGATAAAGAAAACAATGCAATGCATGTGATTCCTATCACAAATGATGCATGAAAAGTCTGATCGGTCAAGAAACCAAAAAAACTTAAATTTTCCAGTTTCGATTGGTTGAATGGAATCAAGCATCAATCAAAAAAATTTTATGGAAATTTTCGATCGGTCGAGCATCAATTGGACATCAATTGAATAAGTAGAGACTTTTGGCCTTAAAACCTAAACATTTTCGATCAATCAAGGGAGATCTTTGATTGGTTAAAATAGTGAAAATTTTTAAAACGTAAAAATCTGGAATTTGATGCAGAAAAACAACTTGAAAGTAGTTTTTATGACTCAATGCTGATGAACATGATCCAGAAAAGTTTTAAAAACATGATGCCTCTTAAAAGCAAATATCAAAACCAATCAAGAAGTTAAAAACGAAGGTTTTAAACTTCTAAACACATCTTTCTTCAAATTCTCAACCAAAATAAAAATTTGCATTTACACATCAATTCATATGCAATTAAAGATGGCCAGATTAGTTAATGTATTAAGTTTAGCAAAGATTTGCATGTTGTGTGTGCAACTAGAAAGTGTACATAGTGCAGAAAAGATGATATGTAGATAGTAATCAAACAAATTTTCTACATAATCAATCATATTAGTTTGAAAGTGACTATTACCTAAATGGTTACATCATATAACTCCCACATCTCCTAAAAAACACGTTTGCAATCATGTAAAAGAATTTTCTTTTTCTTTTTCTTTTTCTTATTCTTTTTGAAATCAACACCTTGTTTAATCTTGCTGTGCAAGTGCTACACCTTACGGAGCACGGCTTTTATAATTTGCACATAGGTGTTCATGATTGGTGAGTAATAGTGGTGAAATGGTTATTTATGCCTTTATCCTAGGATTTTTTAGTCCTTAAGATCAAAAGAATGTGACATCAAAATCAAGATCATTTGTTCAAAGACTATTAACAACTCACACAATTAAGCACTACATAGCACAGACTAGCAAAATGCAGAAAATAGCTCATCAAAGCTAAACAAGGTACACAGTCATGAAACGCAAATTTTATAGGCCAACCTCAATTACACACTTGAAGATGTGTAATACAAAAAAAATCTTTTTTGAATTTTCAAAATTTTATGACCAAAAACAAAAAGCACACATTATGCTAAATGAATAAAATGCAATAACAATGCATGACAATGCTTAACTAAGTTATAGAGGGTACACAAATAAAAAATATCAATTTCTTAATTAACCCATGAGTACATGTACAAACTAGTACATACTCATATAAAATCAGAAATAGCTCATGCACTTAGTTATGCAACACACTTTCTATGTTTCTCCACAATATTAAGCATGTTCAAAATCTAGAAAGAGATATTATAATTCATGTAATCCCTAAGAAAAATGGAACAAGGCCCAAAATAAAATATTTTTGTCTTTTTGAAAATTTTCAATGTTTTTGGATTTTTTTTAAAAAACAAATCAACCTAAGAAAATAAAAAAATAAAAAAAAAATAAATAAAACATGTCCACAAATAATTGAAAAAAGTAAATCAGGGACAAGTAAGGAACACTCATCTTAGAGAATCTTTTCTCATCCATATAGTACGAGTCTTTGACTTTGTAGGTGAAAAACCTTGAGAGGCAGAGTGTATTTGAGGGATTACAAACTTCTTCTGAGAAAGACCGTAATCCTGCAATTTCCATTTACAAGCCAACAAGCTTATATTTTTCAAAAGCATATGAAACAATTTATCATGACTTATGGTAGGAGAAATATCATTACATATCCTAAACTGAAACACAGAATACTTAAATTGTTAGGATTTGTAAGGTTGAATTTTATCGACCATCTTGTTGGCTTTATTTCATGCCAAATTTGCTTGTATTTCAGTAATTAGTAATCTTGTATTTAGGTGGGAATCATGTAAGGGTAGTGAGTGAGAGAGTGTAAAGAAATGCTCAAGATTGTGCAAGGATGCAGAGACTCGCGGTTGGACTCGCGGGTGACTTGCGACTGGCAAGCCGCCAAAGTTGGCACATGTGTGAAGCATGCAGGGGAGCTGAAGAGTCATGCCAGCTATTGCACTACAAGACAAAAGTCCCAGGCTGGCCAGGCCGTTAGCTCGTGGCTTGAACTTGCAACTTATCCCAGTCGCGAGGCCAAGTCACCAGACCACCCTGTTTGGGAAAAACTGACTTTTCACATTCCTTCTCACCCTACTATATATAGACCCTTATACCCACTAAATGTAGAGAGTTTCTAGAGCTAATTTTGAGAGAGAAATCCTAAAGAAAAACAAGATTGATTCATCCACAATCTTCACTTAGAGACTCTTTAAATTCCTCTACTCTCTTCCTCTCCATTGTTAAATCCTTGAGAGGTACATTACCAAAACCTTTTCTCATCATACCCATATCTGTGAGAAGGCTGTTTGGTGCTTTGGGAAGCAGTTAAGAAGGGACCAATTTCATATTGGTAGATGTTATGGTCAAGTAGCGGAATTCGATAAGCTAAAGAAAAAATAGGTTCGGCGGAACCTTGTTGGAGCAGGAGCTTGGAGGGCTTAGGTACATTGGGTAGATTAGGCTTGGAGGGTCTTTTGCTATTCATGTATCCCAACTACATTCTTTAGTGGATTATTTACTGCTTGGAGGGCGGCGGAGAGGTTTTATGCCAAGGGCTTCGGTTTCCTCCTCAATAACACATCGTGTGTTGTCCTTGTGTTTACATCTCTCTTCCCTTAATTTTTGCCATTTAATTTCTGTTGTGGATACGATTTTATTTGGTTTAGATTATTTATCAATTCTGTGTTAAGGTTGTGTTCATATTCCACACATTAATTGTTTGACATTAAGCTTGAATTGGTAATTTGTAATTTGGGGATCTAAACATTCATAGTGTTTTATACACTAATTGAGATTTCGATTGGTATCAGAGCGGGTTCACTTATATTGGTTTCATTACCTTAGTGTGATCCGTGACCCCAAATTGAGATGGACCGGTCTCAATCTTTAAATATTCCACCATATTTTGATGGTAGCAACTATGTCTTTTGGAAGGTCAGGATGAGAGCATTTTTGTGTTCTATAGATGAGGCTGTTTGGGATGCTATTGAAATTGGTTGGACAAAGCCTGAGGCAGCCAAATCCACTTGGGATAAGGTAGCTCTTGCGGCGTCAAATGCTAATAGTAAAGCACTTAACGCAATTTTTTGTGGTGTGTCCCAAGATGAGTTCCATCAGATTTCTCATATCACCGTTGCCAAGGAAGCATGACAGATTTTGGAGACCATTTATGAGGGTACAAAGAAAGTTAAGGACACAAAACTACAGATGCTGACTACCCGGTTTGAGGAGCTCAGGATGAGCGAGGATGAGTCCTTTGGCTCTTTCTATAGTAAGCTAAATGAAGTGGTCATCGGCAAGTTTAACTTGGGAGAGAAAATAGAAGACTCGAAAGTTGTAAGAAAAATTCTTCGTTCATTACCGGAGAGCTTCCGTGCAAAGGTGACTGCAATTAAGGAGAGCAAAGACCTTGATGAAATCAAAGTCTAGGAGCTACCTTGATGAAATCAAAGTCCAAGAGTTGATTGGTTCTCTCCAAACGTATGAGCTTTCATTACCAAATCAAAGAAAGAGCAAATCATTTGCTCTTAAGACGATAAATGAAAGGGTAAAAGCTCATGCTTCATCGGATGAGGATGTAGTCGAAAAGGATGTTGCCTACCTTGCAAAGAATTTCTGCAAATTTCTAAAGTTCAAGAATAGTGAGAAATTTGGTGATAAAGGGAAATTCATGAGTTCTAGAAAGGAGAAGAAGGACTTCAAAAAGAGAGAAGGGAAGGAGTCCCAATCTACTTAAGGAGTCACTTGTTTTGAATGTAATGGACATGACCATTTCAAAAAGGAATGTCCTAATTACTTGAGATTGAAGGGCAAGGTGTATGCCACCACTCTTAGTGACTCAGATTCCTCCACCTCTGATTCTGAGGATAGCTATGATGAAGAAAGGAATTTCTTAGCATTCATGACTGTTGCTCATGTTGAGTCTTCGGAGGACTTGAATTTACTTGTAGAAGAGCTTGGGGAGCATAGTGATGAGGAATTCATGGGAATTGTAGAAGAATCAGATGTTGAAGAAGATGAAGATACAGTTGGTCTTAGAGAAAACTACAATTCTCTAGAGAAGTCAGGGGAATATACAAGGGTGGCCAAGGTAGCTGTGAAAAAGATGAAGAAAGCTGAGGAAGACTATAGAAGTCTCCTAGTGAGATATAAGGAGGCCAAGTGTGAGACAGAGACACTAAATGGCGAACTAACCGAAGCTTACTCCAAGGTGAAATTCCTTGAGCTTGAGGTGGTTCAAGCAAATGCCAAGGTAGAGTGAGTCTCCACAAAAAAGCTTGATGATGTCCTTTCCTTTCAGAAGACCTTTCCTGACAAAACCGGATTAGGATACATCGGAGAAAGTAGTTCAGCTATGAACATCTCCAAAGAAGTGAAGTTTGTGAAGGCCAAAGAGTTGACAGTAGTTGCCTCTACTATTGAAAAGGCAAATGTTGAGAAGAAGAAGAATGTAGCTGACCAACGGGTGTTGAACAAACCTCGTAATCAATCTGTGGTCAGGTTTACAGCCAGAGCAAAATCTCTTCCATGATCGTAAAGATCCTAGAATGAACCATCTGTGTCATCACTGCGGACTTCAAGGGCACACCAGACCCAATTGTCATAAGCTGAGAGCATTGAGGAATGCAAGTGATCAAAGGTCAAGAGGATTGAGAAATGACAAGAGGACTTGGGCTATTGAGTTATCAAGAGATCGAAATAGTGATCCCGGAATGATGGACGTGATGAAGATGATTGGTGCATTCACCAACTGCTTGGAAAGCTTCACTAGAAGGTTTGAAAGTCTTAACTCTCGTACCCAATCCTACAGGGATATCACCATAAACACACATGACTTGAGGGTGAAAAAGGGTACTCATGCATAAGCATTACAACATGTCCATGCATTAATACTTCCTATGTTGTATGACTATGTTTGTTTGTGTGCTTGTTGGTTGTTTGAGTTGTCAACTGGTTGTTTGTTTGCTTTTGCTTTAAATGTTTTTTACATTGTTATTTTTTATCAATATTTTTCTGTTTTTATGTCAAAAACCAAAAAACGCATAAAAAGTAGAAAATCCAAAAAGTTTGATTGACATTGTTGAGTTTTGTCTCAAAATATGTTTTTCCTTGTACCTTTGTGCAAATGACTTTGTGCATCTACGAGCATAGCTTGCTTCTTATGCACTCATATCATTGTGAGAGAAATTTTGAAATCTATGTGACTGTTGTAAATAGATCTTCAACCTTGTCATGAATGACTAGTGAATGATTTTGTTGATCCTGAGACATGCATAGACTTGTGCTTATATATCTTCCCACTCTTTTATTTATTTTTTTGTTTTTGCTAAAAGAGCTCATCAAATGTAAATCTCCAAATGAAAAGAGATATTGAGTTGCAAAAGCCTGTCACACATACTAAATAAAATTGTATGATGCCCAAATGGCCAAAGGTTAACTCATCAAAGTGAAATATCAAAAATTTCAGGCATCGATCTCACAATGAGATGTGTTGATTCAAAAAGATCAAATGATATGTTGAACATGGAGCCAAATGAAAAGCTTCAAAGATATTATACTTAAGTTTATGTGGGAGGTCATATATGCATATTTCTATAATTGAGATGGGTCACATTATCTAGTGCTAGTTGTGTATGTCTTGATTGAATTGATCATTGAAGCTTCACATTAGACTAAGGACTATCTCATTTTTGATATTCACACACAACACACATGTTTATATTCAATGAATGCCATATTCATTCGTGTGATTGTACTTGATTAAATGTGTTTTCACATGCTCAATATTTGTTGATCAAATACAAAAAGATTTTTGAGTGTTTTAGTTGTTTTTGGAAAGTCTTTTGTTTTTGCAAAAATTTCAAAAACAGTATTGCCCTGTTTTGGCGACTCAGTTGTAGGTTGGTCCAATCACATGTCCTAGTCGCGAGCCCACACAGAGATTTTTCGCGACTCATTGGTGGGTCAATGCCCCAGTCGCGAAAAATACTTAGAATATTTTTCAAAATTTGGGTTTTTAATGTTTCTCGCGAGTCAGTCTGGTGACTTGTTCGAGGATGGAAAGTCCAGTCGTGAGAGGACTCAGAGATTTTTGCGGCTTACCTTGCGACTCCCTCGCGGGTAGAACTTCTAGTTGCGAAAAACACTTAGATAAATTTTTCAAAATTTTTTTCTTGAGTGTTCTGGTGACTGGCCCTGGCAACTTGCTCACGACTTGTCCAGTCGCGAAAATCGCGTGTTTTGCGCAAATAGGTCAGTTTTTAAATGTTTTCAGTTTTCTCTCGAACTTTTGTGACTATTCATTGTCTTCCTTATTTCATCCCTTTCCCAAACACATCGTGCACTTAACCCAAACCTCCATTGTTGATCATCTCTCCAACCTCATTCTCCAAGAAAAAGGTATGGGTTTCTATTTTCTCACTCTATTTTACATGTATATGAGTGTATTTCTTCATTTTGTGAGATTTTGTTGTGTTTGTGTGTTTTGCTATGATTCGAACATGGGTTTGCTTAAAATGTTGGATTTGGTTGTTTGGGGTTGGTTATTCTTGTTGCTAGATTGCTGAATATGATTGCTATCATGTTTTAGTTTCTTTGAGCTAGTCTCTTATCTGACCTTTGTTGTTTGAAATATTTCATACCCATATGATATGTGTTTGGGTTCTTTATGATTTACACTGAGTGTGAGTATGGTTGTTTTAGAATGATTGAGGTTTTTGATTGTTTGGCTAATAATGCTTTGATTTTGTGTTGCCATATCATATTTCATATTTATTAAGATATGTCACATAGACATATGCGTACTTTTGTCTAAGTGTGATTTACACTATCCAAATATTGATGTTCAGTGCTTGTTGCAGTTTGCATTCATACAGACTATGTTGAGTTATTTTTTTTCTGGTTCTCAACTATGTTTGGTCTATATGCTGTCTTGACACTCTGTTACTCTCTATGTAACTAACTTGTCACTAATTCGTGTGTATTTCCACATATTGTGTTATGCTCTTGTTGTGGACTCTTCTGCTTGTTTACAGATGGCTCCCTCACCTACAAAGAAGAGGACTCCTGCTAAGAAGACTGACAAAAGGTTGAAAATGGACCATAACCTGTTTAGGTCTGTTCAACACTTTGAAAGATACAAAGATTCTTTCTTGAAAGGAACAATCATTCAAGAAAGGTTTGTAGACTTAGTGGACTTGAAAGACACCTTCATTCTAGACTGTTTTGAGGGTAGAGGATGGGATAAGTTGCTAAGTGACCTATCTGCAGTTTGTGAGCCTTTAATAAGGGAATTCTATGCAAATGCTACTATAAAGGAGGATGAGCTGAATTGTTGGATCAGAGGACATGAGTTCACCCTAGATGCACATGATATTGATGAGGTACTAGGGCTTGAGGGTTTAGAGGATTATGATTTCACCAATTACAAGGACAAGATGCTATCTATAGAAACTGTCCAGAATTGCATTAGTGGACAGAGAGAGGGGAGATGTCTCAACACTACAGCATTTCTAGTCGACATGAGGTGCCTGACCACCATCATGATGTTTAACTTGTATCCAGTAAGTAATCCGACTACAATCAACAATGCCAGAGCTATCTTCCTCATGGAGCTCAAGGAGAAAACCTTCATTGACATCAGCTTTCACATATTTGACACAATTGTTGCTGAGACTAGAACCACCTCTAGGCCCAAGCTGATCTTTCCTAGCCTTCTCATGAGAATTTTTAGAGCAAAAGGTGTTGCAATCCCTCAAGATATCAGTCCTATGTCTACACCTTCAGCCATCAACAAGATGACCATTATCAGGATACAAGTTTGTCTTCCAAGTGATGAAGAGGAGGGTGACCAAAGAGAAGGTGATCCAATGGAAACTGAAGCAATGGCTGTAGGACAGACCTCCACATCCAGAAGCAGAGGCAAGAGGAGCAAGGCTTCAACCTCATCAGCTATACCTTCAGATGCTTTTCAAATCATCCTCGAGAGAATTGATGGACTCAGAGAGGTCTAGAATGAGCATACTGACAGGATGGTAGCAATTCAGGATTAACTCAACATACTTTCAGCCAAGTTTGACAGCATCAACACTTAGCAGTGACCCTTTGGCCATTTCGGTCAAAAATGGGGAGAATTTTTGGGAAGCAGCTCTTGAGGGGGAGTGCCATTTTGAGGGGGAGCAGCTAAAAATAGCGTTTATCAAGTTTATTGTTCAGTTTTATTTTATGCTTATGGTTATGATGTTGGTTATGGCATTATGTTTTTATTATGGGTTTGATACAATGTGTTAAACAGTTTGGTTATTCTGCTGGTTTTTAAAACTCATGGATCTGTTTTACTTTTAAAACACTTATGTTACTTTGGTTTGATAATATTTAAAGTTGTTATTCAGTGTTTGGTGTTTATGCCCATGTTGCTTTTGTAAGCTTTTAGAGTTTGTAGGCTTTTATGGTTTGTACCATGCTATGCAGCCTTTATGTTTTGTTGCCTAATACTTCTAGCTAAATGTTATGCATTTTCTTTAAGTATTCTCACTCTTATGCCCTTATAGGGTTTTGTTCATAGATTCATATACCTTATGTATTGTGCATTGGTTGAGTGTTGGGCATGCAAGTGATTTGCATTGAGCTTATTGGCTTGTATGTTCGGATGTTCATTCCAAGTGTGAATGAGCATTGTGGTCACTATTTTATAGTGATTGCCTATTTGGTCAAGCCATGGTTTATTTCTCATTCCATTTTACTTGATTGCATTGTGCTTGTCTCGTATGCAATTACAAGTTTTTCTACATACAATGATGATACCGTGTTGTTATGTTTCAGGAGATTCTTGTTCGTATGATTTAAGAGCTTATTAGATTTTAGAGTTACGTGTGAGTGAGTTTTGTTCAACTGTTCCCAACTCACATATTAAGTCTAGAGTTTGTTTTAGGATTTTGTCACTTAATAGCCAAAGGGGGAGATTGTGAGGTTGAATTTTATCAACCATCTTGTTGGTTATATTCCGTGCCAAATTTGCTTATATTTTAGCAATTAGTAATCCTGTATTTAGGTGAGAATCATGTAAGGGTAGTGAGTGAGAAAATGTGAAGAAATGCTTAAGATTGTGCAAGGATGCAGAGACTCGCGGCTGGACTCACGGGTGACTTACGACTGGCAAGCTGCTAAAGTTGGCACACGCGTGAAGCATGTAGGGGAGCTGAAGAGTTATGCTAGCTGTTGCACTACAGGACAAAAGTCCCAGGCTGGCCAAGCTGTTAGCTTGCGGCTTGAACTCGCGACTTAGCCCAGTCGTGAGGCCAAGTCGTTAGACCACCCTGTTTGGGAAAAATTGACTTTTCACATTCCTTCTCACCCTACTATATATAGACCCTTATACCCACGAAATGTAGAGAGCTTCCAAAGAGAATTTTGAGAGAGAAACCCTAGAGAAAAACAAAATTGATTCATCCACAATCTTCACTTAGAGACTCTTCAAATTCCTCTACTCTTTTCCTTTCCATTGTTAAATTCTTGAGAGGTACATTACTAAAACCTTTTCTCATCATACCCATATCTGTTAGAAGGTTGTTTGGTGCTTTAGGAAGCAGTTAAGAAGGGACCAATTTCATATTGGTAGATGCTATGGTCAAGTAGCGGAATCCGGTAAGTAAAAGAAGAAATAGGTTTGGCGGAACCTCGTAGGAGTAGGAGCTTGGAGGGCTTAGGTACATTGGGTAGATTAGGCATGGATGGTCTTCTGTTATTCATCTATCCTAACTACATTCTTTAGTGGATTATTTACTGCTTGGAGGGCGGCAGAGAGATTTTACGTTGAGAGCTTCGGTTTCCTCTTCGATAACACATCGTGTGTTGTCCTTGTGTTTGCATATCTCTTCCCTAATCTTCGCCATTTAATTTTTGTTGTGTGATTTTATTTGGTTTAGATTGTTTATCAATTTTGTGTTAAGCTTGTGTTCATATTCCGCACATTAATTGTTTGACATTAAGCTTGAATTGGTAATTTGTAATTTGGGGGTTTAAACGTTCATAATGTTTTATACACTAATTGAACTTTCAGGATTAGTTCCCTAAAATCCTATTGGCTTGATCATGGAAGTGGAGACTTCTAGTTGATATATTAATATGTTTTAAGTGTATAAAACATATTGAACTGGACCGCTGTGAGATTTATTATTCTATTAACAATTGTCAAATGAATAATAAATCTCACGACTTCTCATTTACATAAACTCTCAATCCTGAGGGAATAGTGAACCTAATCATAAAATGTAGGTTGGTTTAATATATTAGGGGTGAGATCTAGACAAACGATCATAACCTCAGTATGTTGGGCAACCACACGTAATGTTGAAGGAACACATATTCTCAAGATAGAATTCATAGTCTCTTTATAGAGATAGAAAATATTCCCTTGAGATAAGTTTAATGAGTTTGGTTATTCAAAGTGTTAGATCTAATCACTTTAGTAAAGAGTTACTAAAGTTTATATTTTATGAAATTAGATTTCATAAAATATATATGAATAACTTAAAGAATTAAACCGGGTACTCAAGGATCAAGAAGTAGTAATTTTCAAAGTGACAGTTACACTTTATGACTTTGTATTATTACGAATATTTTCATGAAGGGGTTAAATGTTTAATAAAGTCTTGAGATATAATTTATTAATAAGGCCTAGAGTGCAATTATATTTATATAGTGGTATTAAATATAAGTAATGGTGACTTTGGGCTTGTCAAGAGTTGACAGATAAGTCCAAAGCCCAATAGAGCTAGAGATTTATTTGCCCCTTTTGGTCCCACTCTAAGCCACACACTAAAGCCCAATTTGGTTGGTCCAAAAGGATAACCCAATTAGAAAATCAGTTATTTATTTAATAAGAGTTATTAAATAAAGTAACGGCCAAGTATTGAAAAATGTGTGTGATTAAAAAGGAGAAAGAATCTGAGTTCTTCTTAGGGAGATACTTGGTTATTCTCTTGGGATTAAGAGACCACACATCTTGGGCACATTGTGGAATTGGAGTGAAGATTGAAAGGCATCTCAAGTCTAATCTGTTAGGATTAGTACCCTTAAATCCTATCGTGTGATATTATGTATGCTATTATGTATGACATTATGTATGACTTAATGTTGTGATTAATAAAGTTTCTTTATTATTATTATCTAAAATAATGGTAACATGAATATTTGGACATTATCATATAGTCCATGAGATGCATAGTATGTGATTTAGTCACAGAAGATATAGATCACAAGTTCTTTGTAAACTCATAATTTTGGTTCGTAGTCGGTGATGAAATTGGGCATTTCATCTACGAAGATTATAACATATCAACTAAGATGATTTGTCTTGATCATAGAAGTGGAGACTTCTAGTTGATACGTTGATATGTTTTAAGAGTTAAGACATATTGAATTGGACCGCTGTGAGATTTATTATTCTCCTAACGACTGTCAAATAAATAATAAATCTCACGACTCCTATTTGCATGAACTCTTAATCCTGAGAGAATAATGGACCTGATCATGAGGTGTAGGTTGCTTTGATATATCAGGAGTGAGATCTAAAGGCACGATCAAAACATCAGTATGTTGGGCAACCACATTTAGTGTTGATGGAACATAGATTCTCAAGATGGAATTCATAGTCTCTTAACGGAGATATAAAATATTCCCTTGAGATAAGTTTAATGGTTTTGGTTATTCAGAGAGTTAGGCCTAACCACTTTAGTAAGAAATTACTAAAGTATATATTTATGAAATTGGATTTCATAAATATATGATGAATAACTTTAAGGATTAAACCGGGTACTCAGGGATTAAGATGTAGTAATTTTCAAAGTGGCAGTCTACATTCATGACTTTGTATTACTACGAATATTTTTTGAAGGGGTTGCATGTATAATAAAGTCTTGGGATATAATTTATAAATAAGACCTAGAGTGCAATTATATTTATATAGTGGTATTAAATATAATTAATGGTAACTTTGGACTTGTCAAGAGTTGACAGAAAAGCCCAAGGCCCATTGGAGCTAGTGTCTTATTGGTCCCTTTTGGTCCCATTCCAAGCCACACATTAAAGCCTAATTGGAAAGGCCCAATAGGCTGGCCCAATTAGATAATCAGTTAGTTATAAAAGGGAGAAACATACATAAATTTATTTTAAGAAGAGAATCATCATTGTGAAGTGGTGTGTATGTGCAAGTGAAACCACTTGATTATTTTCCCTTAGAAACTGTGAGAGACTACACTTCTTGGGCAAAAAGTGGAATTGGAGTGAAGATTAAAAGTGTTCCCCAGAACTTCTAATCTTTTGTTTTAAATTTCACCGCACCAAGGTACGCTATCTTGTTCTCAAATTCTCAAAATCACATAGTGCATGTTATCAATCATGAATGAAATAAATCCATGAATGTTGCTTCCGTTGTGAGTTTTGTATGGGATACAAAACCAGTTTTTCCTTCATAATCTTCATTTGTTTTGAATTTCACTGCATCAAGGGATGCTTTCTTGTTCTTTGTTTCTAAAACTCAGACGTTACATACTATCTCACATGAATGAAGTAGATTCGTTGACAGTTAGGACAAATGTGACCACACCTAACATCACAAAAGTGATAAACAGGAACAAATTTAGGAACATTAGTATTTCTAAGAACAAATCTAGTCTCAGATTTTGGTTTCTGCCTCAACAAAGAACAATTTGGTCTAATGTGATCAACAACACCACAAAAGTGACAAGTAGGTACAAAAACTGATTTCTTTTGCACTCTTCCAGTAGGTTTAGACACAAATTTAGAAACTTTAGCATCTACAAGATAATTTTTATGTTTGTCTAACCTAGCAAAATTAGCCTTTTCTTTATGATTTCTCTTGAAAGGAGAAATATAAACTTTTTCATCGTTAGGCTTAATAGGAACAGAAATAGAAACAAATCTATTATCAATAGCAAGTTTGGTACTAGACAATTTTTCCAATTCAGATTTAGACTCAGCTAACTCTTGTTCCAAACTTTCTATATTTTCATCTTCAGAGGAAATTTGATTTCTAAAAAATTCATTATTTTTATTAGTTTCATCTAATCTCACAATCAATTCCTCTTTTTCAAGATTAGCCAATTTTAATTCTTCCTTGAATTTCTTAGCAATATTCAATGATTTAAATAATTTCTTACGGAGAGTTTCACATGCATCAATTAGATCAATAGAAACATTAGTGTCCTTTTTATTCAAAAAATCACAACTAAAAGCAGTATGACACTTAAAGTTATCCATGACAGCAGGGATCAAGGATCTCACTCAAGATTTTAATCCAATAAGAGTGAACCCACTTTGATACCACTTGTTTGTTTGTTTAGACCCCTTAAAGTGGATTGTTTAATCTAATATATTAGCCAAGTGATTACTTAGGTTAATTATGAGATCTAGGTTAAACAAGGACAGATCTTGTCATGTACAACAGTGGAAAATAAAGAACACAACGATATGACGACCCAGGAAAACCAATGAAACCAATAGTTTCAAGGTAAAAACCTGGGACGAATTTGACCTAGCTATCCTTAAGGTAAAACAAATTCACTATAAAGAATTGAAGTTTTTACAATTAGATTTAATCCTAAATCTATTGCTACCTCCAGTAGTAACTTACTGACACGACCACAAGCAAACTCCGAATCCATGGACTCCTTCTCTTTTGGATTTGCTTTGCACAAACACCCACGTTTGTGACTTTGAGATCCCACTTAAAAGTTTAGCAATACAAACTCTCTAGTTTGCGACTCTAAGACCACCATTGAAGGTTTAAATCATCATCTATGTATGATCTTGTTGTAGCAACTTCAGATCTATCGAATCTAATGGTATGAGAATGATTTCCGATAGTGACTTTAAAAGTGGAAGGCACAACACCTTTTAGATCTCACAAGAGCAACTCCAAAGTCTTCACAAAATGTGCCTTAGGGTTTCCTTTAAATACTATGTGAAATAGATCTAAAACTCTAATCACTTATTGGGTTTGATGAGTAGTTGGGCATAATTAAAATTCTGTAGACCCGTGTTTCGATTGGTCGAAGCTTAGTCTCGATCAGTCGAACTCTTCAAAACTTTAATTCTTTTTTCTGCAGTTTGTATGTTCTTGATTCTTGACTTGTATCACCTTGAGCATTGTCAAATCAAACCTATAGACTTAGGAATCTATAGCTAGACAAGTTTGTACTTACGGTTATGTGCAGTGACTTTGACCTCCAACTCTGTTGCTGCTTAGCTGCTGTGGGTTATTTTATTTTACTTTTGTCTTTGATGTGTGCGTTGCTAGGTAAGAACAAAATTATTTTGTTTAATTTTTTTTTAAGAGGTTCAGATTGTTTGTTTTGAGTAAAATTGATTGATTTGACTTAATTTTTTTTAGTTTTACTATTGGTAATTTTTGTTGTTAGACAATTTTTTTTGGACTTGTATATTTTGTTTTAGATTTTAGATCTATAAATTTTTTTTATGGTCTTTAAAATGAGGAAAATGGTAGAGCTATAAATTTTTTTACATATTGCTGATGTGAAGAGTGGTTATTGATAAGTAAAAAAATAATGTAAGTGGTGGGCCCAAATACGAATTAATAAAAATTTACTACCTTAATAGTTTGTAAAAATATTGTAAAAAAATTTGTGACTATAACAATACTCTTAAAAGAATTAATAATATTGTTAAGGGGATAAAAGTGTAATTTTATAAAACAAAATTGCTAAAATTAATACTCATATATATATAATACTATTTTTTTTTTAAAATATTTGGGGAGGGGGGGGGGGGGGGATTGTGCCCAAGTCCAACTATGGCTTCGTCCATGAATCTAATAGTGCTAAATTATACGAAAGAAATAGTTGAAAATTATTCAAAGTGGCCTACCATATAACTAAAACATCTTGATGTTCTATAATCACAATAATGTATAAAAAAATGAAAAAAAAAAAAAATGTAAAATAGGAAAGTTGGTTCTTATATTAAAAAATATATAAATTTTTGCATCAAGTACGAATGTTTTTAGGGTAGAGGGTCACTTTCTTGTCACTAAAATTATACTCTAACATGGCACACTATATTGAATTACTTGAAAAGATCTACTTAGTCATTTAAAACTTCCCCATCGTTGTATCAGTCATACAAGTGGGTTTGGTGATTTTTTTTTTTGGGTAAATGTGAAAGGGAAGTTATGAAGAAGATTAATTATATTCTTAGTTTAGTCAATTTCCGTGGGGACACTTTCTTGACAATTCATATAGCTGGTCACATTGCATGAATCCTATTTTTATAAAAATATCAATTTACTCATTATAAGCAAATTAAAAGATATTATAATTTGGTTTCCTTCACTGATTCAAGAATTTTGTTAATCAATATTGTTTAGCAAACGTGTCAACCATGGTAATATATATGTTGCGCCAATCATCGAAATTGATTCCAACAACTTTTCATGTTACATTTTGTTATTTGGTTCGGAGAGTACCAAACCGTGCTACTAAACAATAAGCTATTGGCTAAGAAGCGAAAGAGTTACCCCTTATTGTGTTGCCTATAAATAATAGACCTTCAGTAGACAAAATGGAAATTATAAGCGAAAGGATATTACTGTTTGATTTCCTTCACTGATTCAAGAATTATGTTAATCAATATTGTTTAGTAAACGTGTCAATCATGGTAGTATGTGGCCAATCGCCGAAATTGATTCCACCAACTTTTCATGTTATATTTTATTATTTGGTTTATTACGTAACTCGACATATTTGTCACAAGAGATATCTCATGCACCTGCATGTTGTTCCAGTTATAGACAGAAGGAGAAGACTATGGAAATAGGAAAAGAAACTTGTTCTACTATTCGTGGTTGAAGAGATATATAGCTTGGACTTTTACCCAATTATTTTCTAAAATATAATGTGAAAAGTTGGCGGAATCAATTTCGATGATTGGCAACATATTACCATGATTGACACGTTTGCTAAACAATATTGATTAAAATAATTCTTGAATCAGTGAAGGAAATCAAACTGTAATATCATTTTGCCTATAATTTCCATTTTGTCTACTGAAGGTCTATTCTATTATTTATGGTCAACACAACAAAGGGTCACTCTTTCTCTTCTTAGTCAATAGCTTATTGTTTAGTATTACGGTTTGGTAGTCTCCAAACCAAAAAATAAAATATAACGGGTTGTTGGAATCAATTTCGATGATTGGCGCAACATCATGATTGACACGTTTGCTAAACTATATTGATTAACATAATTCTTGAGTCAGTGAAGGAAACCAAATTGTAATATCTTTTTGCTTATAATGAGTATTTTTTTTTTTTTTTTTGATGAGTAAATTGATATGTTTATGAATTGTCAAGAACGTGTCCCCTGGAAATTTACTAAACTAAGAATATAATTAATCTTCTTCATAACTTCCCTTTCACATTTACCCAAAAAAGGAAAAAAAACCATTTACCAAACCCACTTGTCTGATTGCTACAACGATGGGGAAGTTTTATATGACTATAAGTAGATTTTTTCAAGTAATCCAATATAGTGTGCCATGTGAGAGTATAATTTTAGTGACAAGAGATTTAACCTCTATCCTAAGATCATTCATATTTACTCATACAAAAATTTATATATATTTTAACATAAGAACCAACTTTTTCTATTTTACATATATATATATATTTTCTATTTTTTTCATTCATTATTGTGATTATAGAACGTCAAGATGTTTTAGTTTATGGTAGGTCGCTTAGAATATGATTAAAATGACACTATCTAATATGTATTTACTTAGCTTGCTATTCTTATTTATTTATGTAATTGGAAGACCTTGTAGCTATAGCAACCAGTTTAAATAATTTTTGTTCTTGTATTTTCGAAATAATTTTTTAAACTTGTTAGATAGATCTATGCATTTAACAATTCATTGCCGATTCGTGCAAGCAGTAATAAGCATAAATAAACCTAGATTAATGGAGGACACCCTTGTCATGGTTGTTGAGTTGTTGGTCTCATTTTAAAATTGTGGTTAATATATACATAACAAGGTAAGATCTCACTTTAGATATATCATACTTCTTTAAGAAGCATGCTTCTTAAAGAATCAAAATCTTAATACCAAAGCTTGTGAAATGTGAACATGGTACCAAGGGCAAAATAGCTAATGTATATTATATGCACTTCAGTTGGGAATAATATATATATATATATATATATAACGAAAATCTTTCAATTTTTTTAAAAAGCTTTCTCTGATGTTATCAAATAAGTTTTAAAGTCCATATTTCTTCAGGTCATTATCTAATACTACTTATCATCTTTTTAGATAAATTAAAGCAACTCATGAGAACAAATTTTGATTAAATTAGGTTTTATATTCTCTACAAAAGTCAAATTAAATTAGATAATTTTTTCTTGAAATTCGACTTGATTGTTTACGTCCAAAACAAAGAACCCTGAATGATTACATCTTAACTATTAAAATCTATGCATTAGGCGTTATCCTTATTGTGGGGTATATATAGTAGCAAGGCCTAAGTTTACATTATATTAACCCTAGTGTTGTAGTACTTGTACTATGAGTAGAATTATTATTACCTTTTTTACCTTATAATTACATAGAATTGCAATTGTACGTTTTTAGACCCCTTAAAACATAAGTTGTTTAACCTAGTTATTTAACTAAGTGATTACTTAGGTAAATTATTCAAATCTAGGTTAACACAAGTAAATCATATCATGTAAACAATGAGGAAAATAAAGAACACAACGATATGATAACCTAGGAAAACTAAAATGGTAAAAAACCTAGAGAAGATTTAACCTAGCTATTCTCAAGGTAAAACAGATCCACTATGAAAGAATTGAAGCTTTACAATAGTGACTTAGACCACTAACATCCTATTGTTGCCTAGAGTAGAAAAACTTACTACCACGACCACGTGACAGCTCCGAGTTCATGGACTACTTCTTTCCTTGATCCACAGCAACCACAAGTACTCCCATTTGTGTTTTCTTTAAGCTCTTGAAACAGCAATTGAAGAGATCACCAAGCTCTCGACATCAATCTTGATCTTGATAACCCTAAGTGTGTATGAAGGAAAACACCTCTAGATCTCACAAGAGATTCACACGCACAGCATATCAACAATTTCTAAAACATGGCTAGGGTTTTTCTTTTTATACTTAAGGCAAAATATAAAACCCTACATGTCATATGGGCTTGGGCTGAGTTGGAAAATTCTACAAGAAAACAATCTGCATGAGCTTCAATCTATCGAGTCTAATTTTGAATCGATCAAGCCTTGTAGAAATTGAATAGTAATTTCCTGCAGTTACTTGATTCCAAATTTACACATACACAAACTTTGAGTAGCCTAAATCTAGACTAAACGTTTTGATCATGGTTTGCCAACATATACATATTAAAGTTCTAATACATTAGTTCCTAATTTCTTAGAACCTAACATCAATAAATTTGTGCATCATAGACCATAATATCTCTAATAGTATGTATAATAAATTAATAATTCCAATTAAATTTTATTGTTCTATCAGTAATATAGTATAAGATTTTTTTCCCTATTCCTTGACAAATGTATGAAAAATAAAATCTCTTCAAATTCCACACCGACATTTATATGGATCATCAGTACTAGCCTACACTTATAAGAGATATATTAATTACTTGTGCAAAGTTTATACTTAAGCTTGAAAGTTTGGTATAAAGTGTGTTAGGTTCTAAATATTCAGGATTAAATGTTTAGATACTTAATTTATTTATATTGGAAAACCAAGAACAAAAATATGTCTAGATTAGGTGTCAGACATTGCTCATGGTTGTTCAAGTCAAGATTCAAGAACTATCAAGCTGCAGAAAGAAGAAGCAAGCTACTGTGAAGCTCGATCGATCAAAAGATAGGTTCAACCGATCAAAAATCGTGTTCTATAGATTTCAAATCAGGCCCAAGTTTGTGAAAATGTCTAGGGTTTTAGTCCAACATTACTAGGTATAAAAGGAAAACCCTAATGATGTTTTAAAAGCTCTTGGAAGTTTTGTGAGTTACTCCTGTGAGATTTGTGAGGTTTCTGTACCTTTTAACTCAACAAGCGTCTGCCGGAACAAGATCTACAATCAAGAACTAGTAGAAACAAGTTGCTGCAAAAAGATCAACTACTGATGGTGATCTGAAACCTTTGAGTGGGATCTCAAAGTCACAAATGTGTTTGATTGTGTTCAACAAATTCAAGATAGAAGACCGTGGAGTCGGAGCTGACATGGTCGTGTAAGTAAGTTCTACAAGAGGTAGCTTTAGATTTAGGGTTTAAATCTATTGTAAACTTCCATTCTATCATAGTTAATTTGTTAACCTTGAGGATAGATTAGGTTAAATTCTCCCCAATTTTTTTACCTTGGAACTAGACGGTTTCATTTGTTTTCCTGGGTCATCATATTACTTGCTTTCTTTACTTTTTTGCACTAAGAGTTTGTTTGGGAACAGTTTATTTAGTTGAAACTGAAAACTTTTTACTGAAAGTACTATAGATAAAGCTAAAAGGTAGCTGAAATAGTACAGTGGAACCCATGAATAGTATCAAAAAGTGCAATGAGACCTATGAATAGTAGCAAAAATAAGCTAAATAGTAAAAAAACTAGCTTTTTAAGCTGATGCCAAACGCAACCTAAGTAATATGATTGCATGTGTTTAACCTAGATCTCATAATTAACCTAAGTAACTACTTGGCTAATTCATTAGGTTAAACTAATTGTTTTAAAAGGGGTTTAATCAGAGCGGGTTAGCTTTTGATTAGGCAGTTTTACCTTGAGTTGATTCTTGACCCTTGTTGTCATGGATTCTTTTATCCTTCCTTTAAGTTCAATTAGATTGAAAATTGAATCTTTTTCATCTTGGACTATATGGCTAATGAATTGTGCTAATCCTATTCTTAAATACCTTGGTGTAACTACATGCTGCAATAATTATGTTTGTTATACTGCTTTTACTATCTTAAAAGTACATGATACTTGTTTGTGGTATTTGGATAGTGGTTGTTCTAGGCACATGACATGAATTAAAGCTTTATTCAAGACCCTCTTTGAAGGAAAGATAGGAACTGCCACATTTGGAGATGGAAGCAAATCAGTCATTCGTGGTATTGGTACAATAAATGTACTAGGGTTACTGGTCTTTGAAGATTTGTGGCATGTGGATGGATTAAAGGCTAATCATATGAGTATCAGTCAAATTTGTGATAATGGATTGAATGTGTTATTTACCAAGTATGAATGTGAGACTTGATGACGGAGGTGATTGCATCTGTGTTGGAATAATTGCTAATAATTGTTATGGTATAACACCAAGCATCAATCACAAGTGCTATAGTGTGAAAATCAATCAGGTGGACTTATGGCATCAACAGTTAGGACATGCTAGTCCAAACAAATTGAAAAGATCTCCAAGTGTGAAGCTGTTGTAGGTTTACCAAAATTTGAGAAGATAGGGAAAAGTATTTGTGGACCTTGTTAGATTGGTAAACAAGTGAAATCTCAACATCCATCAATAAGTGAGGTTTAGACATCTAGACCATTAGAGTTACTACACATTGATCTAATGGGTCCAACCAGAGTTCAAAGTCTCAGAGGAATGAAGTACATACTAGTTGTGGTAGATGCTTCACTCGATATACTCGGTTAATTCTTTTGAGAGATAAATCTGACACACTTGAAAAGATGATACATCTATGCAAGAAACTTCAAATCGAGAAGAATGCTATGGTTGCTTGCATCAGGATTGATCATGGAAGAGAGTTTGAAAACTCTAAGCTCGGGTCTTTTTGCAATGATCAAGGAACTAAGCAAGAATTCTCTGCACCTAAGACACCCCAGCAAAATGGAGTTGTGGAAAGGAAGAATAGAGTGATTCAAGAAATGGCTAGAGTCATGTTGAATAACGAAAGTATGGCCAAGTCATTTTGGAGGGAAGTTGTGAACATTGCATGTCACATACTAAATAGAGTATACTTTTGACTTGATACCAAGAAAACTCCATATGAACTCTGGAGAGGGAAAAAGCCTATAGTGAAATACTTCAAAATATTTGGTAGTGAGTTCTACATTCTTCGAGATTGTGAGAATCTTGAAAAGTTTAATGCTAAAAGTTATAAGGGGATCTTTCTTGGATACTTTACATCAAGCAAAGCTTACAGGGTGTACAATCTCAGAACCAAAACAGTAATGGAGTCAGCAAATGTGGGGATAAATGATGAAAAATGTATTGAAGATCATTCTGAAGTGATTCAAGGAACCCAAAACAATCACACTGAAATTGAAGACACTCTACCTAAGGAGTATGTCAGTAGGCCTGATAATTAAGAATTACAAATTCTGAATGATGCAGTGTTAGAACCAACAACACCTGTTTGAGAAAGGATACAAGAACAAGGTGAATGAAGTACTTCTACTGAGCAGGACAACACATCAACATCCTTGGTAAAAGGACCATTTACAAGGGTTAAGTTGAATCAACCTATTTACCAACATCTTGGGAAGCGTAAATGACAATATGTGACTAAGATCAAAAGTGCTGAATGTAATCATGAATTCATGTTATTTGTCCTAAATAGAACCCAAAAAGGTAGATGAAGCTCTTGAAGATATTGATTGGATAAACTCCATGCATGAAGATCTTCATTAATTCGTTTAGAATGATGTGTGGGATCTGGTTCCTAGACCACAAGGAGTCAATGTAATTGGCACTAAATGGATTTTCAAGAACAAGTCTGATGAACATGTCACAGTTATAAGAAATAAATCGAGGCTTTTTGCTTATGGGTACACTCAAGTAGAAGGAGTAGACTTTTATGTGACTTTTGTACTTGTAGCTAGACTTGAGTTTATTTGAATTGAGTAGACTTTGGTGTGTGTGCTAGATTTCAAGCTAATCCTAAAATGTCACATTTAACTGCTGTGAAAAGAATAATTAAATATGTGAATGGAACTAGTGATTTTGGTTTGTTCTATAGCAAAGAGTCAAATGTATCGCTTATTGGATAGTTTGATGCTGATTGGGCTAGAAATGTCGATGATAGAAAAAGCACTACTGGAGGGTGTTTTTATGTTGGAACAAATTTAGTTGCTTGGATGAGTAAGAAGCAAAATTCTGTCTCTTTGTCTATTGGAGAAGCTGAATATATTGTTGCAGGAAGTTGTTGGTCACAATTGTTATGGATGAAGAAGCTTTTAAGTGATTATGGCATTTTACAGGAAACAATGGTTGTGTATTATGACAACTCTAGTGCTATTGATATTTCTAAGAATCTGGTTCAACACTAGGACTAAACATATAGCGATTAGATATCACTTTATTAGGGATCTTGTGGAAAGAAATATGTTGCTTTTGAGTGTATCTTGGATTTTTTTTTCAAAATAACACCCATTTTCAAACAATTTTGTTAGTTAACATCGTTTCCAAATTATTTAGGAAACTAACTTCTCAATTGTTTTAGACTAGAGTTCACTGTATCAAATCGAGTCTCAGAGAATTGATTTCCATAAGGTGCGTTGCTGAGGTGGGTTAAAAAAATCTACATGGAACTTGAGTCTTTCCATCTAGAAAGCGTAGAGTGCAATAACCCAGAAATCACAGAATGCAACAACCTAGAAAACTCAACATAGACCAACGCAGAAAATAGAAACCCAGAATAGTAACCCAGAAAACACAAATAGACCAACCAAAAAAAAAAAAAACCCAGAACATCAACCCAAAAAACACAAACCCATAGCAGAAAATATTCCATCGGAGATAGACCAACCCAGAAAACACAGAAAATGAATCAAGAGACAAACCAAACCAAAAAACACGGAAAATGGACCTTTGGTGCCAAGATCAACAAACCTAAGCCGCTCCAATGCTGAGATCATCAAACCCATGGCACTTCGGTGCCGAGATCGTGATTTTTGGGTTTGAGATTTTGAGAAATGGGTTTGGATGTTTGAGGAAGGAGAAGAAGAAGAACTATCTTGGGACATCAGATGGAGAAAGGAAAAAAAGAAAAGAAAGGAGAAAAAGAACAAAGGAAGAAGATGGTCTATAGGAACTCGAGTCTTAGAGACTCGAGTTCCACGTGGATTTTTAGTCCACCTCAGCTTTGCCAGCATATAGAAATTGAGTCTCCTAGATTCGAGTTGCTACAGGAACTTGAGTCTAAGACACTCGAGATGCTAGTTTCCTAAATAGTTTGGAAACGTTGCTAACTAACAGAATTGTTAGCAAAATGGTGTTATTTTGCAAAAAAATCCGTGTACCTACTAAACATCAAAATACTGATATTTTTACCAAACCTCTTGATAGGAGTAGATTTAAGTCCCTTCGTCAAGTGATTGGTGTTATCATATGCCCGTAGGTTTTTAGAGACTCCATGGTCCTTGTGCTTAATTGCTCAATCCTTTGGACTAAAATGCTTTTGCTTAGGATTTTATTTTCTACATCACATTCATGCATCTCATTCTAGGGTTGTTTAGGATGTTTTTAAGTTTAAAAAAAAAAATGGAAAAAAATTGCATTGCACACTACTAAGTGTGTAATTAAGGTTGGCCAATAAAATTTATATTTCATGACTGTGTACCTTGTTTAGTTTTGATGAGCTATTTTATGCTCTTTGCTAGTTTGTTCTATGTAGTGCTTAATTGCGTGAGTTGTTTATAGTCTTTAAACAAATGATCTTGATTTTGACATCACATTCTTTTGATCGTGAGGACTAGAAAATCCTAGGAGAAAGACATAAATAACAATCTCACCATTGTTACTTGCCAATCATGAACACCTGTGTGCACATCATAAAAGCCGTGCTCGGCAAGGTGTAGCATTTGCACAGCAAGATAAAACGAGGTGTTATGTTCAAAAGAAAAAGAAAAGCAAAGAAAATAATATTTCATCAAAAAGAAAAATAAAAGGAAAAGAAAAATAATTTTTTTTTTGGTACATGATTGCAAGCGCGTTTTCTAGGAGATGTGGGAGTTATATGATGTAACTCTTTAGGTGATAGTCACTTTCAAAGCAATGTGATTGATGATGTAGAAAATTTGTTTGAGTACTATCTACATATCACCTTTTCTGTATTATGTACACTTACTAGTTGCACACACTATACGCAAATCTATGCTAAACTTAGTACATGTGATTTTGTGTTAACTAATATGACCATCTAAAATTACTCATTATGTGATGTCTAATACTTTTTCTTTGGGTTGGGTAGAATTTAAAGAGAAAATTTCTAAAAACTTGAGTGGAATGTGTTTTTGAAAACTTTTGGAATCATTTGTATGCATTTCATATAATGAAATTGGTTTTCAGTTGTTTTTCTATAAAAATTTTCAAGTTTTTCAAAATTTCTTCAAGTTTTCAATTGATTGAACCTGATTCTTAAATGATCGAAAAAGTTGATTTTTTGGGTCAAAATTCACTGCCTGTTTCGATTCCTGCTCAATCAGTCAAAATCTGTTTAATTATCCCGTCGATCGCTGCTTGATTCCTCTCGACCTATTGAAATTTGAATTTTTCGAATTCTTAAGGGTTTAACATATTAGTTTTGTCCTTTTTCACCTATTCTCTTCGATTGCTCTTGACTCCTTTTTCTTAAAATTATTTTTTTGCCTTTTTCCGAGTCAAAACTTCAAAGTTTTTCTCTCTCATATCATGTAAGACTTTTTTGCCCTTTCTTTTCATTCAAATTACATACATTCATGCATAAATTTGTCATTTTCTTCAAAAATTTTGAAATCAAAGATTTTGGGTGTTTTAATGTGAAATTGTTAATGAGCTTTTGTGTATGCATGTTGTTCACATGATTCCTTTGCTTTAATTTGAAAAATTTCATGACTTATGAAGAATTTCAAAATTAGGGTTCATGTGTTCTTGAGGAAATTAAGGATTTTGTTCAATTGAGTAAAATTGGCAAAAATTGATCATTGTTATTGATTGATTGATTGTTTATAACATGTGTTATACCTGTTGTGATGATCAATTACTCAATTTGTGTGTTTTTGAAAAATTAGGGTTTTTGTTCTTCAAAAATTGAGGATTTTTCATAAAACTTGGATTTTGGGTCAATTTTTTAGAATTATGAGAAAATTGAATTTTTTAATGCCCTAGTTCATGCATCATTTGTGTCCATGCATCATGCATCACATAGATTTTGAAGATTGCATATATACTGTGTTTAATCTCTCTCTAATGCAATTTGCCCTGGGTTTTTGTGTTTTGTTTTGTGTTTTTCCCCATCTTTAGATCTTAGTCATGGCTCCTAAGAATGTTAGGAAGTTTAAAACCAAAGCCAAAAGAGTCTCTGGGTCCTTTTTTGAACCAGTTGAGGTCTTTGACCAAATTAGGTTTCATGTTTTTCAAAATGCTAAAACATTTGATTCTTTGGTTAAGTATAGGTCTATTTTGGGTGAGAGACAGGTCAATCTAGATGAGGTAGATCGTTCTGATAGGCCAAGAATGTATTGACCCATTGTGATATATTAATTGATTAATTAGTCAAGTTTATTAATTAATCAAATTAACATGCAATGTACGTGGCAGCACAAACAAATCACCAAATAACTAAGTATGTAACGGAAATTAAATTGACATGGTGATTTGTTTACGAATGGGGAAAACCTACATGGAAAAAACCCCATTGGGTGATTTTAAGGTCACCACTCTCGAGAATCCACTATTATCAAAACAAGCGGTTACAAGTAAAGGAATCCTAGTACATTATACCAATCTACAGTTGAACCCTTACCCCAATACCTAATTGGACTTGTTCTATAGTGACAATCTCTCATTTTCAATGCACGACACCTAGTATGTGACTAACCAATAGATGCGTGGATCCCAGTACGCGACTTAATCACCAACTTAAGAAAAATGTTGGCTGCAAAGTTCTTTAGTTCATCACAAGATGAAAATCAAGAAGCTCATTGGTCACAAAACCCTACGGTGTACAAACACAACAGCTTCTTTAAGAGAAAGATGAAGCAAGGCAAATTCTGTCTCCATTCACAATTTGCATGAACAAGATTTTGCTTCACACTTGTGCAACAGTGCAACCTTTGACGGCCCTCAAAATAATCCTTATATATGTTTAGGGTTATGAGAAAAGAAAGCCTAAACACATACACAAAGATTGGAGTAAAAACAGAATTGAAAATCTGTTTTTCATAAATCTCGATAGATAGCCATCTATCGAGTTAGTTGTCGAGCCACAGGCTGAAACAACTTTTAAACCTCAATAGATGATAGCTGTCGAAATTTAAAATCCAGCACTTTCTCACTTGATTCTTGGACAGACTTATATGGCTTTAACACTTAAACTTTCTTAAAGCATTAAACACATCCTAGATCTACCCAATTACAAGTAATGTGCGTTTTGTCAAAGGATTGGCCAATTACATAAAATATTGACATATGTTCCTAACATTGGATGAGCTTATTACTGAGGTTGCTACTTTGAGAGCGGATTTTCTGAGTATAAGAGTGCTTTTCCACATCCTCCACCCTCTGATCCTTGATGGTTGCCTTTGGCAATACGTAACAAAAATGGGGAGTAGATAGTAAAAGTAGATTGTGAGAGCTCTTGCACTTAGGGGCAGAGCAGATTTTGTAGCTAGGAGGAGAATAGATGAGATTTTGATTTTTGATTTTGATTTTTTTTATGTATATATGTTTTTTTATTATCTTTTGTTCTTGTTTCACAAACATGATATGTTTTGTTGATACATTGATGATATTGATGATGTTTTTCATTTGATATCTAATTCTTATTTATGTTTTGTGAATTCAAGTTCTGTTTTTAGTTTTGTTTTATACCGTATTTTCCACATATGCGTTTATGGTTTGTTTTTGGTGTTTTAGGAATTTACATGTTAAATCTTTCATCAACTATTGCCTATTCTAGCAACTTATAGATAGTAGATAGTGATTAAATTGTATTAGGGCAATACTCTGTAATTGGGTTAGTTCTTGAATTGAACAATTCATGTTTATGTGTGTTTTGTCACAAATTGTCAAAGGGGGAGATTGTTAGGTCTAAATATTTATGATAAAATGTTTAGATTCTTAATTTATGTATGTTGGTAAACCAAGAACAAAAGCATGCCTAGATTAGGTGTTAGACATTGTTCAAGATTGTTCAAGTCAAGATTCAAGAACTATCAAGCTGCAAAAAGAAAAAGTAAGCTACTGTGAAGCTAGACCAATCGAAAGATAGGTTCAACTGATCCAAAATCATGTTTTGCAGATTTTAAATCAGGTCCAAGCCCGCGAAAACATTTAGGGTTTCAGTCCAACACTACTAGGTATAAAAAGAAAACCCTAATCATGTTTTAGAAGCTCTTAGAAGTCTTATGATTTACTCTTGTGAGATTTGTGAGGTTTCTATACATTCTAACTCAACAAGCATTTACCGGAACAAGATCTACAATCAAGAACTGGTAGAAACAAGTTGTTGCAAAAAGATCAACTACTGACGGTGAACTGAAACCTTTGAATGGGATCTCAAAGTCACAAATATGGGTGTTTGTCTTCAGCAAATTCAAGATAGATGAGTCCATGGAGTCAGAGCTGCACATGGTTGTGTTATAAGTTCTACAAGAGGTAGCTTTAGATTTAGGGTTTAAATCTATTGTAAACTTCCATTCTATCATAGTGGATTTGTTTACCTTGAGGTTAGATTAGATTAAATCCTCCCCAGTTTTTTTTACCTTGAAATTGGACGTTTTCATTGGTTTTCGTGGATCATCATATTGCTTGCTTTCTTTACTTTTTCGTACTAAGTAATATGATTGCATGTGTTTAATCTAGATATCATAATTAACCTAAGTAACTATTTGTCTAAGTCATTAGGTTAAACTAATATGTTTTAAAAGGGGTCTAAACAGAACAAACAAAGTGAATCCAAATTTAATATTTAAGCTTGCAATTTTCTATAAAGTAAATCAATACGCAAAATAAAGATTACCCAAATGTATAAACTAGTGGAGAGCGACTGGGGTAATGTTGTTTGGCTTTAGTGTATATTTGATTGGGTTAACTTAAAAACGGTCAATAAATTTTACATCAAAGTTTATATATATTGTTTTTGCGGCTATGGAAATATTAAAAACAAACAGGAAAAATAGTCTTCTTCTCAGAAAAAAAAAAAAAAATAGTCCTTCTCCAAGAGTGATTTTGGGGAATATAGTTTATAGGTAAATAGAACATCACTTTATGACAAGTAGTTATTTAAGGGAAAGAGGACAAAGAGAAATTTCGGTAAAATGAGTACCAAAATTGGTGTATTTTTTCACACTTTTTGGCTGAAAGTGAGGGAATGGGCCCATATAATTCGGCATTTTAAATACATAATTGAGTCCACAAATTCGATATTCATAGTTGTTAGGTCATTTTTATGTAGTTGGCATATTTTTTGAAAAAAATGCATTTTATTTGTATTTGAGTAGTTTTAAGTGGATTTAAGAATATATATCATGAAGTATCTTAAAAGACTTTACAAGTGGTAGTATTGAAGACATGAAGTTTGCACAAAGAAACAAGTCTGAAAAAGTTGAAAACTGTAACCTCAACACCTGGCACTATACAAGTTGCTATTGCGAATAAATGAATATCGATACCTCATGATCCATCGAGTTTTGCATATTTAGATTTCTTAGATATGATTTTTGGCTTATGATGACGTGTATTTTCTAGGGTTTTGTTCTATAATCTACTAGATGATGTAAAAGTATTATTTTATAGCCAATAGACAAAGACTTACATAGAGAATCTATACACTTCTTGTAAAGCTACTGTGTTTTTATGTGCCTTAGGGTTTTGTGACCAATTTGCTTTCTATTCTAATAGTGTGTAGTGAAGAACTTTATATCCAACAACAAGCTTCAAGTTGCTGGGAGTTAGTCCCAAATTGGAGATTTGTGCAATTGAAGAAGTCTCTACAAGGTCAATTCTAATTGGAGATTAACGTAAGGGTTCTACTATAGGTAGATACTTTGGGATAGGTCAAGAGGATAAAATTCCTTGTACTTGTAACTGCTTGTTCTTGATTAGTAGATTCTTGGGAGTGGTGACATGAAATTCATCTGGTGAGGTTTTTGCCTTGTGAAGGTTTTCCCTATTAATCAACAAATCACTGTGTCAAATTTAATTTCCATTACATTCTAGATTAGAATTGTGATTTGTTGGTGCTTACACAATATTGCATGTAAGTTAACCTAATTAATCAATTCGGTAATTGAATTAATTAACTGGAGTCAATCTGTAACCCAACAATGATATTGCTACAACTATCTTATGTGGCATACTATAATTGACTGTTTGTCACTTTCACATGGACCTACCACTTTTTTCACTAATTTTTGTATCGAAATACTCTACCTGGACCCACCACAGTATAGTAATTACCTTTTATACTATATATGTATGTGTTACTAGTGTAATAAATACCTTTTGTTAAGGTATATAGGTAAATGATTATTTTTATTAAAAAAAAATGCAAAGAAGACATTAGATTGTAAGAACTATATATAAGCATTCTTCAATTGGGTTTAGTGTTTACACATTAGGGTTTAGGAGGGTTTGTAGATCATTTTATTAGGGTTTAGTGTATAGGGTTTAGGATTTAGGAAGGCTTATAGATTTTTTTATTAGGGTTTAGTGTATAGGGCTAAGGATTTAGAAGGATTTGTAAATTTTTATTTATTTATTAGGGCTTGGTGTTTAGGAGATTTTGGTATCATTTAAAAAAAAAAAAAAATTCACTAAGGTTTAGTGTTTAGGGTTTGTATTATTTTTTTCCCAAGTTTAGTGTTTAGGATGGTTTGTTATGGGTTTTTTTTTTTATCACTGTTTTAAAAATGGACCAGACGGTTCAATCGGGAACCGGGCACCAGTCCGGTCCAATAAAATCTCCAAAATTGGGATGAACCAGAAACCAGGGCATAAACCCATTCTTTGACCGTACCAGTGCATGGTTTTTACATCAGGGTTTAGAAGATTTTTCTATTTTGTTTTGTGTTTAGGGTTTGTATTATTTTGGTATTTTGCTAAATCTAAAGGCGATTTTCCTCTGTAAAATAGACAGGGAGAAAGATTGTTTATTGTTTATGGGTACACTTGGAACAATAAGCACACTCAGAATAATATGGCTTCTCATGTTTCTAATGAAATTCCCTCACTCACAAGGTCTGTGTTTGTGGATGAGAAATGTGTTTACAAAATCTCTATCAATACAATAAAAGAGATGAAAAAGAAAGATGGGAATTTGGTTTTTCTCAAGGAAAAGCTCTCTCTTTTCATACAAAGGCTTGGCTTCAATATCTTCACACTTCTTGCAAGGGTTTGTTCAACCCTTATCTGAAGCCTCTTACCACGTCACATAGTTGTGTGTGTGTGCTGGCAGATGAGTAGTGAATAGGTATATAGCAGAGTACAGAGATCGTGCGGCTCGCAACCTAGCCACTCCCTAAAGTCGTGAATTGGTTGCAAGGTGTATGTCTACACTCTCATCCAAAATACCTGCCATGTGGATCTCACGGGCATGTTAGGTAATGTAAAGGTTGCCTTTAGGTCGTGAGATCACTTGATGCTGCTTCAAAATTTGCAAGGAGAGGCTCAAGTACTCTATCCCAAAATACATGAAAACCTCAGAAACAATACATTAGGATAAAAAGCATTACTAAAAAAACTTTTGTCACTGAATTAAGCCAACACTAAAACATTATTTCTCAAATACCTAGGGCATAACACCCGTTACAATTACCCCCTCCTCATACACAAATACCATTTTAACTTTTTAAAAATTTCTCACTTTTTTTATTCAATGGTTGAGATTGAAAGTTACTTTTTTTCAACACTCAATCTCAGTTGTTGATAGTTATTGCATTAGATGCAATACCTAGGGTGTCGCAGGTAATCTCAAATCTAGCGATATTACACCCGATTGTGATAAACAGGGGGTGGATGGGAGGATTGCGAAGTCAAACGGCTAAAACATTCATGCTTGCCCCATCAACTTTTGCTCTATCCCTCTGATGTTAGTTGTGTTGGTTCATCAATTGTCAATACCTACATAAAATCTCACACACACACACACACACACACACACACACACACACACACTCACCCACACACTCTCTCTCTCTCTCACTCTCTTGCAAATTCATGACTTAAATGCTGACACCATTCTACCTACAACATTCTTCTTGTTGGAAAATATAGTTTTGCATCTTATACAAAATAAGCAACGGAAAATTTATGGATCTATTTCATTCATGTGAGAGAACATGGAACTTTTAAATTTTAGAAACAAAGAATAGAAAAGTGTACCTTGATGCAGTGAAATTTAAAACAAAGAAGAAGATTGAGCATGGGAGGACCTTCAATCTTCACTGCAATTCCATATATGCCAAAGATGCATGTTCTCTCCATTAGTTTTGTACATTATTTCTTTTCTCAAGAGCTTGTGTTTTTTCTAAAAGTTATTTTTATTTATTTTTACTTGAACATACAAATAACTACCTGAGCAGTTATTCTATTTAGTAACTCTTATTAAATAATTAACTGATTATCTAATTGGGTTGGCCTTTTAGGACAACTTAATTGACCATTAGTGTGTGGCTTGGAATGGGACCAAAGGGACAAATAAAACTTCAGCTCCAATGGGCTTTGGGCCTATCTGTCAACTCATGAGAAGCCTTAAAATTACCATATTATATTTAATACCACTATAAAAATATAATTGCAATTTGGGCTTTATTAATAAAATTATATCCCAAGACTTTATTATCTAATCAATTAACCCCTTCTTGAAAATATTTATAGTAACACAAAGTCATAATATATAAATGTCCCTTTGAAAATTACTATCTATTGATCATTGAGTTCCCAATTTAATCCTATAAGTTATTCGTGTATGAAATCAAATTTCATAAAATATAAACTTTAGTAACTCTTTATTACTAAAGTGGTTAGACCTAACACTTTAAATAACTAAACCCATTAAACTTATTTCAATGGATTACTTCATACCTAGAAAGAGACTATGAAGTCCATATTGTGAATATGTATCCATTCATCACTACATGTGATTTCCCAATGTACTGAGATTTTGTTCCATTAATATAGATCTTACTTCTGATATATCAAGGAAACCAACATTTTATATTCAAGTTCACAATTCCCTTAAGATTGAGAGTTTATGTTTTTAGTTGACAATTGTTAATAGAATAATTAATCTCACGGTGGTCTGGTTAGTATGTCTTATATACTTAAGACACTTCAACATATCAACTAGAAGTATGGTTTTAAAAACAAATACAGTGAAAGAACTGGTTATCGGTTTTCTCGTTGGATTGGGATCCAACCGGTGGTTGAATTAGGGTCCAACCGGTGGTTGAACTAGTGATGTCACAAATAATTTAATTATTAATTTAAAATAAAAAATATATTTTAAGTTTTTAACTAAGAATATTCAAGTTAAACATATATATAAAATTAAAAAAAATAATGTGAGTTTAGTTTTCGTGAATTAAATTTAGGAAATAAAAATAACAAAACCCACTATCCCTATATAAAAGTTTATGACAGTTAAGAATCAAATCAACAATATATAATATATATTTATTATTATTTTATATATATATATATTTAATACTTATATATTTACTGAGTATTGAGATGGCTTTCTTTTTTTTCTTTTTTTCTTTTTTTACCCTTCCCTTACGTTAAGTGAGTTGTCTTGTAAAAGCCACTTTGCTTCTTTTACTATCTCATCAATATATGTGCCACACACATTCCAATATTGTCAAAGTAAGCTCTACATGCTCTAGGAGGTGAAGACAAGACATTGAAAAAGAAAAATGAAACACCCTCGTTAATACTACCCCTACCCCACTTTTTTCAAATTCTCATTTCTCCTTTCTTATCTCTTTTGGTTTTAAACGGTGTTCTTGAAGTCTCTCAAACTCTCAAGAGTCTCTCATGTTTCTCAAGTTTGCTGCAAATTTCAAAATAAAAAATTTCAATAAGTTGAAGCTGCTAAGGTAATCCTCGATCTAGCTAAAAAATAATCAAGTATTGGATCATTTTATCTTTAGTTCTTTACCTTTTTTTATCTTTCTCTCTCTCTCTCTCTCTCTTCCTGAAGTTTTTACATTTTTAGTCTTGGATCATCATTCTTATAGTTTTTCATGGTGTATTTGAGAAAAAAAAATGCTTTATTTTTTGTCTTTTTGCTACAAAATGTATCAGTTTCAGCTTATTCTACAAAATTGGTTCAACCATACCTGTTTTTCGGTTTTAACCGACCGGTCCAATCCGGTTTTTAAAACATAGACTATAAGTCTCCACTTTCATGACCAAGATAAACCATCTTAATGACATGTTATAGTATTTACAAATGAAATGCTCAATTTCATCACCGACTAGGAACTAAGATTTTGAGTTTACAAATAACTTATGATTTATATCTTTTTTGACTAAATCATATACAATACAATGCATCTCAAGAACTATATGATAATATATATCTAAATATTCATGTTACTATTATTTTAGATAATAAAACAACTTTTGTTATTTTAATACATGATGCTGTACAAAATGTCAAACACAACATGATACAAAAGGATTTTAGAAAACTAATGCCAACACTTTTCTCTCCTACTTAAAGGGCCAAGACCTCACAATTACACCACCCCAAGAAAATTGTTCTCTGAGTATGCCAGCCTCTTAATCTCACTAAGGAACAAACACAAAATTTTCTGTTCCTCTCTAAGTCTTTAAGGGTATCACTCAAATATTCCTCCTCTTTTCTTCATTTCTCACTTTCCAATCTCCAATTTTCTCAAGAAAATAATCTTGATCTCTTTCTATGTAGACCAGTATTAGTAGTATTTAACAAAACATGTCCCTGGGTCTCTATGAGATAAAATATTTTGGCTGCAAAGCATGTAATATTAACGCTGACCTAACTCCATAAAAAAATAAAAATAAACAAAAAGAAAGTGCTCCCAACTCCGTTTTCATTTTTTGACATTAATTTGTACATTTTTCTTTGCGATATAGTTTATTTTTTCGATAATTCATATTATGGTTTGTTCTTAGATTCGATATATAATATGCATATATATATATATATATATATACACACACATATATATCATGTTTACTAAGAAATATGTTGTGGTTGGCTATGATTTATATTATACGAAGTTTCATACCAGTTATAACTCTCTCTCTCTCTCTCTCTATCTCTGTGTAAATAGTTGGGTTTGGTTCATTTCAAATATTATTGGGCTAATGATCATATCAACTTGTCTCATGACTGTAGGATTTGTATTTGTTACATATTTAGAGGATGTGGAAGTTGAAGATAGCCGAAGGAGGGCCCGAGCTGGTGAGTCTAAACAATTTCATTGGGCGGCAACACTGGGAATTCGACCCTGATGCTGGTACTCCGGAAGAGCGTGCTGAAGTTGAAAGGATGCGTGAGGAGTTTAAGAAAAACCGGTTTCATAAGAAACAAAGTGCTGATCTTTTGATGAGGATGCAGGTAACTATGTCTATATATGTGTGAATAAATATATATATGTGTGTGCCTTTTCTCTCATATATTTTCTGAGAATATCATGTTGAACATTTCATCATGTTCATTAGTCTACAAGCATCATAAACTAGTCAACCAGCCATATAGAGTAGATCACTGGCTTTTGATCCTTTCTGTGAATCTATCCCCTGTTTTCTTATCCAATGTAAGAATATTATTGACGTCCTTTTCGACTCGTTTAAGTTTGGTACAGGGATACACACAACATGAGTAAGACAAATCTCGCGTTTGGCTTCGTTAACGAGTATTTTTGTGCACTAGTTGAATGTATTTTAAAAGGGTCTCTTCTGTATTGAAAAGTAGCAAAATAGTAAACTTTTCGAAACATAAAGCTTGTGATCGAATTTGTTTTTTCATATTTTAATTTGCATGGGTCCTCAACATAAAAGGTATCTTTTTACTCAACATATTTATACACCTTTTAGACGGCATACAAGTTAAAATGTCAATTAAGGTTAGCTATGTTTAAATGTCAGCTTAAGGGTCATTTTGGGCTGCAAGATGTCCCTGTCGTTAGCAGACATTTCTGTCTTTGCTATTTGGAGTTCAAATTTATAACCAAAAAAAATCTAGTATCACAAATTTTTTCAATTGGACATCTCTAACTCTTTGATATTACAAACTTACAGCTTAGAAAGGAGAACCCATGTGGGCCTATTCCACCACCAGTCCAAGTGAAAGAAACAGAGGTGATAACAGAGGAAGCAGTGATAACTACTCTGAAAAGAGCACTGAGCTTTTTTTCATCCATTCAAGCCCATGATGGCCACTGGCCTGTTGAATCTGCTGGGCCTCTGTATTTCCTTCAACCCATGGTATGTATTTTCAAACCATTTGTTTCTAAAAAACATTCTCTCTCTCTCTCTCTCTCTCTCTCTCTCTCTCTCTCTACCTTTGCTTAAGAAAATAAAATTGTTGTCAAAATTGTAACACTTCTTGAATATGTTCATTCCATAAGGCCAATAAGATTGCTACAATTCCTTAAATTATTAAAAAAAACAAAAAAGGCCCATTAGATTGGTACAATTTATTGCATATACTTTTTGATTTTTTGAATTCAAGCTCTTAAACACAAAATCAAACGTGTGTGTGTGTGTATATATATATATATATTGTATTTACGACTTACAAAATTGGGATGGCTGAAAAAATTAACCCAGTGACTTTGTTTGTTATAACTTCAAATTATTGCCAAGCAGGTAATGGCATTGTACATCACGGGAGGTCTCAATGCTATGCTTTCACCAGCACACCAGAAGGAATTAATTCGATACTTGTATAATCACCAGGTAATATTTTGTTGTAATTGAAAAAAACTTTGTTTTCAAATAACTTGTTTGTTTTTAGGCCCCTTAAAGCGCAACTAAATTAACCTAGTAAATTAGCCAAATAATTACTTAGTCCAAATTTCAGATCTAGGTTAACACAATCATATAATCATATCAATGTAAAGTGCGGAATATAAAGAACACAAAGATATAATAACCTAGGAAATCACAATGATAAAAACCTAGGGAGGATTTAACCTAGCTAACTTTAAGGTAAACCTGAATCCACTATGAAAAAATCGAAGTTTTACAATAGAGACTTAGATCACTAATATCCTATTGCTACCCACTAGTACAAAACTTATTGACACGACCACATGCAAGCTCCGAGACCACGGACTCCATTTTTCTTGGATTCTCCAGCAAGTACAAGCACACCCGCTTGTGTTTCTTTAAGCTCTTTAGTGCAACAACTGAATGATCATCAAGCTCTCAATGAAATCGTCTTCTTGATAATTCTAAGCATGTGTGAAGGCAACCACTTTTAGATCTCACAAGAGATTCATACATATAGCAAATAGAGCAACTAAGTCCTTAGAGAGCACAAAACCCTAAATACAAAAGGAGGCACAAGATGCACTCTAATCTCTCTAAAAAACTTATAAAAACGTTTTAGAGTTTTCCTTATATGTAAGAGTGTTTTACTTGAACCCTAATACGTTTAAGTAGAGTTTGGGCTGAACTGGAATTTTGCAGAAAAAAAAATCAACACGTGGTTCAATCGATCGAGTTTAATTTTCGATTGATCGAGCCTTGTAGATTTAGTCCAATAAGTTCTGCAATCACTCAATTCCAATTTTACAAATAAACATACTTTGTGCAAGCCTAAACCTAGATTTTATGTTTTGATTATGGTTTGCTAACATAATACAAATTGAAGTTCTAATATATTAGTTCCGAAAGTCTTAGAACCTAACATAACTTATAGTTCCAAAGGATTTACATAAATTCGAGAGTGGAATAAAAGGTCAAAGGGAAAGGCATCCCTTATTAATAAAAGGGAAATCACGTTTTTATCCCCCCTTTAATTAGAATATATATATATATATATATATAGTTGTCCTCTAAAGCATTACGTGAAAATCATGAAACATATATAAAATCATATAATTCATTAAATTATTTAAACAAGTCGCATTATTATTATTATTAACTAAAATAAAATAGATCATCTTACATCACATCATTATAGGAAAGAATTCTTTAGAGATGAGAAAGACTAAAAATACACCTAAAGTTTGGACATCCACTTACCAAAAAAGGCTCTAGGTATTCTCATTAGCCGCCCCCCCCCCCCACAAAAAGAAACACCTAAAGTCTTTTGAGTTCCACCTAGTGAATTGGGGGATTTTTCTCCAATATGATTTGGATGAAAATTCTGTCCATTTTCCTTATAAACTCATGACAGTAGTAGATATTTAGTGAGCAACAAGCTTAAGAAATTGAAAACTTTGCATAATTTTAACCTATACATGTCCGTTTGTTTGTTGGACAGAATGAAGATGGAGGTTGGGGCTTCCATATTGAAGGTCACAGTACAATGTTTGGCACAGCTTTGAGCTACATTGCCTTAAGGCTACTTGGTGAGGGACCTGAAGATGGTGAAGACATGGCTATGGCTAGAGGACGGAAATGGATCCTTGACCATGGTAGTATAGTAGCAATTCCATCATGGGGAAAGTTTTGGGTCACGGTATGACCAATTGAACCCATTAGTCAATGTTGCTTTGGTTAATGTTATACTACTTAATAACTTTTTATTCAATTAATATGTTTGAAGTTTCACTACTTGATTATATGTTCTTTATATTCTTAACATGTATTGTTAAATTTCTTGTCAACCAAATGTTATTTATTTCTGTAAGTAAACATGAAATGCCTCCTCTTTTGTATAGGTACTAGGAGTATATGAGTGGTCAGGCTGTAATCCACTGCCCCCAGAATTCTGGATTCTTCCTAATTTCATCCCTATGCATCCAGGTTCTTGTAACTCACATCTTTTTGTTGGAAATCACACTTTTTAAGATGCATATCACTCAAAAACTTTATGTAGCAGCTAGCACAGTGCATGTATCTAATCATCACGACCTTCATTATACGAAATACAGGAAAAATGTTATGCTACTGTCGCTTGGTTTACATGCCAATGTCTTATTTATATGGGAAGAGATTTGTCAGTCCAATCACCGACTTGATTCAATCACTGAGACAAGAGTTATACAGTGAACCTTACCATCAAATTAACTGGAATCAGGCTAGGAGTACTGTTGCTAAGGTTATTTGAAGTCTTTTTGCATTTCTTGTCCATGTTAGAAAAATCAATATCATATCCTGCTTATTAGCAATTTTCATAAAATTGATGCCTACATAAAACTTACACAATGCGCTAATTTAGGAGGATCTGTACTATCCGCATCCCCTCATGCAAGATATGCTATGGGATTTTCTTCACCATGTAGCCGAGCCTATCCTGGCACGTTGGCCTTTTTCAAAGTTGAGAGAGAAGGCACTAAAAGCTGCAATTGGTCATGTACATTATGAGGATGAGAACAGCAGATACCTTTGCATTGGAGGCGTAATAAAGGTCAATACTTGTGTTGCAGTTCAATTCAAATGAAAGAAATATAAAATCAAAGTATTTGGTGTGTCATCATTGAACTAAATTTGTCGAGGTTGCTTTCCTTATAGATTTTATGTTTGCTTGCCCATTGGGTTGAAGATCCAAATTCAGAGGCATACAAGCTTCATCTAGCCAGACTTCCAGACAACTATTGGGTTGCAGAAGATGGCTTAAAACTTCAGGTAATATGATTATGACCATTCCCTTGTGTACTTTGGTTACTTGACTTTTCTAGATAAGCAAAAAAACATAATTAGCACATCCATAAGCATGTGAGAATGTTGATGCAATCACATATACTTAAAAGCATTTAATTATGATGCTTGATTTATGTGATGTAGAGTTTTGGTAGTCAGATGTGGGATGCGGCTTTTGCTATTCAAGCAATTCTCTCTTGTAATCTAAATGAAGAATATGGGTCAACACTCAGGAAATCACATGAGTTTGTCAAGGCTTCACAGGTCAATATATATCAAATACTCCTTACGTGATTCTATGGAAGGTAATGCTTAACCTAATCATGTTATTTTCTAGGTCCGAGAAAACCCTTCTGGTGACTTCAAAGCTATGTACCGACACATTAGCAAAGGAGCATGGACTTTCTCAATGCAGGACCATGGTTGGCAAGTTTCTGACTGCACAGCAGAAGGGCTAAAGGTAATGCCAACTCTAATACATTTATGATTTATACTAACATTCTCATGGTTCATTTCAAAGGAAAACTTTTGAATTTTGGTAAAACCTTCTATTTTTCAGGTTGCACTTTTGTTCTCACAAATGTCTCAAGACCTTGTTGGCGAAAAAATGGAGACAGACAGGTTCTATGATGCTGTGAATGTCATTCTTTCTCTACAAGTAAGAATTCAACCTTGCAGATTCTTTTTTTTGTTGAAAAATTTACATTTAAGTACAAGTTGTGTGTGAATTATATTATCCATTTCACTTATTTAACTTTATTAGGTTTAATGATTTTGAAATGCATCACTTTAATACTTGACTTTCTTTTAATACCAATACAGAGTAGCAATGGTGGTTTCTCAGCATGGGAGCCTCAAAGAGCTTACCGTTGGTTGGAGGTAACTTCTCCAATAAAACTACTAGTTTCACCCTAACTTGTTTCAATATCTCAACTTTTCCCTATAAGATAGGTGTGGACATGTTTATGGCAAAAAATCATTGTTTTAAACTTACCACTCATTCCCATATTTTTGTATCTTATTTTTGCAGAAATTCAACCCCACAGAGTTCTTTGAAGATACTCTTATTGAGAGAGAGTAAGTTATCTTCCAGCACGAGAATAGTTGTCATGGTATTGGTCATGTTATCTTCCTAACATTAAAATTGAACCACTTTATAGGTACGTAGAATGTACTTCGTCAGCTGTTCAAGCCTTGGCACTCTTTAGGAAATTCTATCCCAAGCACCGTAGAACAGAGATAGACAGTAGCATTTCCAATGCAATTCAATACATTGAAGACGTACAAGAACCTGATGGATCATGGTTGTTTTTTTTTTCCACACGCTTATATTCTTGATTCACACCATGAAGTACTGCTCTATAGCTGCACAATTTTCTTTTGACATTTAGACAGAGAAAATTAAAGTAGACAACTATGATAATATCATTAAGAGACTGCACCAAATTTTACTTTTTTCTTCTCTTTTCTTTTGCTTGATGCTAAACGGAGAAACCATCAATACTTACACAAGATTAATACTTATTTAGGTATGGTCATTGGGGGATTTGCTACACCTATGGTACATGGTTTGCTGTAGGAGGATTGGTAGCTTGTGGAAGAAACTATAGAAATTGTCCTGCATTGCGCAAAACTTGTGAATTTTTGCTATCAAAGCAGCTACATAATGGTGGATGGGGAGAGAGTTACCTATCAAGCCAAAACAAGGTATGGAAATTTGTTTTGATTTAAAAGTGTACTTATTTTTTACAATAGAAAAGAAAGAAAGAAAGAGGATGGGGGGGGGGGGGGGGAACGGAAATAGAGAACTAAAATAAGTTTCTTTGTGCGATAGGTGTGGACAAATATAAAAGGCAACCGTACAAATTTGGTCCAAACCGCATGGGCGTTGTTATCGCTTATTGATGCTGGGCAGGTTGGTCCATCATTTTCTCCTAAATTATTTAATAAGTTGTACATTAACATGACTGATTTAGGTTTTAGCAATAGATAAAGTTGGCAATTAGTCGGGGAAGTTTCATGAAAATGAGTAATCCAAGATATCAATCAGTAATCTACCATTGATCATGATATCAATCACATTTGTAGTTATGCCCCAAAAGTACTAGTCAGGTTACTATGGGGGTTCCTTGTAACTACTTATATAGCTCAGTTTGGCCTAATAAACATACACTTATCAAATCCAATTCACATAATCTAGGATACCATACATACAAAAGCAAAAATTAAGATCTAAACAAATAAATTTATGAAACTTTGAAACTTAAGTAATAGATGATAGCAAAATTTAGAAAGTGAGCCCTTAGTGATTGCTTTGGAAGTGCAGATGGATCCCATATATTGATTCTAAATGTTTTTATAAATTTAGGCCGAGATAGATCCAACACCAATTCATCGTGGAGTCAGAGTGCTGATCAATGCACAAATGGAAGATGGTGACTTCCCTCAACAGGTAATTTATGTTTATTCAAAATCCTAAGAATTTAGATAAGGCTTTCTTTTCTTTTGTCAAAATAACATCTACATACCAAAATATTTTTTGAAGCATAGTATAACCAATTGTTATTGGTAACAGGAAATCACTGGAGTATTTATGAGGAACTGTACACTAAACTACTCTTCATATAGAAACATTTTTCCCATATGGGTTCTTGGGGAATATCGGAGGCAAGTTCTATTTGCACAAAACTTGAATGCGTAAACAAAGGATTGCATATTGAAGTGCACCACCAACCTCCAATATATATACAACTTTCACATAAGAAATATAGATAACTATATACTACTTGAAAGATGTAAAATATATCATAATGTAGTTTTTGTGAGACAAATGGTTTGTCCCTCTACAAAAAATAGATGTCCATTTAGTTTGTGTTAGGATCTCCTTCGTTAATTTTCTCCAACTTAATCATGTAAAGTAATATTTGTGGACTTACCCCAAAAAGAAATGTAATATTTGTGGATGCTATATGTGGAAGTGCAACATACTATGTTGAATTACAGTGTGTATACTTTCGTAAGAAATGAATAAAAAACATATAAGGTTCTAGGTTTTTCAAGTCTCACACACACACACACTCTCTCTCTAAATTATTTTAGGGGACAGTTTTATAAAGTGATCCTTTCACAATATGTAGGTTTCACAGGTGTATAGCCAAATGTAAAAGCTTGTTTGATTAGTAGCCTGCTTAAGTTGTGAACCCTTTTACTGTTATTGCTTGCCATAAGAATTACTCGTAGTTTGCATGACTTTTATCATGTTATTAAGTCACCTATGCACATTAATATATTGCAAATATTTGTTTGTGGATGTTTATAGAAATTTTCCCAATTTCATAAGAAATCAAGTTTTTTAAATATCCTTTAGTCCTTGGAATAAGATTTGTTTGCTGGTGGAGGTAGGTAGGGGTTGAAAGATTAGGTAGTTTAATGAAGCCTTGCTTGAAAAATGGTTATGGCACTTCAAGAGAAAAAGTAATAGGTTTTGACGTTAGGTTATAGCAATCAAATATGGTATGGCAAGAGGGGACTGGTGCTATAGACATGTAAGAGGGACTCGTGGGTGTGGGATATGGAACTATGGAAGAATATTAGGGTAGATGCAGAGATTTTTTTGAACAAGTAGTTTATGCTGCAAGGGTGGGTCATTGCATTTGGTTTTGGTATGACTGTTGGAATTGGCATACTAGCTCCTCTAAAGGATCTATTTAAGAGATCTTTGGTGAAGTTAAAAAAAATGCTTGGCAGCCATTAGGATTTTAAGGTCTAATTGATCACCTAAGTCTAATTAATTTTATTTCCTAAATTTAACTAGGAAAGCCCTAGGGCTTCTTAGCTAAACTAGAAAATAAAACAACGTCTCGAACCAAAAGTAAAAGATTTGGAAGTTCGATTACGTGTGGGGAAAATATTAGGCACCCCCAGAACACTTATCCAAAAGTATAGTACATTGTTTCGAATTTAATCTTAAATTTCACTATTTTAAGTAATAACTAATATATTTGGCATTTGGTTTAAAAAGGAAAGCATGATATACACATACATGTGAGATAATGCAAAGATAAAACCTATTATAGGATGACATGTAATCTATCCTAGTATGACATATAGAGAAATGACATGCAATCTATTTTAAGATGACATCCAAAGAAGACAATATACCTTAAGATGACATGTTAAAAGGAATGTAGAAGAAAGACATATAAAATATCCTAGGATGACATGAAGTGACATGCAATCTATCCTAAGATGACATGTGCAATCTAAATTATAATGGCATGTGAATGACATATATAGCATGACTAATTTAAACAAGATATAAATAATATGCCTTATGTGTTTAAATTTAAACAAAAACATTCTAGGTCTCACATTTATTTTCATGCAAAAATCAACAAAGTAAGATGTTAGTTAAAAAAGGGGGGGGGGGGGTTATGTTTGGCATTTAGGGTGAACATGGACTTAATGAAGTTAAGCCACGGGCAAAGAATAACATTTTAAAACACCCAAAGTAATATTCCTATGAGCTTTCAATCTAAAAAAAAGTAAAACTCAAAGGATATTTTTGGGAGAAAATCATTAAAAGAAAAGATTAAAATCCCATAGGTTTTTTTTTTAATATTTTTTATTTTTTGAAAAATCTCCTAGAAGGGAAATAATAAAAGTCCTATGACTTTTTAATATAGAAAGAATCCCTAAAAAGGGAAAAGATTAATTCCATGGGTTTTACAACTTAAAAAGTTTCCAAAAAGAGAAGAATTAAAAAGGCCCTATGGGTTTTTATTTTGAAAAGCTCAAGAAAGTTCATTGGTGGAAACCCCAAGTTTAAACAAGCTTTATAAAAACTCCATTATTCTTATGTATGCCTTTTCGTTTAGCCGTTTTAATATGAGGCTATGAGTTTACAACCTGAACTAGAGAGTCTAGTTAAGGTGTAAATCCCATGTATGTCCAACAATTGAGAATAAATATAAGCAAGACCAAACAAAATAAAATGACGAAGGCATATCATAAATCATCAAAGCAACATCATCAAGACAAGCATCATCAAGACAATAAAAGTTCTAATCCTAGGATGACCAAGGAAAAAGGATATAACTTTAAAGAATATGATGCAAGACTTATTAAAAAGTTAACCTCATACATGACAACCTAAAAAAAAGGGAAGTTTAAGGTAAATATGTAAGCTTTGAGAACAAAGATTGAAACTTTGTCTAAAACGGTTACACTTTGAACCTAAACATGAAAACTAACATGCATAGATGAATATTCACAAAAAGAAAGCTAGCCCAAGACCAAGATTCAAACTTTGACAAAGAAAACAAGGATTTCAATATCAAAGGAACCAACTTTAAGCCAAAATGCAAACTTTTATACACAGGAGAAAAACAGAGCATAGGACATAATAAACAAGAAAGCTTTAAAGATAAAAATGCAAACTTTTTTTGTTCAAATGGCATATTCAAGTTGTGAATGTTGGTCCATGCGTAGCTTCAATCTATGCATGTATAAAAATTCAATGTTTATTCCAGCTTTAAATCCAGTTTGATCCATCTCAGGTATTGATTTTGCAGACTAATTTGAAGGCCTTTCTGAAATCTAATTTAAATGATCTTGGTGTGCACGGAAAGATCTCGTAGCTTAAATTCCATATATAGGTTTCGGCCTCCGGTCATTTGAAGCTCCATGCTAAAAGTTATTATCCTCTAAAGTTGGCTGCCCATATTAATTTTCATGGTTTAGGCTAATCTTCCCGACTTAATATAATTCGGACGTCCTTTTATCGAGCCTTTTGTTCCAGGATGTTAAGGACTACTCCTAGTTCAGGAAAGCATGTGCTTTTCCAAATTTTGAAGTTGATGGGCTTGATGCTTTGGAAAATGGGTAGAATCAAGGTTTAAATAAATAATAATAGTAAAGTGGCTATTTTATTTTATTTTATTTTTGATAAAGTCATCTTATTTGAATGAGATTTTAATAAATCAAGCTCACCAAATTAAAATTCATCATAAGAACTTTCCAACGACACCTTAATGATATGTCACCAATTTTAATCCCCAAGAGCATTTTTTCCCTTTTTTTTTTTTTTTTTTTGGTGGTGACATCTTGCACATTTTAAGTTTGATTTGGACCCTTGAACTGTCAAACTGAAGGAAATTATATTATCTATGACATGGGCCATAAATTATCTCGATCCAACGGTCATATATTTTTTTAGTCAAAATGGGAGGTTAAAAAGTGGGTTGACTACAATCAATCTTCCAAACAATGGTTGGAATTTTTAATTTTACTATGGAAAGATGAAAATTATCATTTGGGAAAATTTTTGACTTAGTTTAACCGGTCAACTTGGTCAAAGATTGGTAAACATGTGTAATTTGATCATTTTGACCTTAAAACTATAAAACGAGATAATCTACCGTTCAATTGGGATAAATTCTATCATTTAAAACATTCCCATAACCTTGTGATTAAAAACATAATTTGTTTAAATTTTTGTGAAAAACGGGGTTTTGGCACATAAACCAATGCGAACAAAATACAATATCAATATATACATATATATATATATATATATATATATATATTTGAATCAAATGGTTGATTGAGTAATATGTTAATTTTAATTAAAATGATATTGTATTAATTTCAATCGATAATAAGTACTAATTTTTATTTAATAATTACAATTTTTTTTTTATATTATGTAATAAGGACAAAATTGGCAAATGCCCTTTTTGAGCAAAAAAATCGGCATTATGCCCCATTTTCCAAACTAATTAGGGAAATTCCCTTCTTTTAAAACTCGATTTTCACAAAATCGAGTTAAGCCCTATAGTGGCGTTTTTAAGGAGCCTATAGTGACGTTTTAAAGACCTATAGTGGCGTTTTGAAACTCGAGCTCTATAAACTCTAGTTATAGGTTAAAAAAAGAAAAATAATTGCATGTAACTCGAGTTCCAAAACGCCACTATAGGTCCTTAAAACGTTACTATAGACTTCTTAAAACACGACTATAGGGCTCCAGAAATTATTATTATTTTTTTAAACATGATTTTGAGAAAATTGAGTTTCAAAAGAGGCGCATTTCCCTAATTAGTTTGGGAAAGGGGGCAAAATGCTTTTTTTTTGCCTGAAAATGGCATTTGCCAATTTTTTCCTATGTAATAAGGGTATGGGAGCAGGGGCGTCTCCACATTGGGTCTAAGGTGGTCATAAAGGACCATCCTGACATGGAAAGCATTATTATTATTATATATAAATTTCTAAAAAAAATTCTGATTTTTTTATCCTTAAAAAAATTTGTGACCATGTGAATTTTTTTTAAGCCCAACATAATTAAACATTGGACAAAGTTTGACAACAAACTTGGCTGTAAACTAAGGCTACAACTCCACTCAATATTTTTTTTATTGGATGTGAATTTTGACAAATCCACATTTGGATTACATTTTCTTCTTATATCCTCAATTCTTGCAAAATTTGAAGAAGATTAAAGATCAATAACTATGTCATCACTCAAATGCTTAAATTTCAAGTTTTTGTAATCTAAAATTATACATAAAAAATAAGTTTATGGATCGAATAATGAATAACATCCGATTGGCATGAAATTTGACATGTGTTTTAAGAACATAAAGAACATGCAATTTAATGGTTAGATTTTCAAAATATGTAGCCATGTTAATTTTTTTAGTCAAACTTGTATCCTTAGGCAATAACTAAGCTTGTAGCCAAACTTTGGTCCCCTTAACAATATATTAGGTCCTTACAAACAAAAAGAAAAAGGCCAGAAAGTTTTATTTAACTAAGATTTTGAAAGAGATGTAGCTTGCAGTATTGATAATTAAAATATCATGCTATAGTTTTTTAGAACCCTTAAAACCACAATTGAATTAACCTAGGTAATTAGTAAAGTTGTTACTTAGTCAAATTATTCAAATCTAGGTTAAACACAATCAAACAATCATATCATGTAAAGCAGCGGAAATATAAAAGACACAATATATGATCACCCAGGAAATCAAACCGGTAAAAACCTGAGGAGGATTTAACCTAGCTATCCTCAAGGTATGATCACCCAGACTCCTTCTTTCTTGGATTCACCACCAGATACAAGCACACCCGCTTGTGTTTCTTTAGGCTTAAATGGCAGCAATTGAATTGATCATCAAGATGTAGAAAACTTCTTCTCCTTGAAAACCCTAAGTTTATGTGAAGGAAAGCTCCTCAAAGATCTCACAAGAGATTCACATAAACCGCAATATGAGCAACACTAAATGTGGCTAGGGTTTGCCTTTTATACCTAGGGCAAATTAGAAAACCCAAAACGTTTTAAATAACATAGGGCTGAGTTGGAAATCTGTAGAAAAAAAACGTTCAGACCCGATTTTTGATTGATCGAGCCTAAGCTTCGATCGATCGAAAAAGGCTGAAACTGTTTTTTTTAATCCTGCAATAATTTAATCCAACTTTACAACAATAAACCAACTTTGAGCAAGTCTAAAACAAATTAAATACATTGTTTTGATCATGGTTTGCCAACAATACAAATCAGAGTTCTAAATACATAAAAACCTAAGTCTTTAGAACCTAACAAACTCCCCATTTGGCAATCTGTGACAAAACACAACTTATTAGCTCAAAGTTTACAAATAAAAGCCCTTTACAAAATAATGCTCACAAAACATAAATTCAATCCTAACTATTATCTATCAGTTGCAAGAGTAGATAGCAGCTTAATTGAATCAACCTGTATATTTCCTGAAACACTTAAACAAAATGTATAACCGCATGTGTGGAAAAAATACAAGCAAATAATATAAAATCATGATTTCAAAACAACACACAATAAAAGACATATATCAATGAAGAACTCATAAACATAAGTCAATAAGCAGTTTGAAACAAGAAACATATAAAAAAAATATACTCCCCCTAACATGAATATCCCAACAATACAAAACAAATGTGGCAAGAGCTAAAAAAGTAAAGTACAAAGTGAAGCACTTAGATACAATCTAAAACAACTCCACAAGCTCCAACCAACAAAAATAAACTCTCCCCCTGAAAACAAAAACAAGTACAAGTGCAAAAACTCATATGTACTCCCCCTTTTTGTGACGGAATGCCAAAGGACAATCAAAATCCATCATCAAAAGGAGGTGGCGATGAAGAATGTCGAAACCGCGCCAAATCTGCTCGTAAACCATGAATCTCATCAAGAACGTCGACCAAAATCTGTCCTTGAGCCGCCTGAATGGTCAAGACATGATCCAATGTATGTCGAATGTCTGAATCATCTGAAGTAGTCGGTGGAGGAACGTCAGCAGTAGCACTAGAAGTCTCAGCAGCATCAACACCTGTAGAAGAGGGAGGAGGGGGAACATCACCAGAAGATGCACCTTTAGGACCCGAAGGATCAACTCTCAAGTGAGCAGCCCTCTGTCTAAGGAAGGTAGCACCTAAAGGAGCGACAACGTGAACAGGCTCACCAGAAGGGAAATCAGCTAAACCAAGGAATAATAAAATCCTATGAATGAAAATAGGATGAATAAGCGCATGCCCTATGGCAGAATAGCCTTCTCAAAAGAATGGATATGGTGATAAAATGTTTTGGTAATGAGCCTCTCAAGGGTTTGACAATGGAGAAGAAGAGAGTAGAGAAATTTGAAGAGTCTCTTAGGTAAAGATTGTGGATGAGTCAATCTTGTTTTCTCTAGGGTTTCTCTCTCAAAATTCTCTCTAGAAGCTCTCTCTGAATCATGGGTATAAGGGTATATATATAGTAGGGTGAGAAGGAATGTGAAATGTCATATTTTGCCAAACAGGGTGTTCTGGTGGCTTGACCTCGCGACTGGGTTGAGTCGCGAGTTCAAGCTGTGAGCAAACGGCCTGGCCAGCTGGAACTTTTGTCCTGTAGTGAATAGCTGGTGCGATGCTTCAGCTTCTAGCATGCTTGGCATGTGTGCTACAATTTGGCGGCTTGCAGCCGTGAGCCACCCGCAAAATCTAGCTGCGAGTCCCTGCTTCTTTGCACACATTTGAGCAATTCTTCACACTTTCTCACACACACTACCCTTACATAATTTTCACCTAAATACAGGGTTTCTAATTGCTAAAATACAAGAAAATTTGGCACGGAATAAAGCCAACAAGATGGTTGATTAAATTCAACCTTACAGTCTCCCCTTTTGGCTATTCCGTGACAAAACCCTAAAACAGACTCTAGACTTAACATGTGAGTTGGGAACAGTTGAACATAACTCATTCACACCTAATTCTAGAAATTGTGAAGCTCTTGAATCATATGAACATGAATCTCCTGAAACACAACAATACATCATGATCATTGTATGTAAAAAAGCATGAAGTGCATATGAAGCAAGTATGAAGTGATCAGGCAAAGATGGAGTTAAGATACAAACCATGACTTGATCAAACAAGAAATCACTATAAGGTAGTGATTACAATGCTCATTCACACTTGGAATGAACACTTGGACACACAGGCAAATAAGCTCAATGCAAATTACTTGCATGCCCAACACTCAACCAATGCATAATACACTAAGTATATGCATCTAGGAACAATCCTACTAGAGCACAAGAGTGACAGTACTTAAAAGGAAAATGCATGACATTTAGTTAGAAGTATTGATTAAAACAATGCATAAAGGCTGCATAAAAGCATAGTACATTCCATAAAGCCTACAAACATGCATAAAACATAACCCTAAAAGCTTACAAAAGCAACATGGTTACAAACAAAAGTATATACTGAATAACAACTAAAACAATGTTTAAACTGTTTACTGAAAATCTCCCCCTTAGATAATTTCCTCCCCCTTTGATCACCTGAAAATCTCCCCCTTTCGTTGTATTCATCTCCACCTTTTTGTCATGGAATAGCTACATATTCTCCTCTAGCTGCCTTTGAATCTGATCTAATTGAGTCTGAGGGGAGGTAAACTTCATACCCCATCGAGTGTTGTGATGGTGTAAAATAGATGTGAGTTTTGACATCTTGGTACTCAAATCGTGAACAGATGTCACAATGCTGTCGAGTTTTTCATCCAGGGATAATAAGCTAAAGCGCAAACCATTGTGAGATGCGGAAGTTTCCGGTTTGACTTTCTTCCGACTATGACCAATGCTTGCGTTGAATGTACACTTGTTGATTGGACACGGTTTTGTGTAGGGAGATTCATTTGCTGTCAGGAGAATTCCTTTGAGCTTCAAAATCCTAGAAATGAGACAACAGAGAGGAACACATATTCGGGATTCAGTTCGTAGAACCGTTTTACGCCGATCGTGAAACATATTAGCATAGATGTCAATCTCTACATCAGAGATTAGGTCATGAAGAAACAAGGCACGTTCGAGGTTCATATACCTAGTGCTGGATAAGGGGTACAAGTTGTGGAACATCACTATTGTAAGCACTCTTGGTTTAGGAGGGAGAGAGGAAATGCTGACTGAGTTGCCATTGGATGAGAATTCCAAGTCTTGGCCAAGAACATCCCTAAGCAGTTCCTCATCTGGACACAGGTCATCATAAACTGGTGGGTTTTTAAGCATCGGCCGATTGATGTGAAGTATCTCTACCAAATATGCAGGAGAGACTGAAAAGCTTTTTCTCCTAACCCAACACTTGAGTTCTTCACCTTCCACAATTGTATTGGCATAAAATTCTTTTACCAAATTCTCATAGGCTTCATCAAGATCGGAGAGAAGGTAATTCCAATCCTTGTGAGCAAAACATTGTGGAATTTCAGTGTCATGAAGTGAAAATTGATCAACAGGTCTTTCCAGTAGTGGTGTAGCATCTCGGAAATAATTCTCATGAGTTTGAAAGGCTGCATAGGATCTAAACTTGTCAGGATCGAACACTCCTAGTGGGGAACGAGTCCTTTTTGCTTTGGGTGAGAAATCATCGACCTCAATGACAGGCTCCTTTCCTTTGGAACCACCTCCTTTCACAGCTGCTCTCTTGAATGGAGACATTTTCAGTCTGCATCATGTAACAGAAGGGAAAAGAAAAACACAATACAAGAAAGATCATTAGCAATGAGTTAGTGTCATCATATGGATAATGAAGAAAACCTTAACTGGATGGGAATGTTTAGAAAAAGACAATAAGTGATCATGTGTCAATAATGACCCAATATTGTCACAATATAGAGTATAGTAGGATATACCCACTGGAAAACACACAATGAAGACAAATACTCAGCAATATAAGCAAAAACATGTCCGCACAGTATATCTCAATCTACAATGATAACTCAACAAGAAGAAAATTGTTCTCAAAACATGAAGAAATCAAGTGAGACAGAGGAAACCCATACCTTTTTCTTGAAGATTTGAGAAGGGATGCTGCAAAAATGGAGATTGCGATGTGTGTCATGGAGTGTTTGGGTCAGATTCAGTTGAGAGAAATGGGGAAGACAGTGAACAGTCGCAAAAAATTTAAGGGAAAACTGAAAAAAGGTTTAAAAAATGACCCAGTTTTTGCCAAACACGCGTTTTTCGCGACTGAAGTGAGTCGCCAACAAGTCGCTAGGTCAAGCCGCCAAAATACTCAAAGACAAAATTTTGAAAAATTTTCCAAGTGTTTTTTGCGACTGGAAGGTCTACCCACAAGGGAGTCGTGAGCTGAGCTGCGTAAATCTGTGTAACCCTCGCGACTGGACCTTTCACTCGCGAACAAGTCACCAAAATTAATACGCGAGCTCGCTGCTGAATTTCGCGACTTGGATGACCCGCGACTAAGTCGCCAAAATAGGGCAACACTGTTTTTGAAATTTTTCAATTTTTATAAAAACAAAATACTTTCCAAAAACACCTAAAACACTTAAAAATCTTTTTGTGTTTGAATCAACAAAGATTGAGCATGTGAAAACACATTTTAACAAGTACAATCACACAAATGAATACGGCATTCATTGAACATAAACTTGTGTGTTGTGTGTGGATATCAACAATGAGATAGTCCTTGGACTAATGCGAAGCTTCAATGATCAATTCAATCAAGGCATACACAATTAGCACTAGATCATGTGATCTATCTCAATTATAGAACTATGCATATATGACCTCCCACAAGACTTGATAACTTAACTTGGAGCTTTACATCTGACTTCATCATTAGATCTTTTTGATCTTTTAGACACAATTACATCTCATTGTGAGAATGCCTTTTGATTTTTCTCCTTGATGGGATAGCCTTTGGCTTTTTGAACAATCATACGCTTTAGTTTTTGGTCGCTTTCCCTTTTTCCTAGTCGAATACTAGTATGTGTGACAGGCTTTTGCATCTCAATATCTCTTTTCATTTGGAGATTTACATTTGGAGAGCTCTTTTTAGCAAAAACAAAAAAAAATAAAGAGTGGGAAGATATATAGGCACAAGTCTATGCATGTCTTAAGATCAACAAAAACCATTCACTAATCATTCATGACAAGTTTGAAGATCTATTTGCAACAGTCACAAAGATTTCAAGATTTCTTCCACAGTGATAAAAGTGTAAAGGAACAAGCTACGCTCGTAAATGCACAAAGCCATTAGCATAAAGGTACAAGGCAAAACAAGTTATGAGACAAAACTCAACAATGTTAATCAAACTTTTGATTTTCTACTTTTTATGTGGTTTTTTGGGTTTTTGACACACAAGAAAGATTGATCAAAAGCAGCAATGTAAAGACAACGAAAACAGATAAAGCAAAAATAACAACAATAATAATAATAACAATTGTCCAACAAAGTAGTGTGTAACCCACAAATAAAGTAACACGATATAAGCAAGTGAAGCACACATCACACAAGAGATTCAAGGGATTGTACCAATGCTAATGGTCTTACAGAGGGATTCAAATTGTGGACCATCAAGAGGCTTGGTGAAGATGTCTGCCTTTTGATTGTCTGTGTGGATAAATTCAAGATAGACAACTCTTTCTTCCACCAGGTCTCGAATGAAATGGTAATGTATCGCTATGTGCTTAGATTTTGAATGCTGGATCGGGTTCTTAGAAAGATTTATGGCACTGGTATTATCGCAAAAAATACACATTGTATCTTGAGGAATTCCATAGTCATGAAGTAGCTTCTTCATCCAAAGAAGTTGTGTGCAGCAACTTCCAGCGGCTATGTACTCTGCTTCAGCTGTAGAGAGAGACACTGAATTTTGTTTCTTGCTCATCCACGAGACAAGATTGTTACCAAGGTAGAAGCAGCCTCCTGAAGTACTCTTTCTATCGTCCACACTGCCAGCCCAGTCTGCATCTGAATACCTGGCAAGGCAAGCATTTGAGTCTTTTGAATACCACAAACCATAATCTGGAGTTCCATTGATGTATCGTATAATTCGCTTCACCGCAGTCAAGTGTGATTCCTTTAGAGCAGCTTGATATCTAGCACAAACACCAACACTGAATGCAATATTCGGTCTACTAGCTGTAAGATAGAGAAGACTCCCAATGATACTCCTACACAAGGTTGGACTCACTTCCACCCCGAAAGAATCAACATTCAGTTTGGTAGACGAGCTCATTGGAGTGGAGGCATGTTTTTTAGAGTCTAGTCCAAACTTCTTGACAATGTTTCTAGCATACTTCTCTTGGGAAACGAATATGCCTTCCTTCTTTTGTTTGACTTGAAGGCCCAAGAAAAATGTGAGCTCCCCCACCATACTCATCTCAAATTCCTTTTTCATCTCCTCAGAAAATTCTATAGCTCAATCATCGATGGTAGCTCCAAATACTATGTCATCAACATATACTTGAGCCACAAGAAGGTAAGCTTCATCACTCTTGACAAACAAAGTTCGATCGGCATATCCCCTTTTGAATCCTCTATTTAGGAGGTAATGGGTAAGACGATCATACCATGCTCTAGGAGCTTGTTTTAAGCCATAAAGGGCTTTCTTCAATCTCAACACATGATCAGGAAAGTGACGATCCTCAAAGCCTTTTGGTTGTTCTAAAAAAACTTCTTCATTCAGTTATCCATTTAGAAATGCATATTTTACATCCATTTGGTAGAGTTTGAAGTTCATAGTGCATGCAATGGACATAAGAATTCGAATAGACTCAAGTCTTGCCACAAGAGCAAATGATTCATCAAAATCTACACCTTCTACTTGAGTGTATCCTTGAGCTACTAACCGAGATTTATTCTGGATTATCTTTCCATCTTCATCGGTCTTGTTTTTGAATATCCATTTAGTGCCAATGACATGAACATTTTTTCAGGCCTCGGAGTAAGTTCCCACACATCATTTCTCACAAATTGATTCAGCTCTTCATGCATCGACTCAACCCAATTTTCATCTTGGAGAGCTTCTTCTACCCTTTTTGGCTCAAATTGAGCAAGGTAGCAATGGTATGTAACATGATTGGCCAAAAGGATGTTTCCTTTTCTAAGGCAAAGACCTTCATCTAAAGACCCTATAATGTTGCTACCCGGATGATTCTTAATCACTCTTGATGATGGCTTCTTTGATGTAAAGACTTCATCATTTCGTGAGATGGGAGGTTGAATTTTCGGAGGTGTGAGAGGACTTGATGGTCTAGACATTGATCTTGTTTCCATTCCTGGGTTCATGGGAGTTGATTCTTCTACTGTTGTAGATCCTTTAACTTCTATATCAAGTGCTTTGACCTCAACATCGGGTTCTTTGATGCTCGGCCCTTCTCCATCATTGATCATCTCTACCTTTGTTAAGGCATCATCAATTTTGACATTGATGGACTCCATTACTGTCTTAGTTCTCTTGTTGGAAACTCTATACGCCCGGCTAGTAGTAGAGTACCCAAGAAAAATACCTTCATCGCTTTTTGCGTCAAATTTCCCAAGGTTCTCCCGATCATTTAGAATATAACACTTACTTCTGAACACTCGAAAGTACTTCACTCTTGGCTTCTTTCCATTCCAAATCTCATAGGCGGTCTTCTTTGTTCCCACTCGAAAGAGTATTCTATTGCCAATGTGATATGAGGTGTTCACGGCTTCTCCCCAAAACACTTAAGGTATTTGCTTGTTTAGTAGCATAACTCTTGCCATTTCTTGAATCACCCGATTTTTTCTCTCTACCACTTCATTTTGTTGAGGAGTTTTGGGGGCTGAAAATTCCCTTTTGATTCCATTCTTTGCACAAAATGACTCAAATCTTGCACTCTCAAATTCCTTCCCATGATCATTTCTTATCTTGACAATTGGAGCCCCTTTCTCATTTTATAGTTTCTTGCAAAGGATTTCCAACTTTTCACATGCTTCTGATTTTTCTCTAAAGAATTCAACCCAAATGTATCTTGAGAAATCATCAACAATGACCATAATGTATCTCTTTCCTCCTAGACTTTCAGTTCTTGTAGGCCTCATTAGATTAACATGAAGAAGCTCTAAACATCGTGAAGTAGCAATCACATTCACCTTGTGATGGCTTGCCTTCGTTTGCTTTCCCATTTGGCATGCACCACAAATAGTCTTCTTCACCTTTCCAAACATTGGAAGTCCCTCAATTGCATCAAGTTTAGATACTTTAGCTACTTGTGTGCAGAGAAGTAGGGACTCGCGGCTAGATTTCGAGGGTGGCTCGCGGCTGTAAGCCGCCAAATTAAAGCACACATGCCAAGCATGCTAGAAGCTGAAGCGTCGCGTCAGTTGTTCACTACAGGATAAAAGTTCTAGCTAGCCAGGCCGTTTGCTTGCGACTTGAACTTGCGACTTAACCTAGTCGCGAGGTCAAGCCGCTAAAACACCCTGTTTGGTGAAATATGACGTTTCACATTCCTTCTCACCCTACTATATATATACCCTTATACCCACGATTCAGAGAGAGCTTCCAGAGAGAATTTTGAGAGAGAAACCCTAGAGAAAACAAGATTGACTCATCCACAATCTTTACCTAAGAGACTCTTCAAATTCCTCTACTCTCTTCTTCTCCATTGTCAAATCCTTGAGAGGCTCATTACCAAAACCTTTTCTCACCATATCCATTCCTGTAAGAGGTCTGTTTGGTGTTTTGGGAAGCAGTTAGGAAGGAACCAATTTCATATTGGTTGATACTATGGTCAAGTAGTGGAATCCGGGAAGCTAGAAAAGAAATAGGTTTGGCGTAACCTCATTGGAGCAAGAAGCATGGAGGACTTAGGTAGATTGGGTAGATTAGGCTTGGAGGGTCTATTGCTGTTCATGTATCCCAACTACATTTTCTAGTGGATTACTTACTACTTGGAGGGCGGCGGAGAGGTTTTACGCCAAGCGCTTCGGTTTCCTCTTCGATAACACATCGTTGTGTTGTTCTTGTGTTTGCATCTCTCTTCCCTTATCTTTGCCTTTTATTTTCTGCTGTGGATGTGATTTTATATTGGCTTAGATTGTTTATCAATTCTGTTTATAGTTTGTGTTCATTTTCCGCACACTTTGTGTTTGACATATAGTTTGAATTGGTAATTTTTAATTTGAGGGTCTAAAAGTTCATAGTGTATTTCACACTATTTGAACTTTCAAAACCCATTGATCAAATTCATAAAACAAGGCTTGATTAATCAAAAATCCCAAATTAAGTATAGTTCGAAAATTACCCAAAAACCTTGAGATTATGCATGAAAATGAGAAAAACAATGCAAAAGGAAGGGTAATATAGACATACCGGTTTAGGGAGAGAGAAACCTTCAAGAAATTTGGAGGAAAACGACAAAAAATTCTTTGTGGAGCCTTGCTGAGTCGGAGAGAGAGAAAGAGGTTTGAAAAGTTTTTGAAAAAGTGGTTTGAACAAGTCAAATATGAATTTTTTTAAAACCTAATTCACGATGTTCAATTGATCAAAAAACAAGTTCGATCAATCGAACCAGACAAAGGCTCACTAAAATTTTAGAAAAGGATTTCGATTGATCAAAAAACAGATTGGATCAATCGAAAATTTGGAAAAACATCTTTTTAGAAAAATAACCTGATTTTTGAAAATATACCTCAAAGCATTAAAAATAAGGAGTCAAAATGCATGAGAATGAGATGAAATGTTTTTCCAAAACACAAGTTTTAAACCCTAGTTTTCCCAAAATTAAGATTTTCAACCATTCTCCCTTTAAAAACTCAAACATAGAATATGTTTTGCACAAACAAAACTCAAAGTAATTTCAAACTTGGTTGGTCAGACTGAAAGACACACACAATAACATGTACAATTGTTGATTTTTAGACCTCTTAAAACACAATTGGATTAACCTAGAAATTTAGCCAAGTTGTTACTTAGTCAAATTAATTAAATCTAGATTAACACAATCAAATAATCATATCAAGGAAAGCAGCGGAAAGATAAATAACACAAAGATATGATCACCCAGGAAACCAAACTGATAAAAACCTGGGGAGGATTTAACCTAGCTATCCTCAAGGTAAACTTGAATCCACTATCTTGAAAGAATTGAAGTTCATACAATAAGACTTACAAGCCCCCACGCTCGACTTTTTATTGCTACCCACTATTAGAACTTACTGACATGACCACGTGCAAGCTCCGAATCCATGGACTCCTTCTTTCTTGGATTCTCCACCAAATACAAGCACACCCGCTTGTGTTTTCTTTAAGCTTCAATGGCAGCAATTGGAATGATCATCAAGGTGTAGAAAAATCTTCTCCTTGAAAACCCTAAGTTTATGTGAAGGAAACCTTCTCAAAGATCTCACAAGAGATTCACATAAACCGCAATATGAACAACCCAAAAACATGGCTAAGGTTTCCCTTATATACCTAGGGTAAATTAGAAACCCAAAACCTAATAAAACACTTAGGGCTGAGTTGGAAAATCTAATTAAAAAACGTCAGACATGATTTTCAATTGATCGAGCCTAAGCTTTGATCAATCGAAATGTACTGAAACAGTTTTTTAATTTGCACAGTAGTTTATTCCAACTTTACAACAAAGAACCAACTTTGAGCAATTCTAAAACAACTTAAATACATTGTTTTGATCATGGTTTGCCAACAATACAAATTAAGATTCTAAATACATAAAACCTAAGTCTTTAGAACCTAACAACAATATTTAGCAAGGAGTAACTTGTGTAGTGTGTGCAACTAGCAAAAAGACTTGAGTTACATGTGAGGTGATATGTGTTATAACAATTAATCACAAAGTCTACAAAATTCATCACATAGAATTTTAAAAGAGACTGTCACCTAAAGAGTTACATCATATAACTCCCACATCTCCTAAAACATAAGCTTGTAATCATGTAAATTTCTTGAATTTTGCCTCATAATATACATTCCAATTTTTAATTATGTGATTTGACATTTAGCCTAATAGTACACACCAATTTTAAGCATTTAGTGTTGCTTATATTACGGTTTATGTGAATCTCTTGTGAGATCTTTGAGGAGCTTTCCTTCACATAAACTTAGGGTTTTCAAGGAGAAGAAGTTTTCTACACCTTGATGATCAATTCAGTTGCTGCCATTGAAGCCTAAAGAAACACAAGCGGGTGTGCTTGTATCTGGTGGTGAATCCAAGAAAGAAGGAGTCCGTGACTTCGGAGCTTGCACGTGGTCGTGTCAGTAAGTTCTATTGGTGGGTAGCAATAAGAAGTCGAACGTGGGGGCTTGTAAGTCTTATTGTATGAACTTCGATTCTTTCAAGATAGTGTATTCAAGTTTACCTTGAGGATAGCTGGGTTAAATCCTCCCCAGGTTTTTACCGGTTTGGTTTTTCTGGGTGATCATATCTTGTGTCTTTTATATTTCTGTTGCTTTACATGATATGATTGTTTGATTGTGTTTAACCTAGATTTGAATAGTTTGACTAAGTAACTTTTAATTGCTAAATGCTTAAAATTGGTGTGTACTATTAGGCTAAATGTCAAATCACATAATTAAAAATTGGTATGTATATTATGAGGCAAAATTCAAGAAACTTACATGATTGCAAGCTTATGTTATAGGAGATGTGAGAGTTATATGATGTAACTCATTAGGTGATAGTCTCTTTTAAAATTCTATGTGATGAATTTTGTAGACTTTGTGATTAATTGCTATAACACATATCACCTCACATGTAACTCAAGTCTTTTTGCTAGTTGCACGCACTACACAAGTTACTCCTTGCTAAACATTGTACATGTTATTGTGTGTGTCTTTCAGTTTGACCAACCAAGTTTGAAATTACTTTGAGTTTTGTTTGTGCAAAACATATTCTGTGTTTGAGTTTTTAAAGGGAGAATGGTTGAAAATCTTAATTTTGGGAAAACTAGGGTTCAAAACTTGTGTTTTGGAAGAACATTTCATCTTATTCTCATGCATTTTTACTCCTTATTTTTAAAGCTTTGAGGTGTATTTTCAAAAATCAGGTTATTTTTCTAAAAAGATGTTTTTCCAGATTTTCGATTGATCCAATCTGTTTTTCGATCAATCGAAATCCTTTTTAAAAATTTTAGTGAGCCTCTGTCTGGTTCGATTGATCGAACCTGTTTTTCGATCAATCGAACATCGTGAATCAGGTTTTTAAAAAATTCAGATTTGACTTGTTCAAACCACTTTTTCAAAAACTTTTCAAACCTCTTTCTCTCTCTCCGACAAGGCAAGGCTCCATAAAGAATTTTTTGTCGTTTTCCTCCAAATTTCTTGCAAGGTTTCTTTCTCCCTAAGCCAGTATGTCTATATTACCCTTCCTTTTGCATTGTTTTTCTCATTTTCATGCATAATCTCATGGTTTTTGGGTAATTTTTGAACTATGCTTAATTTGGGATTTTTGATTAATCAAGCCTTGTTTTATGAATTTGATCAATGGGTTTTGTTCCTACAATGATGTATTCATGATCTATATTGGTTAATTTGATCAATTCGGGGTTTTGTGAAAAATTAAAAATTCTAGGGCTTGTGTTGAACCCGATTTGGGGATTTTGTTCAATTTGGTTTAATTTGATGAAATTGGCTTGTTGAATTAATGTAATTGATCATTATTTTGTGTAATCTGTCTTGTGTGATGATCAATTTGTTACAAAATTTTCAAGTGGTTTTTAAAATTTTTCGGGTTTTTGTTAGAAACTCTATGTTCAAGCCATTTTTGTCAAATTGGACTTAATTTGGACTTAATTGCACTGAATTAGGTCATGCATTATGATATTTACATTGTTCATGCATCATATAGCTTTTGTTCTCTATATTTTTGTGCTAACTTGCAGTCTGCCCTTGGTTTTATTTTTTTTCTCTCTATTTGCTGTGTGTTTTTGGTCCTTATCCTAGCACCATGCCTAGGAAAACTAGAGCTAATAGGGTTCCCTCTACTCCTTCTGCGTCTCCCTCTAGGAGTCAACTTTTTAAGAACGACCGTTGTCGTTAAGCTTTTGAGAAACTGAACAGTGAGCATAAGATATGGGCTGAGCGTTCTGTGATCTTAGATGAGGTTGATCTGGCCATTAGGGCTAACCTAGAGTCTAGAGGTTGGTTGTCCTTATTAGAGATAGACCATCCACCCTTGACTGCCCTAATTCGAGAGTTCTTCTTGAACTTCTCTTGTCACATCTATGATTCCAACACCCTTGTTAGGAGTTGGATACGAGGTGTTGAGTTCACCATTACCCCTAGGGTAGTGGCTGAGGCTCTTGGGGTTTCGATCGTTACGGAGCCTATCTATCCCTATGCTGAGGATCTTCCTATAGATGTTGTCATGTCACACATCACTGGATCCTCTATCTAGTAGGGTTCTAATCCTTGGATCACGTCTTCTGCGCTTTCTGAGACTGCCTATTTGTTTCTTAGAATTGCGTGTCATTCATTGTGGCCTATTTCTCATTTCCATACCATCCCTCTTGAGCGATGTGTGTTTTTATACGCTTTCATGTCTGGTGCGTCTATCAGCTTTCCTCATTTGTTTCTTCGTTCTTTAAACGAAGTTCATAGGAGTTCTGCCATAGGGCATGCGCTTATTCATCCTATTTTCATTCATAGGATTTTGTTATTCCTTGGTTTAGCTGATTTCCCTTCTGGTGAACCTGTTCACGTTGTTGCTCCTTTAGATGCTACCTTCCTTAGACAGAGGGCTGCTCACTTGAGAGTTGATCCTTCGGGTCCTAGAGGTGCATCTTCTGGTGATGTTCCCCCTTCTCCCTCTTCTACAGGTGTTGATGATGCTGAGACTTCTGGTGCTGCTGGTGCTGCTGGTGTTGCTGTTGCTGATGTTCCTCCATTAACTACTTCGGATGATTCAGACATTCAACGTACGTTGGATCATGTCTTGACCGTTCAGGCGGCTCAAGGATAGATTTTGGTGAACGTTCTTGATGAGATTCGTGGTTTACAAGCAGATTTGGCATGGTTTTGGCGTTCTTCATCGCCACCTCCTTTTGATGATGGATTTTGATTGTCCTTTGGCATTTTGTCACAAAAAGGGGGAGTACATATGAGTTTTTGCACTTGTACTTGTTTTGGTTTTCAGGGGGAGAGTTTATTTTTGTTGGTTGGAGCTTGTGGAGTTGTTTTAGATTGTATCTAGGTGCTTCACTTTGTACTTTACTTTTTTAGCTCTTGCCACATTTGTTTTACCTTGTTGGGATATTCATGTTAGGGGGAGTATATTTTTTTTTATATGTTTCTTGTTTCAAACTGCTTATTGACTTATGTTTATGAGTTCTTCATTGATATATGTCTTTATTGTGTGTTGTTTTGAAATCAAGATTTTATTTTATTTGCTTGTATTTTTTCCACACATGCGGTTATGCATTTTGTTTAAGTGTTTCAGGAAATATACAGGTTGATTCAATTAAGTTGCTGTCTACTCTTGCAACTGATGGATAGTAGTTAGGATTGAATTTGTGTTTTGTGAGCATTATTTTATAAAGGGCTTTTATTTGTAAACTTTGAGCTAATAAGTTGTGTTTTGTCACGGATTGCCAAATGGGGAGTTTGTTAGGTTTTAAAGACTTAGGTTTTTTTTTGTATTTAGAACTCTAATTTGTATTGTTGGCAAATCATGATCAAAACAATGTATTTAGTTTGTTTTAGACTTGCTCAGAGTTGGTTTATTGTTGTAAAGTTGGATTAAATTATTGCAGGATTAAAAAAAAACAGTTTTAGCCTTTTTTGATCGATCGAAGCTTAGGCTGGATCAATCGTAAATCGGGTCCGAACGTTTTTTTTCCTGTAGATTTCCAACTCAGCCCTATGTTATTTAAAACGTTTTGGGTTTTCTAATTTGCCCTAGGTATAAAAGGCAAACCCTAGCCGCGTTTTAGTATTGCTCATATTGCGGTTTATGTGAATCTCTTGTAAGATCTTTGAGGAGCTTTTCTTCACATAAACTTAGGGTTTTCAAGGAGAAGAAATTTTCTACATCTTGATGATCAATTCAGTTGCTGCCATTGAAGCCTAAAGAAACACAAGCGGGTGTGCTTGTATCTGGTGATGAATCCAAGAAAGAAGGAGTCTGTGGATTCAGAACTTGCACGTGGTCGTGTCAGTAAGTTCTACTGGTGGGTTGCAATAAGAAATCGAGTGTGGGGGCTTGTAAGTCTTATTGTATGAACTTAGATTCTTTCAAGATAGTGGATTCAAGTTTACCTTGAGGATAACTAGGTTAAATCCTCCCCAAGTTTTTACCGGTTTGGTTTCCTAGGTGATATATCTTGTGTCTTTTATATTTCCGTTGCTTTACATGATATGATTGTTTGATTGTGTTTAACCTAGATCTGAATAATTTGACTAAGTAACAACTTGGCTAATTACTTAGGTTAATTCAATTGTGGTTTTAAGGGGTCTAAAAAACTAACACTACAGTTTCAAAATACGAAAATTCTTAGAAGGAAATTGTAAGATTTTATATATTTGTGTGTTTTTTTTTTTGGGCAATATATGAAGTTTTTTTTTTTTTAATATATATATTTGGTATAATTTAAGTTTCTTAATGACTGCCCTAGAAAAAATTTCAGGAGTTGCCACTACATGTGAGAGTAAATTTATACAAACTACAATACAGTTTTTATTCTCTCATTTTTTTTTTCACCGAACAAAAGAGTTTTTCATCCCTCCACTTTTTTTCCCAAACCAAATACAACGAGGAATAACTAAAAGCTCTTCTATCCCCCCCCCCCCCCCCCCTCCCCACATCACTTGGGGAGAGCTCTGCCCTTCCTCTTTCAATACTATAAAAAGGCCTCACAACCCTTTTGCTCAAAAATATAGAGAATTTACTTCAAAAAAGTGATTCAAGAGAAGTTTTTTACTTTGAAAAGCATCCTAAATCTAAAATTTATTGGCTATGACTTATTTCAGTCCAAAGCCTTCTAGTTAAACTTACAAACCCTCTAGGACACTTGCACTGGTAAAAAATCAGTTCTTCACATAAGAGCGCTATACATATAGTTCATAGACCTAATTTAGATAACAACTCCATTTTCACCCTCCGCCCGGTCCACTCCAAGGCAAAGCGTATTTCCCATGAGGAAACTACTCATCATGGGCGCTTGCGCCTACATGACTAAAATGAAAAGTGGCCCAAAATGTAGAGACTAAAATGTATTTACATAAAAAATCTATAGCTTTTCGTTCGGTGCTGTAACTGCTTCATACAATGATATTTTGGTTTAGCTTGGTTTTCAGGTGACTTACTAGATGCAGGTCCCTAGAGATCAAGAGCAAATGGCTCATCCTAACATACTATTATTTACAATAGAACAACAAGCCCTTGATAAATATCTTCCTCGGTGTACTAACTCAACTGTTGAAGATTTAGTCCAAAATGTTTAGACAATGATGGCATACCAATCTAGTTGCTTTAGAAGTGTACTAAACATAATGCAATGAATAAAAGAATCTCTAAAATAATCTATTATTCGGTAAAGTAGCATGAGCAAGAATTTTCATTTTTTGCTACAGATAGTACTTTAAATCTTTCCATAAAATTGCTAAGCAATCTGTTTCCCACTTTTTTATCATATTTGATTTTGTTTTATTTATTTGTGTGTACTGTTCTTTGTTGGATATATTTGCACTATTTTCTACATGATTTCCACCAGAATAAATGGATATCATTTTTTTTTTTAATAAAAATGTTTATACATGAACTACTTTGTTATTAGAACAATATATACTAGCCCCGCACGCAGTGTGGGTTATATACTAGTTTTATTAACAGAGGAAGTGGCCGGCACAATTACTCTGTTTTGTTTTTTTTTTTTTTTTTTTTTTTTTGTTTTTGTTTTACTTTATAGCTTAATATTGTTTATGGCTCCTCAACAGTTAATTGAGTTATAGCCTATTCATAATTTTTTTAGAGTCTCCTATGATCCCAAGAAAATAATCAATATATTTTACTAAATATAAAAATATAATTTGACAACTTCAATAAGAAAATAACGGAGCAATATAATTAAATATATCAACGTAATTCTTGATTATGAATTGTAAATTAACAAATATAGTTAGTCCCACTTCAACATTAAGAAAAACAAATAACTTATTATAACTACAAATCTTAAACATGTAACTTGATGCTAGGTTATAATTAAATAGTTTAAATAGTGAAAAAATTCGATGCCAAGGCAAGGGTTGGGATGGGGGACATGTCTCGTGGGTACGTTGCCAAGGCAAAGGTTGAGAGTCCAAGTCTTTAGAAGGGAATTTCACACACACAGATATATATATATATATATAGAGAGAGAGAGAGAGAGAGAGAGAGAGAGAGAGAGAGAGAGTTTCTTTCGAGTGTGGGTGTAATTTGTTCTCTCTGATTGGTTGGGGAGGCAAGCGCAGTATAATCAAGGTAGAGGGTCCAAGGGGCTATAGATAAATACTTGAAATAGATATTTTAGAAAATAATTGGGTAAGAGTAAAAGTCCAAGCTATATATCTCTTCAACCACGAAAAGTAGAACAAGTTTCTTTTCCTATTTCCATAGTTTTCTCCTTCTGTCTATAACTGGTACAACATGCACGTGCATGAGATATCTCTTGCGACAAATATGTTGAGTAACTTAGTAAATAATAAAATATAATGTGAAAAGTTGGTGGAATCAATTTCGATGATTGGCAACATATTACCATGATTGACACGTTTGCTAAAAAATATTGATTATGTTAGGTTCTAAAGACTTAGGAACTAATGTATTTAGAACTCTAATGTGTATTGTTGGCAAACCATGATCAAAATAGGTTGTTTAGTCTTGTTTAGACTTGCTAAAAGTTGCGTCTTTTATGTAAAGTTGGATTCGAGCTAATGTAGAATTGATAGTGCATTTTGGCCTGGCTCGATCGATCGAAGCTTAGGCTCGATCAATCAAAAATCGGGCAGAATGTGTTTTTCTGTAGAATTCCAACTCAACCCTAGTTCATTAAAATGTTTAGGGTTTTATGTTTTTGCCCTAGGAATATAAGGCAAACCCTAGCCATGTTTTAGATGTTGCTCATATTGTGGTTTGTATAAATCTCTTGTAAGATCTGTGAGGAGCTTTCCTTTACACAAACTTAGGGTTATCAAGAGGAGATTCGTTCAAGAACATGATGATCATTCAGTTGCTGCACTAAAGAGCTTAAAGATACACAAGCGGGTGTGCTTGTATTTGCTGGAGAATCCAAGAAAGAAGGAGTCTGTGGTCTCGGAGCTTGCATGTGGTCATCTCAGTAAGTTTCTACTGGTGGGTAGCAATAGGATGTTAGTGGTCTAAGTCCTATTGTAAAACTTTGATTCTTTCTTAGTGGATTCAGGTTTACCTTGAGGATAGCTAGGTTAAATCCTCCCCAGGTTTTTACCGGTGTGTTTTCCTGGGTCATCATGTCTTTGTGTTCTTTATTATTCTGCACTTTATATTGATATGATTATATGATTGTGTTAACCTAGATCTAAAATTTGGACTAAGTAATCACTTGGCTAATTTACTAGGTTAATTCAATTGTGTTTTAAGGAGTCTAAAAACAAATAGATTAAAATAATTCTTGAATCAGTGAAGGAAATCAAACTGTAATATCCTTTTGCTTATAATTTCCATTTTGTCTACTGAAGGTCTATTATTTATGGGCAACACAACAAGGGGTAACTCTTTCTCTTCTTAGCCAATAGCTTATTGTTTAGTGGCACGGTTTGGTACTCTCCAAACCAAAAAACAAAATATAAGTTGAAAAGTTGTTGGAATCAACTTCGATGATTGGCGCAACATATTACCATGATTGACACCGTTTGCTAAACAATATTGATTAACATAATTCTTGAGTCAGTGAAGGAAACCAAATTGTAATATCTTTTTGCTTATAGAAATAGGTTTCATGCTATGTGACCACTGACCAGCTATATGAATTGTCAAGAACGTGTCCCCATGGAAATTGACTAAACTAAGAATATAATTTATCTTCTTCATAACTTCCCTTTCGCATTTACCCAAAAAAAGAAAAAACATTCACCAAACCCACTTGTATGACTGATACAACGATGGGGAAGTTTTATATGACTAAGTAGATTTTTTCAAGTAATTCAATATAGTGTGCCATGTTAGAGTATAATTTTAGTGACAAGAAAGTGAGCCTTTACTAGGGCTGTACACAGTGCGGTGCGGTCGGTTTTTGTGGCCGTTTCTGCACTGCACTGGAATCTTCGGTTTCCTAAAAACCCAAGCCACTGTCACACTTAAGGAACGGTTCTCTGGCAACATCGGTGGCGGTTCCAATTGGTACGGTGGTTGATGTCCACCTGTCTATCACACACACACAGACACACAGAAAGAGATATCTAAAACCAAAATCAAACCTAGAAAACTCAAGGATTCAAAACACAAATAAAAACTTATATCAAATCTAAATATCAAAAGATTCGAAACCCATCCAAACCCAAACATTAAAACCCATTACAAACTACCTGTCTGACTAATCTGAGTGATGGAGTGAGTTGAGTTTGAGAGACTGAGAGCAAAAGTCTAAAAAAGAGAGAAAGAGACAAGTTAGAGTGTTAGACAACTGGGTACGTGTGTGGCTGAGAGTAAACAAGAAAAAAAAAACTTACACAGTGACTTAAAACACTAACCAAATACGGCATCGTTTTTTTATTTTATTTCATTTTTTTATTGTTTAAATGCAAGACAACTTAGACAAGACCTGAGTGAGACTATTCAGACTTTAGGACTAACACACGCTAACATTTTTTATTTATTGATAGGCACACTAACGTTATTTTTTTTTTTGACTTCGCACGCGGGTGAGAAAGAAACTAAGAGCCTGTTTGGGTAACAAAATTTGATCACTCAATTTCCGTCACTCAATTTCCATCACTCATCACTCATAACTCATCACTCATTACTTATCACTCAATTTTTCACATCCGTTTGCCTTCATCACTCAATTTCCATCACTCATTATTTTTCACACTATTTGGGGGGCCCATGCCTGTCACAGTGCAGGTTTTTTTTTTTTTTTTTTTTCTTCAGTGCCCAGAAACTCGAATCCAGTGAAAAAAAAAAAAAAAAAAACCAACCCAGTGAAGACCGAACCCAGTGAAGAAGAAAGGAAAAAAAAAATCCAATGAAGAAAGGAAAAAAAAAAAAAAAAGAAATCCAATGAAGATAGGAAAGACCGAACTAAGAAAGGGAAAAAAAAAAAAACCAGTGAAGACCGAACCCAGTGAAGAAGAAAGGAAAAAAAAAAAAAAGAAATGCAATGAAGAAAGGAAAGACCGAACGAAGAAAGGAAAAAAAAAAAGAAATCCAATGAAGAAAGGAAAGACCAAACGAAGAAAGGGAAAAAAAAAAAAAACCAGTGAAGACATTCACCCAGTGAAGAAGAAAGGAAAAAAAAAAAAAAAGACACCCAGTGAAGACGTTCACCCAGTGAAGAAGAAAGGAAAAAAAAAAGAAAAAAAAAGAAAAGAAAGAGACACCCAGTGAAGACCGAATCCAGGAAGAAAGGGAAAAAAAAAAGTCAGTTGGTCAAAAGTTGCTGTTAAGTGGGTCCCTCATGTGTGTTTAATTACAAAAATGCGATTGAGTTATGAGTTATGGAAACTGAAAACAGCCAAAAGGTGTTTTCAGTTTCCATAACTCATAACTCAAAAATCAGAGAATTGAGTTATGGAAACAAAAAATTGGAAACTGAGTAATGGCTTGCCAAACAAACTTTTTTTTTTAGAATTGAGATGGGTCCCACCATTTTTGAGAATTGAGTTATGGAAACTGAGAATTGAGTGATGAGAATTGCCAATCCAAACAGCCCCTAAGAGTCCTCATAAAAAAAGAAAAAGAAAAAGAAACTAAGAGTCTGAGCACGGCGTGCTCAGCACGCCATATATTTTTAAATAGAGCACAGGCCACGGCGTGAGAAACTGAGAGCATGGCATGCTCAACACGCCATATATATATATTTTAAAAAAAAATTATGTATATATTAAACACATTTAGTGTGGTTCAGTTCTTGGCAGTGTACACATCTAGGCGCTGATGGCCACACCGGTCCAACGTCGGTATTGAAGAGATGCCGCTGAACACTGTGCTAGAAACCTTTGACGGAGCTTTGAGGGAGGCGGATTGATGCGGTTAGACCGGTTTTAGTTGGTGCTGGTAGATCAACAAATAGGTCTAACCTTTACCCTAAGAGCGTTTGTACTTGCTCATGCAAAAATTTATATATATTTTAATATAAGAACCAACTTTTTCTATTTTACATTTTTTTTTACATTTTTTTTATACATTATTGTGATTATAGAACATCAAGATGTTTTAGTTATTTGGTAGGTCGCTTTTTAATATTATTAAAATCAACACTATCTAATATGTATTGACTTAGCTTGCTATTCTTATTTATTTATGTAACTGGAAGACCTTGTAGCTATAGCAATCTTGTATTTTTGACATAATTTTTTAAATAGGATTCCCAAATTTCATCTATTTCTTCTCCCCCCTTTTTGTCACATATTGAAAAAGACAACTCAAATAAAGAGTAGATAGTAAATGTACACAACATAGGACAAGAGAAAATAGAGAATTAAGGGAATACAAAACATAAGCTCTATAGAAAATAGAGGCAACTCCCCTAATGAAGAGCAACAACTCGCCCTATGAATAGCACATGTTAAAAAAAAAAAAAAAATCTCCCACTATAAAAATAGGAAAAACAAAACAAGTTTTGGGAAAAATAGTTTTGGGGAACATTTAGGAGATGGGGGAAACTAAAAAGACACTAACCAACCAAAAAAAATTGAGGATACACATGAATACAAATATTCACTCTTTCAATATATGCAAACTTGATACTATGTGACCCATAAACAGATGCATGCAAACACTTTAGGCATAATCAGTTAAGACTATAAAAAACTAGATCTCAATGATATAAAAATCAGCATGCAATGTGTTTTTATGTGTCAAGATATTTTGAACTCAAATCAATCTCAAGAGTAGAGAAAATATTTGCACATTTATTATCCATCACATCTCAAAAAAAATTTCCAATTTTCAATAATTTACCCATCAAGAAAAATAGCATATACTAAATCGTACAGAACTTAAAAATTAATCAATCAATTTTTAAGTCAAGTTGAGTACCCAATTTAGCAAGGTGTATGCATGTTATGTGTGAAAACAATGAGAGATATGACTGTAAAAATGCAAGATGGATAAAAAAACAATGCAATGCATGCGAATCCTATCACAAATGATGCATGAAAAGTCTGATCGGTCAAGAAAACAAAAAAACTTAAATTTTCTAGTTTCAATCTGTCGAATGGAATCGAGCATCAATCGAATTCTTTTTTCGGAAATTTTTGATCGGTTAAGCATCAATCAAACATCAATTGAATCAAGTAGAGACTTTTGGCCTTAAAACCTAAACATTTTCAATCGGTCGAGGGAGATCTTTGATCGGTCGAAACAGTGAAAATTTTTAAAACTTAAAAATATGGAAATTTGATGCAGAAAAACAACTTCAAAGTAGTTTTTATGACTTAATGTAGATGAAAATGATCCAGAAAAGTTTTAAAAACATGATGCTTCTTAATTGCAAATATCAAAACCAATCAAGAAGTTAAAAACAAAGATTTTAAACTCCTAAACATATTTTTCTTCAAATTCTCAACCAAAATAAAAATTTGTATTTACACATCAATTCATATACAATTAAAGATGGCCAAATTAGTTAATACACAATCTCATCCATTAAGTTTAGCAAAGATTTGCGTGTAGTGTGTGCAACTACTAAGTGTGCACAGTACAAAAAAGATGATATGTAAATATTAATCAAACAAATTTTCTATATTATCAATCATATTAGTTTGAAAGTGACTATTACCTAAAGAGTTACATCGTATAACTCCTACATCTCCTAAAAAATACGTTTGCAATCATGTAAAAGCATGTTATTGTTATTTTTCTTTTCACTTTTCTTTTTCTTTTGCTTTTCTTATTCTTTTTGAAATCAACACCTCGTTAAAACTTGCTATGCAAGTGCTACACCTTACCGAGCACGGCTTTTATAATTTGCACACAGGTGTTCATGTTTAGCAAGTAACAGTGGTGAGATGATTGTTTATGCCTTTCTCCTAGGATTTTTTAGTCCTTACAATCAAAAGAATGTGACATCAAAATCAAGATTGTTTGTTCAAAGATAACAACTCACACAATTAAGCACTACATAGCACAGACTAGCAAAGTGCAGAAAATAGCTCATCAAAGCTAACCAAGGTATACAGTCATGAAATGCAAATTTCATAGGCCAACCTCAATTACACACTTGAAGATGTGTAATACAAAAAAAAATCTTTTTGAATTTTCAAAATTTTTATGACCAAAAACAAAAAGCACACATTATGCTAAATGAATAAACTGCAATAACAGTGCATGATAGTGCTCAACTAAGCTATAAAGGGTACACAAATAAGAAATATCAATTTCCTAATTAACCCATGGGTACATGTACAAACTAGTACATACTCATATAAAATCAGAAATAGCTCATGCACTTAGTTATGCAACACACTTTCTATGTTTCTCCACAATATTAAGCATGTTCAAAATCCAGAGAGAGATATTATAATTTATGTAATCCCCAAGAAAAATAAAACAAGACCCAAAATAAAATATTTTTGTCTTTTTGAAAATTTTCAATGTTTTTGGATTTAAAAAAAAAAAAAAAAACCTAAGAAAATAAAAGGGATAAAACTCATTTTAGTCCCTACATTTTCACGCGATTTCCACTTTGGTCCCTAACTTTTTTTTTCCACCGATTTTAGTCCCTATTCTAGAAAACACGTCTCGTTTTTGTTCCTGACGTTACATCAGAGACGGAAATTGCACAGTTGGCAAATGGAATAAATTATAAATATTAAAATAATGCCCACAAATGCCACGTCATTTTTTATAAAAAAAATTAATTTATAAATTTTAACAAAATAAAAAAAAGGAAAAAACTGTAATAAAAATAAAAACCCAGAAAAGTAAGAAAATTCAAAAACCAAAAGAAGAACAAGAACAAACCTAGAAAACCCAAAGAATACAAACCTAGAAAATTAAACTCTAAGAACCCAAAATTTTCAAAACCCAAAGAATACAAACCCAAAAAATTAACATAAACCCATAAATTTTTATTTTTATTTCAACTACAGCTTACAACGCTTTGTTGCTTGTAATCTCCTCCGGTTTCGTACGGTTCTTCCCACACATCATCAACAACACAACCAAACAGATTAACAACACCACAAACCCTCCCACGCTTCCTACGATTATCTTTATCAGTTTCGTACACTTCAACGACGACAACGCCGTTTTGTTTGGCGACGAAGGAGGTGTACCAGCTGGACCTTGACTCTGACGAAAATAATTAGTAATAGTTTTAATCTGTTCTCCACACAGATTTACATTACCTGAAATATTGAAACGAACCAAAGTTGGAGTTAATGGGATCTCACCAAAGAGATTGTTATTGGACACATTGAAGAACCAGAGACTGGTTTGGTTAAACGGAGGAAGTGAACCTGTCATGTTATTGTCCTGCAAATATAATGTGTATAGTTGCCGGAGTCTAAGGAGTGAGGTCGGGATCTGACCGGAGATCTAGTTTCCAGCGAGGACGATGATTTTTAAGTGGTGGAGACTAGAGATTGAGTCAGGGAAGTTGCCGAAGAAGTTGTTGAAGTTGAGGAAGAGAGATTTGAGGTTGAGGAGGCTAGAGAGGTCTAGGATTGGGTGGAGAGAGAGTTTCCTTTGAGGTTGAGGACTCTGAGTTGGTCTAATTGGTTTTTGAATTTTCTTACTTTTTTGGGTTTTTATTTTTATTTCAGTTTTTTCCTTTTTTTTTTTCATTTAGTTAAAATTTATAAATTAATTTTTTGTTTTTAAAAAATGACGTGGCATTTGTGGGCATTATTTTAATATTTTTAATTTATTCCGTTTGCCAGCTGTGCAATTTTCGTCTTTGATGTAACGTCAGGGACAAAAACGAGACGCATTTTCTAGAATAGGGACTAAAATCGGTGGGAAAAAAAATTAGGGACCAAAGTGGAAATAGCGTGAAAATGTAGGGACTAAAATTGGTTTTATCCCAAAATAAAACAATAAAAAAAACAGAAATAAAACATGTCCACAAATAATTGAAAGAATTAAATTAGGGAAAATTAAGCAACACTCACCTTAGAGAATTGTTTCTCACCCATATAGCACAAGTTTTTGGCTTTGTAGGTGAAAAACCATGAGAGGGAGAGTGTATTTGAGGGATTACAAACTTCTTCTAAGAAAGACCAAAATCCTGCAATTTCCATTCACAAGCCAACAAGATTATATTTTTCAAAAGCATATGAAACAATTTATCATGACATATGGCATGAGAAATATCATTACATATCCTAGACTGAAACACAGAATGCTTAAATTGTTAGGATTAGTGCCCTAAAATCCTATTGTATGCCATGTATTACATTATGTTCTATGTAATAAACTTGTTTTATTATTATCTAAGATAATGGTAGTATGAATGTTTGGACATTATCATATAGTCCTTGAGATGCTTAGTATGTGATTTATGTGATTTAGTCACAGAAGATATAAATCACAAGTTCATTGTAAACTCAAAATCTTAGTTCATATTCGGTGATGAAATTTAGCATTTCATTTGCAAATATTATAACATATCAATTAAGATGATTTGTCTTCATCATGGAAGTGGAGACTTCTAGTTGATATGTTAATATGTTTTAAGTGTATAAAACATATTGAACTGGACCGCTGTGAGATTTATTATTCTATTAACAACTGTCAAATTAATAATAAATCTCACGACTTCTTATTTACATAAACTCTCAATCCTGAGGGAATAGTGAACACAATCATGAAATGTAGGTTACTTTAATATATCAGGAGTGAGATCTAGACAAACAGTCAAAACCTCAATATGTTGGGCGACTGCACGTAATATTGAAAGAACACATATTCTCAAGATGAAATTCATAGTCTCTTTATAGAGAAATAAAAATATTCCCTTGAGATAAGTTTAATGGGTTTGGTTATTCAAAGTGTTAGACCTAACCACTTTAGTAAAGAGTTACTAAAGTTTATATTTTATGAAATTAGATTTCATAAAATATATATGAATAACTTAAATGATTAAATTGGGTACTCAAGGATCAAGAAGTAGTAGTTTTCAAAGTGATAGTTACACTTTATGACTTTATATTATTACGAATATTTTCATGAAGGGGTTAAATGTTTAATAAAGTCTTGGGATATAATTTATTAATAAGGCCTAGAGTGTAATTATATTTATATAGTGGTATTAAATATAAGTAATGGTGACTTTGGACTTGTCAAGAGTTGATAGATAAGTCCAAAGCCCATTAGAGCTAGAACTTTATTTGTCCCTTTTGGTCCCACTCCAAGCCACACCCTAAAGCCCAATTGAGTTGGTCTAAAAGGCTAACCCAATTAGATAATCAGTTATTTATTTAATAAGAGTTATTAAATAAAGTAACGGCCAAGTAAGAAAAACATGTGTGATTAAAAAGGAGAAAGAATCTGAGTTCTTCTTAAGGGAGACACTTGGTTATTCTCTTGAAAGATTACATATAAAACTGATTGAGAAACCACACATCTTGGGCACATTGTGAAATTGGAGTGAAGATTGAAAGGCATCTCAAGTCCAATCTTCATTTGTTTTGAATTTCACTGCATCAAGGTACGCTTTCTTGTTATTTGTTTCTAAAACTCAGACGTTACATGCAATCTCATATGAGTGAAGTAGATCCGTTTATATTCCGATGCGTGTTTTTGTATGAGATACAAAATTGTGTTTTCCATGTGTTTTTACAATATAAATTTCAATTTATGATAGTTAGGACAAATGTGACCACACTAACACCACAAAAGTGAAAAATAGGAACAAATTTAGGAACATTAGTATTCCTAAGAACAAATCTAGTCTCAGATTTTGGTTTTTTCCTCAACAAAGAACAATTTGGCTAATGTGATGAACACCACAAAGGTGACATGTAGGTACAAAAACAAATTTCTTTTGCACTCTTGCAATAGGTTTAGACACAGGTTTAGAAACTTCAATGTCTACATCAGAATTTTTACCTTTGTCTAACCTAGCAAAATCAACACTTTCTTTATGATTTTTCTTGAAAGGAGAAATATAAACTTTTTCATATTTAGGCTTAATAGGAACAGAAACAGAAACAAATCTGTTATCAAAAGCAAGTTTGGTACTAGACAATTTTTCTAATTTAGATTTAGACTCAGCTAATTCTTGTTCCAAACTTTTCATCTTTTCATCTTGAGAGGAAATTTGATTTCTAAAAAATTCATTCTTTTTGTTAGATTCATCTAATTTCACAATCAATTCCTCTTTTTCAAGATTAGCCAATTTTAATTCTTCCTTGAATTTCTTAGAAATTTTCAAAGATTTAAATAATTCCTTATGGAGAGTTTCACAGGCATTAATCAGATCAACAAAAACATTAGTGCTCTTTTTATTCCAAACATCACAGCTAAAAGCAGTAAGACACTTAAAATTATCCATGATAGCAGGGATCAATGATTTCACTCAAGACGTTAATCCAATTAGAGTGAACCCGCTCTGATACCCCTTGTTTGTTTGTTTAGACCCCTTAAAGCAGATTGTTTAATCTAATATATTAGCCAAGTGATTACTTAGGTTAATTATGAGATCTTGGTTAAAGAAGGACAGATCATATCATGCACAACAACGGAGAATATAGAGCATAATGAAATGATGACCCAGGAAAACCAATGAAACTAACAGTTTCAAGGTAAAAACCTAGGGAGGATTTGACATAGCTATCCTCAAGGTAAGACAAATCCACTACAGAGAATCGAAGTTTTTACAATTAGATTTAACCCTAAATCTATTGCTACCTCTAATAGTAACTTATTGACACGATCATGTGTGATAGACCAAGAATGTATTGACTCCTTGTGATAAATTAATTGATTAATTAGCCAAGTTTAATAATTAATCAAATTAACATACAAAATGCATGGCAGCAAAAACAAATCACCAATTAAATTAAGTATGCAATGGAAATTAAATTGACACGGTGATTTGTTTACAAATGGGAAAAACTTACACTGCAAAAACCTCACCAGGTGATTTTAAGGTCAACACTCTCGACAATCCAATATTATCAAAACAAGCAGTTACAAGTAAAGGAATCCCAGTACCTTATACCAACCTACAGTTGAACCCTTACCTCAATACCCAATTGGACTTGTTCTGTAATGACAATTTCTCATTTTCAATGCACGGCTCCCAGTATGTGACTAACCAATTGCATGGATCACAATACGAGACTTAATCACCAACTTGAGAAGAATGTTGGCTACAAAGTTCTTCATTTCATCACACGATGAAAATCAAGAAGCTCCTTGGTCACAAAGCCCTACGGTGTACAGACACAACAGCTTCTTTAAGAGAAAGATGAATTAGGGAAAATTCTGTCTCCGGTTAAAATTTGCATGAACAAGACTTTGCTTCACACTTATGAAAATATGCAATCTTTAATGGCCCTCAAAATAATCCTTATATATGTTTAGGGTTGTGAGAAAAGAAAGCCTAAACACATACTCACAGATTGGAGTCAAAACAGAATTGAAAATCTATTTTTCATAAATCTCGATAGATAGCCATCTATCGAGATAGCTGTCGAGCCACGGTCTTCAACAGCTTTTAAACCTCAATAGATGATAGCTATCGAGCTATCTGTCGAGTTTTAAAATTCAGCACTTCATCACTTGATTCTTGGACAGACTTGCATGGCTTTAACACTTGAACTTGAAACCTTGTTTCTTGAAGCATTAAATACATCATAGATCTACCCAATTATAAGTAAAGTGCGTTTTGTCAAAGGATTAGCCAATTACATAAAATAGTGACATATGTTCCTAACATTGAATCACATATGTCCTAACAATGTGCAAGCTCTGAATCCATGGACTCCTTTGCTTTTGGATTTGCTTTGCACAAACACCCACGTTTGTGACTTTGAGATCCCACTCAAAGGTTTAGCAATACAAACTCTCCAGTTTGTGACTCCAAGACCACGCTTGAAGGTTTAAATCATCAGCTATGTATGATCTTGTTGTAGCAACTTCAGATCTACCGGATCTAATGCTATGAGAATGATTTCTGGTAGTGACTTTAAAAGTGGAAGGCACAATAACTTTTAGATCTCACAAGAGCACCTCCAAAGTCTTCACAAAATGTGCCTTAGGGTTTCCTTTAATACTATGTGAAATAGATCTAAAACCCTAATCACTTATTGGTTTTAATGAGCAGTTGGGCTTAATTAAAATTCTGTAGACCCGTGTTTTGATCGGTCAAAGCTTAGTCTCGATCGGTCGAACTCTTCAGAATTTTAATTATTCTTTCTACAGCTTGTATGTTCTTGATTCTTGACTTGTATCACATTGAGCATTGTCTAATCAAACCTATAGACTTGGGAATTTATATCTAGAAAAGTTTGTGCTCACGGTTGTGTGCGGTGACTTCGGCCTTCAACTTTGTTGCTGCTTAGCTGTTGTGGTTTTTTTTTTTTTTTTTTTCTTAATTTATTTATTTATTTATTTTTGTCTTTCATGTGTGCGCTGCTAGGTAAGAACAAAATTATTTTGTTTAAATTTTTTTAAGAGGTTCAGATTGTTTGTTTTGAGTAAAATCGATTGATTTGACTTAATTTATTTTAGTTTCACTATTGGTAATTTTTGTTGTTGGACTAATTTTTTTGGGTTTATATATTTTGTTTTAGATTTTAGATCTATAATTTTTAATTTTTATTTTTTTATGGTCTTTAAAATTAGAAAAATGCTAGAGTTACAAATTTTTTTACATATTACTGATGTGATGAGTGGTTATTGATAAGTAAAAAAATAATGTAAGTGATGGGCCCAAATACAAATCAATAAAAATTTGTTACCTTAATAGTTTGTAAAAATATTGTAAAAAAATTTGTGACTATAACAATACTCTTAAAAAAATCAATAATATTTTTAAGGGGATAAAAGTGTAATTTTATAAAACGAAATTGTTAAAATTAGTACCCATATATATAATACTATTTAAAAAAAAAAGTTTCGCCGGGGGGGTGGGGGTGGGGGGATTGCGCCCATGAATCTAATGGTGCTAAATTATACGAAAGAAATAGTTGAAAATTGTTCAAAGTGACCTACCATATAACTAAAACATCTTGATGTTCTATAATCACAATAATGTAAAAAAAAAAAAATGAAAAATAGGAAAAGTTGGTTCTTATATTAAAAAATATATAAATTTTTGCATGATCAAGTACGAATGTTCTTAGGGTAGAGGTTCACTTTCTTGTCACTAAAATTATACTCTAACATGGCACACTATATTGAATAACTTGAAAAAAATCTACTTAGTCATATGAAACTTCCCCGTAGTTGTATCAGTCATTCAAGTGGGTTTGGTAATTTTTTTTTTTTTTTTTGGGTAAATGTGAAAGGGAAGTTATGAAGAAGATTAATTATATTCTTAGTTTAGTCAATTTCCATGGGGACACGTTGTTGACAATTCATATAGCTGGTCAAATAGCATGAAACTATAAGATTAATTATATTCTTAGTTTAGTGAATTTCCATGGGGAAACTTTCTTGACAATTCATATAGCTGGTCAAATAGCATTAAACATAGTTTATAAGTTTCATGCTATTTGACCAGCTATATGAATTGTCAACAACGTGTCCCCATGGAAATTTACTAAACTAAGAATATAATTAATCTTCTTCATAACTTCCTTTTCACATTTAGCCAAAAAAAAAAAACCATTTACCAAACCAACTTGTCTGACTGATACAAAGATGGGGAAGTTTTATATGACTATATGTAGATTTTTTTCAAGTAATCCAATATAGTGTTCTATGTGAGAGTATAATTTTAGTGACAAGAAATTTAACCTCTATCCTAAGAACATTCATATTTGCTCATACATTTATGTATATTTTAACATAAAAACCAACTTTTTCTATTTTACACACATATATATATATATATATATATATTTTTTTTTTTTCTATTTTTTTCATTCGTTATTGTGATTATAGAACGTCAAGATGATTTAGTTTATGGTAGGTCACTTAGAATATTATTAAAATCAATTCTATCTAATATGTATTGACTTAGCTTGCTATTCTTATTTATTTATGTAATTGGAAGACCTTTTAGCTATAGCAACCAGTTTAAATAATTTTTGTTGTTGTATTTTCGACATAATTTTTTAAACTTGTTAGATAGATCAGTGCATTTAACAATTCATTGCCGATTCGTGCAAGCAATAATAAACATAAATAAACCTAGATTAATGGAGGACACCCTTGTCATGGTTGTTGACTTGTTGGTCTCATTTTAAAATTGTGGTTAATATATACTGAAAGTTCAAATAGTGTATAAAATACTATGAACGTTTAGACTCCCAATAACAAAATTATCAATTCAAGCTTTATGACAAACAATAAGTGTGTGGAACATGAATAAGCTTAATACAGAATTGATAAACAATCTAAACCAAATAAAATCACATCCACAGCAGAAATTAAATTGCAAAGATTAAGGGAAGAGAGATTCAAACACAAGATGTGTTATCGAAGAGGAAACCGAAGCCTCAGCGTAAAACCTCTCCGCCGCCCTCCAAGCGGTAAGTAATCCACTAGAAAATGTAGTTGGGATACATGAACAGCAATAGACCCTCCAAGCCTAATCTACCTAATATACCTAAGCCCTTCAAGCTTCTTGCTCCAACAAGATTGCGCCGAACCTATTTCTTTTCTAGCTTCCCGGATTCTGCTACTTGACCATAGCATCAACCAATGTGAAATTGGTATCTTCCTAACTGCTTCCCAAAGCACCAAACATCCCTCTCACAGAAATGGATATGGTGAGAAAAGGTTTTGATAATAAGCCTCTCAAGGATTTAACAATGGAGAGGAAGAGAGTTGAGGAATTTGAAGAGTCTCTTAACGAAGATTTGGAATGAATCAATCTTGTTTTTCTCTAGGGTTTCTCTCTCAAAATTCTCTCTGGAAGCTCTCTTTCTTTTGTGGGTATAAGGGGTATTTATACTGGGGTGAGAATGGAATTTGAAGAGTCAGGTTTTTCAAAACAGGGTTGGCTTGCGGCTTGTCTGAGTCGCGAGTTCCAGTAGCGAGGTAACTGAACGACTTGTTATCCTATTTTGTCCTGTAGTGCTCTAGCTGGCATGACGCTTCAACTTCTAGCATGCCTGGCACGTGTGCAGCTTCTGGCGGCTTACAGCAGCGAGATCCAGTTGCGAGTCCCTGTTTTTCTTGTACACTCTTGAGCATTTCTTCACACTATTTTACTCACTACCCTTACAAGAGTCCCACCTAAATACAGGGTTACTAATTGCTGAAATACAAGCAAATTTGGCATGTAATAAAGCCAACAAGATGGTTGATTAAATTCAACCTTACATATACATAACAAGGTAAGATCTCACTTTAGATATATCATACTTCTTTAAGAAGCACCGTAAGCAGTTACTTATTTGTGGGGTTAAATGCCAAGTAAATTGTTAGTTTTTAGACCCCTTAAAACCATAATTGGATTAACCTAGGTAATTAGCCAAGTTGTTACTTAGTCAAATTAAACAAATCTAGGTTATCACAATCAAACAATCATATCATGTAAAACAGCGAAAATATAAAAGACACAAGATATGATCACCCAGGAAACCAAACCGGTAAAAACCTGGGGAGGATTTAACCTAGTTATCCTCAAGGTAAACTTGAATCCACTATCTTGAAAGAATCGAAATTCATACAATAAGACTTACAGGCCCCCACGCTCGACTTCTTATTGCTATCCACCAGTAGAACTTATTGACATGACCACGTGCAAGCTCTGAATCCACGAACTCCTTCTTGCTTGGATTCTCCACCAAATACAAGCACACTGCTTGTGTATCTTTAAGCTTCAATGGCAGCAACTGGAATGATTATCAAGGTGTAAAAATCTTCTTCTCCTTGAAAACCGTAAGTTTATGTGAAGGAAACCTCCTCAAAGATCTCACAAGAGATTCACATAAACCGTAATATGAGCAACCAGTCCTTAGAGAGCTTTTGGGTACAAAACCCTAAAATACAAAAGGAGGCACGCTCTTTTCTCTCTAAAAAACTTATAAAAACGTTTTAGGGTTTTCCTTATATATAGGAGTGTTTTACTTGAACCCTAATACGTTTAAGTAAAGTTTGGGCTGAATTGGAACTTTGCAGAAAAATAAATCTGTACGTGGTTCGATCAATCGAGCCTTGCAGATTTAGTCCAATAAGTTCTACAATCACTCGATTCCAATTTTACAAATAAACATACTTTGAGCAAGCTTAAACCTAGACTCTATGTTTTGATCATGGTTTGCCAACATAATACAAATTGAAGTTCTAATACATTAGTTCATAAAGTCTTAGAACCTAACAATCTCCCCCTTTGGCAATCCGTGACAAAACACATCACAACCATGAAATGCTCAAAGTTACAAATAGCCCAAATACAATTCAACCTAACTACTATCTATCAGTTTTCTAGTGTAGACAGCAGTACGACTGAATCAACTTGTATATTTCCTGAAACACTAAACAAAACGCATAAATGCATGTGTGGAAAATAAACAGAAAAACAAGAAAACAACAAATATGCAAACTAACTCTCCCCCTAAGTTAGATACACCAAAACATACTTGTATGTTCCACTATCATAAACAATCAATGTATCTCCCCCTAAACAAAACAAACAGGATTCCCACATTTCATCTAGATCTCCCCCTTTTTTGTCACGTATTGACAAAGACAACTCAATAAAGATTAAACATACGCAATAAAGGATAAGAGAAAATAGAGAATCAAGGGAACACAAAACAATTCAATTCTATAGAAAATAGAAACAACTCCCCCTATGAAGAGCAACAACTCCCCCTAAGAACCACAAAGGTTAAAAAAATTTCTCCCACTATAAAAATAGGAAAAACAAAACAAGTTTTGGGAAAAACAGTTTTGGGGAACAATAAAGGGGGTGGGGATAAATACAAAGACACAAACCAAGTTTAAAAAAAATTAAGTTGAGGATACACATGAAGAAAAATATTCTCTCTTTCAATAAATGCAAACATGACACTATGTGACCCATAAACAGTTGTATGAGTAGAGAAAATATTTGCACATTGATTATCCATCATATCTCAAGAAAAATATATTTTCTATAGTTCACACATAAAAAAGGCATATACTAGAAAGTACATAGCTCAAAAATTAATCAATCAATATTTTGATCAAGTTGAGTACCCAATGTAACAAAGTGTATACATGTTATGTGTGAAAACAATGAGAGATATGACTGCAAAACTGCAAGATGGATACAAAAAAAATGCAATGTATGTGAATCCTAAACACAAATGATGCATGAAAAAAAACAATTTGGTTAAAAACATAGAAACTGAAAATTTTTTAGTTTCGATCGATTGAGAATCGATTGAACATCAATCGAGTCAGGCAGACTTAAACCAAAAAATTTAATCGCAATTTCGATTGATCAAAAAACAAGTTCGATCGATCAAAAGTCTGGAAAAATCAAATTTTTGAAAAACATAGCATTTTAATGCAGAAACTCCTCAAAACACATTGTTTTATAATAAAAAAATGCATGAGTATGAAATGAAAAGTTTTTCAAAAACACTTGAATTCAACCCAGATCTTCCAAAATCAAGATTTTCAATCAATTTGTCCTCAAAGCGCAAACATTAAACACATTTTGCATTAAAACTAAGGAACTTTTAATCTTGGATGGCCACAACAAAATCTCACACAATATAATGTACCAAGTTTAGCAAAGAGTAACTTGTGTAGTGTGTGCAACTAGCAAAAACTTCAGATACATGTGAGGTGATATGTGAATAGCAATCAATCACAAAGTCTATAAAATTCATCACATAGAATTTAAAAGAGACTATCACCTAAAGAGTTACATCATATAACTCCTACATCTCCTAGAACATAAGCTTGCAATCATATAAGTTTCTTGAATTTTGCCTCATAATATACACACCAATTTTAATTTATTCAGAAACTTATTAAAAAACCAGGATAATGTACACACCAATTTTAATTATGTGATTTGGCATCAAGCCTAATAGTACACACCAATTTTAAGCATTATCAATTAAACCGAGGCTTCACCTTATGTTCTTTTTGTACATGTGCTACACTTTCTTGAGCACAAAATCTTATGATATGCACTAAGGTGTTCATGATTGGCTAGTGCACAGTGGTGAAATGGTTATTTATGCCTCTCTCAAAAGGTTCAAGTCCGACAGTCAAATAACATGTGATTTCAAGATTATGACAATGTGATAAACACCAAAAACATCTTTCCCACACAACATACACTTCAAAGTTTCAACTAGTCAAGTGCAATAAATAAGCTCATTCAAGCTAAACAAGGTACATAAACTTGTTATGTAAAAATAAAATGGCCAATCCTTGATTATAAATCCAAGATGTGAAATACAAAACACAAAAATCTTTTTGGTTTTTAAAAAAATTTATGACCAAAAACAAAAAGCACATATTATGCTAAATGAACAATGCAAATGCAATGCATGACAGTGCTTAACTAAGCTATAGAGGGTACACAAACAAGAAATATCAATTTCTTAATTAACCCTTGAGTATATGTACAAATTAGTACATACTCACACAAAATCAGAAATAGCTTAACACTTATATAACACATACTATTCAAGTTTCTCCACAATGTCAAGCATGTTCTAAATCAAGAGAGATATCAAAATTCATGTAATCCTCAAGAAAAATAAAACTAGACACAAAATAAAATATTTTTGTCTTTTTGAAATTTTTCAATATTTTTGGATTTTTTTTTTTATAAAAAAAACTTAAAAAACAAAACAACCAAAAACAGGAACAAAAAATGTCCATAATTAATTGAAAGAATTAAATTAAGGACAAGTCAGCAACACTCACCTTAGAGAATCTTTTCTCACCCATATAGCACGAGTTTTCGGCTTTGTAGATGAAAAACCATGAGAAGCAGAGTGTATTTGAGAGATTACACCAATTTTCTGAGAAAGACTAAAATCCTGTAAATTCCTTTCACAAGCCAACTAGCTCAAATTTTTCAAAAGAATATGAAACAATTTATATGGACTTATGGCAGGAGAAATATCATCACATATCCTAGATTGAAATACAAAATTTTTAAATTTCAATTTATGACAATTAGGACGAATGTGACCATGGACACCACAAAAGTGGCAAACAGGAACAAATTTAGGAACATCAGTATTCCTAATAGCAAATCTATTCTCAGATTTTGGTTTTTTCCTCAACAAAGAACAATTTGGTCTAATATGACCAACAACACCACAAATGTGACAAGTAGGCACAAAAATATATTTATTATGCTCTCTAACAATAGGTTTAGACTTAGGTTTAGAAACTTCAGCGTCTACATCAGAACTTTTACCTGTCTAACCTAGCAAAATAAGCCTTTTCTTTATTATTCATCTTAAAAGGAGGGATATAAACTTTCTCAGTTTTAGGCTTAGGAGAGACAGAAACACTTCTGTTATCAACAGCAAACTTGGTACAAATTAAATTTTCAATTTTAGCTTTAGATTCAACTAATTCTTGTTCCAAGCTTTTCATCTTCTCATCTTGAAAGGAAATTTGATTTCTTAAAAATTCATTCTTTTTATTAGATTCATCTAATCTAACAATCAATTCTTCTTTTTCAAGATTAGCCAATTTTAACTCTTCCTTCAATTTCTTAGCAATTTTCATAGATTTCAATAATTCCTTACGAAGAGTTTCACAGGCATCAATAAAATCAATAGAAGCATGAGCAGAAACATGATAAAAAAGACACTTCAAATTATCCATGACAACAGGGGTCAATGATCAACTCTTAGATCAAAAGATCTAAAACAAAAGAGCTACCTACTCTGATACCACTTGTTAGTTTTTAGACCCCTTAAAACCACAATTGGATTAACCTAGGTAATTAGCCAAGTTGTTACTTAGTCAAATTAAACAAATCTAGGTTATCACAATCAAACAATCATATCATGTAAAACAGCGAAAATATAAAAGACACAAGATATGATCACCTAGGAAACCAAACCGGTAAAAACCTGGGGAGGATTTAACCTAGTTATCCTCAAGGTAAACTTGAATCCACTATCTTGAAAGAATCGAAATTCATACAATAAGACTTACAGGCCCCCACGCTCGACTTCTTATTGCTACCCACCAGTAGAACTTATTGACATGACCACGTGCAAGCTCTGAATCCACGAACTCCTTCTTGCTTGGATTCTCCACCAAATACAAGCACACTGCTTGTGTATCTTTAAGCTTCAATGGCAGCAACTGGAATGATCATTAAGGTGTAAAAATCTTCTTCTCCTTAAAAACCCTAAGTTTATGTGAAGGAAACCTCCTCAAAGATCTCACAAGAGATTCACATAAACCGCAATATGAGCAACCAGTCCTTAGAGAGCTTTTGGGTACAAAACCCTAAAATACAAAAGGAGGCATGCTCTTTTCTCTCTAAAAAACTTATAAAAACGTTTTAGGGTTTTCCTTATATATAGGAGTGTTTTACTTGAACCCTAATACGTTTAAGTAGAGTTTGGGCTGAACTGGAACTCTGCAAAAAAATAAATCTGTACGTGGTTCGATCGATCGAGCCTTGCAGATATAGTCCAATAAGTTCTGCAATCACTCGATTCCAATTTTACAAATAAACATACTTTGAGCAAGCTTAAACCTAGACTCTATATTTTGATCATAGTTTGTCAACATAATACAAATTGAAGTTCTAATACATTAGTTCCTAAAGTCTTAGAACCTAACATAAATGTTAAGGAATCAAAATCTTAATACCAAAGCTTGTAAAATGTGAACATGTACAACATGGTACCAAGGGTCAAATAGCTAATGTATATTATATGCACTTTAGTTGGGAATAATATATATATATATATATATATATATATACAACGAAAGTCTTTGAATTTTTTTTTTTTAACTTTTTCTGATGTTATCAAATAAGTTTTAAAAGTCCATATTTCTTCAGGTCATTATCTAATACTACTTATCATCTTTTTAGATAAATTAAAGCAACTCATGAGAACAAATTTTGATTAAGCAACTCATGAGAACAAATTAAATTAGATATATTTTTCTTGAAATTCGGCTTGATTGTTTACGTCCAAAACAAAGAACCCTGAATGATTACATCTTAATTATTAAAATCTATGCATTAGTCGTTATCCTTATTGTGGGGTATATATAGTAGCAAACCCTAAATTTACATTAGATTAACCCTAGCGTTGTAGTACTTGTACTATGAATAGAATTATTATTACCTTGTTTACCTTATAATTACATGGAATTGCAATAAATTTGTGCATCATAGACCATAATATATATCTCTAACAGTGTGTATAATAAATTAATAATTCCAATTAAATTTTATTGTTCTATCAGTAATATAGTATAAGATTTTTTTTTTCCCTATTCCTTGACAAACGTATGAAAAATAAAATCTCTTCAAATTCCACACCGACACTTATATGGATCATCAATACTAGCCTACACTTATAAGAGATATATTAATACTTAATGCAAATTTTATACTTAAGCTTGAAAGTTTGGTATAAAGTGTGTTATGTTCTAAATATTTAGGATTAAATGTTTAGATCCTTAATTTATTTATATTGGCAAACCGAGAACAAAAATATGTCTAGATTAGGTGTTAGACATTGCTCATGGTTGTTCAATTGAAGGTTCAAGAACTGTCAAGCTGCAGAAAGAAGAAGCAAGCTACTGTGAAGCTTGATCGATTGAAAGATAGGTTCAATTGATCAAAAATCATGTTCTGTAGATTCCAAATTAGGCCCAAGCTTGCGAAAATGTCTAGGGTTTTAGTCCAACATTACTAGTTATAAAAGGAAAACCCTAATAATGTTTAAGAAGCTCTTGGAAGTTTTGTGAGTTACTCCTATGAGATTTGTGAGGTTTTTGTACTTTTTAACTCAACAAGTGTCTACCGGAACAAGATCTACAATCAAGAATTGGTAGAAACAAGTTGCTACAAAAAGATCAAATATTGATGGTGATCTGAAACCTTTGAGTGGGATCTCAAAGTTACAAATGTGGATGTTTGTGTTAAGCAAATTCAAGATAGAAGAGTCCATGGATTCAGAGCTGCACGTGGTCGTGTTAGTAAGTTCTACAAGAGGTAGCTTTAGATTTAAGGTTTAAATCTTTGTATCCCTACTGAACATCAGAATACTGATATTTTTACCAAACCTCTTGATAGGAGTTTATTTGAGTCCCTTTGTCAAGTGATTGGTGTTATCACATGCCCCTAGGTTTTTAGAGACTCCATGGTCCTCGTGCTTAATCTCTCAATCCTTTGGACTAAAATGCTTTTGCGTAGGATTTTATTTTATGCATTACATTCATGCATCTCATTCTAAAGTTGTTTAGGATGTTTTTAAGTTTAAAAAGAAAACAAAAAAATGGAAAAAAATTGTATTGCACACTACTTAGTGTGTAATTAAGGTTGGCCAATGAAATTTACATTTCATGACTATGTACCTTGTTTAGTTTTGATGAGCTATTTACTAGTTTGTTCTATGTAGTGCTTAATTGTGTGAGTTGTTTATAGCCTTTAAACAAATGGTCTTGATTTTCATATCACATTCTTTTGATCGTAAGGACAAGAAAATCCTAGGAGAAAGACATAAATAACCATCTCACCACTGTTACTTGCCAATCATGAACACTTGTGTGCAAATTATAAAAGTTGTGCTCGTTGAGGTGTAGCATTTGTACAGCAAGATAAAACGAGGTGTTGTGTTCAAAAGAAAAAGAAAAGCAAAGAAAATAATATTTGATTAAAAAGAAAAAGAAAAGCAAAAGATTTTTTTTTTTTTTTTACATGATTGCAAGCGTGTTTTCTAAGAGATCTGGGAGTTATATGATGTAACTGTTTAGGTGATAGTCACTATCAAAGCAATGTGATTGATGATGTAGAAAATTTGTTTGAGTACTATCTACATATCACATTTTCTGTACTTTGTGCACTTACTAGTTGCACACACTATAAGCAAATCTATGCTAAGCTTAGTACATGTGATTTTGTGTTAACTAATATGGCCATCTAAAATTACTCTTTATATGATGTCTAATACTTTTTCTTTGGGTTGGGTAGAATTTGAAGAGAAAGTTTCTAAAAACTTGAGTGGAATGTGTTTCTGAAAACTTCTGGAATCATTTGTATGCATTTCATATCATGAAAATTGGTTTTCAGATGTTTTTCTGCAAAAATTTTCAAGTTTTTCAAAATTTCAGTTTTTCAAGTTTTTGATTGATTGGACCTGATTGTTGAATGATCAAAAAAGGTGAATTTTTGGGTCAAAACTCACTGACTCTTTCTATTCCTGCTCAATCAGTCGAAATCTGTTTACCTATCCTTTCGATCGCTGCTTGATTCCTCTCGACCTATTGAAATTTGAATTTTTTGAATTTTTCAGGGTTTAACAGATTAGTTTTGTCCTTTTTCACCTATTCTCTTCGATTGCTCTCGATTCCTTTTTCTTAGATTTTTTTTTTTTTTTTTTTTTTTTGTCTTTTTCTAAGTCATAACTTCAAAGTTTTTCTCTCTCATATCATGTAAGACTTTTTTAACCTTTCTTTTCATTCAAATTACATACATTCATGCATAAATTTGTCATTTTCTTCAAAAATTTTGAATTCAAAGATTTTGGGGGGTTTTGTTGATTTTGGGTGTTTTAATGTGAAATTGTTAATGGGCTTTTGTGTATGCATGTTGTTCACATGATTCCTTTGCTTTAATTTGAAAAATTTCATGATTTGTGAAGAATTTCAAAATTAGGGTTCATGTGTTCTTGGGGAAATTGAGGATTTTGTTCAATTGAGTAAAATTGGCTAAAATTGATCATTGTTATTGATTGATTGATTGATTGTTTATAACATGTGTTACACCTATTGTGATGATCAATTACTCAATTTATGTGTCTTTGAAGAATTAGGGTTTTTGTTCTTCAAAAGTTGAGGATTTTTCATAAAACTTGGATTTTTGGGTCAATTTTTAAGAATTATGAGAAAATTGAATTTTTTAATGCACTAGTTCATGCATCATTTGTGTCCACGCATCATGCACCACATAGATTTGAAGATTGCATATATTCCATGTTTAATCTCTCTTTAATGCAGTTTGCCCTTGGTTTTTGTGTTTTTCTCCATCTTTAGATCTTAGTCATGGCTCCTAAGAATGCTAGGAAGTTTAAAACCAAAGCCAAAAGAGTCTTTGGGTCCTTTTCTGAACTAGTTGAGGTCTTTGACCAAACAAGGTTTCATGTTTTTCAAAATGCTAAAACATTTTGATTCCTTGGTTAAGTATAGGTCTATTTGGGGTGAGAGACAGATCAATCTAGATAAGTTAGATCATTTTGTGTTTCAAAATCTTAAGTCTAGGAAATGGTTGCCTTTGTATTATGACCTTGTACCTCCACTTGCTACTTTGATTAGAGAATTCTATTCAAATCTCTCTACTCATTCTAATTCATTCGGTGGTCATTACTTGACTACTTGGTTTTGAGGTGAAGAATTTTAGATAACTAAGGAAATAGTATCTGAAGCTCTTCGTGCGCCTCTTGTTCATAGACCTACCTATCCATACACTAAGACTCCTCCTATTGATGATGTCATGACACTTCTTTGTGGAAGAACTATCACTTGGGGAATTGAACCAAGACTTAACTCTTATGAGTTAACTGAGCTTAATTGTATTCTCTTTAGGATAGCATGTTACAACATCTTTCCTATCTCCCATGTGCATGCTATTCCTATAGATAGGTGTGTCTTTTTGTATGCCCTCATCACTGATGGTTCCATCTGTTTTTCTTCTCTTTTCATTCAAATCATTATGGAGGTGCAAAGGAGCAAATCTAGGAAACAAAGTCTGTACTTTCTAGTCTTTATCCTTAGGATTCTAAACTTCTCAGATTTACAAAACTTTCCTTCCCTAGAGTTGATCCATATCACTACCCCTATAATAGCCACCTTTCTTAGACAGCGAAGTGCACAAAAGAAGACTATTGAGCCAAGTGTTGGTTCATCAAAGAGATCACAAGTAGAGTCTACTGTTGGAGATATGCTTACTGAGGAGATTCCTTTTGATCCTACAGCTGCTATTGCTAAGGATAATGTTGATGAGGTAGATGTTGACATTGCTGATGCTATGCCTACTGTTCCTCCTCCTTTCTTTCTTTGTGCTATGATGGGGACGTTTATGATGACTCAAGCAGCTCATGGTTAGCTTTTGGATTAGCTTATTACTGAGGTTGCTGTTTTGAGCGCGGATTTTCTGAGTATAGAAGTGCTTTTCCACATCCTCCACCCTCTAATCCTTGATGGTTGCCTTTGGCAATATGTAACAAAAAGGGGGAGTAGATAGTGAGAGCTCTTGTACTTAGGGGGAGAGCAGATTTTGTAGCTAGGAAGAGAGTAGATGAGATTTTGATTTTTTTTTTTTTTGATTTATATATATATATATATATATTCATATATCTTTTGTTCTTGTTTCACAAACATGATATGTTTTGTTGATACATTGATGATATTGATGATGTCTAATGATTCTTATTTCAGTTTTTGTTTTATACTGTATTTTCCACACATGCATTTATGGTTTATTTTTGGTGTTTCAGGAACTTACAGGTTAATTCTTTCATCAACTGCTACCTATTTTAGCAACTTATAGATAGTAGATTGTGATTAAATTGTATTAGGGCAATACTTTGTAATTGGGTTAGTTCTTGAATTGAGCAATTCATGTTTATGTGTGTTTTGTCACAGATTGCAAAAGGGGGAGATTGTTAGGTTCTAAATATTTAGGATTAAATGTTTAGATTCTTAATTTATGTATGTTGGCAAACCAAGAACAAAAACATGTTTAGATTAGGTGTTAGACATTGCTCAAGGTTGTTCAAGTAAAGATTCAAGAACTATCAAGCCGTAAAATGAAGAAGCAAGCTACTGTGAAGCTCGACCAATCGAAAGATAGGTTTGACTGATTGAAAATTGTGTTATGCAGATTTTAAATCAGGTCCAAGCCCGTGAAAACGTCTAGGGTTTCAGTCCAACACTACTAGGTATAAAAGGAAAACCCTAATCATGTTTTAGAAGCTCTTAGAAGTGTTGTGATTTACTCTTGTGAGATTTGTGAGGTTTCTATACATTCTAACTCAACAAGCATCTACTGGAACAAGATCTACAATCAAGAACTGGTAGAAACAAGTTGCTGCAAAAAGATCAACTATTGACGGTGATCTGAAACCTTTAAGTGGGATCTCAAAGTCACAAATGTGGATGTTTGTGTTCAGCAAATTCAAGATAGATGAGTCCATGGAGTCAGAGCTACACGTAGTCGTGTTAGTAAGTTTTACAAGAGGTAGCTTTAGATTTAGGGTTTAAATCTTTTGTAAACTTCCATTCTATCATAGATTAGGTTAAATCTTCCCCATTTTTTTTACCTTGAAATTGGACGGTTTCATTGGTTTTCCTAGGTCATCACATTGCTTGTCTTCTTTACTCTTTCGCACTAAGTAATATGATTGCATGTGTTTAATCTAGATCTCATAATTAACCTAAGTAACTACTTGGCTAATTCATTAGGTTAAACTAATCTGTTTTAAAAGGAGTCGAAACAAAACAAACAAAGTGAACCCAAATTTAATATTTAAGCTTTCAATTTGCTATAAAGTAAATCGATACACAAAATGCAGATTACCCAAAAGTATAAACTAGTGGAGAGTGACTGGTGTAATGTTGTTTGGCTTTAGTGTATATTTGATTGGGTTAACTTAAAAACGGTTGATAAATTTTACATCAAAGTTTATATATATATTTTTGCGGCTATGGAAATATTAAAAACAAACAGGAAAAATAGTCCTTCTCCAAGAGTGATTTTGGAGAATATAGTTTATAGGTAAATAGAACATCACTTTATGACAAGAAGTTATTTAAGGGAAAGAGGACAAAGAGAAATTTCGGTAAAATGAGTACAAAAATTGGTGTATTTTTCACACTTTTTGGTTGAAAGTGAGAGAAATGGGCCCATATAATTCGGCATTTTAAATTCATAATTGAGTCACTTTATGACAAGTAGTTATTTAATGGAAAGAGGACAAAGAAAAATTTTGGTAAAATGAGTACCAAAATTGGTGTATTTTTCCACACTTTTTGGTTGAGAGTGAGAGAAATGGGCCCATATAATTCGGCAATTTAAATACATAATTGAGTCCACAAATTCGATATTCATAGTTGTTAGGTCATTTTTATGTAGTTGGCATAATTTTTGAAAAAATGCATTTTATTTGTATTTGAGTAGTTTTAAGTGGATTCAAGAATATATATCATGAAGTATGTTAAAAGACTTTACAAGTGGTAGTATTGAAGACATGAAGTCTGCACAAAGAAACAAGTCTGAAAAAGTTGAATACTGTAACCTTAACACCTGGCATGATACAAGTTGCTATTGAGAATAAATGAATATCAATACCTCTCGATACCTCTTAATCCATTGAGTTTTGCATATTCAGATTAGTTAGATTTTATTTTTGGGTTATGATGATGTGTCTTTTCTAGGGTTTTGTTCTATAACCTACTAGATGATGTAAAAGAATTATTTTATAGCCAATAGACAAAGACTCACATGGAGAATCTATACACTTCTTGTAAAGCTACTATGTTTTTATGTGCCTTAGGGTTTTGTGACCAATTTGCTTTCTATTCTATAAGTGTGTAGTGAAGAACTTTGTATCCAACAACAAGCTTCAAGTTGCTGGGAGGTAGTCCCAAATTGGAGATTTGTGCAATTGAAGAAGTCTCTACAAGATCAAGTCTAATTGGAGATTAATGTAAGGGTTCTACTATAGGTAGGTACTTTGGGATAAGTCAAGAGGATAAAATTTCTTATACTTGCAATCCACTTGTTCTTGATTGGTGGATTCCTGGGAGTGGTGACATGAAATTCATCAAATGAGGTTTTTGTCTTGTGAAGCTTTTCCCTATTAATCAACAAATCACTGTGTCAAATTTAATTTCCATTACATTCTAGATTGGAATTGTGATTTGTTGGTGCTTACATGATATTGCATGTAATTTGACCTAATTAATCAACTTGGTAATTGAATTAATTAATTGGGGTCAATCTATAACCCAACAATGATATTGCAACAACTATCTTATGTGGCATACTATAATTGACTGTTTGTCACTATACCCACAAATTTGTTTCACCAATTTTTGTATTGAAATACTCTACCTGGACCCACCACAGTATAGTAATTACCTTTTATACTATATATCTATGTGTTACTAGTGTAATAAATACCTTTTGTTAAGGTATATAGGTAAATGATTATTTTTATTAAAAAAAACATGCAAAGAAGACATTAGATTGTAAGAACTATATATAAGAATTCTTCAATTGGGTTTAGTGTTTACACACTAGGGCTTAGGAGGGTTTGTAGATCATTTTATTAGGGTTTAGTGTATAGGGTTTAGGATTTAGGAAGGCTTGTAGATTTTTTATTAGGGTTTAGCGTTTAGGCTAAGGATTTAGAAGGATTTGTAGATTTGTTTTATTAGGGCTTGGTTTTTAGGAGATTTTGTTATCATTTATTTTATTTTATTTTTTAAATTCACTAAGGTTTAGTGTTTAGGGTTTGTATTATTTTTTTCCCAAGTTTAGTGTTTAGGATGGTTTGTTATGGGTTTTTATCACTGTTTTAAAAATGGACCAGATGGTTCAATTGGGAACCGGGCACCAGTCCAGTCCAGTAAAATCTCCAAAACCGGTCAAAATCGAGATGAACGAGGCACAAACCCATTCTTTGACCATACCAATGCATGGTTTTGACATTAGGGTTTAGAAGATTTTTCTATTTTGTTTTGTGTTTAGGGTTTGTATTATTTTGGTATTTTGCTAAACCTAAAGGCCATTTTCCTCTATAAAATAGACAGGGAGAAAGATTGTTTATTGTTTATGGGTACACTTGGAACAATAAGCACACGTTAATTCTTGAAGGAGATGGATTCAGTAACTCTCATGCATTATTATTTCTATGGACAATTATATGTTTACACGTGCATAATATAAGCTTTGTTATGGTCATATGTTCACCATTAGTTATCGTCATTGTATATAACACATGCACGTTCACCGTATTAAATTAACTATGATAACATATTTATCATTACTCACCATGGCCATCCATCATCCATTCATTGAAATATCATGAATTGCAAATTATGTTCAAACAATCATTAGTCAATAATGAGTTTCATCCTATATGGGTTATTAAGGTTGTCCGGTCATCATTCACAAATTGCGTATATTCTTGTCATCGGATGACAATACACATGATGTCATTATTAAAAGCAATTTTCCTCTTGTATGAACCCTTTTGGTTCATCGCCAAAGCTTAGAGGTCAAAACACATTAATCACTCATCAATCTTCTTTGTACATCTCAAATGATAAAGTTCATTGTGTTCCTATGATTAGACATCATCGTACTTTCGTCCTCACCGCATACGGTTATCTATGATAACACAATCATCGTTCATCGTACTAATTGCATCGTGTAACGCTACATGTAAGCACATCATCACCGGGCGTCATCATCGGGACAAAATTGCCTTTTGCCCATTTCGGGAAAATTAATCAGCCTTTTGCCCTTCTTTCCAAACTAAATAGGGAAATGCCCATATTTTGAAAATCGAGTTTCTCAAAATCGAGTTAAAAAAAAAAATTTCAAGGACCTATAGTGACGTTTTTAATGACCTATAGTGGCGTTTTGAATGACCTATAGTGACGTTTTGTAACTTGATATCCATGAAATCGAGTTATAGGCAATTAAAACGCCACTATAGGTCATTAAAAACGTCACTATAGGGCTTAACTCGATTTTGAAAAATTCGATTTTCAAAAGAGGGGCATTTCCCTATTTAGTTTGGGAATAAGGGCAAAAGGCTGATTAATTTGCCCGAAATAGGCAACAGGCAATTTTGTCCGTCATCATCGTCATACACCATGCATTAGTGTTCAATGAACAAAGTTAGCTATAATCACACATTCGTCACTTGTCCTACGCCGTCATACCTCATGCATGCGTGATCATCGTATGTGGTTAGTTATCAAGACAACATTCATCGTACACCAGGGATCATTATACAATAATGTTCAATTGTATATACTTAGTTACGATAACCCACTTTCCTACCTTGCAACTTTGACTTTGAAAAGAGTAAAAACCCTACAAATAGTACTTGTTTGGACGGTTTATCAGTTGGACAAAGTTTTTCTTGGAATTAGTGTGGATGGAAACCCTTCAAAATCTTCCTATATCATTTAATTGAATGTGAATTTTGAGAAATCCACTATTAGATTGTATTTCTTTTTATTATATCCTTCATGGTTGCAAAATTTCAAGAAGATTAAATATCGATACTTATGTGATCTATCATCTGTTTAAATTTTAAGTTTTTGTACTATTAAATTATGCATAAAAAATACATGTATATAGTAAATAGTAATTAACATCTATTCTAAATGAATACTGAAATGTGCTAAAAACACCATAGCACAATATTTAGAACCCTTATCACAAAGTTTTACGACTAAGTTGATTTTAACACTAAACTCAACAAAATAGTCCAAGTTTAAGTTACTTAGAAAATTTCCAAACAACTAACTGCACTACATAAACATGGAAACATAGAAAGATAAAGGAAATAAAGAACAAAAATCAAACCACACATAAAACCACAAAGTGTTATGGAAGAGGAAAACCCAAGCCCCGGGCGTAATAACCTCTCGTCAACCCTCCATCGAAAAACTCCACAAGAATGAATAGTTGTAGTACATGGATAACTATAAACTCTCAAAGCCTATATCTCATTGTGTACTTGAGCTCTCCAAGCTTCAGCTAGCAACCAACTCCACGAGTCTTTTCTTCACCTAGCTTTCCAGAGTCACCACCATTGCAAATGGAAAGCCATGAAAGGATTTGGATTTGGATATGGCTTCTCATGTTTCTAATGACGTTCCCTCACTCACAAGGTTTGTGTTTGTGGATGAGGAAGGTGTTTACAGAATCTCTATCAATACAATAAAAGAGATGAAAAAGAAAGATGGGAATTTGGATTTTCTCAAGGAAAAGCTCTCTCTTTTCATACAAAGGCTTGGCTTCAATATCTTCACACTTCTTGCAAGGGTTTGTTCAACCCTTATTTGAAGCCTCTTACCACGTCTCACAGTTGTGTGTGTGTGCTGGCAGATGAGTAGTGAACATGTATATAGCAGAGTACAGAGATCATGTGGCTCGTGACCTAGTCGCTCCCTAAGGTTGTGAATTGGTTGCAAGGTGTACGTCTGCACTCTCATCCAAAATACTAGCCATATGGATCTCTCAGGCATGCTGGGTCGTGTAAAGGTTGCCTCTAGGTCACAAGATCATTGGTTGATACTGCTTCAAAATCTGCAAGGAAAGGCTGAAGTACTCTATCCCAAAATACATGTGAAAGTTCAAATAGTGTAAAATACACTATGAACGTTTAGACCCCCAAAAACAAAAATACCAATTCAAGCTTTATGACAAACACAAAGTGTGCGGAAAATGAACACAAGCTATAAACAGAATTGATAAACAATCTAAGCCAATTAAAATCACATCCACAGCAGAAAATAAAAGGCAAAGATAAAGGAAGAGAGATGCAAACACAAGGACAACACAACGATGTGTTATCAAAGAGGAAACTGAAGCCCTCGGTGTAAAACCTCTCCGCCGCCCTCCAAGCGATAAATAATCCACTAAAGAATGCAGTTGGGATATATGACGAGCAATAGACCCTCCAAGCCTAATCTACCCAATATACCTAAGCCCTCCAAGCTCCTACTCCAACGAGGTTACGCTGAACCTATTTCTTTTTTAACTTACCGGATTCCGCTACTTCACAATAGCATCAACCAATATGAATTGATCCCTTCCTAACTGCTTCCCAAACACCAAAAAGCTCTCTCACAGAAATGGAAATGGTGAGATAAGGTTTTGGTAATAAGCCTCTCAAGGATTTGACAATGGAGAGGAAGTGAGTAGAGGAATTTGAAGAGTCTCTTAGGTAAAGATTGTGGATGAGTCAATCTTGTTTTTTTTCTAGGGTTTCTCTCTCAAAATTCTCTCTGGAAGCTCTCTTTCTTTCGTGGGTAAAAGGGGTATTTATATTGGGGTGAGAATGGAATGTGAAGAATCAAGTTTTTCAAAACAGGGCTGGCTCACGGCTTGACTGAGTCGCGAGTTCCAGCCGCGAGGTAACTGAACGGCCAGTTGTCCTATTTTGTCCTGTAGTGCTCCAACTGGCATGACGCTTCAACTTTTGGCATGCTTGGCACGTGTGCTCCCTTTGGTGGCTTGCAACCGCGAATCACCCGTGAGATCTAGTCGTGAGTTCCTGTTTTTCTTGCACACTTTTGAGCTAATATTCACATTATCTTACTCACTACCCTTACAAGAATCCCACCTAAATACAGGGTTACTAATTACTGAAATACAAGCACATTTAGCACGGAATAAAGCCAACAAGATAGTTGATTAAATTCAAACATACAATCTCCCCCTTTGGCTATTCCGTGACAAAACCCTAACACAAACTCTAGACTTAACATGTGAGTTGGGAATAGTTGAACATAACTTACTCATACCTAACTCTAGAAACTGTGAAGCTCTTGAATCATATGAACATGAATCTCCTGAAACACAACAATACACCATGATCATTGTATGCAGAAAAGCATGAAATGCATATGAAGCAGGCATGATGTGATCAAGCAAAGATGGAGTTAAGAAACAAACCATGGCTTGATTAAATAAGCAATCACTACAAGGTAGTGACCACAATGCTCATTCACACTAGGAATGAACACTTGGACATACAAGCTAATAAGCTCAATGTAAATCACTTGCATGCCGAACACTTAACCAATGCATAATACACTAAGTATATGCATCTAGGAACAATCCTACAAGGGCACAAGAGTGACAGTACTTAAAAGGAAAATGCATGACATTTAGTTAGAAGTATTGATTAAACAATGCATAAAGGCTGCATAAAAGCATAGTACACACCATAAAGCCTACAAACTATGCATAAAACATAACTCTAAAAGCTTACAAAAGCAATATGGGTACAAACAAGAAGAAAACTGAATAACAACTTAAAGTAAAAATGTTTAAATAAAAATGTTTAAACTGCTTGCTGAAAATGCTTAAAGTAGAAATGTTTAAACTGCTTGCTGAAATCTCCCCCTTAGATAATTTCCTCCCCCTTTCATTGTATTCCTCTTATGACATTATCTCCCCCTTTTTGTTATGGAATAGCTACATATCCTTTTCTAGCTTCCTTTGAATCTGATCCAATTGAGTTTGTAGGGAGCTAAACTTCATATCCCACCGAGTGCTGTGATGGTGTAAAATAGATGTGAGTTCTGACATCTTGGTACTCAACTCGTGAACAGATGTCACAATGTTGTCTAGTTTTTCATAAAGGGATAATGTGCTAAGGCGCGAACCACTGTGAGATGTGGAAGTTTCCGGTTTGACTCTCTTTCGACTATGACCAATGCTTGCATTGAATGTACACACGTTGATCGGACAAGGTTTTGTGTAGGGAGACTAATCTGCTGTTGGGAGAATTCCTTTGAGCTTCAAAATCCTAGAAATGAGACAGCAAAAAGGAACAAATATTCGTGACTCAGTTCGTAGAACCGTTTTGCGCAGATGTTAATCTCTACATCAGAGATTAGGTCATGAAGAAACAAGGCACGTCCGAGGTTCATATAACCAATACTAGATAAAGGGTACAAGTTGTGGAGCATCACTATTGTAAGCACTTTCAATTTAGGAGGAAGAGAGGAAACGCTGATTGAGTTTCCATTGGATGAGAATTCCAAGACCATCCCTAAGCAGTTCTTCATCTGGACATAGATCATCATAAACTAGTAAGTTTTTAAGCATTGGCCTGTTGATGTGAAGTATCTCTGCCAAATATGCAGGAGAGACTGAAAAACTTTTTCTCCTAACCCAGCACTTGAGTTCTTCACCTTCCAAAATTGCATTGGCATAAAATTCTTTTACCAAATGCTCATAAGCTTCATCCAGATCGGAGAGAAGATAATTCCAATCCTTGCGAGCAAACCATTGTGGAATTTCAGTGTCATGACGTGACAATTGATCAACAGGTCTTTCCAGTAATAGTGTAGCATCTCAGAAATAATTCTCATGAGTCTGAAAGGCAGCATAGGATTTGAACTTGTTGGGATCGAACACTCCTGATGGGGAACGAGTCCTTTTTGTTTTAGGTGAGAAGTCATCGACATCAATGACAAGCTCCTTTCCTTTGGAACCACCTTTTTTCACAGCTGCTTTCTTGAATGGAGACATTTGCAGTCTGCATCATGTAACAGAGGAAAAAGTACACAATACAAGAGACATCATTAGCAATAGGTTAGTGTCAATATATGGATAATGAAGAAAACCCTAACAACTGGATGGGAATGTTCAGAAAATGACAATGAGTGTTCGTGTGTCAATAATGACCTAATGTTGTCACAATATAGAGTAGATCAGTATATAACCACCGAAAAACACATAATGAAGACACGAGACAAACAAATACCCGGTAATCTAAGCAAGAACATGTTTGAACATAGTATATCTCAAACCACAGTGACAACCCAAAAAAAAATAATTCTCAAAACATGAAGAAATCAAGTGAGACAGAGAAAACCCATACCTTTTTCTTGAAGATTGGAGAAGAAATGATGCAGAAATGAAGTTTGAGGAGTGTTTGGGTCAATTTCAGTTGAGAGAGAAATGGGGAAGATAGTGAAAGTGTACAGTCACACAAATTCAAGGGAAAAATTGAAAAAGTTTTAAAAATTGTCCTTGAAACACAAAACACGCGTTTTTTGTGACTGAAACAAGTCGCCAGTAAGTCACCAGGGTCACCCGCCAAAACACTTCAAGCCTAAAGATTTGAAAAATTTGCTAAGTGTTTTTCGCGACTAGAAGTCTTACTCGGGAGGGAGTCGTGAGCTGAGCCGCGAAAATCTCTGTGTACCCCTCGTGGCTGGACCTTTCACTTGCGAACAAGTCGCCAAAACCAACCCACGAGCTTGCGGCTGTAGTATGCGACTTGGATGACCCGTGACAGAGTCGCCAAAACAGGGTAACACTATTTTTTGAAAATTTTCAGTTTTTGTAAAAACAAAATACTTTCCAAAAACACCTAAAACACTCAAAAATCTTTTTGTTTTTGAATCAACAAAGATTAAGCATGTGAAAACACATTTTATCAAGTACAATCACACAAATGAATATGGCATTCATTGAACATAAACTTGTGTGTTGTGTGTGGATATCAACAATGAGATAGTCCTTAGTCTAATGTGAAGTTTCAATGATCAATTCAACCAAGGCATACACAATTAGCACAAGATCATATGATCCATCTAAATTATAGAACTATGCATATATGACCTCCCACATGACTTGATAACATAACTTAGAGTTTTACATTTGGCTCCATTTTTCAGTCATAACATTAGGTCTTTTTGATCCTTTTGGAATAATCACATCTCATTGTGAGAATGATGTTTAATATTTCACCTTGATGGGATAGCCTTTGGCTTTTTGAAAAATCATACACTTTATTTTTGGTCGCTTTCCCTTTTTCCTAGTCGAATACTAGTATGTGTGACAGGCTTTTGCAGCTCAATATCTCTTTACATTTTGAGATTTACATTTAGAGAGCTCATTTTACCAAAAAAAAAAAAAAGAGTGGGAAGATATATAGGCACAAGTCTATGCATGTCTCAAGATCAACAAAACCATTCACTAATTATTTATGACAAGTTTGAAGATCTATTTACAACAGTCACATAGATTTCAAGATTTCTTCCATAGTGATAAGAGTGCAAAGGAACAAGCTACACTCGTAAATGCACAAAGCTATTAGCACAAAGGTACAAGGCAAAACAAGTTTTGAGCCAAAACTCAACAATGTCAATCAAACTTTTTGATTTTCTACTTTTTATGTGGTTTTTGGATTTTTGACACATAATAAGGAAAGGATTGATCAAAAGCAATAATGTAAAACAACAAAATCAGACAAAGCAATTAACAATCAATAAGATCATTCTATATAGATAGCCAACAAAGTAGTGTGTGTCCCACAAACAAAATAACACAATATAAACAAGTGAAGCACACATCACACAAGAGATTCAAGTGATTGTACCAACACCAATGGTCTTACGGAGGGATTCAAACCGTGGACCATTGAAAGGCTTGGTGAAGATGTTTGCCTTTTGATTGTCTGTGTGGATGAATTCAAGACACACAACTCTTTCTTCCTGTTAGGACATATGTGTTTCATTTGTTAAGAATATATGTCATTCTTTTATGTAATTGGCTAATCCTTTGACAAAACGCACTTTACTTGTATTTGGGTAAATCTAGGATGTGTTTAATATTTCAAGAAATACATTGTTCAAGTCTAGTATTAAAGTCATGAAGATTGGACCAAGAAATAAGTGAAGAAAAGTTGTTTATAAAAGCTGGACAGATAGCTCGACACTTGCAGACAGATAGCTCAACAGCTGCTCGACACCTCTCGACACCTGTGGACAGATAGCTCGACACCTCTTGATAGCTGGTGGATCGATCGAGAAAGCTCTTGTCTCCTCGACAGCTCCTCGATAGCTTCTCGATAGCTGTATCTATCGAGATTTAAAGCTTGACACCTCCTCGACACCTCCTGATCGATCGAGGTTACTAGAAATCAGAATTTTCAGATCTGATTTTTGCGCCAGGCTTTTGTATTTGTGTAGGGTTTTTTTTCTCACAACCCTAGACGTATATAAGGCTTATTTTAGAGGCCGTCACATGAGAGAATACAAGGAGAACACATGCAAAAGGTGACCGATACCTTATTCTCTCTGAAAGAAGCTACTGCGTCTTTGCGCCTTAAGGTTTTGTAACCAAGTGTTTTTGATCTTCATTGTTGATGAAGTGAAGAAATTTGTAGCCAAAAATCTTCTTCAAGTTGGTGAGTTAGTCACATACTAGGATCCGTGCAACAAAAAGGGTGGCGTTCATATATAAAAGAGTTCAGAAGTTTTAAAGCGGTAGAAGGTTTCTGCTATGAGTTCATCTACGGGGATTGGAGAGTCTAGGGACAAAGGTTTTGTGCTAGATCTGAAACTTCTCTTTACTATAGTGGATTGCTTTTTGGGAAGGTTTCCCCCCAGGTTTTTTACTATGAAACTGGTTGGTTTCATTGGTTTTCCTAGGTCATCATATCTTGTCTTATTTATTTTTCCGCTGCATGATTTTGACATGATATTGATGTTTGTTTGTTTTAACAAGTTTGATTTATAATAAATCTAATTAACAACTTGGGTTTAAAACTTGTTAATTCTATCAATCGGGATCTAAATTTCCCAACACTTCCACCAAGTCTTGAATGAAATGGTAACGTATCTCTATGTGCTTAGATTTTGAATGCTAGACCAGGTTCTTAGAAAGATTTATGGCACTGGTATTATCACAGAAAACACACATTGTATCTTGAGGAATTCCATAGTCATGAAGTAGCTTCTTCATCCAAAGAAGTTGTGTGCAACAACTTCTAGCGGCTATGTACTCTACTTTAGCTGTAGAGAGAGACATAGAATTTTGTTTCTTGCTCATCCACAAGACAAGATTGTTACCAAGGTAGAAGCAGCCTCCTGAAGTACTCTTTCTATTGTCCACACTACCAGCCCAGTCTGCATTTGAATACTCGGCAAGGCAAGCATTTGAGTCTTTTGAATACCATAAACCATAATCTGGAGTTCCATTGATGTATCGTATAATTCGCTTTACCGCAGTTAGGTGTGATTCCTTTGGAGCAGCTTGATATCTAGCACAAACACCAACGCTGAACGCAATATCCGGTCTACTAGTTCTAAGATAGAGTAGACTCCCAATGATACTCCTATACAAGGTGAGACCCACTTCCACCCCGGAAGAATCAACATTTAGTTTAATAGACGAGCTCATGGGAGTGGAGGCATGTTTTTTGGAGTCTAGTCCAAACTTCTTGACAATGTTTCTAGTATACTTCTCTTATGAAACGAATATGCCTTTCTTCTTTTGTTTGACTTGAAGGCCCAAGAAAAATGTGAGCTCCCCCACCATACTCATCTGAAATTCTTTCTTCATCTCCTCAGAGAATTCTATAGCCCGATCATCAATGGTAGCCCCAGATACTATGTGATCAACATATACTTGAGCCACAAGGAGGTAATCTTCATCATTCTTGACAAACAAAGTCCAGTCGGCATATCCCCTTTTGAATCCTCTATTCAGGAGGTAATGGGTAAGTCGATCATACCAAGCTCTAGGAGCTTGTTTAACCCATAAAAGGCTTTCTTCAATCTCAACACATGATCAGGAAAGTGAGGATCCTCAAAACCTTTTGGTTGTTCAACAAACACTTCTTCATTCAAGTATCCATTTAGAAATGCACATTTTACATCCATTTGGTAGAGTTTGAAGTTCATAGTGCATGCAATGGACATAAGAATTCGAATAGACTCAAGTCTTGTCACAGGAGTGAAGGATTCATCAAAGTCTACTCCTACTTGAGTATATCCTTGAGCTACTAACCGAGATTTATTCTGCATTATCTCTCCATCTTCATCGTTCTTGTTTTTTAATATCCCAATTTTCATCTTGGAGAGCTTCTTCTACCCCTTTTTGGCTCAAATTGAGCAAGGTAGCAATGGTATGTTACATGATTGGCCAAAAGGATGTTTCCTTTTCTAAGGCGAAGACCTTCATCTAAAGACCCTATAATGTTGCTATCCGGATGGTTCTTAATCACTTTTAATGATGGCTTCTTTGATGTAGGGACTTCATCATTCCATGAGATGGGAGGATGAACTTCCGGAGGAGTGAGAGGACTTGATGTTCTAGACATTGATCTTATTTCCATTCTTGGGTTCATGGGAGTTGATTCTTCTACCGGTGTAGATCCTTCAACTTCTATATCAAGAGCTTCGACCTCAACCTCGGGTTCTTTGGTGCTCAGCCCTTCTCCATCATCGATCATCTCTACCTTTGTTAAGGCATCATCAATTTTGACATTGATGGACTCCATTACTGTCTTAGTTCTCTTGTTAAAAACCCTATACACCCGGCTAGTAGTAGAGTACCCAAGAAAAATACCTTCATCACTTTTTGCATTAAATTTCCCTAGGTTCTCCCGATCATTTAGAATATAAAACTTGCTTCCAAACACTTGGAAGTATTTTACTCTGGGCTTCTTTCCATTCCAAATCTCATAGGTGGTCTTCTTTGTTCCTACTCGAAAGAATATTCTATTGCCAATGTGACATGAGGTGTTCACAGCTTCTCCCCAAAACTTTTGAGGTATTGCTTGTTTAGTAGCATAACTCTTGCCATTTCTTGAATCACTCGATTCTTTCTCTCAACCACTCCATTTTGTTGAGGAGTTTTGGGGGCTGAAAATTCCCTTTTCATTCCATTCTTTGCACAAAATGACTCAAATCTTGCATTATCAAATTCCTTCCCATGATCACTTTTTATCTTGACAATAGAAGCCCCTTCCTCATTTTGTAGTTTCTTGCAAAGGATTTCCAACTTTTCACATGCTTCTAATTTTTCTCTAAGGAATTCAACCCAGGTGTATCTTGAGAAATCATCAACAATGACCATAATGTATCTCTATCCTCCTAGACTTTCAGTTCTTGTAGTCACCAACCTTCTCTTTAAGTGTCTTAAACAGTGATTTATCTCCTATCATATGACGAGAACAACCGCTGTCAAGATACCATAAACATGAGTTAAACACCTTCAATGAGGTATGCACAAATAAGCTCGCATGAGACAAACATTCTTGACCTTCAAACATAATTTTTTCTTCACTTTCCATGCTTCTATTAGATTGACATTTCCTTTTTAGATTATCAACCTTCTCACTCAACACTCGATTTTTTCTTTTGTACTTCTTAATCAAAGATTTAGATTCAGATATGCTATTGTGTAAGATGTGATTCTCATTTTCAAAATAATTCAACATGTGAACAAATATTCTAGCAAGTTTCTTTGTTTTTAATAACTCTAAGAGTTCATTGTCAGAACACCCTTCAATCATACTCATAGTGTCATTATCACAAACACTTAAACCACAATTCAACATGACCTTTTCCATAGCAGCATCCAAAACAAAGGGGTCTAGGATCATGCTTAGGTAATCAAACCACAGTAAGTGCACCCACTCTGATACCAATTGAAAGTTCAAATAGTGTAAAATATACTATGAACGTTTAGACCCCTAAAAACAAAAATACCAATTCAAGCTTTATGACAAACACAAAGTGTGTGTAAAATGAACACAAGCTATAAACAGAATTGATAAACAATCTAAGCCAATTAAAATCACATCCACAGCAGAAAATAAAAGGCAAAGATAAGGGAAGAGAGATGCAAACACAAGGATAACATAACAATGTGTTATCGAAGAGGAAACCGAAGCCCTCGGCGTAAAACCTCTCTACCGCCCTCCAAGCGGTAAATAATCCACTAAAGAATGCAGTTGGGATACATGACCAACAATAGACCCTCCAAGCCTAATCTACCTAATGTACCTAAGCCCTCCAAACTCCTACTCCAACGAGGTTACGCCAAACCTATTTCTTCTTTAGCTTACTGGATTCCGCTACTTCACCATAGCATCAATCAATATGAATTAGTCCCTTCCTAACTGCTTCCCAAACACCAAAAAGCTCTCTCACAGAAATGGAAATGGTGAGATAAGGTTTTGGTAACAAGCCTCTCAAAGATTTGACAATGGAGAGGAAGAGAGTAGAGGAATTTAAAGAGTCTCTTAGGTAAAGATTGTGGATGAGTCAATCTTTTTTTCTCTAGGGTTTCTCTCTCAAAATTCTCTCTAGAAGCTCTCTTTCTTTCGTGGGTAAAAGGGGTATTTATACTGGGGTGAGAATGGAATGTGAAGAGTCAGGTTTTTCAAAACAGGGCTGGCTCATGGCTTGACTGAGTCGCGAGTTCCAGCCTTGAGGTAACGGAATGGCCAATTGTCCTATTTTGTCTTGTAGTACTCCAGCTGGCATGACACTTCAACTTCTGGCATGCTTGGCATGAGTGCTCCCTTTGGTGGCTTGCAGCCGCGAGTCCCTGTTTTTCTTGTACACTCTTGAGCTAATCTTCACACTATCTCACTCACTACCCTTACAATAATTGTTGAAATACAAGTGAATTTGGCACAGAATAAAGCCAACAAGATGGTTGATTAAATTCAACCTTACAACATGAAAACCCAGGAAACAATACATCAGGATAAAAAGCATTACTAAAAACACTTTTGTCATTGAATTAAGCCAACACTAAAACATGACTTCTCAAATACCTAGGGCATTACACTTGTTACAATTACCCCTTCCCCATACACCAACACTTTTTACCATTTTAACTTTTTAACTTTTTCTCACATCTTTTATTTAATGGTTGAGATTGAAAGTTGCTTTTTTTCAACACTCAATCTCAGTTGTTGATAAATATTGCATTAGGTGCAATACCTAGGGTGTCGTAGCTAATCTCAAATCTAGGGATATAACACCAAATTGTGATAAATAGGGGGTGGATGAGAGGATTGCAAAGTCAAAAGGCAAAAACATTCACGTTTTCTCCGTCAACTTTTGCTCCATCCCTCTGATGTTAATTGTGTTGGTTCATCAATTGTCAATACCTACATAAAATCACACCTACACACACACACACACACTCTCTCTCTCTCTCTTTTGCAAATTTATAACCTAAATGCTGACACCATTCTACCTACTACATTCTTCTTGTTGAAAAATATAGTTTTGCATCTTATACAAAATAAGCCACGGAAAATTTATGGATCTATTTCATTGATGTGAGAGAACATGGAACTTTTGAATTTTAGAAACAAAGAATAAAAAAGTGTACATTGATGCAGTGAAATTTAAAACAAAGAAGAAGATTGAACATGGGAGGACCTTCAATCTTCACCGCAATTCCATATATGCCAAAGATGCATGGTCTCTCCATCAGTTCCGAACATTATTTCTTTTCTCAAGAGCTTGTGTCTTTTCTAAAAGCTTTTTTTTTTTTTTTACTTGAACATACAAATAACTACTTGAGCAGTTATTCTATTTAATAACTCTTATTAAATAATTAACTAATAATCTAATTGGACTAACCTTTTAGGACAACTCAATTGAGCTTTACTGTGTGATTTGGAATGGGACCAAAGGGACAAATAAAACTTTAGCTCCAATGGGCTTCGGGCCTATTTGTCAACTCTTAAGAAGCCCTAAAATTACCATTAATTACATTTAATACCACTATAAAAATATAATTGCACTCTGGGTTTTATTAATAAAATTATATCCCAAGACTTTATTATCTAATCAATTAACCCCTTCTTGAAAATATTCATAGTAACACAAAGTCATAATATATAAATGTCCCTTTGAAAATTACTATCTATCGATCCTTGAGTTCATAATTTAATCCTATAAGTTATTCGTGTATGAAATCAAATTTCATAAAATATAAATTTTAGTAACTCTTTATTACGAAAGTGATTAGACCTAACACTTTGAATAACTAGACTCATTAAACTTATTTCAAGGGATTACATTATACCTAGAAAGAGACTATGAAGTCGATATTGTGAATATGTGTCAATTCATCACTACGTGTGATTTCCCAACGTACTGAGATTTTGTTCATTAATATAGATCTTACTCCTGATATATCAAAGAAAACAACATTTTATATTCAAGTTCACAATTCCCTTAAGATTGAGAGTTTATGTTTTTAGTTGACAATTGTTAATAGAAAAATTAATCTCACGGCGGTCTGGTCAATATGTCTTTTATACTTAAGACACTTCAACATATCAACTAGAAGCATGGTTTTAAAAACCCGTATGGTGAAAGAACTGGAAAAAGAACTGGTTATTGGTTTTCTCGTTGGACCAAGGTCGAATCGGTGGTCGAATCGGTGGCGTCATAAATAATTTAATTATTAATTTAAAATAAATAAATATATTTTAATTTTTTAACTAATAATATTCAAGTTAAACATATATATAAAATTTTTTAAAAAAATAATAATGTGAGTTTAGTTTTTGTATATTAAATTTAGAAAATAAAAATAACAAAACCCACTACCCCTATATAAAAGTTTATGACTGTTAAGAACCAAATTAACAATATATAATATATATTTATTATTATTATATATTTAATACTTATATGTTTTAAACTTTGCTAGTCCTCGAACAAAGAAAGAAAGATAAAAAAAAAATTAAAAAAAAAAAAAACAACTAAAACAAGCTTTGCTTCAAAAATTTTAATTTAATTTTTTTTTCTTGCCTCAAAGATCTGCATAAAGCTTATAATTCAAAGGAATCATACCAAATCAATCAAGTCCAAAAGTTAATTCAAAACTCAACTCCATCACATTATCATTCTCACTTCATCATTAGCTTCCCGGATAGTTTTATGCAAACAAGCAAATAAGAACGGACCTCCAAAAACTCCAAAAGCTTGCTTTTTAAATCACTCTCCACTAATATAAAACAAAATATTTTCCCAGGATCAATAGGTCTTTATTAGGCTTGTGATGTATGGCTATGGTGAGGGCTATAAAGAAAAGATAAGGTTTAAGCAAATATAGCACCCTCACTTCCAAAATATAAATTTTTCTCAGCCCTTTGTATATCTCAAAATACCTATCTTCATTAATTTTTTCCTTTTTTTTTTTTTTTTGTTTTTTTTTCACTTACTTCAAGTCGTCACTTATCTTTTGACATGAATTCAGGCATTTGTGATGGATGCACCTAGTTACTCAACATGTCACAAACTTGAAGTGCTTTTGCATACTCATATTTCAAGTTACGGTTTGATGTAAGAGTAAACATTGGTAATGAATACCCCTAGTTACTAAGCAACTCAAAACATTGGAGTAAATGGAACTTTGTACAACTTTCTTCTTCTTCTCTCTCTCTCTCTCTTTTTTTTTTCTTCTCATATAACTTCTCTTTTCTTCAACCCAGTGTAAGAATAGATCAATTGGGTAACTAGGGATAAAGATAATAAAGAGGTAGGCTTGAAAGGGTCAATCGATTCAAAGAATGCCTAAATCACTTCCCAAGTAATATTCTGTATAAGATTTCTCCATGAGAGTAATTCAACAAGTTCTAGAATAAGTAGAGACCATCCAAATTTACAAAATTCACATAAAATTTCTCTAGGTATGCACAATGATTGATGATCATATCAAATTAAACAAGATCAAGTAAAGAATTAACAACTGGACTTAAGCAATGAGAATGATTCCTAAAAATTATAAGAAATTTCAACCATAATCTTATCGTAGGCAATTTTTTTTTTTTTTTTTAAGAACAAATAAAGTAAATTCCTTTCCCCCAAACTTAAATTTCACATTGTCCTCAATGGGAAAAAGGAAGAAAAAAATAAATAAAAGAATGAGAAAGGAGAAGAGATGCTCCCCTGATTTTTTTTTTTTTTTGAATATTTTTCCTTGAGGTGCAGCCATGTACCCATTGAAGATTTCTTTGGTCTCTTTATTCCTACAAAATGAAAGAAAAACAATAAGGTAAAAGAAGAAAAAAATAAATAAAAAAAAGTAGAAAAAAAAAAACTTGGGTTGCCTCCCAAAAGCGCTTTATTTAACTCTTGTGTGTGCAAATTGAAGGACTAATTCCTTTGATGTCAGAGATGGTCCAACCCAAAGCCTTTTTGTGTTCCCACAAGATTCTCAGCAACTTTTCTTCCTTTACATCACTCAAAGATCTGTTAATAATAACTGGAAAAGTAAAGTCTTGGCCCAAGAAAGCGTACCTTAAATTTGATGGAAGTGGTTTGAGCTCAAGTTTAGGTGGTTCCTCTGGTGGAGATATTGGCTGACATGATTTTAAGTCTTCCACTTTTGGTTGCATTGAAGGAGGAAAGAGTGGTGTAGCCTCCAAATATCTTTCACACTCTTTAACCTCTTTATCTTTGAATTTAACAGGTGTAGAGTGAGTAAGACATACCTCAAGTGGTAACTTTAGAAAATCAATTGCACAAGTCTCATCGGCCATGATCACGTCTCGGTTACTTATTGAAAACAAGAATGTGTCTCGGAAGGAAATTTCATAGGCTTAAATACATCAAAAGTGAACTATCCTCTCCGACCCTCAAAACAAGTTTTCCTTGCTAGACATCAATTAAGGTTCTCCCCGTCGCAAGGAAAGGTCGACCCAATATCAAAGGAATCTCCTCGTCCTCATTGATGTCAAGGACAATGAAGTCAGTGGGGAAGATGAACTTGTCAACTTTTACTAATACGTCCTCAATGACTCCTCTTGGATATTTAATAGATCTATCCGCCAATTGTAAAGAGATAGTAGTCGGCTTTACTTCTCCAAGACCCAATTTCCTGAAAACAGAGAGAGCCATTAGATTAACACTTGCCCCTAAATCACATAAAGCTCTATCAAAATAAGATTTTCCTATAGTGCAAGGGATAGTGAAACTCTCTGGATCTTTTAGCTTAGGCGGTCGCTTCTTTTGTAAGATTGTACTACTCTCCTCTGTTAGCATTACTGTTTCATGCTCCTCCAATTTCCGCTTCTTTGATATAATATCCTTCAAAAATTTAGCATATTTAGGCATTTGTTCCAAAGCTTCAATGAGAGGAATATTAATATGCAATTGCTTAAATATACTTAGAAATTTAGAAAACTGATCATCCACATTATTATTTTTAAATCTTTGCGGAAAAGGAATTGGTGGATCATAAATTGAAGAAGAATAAGTCTCAAAAGTATCTTCCCTGGATCTTTTGGATTTTGAAGCTCTTTCATTCCCCTCAGTCTTCTCAGCTTGCTCCACTTCTTTCATCTTTGACTCAGCTTCCTTCATCTTTGACTCCTCATTATCCACAGCTTCATCTTGTTTGGCATTTGTTACTTTTGGCTCCTCATATGTTCGTCCACTTCTCAATGATATTGCCTTTACATGTTCTTTCGGATTGGTGACAGTGTTGCTCGGCAAAGTTCCTGCAGTCCTCTCTGTGAGCATGCTTGAGAGCTGACCGATCTGCACCTCAAGATTACGGATTGAAGCTGAGTTGTTTTGGATCGCCACGTCTGTCTTCTGTATGTACTACATGAGCATGTCCTCAAGTGCCGGCTTCTTCTCTTGCTGTGGAAATTGCTGAGGTGGTTTAGCCTGCCCTTGGTTATTGCTCCATGAGAAGTTGGGGTGATTCCTCCATCTAGGATTGTACGTGTTCAAGTAAGGATTATTTTGACGTTGAAAATTTGACACGTAATTTGCTTGTCCATAACTCGATTGGGCAAAAGGATTTCCCATTTAGCAGTCGACACTTGAATGATTTCCTGCACAATGATCACAAACAACATTAGTTTGAATAGCATTAACATTCATTTTACCTTGTTGTTAAGACAAAGTTGCCATTTGTGCCGCCAATGAGGTAATAGAGTCAAGTTCTAAAACTCCAATTGTCTTTCTTGGCATTGCTCTTTCTGTAGGCCAATGATAGTTGTTGGATGCCAATTCTTCCAGAAGTTCATAGGTTGCCTCATGAGTTTTACTCATTAAAGCTCCATCAGCTGTTGCATCAACCATAGACCTGTTTGTAGCTCCTAGACCATTGTAGAATGTTTGCACTTGAAGCCATGCTAGAAAGTCATGATGAGGACACCTTTGCAATAAATCTTTGTACCTCTCCCATGCTTCATATAATGATTCACCCTCAAATTGGATGAACGTGGTGATATCATTCCTTAACTTTGCTATCTTTGTAGGAGGGAAATATTTTGCTAAAAATTTTTGTGCCAACTCCTCCCATGTAGTAATGAGGCCAGGTGGCAAAGAATTCAACCAAACTTTTGCTTTATCCCTAAGTGAGAAGGGAAAAAGCCTTAGTCGAATTGCATCATTTGTCACTCCATTATGTTTAAAAGTATCACAAATTTCCAAGAAATTTGCAATATGGACATTAGGATCCTCTTGTGATAGCCCCCCGAACTAGACAGTCTGCTGTATCATCTGAATGATGGCCGGCGTGATCTCAAAATTATTGGCTTGTATGGTTGGCCTCCTTATGCTCGATGTAGCTCCATTTACCAAGGGCGTAGCATAATCTCTTAACACCTTTTGCTCTTGATCAGCCATGTTAGATAGTGATGTGTTGGCCTCTTTATTCTTTTCTTTCTTGAGCTGACGTAAGGTTCTTTCAATTTCAAGATCAAAGAGTGTCTTCTCTAATTTAAATCAGGGCATGCACTTCTAATTCCTGAAAAGAAAGAAAACAAACTTAGATGCACCTAATTTATTTAATTATTTTGAATAAATAAAATAAAATTCAAAGTAGTAAATATCTAGCTAGTATCAATATCAATAACAAACAGTTAATCCCTGGTAACGGCGCCGAAAACTTGTTCGCGAAAAATAATCTGCAAGCGCATAGAATTGTAATAAGTAGTAAAGTGTTTTTAGAAAACGAATGTTGAACCCACATAGATTAACTATGTTATTGAATACCGAAATTTACTAAATTAATTACTATTTGGAAAATCGAAAATAAAATGGACGTTCAACTATCTAAATTAAATTAAACTATTTAATAAAGATAAATATAGTAAAGCGTAAAAGTCTAAAAGTGTAAAGAAAAAAATATGATAAGAATGGATTTAGAGCGATTGATTTCACCTAACAAATCCCCACACAATTTATTATTCCTAATTATTAAATTCTAATGATATCCCGTTGATGATTAAAAATTCCTTAAGTATTCAATATCTTTTCTCGAATAATATCAAAAATGTCTTCAACTAACAATTCCACATCTCTATGTGAATTTAATTAATTGGAGACTCATTATGTACTTTGAATTTTCTTGAAAAATCACACTAATCGCGGTAAAGCATCTCTACTTTCGCTCAACTAATGGTGTTTAATTCTAGAACTAAAATAACAAATCACTTTCGGTTTCATTGTCATTCAATTGATCAAACAATAATTCATAAAAAAATATTAAGCATTAAGAATAAGAATTAAACACTCAGTCATGGAAATATTAAAAATAAAAAAACTCAGAAAATAAACTGTGTGTTCATTGCTAGACTACATCAACGCTCTAGAAAATAAAATTTAGTTCATAATAAAATTGAAAAGAAAACAAATAAAACTTGTGTCTTTCATCTGAATTGGTTGATCAACATGAAGCTCTCGCCCTTGTCCTCAGATCCTCCTCTTCAAAAAGACTCCCACAAGCAAATTCTTTTATGCGGCGTCCCCTTTTCCTCTTGGGTTTCTCCTTTCTCTTTTTTCCTTAAAGAGCCTTTAAATAGGTCAAGGAATCCTATTCCCGTTTGGAGAAAATCCCAGATTTTTAGGCTTCAGTTAACCGACAATTTTGGCCCATTTAATTTCATAATTCGGACTTTTGGTAAACTACAAAGTTGTAGCCCTTTAAGTTAACTTTCCAGCCCAATTTGAATCATCTCGATTGGATATCTGACTTGAAAGTTATGCCAAAAATACTAACTGATATGCAGGTTGGAATCCTAATCCAAATTAGACTTGGATTTGGTGCAAATTTCCTTTGATTACTTACTCCAGTTAGACTTAAATTTAATTGGGTTGGTCTTCTCTTGAATTCATGCCTGATTAGATGTAAGTTGACTTGATTCAATTGGCCTAGCCTCACTTTGCATGTAAAACCCTTATAAATTAATCTGAAATCTTCTCATTCCTTCAAAGCACAAATGAATAGATAAATATAAATAAAAATCAAATCAAATCAAAAGAAATAAAGGAAAACTAACCATTTTAATAAATAAGAAGATAATAAAAATCATGTAAAAATTACACTTATCATATTTACTGCATATATTCACATGGCCTTCTTTTCTTTTCTTTTTTACTTTTTTTTTTACTCTCCCCTTACGATAAATGAGTTGTCCTGTAAAAGTCACTTTCCTTCTTTTACTCTCTCATCAATATATGTCCCACACACATTCCAATACTGTCAAAGTAAGCTCTACAAGCTTTAGGAGGTGAAGACAAGACATTGAAAAAGAAGAAACGCTCTCACTAATACTCCACCAACCCCACTTTTTTCAAACTCCCATTTCTCCTTTCTTATCTCTTTTGGTTTTAAACGGTGCTCTTGAAGTCTCTCAAATTCTCAGAGTCTCTCATGTTTCTCAAGTTTGCTGCAAATTTCAAAATAAAAAATTTCAATTAGTTGAAGCTGCTAAGGCAATCCTTGATCCAACTAAAAAATAATCAAGTATCACATTTCAATTTTTAGTTCTTTACCTCATTTTATCTTTCTCTCTCTCTCTCTCTCTCTTCTTGAAGTTTTTGCATCTTCAGTCTTGGATCATCATTCTTATAGTTTTTCATGGTGTATTTGAGAAAAAAAAAAAGCTTTATTTTTTTTTGTCTTTTTGCTACAAAATTTTCAGTTTTTACTCATAATTGGATTGGATTAATATCTGATTCCTGGTTGAAGCAGTGAACCGGCTAGTCCGGTTTTTAAGACATAGACTAGAAGTCTCCACTTTCATGATCAAGATAAACCATCTTAATGAAATGTTATAGTATTCATAGATGAAATGCTCAATTTCATCACCGACTATCAACTAAGATTTTGAGTTTACAAAGAACTTATGATTTATATCTTCTTTGACTAAATCACATACAATGTATCTCAAAAATTATATGATAATATTTAAATATTCACGTTATTATTATTTTAGATGAAAAAACAACATTTATTATTTTAATACATGATGCTGTACAAAATGTCAAACACAACATGATACAATAGGATTTTAGAGAACTAATCCTAACACTTTTCTCTCCTAATATCTCTCCTACTTAAAGGGCCAAGACCTCACAATTACACCACCTCAAGAAAATTGTTCTCTGAGTGTGCCAGCCTCTTGGTATCTCACTAAGGAACAAACACAATTTTCTGTTCCTCTCTAAGTCTTTAAGGGTATCACTCAAATATTCCTCCTCTTTTCTTCATTTCTCACTTTCCAATCTCCAATTTTCTCAAGAAAATGATCTTGATCTCTTTCTATGTACACCAGTATTAGTAGTATTTAACAAAACATGTCCCTGGGTCTCTATGAGATAAAATATTTTGGCTGCAAAGCATGTAATATTAACACTGTCCTAACTCCATAAAAAAGTAAAAATAAACAAAAAGAAAGTGTTCCCAACTCCGTTTTCATTTTTTGACATTAATTTGTACATTTTTCTTTGCGATATGGTTTATTTTTTCAATAATTCATATTATGGTTTGTTCTTAGATTCGATATATAATATGCATATACACACACACACACACACACATATATATATATATATATATATATATCATGTTTACTAAGAAATATGTTGTGGTTGGCTATGATTTATATTATACGAAGTTTCATACCAGCTATAACTCCCTCTCTCTCCCTCTCTCTCTCTCTCTCTCTCTCTGTGTAAATAGTTGGGTTTGGTTCATTTCAAATATTATTGGGCATTAATATAGATCTTACTCCTAATATATCAAGGAAATCAGTATTTTATATTCAAGTTCACAATTCCCTTAAGATTGAGAGTTTATGTTTTTAGTTGACAATTGTTAATAAAATAATTAATCTCATGGCAGTCTTGTCAATACGTTTTATATACTTAAGACACTTCAACATATCAATTAGAAGCATGGTTTTAAAAACCAATACAGCAAAAGAACTGGAAAAAAATTGGTTATCAGTTTTCTCGTTGCATTGGGGTCCAACCGGTGGTTGAATTAGTGATGTCATAAATAATTTAATTATTAATTTAAAATAAAAAAAGTATTTTTTAATTTTTTAACTAAGAATATTCAAGTTAAACATATATAAAATTAAAAAAATAATGTGAATTTAATTTTCGTGTATTAAATTTAGGAAATGAAAATAACAAAACCCACTACCCCTATATAAAAGTTTATAACTGTTAAGAATGAAATTAACAATATATAATATATATTTATTATATATATATTTAATACTTATATATTTACTGAGTATTGAGAAGGCCTTTTCTTTTCTTTTCTTTTTTTACCCTTCCCTTACGTTAAATGAGTTGTCCCGTAAAAGTCACTTTGCTTCTTTTACTATCTCATCAATATATGTGCCACAAAGATTCCAATATTGTCAAAGTAAGTTCTACGAGCTCTAGGAGGTGAAGACAAGACATTGAAAAAGAAAAAAGAAACACCCTCGTTAATACTACACCTACCCCACTTTTTTCAAATTCTCATTTCTCATTTCTTATCTCTTTTGGTTTTAAACGGTGCTCTTGAAGTCTCTCAAACTCTCAGAGTCTCCCATGTTTCCCAAGTTTGCTGCAAACTTCCAAAATAAAAAGTTTCAATAAGTTGAAGTTGCTAAGGTAATCCTCGATCTAGCTAAAAAATAATCAAGTATTGGGTCATTTTATCTTTAATTCTTTACCTCATTTTATCTTTCTCTCTCTCTCTCTCTCTCTCTTCTTGAACTTTTTCATTTTCAGTCTTGGATCATCATTCTTATAGTTTTTCATGGTGTATTTGAGAAAAAAAAATGCTTTATTTTTTTTTGTCTTTTTGCTACAAAATGTATCAGTTTCAGCTTATTCTACAAAACCGGCTCAACCATACGTGTTTTTCGGTTTTTACGGTTAACTGGCCGGTTCCCGTTAATTCCAGTTTTTTATTATTTTTTAGATTTTAGTCATAACCAAATCGGATCAATATCCAATTCCCAGTTGAACCAATCAAATCGGCCGGTTCAGTTCGATTTTTAAAACATAGACTAGAAGTATCCACTTTCATGATTAGGATAAACCATTTTAATGACATATTATAATATTCACGAATAAAATGCTCAATTTCATCATCAACTATGAATTAAGATATTGAGTTAACAAAAAACTTGTGATTCTTTGACTAAATCACATGTAATGTATTTCAAAAACTATATGATAATATATATCTAAATATTTATGTTACCATTACTTTAGATAATAAAACAATTTTGTTATTTTAATACATGATGCTGTACAAAATGTCAAACACGTGATACAGAAGGATTTTAGAAAACTAATCTCAACACTTTTCTCTTCTAATATCTCTCCTACTTAAAGGGCCAAGACCTCACAATTACACCACCCCAAGAAAATTGTTCTCTGAGTGTGCCAGCCTCTTGGTATATCACTAAGGAACAAACACAAAATTTTCTGTTCCTCTCTGAGTCTTTAAGGGTATCACTCAAATATTCCTCCTCTTTTCTTCATTTCTCACTTTCCAATCTCCAATTTTCTCAAGAAAATGATCTTGATCTCTTTCTATGTAGACCAGTATTAGTAGTATTTAAGAAAACATGTCCCTGGGTCTCTATGAGATAAAATATTTTGGCTGCAAAGCATGTAATATTAACGCTGTCCTAACTCCATAAAAAAATAAAAATAAACAAAAAGAAAGTGTTCCCAACTCCGTTTTCATTTTTTGACATTAATTTGTACATTTTTCTTTGCGATATAGTTTATTTTTTCGATAATTTATATTATGGTTTGTTCTTAGATTCGATATATAATATGCACATATATATATATATATATATATATCATGTTTACTAAGAAATATGTTGTGGTTGGCTATGATTTATATTATACGAAGTTTCATACCAGCTATAACTCTCTCTCTGTGTAAATAGTTGGGTTTGGTTCATTTCAAATATTATTGGGCTAATGATCATATCAATTTGTCTCATGACTGTAGGATTTGTATTTGTTACATATTTAGAGGATGTGGAAGTTGAAGATAGCCGAAGGAGGGCCCGAGCTGGTGAGTCTAAACAATTTCATTGGGCGGCAACACTGGGAATTCGACCCTGATGCCGGTACTCCAGAAGAGCGTGCTGAAGTTGAAAGGATGCGTGAGGAGTTTAAGAAAAACCGGTTTCATAAGAAACAAAGTGCTGATCTTTTGATGAGGATGCAGGTAACTATGTCTAAATATGTGTGAATATATATATATATGTGTGTGTGTGTGTGTGTGTCTATTCTCTCATATATTTTCTGAGAATATCATGTTGAACATTTCATCATGTTCATTAGTCTACAAGCATCATAAACTAGTCAACCAGCCATATAGAGTAGACCACTGGCTTTTGATCCTTTCTATGAATCTATCCCCTGTTTTCTTATTCAATGTAAGAATATTATTGATGTGCTTTTCGACTCGTTTAAGTTTGGTGCAGGGATACACACAACATGTGTGAGACAAATCTCACGTTTGGCTTTGTTAACGAGTATTTTTGTGCACCAGTTGAATATATTTTAAAAGGGTTTCATCTGTATTGAAAAGTAAAAAAAATTAATAAACAAATGTCCCTTAAACTGAAAATAAACAAAGGGTCTCATCTGTAAATAGCAAACTTTTCGAAACATAACGCTTGTGATCGAATTTGTTGTTTCATATTTTAATTTGCATGGGTCCTCAACATAAAAGGTATCTTTTTATTCAACATATTTTTACACCTTTTAGACGGCATGCAAGTTAAAATGTCAATTAAGGTTAGCAGACATTTCTGTCTTTGCTATTTGGAGTTCAAATTTACAACCAAATAAAATCTAGTATCACAAATTATTTCAACTGGACATCTCTAACTTTTTGATATTGCAAACTCACAGCTTAGAAAGGAGAACCCATGTGGGCCTATTCCACCACCAGTCCAAGCGAAAGAAACAGAGGTGATAACAGAGGAAGCAGTGATAACTACTCTGAAAAGAGCACTGAGCTTTTTTTCATCCATTCAAGCCCATGATGGCCACTGGCCAGTTGAATCTGCTGGGCCTCTGTATTTCCTTCAACCCATGGTATGTATTTTCAAACCATTTGTTTCTAAAAAACATTCTCTCTCTCTCTCTCTCTCTCTCTCTCTCTCTCTCTCTATACCTTTGCTTAAGAAAATAAAATTGTTGTCAAAATTGTAATACTTCCTGAATATGTTCATTCCATAAGGCCAATCAGATTGCTACAATTTCTTAAATTATTAAAAAAAAACAAAAAAGGCCCATCAGATTGGTACAATTTATTGCATATACTTTTTGACTTTTTGAATTCAAGCTCTTAAACGCACAACCAAACGTGTGTGTGTATATATATTGTATTTATGACTTACTAAATTGGGATGGTTGAAAAAATTAACCCAGTGACTTTTTTTGTTATATTTAACTCAACTTCAAATTATTGCCATGCAGGTAATGGCATTGTACATCACGGGAGGTCTCAATGCTGTGCTTTCACCAGCCCACCAGAAGGAAATAATTCGATACTTGTATAATCACCAGGTAATATTTTGTTGTAATTGAAAATAACTTTGTTTTCAAATAACTTAAGAGTTCCAAAGGATCAATATAAATTTGAGAGTGGAATAAAAGGTCAAAGGGAATGGCATCCCTTATTAATAGAAGGGAAATCACATTTTTATCCCCCTATTTAATTAGAATATATATATATATATATATATATATATTAATAGAATAGTTGTCCTCTAAAGCATTACGCGAAAATCACGAAACATATATAAAATCATATAATTCAATAAATTATTTAAACAAGTCACATTATTATTAACTAAAATAAAATAGATCATCTGACATCACATAATTATAGGAAAGAATTCTTTAGAGATGAGGGAGACTAAAAATACACCTAAAGTTTGGACATCCACTTACCAAAAAAGGCTCTGGACATTCTCATTAGCCCCAAAAAAAAAAAAAATAAATAAATAAATAAAAGAAATATACACCTAAGTCTTTTGAGTTCCACCTAGTGAATTGGGGGGATTTTTCTCCAATATGATTTGGAAGAAAATTCTGTCTACTTTCTTTATAAACTCATGACACGGTGTTAGTAGATATTTAGCGAGCAACAAGCCTAAGAATTTGAAAACTTTGCATAATTTTAACCTATACATGTCCGTTTGTTTGTTGGATAGAATGAAGACGGAGGTTGGGGCTTCCATATTGAAGGTCATAGTACAATGTTTGGCACAGCTTTGAGCTACATTGCCTTAAGGCTACTTGGTGAGGGACCTGAAGATGGTGAAGACATGGCTATGGCTAGAGGACGGGAATGGATCCTTGACCATGGTAGTATAGTAGCAATTCCAACATGGGGAAAGTTTTGGGTCACGGTATGACCAATTGATCCCATTAGCCAATGTAGCTTTGGTTAATGTTATACTACTTAATAACTTTTTATTCAAGTAATATGTTTAAAATTTCACTATTTGATTATATGTTCTTTATATTCTTAACATGTACTGTCAAATTTCTTATCAACCAAATGTTATTTTTTCTGTAAGTAAACGTGAAATGCCTCCTCTTTTGTACAGGTACTAGGAGTATATGAGTGGTCAGGTTGCAATCCACTGCCCCCAGAATTCTGGATTCTTCCTAATTTCATCCCTATGCATCCAGGTTCTTGTAACTCACATATTTTTGTTGAAAAGCACACTTTTTAAGATGCATATCACTCAAAAACTTTATGTAGCAATTAGCAAAGTAAATGTATCTAATCGTCACGACCTTCATTTGTACGAAATACAGGGAAAATGTTATCCTACTGTCGCTTGGCTTACTTGCCAATGTCTTATTTATATGGGAAGAGATTTGTCAGTCCAATCACTGGCTTGATTCAATCACTGAGACAAGAGTTATACAATGAGCCTTACCATCAAATTAACTGGAATCAGGCTAGGTGTACAGTTGCTAAGGTTATTTGAAGTCTTTTTGCATTTCTTGTCCATGTTAGAAAAATCAATATCATATCCTGCTTATTAGCAATTTTCACAAAATTGATGCCTACATAAAACTTACATAATGTGATAATTTAGGAGGATCTGTACTATCCGCAACCCCTCATACAAGATATGCTATGGGATTTTCTTCACCATGTAGCCGAGCCTATCCTGACACGTTGGCCTTTTTCAAAGTTGAGAGAGAAGGCAATAAAAGCTACAATTGGTCATCTACATTATGAGGATGAGAACAGCAGATACCTTTGCATTGGAAGCATAATAAAGGTCAATACTTGTGTTGCAGTTCAATTCAAATGAAAGAAATATAAAATCAAAGTATTTGGTGTGTCATCATTGAACTAAATTTGTCGAGGTTACTTGCGTTATAGAATTTATGTTTGCTTGCCCATTGGGTTGAAGATCCAAATTCAAAGGCATACAAGCTTCATCTAGCCAGACTTCCAGACAACTATTGGGTTGCAGAAGATGGCTTAAAAGTTCAGGTAATATGACCATTCCCTTGTGTCTTTTGGTTACTTGACTTTTCTAGAAAAAGCAAAAAAACATAATTAGCACATCCATAATCATGTGAGAATGTTGGTGCAATCACATATACTAAAAAGCATTTACTTATGATGCTTGATTTATGGGATGCAGAGTTTTGGTAGTCAGATGTGGGATGCCGCTTTGGCTATTCAAGCAATTCTCTCTTGTAATCTAAATGAAGAGTGTGGGTCAACACTCAAGAAATCACATGAGTTTGTCAAGGCTTCACAGGTCAGAATATATATCAAATACTCCTTACGTGATTTTATGAAAGATAATGCTTAACCTAATCATGTTATTTTCTAGGTCCGAGAAAACCCTTCTGGTGACTTCAAAGCTATGTACCGACACATTAGCAAAGGAGCATGGACTTTCTCAATGCATGACCAGGGTTGGCAAGTCTCTGATTGCACAGCAGAAGGGCTAAAGGTAATGCCAACTCTAATACATTTATGATTTATGAAAACTCTGATTTGTGGTAAAACAAAAGAGCTTGTTCAGACCCCCAATTAAAAATTATGGCTAGATTGCTTTTACTCTACTTAGACTAAGTGCGAAACAAGAGTAAATGAGCGCAATGAACCGATAATACTACCCTAAGCCATATTCATCCATTATCAACAAAAAAATGAAAGATTAGAGTAGGGAAGATGTTAGGACATATGTGAATCATGTTAGGAACATATGTCAATGTAGAATTGGCTAATCTTTTGACAAAACACATTTTACTTGTAATTGGGTAGATTTAAGATGTGTTTAATACTTCAAGGAGCAAGGTTTCAAGTCCAAGTATTAAAGCCATGCAAATCTGTCCAAGAATCAAGTGAAAAAGTGCTAGATTTTAAAGCTCAACAACTAGCTTGACAAATAGAATCTACCATTGTTATTGATATCATTCCGTTCCGGCTAGAACGGCCGGAATTTTTCGTACCAATATGCAAACCGGTACCAGAATACCCCACGTTCCACCTCAGGTCAGATTTCGGGCCGTTTCGGGCCATTCCGGTCATTCCGGACAATTTCGGCCAATTTCAGCCAAGATGTAAACTCCGGCCGGTACAGGATTTGGCCTGTTATTAAAAAAAGAAAAAAAAAAGAAAAAAAAAAAAGAAAGAAGAGTAAAGGTCCTGCGTGAATGAACCCAGCGTCCCAGCCCACTTCTTCATCTTCTTCTTATTCTTTATCTTCTTTTTCTCTGTTTTGTATCCATTAGTTTTTTTTTTTTTTTTTTGATAAACTTCAATAGCATTAAACTTTAAAAGAAACAAAGGGTGGGCAATCCGCCTTACAAACAAACTCTATAACTGGCGGAATATAACCAGAACTAAAAGAAAAGGATCAAAGGGAGGTTAAAGCAAATTTAGCAACCTCATGAGTTGCTGCATTACATAACCTCCTAACCCAACATAACTTAACAAAAGGAAAACAAGCAGAAAAATGAAAGATGTTGCTGATATAGGTACTAATATTCCAGTCTGGGGTGGAGGTAGGTGAAGATGGGGGTCAAGACAGGCCTCAGCGTCTCCTTCAAAGATTACTTGAAGCCACTGCTCTCGACTAGCTAGCTCAACTGACTGGTCTTTTGTTCTTTTATTTTCTACTGTCTTGAGTGTCTTTGTGTCTTTTTTTTTCTATTGCCTTAGAGTCTTTCGCTAATTTCAAATTTCAACTTTTCTGAGCCCATCACATGAGTGAATTTGGAAATGACAAAAAAAGTTAAAAAAATTCAAAAGCAAATGTCAGTTAGAGGTATAATTTTTATTTTCCTCACTGTGTACAATAGTTTATAACTTTATATTAATATTAATTTATTTTTAAAAAACATATTATTATTAAAAAAATGTTATATTGGTAACATTTTCACAATACTTACACAATAAATTGTATATAATAGGTTGTATACTTGTGTTTTCATATATATATATATATATATATATATATTTAGGAACTCGAAACACCCTGAAATGATACGCCGAAATAGGCCAGTACTGAAATATTCCGTATCATTGAACAAACCGAAACGGGCTCCAAAACAGAATTAATAACATTGGAATCTATCAAGGTTTAAAAAGCTGTGTAAGCCCGATGCTCAATAGATAGCTTGATAGATAAGCTGTCTATCAAGATTTACAAAAATCAAATTTTCAATTTTGATTTCACTCCAATCCGTGTATATTTGTTTAAACTTTCTTTTCTCACAACTCAAAACATATATAAGGATTATTTTAAGAGCCGTCACAATTAATGCAACTGAATGCAAAAATTTTTCACAAGCATATTGTGATCAGAAACATATGCCCTAGTTCATATTTTTCTTGAAGAAGCTACTGCATTTGTACGCTATGGGGTTTTGTAATCAAAGAATTTCTTGTTTTTCATCATGTGGATGAACTAAAGAATTTTGCAGCCAACATTATTCTCAAGTTGGTGGTTAGTTATGTACTTGGATTTGTGCATTGATTGGTTAGTCACATATTAGGAGTCGTGCATTGAAAATGAGAGATTGTCACTACAAAACAAGTTCGATTAGGTATTGGGGTAAGGGTTCAACTGTAGTTTGGTATAAGATATTAAGATTCCTTTACTTGTAATCGTTTTTTTTTTTTTTTTTTTTTTTTTTTTTTTTTTTTTTATAATAGTAGATTCTTGAGAGTGGTGACCTTAAAATCACCTGGTGAGGTTTTGCTTTAGAGGTTTTCCCCATTCATAAACAAATCACCGTGTCAACTTTATTTTTCGCTGCATGTTAACTTAGTAGGTGATTTGTTTGTGCTACCATGCATATTGTATGTTAATTGAATTAATTAATTAACTTGGCTAATTAATTAGTTAATTTATCATAAGGGGTCAATACATTCTTGGCCTATCAAGTGCTATCAAAGCAGGCACACTCTGATTAGGGTTAATCTTTACTATATGATCCATTGACCCTTGTTGTCATGGATAGAAGACAATCATTGATTATACCTCATTTATTTGATAACACTAATTATGCATATACTGGAAAGTACGCATGAGAGTTTTCTTGTAGTCATTATGTTAGGACATATGTATTTCACATGTTAAGAACATATGTCATGATTTTATGTAATTAGTTTATCTTTTGACAAAACGCATTTTACTTGTATTTAGGTAGACCTAGGATGTGTTTAAATACTTTAAGAAACCATGTTTCAAGATCAAGTGTTGGAACCTTTAAGTCTATCCAAGAAAACAAGTTGATAGTGCAAATTCATTAAAACTCGACAGCTGCATTTATCGAGCTTAAGTAAGCTGTTCAAAGTCTGATGTGCTCGACAGCTGCTCCACACCTCCTATCTATCGAGGTTTAAGAATTTTAGAATTCAAATATGATTTTCTTGGGATCCATGAATATGTCTTTGGGCCTTCTTTTCTCCTAACCCTAGACATATAAAATGATTGTTTTAAGGACCGTCAAACTATACACAAGTTGCAAAAATATTGAGCAAACTCTCTTCATGCAAATTGTGACCGGAGACAAAGTTCTTACCCTAGTTCATCTCTTTCTCTTGAATAAGTTGCTGTGTATTTGCACCGTAGGGTTTTGTGACCAAGCATCTTCTTGATCTTCATCGTGTGGGTGAATTGAAGAACTTTGCAGCCGACAATTTTCTTAGTTGGTGATTGAAGTCACATACTGGGATCCGTGCAATTGGTTAGTCATGTACTTGGGAGTCGTGCATCAGAAAGGGAACTGTCACTACAGAACAAGTCCAATTGGGTATTGGGGTAAGGGTTCAACTGTAAGTTGGTAAGGTACTTAGGATTCCTTTACTTATATCCACTTGTTGTGATAATAGTAGAGTTTCGGGAGTGGTGACCTGAAAATCATTCGGTGGGGTTTTTGCCGTTAGGTTTTCTCTATTCGTAAACAAATCACCGTGTTATTTATTTTCTGCTGCATAATTAGTTTATTGGTGATTTGTTTGTGCTACCACGCGTATGCATGATAAATTGATTAATTAATAACTTGGCTAATTAATTAATTTCTATCACAATGGGTCATTCAGTTTGTGGCTTATCACATTCGATGAAAAAGTGTAGCAAGCTGTGGAGATAGGTTGGACCAAGCCAAAGGAAGTGCCGGCCTTTTGGGATGATGCTAATATCAAGGCGGCTAATTTAAACAGCAGGGCATTCAATGCTTTATTTAGTGTGGTCACGAATGAGAGGTTCAAGAAGATATCCTCTACTGAAACTACAAAGGAGGCATGGACCATCCTCCAAATAACCTATGAAGGAACCAAGGCTATCAAGGATTCAAAGCTTTAGAGGTTTGCCACTAGATTTGAAGAGATCAAAATGGAGGAGGATGAGTCATTCAATGAGTTCTATGCCAAGCTCGAGGACATAGTGAACTCAGCCTTTAATTTTGGGTAACCATTTTCGAACCTAAGATTGTTAGAAAGGTTCTTAGATCTCTACCTGAGAGATTTCATGCCAAGATCACCGCGATTGAAGAATCAAAGGATATTGATAAAATTCCTTTGACATAGCTAGTTGGCAATCTACAAACCTATGAGTTGGATTTGATAGGATTGGAAAATCTAGTAAGGGCAAGAACGTGGCACTAAAGGCCAAGAGTAGTGACACAAATGAGTCTTCAAATGATGAATATTCTAAAATTAAATCCTACATCACAAGGCAATTCAAAAATTTTATGAAGAATGCCAATACAAGAGGATTTGATAAATACTGCAAGCAATCCAGTTCATCTCAGTTCAAGAACCAAGACAAAGGAAAGAAGGATGCTAAGAAAGGCGTTCAGTACACTATTCCATCTAGACCTAAGTGTTTCGGATGTCAAGGCTTTAAAGAAATGAAACAAGATTGCCCAATGTATCTCAAGACCATCGGGAAAAGTAAGGCCCTTGCTGCTACCTTGAGTGACACCGAGCCTGAGGATGATGGAATCCTAAATGCCTTCACTGCCAATGTGAATCCTATTGAGGGGATCGATAAAGAAGTGGATAAAGAAGAGGACTTGGGTGAGTCTAAGTTTGTGAAGATGGATGAATACTGCAAGCAATCTAGTTCATCTCAATTCAAGAACCAAGACAGAGGAAAGAAGGATGCTAAGAAAGGCGTTCAGTACACTGTTCCATCTAGACCTAAGTGTTTCAGATGTCAAGGCTTTAAAGAAATGAAACAAGAGTGCCCAATGTATCTCAAGACCATCGGGAAAAGCAAGGCCCTTGTTGCTACCTTGAGTGACACTGAGCCTGAGGATGATGGAATCCTAAATGCCTTCACTGCCACTGTGAATCCTATTGAGGGGATCGATAAAGAAGTGGAAAAAGAAGAGGACTTGGGTGAGTCTAAGTTTGTGAAGATGGATGAATAGGATGACATTCACACTTCCTATGCAAAATTGTATAAGGTCTCGGAAAAGCATAAGAAATTGTATAAGTTAGCCACCAAGAAGCTTAGTGATGTGGAGCTTGAACGAGAAGAAATTTCTACAAAGTTTGATTAAGCTAATCAGACTATTGGAGCACTGCAGTTTGAAAACAATTTCTTGGCGAAAAGACCAAGAAGCTTGAGGTAGAGCTGTTCCAAGTCAGAACTCGGTTGGAGAGGACTTCAAGTGCAAAGCTTGATGAGGGTCTTAGCTTCTAAAAATTTGCTTCTTATCGAACTGGTTTAGGGTATGATTTATCTTCTCCTAATATTACTTCTACTAGTACTATTGTTTTTGTTTCACTTGCTAATAATGTTGAATCTAAGAACAATGATATGAAAACTGTTTTAGCTAGTGAGAACATAGATAAGGGTAAATCTATCTTAGGAGCACCCCCTAAGTTTGATAAGAAAGAGATTAAAAACCCTAGGGCTAAGAAGGTCAATACTCAAAAGTCTAAACAGAAGAAATAGCATCTCTGCCATCATTGTGGAACAACTGGACATACTCGACCAAATTGTTATAAGTGGTTAGCCACTCAACAGAGCAACATCATGATCTTATTGGGAAACCAGAATCAGTTTTCATCCTCTTTTACTCCTCTTGGAGATCTTCTCAAAGTCCTCATGTTCCTTTCAAACTTGAATAGTTTCAATTCTTCTCCCTCACTGCTAGATCAAGGGTTCGTCAAACGAAAAGATTCTTTCAAGGTGTAGAAGGAAAAAGGCTCTAAGTGATTTTGTCTTTTTTTTTCTCTCTCTCCCCCTTTCTTGTTTTTGAGTATGCATTACTTGTGTGTTTTTCTTTCTTTTTTTGAGTCAGTCTAGTTTTATACTTTACTTTATTTAACATGTTTTTTTTGGTTTATTTTCAGTTTTGGTTTTTTTTTTTTTCATAAAAATAAAAAAAAAATGAAAAATAAGAAAAATACAAAAACAGTGTGTGTTTTGTGAACATTAGTACTTGTGTATCTTGGATGGCCATTGAAATAAAGTTTTCTAAACTTTGTGTCTTTTGTAGCTTAGATAAGCATCACTATGCACAATTAAGCAAGTGAGCTTTTTGGTTCGTGCTTGTGATGAGTAAGATTAACTAATCTCTTGTACTTAACACTAGTATCACTCTTTTTGACAGGAATGACTAAAAAATCCTAAAAGAAATGCATAAATAACTATCTCACCACTATTGCCCGCCAATCATGAAATGATATCTATATACTTCGACATAGCAAAAGTGCAATGACAAAAGCTTTATATAATTGAGTATTTCTTTTCTCTCTCTTATATGCCCATGCATGATATAATCAACAAAATAAAATATGCAAAGAAAAATAAAAGCAAAAAGAATCAAAATGCTTTATATATGATTGCAAGTGTGTCTTCTAGGAGATGTACGAATTGTAGGATGTACCTCGAAGATGATAGTCCCTATCAAGCAGTTATGATTGTGTGCAAGTTAAAATGATTCTCTCATATCACAAATCGTCATAACATGCAGACACTTATTCAATCTTGCGATGTTTTTCACACACAACACGCAATATTCTTTGCTTCTCCTGATACATGTGCAGGTACAATGTGATTTGGCCATCACAAAGAATACATGTGTTAATGTATGCTCACTAAACTGTCTTGACTTGTTTTTGAAATATAAAATTGGTTAGACTTGTTGTGTGTGTGTGTGTGTGTGTGTGTGTGTTTTGGATCTAAATGCTTGACATTTTTCTTGTTGAGAGATGATTTTGAGAACTTAAAATGTTGGTTGGATCTTTAGTTGAGTACCATGTTTGATTGTATTCATGTTTTTATTTTTCTCTTCTTTGAAAAACTGTTTTTAAGCAATCTTGACAGCTTCTTGATACCTCTTAATAGCTAGGTTATCTATCGAGCCTCTTGATCTTCCTTTCTTGACAGCTGTTATCGCAATTTCGATCCATCGAAGTTTTTGAGAATTTGTCTCAATTGCTTCTCGACAGCTTCTCTATCCATCGAGGAAGTTTTTGTATGCTTGATAGATGCTTGATAGCTTCTCGATCCATCGAGGTCACTTTGCTATGGACACCTCTTAATAGCTCTCTAATAGCTCCGTCTGGCAAAAATTTAAAGCTCGACACCTCTCGATCTATCGAGCTTCGTGTTTTTCTATATATAGCATCAACGCGATTTTTTTTTTTTCATTTCTAACCGATCTCTCTCGATACTTTTTGACTCCTCACCTCCCCAATCTCACTTCTCTTACTCCAAACCTCTTCCCCACTCATTTTTTGGCCTAGATTGCTCTTCCTTCATTGGTAAGATCTTGTTTTCCCTCTTTTACATGCATTTTAGTTTTTTTTTTTTTTTGGGAAAAATTTGAGGTTTTTCAAAATTGATGTGGTTTTTGCAAAATTTTTTGGCTGGGTTTTTTTAAAATGATCTTATATGCTCATCCATTGCATCACATTTTCATTTTAACGATGATTCATGCATTTTAGATGTGTGCTTATTATGTTGAAATGATGTGTGCTGGTAGGATTGGATTTGGCTGAGCCCATGATGATTTTACTTTTGCATGTCACATGTTCATGCATTTTTCATGCATACGTACATTTTTTTTTTCTTTTTGATATTAAATGTGTAGGTACTTTTCAGTTTTTCCCTCCTTCTCTCTTTCTTTTGATTAGTTGCTCTATGGCACCTAAACGTAAGTCTGCTCCGTCCCGGAACCCTCTTCGTTCTGGGGCATCTTCTTCTTCTTCCCTTATTGATTCTACCCCCTCTCATGTTAGGTTTCGTGATGATAAAGCCTGTAAGAAATTTTTAGAGAACTTTCCTTGATGCGGCATTCATTTGGAATGCCTACTCATCCTATCAGACTTTTCCAATACTGACCTTCCCACTGTCATCTATAGTATGGGTTGGAAGTCACTTTGTGGCATCCCGGTCACTTGTCTCTCTGTAATCATACAAGAGTTTTACTCCAATATGCACGGATTTGATTATTCTATACCTTATTTTATCACCGCGTTCGAGGTACGCGCATTGTAGTCACTCTAGATCTTATATCCGAGTTGCTATACGTACCGAGGGTAGAGTTTGCTGACTACCCCGGCTATGATCATCTTAGGACTGTGTCCAAAGACGAACTCTCGTCTCTCTTCTATGAGACACCTTCCTTTAGGGGTGACCATCAAAACACCCTTTGCTTGAGTTTTGCAAAAGGTTTGAGATTCCTTAACATGGTGATGACATTTGTTTTCCATCCTTTATCTCACAATAACTCCATTACGGAGCGTAGTGCTCGATTTTTGTTATCCCTTCTTGAGGGACTTACTACTGACTTTCCCTCTCACTTTATTCTCTCCTTTATAGATGTCTATAAGGATACGGTGACTCGTGATAAGCTTTTTTTCCCTTCGACTATCATTCTGATTCTCTTCCATTAATCTGTCTCCTATCCTAAGTCTACACACTTTCCTGTCATGTGTGTCATAGACGTAGCAACCGTTAGATGGAGTGAGGCCCAGTTTCGACCGAAGTGGTCATAAATCGAGACGGCGACTCCTCTGGCTTCTTCCTTGACACATTCAGTGATAAGTTGTGTTAGGTGAACACTCGTGTCGGCTGTGTTGCCTGATGACAGGCTCACCTTGGTGGTTTCGTGGCGTCTCCCTCCCCTTCTCTAGAGGCATCTGAGGACAAGGATGATGATAGTGACTCCGACAACAATAATGATGATGAGAATGAGGATGTTAGCTCTTCCGGTGACAACGAGATGACTGCTTGAGTTACTTGTCATTTGTCATTCATGACAAAAAAGGGAAGTAGTTTTTTAATGAGAGTAGTCATGTTCTTAGGGGGCAAGTTAGTATAAGAGATATTTTTTGTTAGGGAATTGTTTTATTTTTAAGGGATATAGTGAGGACTTATTGTATTTTTTCTTTTCTTTCCTTTTCAAATACATTGTTCTTACATTATGATATCAAACCTTGTACTCATTTTTTATGTTTATATATATTGAGGTTGTTTTTACAGTTTCACCTATCTCTTCATTTGTTGTTTCTTTTCTCTCTTTATACACATGCTTCTTAATAATTGTATGCAATCTTTTATTCATGTTTGACACTAAGATACCGGTGATGAGTTTTGTTTAAAGTGTTTCAGAAATACAGGTTGTCAAAGTCTTTGTTGCCATGAACTCTCTTTTTGCAAAGTTTTTTAAGAGTTTTTATTAAGATAGATTTTATTGTATTCAACAAGAGAGAATGAGTTGAGTGATTTATGACTTCTCTCATATGTTCATTTATTTGTTATGATTTTTTCACAGATTGCCAAAAGGGGATATTGTTAGAACATATGTGAATCATGTTAGGACCACATGTTAATGTAAAATTAGCTAATCCTTTGACAAAATGCCCTTTACTTGTAATTGGGTAGATCTAGGGTGTGTTTAATACTTTAACGAACAAGGTTTCAAGTCCAAGTGTTAAAATCATGCAAATCTGTCCAAGAATCAGGTGAAGAAGTGTTGGATTTTAAAGCTCGATAGCTACCTCAACAGATAGAATCTATTGAGGTTTAAAAGGCTATGTAAGCCCGATACTCGACAGCTATTCGATAGATAAGCTATTTATCAAGATTTACGAAAATCAGATTTTCAGTTTTGATTTCACTCCAATCCTTGTATATTTGTTTAGGCTTTCTTTTCTCACAACCTAAAACATATATAAGATTATTTAAAAGGCCATCACAACTTATGCAACTGAATGCAAAAAAATTTCACAAGCATATTGTGACCAAAGACATATGCCCTAGTTCAACTTTCTCTTGAAAAAGCTGCTGCATTTATATGCCGTAGGGTTTTGCAACCAAGGAGTTTATTGATCTTCATCATATGGATGAACTAAAGAACTTTGCAACCAACATCCTTCTTAAGTTGGTGGTTAGTCACGTACTTGGATCAGTGTATCGATTGGTTAGTCATGTACTGGGAGCCGTGCATTGGAAATGAGAGATTGTCACTACAAAACAAGTTCAATTGGGTATTGGGGTAAGGGTTCAACTGTAGATTGGTATAAGGTACTAGGATTCCTTTACTTATAACCGCTTGTTTTAATAATAGTAGATTCTCGGGAGTGATGACCTTAAAATCACCCGGTGGAGTTTTGCCTTGTAGGTTTTCCCCATTTGTAAACAAATGACCGTGCCAACTTTATTTTCTACAACATATTAACTTAGTTGATGATTTGTTTGTACTACCACGCCCATTACATGTTAATTGAATTAATTAATTAATTTGGCTAATTAATTGGTTAATTTATCATAAGGGGTCAATACATTCTTAGCCTATCAAAAGAGAGATGCAAACACAAGATAACACCGAGACATATTATTAAAGAGGAAACCGAAGAACTCGGCAAAAAACCTCTCCACAACCCTCCAAGTCGAAATCGATCCACTAGAGAATAAAGTTGGAGTACACGAATAACAAAAGACCCTTCAAACCTAGTCTACCCCATGTTTGAGCCTACTACGTTCCTGCTACCAATTGACTTCTCGAAACCTTGTCTTCTCTAGCTTTCCAGATCCCACAATTCAGCCCAATTTTATCCGGCAATAAGTAGCTCTTTCCAATGCTTCCCATAAGTATCAAAATCTCACTTTACACTCAGAATGGGTGTGATAAATTTTTGGGCTAGCAACCTCTCAAAGATCTAGAGATGGAGTGGTAGGAGTTAAGGAAAACCACAAGGAAATGTGTAGATGATTGTGGGTATAACAATTTCTAACTCTTAAGTGTATTTTCTAGGCTTTTCTCTTTGAAAAGCACTCCTTATAATTTGTGGGTAATGAAAGTATATATATATATATATATATATATATATATAATGTGGGTAAAGACTTGGTATAGGAAAACACAACTTATTGCTAAACAGAGACTTTTACAGGTCTTTCACATGTTGGCCCTTCCCGTGAGACAGTCGTGAAAATGACAACCTGGCACGATTCTTCATCTTCCAGTCATGTGCTCTACACTTGGCTTTTTCATAGGTTGCTTCTCGCAAACCAATCGCGAAATCCAGTTGTTCACCTTTTGAAGCTTAATTCTTCACCAATCTCTCACACTCATCCCTTACATTTAAACTCACATACATATAGGGAAAATGATTGAAGAAATTACAATTAAATTTGGCACGGAATAAAAACCAACACAATACAATTGGAAATCACAACTTTACAATTTATACTAACATATTCTCATGGTTCATTTCAAAGGAAATTTTTTGAATTTTGGTAAAACCTTCTATTTTTCAGGTTGCACTCTTGTTTTCACAAATGTCTCAAGACCTTGTTGGCAAAAAAATGGAGACAGACAGGTTCTATGATGCTGTGAATGTCGTTCTTTCTCTACAAGTAAGAATTCAAACTTGCAGATTCTTTTTTTTTTTTTAAATAAATTTACATTTAAGTACAAGTTGTTTGTGAGTTATATTATCCACTTCACGTATTTAACTTTATTAGGCTTAATGATTCTGAAACACATCACTTTAATACTTGACTTTCTTTTAATACCAATACAGAGTAGCAATGGTGGTTTCACGGCATGGGAGCCTCAAAGAGCTTACCGTTGGTTGGAGGTAACTTCTCCAATAAAACTACTAGTTTCTCCCTAACTTGTTTCCATATCTCAACCTTTCCTTGTAAGATAGGTGCGTACATGTTTATGGCAAAAAACCATTGTTTTAAACTTACCACTCATTCCCATATTTTTGTATCTTATTTTTGCAGAAATTCAACCCCACAGAGTTCTTTGAAGATGCTCTTATTGAGAGAGAGTAAGTTATCTTCCAGCACAAGAATAGTTGTTATGGTATTGGTCATGTTATCTTCCTAACATTAAAATTGAGTCACTTTATAGGTACGTAGAATGTACTTCATCAGCGGTTCAAGCCTTGGCACTCTTTAGGAAATTCTATCCCAAGCACCGTAGAACAGAGATAGACAGTAGCATTTCCAATGCAATTCAATACATTGAAGATGTACAAGAACCTGATGGATCATGGTAATATGTTTTTTTTTGCACATGCTTATATTCTTGATTCACACCATGAAGTACTGCTCTATAGCTACACTGTTTTCTTTTGACATTTAGACAGAGAAAATAAAAGTAGCCAACTATGATAATATCATTAAGAGACTGCACCAAATTTTACTTTTTTCTTCTCTTTTCTTTTGCTTGATGCTAAAAGGAGAAACCATCAATACTTACACAAGATCAATACTTATGTAGGTATGGTAATTGGGGGATTTGCTACACCTATGGTACATGGTTTGCTGTAGGAGGATTGGTAGCTTGTGGAAGAAACTATAGAAATTGTCCTGCATTGCGCAAAACTTGTGAATTTTTGCTATCAAAGCAGCTACCTAATGGTGGATGGGGAGAGAGTTACCTATCAAGCCAAAACAAGGTACGGAAATTTGTTTTGATTTAAATGTTTACTTATTTTTTACAACAGAAAAGAAAGAAAGAAAGAAAGAAAGGGGGGGGGGGGGGGATGGAAATAGAGAACTCAAATAAATTTCTTTGTGCAACAGGTGTGGACAAATATAGAAGGCAACCGTGAAAATTTGGTCCAAACCGCATGGGCGCTGTTATCGCTTATTGATGCTGGGCAGGTTGGTCCATTTTCTCCTAAATTATTTAATAAGTTGTACATTAACATGATTGATTTAGGTTTTAGCAATAGTTAGAGTTGGAATTAGTTGGGGAAGTGTCATGAAAATGAGTAATCCAAGATATCAATCAATAATCTACCATTGGTCATGATATCAATCACATCTGCAGTTATGCCCCAAAAGTACTAGTCATGTTAATATGGGGTTCCTCATAATCTGTTATATAACTCAGTTCGGCCTTATAGACACACACTTATTAAATCCAATTCATGTAATCTAGGATATCATACATACGAAAACAAAATTTAAGATCTAAACAAATAAATTTATGAAACTTCAAAACCTAAGTATTAGATGATAGCAAAATTTAGAAGGTGAGCCTTTAGTGATTGCTTTGGAAGTGCAGATGAATCCCATAAACTTATTCTAAATGTTTTTATAAATTTAGGCCGAGATAGATCCAACACCAATTCATCATGGAGTTAGAGTGCTGATCAATGCACAAATGGAAGATGGTGACTTCCCTCAACAGGTAATTCATGTTTATTCAAAATCCAAGGAATTTAGATAAGCCTTTCATTTCTTTTGTCAAAATAACTTCTACATACCAAAATATTTTTTGAAGCATAGTATAACTAATTGTTATTGGCAACAGGAAATCACTGGAGTATTTATGAGGAACTGTACACTAAACTACGCTTCATATAGAAACATTTTTCCCATATGGGTTCTTGGGGAATATCGGAGGCGAGTTCTATTTGCACAAAACTTGAATGCGTAAACAAAGGATTGCATATTGAAGTGCACCACCAACCTCCAATATATATACAACTTTCACATAAGAAAGAAATATAGATAACTATATACTACTTGAAAGATGTAAAATATATCATAATGTAGGTTTTGTGAGACAAATGGTTTGTCCCTCTACAAAAAATAAATTGTCCATTTAGTTTGTGTTAGGATCTCCTTCATTAATTTTCTGCAACTTAATCATGTAAAGTAATATTTGTGGACTTACCCAAAAGGAAATGTAATATTTGTGGATGCTCTATGTGCAAGTGCAACATACTATGTTGAATTACAGTGTGTATACTTTCGTAAGAAATGAATAAAAAATATAGAAGGTTATAGGTTTTTCAAGTCTCTCACACACACACACACACTCTCTCTCTCTCTCTCTCTCTCTCTATACATATTATTTTAGGGGACAGTTTTATAAAGTGACCATTTCACAATATGTTGGTTTCATAGGTGTATAGCTCACCAAATGTAAAAGCCTGTTTGATTAGTAGCCTACTTAAGTTGTGAACCCTTTTTCTCTTATTGCATGCTATAAGAATTACTCATAGTTTGCATGACTTTTATCACGTTATTAAGTCACCTATGCACATTAATATATTGCAAATATTTGTTTGTGGATGTTTAGCGAAATATTCCCAATTTCATAAGAATTCAAGTTTTTAAATATCCTTTAGTCCTTGGAATAAGATTTGTTTGCCGGTGGAGGTAGGTAGGGGCTGAAAGATTAGGTAGTTTAATGATACCTTGCTTGGAAAATGGTGATGGCACTTCAAGAAAAAAAGTAAAAGGTTATGACGTTAGGTTATAGCAATCAAATATGGTATGGCAAGAGGGGATTTGTGCTTTAGACATGTAAGAGGGACTCGTGGGTGTGGGATATGGAACTATGGAAGAATATTAGGGCAGGTGCAGAGAGTTTTTTTGAACAAGTAGTGTATGCTGTAGGGGTGGGTCATTGCATTCAGTTTTGGTACGACCCTTGGAATGGGCATACTAGCTCCTCTAAAGGATCTATTTAAGAGATCTTTGGTGAAGTTAAAAAAAATGCTTGGCAGCCATTAGGATTTTAAGGTGTAATCGATCACCTAAGTCTAATTAATTTTATTTCCTAAATTTAACTAGGAAAGCCCTAGGGATTTTTAGCTAAACTAGAAAATAAAACAATGTCTCGAACCAAAAGTAAAATATTTGGAAGTTTGATTACATGTGGGGAAAATATTAGGCACCCCCACAACACTTATCCAAAATGATAGTACATTGTTTCAAATTTAATCTTAAATTTCACAATTTTAAGTAATAATTAATATATTTGGCATTTGGTTTAAAAAGGAGAGCATGATATACAAGTACATGTGAGATAATGCAAAGATAAAATCTATTATGGGATGACATGTAATCTATCCTAGTATGTAGGGATGGAGGGAAACTTGGAGTAGGGGGGGTTAATTTTTTTTTTAATTAATATATACATAGTCACCAATTTTAGCAATTTTGTTCTATAAAATCACATTTTGCCCACCTTAATATTATCATTGATTCTTTTAGGAGCACTCTTCTAGCCATAAAATTTTCTATAACATTTTTACAAACTGTTGTGGTAGTAAACTTTTATTGGTTTGTACATGGGCTCATCACTTACATCGCATTTTTACTTACTAATAACCACTCACTACATTAATAATTTGTAAAAAAAAGTTTGTAATTCTAGCATTTTCCTCCTTTTAAAGGCCAGATCTAAAATCTAAAGCAAAATAAACAAGTCCAAAAAAAGTATTTAACAACAAAAATTACCAATAGTAAAGCTAATTTTATCTAAAACAAACAACTTGACCCTTCAAAAAATTTTAAACTAAATAATTTTGTCCATACTTGGATCCACACATAAAAAACACACAAAAAAAACTCATTAGCTATTAAGCAACTGACCCAGAAGCTAGAGCCATTGCACGCAACTAACAGTAAAACTGCCCCCCGTAACTTCAAGTTCTGGCTCCGTCCTTGCTAGTATGACATATATAGAAATGACATGTAATCTATTTTAAGATGACATCCAAAGAAGACAATATATCTTAAGATGACATGTTAAAAGGAATGTAGAAGAAAGACATAAAATATCCTAGGATGACATGAAGTAACATGCAATCTATCCTAAGATGACATGTGCAATCTAAATTATAATGGCATGTGAACGACATATATAGCATGAATAATTTAAACAAGATATGAGGAATATGCCTTATGTGTTTAAATTTAAATGAAAACATTCTAGGTCGCAAAAATCAACAAAGTAAGACGTTAGTTAAAAAAGGGGGGAGGGGGGGTTATGTTTGGCTTTTAGGGTGAACATGGACTTAATGGAGTTAAGCCATGGGTAAAACATCACATTTTAAAACACCCAAAGTAAAATTCCTATGAGCTTTCAATCTACAAAAAAATAATAATAATAAAAATAAAAATAAAAATTTCTTCAAAGGTTTTTTGTGTAAAACTCATAGGGTTTTTTTTTTTGGGGGGGGGGGGGGAGAAAATCATTAAAAGAAAAGATTAAAATCCCATAGGTTTTTTTTTTTAAATATTTTTTATTTTTTGAAAAATCTCCTAGAAGGGAAATAATAAAAGTCCTATGACTTTTTAAATTAGAAAGAATCCCTAAAAAGGGAAAAGATTAATTCCATGGGTTTTACACCTTAAAAAGTTTCCAAAAAGAGAAGAATTAAAAAGGTCCTATGGGTTTTTATTTTGAAAAGCTCAAGAAAGTTCATTGGTGGAAATACCCATGGTTTTCAGAACCGGACCGGACCGGGAGGTCGGACCGTGAAAACCGGGAACCGGGATAAAAACCGATTTTTTAAGCCTAAAGAACCGGATTTTTTGTTAATTCCGTGAACCTTTAAAACCGGGGTTGGACCACAAGAACCGGTGAGAACTGTGCGGTCCAACCCCTTAGCAAATTAAAAAAAAAAAAAAAAAAAAAAACTTAACACAATTTTATTCTACTTAATTAAATTATCCATCTCTTACAAGGAATAAAAAAAATTATAATTAAAATCCTTCAAAGATATTCAACTTTATTTCAAAAATTAATCATAAATTTTAATGTTTTCATGGTTATTATTTTATTTTATTAACTTTCTTATTTAATTATTAAATATATGCTTGAAAATCACTAAATTTCCCTCACATATATAGATATATTGTCAATTTTGCTAGTTTTATAAATTTAATATCTATATTTAGGCTTTAATTAATTATTAAATTAATTATGACATCATCACGGTTCGATCCCGGTTCGACCTCAAAAACCTTAAACCTCTCCCTTTTACGGTTCAATGAACGGTCCGATTCTGAAAACCTTGAATACCAAGTTTAAACAAGCTTTATAAAAACTCCATTATTCTTATGTATTCCTTTTCCTTTAGCCGTTTTAATATGGGGCTATGAGTTTACAACCTGAACTAGAGAGTCTAGATAAGGTGTAAATTCCATGTATGTCCAACAATTGGGAATAAATATAAGCAAGACCAAATAAAATAAAATGACGAAGGCATATCATAAACCATCAAAGCAACATCATCAAGACACAAGCATCATCAAGACAATAAAAGTTTTAATCCTAGGATGACCAAGGAAAAAGGATATAACTTTAAAGAATATGATGCAGGACTTATTAAAAAGTAAACCTCATACATGACAACCTAAAAAAAAGGGAAGTTTAAGGTAAAGATGTAAGCTTTGAGAACAAAGATTGAAACTTTTTCTAAAAAAGGTTACAGTTTGAACCTAAACATGAAAACTAACATGCATAGATGAATATTCACAAAAAGAAAGCAAGCCCAAGACCAAGATTCAAACTTTGACAAAGAAAACAAGGATTTCAATTTGCAAACTTTTATACACAAGAGATAAACAAAGCATATGGCATAATAAACAAGAAAGCTTTAAATATAAAAATGCTAAGTTTTTATGTTCAAATGCCATATTCAAGCTGTGAATGTTGGTCCATGCGCAGCTTCAAACTGTGCATGTATAAAAATTCAGTGTTTATTCCAGCTTTAAATCCAGTTTCGATCCATCTCAGGTATTGATTTTGCAAACTAATTTGAAGGCCTTTCCGAAATCTGATTTAAATGATCTTGGTGTGCACGGAAAGATCTCGTAGCATAAATTCCATAAATAGGTTCTGGCCTCCATTCATTTGAAGCTCCATGCTAAAAGTTATTATCCTCTAAAGTTGATTGCCCATATTAATTTCCATGGTTTAGGCTAATCTTCCCAACTTAATATAATTCGGACTTCCTTTTATCGAGCCTTTTGTTCCAGGATGTTAAGAACTACTCCTAGTTTAGGAAAGCATGTGCTTTTTGGGTCAAAGATCCATGAGCAATTAAGAATCTGCATGCAAAGTTAGTACCCAAAAAAAAAAAAAAAAAAGTAATTTTATTGATTTTCCCTAACTTTGGCCTATTTTTCAACTAAACCTTTTTAGACTTTCTGACCTTCTTTTTTATCAAACATTTTGTCCTTGAAAAGCTTATAATGCCTACTTCCTAAAGATCATTGATTTTTATTTCCAAATTTCAAGTTGATGGGCTTGATGCTTTGGAAAATGGGTAGAATCAAGGTTTAAATAAATAATAATAGTAAAGTGATTTTTTCAATTTTTGATAAAGTCATCTTATTTGAATGAGATTTTAATAAATCAAGCTCACCAAATTAAAATTCATCACAAGAACTTTCCAGCGACACCTTAATTATCGTTGCCATTTTTAATCCCCAAGAGCATTTTTTCCTTTTTTTTTTTGGGGGGGGGGGGGGGGGCAAGATCTTGCTCATTTTAAGTTTGATTTGACCCTTGAACTACTAAACTGAAGGAAAATTATATTATCTATGACATAGGCTGTAAATTATCCCAATCCAACGATCATATATTTTTTTAGTCAAAATGGGAGGTCAAAAAGTGGGTTGACTACAATCAATCTTCCAAACAATGGTTGGAAATTTTAATTTTACCATGGAAAGATGAAAATTATCATTTGGAAATTTTTTTGACTTAGTTTAGCTGCTGGTCAACTTGGTCAAAGATTGGTAAACATGTGTATTTTGTTCATTTTGACCTTAAAACTATAAAACGAGATAAATTCCATCATTTAAAACATTCCCATAACCTTGTGATTAAAAAGATAATTTTTTAAATTTTTGTGAAAAACGGGGTTTTGGCACATAAACCAATGCGAACAAAAAACAATATAAAAAAAAATATATATATATATATATATATATATTTGAATCAAATGGTGGATTGAGTAATATATTAATTTCAATTAAAATGATATTTTATTAATTTCAATCGATAATAAGTACTAATTTTTATTTAATAATTACAATAAGTTTTTTTATTATTTTGTAATAAGGGCATGGGAGCAGGGGTAGCTCCACATTGGGTTTAGGGTGGTCATAAAGGACCATCCTGACATGGAAAACATTATTATTGTTATTATTATTATTATTATTATTATTATAATAATATAAATTTCTAAAAAAAAATTCTGATTTTTTTATCCTTAAAAAAATTTGTGACCATCCGATTTTTTTTTTAAGTCCAACATAATTAAACATTGGACAAAATTTGACAACAAACTTGGTTGTAGACTAAGGCTACAACTCCACTCAATATTTATTTTTTTATTGGATGTGAATTTTGACAAATTCACATTTGGATTACATTTTCTTCTTATATCCTCCATGCTTGCAAAATTTTAAGAAGATTAAAGATTAATAACTATGTCATCACTCAAATGTTTAAATTTCAAGTTTTTGTAATCTAAAATTATACATAAAAAATAAGTTTATGGATCGAATAATAAATAACATCCGATTAGTATGAAATTTTACATGTGTTTTAAGAACATAAAGAATATGCAATTTAACGGTTAGATTTTCAAAATATGTAGCCATATTAATTTTTTTTTAGTCAAACTTGTAGACTTAGGCTACAACTAAGCTTGTAGCCAAACTTTGGTCTCCTTAACAATATATTAGGTCCTTACAAACAAAAAGAAAAAGGCCAGAATATTTTATTCAACTAAGATTTTAAAAGAGATGTAGTTTGCAGTATTGATAATTAGACTATCATGCCACAGTTTCAAAATAAGAAAATTCTTAGAAGGAAATTGTAAGATTTTATATATTTGCGTGTTTTTTTTTTTTGTCAATATATGAAGTTCTTTTTATTTATTTATTATATTTTGTATAATTTAAGTTTCTTGATGACCACCCTAGAAAAAATTTTAGGAGCTGCCACTACATGTGAAAGTAAATTTATACAAATTACATTTTTTATTCTCTCATATATTTTTTTTAACCAAACAAAAGAGTTTTCCATCCCTCTACTTTTTCAAACCAAACCAAATACAACAAGGAAAAATGAAAACCTCTTTTATCTCCCCCCCCCCCCCCCCCCCCAAAACATCACTTGGGGAGAGCTCTACCCTTTCTCTTTCAATACTATGAAAAGGCCCCACAACCCTTTTGCTAAAAAATACAAGAATTTACTTGAAAAATGTGATTCAAGAGAAGTTTTTTTACTTTGAAAAGCATCCTAAAACTAAATTTTATTGGCTATAACTTATTTCAGTCCAAAGCCTTCTAGTTAAACTTACTAACCCTCTAGGACACGTGCTCTAGTAAAAAATTCAGTTCTTCACATAAGAGTGCTATACATATAGTTCCTAGACCTAATTTAGATGACAACCCCACTTTAACCCTCCGCCTAGTCCACTCCAGGGCAAAGCGTATTTCTCATGAGGAAACTACTCGTCACAGGCGCTTGCACCCACATGACTAAAATGAAAAGTGGCCCAAAATGTAGAGACCAAAACGTATTTATAACGAAAATCTATAGCTTTTCGTTCGATGCTATAACTGCTTCATACAATGATATTTTGGTTTAGCTTGGTTTTCAAGTGACTTACTAGATGTAGGTCCGTAGAGATCAAGAGCAAATGGCTCATCCTAACATACTATTATTTACAATAGAACAACAAGCCCTTGATAAATATCTTCCTTGGTGTACTAACTTAACTTTTGAAGATTTTGTTAGGTTCTAAAGACTTGGGAACTAATGTATTTAGAACTCTAATGTGTATTGTTGGCAAACCATGATCAAAATAGGTTGTTTAGTCTTGTTTGGGCTTGCTCAAAGTTGTGTCTTTTATGTAAAGTTGGATTCAAGCTGATACAAAATTGATAGTGCATTTTGGCCTGGCTCGATCGATCGAAGCATAGGCTCGATCAATCAAAAATCGGGCAGAATGCGTTTTTCTGCAGAATTCCAACTCAGCCCTAGCTCATTAAAAAGTTTAGGGTTTTATGTTTTTGCCCTAGGTATATAAGGCAAACCCTAGCCACATTTTAGAGATTGCTCATATTGTGGTTTATGTAAATCTCTTGTGAGATTTGTGAGGAGCTTTCCTTTACACAAGCTTAGGGTTATCAAGAGCAGATTCATTCAAGAACTTGATGATCATTCAGTTGCTGCACTAAAGAGCTTAAAGAAACACAAACGTGTGTGCTTGTAATTGCTGGAGAATCCAAGAAAAAAGGAGTTCGTGGTCTCGGAGTTTGCACGTGATCATGTTAGTAAGTTTCTACTGGTGGGTAGCAAAATGATGTTAGTGGTCTAAGTCGCTATTGTAAAACTTCCATTCTTTCATAGTGGATTCAGGTTTACCTTGAGGATAGTTAGGTTAAATCCTCCCCAGGTTTTTACCATGTGGTTTCCTGGGTCATCATATCATTGTGTTATTTATATTTCTGCTGCTTTGCATGATATGATTTATACGTGTTAACCTAGACTTGCATAATTTACCTAAGTTAATCATTTGGCTAAATAACTAGGTTATTCTAGTTGTGTTTTAAGGGGTTTAAAAACAAACAAGTGGTAAGGGTAGCTCTCTTATTGTTGATATTTTGATCTCTGAGTTGATCCTTGACCCTTGTTGTCATGGAACACGGACATTCTCTTGTTATTCCTCCTCACTTTGATGGGAATAATTATGCTTATTAGAAAGTAAGGATGAAAGCATTTCTGAAATCAATTAATGAGAGAGTCTGGAACTCCGATGAATACGGATGGGAGAAGCCCACTACTTTTGTTAGTGAATGGCAAACTTCTCAAAAAGAAGCAGCCGTGTTCAATAGCAAAGCTATGAATGCTATCCTTAACGCTGTTTCTATGGAGGAATTTAAGAGAATCTCTAATGTTGAGGTTGCTCACACTGCTTGGAATATTCTCCAAACTGTGCATGAAGGTATAAAGGTTATTAAAATTAATAAGTTATAGCAATTAACTTCTAAATTTGAAAGCATTAGGATGTCTGATGATGAATCTTTTGATGAATTCTATGCTAAACTAAATGATATTGTTAATTCTGCTTACAACTTGGGTGAAATCTATGATCAACCTAAAATTGTTAGGAAGATTCTTAGATCTTTGACTGAAGATTTTAGACCTAAAGTGATTGCCATCACTGAGAGCAAGGATGTGGACTCTATCCCTGTTGATGAACTTGTAGGATCTCTTCAATCTTATGAGTTAAACCTACCTAAGACTAGCAAATCCAAATCAATGACTTTTAAGTCAGTTGATAATGTTGATGTTGGTGGATTTGATGATGAGCTCTCTGCTACAGAGATTTCTTACCTTGCCAAGAACTTTAGGAATTTCCTTAAAAACAACAACAGAAAGGCAAGAGATAAGAACACTGTTGAACTTAGAAATTTTAGGAAGAATGATCCCACTAAGGTTAACAACACTAAAAAACCTAGAGAAAAAGTAGGTCAATCTTCTAATAATTCTATGGGTCCTTAATGTTTTGGATGTCAAGGGTATGATCACATGAAATCTGAATATCCTACTTACTTGAAGTCTAAGGATAAGGCTATGGCTGTAACCCTTAGTGATGATGGAGTTTCTGATGATGAGTTTGGTTGTGACAAGGATGGAAACTTCATTGCTTTCGCTGCTACTACTGTAGTCAATGAAGGAGTGTCTGCTGAAGAGAACCATTCTGATGGAGAACTCTTTGAGGATGCAGATCTACAAGAAGCCTACAATAAACTTTGCAAAGTTGCTGCAAAGGATGCTATGAATGTTGAATTAGGCTTAAAGAAAATTTCTTCTCTTGAGCTTGAAAAGAAAAAATTGCTTGTTAAACTATTTGATGCTAATGATCTTTTGAATAATGTGAAGACTGAGAACATGCTTTTACTTGATAAAGTTAAGAATTTGGAACTTGAATTATCTGTTGCTAAAGAACAAACTGATAGGTCTGCAAGCTTCAAACTTGATCACATTCTAAGTGTTCAAAAGTCTCCCTCTGACAAAACTGACTTAGGTTTTGTAGAAAGCATCTTTGTGTCTGCACCCTATTCTACAAACTTTGTACCTTCTTCTTCTTCCGAACCCCTTGTGAGTGAGGTTGTCAAACCCTCTGTGAAGGAGGCTAAACCAATAAAAGTGACACCTCCTAGGAAGATTAGGGTTGATCTTCATGAGTCAAATCCTAAGGCTCCCAACCTTTCTAAGGGCAAGATACATGATAAGCCTGCATGAATTTGTCATTTTTGTGGAATGTCTAGACACATTCATCCAAACCATAACAAGATGTAAGCTGCTAAGAGAGCAAAAAAACCAAAAGTACCTGTGCCTCAAACAAAAGATCCTATGGTGCTTATTGGTGAATTGGTAAAAGCTCTAAACCTTTATTCTAATCCTGGAGTTGGTAATAATTCTCATGTGAATAAGAACTCCAATGCTTGAGGTGCATCTAAAAAGTTTTGGATGCAAAATGCTCAATCTAATTGAGTCCTTCTGACATGATCCTTGTGCTTCATTGCTATACTCTTGTGAACATTGTTCTTTGGTTTTTGTTTTCTTTGTTTCTAGGATTTGCATTGCATAACAATCATGCATTTCATTCTAGGTTGTTTTTGTTTATTTTTTTAATTAAAAAAAATGAAGAAAAAGGAAGCAAATTGTGTTTTTTGCACTATTTTCTTGGTTTTGAAAATAAGGTTGGTCAATTTATTTTCACATAACATGTCTTTTGTACCTTATTTAGCTTTGATGAACTTACTTATTGCACCTTACTAGTTGAAGCTTTGTAGTGCATGTTGTGTGGGAAAGATGTTTATGGTTTTGATCACTTTGTCTTGATTTTGAAGTCACATGTCTTTGACTGTCAGACTTGAACCTTTTAAGAAAGGCATAAATATCCATCTCACTACTGTTCACTAGCCAATCATGAACACCTTAGTGCATATCGTAAGATTCTGTACTCGAGAAAGTGTAGCACATACACAAAAAGAACATAAGGTGTAGCCTCGGTTTAATTGCTTAAAATTGGTGTGTACATTATTGGACTTAAAGTTAAATCAAACAAATAAAATTGGTGTGTACATTATCCCGACTATTTTAATAAGTTTCTGAACAAATAAAATTGGTATGTACAATATGAGGCAAATCAAGAAACTTACATGATTGCAAGCTTATGTTCTAGGAGATGTGGAAGTTATATGATGTAACTCTTTAGGTGTCAGTCTCTTTCAAATTCTATGTGATGAATTTTGTAGACTTTGTGTTTAATTGTTATTCACATATCACCTCACATATATCTCAAGTTTTCGCTAATTTCACACACTACACAAGTTACTCTTTGCTAAACATTGTACATGTAATTGTGTGTGTTTCTGGTCTGACCAACCAAGTTTGCAAATACCTTGAGTTTTTATGCAAAACATATTTGATACTTGAGAATTTATGGAGAATGTTTGAAAAACTTAATTTTGGGAAAACTGGGTTTATAACTTGTGTTTTTGAAAAACTTTGCATCTCATACTCATGCATTTTATTCATATTTTTCAATGCTTGAAGGAATTTATGCACAAAACTGGGCTGTTTTTCAGAACTGTGTTTTTTCCAGAATTTCGATCGATCAAGGCTGTTTTTCAATCAATCAAAAGTGTTTTAAAAATTTTAAGGGAGCCTCTGTCTGTTTCGATCAATCAAAAATTGTGAATAAGGTTTTTAAAAATTTGATTTTGACTTGTTCAACTCATCTTTTTCAAAACTTTTTCAAACTTTTCTTTCTCTCTCCAACTCAGTAAAGGCTTTTCCTCAAAATTTTGTCGTTTTCCTCCGATCTTTTTGCAAGGTTTTCCTCTCCTAAGGCCAGTAAGACCTTTTTACCATTTCTTTTGCATTTATTTTCATGTTTCATGCATAAATTCATGCATTTTTGTTCGGATTTTCGGACCTATTCAAATTTGGGGTTTTTGACGATTCAAGCCTTCTTTTCTGAAATTGATCATTGGGTTTTGTTTCTATAATGTTATAAACATGATCCATGATGTTTAATTTGATCGATTTGATGTATTGTGAGAAATTGAAATTTCTAGGGCTTGAATGTAACCGAATTGGGGTTTTTGTTAAAATTGGGTTTAATTGATGAAATTGGCTTGTTGGATTGATTGATTTGATCATTATGGATTGTTTTCTTCCTTGTGTAATGATCAGTTGGTCAATTTAGCACAAATTGAACAAGTGCTTTTTCAAATTTTGGGGTTTTTGTTATAAACTCTATGCTCAAGCCAATTTTGTGTTTCTAAACTTAATTTGCACTTGTTATCACTGCATTAGAGCATGCATCATAACATTTATCTGTTCATGCATCATATAGATTGTTATTTCTATATTTTTTGTGCTAACTTGCTATCTGCCCTTGGTCTTTTTCTTTTTGTTCTTTTTGGTCTTGTCCTTACTCTAGCACCATGCTTAGGAAGACTAGAGCCCGTAGGACTGCCTCCTCTTCCTCTGAGCCTATCTTTCAGAGTGAGTTGTTTTGGAGTGAGAAAAACGAGTTGTATGAGTCTTTGAACATTTTATAGAAAGATTTGGGCTGAGCAGTCAGTTTTGCTAGATGAGCTAGATCCTGCCATTAGGGCAGATTTTGAGCATAGAGGCTGGTTGCCACTGCTAGATATTAGTCTTCCTCCCTCTAGCTGCCCTGATTAGAAATTTCTACTCAAACCTCTCTATCCACATCTATGATTCCAACACTTTAGTTAAGAGTTGGATACAAGGTGTAGAGTATACCATTACGCCTAGGGTAGTGGCTGATGCTCTTGGGGTACCGTTGGTCCTGCACCCTGTCTATCCCTATGATGAGTCTCCTCCCTTGGAGGACATCATGTCTTACATCACCGAGACTTCTCTCCGGTGGGGTTCTAATCTTCAGATCACTTCTGCTGAGCTCACTAAGACTACCTATCTCTTCTTTAGGATAGCGTGTCATTCCTTGTAGCCTATCTCTCATCTGCACACCATTCCTCTGGAGCGATGTGCATTTTTGTACGCTCTTGTTACAAATGCTCCTATCAGTTTTCCTCATTTGTTTCTTCGTTCTTTGAAAGAAGTTCATAAGAGTTCTTCTACCACTCATGCTCTTTTTCATTTGTTTTCATTCATAAGATTTTGTTGTTTTTAGGTTAGATGACTTCCCCGCTTCTGAGCCTGTACACATAGTTGCTCCCATAGATGCCTCCTTTCTTAGGCAAAGAGCTGCTTATTTGAAAGAGAGCTCTAAACGCCCTAGAGTTTAGCATTCTGGTACCACACCCCTTCCTTCTTTTACGGGTACCACTTCTGGTGAGGCTTCTGCTAATCCTGTTGGTGCTGGTGCTGCTGATGTTCCTCCACCATCTACTTCGGATGACTTTCACATTCGTCGTATGTTGGAGACTGTCATGACCGTTCAGGCAGCTCATGGTCAGCTTTTGGTGGACATGCTTGATGAGCTCCGTGCTTTGCGAGCAGATTTGGCGCATCTTCGAGGTTCGCCTTCGCCACCTCCTTTTGATGATGGTTTCTAATTGCCCTTTGGTATTCCGTCACAAAAAGGGGGAGTACACCTGCAAAGGATTTTTGTAGTTAGGGGGAGATTTTTTTTGTATGTTATAGTTTTTGGAGCTATTAGAATGTATCTAGGTGCTTCATTGTGTACTTACCATTTTTGGCTCTTGATGTATTGTTTTTGGGCTATTCATGTTAGGGGGAGATACATTTATTTTGTTATAGTTGTTTCTTGTTTCACTGCTTATTGATTTATATTTATGATGTTATTCATTGATATATGTCTTTATTTTGTGTTTTCTAAAATCAAGAATTTATTTTTGTTTACTTGTATTTTCTACACATGCGTTTATGCATCTTGTTTAATGTTTCAAGAAGAATACAGGTTGATTCAATTGAGCTACTGTCTACACTTGCAACTAATGGATAGTAGTTAGGATTGAGTTTGTTGTAATGAGGATTTTTTTGTAAATGGCTTTTTTTTGTAAACTTTGAGCTTTTAATTGTGTTTTGTCACGGATTGCCAAAGGGAGAGTTTGTTAGGTTCTAAAGACTTAGGAACTAATGTATTTAGAACTCTAATGTGTATTGTTGGCAAACCATGATCAAAACAGGTTGTTTAGTCTTGTTTAGGCTTGCTCAAAGTTGTGTCTTTTATGTAAAGTTGGATTCAAGCTGATGCAGAATTGATAGTGCATTTCGGCCTGGCTTGATCGATCGAAGCTTAGGCTCGATCAATCGAAAACCAGGCAGAATGCGTTTTTCTGCAAAATTCCAACTCAGCCCTAGCTCATTAAAACGTTTAGGGCTTTATGTTTTTGCCCTAGGTATATAAGGCAAACCCTAGCCACATTTTAGAGGTTGCTCATATTGCGATTTGTGTAAATCTCTTGTGAGATCTGTGAGGAACTTTCCTTTATACAAGCTTAGGGTTATCAAGAGGAGATCTGTTCAAGAACTTGATGATCATTCAGTTGCTGCACTAAAGAGCTTAAAGAAACACAAGTGGGTGTTTTTGTACTTGCTAAAGAATCTAAGAAAGAAGGAGTCCATGGTCTCGGAGCTTGCACGTAGTCGTGTCAATAAGTTTCTATTGGTGGATAGCAATAGGATGTTAGTGGTCTAAGTCGCTACTGTAAAACTTTGATTCTTTCATAGTGGATTCAAGTTTACCATGAGGATAATTAGGTTAAATCTTCCTCAGGTTTTTACCGTGTGGTTTCCTGGGTCATTATATCATTGTGTTATTTATATTTCCACTGCTTTGCATGATATGATTTATGTGTTAACGTAGACTTACAGAATTTACCTAAGTTAATCACTTGGCTAAATAACTAGGTTAATCTGGTTGTGTTTTAAGGGGTCTAAAAACAAACAGATTTAGTCTCAAATGTTTAGACAATGATGGCATACCAATCTAGTTGCTTTAGAAGTGTACTAAACATAATGCATTGAATAAAAGAATCTCTAAAATAATCTATTATTCGGTAAAGCAGCATGAGCAAGAATTTTCATATTTTGCTACAGAGAGTACTTTAAATCTTTCCAAAAAAATTGCTAAGCAATCTGTTTCCCACTTTTTATCATATTTGATTTTGTTTTATTTATTTGTGAGTACTGTTCTTTGTTGGATATATTTGCACTATTTTCTACATAATTTCCACTAGAATAAATGGATATAATTTTTTTTTTAATAAAAATGTTTATACATGAACTACTTTGTTATTAGAACAATATATACAAGCCCCGCACGCAGTGTGGGTTATATACTAGTTTTATTAACAGAGGAAGTGGCCGGCACAATTACTCTGTTTTGTTTTTTTTTTTTTTTTTTGGTTTTACTTTATAGCTTAAGATTGTTTATGGCTCCTCAACAGTTAATTGAGTTATAGCCTATTCATAATTTTTTAGAGTCTCCTATGATCCCAAGAAAATAATCAATAAATTTTACTAAATATAAAAATATAACTTGACAGCTTCAATAAGAAAATAACGGAGCAATATAATTAAATATATCAACGTAATTCTTGATTATGAAGTGTAAATTAATAAATATAGTTAGTCCAACTTCAACATTAAGAAAAACAAATAACTTATTATAACTACAAATCTTAAACATGTAACTTGATGCTAGGTTATAATTAAATAGTTTAAATAGTGAAAACATCCGATGCCAAGGCAAGGGCTGGGGTGGGGGACATGTCTCATGGGTACGTTGCCAAGGCAAAGGTTGAGAGTCTTAAGTCTTTAGAAGGGAATTTCACACACACAGATATATATATATATATATATATATATAGAGAGAGAGAGAGAGAGAGAGAGAGAGAGAGAGACTTTCTTTCTTTAGAGTGTGGGTGTAATTTGTTCTCTCTGATTGGTTGGGGAGGCAAGCGCAATATAATCAAGGTAGAGGGTCCAAGGGGCTATAGATAAATACTTGAAATAGATATTTTAGAAAATAATTGGGTAAAAGTAAAAGTCCAAGCTATATATCTCTTCAACCACGAATAGTAGAACAAGTTTCTTTTCCTATTTCCATAGTCTTCTCCTTCAGTCTATAACTGGTACAACATGCAGGTGCATGAGATATCTCTTGTGACAAATATGTCGAGTAACTTAGTAATAAACCAAATAATAAAATATAATGTGAAAAGTTGTTGGAATCAACTTCGGTGATTGGCAACATATTACCATGATTGACACGTTTGCTAAAAAATATTGATTAAAATAATTCTTGAATCAGTGAAGGAAATCAAACAGTAATATCCTTTTGCTTATAATTTCCATTTTGTCTACTGAAGGTCTATTATTTATGGGCAACACAACAAGGGGTAACTCTTTCTCTTCTTAGCCAATAGCTTATTGTTTAGTGGCACGGTTTGGTACTCTCCAAACCAAATAACAAAATATAAGATGAAAAGTTTTTGGAATCAACTTCGATGATTGGCGCAACATATTACCACGATTGACACCGTTTGCTAAACAATATTGATTAACATAATTCTTGAGTCAGTGAAGGAAACCAAATTGTAATATCTTTTCGCTTATAAAAATAGGTTTCATGCTATGTGACCACTGACCAGCTATATGAATTGTCAAGAACGTGTCCCCATGGAAATTGACTAAAAAAAAAAAACATTCACCAAACCTACTTGTATGACTGATACAACGATGGGGAAGTTTTATATGACTAAGTAGATTTTTTTCAAGTAATTCAATATAGTGTGCCATGTTAGAGTATAATTTTAGTGACAAGAAAGTGAACCTTTACTCTAAGAATATTCGTACTTACTCATGCAAAAATTTATATATATTTTAATATAAGAACCAACTTTTTCTATTTTATATTATTTTTTTTTCATTTTTTTAATACATTATTGTGATTATAGAACATCAAGATGTTTTAGTTATATGATAGGTCGCCTTGAATATTACTAAAATCGACACTATCTAATATGTATTGACTTAGCTTGCTATTTTTATTTATTTATGTAATTGGAAGACCTTGTAGCTATAGCAACCAGTTTAAATAATTTTTGTTCTTGTATTTTCGACATAATTTTTTAAACTTATTAGATAGATCTGTGCATTTAACAATTCATTGCCGATTCGTGCAAGAAATAATAAACATAAATAAACCTAGATTAATGGAAGACACCCTTGTCATGGTTGTTGACTTGTTGGTCTCATTTTAAAATTGTGGTTAATATATACATAACAAGGTAAGATCTCACTTTAGATATATCATACTTCTTTAAGAAGCACCACAAGCAGTTACTTGTTTGAGGGGTTAAATGCCAAGCAAATGTTAAGGAATCAAAATCTTAATACCAAAGCTTGTGAAATGTGAACATGTACATCACGGTACCAAGGGTAAAATAGTTAATGTATATTATATGCACTTTAGTTGGGAATAATATATATATAAATATATATATATATTGTAAGGTCACAATTTGGCTCCCAAGCCCAAAGGATGGATGAACTTAGATCCAAAGATCCCAATACAATGAATTTGTAGAGAGTGGGTTGGAAAACTAGACTTTAATGAGTCAGACAACAAGTAAAGTGGATCTAGATGATAAGAAAATGAAGATAGACTGATTTAATCTAAAGAAAATCGTCATCGGCACAATCTGAGGAGATCAGTTCTTATATATTTCTTCTCAAGTTTGATTACAAGTTCAACTCTTGATTGCTACAGTGTTTTTCTCTCAATTTCCCGGTCCCTTTTCTTCAGGGTCTTCCTTCTGTTTTATACTATCTTTCTTCTTTCATCTTTACCCTCCACGTGTAGGGTAGATTGCTGGTGTTGATTCTTGTCACGTCAGCACCTTCCGAAGTCTCTAGTAGTTGCTATAAGGCTGAAAATTACTATTCAGGTATCACCTCTATATTAATGCGGCCAGTTGGTTAGGTGCAGAGTATTCAATGCGGTGGTAGCAACTTTCTTCTTAGATATTTTAGGACTTTCCTCTATCCTATACTTCTATGATGCTTATCTGTATCAATAGAATCTCCTAGAATGCTGCCGTGAATGGTAGACTACCCCTCTGGACCTCGACTCTAATCGGCCGAGAAGGTATTCATCCTCGAACCAGCCTTATGGACCCTTGTGATAAAAACTAACCTCTTCACTTACTAACATGGACTCCCCTGATAATGTTCACCCTTCCTTGGATTACTTTATGTCCTCGGATTAGGCCTTCAACCCAATATATACATAGATATATATTGCTGGGCTTAACACCCCTACAATAGCCCTTCAAAATTCTCCTATCTAGCTCCTCGGGAAGAAAAGAGGATTTTGATGTCACTATAGTGACCCCGTACCTTGTCACACATCATCTCTGTCTACGTAGTTATCTTTTTAACTGCCCAACGCACGCTCTTGACGCTTCGGCATCTGAGACACACCTTCATTAAATTATTGCGGCTCCATGTTCCCCACGTTCTATGGCACGATGCAGATCTAACAGCTAAGGATTTTATTGGAACTCAAGTAAGAATTTTCGTGCTTCTCACTCTCTCTTTGATATAAATACTACCCAAACACTCCATTCACCTCATTTTAGCACTCGCACACTGATCTTGCGCACTTATTCAATCTACTCGTACCCTCATAAATTCCGAGAGCCTATCCAAGGAGACTTTTCTTCTTTGCATAAGTCTTTACAAACCTTTCCATTCATTTTTCCATCTACTTTTCTTTTCTCTATGTTTTTTCCTCCTCGGCCTTCTTAGTTTCTCCTTTACTATCTTAGCACATCCAACCCTTCTCTAAATATGTGTAGATTTGCTCACCTGGTAGACTCCATGGAGAATATAGAGAGCTTTAGAGCTCAGTATATGATTCCGCCAAGAGTGTTAATTAGGTATTGTAAGGAAAGGGAATGGCACGAGAAAAGATAAGAGGGAGAAATGGTAATACCGATGATTGCCTTTATAGAGGGAGGGATGAGAATCCATATGGGCACCATCACTAGGGATTACCTTAGGGTTCACAGATTAGCTCCCACCTAATGTGCCCTAAACATATTTAGAATTTTAGGTAGCATCGATGCCCTTAACGAGAAAATGGGCTTAGGTCTCACCATCATGACATTAATTGGATTTACAACCTCCATCACCTAAAGGGGCAGGGGTATTACCTAAAATCTAGGTACCTCGAGATTAGGCTCATCCAATGCCTCCCTAATTCCAACAAAGGCCTAAACAAGGACTTCTTGGTAATATCAGGGGAGTGGCACGATGGCCTCCCCTACTTGACGAGAGAGGGGACACCATTTGGGGCTCTAGGTCTAAGTTGATTATTTCAAAGTCATCCCCTTTTCCTTTTCTTTTGTTTGTGTTTGTATATGAATTTTCCTTTGATTCGCGCTATTTTTTGCTGACGATGTTTTTTGTTTTTCCTAATGGTTTTGCAATTAAGAATGTTGTTGTTCCCAACTTAAGTCTTGTCAACCATCCAAGCTTAGACAAGATACTGAAGGCCGAGGTGTTCGTCCATAGGGACGGTTAGCTTAGAGCGACACACCTAATCCTCGACTAAACACCCATCTCCAAAAGCTTCCAAGCACCGAAGTGTTTAATCAAAGCAAAAGATCCGCACCTGCACCAGATAAGTTTTGCTATCCCGGGTTTCCTCACTGCCGACCCCATCCCAAAAGGCATACCCAAAGTAACCCTGCCACTGCAATATACAACCGGAAAGGCCACCTCTTCTCATCCTATTATCAAGGAAGAGGAAGAAGAAGAAAGAAAAGAAAAAGAAGAAAAAAGAGAAAGTAGTAGTTAAAGTGTTTGACTCTGAGAACGAGTTTGCCAGCTTCAGCCAGCTCCTATCTCCAGAGCCTCAAGTTGACAATTCTAACCACCTTCCTTTGGTCCAAGTAAGTAGCACCCAAGAAGACACCATCGTTCCTGAAGTAATGGGGATTCTACACAAGTCGAAATCAACTCTCCAAGAGCTGTTGGAGTCTTAACCTAAAGGGAACGTGCCAGAGAAGGCAGCCCAAACTAGGCTTCCCACCCCTCCACCCACCCGACCTCTTTGATCTGATCTCTCCGACCATAAAAGGAAAACGGAGTAGAAGGGTAAAGAGGTGGTGGAGATAGGAAAAAGCCACCCCTCTTAGGAAGTCGAGCCCCAAAGTGGGGCAAACGGGAGCTAACAAGAGAAGTGATTCTCAAGTCGAACCTCCATTCTAGACCCCAACTCCAATGCTGGATGGAGCTCATCTGCTTGCCAATGCCTCCATTAGGGACTTCCAGCAAGGGAAGGCCGGCTACGTGACCAACGCAGTAGAGCAAGCACTACTGCTTCCTAAGGACATGGCCGATCTAGGGTCCATGAGGCTGCACAAGGTTTTCCTCAATCTAAAGAGGGACCTCAAGGTGGTAAGTCCTTCAATTATCTTCTTCTTCTTTTTTTCTTTTTTTTATTTTTTTTAAATGTTTCCCCCTTTTTTTTTACTATGTTTCTTTCCTCGACAAGCCATTCAAGCCATATTCAGGGTTGAAGAGATAATAAATTTCTGCCAGCGGTAAATGAAAGAAGAAGGAAGGCGCATTACGGCCGTGGAGGCCTTCAATGTGGCCAACAAAAGAATAAACAAGCTGAAGAATAAATTGACTGAGGCAGAAAAGGACAAAAAGAGTGCTGAAGCTGCCTTGGATAGCACTGAGAGGCAGGCTGAAGGTCAGCAAGTGCTACTTTGTCAGGCCGAGGACCAGTTAGCCGCCTCCAAAGAGCAAATCACAGCCCTAAAGAAGAGACTAGAGGAGGCCGAAAAGGCAAAGGACCCAGCCGAGCAAGACGGCTATGATGTGGGGGTGGTAGAAACCGAGGAGGCCCTTAGAGCTGAGGTCTAAAGGGTATGTAGAAACTACTGCCTCCAGGTGTGAAATGAGGCCCTTAACCAGGCTGGGGTTGAGGCCTTTTCTGCACTTAGAAGAGTAGAGAGTATATACTAGCCTTCTACTATCCGCGCATTAGGCTTAGCCAGTTCCAAGGTTGACACTTCCTCCAAGGTGGCAGAACTTGGGAAGGGTAGCCCGATCAAGGCCCTTCCTTCCTCTGACAGCCCTTCCATGGTGGCTCAGCAGCATGGGATTGCTGAAAAAGAAGCTGATGCTAACAAAGGAGTTGCCCTTGATGCCACCAAGCCCCCAGCTGCTCCTCAAGATCCACTTAAAGAGAAAGACGTGTCTTCTACAATGGAGATAGTTCTAGCAACTCTCCTAGTGCCTGCCAAGGGTGATCTCAAAAGCAAAGACTAAGGATCTTTAGAGGCAGTACTGTCCCAATCTACCAAGGCCCCGCCAAAAGAGAAGATTGTAATAAAAAAGTAGTTTAGAGTAATAGTTTTTTTTTTTTTTTTTTTTTTAATTTCCAAAACTTGTAATTCAGTTTGATCTTTTGTAAGAAATTTTCCCTTTTTCTAACACTTAGATCAATGATAATCATAAGTTTTTCCTTCATATTTGTGATATTGAAATTGATCCTAACATAGTTTTTGTTTTATTTAACACTTAACTAACATGGAAATGAGATATAGCTCCATTTAGTTATCTGCAAAAGTGGCAACATAGTTACTACACCCCATATGATTGGCAACAGAACAAGTAAAACCTAATAAATCCATGATCTCAACAAAGCATAACCTTAACCTCAAAAACATACATAATGGTAGAGCATATATCCATATTAGACTCCCCCTAGTCCTCCACTTATCAATAAGTCTAAGGAGCTGGGGATGATAATCAATTCTTAAACAAATCATAGATATACTTTCAAATGCTTTAAGTGATGCTCATGAGTGTCCATTTGATCATGTCACTACAATAAAGATCTTTGCCATTCAAAACATTGCATCAAAACAAATTTTTGCACGATGGCAAGCCATTCTTTCAGTTTTTGACTTTGATATTGAATTCATTGAAGGAACTCAAAACAGTATCCCCGACTTCCTGACTCATGAATTTTTGCAGAGTCCAAACCACAATGTCGGGGAAAAAGATACAGCATCCCCAACCTCCCAAACTCCCTAAACAGTCTTCCCCAGGAAGTACCAGTCAGGCAAAGAACCCTACTGGCCAAATAGTTCCTCTTCCCCCTTCTACTATTGCCAACAAGTATGTGGTATCCACACTCCCAAGGCCAAATTACCAAAGACCATCCCGTAGTCAACCCAGTTATAGTTCAGCCTTAGCTGCCCCTGCACCTAAGCAAATCACCCCATATACTGTAGAAGACCCTTTTGGCCCTATCCATACCCAAAAGCTTTCTTCCTCCTTTCCCACCAGTAGAGAAAGATCCCCTTATGTCACGAAACCATTTGTCCAGCATATATCCTATATTGAATCACACCTAGTTCATATCAAGGATCCATTAGCCTTGGCAATGGAAGTACTGCCCGAAGGTTGGCATTTTCTCCCTAAACACCCAGGGAAAAATATCAAGTTCTATAAGAGCATCCTCATTCAAGAAAAGTCTGCTCATGTAGAAAATATTATGAACAAAAAAGGGGACCCCTCAGAAGTCCTCTATCACAAGTTCATCATCACGGGTTTTACCAGTTGCCAAGATTGGGGACATCCCTCCACTCTCAAGCAACTCACAGCCTATAAAGGTTCAAAACTCTACTATAGTTATTATGACTATATGGACGCCTTTGAAAAGATCCTGTTCTTCCACAACAAGAATTATGATCATTCGTGGTTCATAATGTTTCACAAGAAATTCCGCAGTACAATTCCATCTTGGTTCCTCAAATGGTGGGAGATGTTCGGCCCAATACCGCAAATCTTCCCTGAACCCCTCTAAGATGCCCTCTGGTACTTCAGCTCAAGATACAATACCACTATTCATGGTTCCCAATTTCCAGCCATTCTCCACATGACAGCCATGTACAGAATTCACTGGATTAGTATGTGGAAATACACCATCAACAATAACTTGTTAAACAGAGAGTTTCTGGTGAAATGGTGGGATAGTCTCAGATTCAAAGAAATCATTGAGCAGATTCACATGGATTTTCCCCTTCCTATCCAGAAGGCCATTACTTGCCAGACAGCAATTGCTCACAGAACAAGGTCACAGACCTCCCTAGATTCCGTTCAAATTTCCGGAAAATCTAGCAAGGAACTTCATAATCTTGGCCAGCAATTAATCCTTCAATCAAAACAGTTAGAGTCAGCAGAAAAGAACTCTCCTGCCTCTTCTGAAGCTTCAATTGGATACTATCCAAATAACCATTGTTCTAGGATTCCCAGGATCCTTATGATGGTTGCAATTTTGACAGTCCTTAATCCACAGTCTTGAAACAAGGTTGGCTCCGGTTACTATTCATAACACTATTCCGTGAACAGTACCCGCACCCAGCTGATTCCAGACAGACTACTATTCATCCCACATTACCAATCACTATGCAATGAACAATTCTCCAGAAAAGCAAGGGGAAAAATCACTATTCATGAACAGTGACCGTTACTGTTCATCAAACAGTGCCCCAGCAGCATCATTCAGTTTACTGTTTACTTTCGGCTGAAAAGAAATTCACCCGTGGTAAAAGCAATTCACCCTTCGTGATTCCAGTAGTCTCCTGAAGAATCCAAGGCTTCCTCTAGTCTATAAAAGGAACCATCAGCTTCATTCTTTAACAGGTCCAATTGAGTGGAAACACAGGGCACCTCAGAGCTAGTTTCGGTTTACAAAAATTGTAACCTAACCTTCTCTTCTTGTAATCCAATAGTAAACTGAATGATTCTGTCGGGGCACTGTTTGATGAACAGTAACAGTCACTGTTCATGAATAGCGTTTGTCCCCTTGCTTTTCTGGAGAACTGTTCATTGCACAGTGGTTGGTACTGTGGGATGAATAGTATCTTGTCAGGAATCTGCTGGGTATGGGTACTGTTCACGGAATAGTGCTATGAATAGTAACCGGAGCCAAACATGATTCTGAAATATTTAATCACTGGTGTTGTAACCATCATAGGGATCCCAAGGTTCATTGTAACCATGTTCATGGAACTTGGCAAATTCATTGCAGACGCCACAATATGAGATTGCTTCATATTCTGGGTTCCTTTTTACGAAGTTCCGGGGATCAATATGAGAGGTACCCTAGAGGTTGATGGCTTCAGAATAAGGCCGATTGGTGAATACTGTAACTCTGCCAGTGTTTCCTACGAAGTAGTAGTTTCTCCATAGCTCACTGGTGACTTCCTGGATTTCATTGGTGAAGTAGTTCCTCCAACAATCTGCAAGAGCCTGGGGGTCTCTATAAGTTAGGTAGGAGTCTCCATCATACCAAGGGCCTTGGTGGGTGTATCCATTGATGAGAACAAGATGGTGGGCTGGTTGGACATCCATCCAATTATTACTATCCCACTGTGGGAGAGTGCTCCAACATCTGATTGACACAAAAGGACTATTGATCTTAGTAACCACCTGTTGAATGATCTGAGGAAATTGGCTGATATGTTGATGGTTTGATAGCTTGATGAGCCTGATGAAGCCATATTCAAACATCATTGAGAGCCAACTCTATTCTCTGTCTTCATCCTCCTTCCAGTCTTCGAAATTGACTATGAGACTTGGAAAAGGATGTTTCTTCTTATAGACTCTGAGACTGTACCCAAAATAATCACCCCAATTTGTGTAGAGGAAGATGTCATCAATGTCATCTGAGTCTTCACCATACACTGGGAAATGAGTGGTGACCAATAACTTGAAATATGCAAACCATTGGTCATGTGATTCGGACATAGCCTTGCTCTGCAATATATGATTTTGTATATCGGAGGGCAAGTTGGCAACAACACTTCTTAGGGAGGCTTGAGTCTTAAGACTAAGCCTTGCATAATCAGTGCCCATGATAGTCATTTTACCCATTGAATGGATATCCTCTCTGCCAAAGAGTTGACTAGGGAGAACAATATTTCCAGTCTCAAGGTTGACTAGGTGAATTTCTAGTGCATTGAGGGTTTTTTGGAAAAGCTTCTAATTGCTCTTGGTATAGGCTCTGTGAAGGTTATCAAGGAGGACTTTAATGGAGGGTGGTAAATATGGGTACATTCCATTACAGTATTGTAAAGTCCTTTTCCAAACTTCTTGCAAAGTGATAGCCAATGTACTATTAGAATATGTTATTGTTGCTGGGATAATGCCCTGGAGGGATGTTGTTCTTCTAGAAGAAGACCCCTGCATAGGTGCTTTCCCTTTGTTTGAAGAAGAAGCCATTTTCTACACACTGGTGGGGCTAATTTTGTTTTCCCGCCAAAACATGTTTAAATGAGCATGATGAAATTTACGTGAATTTTCAAAGATGCATTTGTTAAAAACATGAGATGGTGAAGAACAAATGTTTGTATGCTAAATATGCTGTGGTGGATTTCGAGACTAATTTTTGTCAAGAAATTCAACAACTGGATAAGCAGTGGATACAAAAGAATCAAGGTTCTGAGCTTGATTACATTTTCTGTGGATTTTGGCAGTCAAAGGATGGAGTGTCTTAGAAATAGAAACATTCTGGAGGTTACTGATTTCTCGAGGTTCAGGACTCCTAAGAAACTTGAATTTGACTGGCTGACTAAAAGGATGGGTAGTGATTCCTTCACTATCTGTGGTAAAAGGATATAACAGACATATGAACTAGTTTCCTAAGATGACCCTATCTGTCATATTCTTAACGAGGACAAATGTGGTTTTGAAGCATGCGTTGTCCTGACACACATGGGCATTGGGAATTTTGAATTCAATCTGCATTTTTCCGCCACTTGCGGAGGTTAATCTTTCCCTAGTCTATTTGAAGTACTTGGAGAGAATGATTCCTTCTTGGATGCAGTTGAGATCAGCACCTGAATCTATTAAGGCAATGACCTCAAATTTAAAATCTCTGCTAATGACAATCCTGACTTTGGAGTGCCATTTTTGGAAGTTAATCCTGTTGATGGTTTCAAGAAATTTCTCACTGGATTCCTCTTGCACCATTTCAACTGTAGGGTTAACTGTTTCATCTACTTCCTCATCAGAAGGGTTCTGAAATGAGGTTCCTTCCTCATTGCCTTGATGAGAGGTGTTCTCTAATTGTGTCAATCTTTGGTCAAGGAGGCTATGATCCACTCTAAGGATGGTCACATCTTGTTCAAAGGTTTTAACCTTAGACTTGGTTTCCTTGATCTCTTTTTGAAGGTCGTTGACTGTAACTTCCTTCTTTGATTTGGTAAATCTATTGTAGATTTTCTCCAAATCAACTTTGGATTCCTGGATCCTTAGTTCAGGTTTACTGGGTTCCTTAACTAAGGTCTTATGGAATTCACTAAGCCTTTGAGCTTTGATGATTAGGTCCTCGATCTGTTCTATGAGATCTAGGATAAGCTCTTCATGCTTACATGAACATTGATAGTCTTGTTCCTACAACAACTATCTTCACATGCCATACCAATATCTGGGCCACTGGAGGAGCTAGAGGATGCTCTAGAGGGTTCAGAAGATGATTGGTAAATCTGATGGATCTCATGGTCACTAGAACTACTAGAAGACTCACTTTCTGAGTGGTCAAGTTCTAAGAGTCTAAAGATCTCATTCTTACTGGTTTGATCACTCACGAGGGTATTGATGAGGGCTTTGGCCTTCTGTTTACACTCGGTTCTAAAATGACCTCTTTTTCCACAGTTGAAGCATTTTCCTGATGCTTTGGAAATTGGTTTTCCTGTGGATTTGGACTTTCCTTTCTTATAGAAATCATCAGCTTTGAACTTCTGTTTTCTATAATACTTGGCGTCTGTCCTTTTCCTATGGGGTCTTTCAGAGGAACTTTTCTCTCTGAATTTGGATTTCCTCTTAGGAATGACAGAGGGTAAGCCATACTGCGTACAGAAGTTTCCTACTTCATACTTGGCCTTGCCCTTACTGCTTTGGATTTTCAGATCTCTGCACAACTTAATCCCTTCACTTCGGATCGTGCTAGAGATATCTCCATAGGTTAGGTCATCATAATCTATGACACCTAAGGGGGTACTAAGGGTTTCTTTGACCTTTTCGCCAAACAATCTAGGTAAGCCATTAATGAACTTCTCCTTCCAAAATGAAGAGTTACAATCGCTTCTATGCATAACTCTGGTGGTAAAGACATCTTCATACCATCTGTATTCACCAAGGTTCCTACATCTAAGGTTACTCAGCTGGTCATAAATCCTAGATGTGATATTGCTGGGTTTTCCTACGAAGTGTTTCATGATCGTATAGATCAAGGTATTGACTCCGTCAGGAACTCATTTTCCTCTGCTTTCATCAAAGATGGGGAGTCATTCCTCATCTTTTTGGATCGCATGCTTCATGTCTTCCTTAGACTCTTCAGTCAAGCAATTGTTCCACCATTGCAGAAGTTTACCTGTGAATCCTAGGGCCAAGAGTTCTATGACTTCTGAATGGAAGCGTCCTTCATTAACATAATTGTTTGCTACCATAGTTATATGCTGGATCTTGTTTAGGATTTCCTGTTCTGCTAAACCATCTATGTTCCATTCATAGAGTTTACCAGAAGACACTGAGAATTGGTGGCCATTCCTTTCCTCAAACTGGAGGTCAAGGGGTGTTGGTCTGGGATACCAATTCTTGGTTAGGGTAGTTGGGGTTGGTTGGTGAAGCCTGTTCACCTCTAAACCTTGAAACTGGTTTTCTAGCTTTTCTATCTCCTTTTCACTTTCTGAGGAGGTTCTACTACAGCTGCTAGAAGCTGTGTGGACATCCAAGGCAACAAGTCTACTAGACTTTGTAGATTTTGGTGAAGAGATGGCTGGTTTCTTCTTCACAGAACTCCTAGAGGCCTTGCGGGCATCTAAGGTAACAAGTCTGCTAGATGTAGTGGTATCTGGTGAAGGGGTGACTGGTTCCTTCTTCACGAGTTCTTCCATCTTTTGCAAACAAATTTCTAAGGCTGTTTGGTCCTTAGACTTAAGGCTGGCTTGCCTAGTGGTAGGAAGCTTAACTAAAGGCTTTTCTAGGGCTGGACTGGGTTTGCTAGGGTTTCTTGGCGGGAGGATAACCTTTTTTTCAACATTTTCTTCCATCCTATCAAGCTATTTTCCTATGACATGGAGGCATTGGTTGGTGTAGTTGTTTTGTGCAATGACTTTGCTAACTACAACTTCCTCACTGGTAGGTTGTTGGAAAGGTGATGCAACTACATCAGCTTTCTTGTGTTTGAAGGTGATCTTATCCAAGGGTGGGTGACTAGACCGAACTACTTCCTTGGTATCTTCCTTTGTCCAATTTTTTTTTGGTAATAACACAAGACTTTTTGTGCCATTCAAAATGATTTTCAAAGTATTCAAAGAAAAGAACATTGCTGGATGTCTCTTTCATGAACTCTTTCCATTTTGCCAAAACTTCTCTCTTTTGTTCACGGGTATGGTTGGCTCTATAGGCTTCTCTCTTGACTCTATTTTTCTCTAGGACAAACTCTTTACCTAAGGTTGCCATATCAGGGGTGAACTCTTTCTTGATGGTCATGAGTCCTTTGTAAGGGTTGACTGGTGACACATCTTCTGGTTCTTCTGGGGCTTCTAAATCCGAATGGGATGGAAAAGGGGTTTTTCTACTGTTGTTGTCTTCTTGATCAACAACTGACTCTTGTTTTGCTGTGTAGCGAGGGGTACTAACCTAAGATTTGGTTTGGACACCTTGGAGTTCTAGACCTAAGTCTCTCCTTGATCTGGGGAAAGGTACACGAGGTCTGGAAGAACTACACTGGGATGCAAGTCTATCTATAAGAGGGATAGGTGACTGCTTGCTGGGTAGGGGTAGATCTACTAGGGATCTAAACCTGGGGTCATCAAAGGACGGGGGAAATCGAAACCTAGATTGGTCGAAACTGAGTCTAACCAAACCATCGGCTAACTGCTGGACAAAATCTAAGTTTGGATTCCTTACTGGATCCTGGATCTGGAGAGGGAAATTCTCATTCTCTAGAGTCCAATTTTGTGGGAAGGTAACCTCTGACCATTGAAGGGTTTTGGGTACCTGGATGTTGGATCTAGGATCTGTGGTTTGAATGAGAGTTGTTTCTCTCGGTCTTCTTTTGTCAAGGGCTCCTGCATTGAGGTTGGTCCTTAAACACTTGTAATAGATCCTATATATCAAGGCGATCTGGCTAGCTCCCTGCACCATAAGGGTGCCATGGGTCTTGATATTCAAGGTAAGGGTCTTCATGACATGGGGATCATGGTGGTGAACTACAAAATTGGGGAAACAGTTAAAATGGACTGGTCCACCACTAAGACTGGATTCTATGGTGCCTAGAAGACTGTCATCAAATCTTATGTGACGGGTGTCTCTAAGGGCCATAAGGATTGAACTATTCAAACCTTCTCTGATGAGGGGTTTAACTCCAACTTGGACTAAACCTATGTGTAGAAAGTTGTGTCCTTGCTTCTTGTGCACTTAAATGGTTGCAAGAGAAAGAAAGTAACAAGTCTCAAATTCTTTGTTAATTCCATAGACCTGTTCTATGATTTTAACATGGTAATCTGTCTTGAAGATCTTTTTGTTGATCCACGAAGACGACCTATAGATTTCACTAGTGGGCATCTTTGGGATGTTCCAATCTCCTAATTTTAGATCTAAATCTGACAGTTGGTAATCTTCCAAATTGATAACTCCATCTTCTTGGGGTATCTCTGGTATGAATGGGGGAATGGATGATCTAGAACTGGCAGAAGAGTTACTCCTAGACAACCACCTATTCATCATTTCTGAGAAAAAGCTTAAGAAAATACAATCAAAACCTAATCACCTTTATCCTCAAATCTCTGGATCTAACCTTAGATCTGAAACAGGGTATACACACGAGACTTTCAAAAAACCTTCACTGTACTAACTACACACCTCTCACGGCTTCTTTGTCCTCTTTCACCTCAACGCCTAAACGCCTACCCTCAGCTAAACGGCAACATGGCTACGGGACACCTGAAGACTTACAGGGTTGTAAACGGTACAGATCTGGATTTATTTTTTCCATTCTCAACAATACACATCTGCAACAAACTTTCAGGCTAAAACACAGAAACAAGAAAAAGTGGGTAACTAGGAAATGAAAGATTATCTTGAACAGTTAACACAGAAAGATAAACAGTTGGTTAGGAATGAGGCTCAGCCTACCAAATGATAGATCACAAAGAAGAGATAATAAATGTAGAAGATGATGTATGGTAATGGAAGTGCTATCAGATCGGTTGTAAGTTCCTTGCTAGACTCAGTTTCAAGTTTGGCCGGTCGGTTGTAAGTTACTGTTTATATATTTTCAATCAAGTTGGCAGGTTCTACCACCATAGTTATCCATTATTTTGTGCATTATCATTATTTTGAGCATGTTATCTCCTACAAGTTTTATTTTACATCTATTTTCTGATAGCACTTCCATTACCATACATCATCTTCTACATCTATTATCTCTTCTTTATGATCTATCATTTGGTAGGCTAAGCCTCCTTCCTAACCAACTGTTTATCTTTCTGTGTTAACTGTTCAAAATAATATTTCATTTCCCACTTTTTCTTACTTCTGTGTTTTAGCCTGAAAGTTTGTTGCAGATGTATACTGTTGAGAACGGAAAAAGTAAATCCAGATCTGTACCACTTACAACCCAGTAAGTCTTCAGGTGTCCTGTAGCCGTGCAGCCGTTTAGCAGAGGGTAGGCGTTTAGGCGTTGAGGCGAGAGAGGACAAAGAAGCCGTGAGAGGTGTGTAGTTAGTACAGAGAAGGTCTTTTGAAAGCCTCATATGTCTACCCTGTTTCAGATCTAAGGTTAGATCCAGAAATTGGAAGATAAAGGTGATTAGGTCTTGATTGTATTTTCTTAAACTTTTATCACAAAATGATGAATAGGTGGTTGTCTAGGAGTAACTCTTCTGCCAGTTCTAGATCATCCATTCCCCCATTCATACCAGAGATACCTCAAGAGGATGGAGTTATCAATTTGAAAGATTACCAGCTGTCAGATTTAGATCTAAAATTAGGAGATTGGAACATCCCAAATATGCCCACTAGTAAAATCTACAGGTCATCTTCGGGGATCAACAAAAAGATCTTCAAGACAGACTACCATGTTAAAACCATAGAACAGGTCTATGGAATTAACAAAGAATTTGAGACTTGTTACTTTCTTTCTCCTACAACCATTAAAACGCACAAGAAGCATGGACACAACTTTCTACACATAGGTTTAGTCCAGGTTGGAGTTAAACCCCTCATTAAAAAAGGTTTGAATAGTTCAATCCTTATGGCCCTTAGAGACACCTGTCACATAAGATTTGATGACAGTCTTCTAGGCACCATAGAATCCAATCTTAGTGGTGGACCAGTTCATTTTAACTGTTTCCCCAACTTTGTAGTTCACCTCCATGACCCCCATGTCGTGAAAACCCTTACCTTGAATATCAAGACCCATGGTACCCTCATGGTGCAGGGAGCCAGCTAGATCGCCTTGATATATAGGATTTATTACAAGTGCTTGAGGACAAACCTCAATGCAGGAGCCCTTGACAAAAGAAGACCGAGAGAAACAACTCTCATTCAAACCACAGATCCTAGATCCAACATCCAGGTACCCAAAACCCTTCAATGGTCAGAGGTTACCTTCCCACAAAATTGGACTCTAGAGAATGAGAATTACCCTCTCCAGATCCAAGATCCAGTTAGGAATCCAGACTTAGATTTTGTCCAGCAGTTAGCCGATGGTTCGGTTAGACTCAGTTTCGACCAGTCTAGGTTCAGATTTCCCCCATCCTTTGATGACCCCAGGTTTAGATCCCCAGTAGATCTACCCCTACCCAGCAAGCAATCACCTATCCCTCTTATATATAAACCTGCATCCCAGTGTAGTTCTTCCAAACCTCGTGCATCTTTCCCTAGATCAAGGAGAGACTTAGGTCTAGAACTCCAAGGTGTCCAAACCAAATCTCAGGTTAGTACCCCTTGCTACATAGCTAGACAAGAGTCAGTTGTTGATCAAGAAGACAACAACAGCAGAAAAACCCCTTCTCCATCCCATTCGGATTTAGAAGCCCCAGAAGAACCAGAAGATGTGTCACCAGTCAACCCTTACAAAGGACTCATGACCATCAAGAAAGAGTTCACCCCTGATATGGCAACCTTAGGTAAAGAATTTGACCTAGAGAAAAATAGAGTCAAGAGAGAAGCCTATAGAGCCAACCATACCAATGAACAGAAGAAAGAAGTTTTGACAAAATGGAAAGAATTCATGAAAGAGACATCCAGCAATGTTCCTTTCTTTGAATACTTTGAAAACCATTTTGAATGGCACAAACAGTCTTGTGTTATTACCAAAACAAATTGGACGAAGGAAGATACCAAGGAAGTAGTTCGGTCCAGCCACCCACCCTTGGATAAGATCACCTTCAAACATAAGAAAGCTGATGTAGTCGCGTCACCTTTCCAACAACCTACCAGTGAGGAAGTTGTAGTTAGCAAAGTCATTGCACAAAACAACTACACCAACCAATGCCTCCATGTCATAAGAAAACAGCTTGATAGGATAGAAGAAAAGGTTGAGAAAAAGGTTATCCTCCAGCCAGGAAACCCTAGCAAACCCAATCCAGCCTTAGAAAAGCCTTTAGTGAAGCTTCCTACCACTAGGCAAGCCAACCTTAAGTCTAAGGACCAAACAACCTTAGAAATATGTTTGCAAAAGATGGAAGAACTCATGAAGAAGGAACCAGTCACCGCTTCACCAGATACCACTTCATCTAGCAGACTTGTTACCTTAGATGCCCGCAAGGCCTCTAGAAGTCCTGTGAAGAAGAAACCAGTCATCCCTTCACCAACACCTAAAAAACTTGTTGTCTTGGATGTCCACATAGCATCTAGCAATAGAACCTCCTCAGATAGTGAGCAAAGCCAAGGTTCAGGGTCCCAGGCTGCTCCTCCCAAAAAGATATGGATATCTAAATTCAGAGGAAAAGAATCCTCTGTGATTTTCCATAGGAAAAGGACTCATGCCAAGTATTATAGGATGCAGAAGCACAAAAATGCTAATGGGTCCTATAAGACAAAGCCGAAGCCCAAGCGAAAAGGAAAATGCTTCAAATGTGGAAAAAGGGGCCATCTTTGCACCAAATGTGAAAGTAAGAATGGAACCCTTACCAACGTCGGTAATGAACCAGTAAGTACTTCTGAGCCTAGGATTCAGGCACCGCAAGAAGATGTCCCTAAAGCCAAAAGTACTATACCCAAAAAGGATATAACGGTCAATGACCTCCAGAAGGAAATCAAAGAAACCTATTCTGAAGTTCAAACCCTTAGAGAAAATTTAACTACTCTTAGGATTGACCACAACCAAAGATTAAAGCATTTGGAGAATATTCTTCATCAAGGCAATGAGAAAAGAACCTCGTCACAAAACCCTTCTGATGAAGAAGTTGATGAAAAAGGTAACCCTATTGAAGACATGGTCCAAGAAAAGTTCTTGGAAACCATCAATAGGATTAACTTCCAAAAATGGCACTCCAAAGTCAGGATTGTCATTAGTAAAGATTTTGAATTTGAGGTCATAGCCTTAATAGATTCAGGTGCTGATCTCAACTGCATCCAAGAAGGAATCATTCCCTCCAAATACTTCAGAAAGACTAGGGAAAGATTAACCTCCGCAAGTGGTGGAAAAATGCAAATTGAATTCAAAATACCCAAAGCCCATGTGTGTCAAGACAACACATGTTTCAAAACCACATTTGTCCTTGTTAAAAATATGACAGATAGGGTCATTTTAGGAAACCCATCCATGTGTTTGTTATATCCTTTCACAGTTGATGGTGAAGGAATCACTACTCAACCCTTTGGCCAGCCAGTTAAGTTTAAGTTTCTTAGATATTACAATATATATATATATATATATATTTATATATTTATATATTCCAAAAATAAAATTTTGGACACCTTGAACCCTTTTATTTTAATCTCATCTAAAATAAGTTTGAATATGATTATCTTAATGCTACTTTCACAATATTTTCACTGTAAAAGTTTAGTTGTAAGTTCTAACTGGTTTTTATTTGGACCCACAACTAACATCACTTTTTGCCTACGATTAACAACTTGCCACCTAAATTTTGTTGTGAAATTTTTGTGAAAGTGTTGTGTCAGTAGCACTACCATTAAAATATTTAATTTTATATATAAAAAAAAATGATTCAAATTTTTGCTCCTTTGTTATTAAAATTTTAAAAAATTAATTTTTAAAAAAAAAAAAAACCTTATCTCCAAAACTCTAGCTCACTTTAGCATTGATAGTGGAATGAAGCTGATTTTCCCTACACTTTTCTTTTTCATCGGCAAAAAATTACACCACCTATACCACTAATATATATTTATCTATATATATGATTCTTTCTTCATTATCTCTATCTTTTTTTCTCCCTTCTATGTTTTCTTAGTTTTTCTCTCTGTCTTATCAAATAGTTTGATAAGTTATCCACAAATTTCCAAGTCCAAAAAGTATTTTACTATTTTTTCTAATTCCAAGAGAGTGACCACATGTATGGTTAAAAAGCCATACACTTTCAAAAGTAAAAACTTCTATCAATTACAATTTTTCTTCTTAATTTCACGTTTATTCACAATCCAATTCCCAGGTGTGTTACTATTCATATTTATCATAAAATTTTATTTAATTGATAATACATATGAATATAATAAGTTATTATTAGTTTGACAAAACTGTATGATTAATTATTTAATTCTATTTGTTCATGCATTCAATGATTGTTGCCTTAACGATCTTTAAACTATTAATAATTTTTTTAGGCTATTGTACAATATAGTTGTATTGTATACTAAATTGTATTTAGAATACTATTTTAGATTATTGTATATATAAGGACAAAGTTTAGCTTCAAAATTGGTTGTAGCATAAAACTACAAATTTACTCAATAAAATAAATATTACTATATATTTTGAAAATCTAAATGTTAAATTTCATGTTCTTTACACTCTCAATACACATGTCAAATTTTTTGTCAATTGGATATTATTTACTATATGATCTATAAGTTTATATTTTATACATTATTTTAAATTACAAAAACTTGCAATTTAAACAATTTATTGTATTTAGAATACTATTTTAGATTATTGTTTATATAAGGATAAAGTTTAGCTACAAAATTGGTTGTAACTTAAGACTATAACTTTACTCAATAAAATAAATATTACTACATATTTTGAAAATCTAACCGTTAAATTATATGTTCTTTACGCTCTCAATACACTTGTTAATTTTTTTTTCAATTAGATATTATTTACTATATGATCTACAAGTTTATATTTTATGCATAATTTTAAATTACAAAAACTTGCAATTTAAACAATTTATTGATGATAAAACTATTTTTTTATACAAGATAAAAATTCTACTCTGGCCTAATCTAAGTATATATGTGTGTAAAACTTCTTTTTGGAGACTTGAATTCCAGCCCTTGCCCCCCACACCCTATAATCACTTAATACATTTAGAGTGACCATTGCACGAAGGGTGCGCGGTGGTATATAACTATTGTTCTTTAATATGGAAGTTGTATACACACAAAAAAGGGGGCAAATAACAACTTACCCACGTGTGGCTTGGCCGAAATTTAAGTCGTCTACCTCTAGTTTAAAATTTGACACTTTACCCATTTGAAGTTAACTCAGTTATAATTATGTAACTCACCTCCGTTAAAAACAGGATTAAATATGTAATTTTACTCTACTTTTATGTCTCTTTCTTCCAAAAACTCAAAAATATAAGATCAGAAAAAATCTAGCGGAATACTTGCATCATGGGAATTCAAACTACAAATAGACAACTTAAATTTTAATTAAACCTCAAATGGATAAAGTATATATCAAATTTTAAATCATATTTAGGCAACTTAAATTTCGGCCAAACTAAAGGTAGGTAAGTGGTAATTTGGCAAAAATAAATAAAAATAAAATAATTTTTTTTTACTCACCCCTACTCACAACAAATTTCTAACTCCACCGCTACTGACCTCCCAAAAACAATTGCCTGGAGCAACACAACGGACAGGTCAGCAATTAGTATTTATAAAAATTAATCTATATAGCGCAGTATTAAGTATTGACTATCAACAGTTGCTTTCCTGTTGATTTCGTACAACCAGGCCCAGATGAGTTGGGATAATATTTTATATAATTATCATATGTCAACCACGAAGAAAAAAAAAAAACACGAAGAAAAGAAACAGCTCTCTTAATAACTATTTTGGAAAGAAGTGCAAGCTATCTCATGGTTTATTTTCTTTCGACCTCTTCAACATCTATTTCCCTCTCTCACAATAATCATGGGGTTAGTCTGTATTGCAATGAAGATACCAAAATCCATAAACATTAGATTTTTACTAGGCATGCTGGACCATATAAAGTTCATTGTTATGGTGGCACTCACACGTCTAGGTCTGCTCAAACCGCCAGAACAAGTAGCTGAGACTGAAGAACATTCCACTAGTTATGTTCTTGTAATGGATGGTTTAACTCCATCACTAATCGCAGTCGATAGTCTAATGGTGTTGATCAAGAAGAGGGTTCCTGTGATAGAATATAGTGGTTTTTTTGAAAGACATAGAGCACTGAATGATGATGAAGACGTGGATATGGAAATGGAATGTTCTGTCTGCTTGAATTTCGTGGAGAGAAGCCATGAGATCAGAGAGCTTTGTAACTGCTACCATGTGTTTCACAAGGAGTGCCTGGATAGATGGGTGGATGAGGGTCAGGTGACCTGCCCTTTGTGCAGAACTCTACTGTTTCCAGCAAAGACAGAAAGGATAATTTAGATGTTATAAGAGATATCAAGGTAGTATATTTGTTTGGTTAGAAGTATGACACAGGAGCTAGTGGGCTAACAAATCTCATATTCAGGCATCAATGATTCTATATCATTTTTCTGAACCTTTTGAATTGGCTCCAGATTGTCAAAAGACATGATGAATATGATGTGTAAAAAACAAAAAATATGGAAATCACCGTACACAATTCTGATTATGATGTGTAAGGATTGTATACTATTTTGAGTGTGTAACAATATACTTTTCTTACGTTACTACGCTTCACATTGTCTCTAGGGCAGTGATTATAACAAATCTGTCCGGATTCATTGTCATTGTTTTCGTTTATTATGGATATTTGTGTAAAAATTGTGGACATCTTGCACGCAATTTTGGATATGATGTGCATGAAGTGTGTGGCAAAAATTTTTCTTGATCTCCAAAGCCTAGTATATGGTTTTTTTTTTTTTGGGGGGGGGGGGGGGGGGGGGTGGGGGTTCTCTATCACTCATTTCTATTTAGATTGACAATCAACTTTTCATGAAAAAATAATGTAGAATAAACTACCATGGCATTCCTAGACTCTCATGTATGCTTGAAATCATCGTGCAAGACACTAGTAGAAATCATTGACCATAAAGTTAGAATCGCATGAAATTTGGCAAGCTAAAGTGAAATAACCTTCTGAGCAATAGTCATCTCCTTGTCACAAAGTACCTCCTGAAAATAGTGAATTCCTCCATTTAGGCCTCAGAAATTGTGATTCTAGTATTTATAGTAATTTTTGTTTTTTTTTATAACTTTTTATTTGAAAGTTAGAATAAGGCCCCGCTTGTTTTGAGGCGACCCTTAAGATCAGTATTTTATGATTCTGCATTTAACTTAATTTTGTTATTTTTGAAAAAATTTGGTATTTTGTCATCTAATCGTGTAATTAGTGCGAATTAGGAATTCAGACGTTTTCTAATTGTCTTAAGGTTTTACTTTTTCAGAATTTATATGTTTTATAGCCGTCAGAGGCAAATCACATTATTATCAATAAAATCGCAGAGTCTTTCTCAAATTTTTCTTTTGGGGGATTCCAATTTATCTTTTTGTGAATTTAGGGAATCCCTCATGGATTCGAGATTTACTACTTAGAAGCTAATAATTTAGTTTCTATCCATCAAAGATAATATCGTATATGCTCTCTTCAGTCTTCTGTGACATAAGAAAACATGACATTTATATGAATCAAACTGCAACTCTGCAAGTGAATTCAATTTAGAACCTATACAAAATGACAGCAAGATAATCATATCAACCATCCAAGACAAATCGGGGATCTTAATTCGAAAACAAGTAAGATATCAATCATTAATATGGAATAGGAAACTTAATGAGAACAAGTGGAAAGTAGCGTGGAGGCAGTCACGTAATTATACATATTAGGACAACAGTCACGAGTTAATGACTAATTTCACTTAAAAATAAATTAAGAGATAAATTGTCTTTTGTCCTAACATGTTTTGTTTCACGCAATCAACAACAACGTAAGAAATATGTATAGATAACATTGACTTGATAGGATGTCTCTAGTCTAGTCTACTATTTTCTTCGATTGCTACGGTATGTGACTGGACCTAATCAAACAATGACTTGATAATGATAGATCCTCAAATATTGTTCATATAGTTTCAAGCTTTTTGCCCTTCTCTCAGTTGAAAGTGCAGCGCTTATCTTCGTCGTCCGTTTTCCTGCGCGGTGTCCTTTTCCTTACGTTGTTGTTGTTGAGTGCGTGAAACGAAACATATTAGGACAAAACACAATTTATCTCTTAATTTTTTTTAAAGTGAAATTAGTCGTTCACGAGTGTACAATAATTTGACAAAAATTATATATATATATATATATATATATATATAAATGGATTTAAGTTAGATGTAGTATATCTTCATAAGAAAGTGTAATTTGACAAAAATTATATATATATATATATATATATATTTATATATAAATATAAATGGATTTAAGTTAGATGTAGTATATCTTCATAAGAAAGTTACACTTATATTTTTGGGTTTGATGTTTATAAGATCTTAAGGTGAGAAAGACACTACTTGTGTGCGTTTGGCTTCAAATTAAAAAAACAGCTTATTTTATTATTCAGCTTATTTTTGCTATTATTTGTGGACTCCACTGCACTTTTTGATACTATTCATAGGTATACCATTTCAGCCTACTTTTACTTTTATCTACAATACTTTCAGAAAAAAAATTTCAGTTTTAACAAAATAAACAAATTCTAAACAGATCCGTCATCTCATTTATGTTTTATAAAATTTAATTACGCACTGCCTCCTCAATTAATATGCACCACTTTATAATTTATTTGTTTAATATTCTACACCTTTCCTCTCTGAACCCGCTGGCACTTCACTTATATTCAAGCAACTCAACGAGACATGTTGCAGTCCCTCATAACTACTCAAGCTGCACGTGGTCGGCGTTTGGATACCTTGATGGGTGACATGGCTGACTTGCGTATTATTCAACTACATCATTTGAGAAGTCCCTTGTGTTTTGCTCAACCTCCTGGACCCTCAGATTGAGTTTGCTTTGTCAATAAATGCAGTGATAGGAGTTGATGGATTAGGGGGAGTGTTATTCTTTTTGTAGAGAGAATTTTTTTTTTTTTTTTGGTTCGGTAGTAGTATTTGTAAAGCAATATGATAAAGCTGAGTCAAAACGACCTGTAGTAGAGCCTGCAGGTAGCTTAAGTTAGGTGTTATCAGTTGAATTAGTTACTGATCCAAGTCCACGGGTCAGCACCTGATTAGTTTATGCTATGGTTTTTTAGGTTATTTCTACACTCTACAGAGTTAGTTATGTATTTATTGGAGTATGTAATTAGAATCAACTAGTTGCTAACTTGTGCAATACACAAAATAATTAAATAATAATTAAAAGTATTTATTTTGCTTAAAAGTCTATAACTTGACTTAAAAAATGTATAACTTGAAAATGAATAAAAATAAGTAATTTTTTGTTCAATATAATGGTTTAGAAAAATTCTTTTTCTTTCACGTCATTGGTTCCACATAACACATTCCAGCGTATGCTATTCTATAGTGATGATTTCACATAATACTAAACTGCAATTAAATTTACTATCCACCACCAATCTAATCTATATATGTTATCTTGATAGTAAATCTACAAATTACATTCTCATATCCTCCATCATTTAGAAGATAACTGAAAAGTAATGATTGTATATAATGTATAAATTTTATTCTTTTACAATATAAAATTATTAAAATAATTAAAATAAAATCTAATGTTCTGGAAATTTTTTGAAATAGAATTTTAATTAAATTTCTTAAAACTTAGTTAATAGAGTTTTTATTTTACCTAAAAGTGAACTATCACAATTAATGAGAATTTAACCATTTTTTGCAAAGAGAAGATAACCAGGCTCAATTTTTATTTTATAGCATAAGATGTTACAATTAGATCTGTACCATATATGTTAGTCCATTATGATAGTTCCAAATAATATCCTAATACCTATCTATATGAGTTTTCTTTTTAATGATGCCATAAAGGATGGAGTTTAGTAGAAGTCATTTAAGATCCAATGAATCCAATTTTTTTTTTTAAATGTAATTTCAAAAGTCTTTTAATTGTAAATTTTTTTAATTATAAAATAGACTCTATCTAAACTCTAAAGGAAAGCATTCGGAATAATCACATCATTGATACCATATCATGATGGTTGCAAATAGCAATAATATTATTCATGATTAATAGATGAACAATGAAACTGTGAATTAACAATTTAACAATTCAAATACCAAGTTTAAACTACAACAACACATATACAAAAGACTCCAAATATTGAAACATACTTCTACCATTTTCATTATTCAATCAAAACCAAAGTTTCAAAGATAATTCCAATTCAATTAAATCAAATATATGCATACAATTGAATGTAAAGAATTCCAAAAATAAAAAACAACAATCTCCAAAAGCCTCTGCCTAATACAATCACTATTTATTTTATTTTATTTTTTTCAGATTGTGCATTCTTTAGATCTTTTTCCTTTTATATTTCATCAAACTTTTTCTAATTGACCAAAATATCTCTCATATATGTTAACATTAAACCTGATAAGAAAAACTTTACATACCATTTGTTTTGAAAGCGCTCCAAGAACCAAAATCAATGCAAGAGACTGTACAGCAGAGTAGTGTTGAGAGAATAATCACAAAAACAAAAAAAAAAAACTATTTAAAATATAATATAGGAATGAAAAACTGAGTTGAAATTGTAACAAATAATCCCTAAAAAGAACTATTTATAATATAATATAGGTTTATGGATTCCTAATCAAATTTGGTTATATAATTTTTTTAAAAGGGGATGAATATGTTGGTAGAGTCCATTTGATATAAAATTTAAATCCTATTGAAATTAAAAATGATATATATTTGTTGAGTCTCATTTGATATAATTATAGAGTTTAAATCCTATTGAAATTATAATTTCTAATCAACTTTAATATATAAAAAATGAAAAAAAAAAAGAAGAGAAAGAAAACATGATTGATAGATATAAGGAAATATGATAGTTTTTTTTTTATTTAAATGTCATCAATGTAGAAATTATCAAATTAATGGAGATATATTCCCTTTTTTGGGATACATTTATATTAATGGAGTTACTATATAGTTTGTTAGTATTATCTAAAAATTCCCTGATTAGGTGACATTTTAAGATTCCTTTAAGTATAGTGGTTGTATGGCACCAAACAACTAAATTTAAATTTTTTTTTAAAATAAATTTAATAAATGTCTACAATTTGGTGCTATAAAATCGAAAGAATTAAATCGAATTAAATCAAGTTAAAAATATAAATAAAAAATACTGATGTAGAAAATTGTGGAGAGGTTAACCAAAAGTCAAAGTTTTCGATTTTATATATATATATATATATGAGATCAAGAACTCAGAATTTCATTCCATCAAAATCTTTCATTTCCTTTACTCTGGTTTTCAGTATGTACTTTGGGGTTTCTGTAACCTTTTTTTTTTTAATAACTTTTTTGAAACTCTATGCTTTCATGGTTTTTGCTAACATGTGGTATCAAACTATTTAATACCACATGCTTTATATTTGTTGCTTATCTTTAGTATAGCATTGTGATATATTCTTCATCCGTCTTTATTCCACACATGGCTTTGATGGTTTCTTTTAAGTGTTTCAAGAAAGACAAGTACATTCCAATTAAGAAACTCAGAGCCTGTTTGGTAGTCTTTCAAGTTTTTTTTTTGTTCAAAATTATGCGAAAATTGTAGTTTAAAAAAAAATTGTGAAAATATGTATTTAAACTACTCATAAAGAAAAAAATGTTTTTGGCACCATGTTTCAAACAACATATTTTAAAATGTGAAAAAATATAATTATGTGTTTGGTATGTGTATGTATTTTTTTTTTTTTTTTTAAGTGGTAACTTTCTAACAAGTATAATTATTTTATTAACATTTATTAGAGGAGTACACGTGAGAGAGAAGGGAGGAAAAGAGAGAAATAATAAATAATAATAATTAAAAAAAAGATGAGGTGTGCATGTGAGAGAGAGAGAGAGAGAGAGAGAGAGTCGTAATTATGTTAAGTCTCATCAAGTGAATCTCACACTTTTCTAAATACTTACAAAACTGTAATTGAGTAATGTTATTTGAAAACTGAAAACTAGTAGAAGGAGTTTTCTAAGTTCAGTGTCTAAACACTCTAAAATAAGAAACGCAACTCAAACACTCCTAAATGAAATTCCTTACCAAACATGTTTCTTTTTTTGGCCCACTGTTTTCAGTAATTAAACTCTAAAAATTATTGTTTGAACTACCTTACCAAACAGCTCTCAACCTCTTCTTTCAACTTCTAGGTTAGATGTTTTAGGTTGGGAATATTATTTAATTGGGCTTTATGTATCAATTTTGGTTTTGTCATGGATTTCTAAAAGCGGAGAATGTTAGATTTAAGTTTTAGGTTTCGTTTGGTTAGGGTGAAACAAGGAGTATAGAAAATAGATAAGAGAAAAGTTGAGAGAACTAATTTTATAGGTGTTTGATGGGAGAGAATGGGAGGATGAAATTGGTAGAGTCCAAGTATTTTCTCTCCTGACCCACCAAAATATTTTCTCCCCTATTTAGGCAAAAAATAGAGGGGAGAGGAATAGTTACAATCAATGACTAAACTACCCCCCTCCTCCTCTTACGTTTCTTGGTTAATTGCTTCTCCTCTGTTTTTTTTCTCCTTCCCGGGTGTGCCACTATTCTTTCATTTTTGTGGGTGCTTTGACTGCTTTATTTTGTTTTGCTCTACTTCTTCTTTCTTTCTTTCTTTCTTTTCTTTTCTTTTTTTTTTTCCTTGACAAGACGTGATATTTATCTGTGCTTTATACAAGTACCACTATTATTTCATTTTTGTAGGTCATTTCTTTTGTTTTGCTCTTCTTCTTTTCTTTTTTTCTTTTTTTTTTTTAACTGGATGAGAATTTTTTTTTTTTTGTTTTACTTTGTTTTTTGGGCATGATTTTTCTTTTTAAATATACTTCGGTGATTGCTTTTTTTTTTTTGGTTGGTTGTTGGCCACTTTTTTTTTAATTGGGCATTATTTTTTTAATAAGGGCATATGAGTAAACTTATACAAACTCTTTTTTTTTTTAACCATCTCTCCACTTTTCCAACCCCAACCAAACACAAATGAAGGAAACTAAGGTTATATTTGGTTATCGTTTTTTTTTTTTGTTGAATTTTTTTAAAGAATAAAATCAAAAAATAAATTTTTTTATGTTTTCAAAGTTATAAACCTGCTTGGTTAGTTGAAAAGGAAAAACACCACACAAAAGAAGTTCTTAATAATTTCTGTATTTTTAGCATCCATTATAACATAAGCACAGACGAAAAAAAAAATTAAAAGATGAGGGAAAATCCGAAGTTTTGGTAGTGATGGGATTTAAGTCCATTCCAACGAGATTAATGTATGGGTTCATTTAAGTTCTAACATACATCAGATTAGACCAATATTTGAACTACTGGATTACTTTCCTCCTTTTTTTTTTTAGTATATGTTAATTTCTTGTCTTAATAAAATATCTATTAGCAAATGTCAAAAGAAATGGTTCTCCCATTAGCACATTGAGAACTATTTTTGTTTTCAGCTTGTTTTTGGCTACCAAAAAAGATTTTTGAGTTAGAAAATAGAAAACTATTCTTTAGACAGAAAACTGGGAGAAAAAACAGTTAATAAACATACCCTAAAATCTCTTCTATCCTCCCACTTTTTCATTTCCTTCCAATTTTCTATCCTCACACTTTTTCATCCTCCCAACCAAATGAACCCTTAGGCTGGCAACTTGTGAGCAAAAATGTCTTGTAAATTTAAAGCCTCTATGTGTTGGCAAGATTGTTGCCCAAGTGCTAAAACTCACTGTGCAAGAATTAAGAATTCCACAACTTTCCATAGATGTTCGATTAGCGAAACTAATGTAGGACACAATTTAATATTTAATTTTTGTAATTATTTAATTTTAGTATTTTTATATAATTTTTATTATTTTAGGTTTAGATTATTTATTTCCTTCCTTTTAGGTGCTTTTAGTGTTGTTTAGTCAAATTAGGGTTTTATATACTTTCATAACATCATTAGGGTTTCTAGTTGCCCTAGGTTTTGTTTTTATTATTTAAACGCATTGTAGCCTCTAAAGGCAATTCAGTTTTCAAACTATTATCAATAAACACAAACTTTTGTCAAATTATTTCTCTAGTGGATTCCAGTTTTCTTCTTCTTATGGATTCAAGGAAACCCCTCATAGATTCGAGGTTTACTATCAGAAACTGACAGTTTAGTTTCTGTTCCATCAATAGAGTATTGTGTGTGCTTTCTTCAGGCTTCCGCGATATCAGTTGATATCAGAACCTTGACATACCCTAGTCTAATGGCTAACCGGCGAGACAGTAACCACCACAACAATGACGGTGGTAATGACATCAAAAACCCAGTCCTCACTAGGGCTAAGTTCCTCAAATTTCGTAAAGAGGCTCATGATGAGAATCAACAATTTCATGAAAAGAGTTGACAAATTATAGGCTAAATCAAGCAAATGATTGCTACTCTTCATGCTAGGAAATCATCTCACAACAACAATGATCAATATATTCAACGACGCACTCCTAACTACAAGAAAATTCCATTCTTTGACGGAGATACATGTAAGTTGGATTTTATTGACTAGCTTCTTGATTTCGAAGAGTATTTTAATTTTTGGAAGATTTGTGATGAAGAAAATTTGTGGCTTGCATCTAATAAATTAGACGATGAAGCAGAGGAATGGTGGGAAGATATTCAAATAGATAGAAAACAACAAGTTAAGCATCCAATCTACTTTTGGCAAAGAATGAAAATGATATTAATTGATTTATGGTTTCCCAATGACTATTATAATATATTGGATTATATAAGTGTTGATTATAAATTTGCATATTCATATGAGAAGCAATATGTTCAAAACAAGGAAGGTCAACCACAAAACCAAAATTATCACAGTCAATGTCAAGTAAAGTAAAGGATTTGAGGGTTGAGAAGAAGCAGCCTATTTCTAAAGAAAATTTTGAAGTGGTTAAAAAAGATCAAGACTTGCAACAAGTTATTCAATTGAAAATTGAAGATAACACTTGCTAAAAACTTGATGAAGAGGTCAAAGAAAAGAAGTTTGAGCTAATTGTGGATAATGACAGAAATCAAGAGACGGTCATTGTTGAGAATATTGTGGAAGATCCAATTGAGGTTAAATATGAGGATAAGTCCACTACTCACAATCATGGTTTTCAGAACCGGACCGGACCAGAAGGTCGAACCGTGAAAACGGGGAACCGGGATGAAAACCGGTTTTTTAAGCCTAAAGAACTGGATTTTTTGTTAATTCCGTGAACCGTTAAAACTAGGGTTGGACCGCACGAACCGGTGAGAACCGTGCGGTCCAACCCCTTAGCAATTTATAAAATTAAAAAAAAAAACAAATTAACACAATTTTATTCTACTTAATTAAATTATCCATCTCTTACAAGGAATAAAAAAATTTATAATTAAAATCCTTCAAAGATATTCAACTTTATTTCAAAAATTAATCATAAATTTTAATGTTTTCATGATTATTATTTTATTTTATTAACTTTCTTATTTAATTATTAAATATATGCTTGAAAATCATTAAATTTCCCTCACATATATAGATATATTGTCAATTTTGCTAGTTTTATAAATTTAATATCTATATTTAGGCTTAAATTAATTATTAAATTAATTATGACGTCATCATAATTCGACCCCGGTTCGACCTCGGTTCAACCTCAAAAACCTTGAACCTCTCCCTTTTACGGTTCAATGAACGGTCCGGGTCTGAAAACCTTGCTCGCAATCCTCAGGTTTCGGTTGATTTGTTGAAGATGATTACACAATATGTTGATTTTCTTGGAGTAGAAAATTTTATTTTTATTATCAGACCTTTGTTGATTGATGTTGCAAATAAATTGAAGGTAGATGAGAATAAATTTTAAGCTACACTTTATGAAGAATTCAAGTTTCAAAACCGGATCAAGTCATTAAAGCATTCAAATTATTTGTTTATTTGGAGCGGAAGATTTCAAATTTTGACCATCAACTCGTGGAAGAGATTGTTTCAAGTAAAGTGGTCTGATGTAGGACATAATTTAATATTTAAATTTTGCAATTATTTAATTTTAGTATTTTTATGTAATTTTTTTTTTTAATTTTAGGTTTAGGTTATTTATTTCCGTCTTTTTAGGTGCTTTTAGTGTTGTTTAGTCAAATTTGGGTTTTATATGCTTCTGTAACCGCCTTAGGGTTTTTAGTTGTCCTAGGTTTTGTTTTTACTATTTAAACACATTACAGCCTCGAAAGACAATTTAGTTTTTAGGCTATTATCAATAAACACAGACCTTTGTCAAATTATTTCTTCGGTGGATTCCAGTTTTCTTCTCATTGTGGATTAAGGAAAACCCCTCGTGGGTTCGAGGTTTACTACTAGAAACTAACCGTTTAGTTTTTGTTCCATCAAGAAAGTATCGTGTGTGCTTTCTTCAAGCTTCCATGACATCAAAAACTGGACCACTACAAAACAGTGCAGCAATGGCATAAATGTGGGCTACCTATTATTTCTTTTTACCGGTTACTTCTTTTTTTCTCTCATATTTTTTCCCAGCTGAAATATGGCTTCTTTTTTTTATTCAGTATAGCTTATACATCCTGATATGCCTCGATATTTGGAGCAGCATGAACAAGGACGAAACCAGGATTCAAACTTAGGGGGGTCGAAGTTTTTTGTTCAAAGATTTAAAAAAACAAAAATGGAATATCAATACTAGAGGTTGACAAAGTTGCTTTATTAGCATTAATTTATTAATTATTATTTGTATTTTTTCTTTTGAAAAAAATTTAATAATAGGATTTTATAATCAAAAGTTTTGTAAGTCAATTGGCATGTCTTAATATTTTCAAGGTCTAACTAATGTGTGGATCGAGCAATCAATATGTGGCATAGGAGTTGTCTCTATGGCTATGAGGGTGGAGTCATTTGAAAGGGGCATAAAGCTCTCAAGTGAAAAGGAGAAATTGGGTAAATGTTATTGAGTTTTTGTGATTTTTTTGCTAGGATTTGTAATTGATTTGTTGTTATTGTTTTTGCTTAGACCGGATTTATAATTTGTTTAAAGATTTTTCTTATTATCCGGATGTGTGCATTTTTTTTATAGATTTTTCTTATTATCTATTTGTTGGATTTCTTGGGTCAATTTGTAGATTTTTTGGGGAGGGGGAGGGTGAAGTATGTAAATTTAAGAGACAAAATTTAAATTCTTTTTGTTAATATACATGCTAGTATATATATATATATATATATATATATATATATATATATTTTTTTTTTTTTTTTTTTTCAAATGTTGGGGTAGGGGAGGGCTCATAGCCCCCCTCAGCCGTTGAGTAGTTCCATCCCTGAGCATGAAATAGTTGCATTTCTGCACTGGATATGTGTAGAAATGTGCATTTTTCTTATTATCCGAATATGTACATCTTTATAGATTTTTCTTGTTATCTATTATTTGGATTTCTTGGGTCAATTTGTAAATTTTTGGGGGAGGGGGAAGTATGTAAATTTAAGAGAGAGAATTTAAATTCTTTTTGTTAATATACATGCTAGTATTTTTTTTTTCAAAGGTTTGGGGGTGGGGGGGGGCGCCTCATGGCCCCCCTCAACCCTTGAGTAGTTCCATCCCTAAGCATGAAATAGTTGCATTTCTGCACTGGCTTAGGTACTAATATAGCAAATATCAACTAGTATGATACGAAATTGACTCCCTTAGTTCAAAGTGCATTGAAAATTAATTGTAATTAACCTCGCCCTCCCTCTCATAAAAAAAAAAAAAAAAAAACCTCACCCTCTCCTTCTCTTTTTATGCAATATATTTAAGAGTTCCATTTTTATTCTGCACGTTACGAAACTAGTAATATATAACAGACACTTCACTATCATTGCCAAAACAACAACTTTGTAAACTATTAATATTTCCCCTGGTTCCTAAGGAGAAAGTTTTGATTTCAACTAATTGTAAATATGTGATTTATGGGATTATGAATGTTTACATATTTTGAAAGATAAAGAAAAAATTATCACGAATGAACTTATAAACTTTAATTGTAAGTTTAAGTGTACACAGGAAGAATTAACACATCCTACCAAAAAAAGGTAGAAAAAAGAAAAACCAACATAAAAACTACATAGTGAAATTCATCATCCATTTTCACATAATTATTCACACATACACACAAGCACTTCTTCACCTTGATTAATACTTTTACCACTTTTAAGAAATCAGAAGCACATTATTGCGGTACTCTCCAAGGGCCCATATAGGAAAGATATTTCTGTACGCTGAATAACTGATCATACAGTTCTTGTTGAAAACTCCCATGATTTCCTATAGATTGGAGAAAACAAAGCTAATAATGTACAAGAAGTAGAATTTGTATCACTTATTGAAAGTTAAGAAACAATTTTTTCCTCACTGAGTATTTGATAGCATTTGTTAGACACTAAAAAACGATTCCTAAAAAATCTTGCTTTGAGATATGCATTGTTAAAATGTAATTAATAAGGGAAATGTTTTTCGAATGCAAAAAGTGGAATATAAAAAGTTAGAAGATTTTTATTCCTTCGATAACTAGACTTCCTAACTAAAAGACCATTTTTTAAATAGTCACACATTCTTTTTCTTTTTGTTTTGTATAAATTTACCTGTTGAGGGAAGTCTCCATTTTCCATTTGTGCATTAATCAAAACCTTGGCTGCACGATGTAAGGGAGTCGCATCTCGCTGGGCCTAACCATCAAATTGGTAACAAAAAACCAACATTTCAAATTAGTATTATCTTACTTACTAATTAAATAGTTAGATCATATATGCAACATTAATTTGTGCAATAGTAGAAACTATGATAAGACATTGTGCATGACCTAGTTACCCAGGTTGATACGAATTGCGTGGGTGTTTTCTCATTCATCTCTTCTCAGATTTAATCACCCACATTCTTGAACTTCCTTGCCTTCCCAAGTACATTTTATGTACTCTTTATATATTACATTATTCGTTTTCCTCGATAGAACTAATGTACAAGTCTTTTGAACCTTAAAAATTCTAGGCATGTTGACAGATGAATTTTCTTTGTGAATGGAAAAAAGATAAAACATTGTATCATACCTGGCCAGCTTCAATAAGAGCTAACATAGCCCATCCAGTATTTGCTATGTGTGCTCTGTCCAGACTGCTGTATACCTGTTCACACGTAATAAAATATAAAAATACGTAGAAAAGCTATGAGCCGTAGGTTAGTTTTTGTACCCAGAACTGAATATTCAGCTTTACAATGATCTAAATTATGTTGTAAAATTGGATCATACGGGACCTCATTGTGACTCTTTTCTTTAACCTTCTTACTTTTCACCTAAAGTCATTAATTAGCTTAATTTTTTTCCAAAAATTCAAGATAAATAATGTGTTTTAAAAGAATTCTTAAAATACAATGCTTGAAATGGTTTTACCTTATCTTGGCATGACAGGTAGCTTTCTCCCCAACCACCTGAATCAAGCTGTTTGGAAAGTAAGAAATCACATGCTCTTCTTATGCTGTAGCTATTATGGTAGGTCTTACCACTAGCCACCAGACCCTTTATCCCAAACCATGTTGCATAGGTGAAGCAAACTCCCCAAGATCCAATCCTATTATAGAAACTATATATTGTCATGCTCAATGGTAAAGAAATCACCTTAAACATTTGTTAACTACAGCTGCACTACAAAACCTAGCTTGAAGAGTAACCAAGCTAGCTCATGTCCAAGAAGAGGTCAAGAAGGATAGGAAGGTTGCAAAGAACCTAATTAGCTAAATCCTTATGTTTACCTAATGAGTAACCAATTATTAGTAACTAGCTTTGATTTTTACCAGGTTTTGGCTAACAAATAATGTTTGTGAATGCCCAACTTAATGGCTATATATTATAAACTAACTAGGCCACCTGACATTGTTGATGGCTACTGGATTTGGCTTTTCGTTTGGAAAGGTTATTCAAGTTATGCGTGTTGAAATTATATATAAGAGCATCACCATTGGGGTGGTAAAATAGCTTTTTAGCTATTTTTCCACCTTAAACTCCAAGTGGCTAACATTGGTGGAGCCAAAGACAATTTTTTTTTGCTTTCTTACTACAGTGTAAACAGCCAAGACTAGCAATTCACTGTAACAAGAAGGTATAAAAAAAAATTATTACTTTATCACTTAGTTGGGTTTGGGGGTAGAGAGGAAGAGAGAAGAAGTGAGAAAGAAATTAATAAAAAAATGAATAGTATTTGGTTGATGGTAAAAATAAGACCATTGATGTAGGGTATGTTGTGAAATTATGTGTTAAAATAGATAAAATAGTTTTTTGATGTGTTAAATACTAAAATTTTTAGCTCCACCGATGTGTGTTAATTTTATTCTTTGCAGTATTTTAAAGCGTGAGTTGTTAAGAAAAAATTGTTAAATCATAAAAAAATTAACAATTTTATACACATTTAAGATTTTGGAATAAATGGTAGTTTATCAATGTATACCAGTCTATCATAGTAAGTATCTTGAGTTTGAATCATGTTTCCATTTATCTCTCATTTCAAATTATTAGAAATCTAGGAAAAGTTTTGTAGCTTAATGATAGAACTTTGCTCTCCTTTATTAGGAAAATTAAGGTTTATAAATTCCCCTTCTCTAGTTGTAACTATTAAAATATTATATATATATATATATATATGTTAAAAACCTTACATGTTGGACTCCACTTATTAAGGAAAAAAAGGTGATCCATGCACAGGAAAATGTCAATTAAAATAATGATTAAATGGTTAAATTATCATTTATTAATAATTTAAGCTTTTGAGATAAGTGATAGTTCACCATAATATTATAGAGCATGTTTGTTTTAGTATTTCAAGATTGTGAGTCACTGCAATTTACTATAATTCTTTTCTGTATTTTTGGACTTTAAAAATATAATTCCAAAAGAATATTTTTGAAATCCCATTATTTGCTCCCCCTCTGCTCATCTAGACAAAACCAGAACTAATGTATAATAATGTGAGTGGTATGATCTCAAAGGAGAAAACAAACCAAGAGCCATCAGGTAGTTGTGTGCTCTCAATGAAATTAGCTGCCTTCGCTATACGTGCTTCTATTTCTTTCCTCAAATGTCCAGGGTACAGTTTCACGAATGATTTCAGACCCTGTATAGCTGCTGAAGTGCATTCCACATACCTACATAATGACCCAAGAAAATTATAAATCAAAATTTTGAAATATAAGATAATTCCAAAACCATTAGTTATGTTATACAAAAACTAGAGTTGTGTGCTGTGTACATATATAATGTCTACATTGATATTTAAAGACTACTAAGTTTATACGTAAGAAAAAATCATACGTGTTTATTTAAAGATTAAAATTGGAGCAAAAAGAAAAACCGCGTTGTTAGTAACTAGTATAATAAATCATAATAATTATGAAAGTCATGATAGTTCGTGAGTAAAATTGTAGGCATGGTCGATCTTACTGATAATCAATGATAATATCTCCAAACATTTCCGATGGGTTGATCATCTATGCAAGAAACATGATGTGTTAAAACCATGGGCAAGATTCAATATTACAAACCAAATTGGAAAGAAAAGAATGTCTTACCTCTAGCCACGCATAAGATCTTGTGAGCTCGTACGAAGCAAACCCACCATTGTTGTTCTATATTGCCAAGAAGAAACAAATATTCATATTCAATTAGTGTAAAATAGACTCTCCTAAAAGAAAATAGTTTTTTATATAAAACACAGAAAATATTTTGTTACAAATGAAAATGATATTGATGAATTCTTCAATATAAAATTATAATTATTAGCATACCCATTTTCACACTAAAATGAAATCTTTTATTATAATCGAAACATATGTGATATGAATTATTCAGGAATTTTAATCGATTTACTTTATCTAAAGAATATATCAATAAACATCTAAGAAATGGTTTCACAGGATTTGGCCAATTGTCTTGAACACGAATCCGTCTTATCAAAAGATTTCTTACGATTGTTATTAATATGGAATAAGTCCACCGTCCATAATTTTTTGGTATCCTATTGAATAAAAATTGTGATATTATTCCTCGTTAATCAAGAGTTTTGAGAAGTGTCATAATCATGCAATAAGAATGGCTTCAATTTTTTCAAATGAAAAATTCGAAGACCAATTTATTCCGACAAAATCACATTATGGATAATACAATAGGCTGAAAACCATGTTTCTTGAAGCAAAGATCTTTAGTTTGAATCTCCCTTTTTCCCTTTTCTTGGTCAAATTAAACTCATTAATCAAAAAAGTTTTATGATTTTGATTTATGAATTATAATTCTAGGTATTAATAGCATGCGTGTTCACACACACACACACATATATATATATATATATATATATATATTTTTTTTTTTTTTTTTTTTTTTGTTATTGCTGCAAGAATATGTTGTTTTACATGCTATTATAATATTGACGTGACACATTAAGCCACCTGTTGGTCTCAGCATTATAAGAACATACATAAAAAAACGACTGCACATTAAGAATTGTCGTTCACATAATTACAGTAAGGTATAGTTTTTTTTTTTAAAAGTTGTAACAATCAATAACTTATAGATAAAATTGAAATCTAACTCCTAATGCAGGAATTGAAATTGTATTTTGACTTGATTTTATTTTGCACAATAATTAATATGCAAAAGACTATAATTTAAGACCAATTTCAAAAGACTATGATTTAAATTATACCTGTAGTGATAAAATCACATTAACAGCGTCATATAGTTTATCTGCTGCTATTGCCTCTCCCACAATGTCAGACGGCATTTGTGATAACAAAAGTGCTGACTGCAAATGATTTCAATATGTCAAAACTGTTAAATTACATAATGAATCATATCATTTACATATTAGATGATAATGAGTAATTAACAAAGGGTCAGCTTTGCATATATGTACGTTTATAAGTTTGATTATGTTTAGTGATAATGTTAATGTTATTTTGTAAACAAGGGTAAAAATTATACCTTAGGTGTTATGCCTTAAACTAGGGGTGTGCACAATACCATGAAACCGAGAAACCGAAAAAAACCAGCTGAAACCAGTAAACCGTTGTGAAAATTTCGGTTCAGTTTCAGTGCGCTTCGGTTTCAGTTTTCATTTCACAAAAACCAAAAATTTCGATTTAGGTTTTGGTGGCAGGTTTGTATGCACCGAACCGGCCGAAATCAAACCGGATTATATAATAATATAGTTTATATTACATATATAATATAAAACACGTTTGGGCTTGCAAACATTGGGCCTCTAACTTGCAAACATCTAGCCTTTTTTTGTTTTTTTAAAACCCACACGTTTGAGCCTCTTGCTATTTAAACCCCATTAACTCATTAGATTAAGTAAAATCAAAAGACAAATTTTAGAACCCCTACCCTACATACCTCACGGCTCACAGTCTCACACTTTTCAATTTTCACTCTCACTCTCACTCACTCTCAAATAGCCTCCACCTCCACACTGCACTCCACAACCCGATTCTGTCTCTACCGCCGACCTCCACATGCCGGTTTCCCCTTTCTTTCACTCTCACTCTCTTTTGATCAACGGCTTAAGGCTTCTTTTGATCATCATTATGATTCTTCTCTCTTTCTTCCCTTTTCTTTCTTGATTTGCTTCATTCAACACTTCAACAGCTCTATTGCTTTGTTTTTTATATGTGATTAAAGTTAGGGTTTTGAAAATCTTGATAACCCTCTTTTTTTTTGTATTTTGGGTTTTTTTTTAATACTGAATCAATGCTATTTTTTATGAGATTAAGCTAATAGCCAAGTAGTAACAACGTAAAGTTAGGGTTTTGTTTCTTTGGTCAATTGTTCAAAATAAAAAACCGAAAACTGACCAAAATCGAAATAAACCGAAACCAATTGATTTCCAATTATTTCGGTCGGTTTCGGTGGAGAAATTTACAAACCGAAACTTTTTCGGTTGGCCAAACACTAAGAAAACCAACCGAATTGAACCAATTATGCCCCTACCTTATATTATTCAATTAAATTCAAACACATTACTATATTGAATTTAATTGTTTTTAAGAAATATAATAATGTATATGTTGCATAGATCACTACAGATATGTATTTGAATTTAACTAAGTAGCTGACAATATTGGTCAATATAATTATAACCACTAGTCGCAAACTCACGTGATGCATGAGAAAATATAATATAATTATTTTATAAGAATACAATGTAAAATTTGTAAGTTAAATAGTGTATGTGTTATTTAAAAGCATTTCCTATTTTTATATGTTTTATGTAATAAAACATATAATGTACTTTGCAATAAAAATAATACATAGTGATATATATATATATGAAAAATTTTATTTAATAAAAGGATTTAAATTGCATAATTATAATATTTTTATATATATATAAATGGACAAGATGCTATTGAAATTGCTTTTTTTAAATAATAGATGTAACATGTTACATTAAATTTAAATTGTTATATAAGTTTAGAATTGTAGCTCTTTTTCTTTCCAAATATAATGCATATATTGTTGAAACTTGAATTTTAATGTGATACTTTAAATATTTATCATTTTTACTGCATTTTTAGGGTATATATATATATATATATATATATATATATAATTTTTTTTAGACGTAGTTTCAACTTATGACATTCACTATTAATGATTGCTCTTTTATCATCAAATCATGACACTTATTAATTTTTTGTGTAAGCGAGGATTGAACCTCAAATCTTTTATTTAACCACAAAAGACTTTATCCATTGATCTCTTATATCTTTAATTTCTAATACTTATTTTATTTAGACTTTTTAGCCTAAAACTAAAGAGTTTTATTCAAATAGAATAAAATTTTATACTTTTAACCCAAAAATTAAGAAATAACAATAATTTTTTGAGCCCAAAATTGAAAAGGCAAATTGCAAATATATATATATATATATATATATAAAATTAAGGGTCAATTAGTCTAAAATAGACTGAATGGACCAAAGTGAACTGAACAAACTAAATTAGACCTAAATAGACTTAAATAAATCAAAGTGGATCGAATTGGACTAAAATAGATCGAAGTGAACTAAATTAATGAACTGAAATTCTATATAGCTCAACAGGACATACTAATAATAAATTTTACGCTTCTATTCTGAGATATTTTAAATCTGTTGATATTAAATTATGTAATTTAAAGTAGAGTACATATGAAACTGTACCTGTTTAGCCAAAAAAAAAAAAAATGGTACCTATGTTTCCCCATATAAACAATGTATCACCGACTGGACCCAATAAATTAAGCCAACTACATGTCTGCATCGCAATGGGTTTAATTCACTGGACTAGAGCTTAAATCATGCATCATTATACCGCAAATCACCCATTATCTTCAGCTGACAGAACAACTCAGTAAAATCTAAGATTATGTAAGACAAAAGGTTACCTTCAAACCTTCTGCTGTACAATCTGACACAATCCAACCATTGTCTGGGGTTGAGAAGGGCCATCCACCCTTTGAAATATGGCGATACCAGTAATTAAGATCACCTGAGCTGTTTGTTCTAACCTTCATATCCGAACAAAAATTACAAAATGAATATACTTTTTTGGTGATTAATCTTATTTATGTTTAAACTTTAATGTAGCATTACTTGTGTATTTTTTATAAAACTGTGCGCCTTTTTAAGCATTGAACCATATTCGTCTACAAGGTCGGTAGCCAGGATTGCTTGAGCCGTAAGTGCCACATCCCATAGTTGAGAACCATTATATCCCTATCATTGAAACATTTAATTTACATCAATGTCAAATCTCAGTCAAACTCTAGTTCATAAACACACCTCATAAAAAATATTTTCTCATTCCTCAACTTAGTTGAACATTTTGGTGCCAAGATAAAGAAATATAGAAAAGCTAAGTTCACATGGGAACAAGCTTTTGAATTAGAACCTGCATTTTCATTCCATCTTCAGCCACCCATAAATAATCTTTGATTCTTTCAAGATGACACTGATACGCCCTTGAATTTGGATCTTCCACCCAACGACAGACCATGTTTAGTACCTGTATTTATAAACGAATATGTCTTGCTTCAAAACTGTTAGAGATATCAGGTCCGATTGCCAATGTTCAAGCCCGATCCTACTTGGTGTACATGTAAAGTATTTTACTTGTACTATAAGTCAATTAATCATAGTTTATTGTATGGTCAGTTTAATATTTAGTCTCCAATAAATACCTCATATTGGGCTCATTGTAACACAATAATTGAAATTATAGTAAAGATATAGTTGTCAAAACCTTCTTCTATAGACATAAGTGGTTGGGCTGAACCCTGTAATCTTTATATCCTCTCTTTTTTCTCAGTGCTCTCTTTTCTCTATATTTTTCATAAAAATGTAACAAAAACTAAATTGAAATATAACTTGTATCTAGACATTCCAATATCTGCCAATCTCTTTACGTGAAATTGGCTGGTTCAACATATGATTTTAGTTGTAGAGAATTGCCTGATTGAAACACAATTTTCGGCCTTAGTAGCCCTTACATTAGTGTATTTAAAAATATCAGAAAAAATAAAACCAAAAGAAAAGAACAACAAATAAGTGGAGCTCATTGGTTGTAGAAGTAATTAAATTTATGAAAACTTTGGGGGGTGGGGAAACAAAGAATTATACTAATACTTTAATATAGGAAATCTAAAGTTGATTGCAACAAGTCATGAACCATTCTCCTTTTTAGAATGTCATATATTTATGTTAGGGTCAGAATTTATTGTAATTGGCTAATCTTTTGACAAAATGCACTTGTAATTGAGTAGATCTAAGATGGGTTTAGTACTTCAAGAAACATGTTGTTCAAGTCAAGTATTAAAGACATGAAGATTGGTCCAAGAAACAAGTGAAGAAAAGTTATTCATTAAGTCTCGACAAATAACTCAATAAATGGCTACTATCGAGACTTAATGTGTAGCTCGATAGATAGCTCAACGGTAGCTCGATCTATCGAGAATTACAATTTCAGAATTTCCAGATATGAAATTCGACCTAGTCTTGTGTATTTGTTTGGAGTTTCTTTCTCACTACTCTAAACATATATAAAGCTTATTTTAAGAGATGTCACACATGAATATAGAGACAAAGAGACTTATTTTCTCTAAGTGAAGCTACTGTATTTGTACATCATAGAGTTTTGTAACTGAGTGGTTTCTGATCTTCATTGTTGATGAAGTGAAGAACTTTGCAGCCAACAACATCTATTCAAGTTGCTAGAGTTAGTCACGTACTGGGATCCATTCAAAAGATTAGTCACAAATTGGAGGTTTGTGCATCAAAAGAAATAATGCTACTATAAGATAAAGTCTAATTGGGTATTGAAGCAAAGGTTCAACTGTAGGTCGATATTTCAGGATAGGCCAGGGTAGTTGATAAGATTCATTATACTTGTAATCGCTTGATTGTTGATTAGTGGATTCTTGGGAGTGGTAACCTTAAAATCACTCAGTAAAGTTTTTGTCTTGCAAGGTTTTCCCCATTTGTCAACAAATCACCGTATTCAATTTATTTTTCGTTGCACTTGGATAATTAAATTAATTAACCGCGGTCAAGCTATCTTAACCCGACAATTTACTCTCTCTCTATATATCTCTCTCTAAAAAGTCAAAACATTCTTCTCAAAAAATAAAAATAAAAAAATAAAAAATAAAAAAGTCAAAACCTTACATGTAAATTACCAAAAATTAAGGATATTAAAACTTATAACGGTTATCTATTGCTTTCGTTCAAAAAATATGAAAATATAAAAAAATAAAATAAAATAAAAAACTTATAACGGTTATGGAAATTAATGAATGTTTTAATAGAGCTTTTTCATTGTTGAGAATTTCAACTAAAGAAAGCTATAAATCATTGAGAGTTTAAACTCACAAAATTACAATTTCTGAGAATTGATATTTATGTTGTTTGGATACACTTTTAAGCAAGGGTCTTATTGTTCAATGGTGTTGCGCGTCGTCTAATGAAGAAAAGGGGTTCAAATGCCCCACTAACTGTACGAATAAAAATAACCCTTAGAATTCAAGTCTATATCATATTATAGAAACATAGTATATTAAAATATAAAAATTTCCATTGTATAAAATCAGTGTATACATATAACATTTTATTTTAATAATTACATAATTCATATTGATCCTTATGAATATTTTTTTAATATAAAAAATAACATTGAACATTGATAAACATACTATTTGATGAAAAATATTTTTTTTTCTTCTAAAATCAATTCTAATGTAGTTAGTTTTAAGAAAGAACAAGAAAAATAATTAGATTTGAGTACTACATTAATTAGTAATTGTGTACAAGATATACAAGAATTGTTCTTATCTAAAATGTGAGAGTTAGAATTCTCACCTTTCATAAAAATTGAGATGTTCATGGAAATAGTAATTCTCAAAAATTTTGTTAAACAAACAACCAATTTTTATTAATTTTCTAAAATTACACCATTTCTATCTCAAATCTACCATGATAAGCGCACCATAAAAGAATCCTACAAATTTCCCATAAAAAAAATGGTATGGAAACTTTTTTTGCAAAATACATGTAACACATAGTATGCGTTAGGATTAGGTTTTTTCCCTAAAAAAAATATATTTGTTTATAAAGGTTATAATTTATATACCCATAACAAAAAGGTTATCTTTTATATAACCTTCATAAAATATTTGTTTATTAAGGTACAATTGTATTTTTTTAAAGTGAATTTTATAAGTATTACATACACTAATAAACTAGCAAAAAATATCCAATAGAATGCACAAATATAGTGCCATTTGTTTATGAATTAAATCATTAAATGTGCGGAACACACTGTCACATCAATTTTTTTTTTATCAAAACCGTAATATATATATATATATATATATATATATATATATATATATATTCTGCGGGTATAAACGTATAGCATAGCTTCCAATCTCGATATATATACTGCTCATGTGGATGTCTTGAAAAAGTTGATGTATATATATACTATGACATATAATTATACATGTGGTTTTGTGTGAACCATGCTGGATTGTAGCAGTTGTTGGCTTTGGGGTTTGGAATGACCAAATTGACTAAAGAAAGAGAGGGCTCAAAATCAAAACGAAGGATCTTAACAGTGAACTTTCACGCTAATTAGAATAATATTAACAAAAGACTATTATTTTTTTAAGAGGAACAATTAACCAAAAAAAAAAAAAACTTTTTCTAACTAGTAGGCTAACCAAGTCATTTATTAAAAAAAATAGTTAATTAAAATCATGGTGACGAGGAAGCCTGTGAGCTGTGACCCCAAGGAGAGTCCAAAAGTATTATTTGTTAAGAGGTAGTACATGAAATATTAAAACTAACACAAAGACAATTTTATTAAAAAAAGAAAAAAAGAAAGAGAAAACACAGCTGATAAACAAAATAAAAAATGGTGAAATTAGGTTATATTGTTGGAACGTGTCACATGTAGTTTTCCACCAAACTAATTAAGCCGGAAGAGATTACATGATTTTTATAGACAATCTATGTGTATGAAATCACATTGTTTATTAAATTATTTAAACAAGTTATATGACTTTTAAGTAAGCCATATGGGTTGGAGAAACTTTCCTTTGACCAAAAAAAAAAAAATCTTCCCTCTCCACTTTTGATAGAGCTCAATAGACTGTAAATGAATCAAACTATGATGAAGAACACTAGTTTGACTCGGAAATAAATAACCCAAGTTCAAACATAACTATGATACTCAATTTGGGTATATAATATACATAGTATAACGTGTATATATATATATGTATGTATGTATGTATGTTTATAAATGTATACATATGTAAACTTGAGACTAGATTGTATAAGATACTCAATTCCATAGTAAGAATTATATATTTTTTAAATAATAAAAGTTAATGAAACCAACTTTTTTAAGTTCATAAATGAAAATCATTCTAGCTATCTAATTAATTCCATTAATATAATTATAATTATAATTTTGCTAATAATTATTAGCATGGATTTGTAAAAACATTTTAAAAAAAATTAATCGTAGTGTTTACTATATATGAAGAAAGAATAAGTCAATGAAGTAGCTCGTAAAGAAACTTAAACTTATTTCACAAGAAAATGAACTTTACTTGAATGTATAATCAAACTTAGTGATTAGCTCAAGCTTGAGATCAACTCATGTTCGAAATAAAATAAAATAACAAATTGTGAACTTTTAATACTCATCTAAGCTTATTTACATTCTAAAGATCAGCAACTCAACTTTTGAGCGTGAGAATGCATAGCCTGCTTAAGAGGCCCAACATTATTTAGTTACTTCGATTTTATTTTTTACTTGCATTTGTAGCTGTTTCCCCTTTCTCAAAATATGATTTAGAGAATTAACTAATTTAGACTAAAATTCTCTAATTAATTTAAACTAAACCAAGCTCGAGTTTGTTTGCTGAGAAAATGAATCAAACTTAAATATATAATCTAACTTAGTAATGAGATTGAAACTGTTTCATTTTTGAAATAAAACTAAATAAGTAAACCTTGAACTTTTAATACTTGTTTCAACTCTGTTCATTTAGACTCCTAGAAATTAGTGGCTCTAACTTTTGTGCATAAGCATGCATAGCCATATGGAGGGTTAAATATCCACAGGACCACAACCCTAGGCTCAGTCCAAAACCAATGTTTCCCCAATATTTAGCTTTTCGTTTCTTTATAAACAAGGAAAAAAGTATATACCTTATTAACAGGGCCAATGCAGATATACCGAGTGTTTTCATCTTCATAGTGGATGTGTTGCATCACAGTGTCAAGAGCCTTCTGTCGTAGCTTTGAGAAAGGCCATTGCATTAGAAGAGGTTCCGCAACCTTGTCAAGATAACCCCACAACATGTCTTGTACCTTCGAATGTGGGCAATACAGGTCCTCCTGTAAAACCATTTTCTTATTCAAACAAGGTTTTTCCTTATATCTCTTTTAACAAAATATAGAAATTGAGCTTTCCAATTGGAGGAAAAGGCCCAGAGGGACTAGGAGTTCATATCATTGTAAAATGGACTTTTATGATGGTCATAACCCCTAAACCCATAACTATTTGGATACCTCTTTCTTCACAAAAATGTAATTTACAACAGTTAACATTATCCAAAAATTATTTAGTTCTTTACATTTAAAATTAGTCATTTTAGTCCACTTATTTTACCTAAAAATCATTTTAGCCCTTTAAATTTAAAGTTAAATGATTAAAATGATTTTTAAGCAAAGTTATTGGACTAAAATGACCAATTTTAAACTTAAAAGACAAATTATTTTTAGGCAAAATTAGCAAATGTAAATTACATTTTTTTTTAATCTTTTTTAGATATTAGATAAATGATTGCTCTTTTTCATTTTCCGTCTTTTTTCTTTCTTTGGAGGGAAGTTTTGTTGTTACATGTCATAGGTTAATTAAGAAGCCTCAACCATAAGTTGAAACACTAACTACTAAATTATTTTAAGAGATATAGTTCTTAGCAATTCCTCTTTTTTTTCTCCCTAGGTAGGTAACAATAATTCTTTTTGGTATTTATAGTTTATCAAGAATATCTGAGTCTCTTTCATAAATATAAATAAATAAATAAAAATATTTGAGTCTCAAGCCTACCCTAACCACACCACACCTCATTTTTTATATGTTAATGATTTTAAAATTTGTAAAATAGTTAGAATATTTTATTTTATATACATTATTAGTGTGCCAAGTCATCGTGTTCATTTAAATAATAATCACCAAGGTTCTATTTGTTCCTCTTTTGGGGAACGGCTTTCGACTTTGTGTTTGTCTTTTCTCCGTTTAAAAATTTAAGAATATAAAAGATATCTTACTGTAACCGTGGGAGATGAGCTTGTCTCATTCATTTCTTTTTTTATTTTTTGAGCAAAGTCTCATTCATTTCTTGGTTGCATATATGAGCATTTTGACTCCCTTAAGTGTGCATCTAATTAAGCTTCAAACATATATTCGTTATATGGACATCTTTAAAATAAAATAAAATAAAAAAATTCAATTATTTGACCATTTTGACTTAGGATGGAATACGAATATCCTGCGATCCTCACATTCTCTTCTTTTCCTCTTTGGCCTTTCTATATGGGCAAAGGTTAGGTGGCAATCTATCATATTACCTCACAACACTTCATCTTTTTTTTCTTTTCTTTTCTTTTTGAGAAAATCGTACAACATTTCATCTAAATAAGAATTTTGTACCTGAACTGACATCTCATGTTATTTTTATGTGATACATTCAGGATTCAAATTTCTCCTCCTCCAAATATCAAATTATAAAAATTAAAAATTAAAAAAAACAACAACATCAACACTTCATCTTATTTTTTATGTCGAATAAATATTTCAGTTTGGACTTTTAAAATATATATATATATATATATATATATATTTTGGAATAAAATCCAAGTTACATTTTCTTTTATTCTCATATTTCATCATTTTGTAAGAATTTAATTCAAACATATTAAAATGTTTTGATAGAATAAATAATTATATTTATCATTTTCTAACAACTTAAATTTTAGGAACAATCGATAATTTATCATGGTATTAGAGTAAGAGATCTTACCTTCAATCCCATGTCTCCACGTTATCTTCCATTTAAAAATAAATAAATCACACATTAGGCCCACTTAATAAGGGCGGCCTACATGTGAAGGGGGGAGTTTAAAATTAAATTATTAAATTCCTCATTTCTTTCTTCTCAAAAAAATATATCATCATTTCCTAATGAAATGAAGCATTTTATTAGAATTTCCTATTTCCTTCAATCCCATGTCTCCATGTTATTTTCCTTAAAAAATAAAAATAAAAATAAAAATAAATCACACATTGGGCCCACTTAATAAGGGCAGCTCACATGTGAAGGGAGGAGTTTAAAATTTAATGATTAAATTCATCATTTCCTTCTTCTCAAAAAAAAAAAAAAAATCATTATTTCCTAATAAAATGAAGAATTTTAGGTAGAATCTCCTATCATCCCTAAAAAAAAAAAAATCATCTAAATAATCAAATGCTATCAATCGAACAATAGAATGCACGCCAGACGGGTCTTGCATTTTGGTTAGAATACCCCACCCCCACCCTCCAAAAGAACAACAAATGGCATCATCAATAATCAAAAGTCAGACTGCTATCAATCAAATAATTGAACGCACGCTACTAGATGGGTCTTGCATTTTGGTTAGAATAGCCCCATCACCTAAAAGAACAAAAAAAATGGCATCATCAATAATCATACTGCTGTCATCAATAGTCATACTGCTATTAATCAAACAATCGAACGCACGCTATTAGATGGGTCTTGCATTTGGTTAGAAGCACCCCGCCCCCAAAAGAACAAAAGATGGCATCATCAATAATCAAATTGCTATCAATCATACGCATCAAATTTCGAAAAAATCTAGGCCCTTTTCTATGCAAGTTCAAAGATATGTTTTCAATTTTTAAACAACATTACACATATTTTCACATACTTTTTTATTCACACATATTTCTAAAAAAACTAAAAACTATTTTTTAAACACACGTACCAAACGAGCCTCTAATATTAAAAACTATTATATAACTTTTTTTGCCACAACTGTGATGTGATAAAGTATAAATAGTAAGAAAAAATAGTAAATTCATGAATAAGTAATAGACAATTATCCAAGCCCGTTACATCATAGTTGTAGTAAAAAAATTATGGAATAGTATAAACTGCTCTTAAATTTTTGACAAATACCATATTTTCCATATATTTTCTTTCTTAAAAAAAAAAATCATACCTTAGCACACAGATTTCTGGCTTGATCCCAATGGATTTGATGGTAGGGTTGAGTGTAGAGCTCGCTTCTGAGAGAGAGAATAATGCCGTTGATGGGACCCACGTATCTCCTTCCATACAAATACGACATTGGCAGATACACCATCCGACAATGACACCACATTCGTCCTGCATGCATTGCACTCCATGTTATCTTTTTTTTCTTTCTGTTTTTCCTTTTTTTGAATGATGCAAGAAATTTGTTGTCCCTATTTTCAAAATATTTCTAAAGGTGCATGCTCCGTGGCACATGCAATTATATAATTTACAAAGAGTGAAAGACCCATAAAATAATAATAATAATTTAGAAAGAAAGTAGAAGGCACATAAAAAATTTATAAAAAATAAATAAATAAATAAGATAAAGATTAGCTATAAAATTAATTGTAGTTTAAGGTTACAATTTTACTAAATAACATAAATTTAATACATATTTTAAAATTTTCACTGTTGAATTACATGTTTTTTACACTCTTAACATCTGTTTGGCTAGTTTATTTTTTGCCTGCTTATTTTATAATTTAGTTTATTTTTGTTACTATTCATGAGTTCATTGTACTTTTTGGTACTATTTATGGGTTCCACTATACTATTTTAACTAACATTTACCTTTATCTACAGTACTTTCAGCAAAATATTTTCAGTTTCAGCAAAATTTTTGACAAATATAAGCATAAGCTTATATTTTATGCATAATTTTAAATTACAAAAACTTACAATTTAAACAATTTATTGGTGACATAGCTATTAATCTTTAATTTATTATAAATTTTGTAAGTATGAAAGATATAAGAAGAAAATGTAATCCAATTGTGGATTTGTCAAAATTCACTTTCAATAAAAAAAAATTTTAAAAACATTATTGAGTAAGGTTTGTAGCTAAAAGCTACGACCAATTTTATAACTAAACTTTATCCAAAAATAAATAAATAAATACGAACAATAAAAAATTTGAAATTTTAAAAAAATTAAAAAAAAAAAAAAACAATTTAAGAACTTAAAGGAAAAAAAAAAAAAAAAACCTGGATGCACAGGAAGAGAGCAAGGAAGAAGCCATATTTCTGGGGGTAATGGATTGTTGCCACTCCACTCGTATACCCCAAGTACCTACAAATTTTTTCAATAATGACTATAATTATATAATTGATATTTTTTTCTATAATATAATTCCAGCCATAATGATGATAAGTTAAGTGACGTCATCACTTGTGTAATCATAATTGTGATGGAAATTATCAAATTTTTTTCTAGCAAGACCTACATACGTACATTGTTTCTTAAAATTTATAAAATAAAAAAATATATAATATAAAAAAAACCTACATACATTGAGGACCACCTTCTTCTTTTTTTTTCTTTTTCTTTTTTCTTTTTTCAAAGAAAGGACCACTTTTTAACCTAATACTAAACGTTGGAATAAAAAATAATCTTATTTTGTTTTGGAAACAAAGGACCACTTTTTAACCCATACTAAATTTTGGAATAAAAAACAATCTAATATTAAAAATAAATAGGAAAGATAATTATAGTCAATATGATATCAACAATAATAAAAATTTAAATTTTATCTATATATATTTCATGTACTCGATAACTACAATGATTATAAGATTTATCATGAAGTATTCATCTAAACATAAGACCACTTGCTAATCTAATATAACTAAACAGAAAAAGTACAGTCCTTTATTTATTCTTTATATTTGATTTTTGGACATGATAAAGAAGTATATACTTAACTGAAAGCCACATCTTGCCCCATGATGGAATGTAGGTGACGCCGCCATGATCAAGAATCCATTTTCTTGCTTTCTCCATGGAACCATCCCCACCATCCATTGCTTCACCTAGCAATCTTAGGGTGACATAGCAGAGAGCTGTACAGAACATTGTGCTAGTTCCTTCTATATGTAATCCCCAACCTCCATCAATATTCTGCAACCCATTTAGCTATAAAGTTATTCTCAATCTTCCCCCCCAAAAAAATCACATTAAAAAAGAGAAGATTAAGGTTGAGCTTAGCAAAAGGTCATGCAAGGTTTACTTGTGTAACTAACCGAGTGAGAGAACATTCCTACCATCTCGTGCTTGTTTTTCATAAGAAAAAAACATAAATTGAAACCCATTAAACTTATAGTTTGCACGATGAACACTAGCTTTTGTAAAGGCAAGATTCAATTTCTAACTTCTTATAGAAGACAAATAAATCAGCACCTTAATTTTGAGCTCAATATTATCACATTTGAATTTACTACCACTTTCTTTCTTTTTTTCTTTTTTTTTAATGGATAACACGTGCAGAGTGATGAGTGTCTTAAACGCATAATCACATGTTCACATACCATATATTTATGAAGGTATGAGATACCATTTGATTTAGATTTTAGAGTTCATTGACTATGTACTTACTAAGATTAATGTAACCTAATTTGAAGTAATTACACTCTAACCTATAAGCCATCAGCCCGATGAACGAGACAATAAAGTAATAAACCCGACCAGATTATATAAATAAGTTTAAACCTAGGCTTAGGAACTTAAGGTCAAAGTGACTAGATAATTTAGCTAAACAATGTTTATCTTTACATCTCAATGCTGTAATCTTAACAAATATAGCTAAATTTAATTACTTAATAAAATTTACAGCCTTCTTCTCCAAAAATTTAAAAAAAAAAAATAAGTGGCTATCTTTAAATTGGGCTATTATGTCAGCCACTTATTGTTTTATTCCATTAATTATGTTTTTCTTTTTTCCCCGATATGGAAACCTTGTTTATAAAACTAGTATAAAATTAACCATTCTATTCAAATCTTGCTTATAAATCTATATAAACTAATTGGCCAGGAAAAGATCGAGTATATTCACTATGATCTGGTGCCTTTGGAATTTTCTTTCCATACTCCAAAAGAAGGGGATTGTTAGTTTTTATAGGCTGTATGTCATTGTCAAATGTCAATTAATTACCCAATAATAGAGCAAATTAATAATAAATTTTTATTTGATCATTTTTTGTTGTGAACTATTCTTGTCCTATATAGAAGATATAACTATAGTGACTGCTCTTTCTCTTTTTTCTTTTTTCTTCCTTATTTTTGTGCTTATTGTGCCTATTCAATATTCCATTGGTCAATAAAATTTAAAAAAATCAAAAAAATCAAAATCAAAATCAACCAAATTAAAGACCATATTTGAGAAGAGACTATATACCTGATGGTTGTAGAGATAGCGAAGTATCTCGTGTCGATGCTCAAGAGGCAAGATTGCATTAAGGGCCCCCGTTATAGATAAGCCAATTACCTATGACAAATGATTGTGTTTATTATTGTGTGTAAGACACCAACTTTTGAATAATCTAATTGATATATCCACAGCCAACCTCTTACAAATAACATAGATTTGAAATCTTTGTCAGTAAGCATTGGATTCCAAGATTCATATATGGTGCATGTTGGGATTTACCCACCAAAGTTTGACTTTCGTTTGTGTTGAAAATAGAAAAAGTTTATATATGTACATATTTTTATGTCACAATTTTTGTCGTAATTTTAATATAATCAACTATATATGATTAATGAAAAAAAAATGGTAGGTATATATAAAAGTGAGTATCCACTACTTATAACTAATCACTTCATCAAATTATTAATTATGACAAATTGTTAAGAATGTTTGAAAATATTATCATTGAAAACAGTCAACCTTTTTAATATGTTTATGCTTAAGCAAAAAAATAATTTTAAAAAATTACTAAGTTGCCTTTTTATTTTTATTTTTTTTTTAATTTACAAATAATAGAAGAACCTTTAATAGTTAATACTACAAACTCCCCACCTAGGGTGGGTTGAATCCAAATCTTAAGCTTTATGAAATAGTAAGTTGCTTTCTTCAGAAATATATTATTGTACATATTTAATTCTTTTTATGATAATAATTTATATTATAGTACAAATAATTGTTGTTTAAAATGACTAAATATGATTATGACATTACATTGATCCATATTTAAGGATTATTTATTTGAAAAAAAACAACTGTAAGTTGGAGGGGGAGACCGACTAGTTGTGACTTGTGAGGGGACCATAATGAAAAGGTACACGTGATGTTCCTCTAAAATGAAAGCTTGTTTCTCAACAAAAAAAAAAAAAAAAAAAAAAAAAAATTGAAAGCCTGGTCCGGTTCTTAATTTATAGTGACAGTTTAGAGTTTGTACAATAATTATTTTCATAAAAGGAGCTAAAAATATCGTATTCTTAATTTATTTGATTAGTGTATTATTGCACGTAACACTTTTTTTTTTTTTTTTTTTGAGGAAATGCATGCATGTAGCAGATCGTTGTTGATCTAATAAAATGATTGCAAATATGATATGACTATATGCCTTATGTGTTAGATCTACATTCCGTAAAATTTTGCATGATTTCCTTTGAAATGAGAGCTTGACATTTATATATAATGAAAAATATTTGCTCTCGACAATCAATCTTTATCAGAGCATATATCCGTCAAAATATTTTTCTTTATAATAATAAAAATAAAACGAAATATTTTTCTCCTTTCCGTACAAGAGAGAAGAACATCAATGCATACACGTAACGTGAGTGATTTATACCCTTTTTTTTTTTAGATGGGCTTGAGAGTTGGGACCAAGAGAGAGAAGAACATCAATGCATACATGTAATGAAATGTTTACAATCAAATGAAAAAAAAAAATTTAATTAAGTTTATAATCTCTACGTTCAATCTTTGTCAAAGCATCATCTCCATCAATATATTTTTATAAAATATTTAAAAGATATATGTCTCTCTCTTTCCCGTACAAGAGAAGAATATTTAATAAACATAAGTAATTTTTACTTTTTTTTTTTTTAAGATGAGCTGGGAAGCAATGACTTGTTTACAAGTTTTATTTATGCATATATGATGTTTTATGTTCTCTTAATCTTTCAAGATGCATCAGGTAAGTGAAATCTTACGTATAGTTTAGTGGGACACAATTGCCTCATCTGAAATTTGGGGGAAATAATAGATAGCATTTATAGTAAGTGTTCAACAGTTTTATGTTTTTTTTTCTATGTTGCCCCCTCAAAGTTAAGAGAAAGAAAAATAATTAATTAGTATTCCGAGAATAACATCTTGTCTTATATAATAGTGAATTACTAATTAGATTTATAATGCGATTTATCAATCATGTGAGATGATGGTTAGTGTGAAATAGAAGAAAAAGTTGTGAGATGTCATGAAATGTAAGCTGTTATGCAATTATAGTATGAGATATTGAAGTGTGGGGTCAATTTATAAAATTAAAATGTATTTAGCTATATCCATAAAATAAAACAAAGCATAAAGAGTTAGTTCAAACGTCTTCTTGGCCTGTCTTTGATTCCACACACCCCCCCCCCCCCCCCCCCCAAGCATAAACGACTATAAGAGAGCCAATTAGTTGCTTTGGCAATAGAATGCTAATTCAATGAAAATTTTCTTTAGATAATTGAAATTAGTACTTTTGTTATGGTGAATTGATATGAATATTGCATCATTATTCATTCGGCATTTGCAGTATGTAAAATTGTTTTTGGTCGTACCCTTCAAAGGAAAATAATGACGATGTCATTTTTATGTAGTCCATAGTTCACATTTATCTGATATGATAGATTAGAATGTAGGCAAAGTAACCATCTAATCGCCTTATAGTCTGTTTCTTCCTTTCAATGCGGTTTAGGATTTGTGGTTTAGGGGGTTATTACATATTCAATTATAAATTGAAAAGTATTACCACCACACCCTTATTTTCTGTTGAGCAAAAACAATTCTAAGTTCCATTTCCAAAAAAATTGATGTTACATAATCTTCCTCTATATAGTGCGTTTGAATAGCAAGATTTGGACTTGAGTGATTAAAATCTAAATATCTTGTTTAAATAGTTTTAAAAGATCAAGGATTTGGATTTGACAAAATCCACCAAAGATTTTAAACTTTGAATTTGAAATAATATCTAAAATTAATGGATTTTTTTTCTTTTAGCAAACAAGGGTATTTGTAACTCTTAGAGTATCTAACTATTCTTTTAGGCATATACACTCTCCCTATCTCACACACACCGAGTTATTATAGAATCAAAGCAATTCAAACCTATTGATTTAAAATCCAAGTTCAAATTCAAGTTTCCGAACACAACCCTAGGGAATTTGAAATTTACCCTTCTGAAAAATATATGTCGCCAAGGATGGCTTATAACTAATAGTTCCTTATCTAATGAATTTTTCCAGCATATGTACATTTTGAAACTGAGCAAGTCTTGTTTCACTAAAAGATATCTATTTTAATTATTTTAGTTCTTTATCTAGTCATGTTAATTGCTAATGTTTTGACAAAAGAGAGATGTAATTCCCATATTTGGGTAAAAAAGTATCCTGGCTTTCTTCTAATAATAATAGTATTATTATTGTTGTAATTTATAGAAAGATATGAATATGATTTAATAAAAACTCTAGTCTTTCCAAAAAAAATAAAAATAAGAAGTCTAGTTTCGCTAATAATTTACAATTTTGATTCTCAAAAAAATTAATAATAATTTGAGATTTTTTTTTACTTTACAATAAAATTAAAATAGTGATCTAAAAATTAGAAAAATAACATATCTATGAAGTTAACATTGTGGAATAGGATTATCTATATATATTTGAAATTCAATCTATAGTTCAAATTAAATACTACAAATACAAATATATCTAATAATGTCACATCATTTAAAATTTTTAAATGACATGACTTAAAAAAAAAAAATTTTAAATGACATGATTCTCTATAAACCATCAGATAAAAAAAATAACTGAAAAATTGACCCTCTCCAAAAAAGTAAAATCTCAATAAAAAGTTAACCGACTACTTTAAAACTGACCTTTCTTTTTCTTTTTTTCTTTTTTTCTTTTTTTTTGGTTAAAAAGACACCTCTTTCCTTTTAAAAAAGGAAGGTCTTTGACTTCAATATGTATGGGAAAATAAGGATTTAAAGGAGAAGTCTAATATAAGTGTAGATTACCATTACCGGTTCATAAAATAAAAATAATAAAGAGAATAAAAACGAAAACCTATTTTGAAGTATATCCTGCAAGTTTCTGAAGTTCACCGATATGTGTTTTGCTGAGTATTAGACTAATGTGAAAGGCATACATTACATGATAGCTGATCTTAGTTTTACTTTAAAGAAAGAGGGCAAGCAAATAGGAGCTTACCAAGCCAGGTAAGAGAAATAAGGGGCCACCATAGTCACCTGGCCAGAACCCATCTTCAGTCTGCAGAGTTGAGTAGAACCTCAAGGCCCTTCTCAATGTGGTTGCCACTGCCTCCTCAGTTATCTCTTTCTCAGTTTTCACTTTCACCTGAGGTAGCTCCATTTCACATGATTTCTCCCTTGCAAACTATAAATTAATATTAAGAAATATAATCAAGGACGGAACACATTTATTGCCATATCAATTTGAAAATATTACATAGTAAAATTGATAGTAGTTTTGTAATTTTATTTATCTATTTAGTTATTTATTTATTTATTTATTATGATATTGATGTGAGTATAATTATCGCATCAGTTTGTAAGCTGTTTAGTATAATTAGTAGCAGCTTTATCATTTTTCTTGTCCATTTTTTATTAATACTAATCTTAAAAAATCAATTATACTTTAGTATTCCCCTAAGCTAAACTCCGGGCTAGATCCCTGAATCTAATAAGTGTAAATGAAAACATATGTTCATGAAAGACATGTTTTGTAAAAAGTCTCTCTCTTCATCAAATCAATGCTTTTGAGTTTTGAGCATTCACCTCAAATTTATATAGAATAAAAGGCAGGTTGTATGGAACAGTTACACGTGCGCATAATATTCTATATCAAATTCAAGATTCATTTTTTCTTTAAATGGATACATATATCCTCACAAACTTCTCAAATCTGATGCTTATGTGTAGCAGTAGCACTCACCAGTACTGTCGGTCTAATTATTAATTATTAAATAACTCCCTCATAGTCTAGACTCTAGAGTACTCCTCCAACCCGAAGAGCTTTTGCATAAATTTGACCCTTTTTTTTATTGCCGAAGCATAAATTTGATAATTGGGAAATCAACTTTCTGAGTACTTTATTAATTATTGATACCGTGTTGGTTTTGACTTCTGACTGGAAAAAAATAAGGGAAGAGCTTGTGTCCAGTGGCAGTTGTCACTGGACACTTCAAAATACCGACACATGTCTAAGAATAGACACGTGTCCAAAATCCAACAGGTCCAGTGACAACTGTTACTGAACACAAGCCCACCCAAAAAATAATCTCATATTAGTGAAATATATAATATGACTTTAAAGCTTTTGCATAAATTTGACTCTTTTTTTTTTTTTTTTTTTTTTTGGCTGAAGCATCAATTTGACATTTGGGAATTCAAATATATAGCTTGCAATTTCTGAATACTTCATATCATGTTGGTTCTGATCACTTCTGACTGGGAAAAAATAATCCCATATTAGTGAAATATATAAATGGTGTCTTGACCTAACATCAAAAGATGACCATGCCTAATTTCTATATATATTTTCATCCAGTTTTACATTCCCTTTCCTATCTAGATCAAGGGAAACATAAAGAGAAAAAGAAAGAAAATTTTTCAACTTCAATGATTTAAACTATTTAATATTAACCACTGCATTCCTTTTTCTTTATAAACAAATATACACACAAGTTCTTCTCCAAAAAAATAAAATATATATATATATATATATATACACACACACATGTACACACAGACGTATATAATTACCAAAGAAATGTAAAAGTTGATGTTTTCTAGCATTCATATGAATCGGAAGAAAAAATTGAAATACTACAAGGATACTTACCACCAAGAAAATATTTAAAAAGAAGAAGAAAAATCAAAATCAAAATCAAAATCAAAATAAAGAGCAATTTAAGTTTAAACCGCTTTAATCTGATAACAGGAAAATTAACTTAGTTGTATTTTGTTAAAATTACAGGAAGGAAAAACTGTACAATATTGTATAAAAACGATGAATAATTAGTCAAAGAAATAAAGAAAGGACTTTTAAAGCTAAACTTCTTTCTTCTCAGAAAAGAAAAAAATAATTCTCAATGGATTAAAGGAGAGCTTAGTTTCACCTGAATTCTCATTAGGAGATCAGAACTTTGTTTATCATGAAACCGATTCTTCTTAAACTCATCACGGGCTTTCTCCACTTGAGCTTGCTCTTGGGGTGTTCCGAGATTCGGGTCAAACTCCCAATATTGCCTTCCAATATGATTATTTGCGCTTTCAAGCCTCACATCATTGCCCTCACTAAGCTTCAGCTTCCACATTGTTTCAGACTCCGAAAACTGAAAAGAAAATTCATGATAAAACGATCAAAACTAGTCCATATTATCTTCAACCACAACATATGTTATTATGCTCTGATACAAAGAATATATCTATGCTAATTAATGAACTATGATTATAGGGCTTGGTTTGGTGCAAAGTGTGTGAAAGTGTGTGGAACTTAGGTATGTGTCTGTGTCTATTTATAGATCATGAATAGGTTAGAATATTTATCCCCAAGTTATAAATAGTCTTTCAATGTTAGAGACTAATAAGCTAGGGTCTTTACAATGAAAAAGAAGTAAAATGATTTTTTTTTTCATTGTAAGTAGTAAAATGATTAAAGAGACTAATGACCATTCTATAATAATTTTTCACCCAAGTTCATGCATCGAGCAATTGAAAATTCAGTAGTGGAATAGCTAGCTAGTTAGGCTCTATATATGCAAATGAAAAGGATTGCAAAGCATTTTACCTTCCTCAACTAAAAGGCTGTGAAGAAAGGAGGATTTTCCTTCCTATACTACACTAGGAAGCTATTTGGCAAACTTTCTGTTTAATCTAGTGATATTATCAATTGCACATTGGGGTCCTTATATAGACATCCTTGTGTGACAGAATTACCAGAATGTCCTTTCCAAATGGAATTCGATTTTAGATTAATAGCAAAATATCATGGTTATGACATAAGGTTTATCCTAATAAGTATTAACATATGATTCAAATGAAGTATCCATTTGAGAACAATTTATATAACTTTTTATTGGAAGTTTTTTATTGAAAATACTGTAAATAAAAGGTAAACACTAAATAAAATAAGTAGAGGACTTACGTGGGACTTGCAAATAGTAGAAGGGAAAAAAACTATAAGCTGACTTATAATCAAAATTCAAACATACAATAATTGTTATTAATATGCATGAGAAAGCTATGTATGTGAATGTATAATGTAATCACTTATCAAAAAGAAAATGTATACAGTGTTACCTCTTATGTAAGGATGTTTTTCAAGAGAATCTCTATTTAATTCTAATTGGAATATAATAGTATTTAGGGTTCAAAAAGAAAATGTATTTTGTGTTATTTTGTGTTCCTGATTAGTATATTGAAATTACATCCTTAATTAGCCAGTAGTTTCGTACCTAATCTGGCCGAGTGTTTATTGAAGTCAAATCGATAAAGATGATGAAAAAAAACATAAAAAGCCAGCAGGGGCCGAATCTCTCAGAGAAGAAAATGTAGAGCAAGTACTACATTTTTTTTTTTTTTTTAAATTTGCAAATGGCAAGTACTATTTAAAACGCGTCCATAGCGTGTTGCTCAAAAAAGTGATAATGAAGCTTTCCCTCTCTCTCATATAGAATGGATGAAACGCGTTACTTATAATTGCACTTGAATTTCTTGATGATATGGAAAGAATAGCACAAGTCTTAACTCTTAATAAATAAATAAAAAGGTAGGCAGGGTGAGTGATGCTGGGACACCAACTTTGGCACAACTTTTTACCACAACTCGGTAAATGACAAGTTGTGATTGGTAAGAGTGTATCAGTGGGCCATGTGAGGACACACTCTTACCAAAATCAAGTAAGACACATCTAAACCATTCCCATATGGACTATACTTCTCCTTTTCTAAAATTTTATAATAAAAAAAAAAAAAGCCTACAGACTATATCACAACATTAAAATAAAATTGATTATTGATGACAAGAAATTTGTGGTTTTGATGACAATTGTTTTTTATAGAGTGATTTTCCAAGATCATATGAGGGTTTTATATATAAAATACATAGTAGTACAACTTACACCAAATTACTCTTGCACTCAGCCAAAAAAAAAAAAAACACACACACACACAAAAACACAAAAAACTACTCTAACAATTCCTTGCAAGAATATTGTAATCACGTCAGTGGATTAATATCTTTATCAGTTTTTAATTTGTGAACTTATCTTTTTTTTTTTTTCTTTTTTTCCTTGAACAAAACCAAGTATTGAGCAACATACTAGATTATTTGATCAATGCTTTCTTTTGGGAGGGCCAACTCCTATTTTTTTCATATAACCTTTAAATATTTATAAAATATACCTATATTGGAAAAAAAAATTTAATTTTGGAGGGACCAAGGCCCCCCAAGCATACATGTGGCTCTGCCACTAGGTGGCAGCCAAATAGAAGTGGCATGTGTCTAAGAGTCATGTACATTGCACATGAACAACTCCCTCAAAATTTATAATAAAAAAATAAAAATTAAAATTTAAAAAAAAAAAAAAAAAAAGAAGAAGAAGAAGATTTTCAAGTTTATATATTACTTTTTTTATATATTATTTTTCTAGGTAAAGAGGGTTTTTCAACTGACAAGTAGTGTAGTGGGTTCCAATTAGGTCAATTGGTTAAGTCTCTTATCGTAGATGCCATAGGTTGAAACTCTACCTCTAAAAAGAAAAAAGAAAAAACCCTAACAAGTAGTGTAAATTTATAAAAGTATAGAATTAAGTGGCTAAGCTTGTTACTCCTTAACTTTGGTATCTTTTATTGGTAATTTTAATTTGTGCAAATTTGAATTTTCAAGTACATTATGGGTCCATTTGGTTGAGGTGGAATTTGGAAGGAGAGTAAATGAGAAGGGAGGTATGTTTGGTTGGAGTGAAAAGGAGGAGAGAAATTGGTGGACCCGAGATTGGGGAGAAAATACAAACGAAAATAGGAGCTACAATTTTAGATGAAATTGCCTAGCACGTTCAAAGTTATTTTATTTATGTGCTTATCCTTTTCTTTTTTGTCTTTTCTTTTTCATATCTTATCAAGTTATCATTCCCTTTTGTGTGTGTATGTGTGTTTTTTTTATAAAAAATTTATTTATGTGCTTATCCTTGCTTTTGGCCTTTTTTGATATTATCATTATTTTCTTTATTTTTTTTTTCCTAGTGTTCGATCATCCTTTCTTTTCTCAACAGTTTTTTTTTTTTTTTTTGAGAAATAATTTTTCAGTTCTTGAACTTCTTGTGCTTTATATTTTTGGTTGAATGAAGTGCTCATTCATACACAATTTTCTAATAAAATTATAATGTGTTATTTTTTGTTTTATCTAATAGGGAGATAATAGTAAATTTATACAATCTCTATTCCATCCTTCAATTTTTCCATCTCCCCAACGAAACACTATGAGAGAAAAATAAAATATTTTCTATTATCCCACTTTTCTATCATTTTTCCATTTTCTATCTTCTCCATTTTCCAATATTTCAACCAAATCAAACCTTAAGACCTCGTTTGGGATAAGGGAATGGAATAGAATGGAAAGGAATGAAAAGATTAATTTTAGAATATTCTTTTATTTCCTTGTTTGAGAGTTTTAATGGAGGGAATGTAAAGTCATTTCCCTTGTTTGAGAGTTTAAGTGGGAGGGCATAAAATTGGTAGAAAGGAATACTCATTCCTCTCTATTCCCTTAAAACTTAAAATTTTCATTCCCCCAAAAACTGAGAGGAATTGGAGGGAATGAAATTAGATTTAATTATTTTTTTACTAAACTCCCAAAATACCCCTATATATTCAACACTTTATTTTAAAATAAATAGTCAATAGTAATATTGTCATAAAATGATTCAATTCATTTCCCTCTATGTTACTTCCAAACAATGTTACTTACATTCCGTTTACTTCTATTCCTTTATTTTAAAACACCCAAATAGGGTTACTTAATTCCATTTCATACATTTTCCTTATTCAAATACATTTCATTCCATTTTTATTATTCCTTTCTATTCCATTCTATTCCCTTATGAACTCCCAAATGAAGCCTAAGGTAAAACTATGATAAAGGTTGATGCCTCGCAGTGGTCAACCATCCATCACGGCGACACTCACACCCTTCTGAATGGGATCGAAACTCGGGTGCTGTGAAAGAGGAGTGGACCCCTGGTGTGTGACTGAATTGAGTCGATTTTAACCTATTATTACCAAAGGTAGGTGAAGTTGCAACCAACAATTGGGTTTTTCTCTATGGTATGATTGGTCACTTGAATCGATTTGATTTTATTATTAGTTCTAGGCTAAGAAAAATGGTTGTTTTTCCTAATCTAATAATCTAATACGAATGATAAAAAATCTTGATTCTTGAGTTCGGAAGTCTGGTTACGTGTGGGGAAGGTGTTAGGCACCCCATAATGCCTATCCGGAGACATTTCTTTGTTTCGATAAAATCATAATTTTCAGACATTGGCAATAAAAAAAAAGCTATTGGCATTAGCTTTTGGGACTTTAAAGAACTGAACTTTTGAGGTTTGATTTTGGAAGGGGGTGTGGCCTTTATCAATGCTTTGCTAGCATGTTTGGAATTGTTGCCAAATTTCCACGATGAAAATTTGGTAGCATTTCACCTTATTTTCGTGGCGGAAATTTGGTAGCATTTCGTCTCAGGTGCGTCATAGCACACAAAACACTATCCATACCAAGCTTTCGCTGTGAGAATACATTACATGATAGCTGATCTTAGTTTTACTTTAAAGAAAGAGGGCAAGCAAAATAGGAGCTTACCAAGCCAGGTAAGAGAAATAAGGGGCCACCATAGTCACCTGGCCAGAACCCATCTTTAGTCTGCAGAGTTGAGTAGAACCTCAAGGCCCTTCTCAATGTGGTTGCCACTGCCTCCTCAGTTATCTCTTTCTCAGTTTTCACTTTCACCTGAGGTAGCTCCATTTCACATGATTTCTCCCTTGCAAACTATAAATTAATAGTGAGAAATATAATCAGGGACGAAACACATTCATTGCCATATCAATTTGAAAATATTATATAGTAAAATTGATAGTAGTTTTGTAATTTTATTTATCTATTTTTTTATTTTTTTATTATGATATTGATGTGAGTATAATTATCACATCTGTTTATAAGCTGTTTAGTATAATTAGTAGCAGCTTTATCATTTTTCTTGTCCATATTTTATTAATACTAATCTTAAAAAATCAATTATACTTTAGTATTCCCCTAAGCTAAACTCCGGGCTAGATCCCTGAATCTAATAAGTGTAAATGAAAACATATGTTCATGAAAGACATGTTTTGTAAAAAGTCTCTCTCTTCATCAAATCAATGCTTTTGAGTTTTGAGCATTCACCTCAAATTTATATAGAATAAAAGGCAGGTTGTATGGAACACTTACACGTACGCATAATATTCTATATCAAATTCAAGATTCATTTTTTCTTTAAATGGATACATATATCCTCACAAACTTCTCAAATCTGATGCTTATGTGTAGCGGTAGCACTCACCAGTACTGTCGGTCTAATTATTAATTATTAAATAACTCCCTCATAGTCTAGACTCTAGAGTACTCCTCCAACCCGAAGAGCTTTTGCATAAATTTGATCCTTTTTTTTATTGCCGAAGCATAAATTTGATAATTGGGAAATCAACTTTCTGAGTACTTTATTATTGATACCGTGTTGGTTTTGACTTCTGACGGGAAAAAAATAAGGAAAGACTTGTGTTCAATGGCAGTTGTCACTGGACACTTCAAAATACCGACACGTGTCCAAGAGTAGACACGTGTCCGAAATCCAACAGGTCCAGTGACAACTGTTACTAAACACAAGCCACACCCAAAAAATAATCTCATATTAGTGAAATATATAATATGACTTTAAAGTTTTTGCATAAATTTGACTCTTTTTTTTTTTTTTTTTTTTTTTTTGGCTGAAGCATCAATTTGACATTTGGGAATTCAAATATATAGCTTGCAATTTATGAATACTTCATATCATGTTGGTTCTGATCACTTCTGACTGGGAAAAAATAATCCCATATTAGTGAAATATATAAATGGTGTAACCATGCCTAATTTCTATATATATTTTCATCCAGTTTTACATTCCCTTTCCTATCTAGATCAAGGGAAACATAAAAAGAAAAAGAAAGAAAATTTTTCAACTTCAATGATTTAAACTATTTAATATTAACCACTGCATTCCTTTTTCTTTATAAACAAATATACACACAAGTTCTTCTCCAAAAAAAAAAAAAATTATATATATATATATACATACACATGTACACACAGACGTATATGATTACCAAAGAAATGTAAAAGTTGATGTTTTCTAGCATTCATATGAATCAGAAGAAAAAATTGAAATACTACAAGGATACTTACCACCAAGAAAATATTTAAAAAGAAGAAGAAAAATCAAAATCAAAATCAAAATAAAGAGCAATTTAAGTTTAAACCACTTTAATCTGATAACAGGAAAATTAACTTAGTTGTATTTTGTTAAAATTACAGGAAGGAAAAACTGTACAATATTGTATAAAAACGATGAATAATTAGTCAAAGAAATAAAGAAAGGACTTTTAAAGCTAAACTACTTTCTTCTCAGAAAAGAAAAAAAAAAATTCTCAATGGATTAAAGGAGAACTTAGTTTCACCTGAATTCTCATTAGGAGATCAGAACTTTGTTTATCATGAAACCGATTCTTCTTAAACTCATCACGGGCTTTCTCCACTTGAGCTTGCTCTTGGGGTGTTCCGAGATTCGGGTCAAACTCCCAATATTGCCTTCCAATATGATTATTTGCGCTTTCAAGCCTCACATCATTGCCCTCACTAAGCTTCAGCTTCCACATTGTTTCATACTCCGAAAACTGAAAAGAAAATTCATGATAAAACGATCAAAACTAGTCCATATTATCTTCAACCACAACATATGTTATTATGTTCTGAAACACAGAATATATCTATGCTACTTAATGAACTATGATTATAGGGCTTGGTTTGGTGCAAAGTGTGTGAAAGTGTGTGGAACTTAGGTATGTGTCTTTGTCTATTTATAGATCATGAATAGGTTAGAATATTTATCCCCAAGATATAAATAGTCTTTCAACGTTAGAGACTAATAAGCTAGGGTCTTTACAATGAAAAAGAAGTAAAATGAATGAAAAAGAAGAAAAATGATTTTTTTTTTTTTTCATTGAAAGTAGTAAAATGATTAACGAGACTAATGACCATTCTATAATAATTTTTCACCCAAGTTCATGCGTCGAGCAACTGAAAATTCAGTAGTGGAATAGCTGGCTAGTTAGGCTCTATATATGCAAATGAAAAGGATTGCAAAGCATTTTACCTTCCTCAACTAAAAGGCTGTGAAGAAAGGAGGATTTTCCTTCCTATACTACACTAGGAAGCTATTTGGCAAACTTTCTGTTTAATCTAGTGATATTATCAATTGCACATTGGAGTCCTTATATAGACATCCTTGTGTGACAGAATTACCAGAATGTCCTTTCCAAATGGAATTCGATTTCAGATTAATAGCAAAATATCATGGTTATGACATAAGGTTTATCCTAATAATTACTAAAATATGGTTCAAATGGAGTGTCCATTTGAGAACAATTTATATAATTTTTTACTGAAAGTTTTTTATTGAAAATATTGTAAATAAAAGGTAAACACTAAATAAAATAAGTAGAGGACTTGCAGATAGTAGAAGGGAAAAAAGCAATAAACTGACTTATAATCAAAATTCAAACATACAATAATTGTTATTAATATGCATGAGAAAGTTATGTATGTGTATGTATAATGTAATCACTTATCAAAAAGAAAATGTATACAGTGTTACCTCTTATGTAAGGATTTTTTCAAGAGAATCTCTATTTAATTCTAATTGGAATATAATATTATTTAGGGTTCAAAAAGAAAATGTATTTTGTGTTATTTTGTGTTCCTGATTAGTATATTGAAATTACATCCTTAATTAGCCAGTAGTTTCGTACCCAATCTGGCCGAGTGTTTATTGAAGTCAAATCGGTAAAGATGATGAAAAAAAACATAAAAAGCCAGCAGGGGCCGAATCTCTCAGAGAAGAAAATGTAGAGAAAGTACTACATTTTTTTTTTTTTTTTAATTTGCAAATGGCAAGTACCATTTAAAACGCGTCCATAGCGTGTTGCTCAAAAAAGTGATAATGAAGCTTTCACTCTCTCTCTCATATAGAATGGATGAAACGCGTTACTTATAATTGCACTTGAATTTCTTGATGATATGGAAAGAAGAGCACAAGTCTTAACTCTTAATAAATAAATAAAAAGGTAGACAGAGTGAGTGATGCTGGGACACCAACTTTGGCACAACTTTGTGCCACAACTCGGTAAATGACGAGTTGTGATTGGTAAGAGTGTATCAGTGGGCCATGGGGGGACACACTCCTACCAAAATCAAGTAAGAAACATCTAAATCATTTCCATATGGACTATACTTCTCCTTTTCTAAAAAAAAAAAAAAAAAAAAGAAGCCTACAGACTATATCACAACATTAAAATAAAATTGATTATTGATGACGGGAAATTTGTGGTTTTGATGACAATTGTTTTTTATAGAGTGGTTTTCCAAGATCATATGAGGGTTTTATATATAAAATACATAGTAGTACAACTTACACCAAATTACTCTTGCACTCAGCCAAAAAAAAAAACACACACACACACACACAAACGCAAAAAACTACTCTAACAATTCCTTGCAAGATTATTGTAATCACGTCAGTGGATTAATATCTTTATCAGTTTTAATTTGTGAACTTTTCTTTTTTTTTTCTTTTTTTCCTTGAACGAAACCAAGTATTGAGCAATATACTAGATTATTTGATCAATGCTTTCTTTTGGGGGGGCCAACTCCTATTTTTTTCATATAACCTTTAAATATTTATAAAATATACCTATATTGGGAAAAAAAAAATTAATTTTGGAGGGACCAAGGCCCCCCAAGCATACATGTGGCTCCGCCACTGGGTGGCAGCCAAATAGAAGTGGCATGTGTCTAAGAGTCATGTACATTGCATATGAACAACTCCCTCAAAATTTATAATAAAAAAATAAAAAAATAAAAAAAGAAGAAGAAGAAGATTTTCAAGTTTATATATTACTTTTTTTATATATTATTTTTCTAGGTAAAGAGGGTTTTTCAACTGACAAGTAGTGTAATGGGTTCCAGTTAGATCAATTGGTTAAGTCTCTTGTCGTAGATGCCATAGGTTGAAACTCTACCTCTAAAAAGAAAAAAGAAAAAACTCTAACAAGTAGTGTAAATTTATAAAAGTATAGAATTAAGTGGCTAATCTTGTTACTCCTTAACTTTGGTATCTTTTATTGGTAATTTTAATTTGTGCAAATTTGAATTTTCAAGTACATTATGGGTCCATTTGGTTGAGGTGGAATTTGAAAGGAGAGTAAATGGGAAGGGAGGTATGTTTGGTTGGAGTGAAAAGGAGGAGAGAAATTGGTGGGTCTGAGATTAGGGAGAAAATACAAACGAAAATAGGAGCTACAATTTTAGATGAAATTGCCTAGAATGTTCAAAGTTATTTTATTTATGTGCTTATCCTTCTCTTTTTTGTCTTTTCTTTTTCATATCTTATCAAGTTATCATTCCTTTTTGTGTGTGTGTGTGTTTTTTTTATAAAAAATTTATTTATGTGCTTATCCTTGCTTTTGGTCTTTTTTTATATTATCATTATTTTCTTTATTTTTTTTCCTAGTGTTCAATCATCCTTTCTTTTCTCAACAGTTTTTTTTTTTTTTTTTTTTGAGAAAAAGGTTTTCAGTTCCTGAACTTCTTGTGATTTATATTTTTGGTTGAATGAAGTGCTCATTCATACACAATTTTCTAATAAAATTATAATGTGTTATTTTTTGTTTTATCTAATAGGGAGATAATAGTAAATTTATACAATATCTGTTCCATCCTTCAATTTTTCCATCTCCCCAACCAAACACCATGAGAGAAAAATAAAATATTTTCTATTATCCTACTTTTCCATCATTTTTCCATTTTCTATCTTCTCCATTTTCCAATATTTCAACCAAATCAAACCTTAAGCCCTCGTTTGGGATAAGGGAATGGAATAGAATGAAAAGGAATAAAAAGAATAATTTTAGAATATTCTTTCATTCCCTTGTTTGAGAGTTTTAATGTAGGGAATGTAAAGTCCATTCTCTTGTTTGAGAGTTTAAGTGGGAGGGTATGAAATGGGTAGAAAGGAACACTCATTCCTCTCTATTCCCTTAAAACTTAAAATTTTCATTCCCCCAAAAACTGGGAGGAATTAGAGGGAATGAAATTAGATTTAATTATTTTTTTACTAAACTCCCAAAATACCCCTATATATTCAACACTTTATTTTAAAATAGATAGTCAATAGTAATATTGTCATCAAATAATTCAATTCATTTCCCTCTATGTTACTTCCAAACAATGTTACTTACATTTCGTTTACTTCTATTCCTTTATTTTAAAACACCCAAATAAGGTTACTTAATTCCATTTCTTACATTTTCCTTATTCAAATACATTCCATTCCATTTTTATTATTCTTTTCTATTCCATTCTATATTTCTATTCCCTTATGAACTCCCAAATGAAGGCTAAGGTAAAACTATGATAAAGGTTGATGCCTCGCGGCGGTCAACCATCCATCACGGCGACACTCGCACCCTTCTGAATGGGATCGAAACTCGGGTGCTGTGAAAGAGGAGTGGACCCTTGGTGTGTAACTGAATTGAGTCGATTTTAACCTATTATTACCAAAGGTAAGTGAAGTTGCCACCAACAATTGGGTTTTTTTCTAAGGTATGATTGGTCACTTGACTCTATTTGATTTTATTATTAGTTCTAGGCTAAGAAAAATGGTTGTTTTTCCTAATCTAATAATCTAATACGGATGGTAAAAAATCTTGATTCTTGAGTTCGGAAGTCTGGTTACGTGTGGGGAAGGTGTTAGGCACCCCACAATGCCTATCCAGAGACATTTCTTTGTTTCGATAAAATCTTAATTTTCAGACATTGGCAGTAAAAAACAAGCTATTGGCATTAGCTTTTGGGGCTTTAAAGAATTGAACTTTTGAGGTTTGATTTTGGAAGGGGCTGTGGCCTTTATCAATGCTTTGCTAGCATGTTTGGAATTGTTGCCAAATTTCCAACATGAAAATCTAGTAGCATTTCACCTTATTTTCGTGGCGGAAATTTGGCAGCATTTCGTCTCAAGTGCATCATAGCACACAAAACACTATCCATACCAAGCTTTCACTGTGAGAATACGGCAAAAAGATGCCATATTTTCACGGCGAAAATCTGGCAAAGTTTTGCTTTTGGTGCGCTATTGCACACCAGCAGGGTTTCGTGCCTATGTATATAGCGTGCTTCGACATGTTCATACTAAGGCGAGCCGAAGCTCACCAAAGCATCAAACACGTTGATGTGTGTTGTATACGCAGGAAACCAATGTCACTAGCTGACATGGATCGAGACAATCATACCGCGAAGATCATGCACACAATGTAGCATGAATATGCACCTACAACAGTCGACTTGAGTGCATACCCACATTACAAGGTCAAGAGCATCCATGATCACAAGAGGGTTGCTCTCCTAAACACGTGAGTCCATCATACAAAGTGCATGGCCATCTTTAACAAATAGACATATACATATATAGCATGCATAATGCAAACACACAATGCAGGAAAGTAAACTAGACATCGTCAACGTTCCAGAGGTATGGTCCAGCAAGGTACAGGAAATGTAAATTAGCCATTGCCATACCTAAGTACATGAAAGATAAAATAGACATTACCTACATGCAAAGGGTATGACCCAACAAGGTACAAAAAATGTAATACATTGTCATACCCTAAGAATGCAGCCCAAGCAAGAGACAAGGAAGGAAAGTCCTAATCTAGATACATGGTTCTAAAGAACAAAGACTAAGAGAGAGAAAGAGATAACCACACGGGGAGGCTAAACCTCATAATCTACGAAACATTGCCCTTTTGGGCTTGCATCTTTTTTATTGCATTTTACTCTTTTTAGCTTGCATTTTGAAAGTTGCACCCTCTCTCTAAGCGTGTACATGCAACAAAAAGGAAAACATAGATGCCCTAGAAAGCACACAAAATGGCAAACAAACATGTTATCAAATAAACAAGCAAGAAAAGGTGCCCTAGAAGGACAAATGTAGGTTTGGATTGGTATTCATAGTTCCATTAGATTATAGTATGGATGACAGATGTACCATCAGGTAAAGTTCCAAAAAGGGACTCAAGATCTCATATGCCAAGATGGGTGTGTAAGAGACCACAAAAATTTGGGTGCTCTCGAAAAAGATATTTTGGTGCTTTTTAGGGAACCTCTCTTTTTGGGTAAGTGGTGTAGAGTCGCCACTTATTTTTTATACAAAAAATAAATAAATAAATAAATATAAATTACATGATCAAAATATTTCATTGTCATTGATTGAATAAAGAAAAGTACAACTTTGGTAAATTAACCTTACAAGGCTTTAGGTCCTAGTTACAATCTACACAAAAGAATATAAAACTTTGGTCCTAGTTACAATCTACCAAAATTGAAAGACAAAACGCTAATCTATCTATCCAAAAATCCTAAGCTTGGGGGCTAGGTTACAAAATGAGAAGGTGTTAGTCACCCATTTTGCCCAGACAGAGTCTAGTCTTCTAAACTCTAATGACCAGTATACCCTTTTGTGCATGATGTTGAATGATATGTGGAACACACATGACAGAATCTGGACAAAAATTAACCAACTAAATTTGCCTTATGGATGGGCCCTCTTTCTAAAAGAAAATTCAGATCTGTTTTGAAAATTAAAAAATAATAATAATAATAATAAGACTTGGGTTGTAAAAAAAATCAAATCTGTTTTTGTGAAAGGTTAAAAAGAAAGATTTTAGCAAGGAAAATCAAATCTGTTTTTGTAAGGGGTAAAAAGAAAGATTTGATTTGTAAAAAAAAAAAATCAGATCTATTTTTGTGAATTAAAATAATAAGACTTTGTTAAAAAGAATCAGATCTTTTTTTCTTTTTTTCTTTTTTGTAAAGTTAAAAAAATGTGATTTTATCATGAAAAATCAGATCTATTGTTGGGAACAAATAAAAAGGACTTCTAAAGAAGGATTCACATACATGAGGAAAATTTATTATACATGCATCACATATTAAAAAAAACTTTATCGTAACTTTCAATCCCTTCTTTTTGAATTTAAAAATCTGCAATTTTATAATAAAGAAAACCTTTCAAGAAAAAATCATATCTGTATTTAATGAAAATACAAATCAGTTTTGAGTTTAGGGAAAAAATCAGATCTGTATTTAATGAAAATACAGATCAATTTTGTGTTTTGAAAAAAACCAAATCTGAAAGTACAGATCAGTTTAGTTTTTTAAAAAAAATCAAATCTGAAAATACAGATCAATTTAGCTTTGAAAAAAATCAGATCTGAAAAAACAAATTAGTTTAGTGTTTTCATAAAAAAGTTTTGATAGTCATTACAGACTTTGAATTCAAAGAGAAAGAATTGAAATAAACAATCATCTAAAGCATCTAATCATGGCAATCATATATTAAGAATAATAAAGGCGAAAAGCACATTTTAGTCCCTACATTTTCAGGCGATTCCCATTTTAGTCTCTACATTTTATTTTTACTACTTTTAGTCCGTATTCTGAAAAACACTTCCCATTTTGGTCTCTGCCGTTACTTATTTAACAAAAATATCCTACGTGGCAAACGGTTCAACAGTAAATGCTGACTTGTCTATTAAAATAATATTTAAAAAAAATATTGGCATTTTTAAAAATGCCACATCAGCAATTTAATTTTTAAAAAAAGCCACATTAGATAAAAATAATATAAAAATATCTAACCTAATTATTTAAAAAAAAAAAAAAGAAACGAAATTAGTTAAATTAATTTTTTTTCCTTTTTTTTGGAAGAACATGAAGAATGTGTTCTTCATTTTTGGAAGAACATCATCATATTCTTAGCAAATTAATCCTTATTTTCTTCCTTTTTCTTTGTCTTCCTTTTCTTTTTTTCTTTTTTTCTTTTTTTTTTTTTTTTCATGTATTTTCTTGGCATCCAAACCCAAAAAATTCTCATTCACAAACCCAAAAAATTTTCACACACTCAAAAGAAAACCTTCAAACCCCAACACTACCTTATCAAACCGGTTCCCCTCACTTCTAAATCTCAAACCTTCCTCTCTCTTCCAAAACTCTCACAACTCTTTCAAACTCCATGGCTGGCCTCCTCTACTCATCGCCACTACCGCCACCACCACAACCGGTAGTGGTTCTCTTCTTTTCTTTCTCTAAACGACCTATGCTTTCTCTCACGATTTCTCAAGCCCAGACCCAAATAGCTCAAACTCTATCTAACTCATAGATCGTTGTCTCTCTATCCCAAATCGGTAAGTCCCTCTCTTTCATCTCTCTATCTCTCAGCTCAGTGGTGTAGATCGTGGTGGAAATATGTATTCCGACAATGGGTTTGTGGATTGTGACTTTTGTTGATTTCTGGGTTTGTGGTGTATGCTGATTTCCGGGTTTGTGGTGTATGTTGTCTGAATCCAAAATTGACTACTCATTTGGAGAATATTTTGAATCCATAGTGGAATCAGGTGTACGCTTTCTCTAAAGATCTTATTCAAGCTTCGCTGGGTTTGGTTGTGCATGGAGGCCAAAAATCTGGGTTTGAGTTTTGTGTTTTTTGTGTTTGGTTTCAAAGCATAAGAAAATCTTGTTAAGTGTTTATGTTTTGTAAATTTTTATGGGCATATCTTTTTATTTTGTAAATCTGAGTGATTTTATGGTTTTGGTTGCTAAGAAAATGCAAGAAAAGAAAAGTAAATTTTTAATTTTTAATTTTCTGGGCAAGCTTAGTTGGGTTCTGAGTTCTTCATGTTCTTCCAAAAAAAAGGAAAAAAAATTAATTTAACTAATTTCTTTTCTTTTTTAAAAAAATAATTAGGTTAGAAATTTTTAAATTATTTTTATCTAATGTGGATTTTTTAATAAATTAAATTGCTGATATGGCATTGTTAAAAATGCAAATATTTTTTTTAATATTATTTTAATAGACAGGTCAGCATTTACTGTTAGACCATTTGCCACATAGGATATTTCTGTTAAATGAGTAACGACAAGGACCAAAACAGGAAGCGTTTTTTAGAATAGGGACTAAAAGCGGTAAAAATAAAATGTATGAACTAAAATGGGAATCGCTCGAAAATGTAGAAACTAAAATGTGTTTTTCGCCTATAATAAAACATGCTAATCATATTCATGCATCAACACAAAAACATGCTAATTAACGGAAAAAGAAAAGAAAGAAAAATAGAATACCTCTTGCATGAGCGGCTCTTCTAATGAATGAATATTTTAGAAATCAAAGAAGTTTATTCACCTCTTTGAGGTCTAAAATACTTTACTTACAAAAAAGAAGTTTCTAAAGCAAAAACCTCCAGAACGTCTTTAACGTAGGGGGGGTTTGAAGAATCAGAAGAGAAGAGCCAGAAAGAAAGGGGTCAAAAAGTGTGCTGAATGTTGGGAGCCCTCCTCTATTTATAGAGGTTGGAATGCTTCAAAAAATTAACTGAATGATCAGATACAAATTGGGATGCGTCCTTATCTCTAAAAAATCGAAAAGGGTAGGGCTTATCTCAATCCGGGAGTCCTCAGGTTAGGCCTTAAGTTTGTGTCAATCGGCACTTGGGAAGTGTCGATCGGCACTCCAAGAGTGTCAAATGGCCCTCTTGGGTGCCGAACCCACGTTTGAATTTTGGTCCAATTTGGACTCCTTTTTTGAGGATTTTTTACCCAAGAATTGCACTTAGATGCATTTTTAATCCGTATTCTAAAAATTAATCCCCTTTTCTGGATATTCAATTCTTCAAAGTGATAATTATCTTGTAGATAAACACTCCAAAAAAGTCTTGATTATCCACAATTTCTTTGTTATCTAATTATCCACTTTGTTCCCATGCAACCAACAACCAATCACAAAATTATTTAATTAATTTTAATTGTTTAGCCAATCAAAATTAATTTAAATTAATCATGCGTGATTAGTTCCACTCAAACAAAATGCATGCAAATCGTGCAAACTTGATCATGTGATATCTTTCAATTCGACTGTCCAATTTGGAAATCAGACACACCGTCGCAACCTTAGAACCTCAAGATCATTTTTATGATATGCAATTAATGAATTAATGCAAGTAATGAAACTCTAAATGTTGGGTATATGAATGGTCACTCTAGCCATCTTCTTTAATTAAATTATAGGTGCAAAATTGAGTGTCTACAAGATGCGAACCCTCACAAGATTGTAGGTAGGAACTAAGCTTGATGACACAAACAAGCACACAAAGATACATGCATGAACATATAAACAAAGGTGCAAAGATGCAAACAAAACAAAGAAAGCCAAACAAGATGGCACAAAGCAAGTATAGCGGACTTAAAGGAAGCAAAGCATGTTATCAGACAAAGGAGAAGGGTAAACATGTTAAAAAGGCACAAACAAAGGCTAACATGAGAAACCCTAACATGAAAAGCTAAGCAAAGGAGAGAAGGGTAAGTGGCAAGCAAACCAACATCACTAGGATGTACTCTCACACAAGATTGTTTCCAAACAAGCCACAAAAGGGGAATGGATGCAACCAAACAAACAAGAAGGCCCTAAAGACCAACAAGTACAAACCCCCAAAGGGAGAACAAATAAGAACATGGCAAAGGCCTAGATCTAAGCAAACAAGCATGGATCTAGAGGTAAAAGCAAGGATCTAAGCATAAAACACCCAAACATGGCATCACATGAACAGATTTGATAAAACGAACACACAAAAGCATGTAAAAAAGGGGCAAACAAAGCATAAACATGCAAATAGGAACTAATTCAAACGCTTTATTGAACTTGGGTGCATGGATGTAGGCCTAGATCACTAGATCTAGATCTAAACCCTACCCAAAAGCCAAAACACAAGAAAGAAGCATAAACAAGATGGAAAAAGCTATAAAGCACAAGGCATAGCATCCAAACAAGTAAATCTAAACACATAAACATGGAGAAGAGCACATAAACATGGCAAAGAACACAAACAAAAAATAAGGCATATCCTAGCCCAAGAAGGCTAGACCAACAACATTAAAGCAATAAAACATGTGAGAAAGCAAGTAGACATGTTAGGAAAGCTACAAAACATATTAGAAAGCAAATAGACATGCTAGGAAAGTTATAAAACATGTTAGAAAACAATAAACAAGCTAGGAATTAAATAGGTGTAGATTGTAGCTAAAATCTACATCTACACCCCTAAACGTCAATTATGATGAAAAAAAAATAGAGGGCCCTTTGTATGGAGGGTTTTTCTCCATTTAGGGGTCTTATGCTATTACCTAAATGACTTAAGGGTTAAGCTGCCCCGGTAAAGACCAAAATAAAACCACTAAAAAATATAAGGATTAAAAACATATTTCAACCCAAAAAAAAATCATTTTATCTTTTATTTGGTTTCTAAAGGCAAATTGTTGACTCTGCGACTAATAAAGTATGTCATAACTCTAGCGTGGCTACTACAAAACCACCACAATGTTCAGAGGGTCTCACGTTTGAGCGATTCGGGACACAGCAGATATATATAATCACTACTCTTATCACCACCAACATCTACTCTCAATGGATATACAACTAAAAAAGTGTTCATGTTTTTCGACTCATGAACTTGAAAATTATTCAGGAACCCAAAATAAATGGAGTTGGGAGTTGTGTGGATGAACATAACAACTGAACCCCAAAACCTTTGGGTTTGGAATTGCTGATGTCCTATCATAAATTACTTTTCACGTGGACTGGACTGCTTAAACCACATTGGGCCACTGGCGATTGACCTATTGGGCTTTCTTTAAACTATTAGTCCAAAGTCCTAACGACTCCAGATGTAATGGGCTTGAAATCATGCATCACGTTGCATGATTTTTTTTTTTTTTTTTTTGAGAGAAAGAGAGATTGTCCACTTTCAATCGTAAAGAGAATTGGGATTCAAATCCTACATCTCCATTGTTGTAATTATCTAATTATGAAATAAAAAAAAGTTTCAGGCACAAATTGATTTGAAATTTCGAATAAAATATAAATGCTTCTATTGTAGTGCTACGAAACTTTCTTTCATGTCTTTTGTTCGGAAAATAATTAAATACTCCAGAAGTACCATAAACACGTACTCTCTCATCTCACATGAATTGTAAGTCATACCATAAATTTAATTAGTGAGACCCACAATCATGTGAGAGGGGACAATATGTATTTATAATACTCAAAGAGTATTCTATAATTATCTATTTGTTCAATTGTCTAAGAGTAAGGCACAATGATCATTTCTTAACTGCACACATATGAATAAATAAGGCACATAAATTTTTTCCCAAGAGCACGAGCCTAAGAATTTCACATCATTTATACCAAAGAATCTCATATCCTTCATGATATCTAAACTTAATACATTAAATTTCTATTTTTCCCCTTAGTTAGGCACATACATGCAAACGTGTACCCGTAAGTTTGTAAATTGTAACCAATAAGGCGGCATGTTTTGTACACATTGGGTGTATATTTAAGTTTATACATACTTGTGTGAATTTGACCGCCACATAAAAACATTTTATGTTAAAAGTTTTTTATTTTAATTATTGATTTTTTTATTTGGCTTACCTCCATTATTTTTTTAACTGGAATCTCCTTATATTTTAATGAGAAACTAGCACATTATCCACTAACTAAATAAAATGTGGAGATTAAAACTCACTACCACTTGTTATTGTATATTTAAAATAAAATGACATATCCAGTTAAAAAAATATTAGAGGTAAGCCAAACACTTGGTTTTTAATACAATATATTTGTTTCGATACTTTAATAGTTAGAATTAGGTGTGACTTGTGAGGGGATAGTTAAGTCTGGAACTTATACCAATGAGTCATCCTTTGACTATTACTGTTTTGCTTCCCTTTTAACAAAAAAATAATCTAATTAGTAAGTAAACTAAGATAAAGCCTAAAGGATGATTTAGAAAAGGAACTTCGTAATATAGGGAAAGAATAAAGATAGAACTTTTCCTTTATCAGGGTAGTTTGATCATAAAGTATCCAACAACAACATTAAAAAAAATTCAAAGAGTGCAACATGCTTAAATGGACATGTCCAATAATGTTAAATGAACATGCTTAGCAAAATAATGTAAAAAACAATTGTGAGTTTCAGTTAGCTCAACTGATAAAGTCTCTAATAATTGAATAAAAGATTTTAGATTCAATCCCCCACCTATACCAAAAACTGATTGATGTCTTAGTCTGATAATAAAGATCTATTATTAAGAGTAGACGTCATAAGTTGAAACTCTCTCAAAAAAAAATTTTAAAAAAATTTTAAAAAAAAAAAAAAAGCAAAGCTATGTATTTCTCATAGTCAAATAATTTTTTTTTTAAAAAGTGTCTCATCATTTTTTTTTTTTTTGGAGAAACAAACACATGCATACAAAGGAGAAGGAAATAAGTTTTTATACAAAGTCACACCACATATTCCACTCAAAAGTCATTGTAAGTGCTCATGAGCCCAATGGATTAGCAAAAAGCCCATCCCATCCCATGTTAAAGAAGTCTTCGACTTGAGCTTAAGACATGTTTTAGCCGAATCTCTTGAACTGTGAGTCCTCCAATGAGGCATTAGGGAAAAAATAAAGAGGCCCCATGTGGCCCCAGAAAAATAATCTGGCCATGGGCCCACTAGGCCACTACCCTTACAAAGTTTTGAATGGGCCGCTTGTAATTGCACAAAAGAATTGGCAATCCTGGTTAGAAGGTGAGCTAATTTTCAATTTCGAGACAATTACAAAATAATAATAATAAAATTAACTACTTATGCTTCTAAAATATAAAAATAAAAATAAAAAAATTAACTGCGTACACAACATGTTTAATCTACATATTAAAATGCTAACAAATTTGCTATAAGATAGGATTTCACAAATTATATATAAGCATAAGTAGTTAAGCACAAATTTTGGATGTTCTATCAGGATTACAAGTTGAAGATCAAGTTCATAGAGCCAGAAAATTGATCCAAGATTAGAGAAAGTCACTTACTCTTAGTTAAATCTAAATTTAGAAGTCACCTTGGGGGACTTTCCTTTCTTCTATTTTCCATGACTTGGCAAGACTTCTTTATTCCATTTGCTTTTTATAGACTTGAAGGCTGTCAAGTAACAAGAATTGTGCAATGTGTTTAGTTTTCTACAAATCATGAGTTGCTGGAAAACAATGTACTATGTATCATTCAAAAATATACATACACAATCCTAAGCCAAAGCACACAAACAGACACGATCAGACAAAAAAAGACCTTATTGATAGAGAAACAGGACACAAGGTGGTCCCTACATGAGCTATAAATTAAATAAATGATACTTAAAATGTTACATAAAAACATAAAAATGCTATGAGTTCCAATTAGCTCAATTGGGAAAAAAAAAAAAAATTGTTGTCGAAATAAGAAATTTGGGATTTAATCTCTGTCTACACTAAAAATTAATTTGTATAATAATAAAAAACAATCATTATAAAGTGGATATTATAAGTTTAAAAAAAGCAAGAGGAAAAATCTCTTCCCTAGTGTGTGGTTTACTTTGATTTTTTTATTTTTATCCATTGGATCAAACCAAAACCAGATTTAGTCAACAAGTATTTTTTTTCACTTTTAGTTCATTTTAGGGGAAATTATATTTTTTTTCCACCCTAAACAATACTTCATTTTACACTTAGCCCTTGAACTACAAGAATGCGCGATCGGCCTTTAAATTGAAACCTATGTAACACTTTATCTTCTCCCATCACTTTCTCAATTAAGTCTAACAACATATAGCATTAAAAGACCAAGTTACCCTCTAAAAAAGCAAGAAATGTTACAGAATTATAACTATGGTTTGTTATATCATCTATACATGGATGGCTAAAAGAAGAAGCACCAAGAGAGCACGCTTGGGAAGAAGCTAAACTACCCTTTTGATGGTTTCAAAAATAAAGCATCTTAGAGCATTTGCATCTATCAATGCAAAATACAAAAAGAATGTATCAATTTTACATAATCAATCCCCAAAATCACTCACATCAATCAAGTTAAAAATGTGTAAATTTACAAAATTGCTACAATAACTATGTAAATTTACACTGATACTATTCATTTTGTATATAGTTTTTTATTATTTCTTTACGTATCCCGAGTCTAAAGGAAGAAAGTGAATGGTGGTTATTGTATATGAAGAAAGTAAAACAATTTTAAAAAATCAAGAAAAATTAATATTTTAATGTAATATAATGTAATGTAAAATAAATAATATGAAGTGTTTTAAAAAGTGAGTATATAAAATAGAAAAAAGTAAGTTTTTATGCTAAAATAAGCAAAAAATTTCACGAGCTAATGTGAATGCTCTTATGCTCTCCAACATCATTGCTTAGTTTAGTTAAAATAAAATGACAAATAAAAAAGAAAAAAAATCCACCCCTTATTGTAAACCAAGCTATATCTCTCACTCGTTTCTCTTTTTTCTTTTTTTATAAAAAATTTTGTATTAATTTTTTGGTTTTGAGAATCAACCAAACTATAATCTATGCAAACCATGATGGCTAGCAACTCTTTTCTTTTTGTAATTAGAGAATTAATAATAAGAAAAAAAAAGATTGGATTTTTACGGGCATTGGGTGCAGATTCATTACAAAAGGTATTCTAATTTAAAATTCTCCAAATAAAGAAAGTATTCTAAACCTTAAAAGGAAAAAAAATTAGACTGTTCTAAATTCTAAGGGCACATTTGATATACTAAATGGAGATTACAGCATATATGGTAATCATTATTATTGGGAATAAAAGATTGTCTACGACATTTTGCAACAAGAGCCAAAAATGCAAGATCAACCTAAATCTCCCTTGGCAAGTGTTTATTTATGGGGAGTCAAGCCAAAAATTCCAAATATATGATGTGTTAGGACATGTGCTCTTTAAATCCTACTATATGGTGCTATGTAGGACATTATATTGTAATTAATAAAGTTGATTTATTATTATCTAAAATAATGGTAAATATTTGGACATTATCATATAGTCCATGAGATGCATAGTATGTGATTTAGTCACAAAAGATATAAATCACAAGTTCTTTGTAAACTCATAATTTTAGTTCGTAGTCAATTATGAAATTGGGCATTTCATTTGTGAAGACTATAATATATCAACTAAGATGATTTGTCTTAATCATGAAATTAAAGACTTCTAATTGATATGTTTTAAGTGTTAAGACATATTGAACTGAACCGTTGTGAGATTTATTATTCTACTAACTATTATCAAATAAATAATAAATCTCACGACTTATTTACATTAACTATTAATCCTAAGAGAATAATGAACATGATCATAAAATGTAGGTTACTTTAATATATCAGGAGTAAGGCCTAAAGTCACGATCAAAACCTCAGTATGTTGGGCAGTCACATTTAGTGTTGAAGGAATACATATTCTCAAGATGGAATTCATAATCTTTTAACGAAGACATAAAATATTCTCTTGAGATAAGTTTAATGGATTTAGTTATTCAGAGTATTAGGCCTAACCACTTTAGTAAGGAGTTACTAAAGTATATATTTATGAAATTGAATTTCATAAATATATGATGAACATTTTAATGAAGGGGTTGTATTATGACTTTATATTACTACGAATATTTTAATGAAGGGGTTGTATGTATAATAAAGTTTTGGAATATAATTTATTAATAAGGCTTATAGTGCAATTATATTTATATAGTGGTATTAAATATAATTAATGGTAATTTTGGGCTTGTCAAGAGTTGGCAAAAGGCCAAAAACTCATTGGAGCTAGTTTCTTATTTGTCCATTTTGATCTCACTCCAAGTCACATATTAAAGCCCAATTGGAATAGCTCAAAAGGCTAATCCAATTAGATAATCAGTTATATCTAAGGAGAGAAACATACAGAATTTTATAAGAGAATGAAATGATGTGTATGTGAGTATAAGTCACTCTCTTATTCTCCCTTGAATACGTACATATAAACTGATTAAGTGACCACACTTCTTAGGAATAAATGGAATTAGAGTGAAGATTAAGAGTGTTCTCAAGTACTTATAATCTTTGGTTTTGAATTTCATCTCACCAAGATACGCTCTCTTGTTCTTAAATTTTGAAATTTATATAGTACATGTTATCAATTGCGAATGAAGTGGATCTGTTAATTTTCCACTGCATGTGTTTTGTATACTATACAAACTATATTTTTCCAACAATTGGTTTCAAAGCGGTCTTCATTTTCGAATTTGTATAACATTTTTTGTGAGTTTTGGAATTAAAGATAGTAATTTCATGATGTTAGAAGATTTTACAATCAATTTTCTGCATGGTTGTTGAAATTACTGTTTGATAAAAACTGATATTGATGTGATGATGTTGTTTAAGTTTGATATTAAGTACGTTAAATTGAACTTTAAGGCTATAGCATCAATGAAATTTAGTTTTGATTTCAACCTCATTCTGATGTAATCAAGAAACTACGTTTTGTTCAAGTGAAACGTCAAAAAACAGTTACCAGAAAAATTTGAAAAAATTCAGTTTCACGAGTTTCAATCAATCAAGAATCACCATCGATCAATCGAATGTTCTTTTTCGATCGATTGAATGGCAATCGAGAATCAATCGAGTCAACCCAAGACTTTGTGATGAATTTCTTCATTTTTTCGACCGATTGAAAATTCCCTTCAATTGATCGAATGTTTCTTTTCGATCAATCGAATAGGAATCGAGAGTCAATTGAGTCATCCAGAAACTTCGAAATGAATTTGTTGAACATTTCGATCAATCGAGAAATACCTTCGATCGATCGAATGAACTGTTTTTTGAATTTTCACTAAGTGTTAAAACATAGATAAAGTGCATGGCTATGTGTGATGAGATTACACATGTTTTCTAATTAAAAAGCTTTCTTTTAAAATATCTAGTGGGAGAGAGATACAAGGGTTGGATCTCATGGCCTCTATTATCAATTCATAGTAGTGTGGGTAAGCACCTCGTCTTGGCATATATGCCCCGCGATCCCAAAGGAGGGTGTTTACTTCATAGAACTACAAGATTGAACTACCCATTTAAAGTAGTGCGAACAAGCACCTCGTCTTGACATATATGCCTCGCGATCCCAAATGATGGTGTTTTGTTTCATGGTACTACAAGTTTAAACACTATAAGGGAGATGAAATGTGGCTACACACGATTCTAGATAATGGTGTACATTAGACTAAGTGTAATGTTAACCTCCCAAATGAGCTATGTCATTATTACTTAGAGGCTAAAGTTAATACGAAATATTATTAGTGTTTGATAAGAGTTATCATGATAGCACCAATAATGAGAATATTTCTCAATCAATCATGATGTTTATAATATACTTGCTACCAAGGAATTATAGACATGGATTGGATTGTCGTTACATATATTATATTATGGTTTTATTAAGATTCCATACTGTAAGCTTATATGCAAAATTGATGATGTCCGGTTTACTTATTATATTCATGTAATCATGTTATTATCAGATTTAATCATGGCATTTTTTAGCCCATTTGTTGCTATTCTTATTCAAAACAAACTAACTGGATCCAACTATGTTGACTGGAAAAGAAACTTGGACATTGTTCTTACTGCTGAAGAACACAAGTATGTGCTTAGTCAACCTTGTCCTAACTTTCCATCATTAGATGCTCCTCTTAAGGAAAAGCAGCGATATGATCATTGGCAGAAATCTAATGAGATGGCTAAGTGCTATAATCCTAGCATCTATCTCAAATGTTCTACAACATCAAATGCAAGATGTAGAACTAGTTTCGGACATAATGCTAATTCTGAAGGAGATGTTTGGTGAGCAAGGCCGTTCTGCTAGGCAAGTAACTATGATACCAAAATGGCTGAAGGTACTTCAATAAATGAGCATTGACTTAGGATGATCTATCATCTGAATACACTGGAGGTTTTAGATGCCAATATTGATGGAGAATCTCAAGCGGATATGATACTCCAATCACTACCAGAATCATTCAAGGAATTCAGACTTAATTATAACATGAACAAAAAGATTTATACATTGTCTGAATTAATGAATGAATTGGTGGCAGCGGAAAGCATTCTTGGTACATCCAGTGTTAATGCCAATATGGCTGAAGCTTTTACTTCTCAACCTAAGTTGAAAGGAAAGGGTAAAAAGAAGAGGAAGAAGGACTTTGCCAAGTAAGATGGTAAACAAATTGCCTTAAGAGTTGCCAATAAGGGAAAGAAGAAGGACTACACCAAAGTAAAGTGTTTCCATTATGGTGAGAAAGGTCATTGGAAGAGAAATTGTCCAAAATTTAGAACTGCCAATAGTAAGGGTATGAAAAGTTCATTCCTTCTAGAAATATGTTTAGTACAAAATCCCACGGATTCCTAGTGTGTGGATTCAGGTTGTAGGAGACCAGAAAGCTGAATGAAGGGGAATTGTTTCTTACTTTGGCTGATGAGAGCAAAATTCCAGTTGTAACTGTTGGAGTGTTTAATTTGTGTTTTAATTCTAGAGTTTTAATATTGAAAGACTATTTGTATATACCTAATGTTCGTAGGAATTTAATTTCTGCAACTTATTTAGGTAAATATGGATACTGTGTTATCCTGAAGGACAATGTTATAATAAAGAAGGATAAAGTGTTTAACTGTTTTGGCAATATTGTTAATGGTCTTTATATTTTAACTCCTGATAAGCATGAACAATTATGAATTAGATAATAATTCTCATGTAAAATCATTAAAGAGAAAGTTTCCTTCTACTAATGATGTATATCTTTGGCACTTGCGTTTGGGTCATATTAATTCAAACAAAATTCAAAGACTAATCAAAGATGGCCTCTTAGAGCCATTGGACTTTGATAGATTTTAAGTTTGTGAATCTTGTTTGGAGGGCAAAATGACCAAACAACCTTTCAATGTAAAAGGTAAAAGAGCCAAAGAGTTGCTTGAATTAGTTCATACGGATGTATGTGGTCCTATGTCAACACAAGTAAAATGAGGTTATAAGTACTTCATCACTTTTACCGATGATTACTCAAGATATGGTTTTTACGGATGATTACTCAAGATATGGTTATGTGGACCTAATGAGATGGAAGTCTGAAGCCTTTGAAAAGTTCAAAGAGTTTAGGGCTGAAGTTGAGAGTCAGTTAGGTAAACACATAAAGGTCATTCGATCTAATCGAGGTGACAAATACCTTCTTGGGGATTTCAAGGATTACTTAACTCAAAATGGGATTGTATCCCAATTGACTGCACCTGAAACTCCCCAACAAAATGATGTAGTAGATAGAAGGAATAAGACTCTTTTAGAAATTGTTAGATCTATGATGAGTGATTCAACTGTACCAATTTCATTTTGGGGATATGCACTAAAAACTACAATGCATATTTTATATTTAGTTCCATCAGAATCAATTCCTAACACATCTAAGGAATTGTGGAGTGGGCGCAAGCCTAGTATAAAATATCTCCACATTTGGGGATGTCCTGCACATGTGTTGAAAGGGAAGTCTGTTAAGTTGGAAGCAAAAACAGAAGTATGCATGTTTTTAGGGTATTCAAAGGAAACTAAGGGTTATTTATTCTATAATCATAAAAATAACAAAGTTTTTGTTAGCACCAATGCCAAATTTTTGGAAGATGATTATGTGAATAATTTTAATCCTAGAAGTAAAGTTGTCTTGGCTGAATTAGATGAACCTATAATTGAACAACCAATGGATGAAACTAGGGATGATGTGGTTGTATTAGATACACCACAAGATTCTACTCATGAGATAACTAGTACAAAAGTGCCTCGTCGTAGTAGGAGAATTATTCGGCCACCTATAAGATTTATAGGTCTGGGAGAAATTTATGAAGCTATCTCAGAAGAGGCTGAATCTAATCCTTACACTTATGAAGAGGCAATGAAAGATGCAGATGCACATCATTAGGTCAAGGCTATGAAATCTGAATTGGATTCAATGTATTCCAATCAAGTTTAGAATCTTGTAAAGGTTCCTAATGACATTAAACCTGTTGGTTGCAAATAGGTTTACAAGAGGAAGAGAGGGATAGAGGGATAGATGGAAATGTTGAAACCTTTGAAGTAAGACTAGTGGCGAAAGGGTATACACAAAAAGAAGGTATGGATTATGAAGAAACCTTTTCACCAGTAGTTATACTTGAATCTATCAGAATTCTCTTGTCCATTGCTGCTCATTATGATTATAAGATTTGACAAATGGATGTCAAGATTACATTTCTTAATGGCAATCTTGAAGAATAAATCTATATGATGCAACCGGAAAGTTTCATAGCAAAGAACTAAGAGCATATGGTATGCAAGTTGAAGAGGTCCATTTATGGACTCAAGCAAGCATCTAGGTCATAGAACATCAAATTTGATCAAGCAATCAAGTCATTTGGTTTTGAACAAAATCTTGATGAACCATGTGTGTACAAAAGACATCTAGATAAAGTAGTAATGTTCCTAGCGCTTTATGTTGATGATATTCTACTCATTGTAAATGATGTAGAGGTAATGTCATCAGTAAAAATTTGGTTGTCAAGCCAATTTGATATGAAGGACTTGGGCGAAGCTAACTTTATTCTAGGGATCAAGCTTTGGCAAGATCACAAGAATAAAATGTGAGGCTTGTCACAAGCTAGATACATAGATAAGGTTCTTGAAAGCTTGAAAATGTGTTGAAAATACAAGAGCTATTTAGACTCCCAATTAAAAGTTACGGCTCGATAGATTTTACACTAACTTAATACTAAATGCAGAATAGTGTAAATGCAAGCGGACAAACAAACACACTACTCTAATCCATAAAAAAAGCAACACAGCAGTAAAATGGAATATAAAAGAGTAAGGAAGAGAGATGCAAACACAAGATAACACGCCGATGTGTTATCGAAGAGGAAATCAAAGAACTCGGCGAAAAACCTCTTCCGCCACCCTCCAAGCAGAAATCGATCCACTAAACAATCAGTTAGGATACATGGGTTAGCAAAAGACCCTCCCACCCTAATCTACCCTCTATACCTAAACCCTCCAATCTCCTACTCCAACAAGACTTTTCAGAACCGTGTTTTGTCTAGCTCTCTGAATCTCGCAACAAGCTCCATGTTGCATATGCCATCCTTGGCTTCTTCCAATACTTCCTAGCAGCACCGAGACCTTACTTGACACTCTCAAAGGGCGTGGTAAATGTTTGGGCTATCAATCTCTCAATGATATGGAAATGGAGAGGTAGGAGATGAGGAAATTTCCAAAAAAAATATGTAGAGAATTGTAGGTATGACAATCTCTAACTCTCAAGTTGTTTGGCTAGGATTTTCTCTCAGAAGCTCTCTTCAATATTTGTGGGTAATGTGGGTATAAATACTGTAAGCACAGAAAGTGTGAATCAGATTGGATAGGCTGGCAGAACAGAATGTCTAGCGGGTGTCTCGCGAGAAGGCCTTACCCGCGAGATACTCGCAAGACACAGCTGTCTCCATCTGGCCTGACTCTTTGCATTCCAGTCATGTGTAAGGCACATGCTTCCTTTCGCAGGATGCTTAGTCATGAGCTACCCGCGAAATCTCTTCAGTCTTCAGTTGCTTCAGTCTTCAGTTGCTTGAGTCTTCACACTCTCTCTCTAACACACAACCCTTACAATGAAATCCCACAATAAATACAGGGTACAAAAGATTGAATAACATTACAATCAAATTTGGCACAGAATATAAACCAACAAAACACAATGTTGTAAATAACAACTTTACAGTTCTGGAACGATTTAGCATGCAAAACTCCAAGAAATAATTGCTTCCTTTCAAACATGGAGTTCCTCTGTCTGATGACCAAGGGCCTAAGACTTTTGAGAAAGAAAATATGATGAAACAAATTCCTTATACTTCTGCAAGGGGAAGTCTCATGTATGTCATGCTTTATATTAGACCAGATATATGTTATTCAATTGGCATGGTCAGCTGATATCAATCAAATCCATGACCAAAACATTGGCAAGCTGTAAAGCAAATTCTTAAGTATCTACGGAGAACGAGAGATTATATGCTTGTTTACCAGTGTGAGGATTTGATACCTATTAGTTATACAGATTCAGACTTTCATTCAAATCTTGATTTTAGAAAGTCCACTTCAGGTTGTGTGTTCACCTTGGGAGGTGGAGCCATAAGTTGGAGGAGTGTTAAGCAATCTTATATTGCTGACTCTACCATGGAAGCTGAATATATTGCTGCTTGTGAAGCGGCAAAGGAAACTGTTTGGTTTAAGAAATTCCTTCCTAATCTTGGTGTTATGAGAATGGAGCAAGTTCCTATCACATTGTTTTGCGACAATAGTGGAGCAGTTGCACAATCCAAAGATCCAAGGAATCACAAGAAAGGAAAGCACATTGAAATAAAGTACCACATTATTCGAGACATTGTTGCTTAAAGAGATGTAGTAGTAGCAAAGATAGATAGTGCAAATAACCTAGCAGATCTCTTTACCAAAGCCTTGCCCCAAAGGACTTTTGAGTCACATTTGGAGGGAATGAGAGTTAGATTAGTGCACAATGATCTTTAGGGAAAACGGGAGATTGTTAGAATATATGCCCTTTAAATCCTATTGTATGATGCTAAGTATGACATTATATTGTAATTAATAAAGTTGTTTTATTATTATCTAAAATAATGATAACATGAATATTTTAAACATTATCATATAGTCCATGAGATGCATATTATGTGATTTATGTGATTTAGTCACAGAAGATATAAATCACAAGTTCTTTATAAACTTAGAATTTTAGTTTGTAATCAGTGATGAAATTTGGCATTTCATCTGCGAAGATTATAACATATCAACTAAGATGACTTGTCATACATAATGTTTTGATTATGTATGACTTAATGTTGTGATTAACAAAGTTGTTTTATTATTATCTAAAATAATGGTAACATGAATATTTGGACATTATCATATCATCTATGAAATGCATAGTATGTGATCTATATGATTTAGTTATAAAAGATATAAGTCACAAGTTTTTTTTTAACTCAAAATTTTAATTCGTAGTTGGTGATAAAATTGGGTATTTCATCTGCAAAGACTATAACATATCAACTAAGATAATTTGTCTTGGTCATGGAAGTGGAGACTTCTAGTTGATATGTTTTAAGAGTTAAGACATATTTAATTGGACTGCTGTAAGATTTATTATTCTCTTAACGATTGTCAAATGAATAATAAATCTCACAACTTCTATTTACATGAACTCTTAACCCTGAGAGAATAATGGACATGATCATAAAGTGTAGATTGCTTTGATATTTTAGGAATGAGATCTAAAGTCACGATCAAAACCCCAGTATGTTGGGCAGCAACATTTAGTGTTGATAGAACATATATTCTCAAGATGAAATTTATAATCTCTTAACGGAGATATAAAATATTCCCTTTAGATAAAGTTAACGGGTTTAGTTATTCAGAATGTTGGGTCTAACTACTTTGGTAATGAGCTACTAATGTATATATTTATGAAATTGGATTTCATAAATATATGATGAATAACTTAAAAGATTAAACCAGGTACTCAATGATTAAAATGTAGTAATATTCAAAGTGACAGTCTACATTTATAACTTTGTATTACTACAAATATTTTATGAAGGGGTTGCATGTACTATAAAGTTTTGGGATATAATTTATTAATAAGGCTTAGAGTGTAATTATATTTATATAGTGGTATTATATATAATTAATGGTAACTTTGGACTTGTCAAAAATTGATATAAAAACCCAAAACTCATTGGAGCTAGTATCTTATTTCTTCCCTTTTGGTCCCACTCCAAGCCACATACTAAAACCTAATTGGAAATGCCCAAAAGGCTAATCCAATTAGATAATTAGTTATAAGAAGATAAATATATAGAATTTTGTAAGTTAATGAAATAGTTTATATGTGAGTGTTGGATACTCTCTTATTCTCCCTTAAACACATTCATATAAACTAATTGAGAGACTACACATCTTAGACACTAATGGAATTGGAGCGAAGATTAAAAGTGTTCCCAAGTACTTCTAATCTTTGGTTTTAAATTTCATCGCACCAAGGTATACTCTTTTATTCTCATATTCTGAAATTTACATAGTACATGCTATCAATTGTAAATGAAGTAGATCCTTTAATTCTCTGCTGCATATGTTTTGTATGCGATACAAACATGTATTTTTTCTACAGATATGTTTTAAGTGTTAAGATATATTGAACTGAACCGCTGTGAGATTTATTATTCTACTAATGATTTTCAAATGAATAATAAATCTCACAACTTCAATTTACATCAACTCTTAATCCTGAGAGAATAATGAACCTAATCATAAAGTGTAGATTGCTTTGATATATCAGAAGTGAAATCTAAAGTCACGATCAAAATCTCAGTATGTTGGGCAGCCATATTTAGTGTTGAATGAACATATATTCTCAAGATGGAATTCATAATCTCTTAACGAAGACATAAAATATTCCCTTGAGATAAGATTAATGGGTTTAGTTATTCAGAATGTTAGGTCTAACCACTTTAGTAAGGAGTTACTAAAGTATATGTTTATGAAATTGGATTTCATAAATATATGATGAATAACTTAAAAGATTAAACTGAGTACTCAATGATTAAGATGTAGTAATCTTCAAAGTAGCAGTCAACATTCATGACTTTGTATTACTATGAATATTTTAATGAATGGGTTGTATGTATAATAAAGTCTTGAATATAATTTATTAATAAGGTCTAGAGTATAGTTATATTTATATAGTGATATTAAATATAATTAATGGTAATTTTGAGCTTGTTAAGAGTTGGTAGAAAGACTCAAAACCCATTGGAGCTAGTGTTTTATTTGTCCCTTTTGGTCTCACTCTAAGCCATATACTAAAACCCAATCAGAATAGCCCAAAAGACTAGTCAAATTAGATAATCAGTTATATTTAAGGAGAGAAACATACAGAATTTTATACGAGAATGAATGGTGTTTATGTGCGTGTAAGTCACTCTCTTATTCTCCCTTGAACACATATATATAAACTAATTGAGAGACCACACTTCTTAGGCATAAGTGAAATTGGAATGAAGATTAAGAGTGTGCCCAAGCACTTCTAATATTTGGTTTAGAATTTCACAACCAAGGTACACTATCTTGTTCTTAAATTCTGAAATTTACATAGCACATGTTATCAATTGCGAATAAAGTAGATCCATTAATTTTCTGCTGTATATGTTTTGTATGCAATACAAACTATATTTTTCCAACATGATGAGCAAAGGTTAATGGTGTCATGCTCAAAACTCAAAAGGGTCTAAAGCATGAGATATCAAACCTTCAAGATAAACTATAAGGGATATATGTATATATATATATATATATATATATATATGTTTGGTTTTAGATTCCTGTAAACTAGATTATTTAACCTAATTAATTAACCAAGTGAATACTTAGGTTTATTATTCAAATCTAGATTAAAACGATAAAGTCATATCATGTAAAGTAGTAGAAAATAAAAAATACAATGATATGATCATCCAGGAAAACCAAACCGGTAAAAAACCTAGGGGGATTTTAACCTAACTATCTTCAAGGTAAAAAGTAAATCCACTATAAAGAATCAAAATTTACGCACTTGTGATAAAAAAAACACAAACTCTCTTATTTATGACTCCAAGACCACCCTTGAAGGTTTAGATTATCAACACCTTTAATAACTAGAGAATGCAACAACTTCTACAACACCAGATCTTAAGATTCTTAAAAGAATAACACCGGTAGAAGACATGGAAGAGCTTTTTGGGTACAAAGCCCTAAATCTACAAAAGAAGCACAAGATGCACTTTAATCTCTCTAAAAAGCATTTTTAAAAACGTGCTTAGGGTTTCCTTTATATATTAGGAGAAGTAGATCTGAAACTCTAATCCTTAATGTGCTCAAATTGTTATTCGGGCCAACATAAAATTCTATAGATACGTGTTTCGATTGGTCGAGCTTGTTCTTCAATCAATCAAACCAGACAATTTCTGAATTCTTCTTTCTACAGCTTGTATGTTCTTGAATCTTAACTTGAATCACCTTGAGCATTGTCTAATAATATCTATAGACTCTAAGATCTATATCTAGATAAGTTTGTGTTCACGATTTTCCAATTGTTCTAAACTTTTAGAACCTAACAATATATATATATATATATTTCCCATCAAGTAAATAATATATCCACATGTTAAAATATTAAAAAATTGCTAAAATCTCAACAACATAAGTGAGAGCTCTATGACACATTTACAAACAATAAATCATGTCTCTCCAAATACACATGAAATTCCAAAGCTTCAAATGAATCAACACAAAGTCAAGATCCTCCTTAGGATACACTACCTCAACAACAAAATCAAGGCCTGCCATGCCCAAGGCTAAAAAACCTCAAGAGCCCAACCTCAAATAGGATTAATTATGGCCTCGTTAAATTTAGCAAGTTAAGTCACCAAACTTTTATAGCACAAATCTCTCAATTTAGCATAGTACTCTAATCACCACCAATAAAGTAAGCTCCATGCCCGAGATATGGTTAATTGATTTGTAAAACTATTAGAGAGTAGGATGAGCTAAAAACCAATAAATAGCATAATTAATGAGGGTGGGGAAAATACAAGTTTCATGATTATAAGCATTTTACAAAACATGCCATAATTTGGGAATTTCTAATTGGATATTACAAAATCATTCTCATTGATAAGACGACAAGAATGATTATACAAAATAGCACAAAACTTAAAAATAATAATTTCCATGAAAATAACACATTTCCAAAACCAAAAATCCAGGAAATCAAACAAAGGCAAAATGTCACAAAGAGACTATACTCCCACATAGATATTGCCATGATATCACAATTGACATGATTTTGTCTTCTTTGGTATGTAGTCTCTTGGCCCTATGGGTAGCAGCCTCACCCATACCCTTAAAATTTTGCCTCTCCCCCCATGGGCAACAAGGAAGGATGCATCATCCAGAGTGAAAAGACTCTGACCTTGATCTTATATTGTTGTCACAAAGACTACGGAAATCAAATCAGGTGATCACCGGCCAATCACACATGTCATGGCATTAAAACAACATAAAGCTCACAAGTTACATGTACTTTGAAATACATAGTTTATTTCCAAATAGTTTTAGAAAAACCTTAAATAATCACAATTTCCATAAAGTTTGTAAGGTTTTCAAATTCATTCTTTGTTAACAAGATTTTCTATCAATTTCCCAAATAATATTGGTTAAGATAAAACATCTTTAGTATTTCCAAATAATATCATAAATCCATGAAATCCATTATCAAATGAATTCAAAGATGCTTGTCTTTTCCATGTCAAATATTCATGCATTTCCCCATATGTAATATCAAACATGATGCGCTTTTCATATATAATCATATGTAATATGGTAACAACACAACACTTTTTAGGAAAACACAGTTTCATAAATAATTTTTCAAAATGTGTTTAACCCAAAAACAATGTTTCATGTCATGCGATTATTTTTCTAAAAACCTTATTAAGAAGCCATTTACCTCGAAAGGCCAACCAATTTTACTTCAACTATGCACCACCAAATCAAGCAATCCAATCACTAGGTCCATCACCAAAAATCTCGGAACCTAGAAATACAAGGATTAAGCCTATCAATAACAAGGCCCATTGCAAAGTTTACCATCACATTTGTCTCCAAAATAAAGGATCCCCTAAAATCAACCAAGGGCACTAAAGCCTTACTTGACCATCCTAAGACAAGTACCCCTTCCCAAACAGGAACCAAACAAGCATTCAAAAAATCATAATGCCTTAACACAAAACTAAAGTATTTTAATTCTCTACTGCAAGCAATGTGCATATATAAGCATAACATTAAACACGCCACTTCAAAATAAAGGCAGCATATCTCATGAGTTTCCCTTTGGGTACTAAATGATTAAACCAAACCACAAGTAAAATCATCTAAGTAAAACACATGTCAAAGAAAACACATGAAATTACAAGTCAATCCACTCAACAAAGTTTTGAAGTAAATTTCACAAAATCTCAACATAATTGTCGAGCTTTCAGATTCTTAGATTCATTACACAACAGGTCAGTTCTTCTGTAAAATTCGTTTGGTCCATGAAAAGTTATCCGATTAATTCAAAAATTTAAGGGAACGTACCTCTATATGTATACAATGCACTACAGAAAATTCGGCTTAAAAATATTTTTCTATAATTAATTAAAAATCACATAATGCAGTTGACACAAATCTATCCCTGACAGATTTACGATCCCAATAGAAAATTCATTATAATTTTAATACTAATTTAAATACTCTAAAACTTGATTCACATCAAGGATAAATGTATTAGCTTTCCTTAAAACCATCTTAGACTTCCAAATTAAGTCTATGGCAAAAATTAGGAATTTCCAATTACAAAATGTGTAGAGTTTACTAGTTTGATAGCATGGCATAATAATTTTGTATATTAGTTAAATATGGCCAAACGACACCATTTTGACATGAGATTTGGTACGTATGTGCATACTAAACACGTCAAAGTGTCAAGCATCAATCCCAACGCCATCAATTTAACATTTAACTCATAGATTAGTAGTAGAATTATTTATTTTTATAAGTAAAATGCAATAGCAAGAAATCTTCACTCAAGGAAAACCCTACACACCTCACAACACCAGATATAACACACCCACTCCAAATCCAAACCAAAAACTTCAAACCCATTTCAAGAACTCCAAAATAGATCCTAAACAATTCAAGAGCAAGGAAGATGGTGACCAAAACGTGAGGGAATCATTAATAGTGAGATTGGATTTCATATGTGCTCCAGTCCTATTCGAAACCAAAACCTCTTCTTTTTTTCTTCTTTTGTTAAGAGCACATAACATTTCAGCCCACGAACAATACCCAAGCTTCCAACCCAAAACAAAAGGAGAATTTACCTCTAAGGGATGGTTGGCTAAAAGTCAAGAGCTTCCTCCTCCATGAACTGTCACTAACAGAGGCAGAAACTCAGAATGATGGAAGCTATGGGTGCCAATGAGGACGTGGAGAGGAGTGTCCGTTTGTGTGTGTGATGGAGGACGGAGAGAGAGAGAGAGCTGGTGGCTGAAAAATGAAGGGCGTCAGAACATGTCAGAGGAAGTAGGGATGGTGTGGGTGTGGGTGTGGGGCTTTGATTACTAAAATAGCTCCACTTAAAAATTTGATTGCCAATACTTTTTTTAATGGGTTTTATACTTTTACAACATACATTAATAAAATTATTTTTAAAAATTTGTATGGACAGACTTTTTTTTTTATAGTTTTTTCAATTTTTTATAAAAAGTTTCATAAAATTCGGTTAACATATGTTCTAAAGACACATATTAATCAGATCATTTTTTATTATATATATTTGGGGTATTATTTAAAGAGAAAAATAAAAATTGCTTAAAATAACTGGAGTTTGGTCCACTAGATTTTGTTAATACTAATGTTGGTAAGAGCTGGAAATTTGGTCCACTAGACTTAATGTATTAAATTTAGTACAAAATTAGCTTATTTTTAGTTAATTTTACTCTACTTTCCTTCACTCCTCTTCCTCCTTCTCCCTTCTATCCAAACATACCATAAAGTAATATGTTTTAAATTTAGAGGAGGCAAAAGATAAGCGCTTGAAAATATTCAAAAATTGGACCCAATATAATTATATTGTGTCCTGTGCAAAAAGGTATTGGATACAAGTTTCATACCGTAGAGACACGTTGAATATTAATTGAATTCTACAATTGGAGGAAAAGATGACATAAGAATGTAATGCACAATTTAAGCACTTTTGCCCAGCTCAACATGGCAGCTGCTCATTAAAATTTTGGCATTCGCAACAAGAAAACTTTGAAGCCAGATCTAGAAATAGTGCATGTACAACTCTGTGGGCGAGTCAGGAGGCTATGGTGGAGTCTGTAGGATTCAATAATATTAAGGGCCTAACTCAAAACAAAAGCCTAGAAGGCTAGAACAATTAATGGTATGGCAACAGGAAAGCTCACTGGCAGGAATAAACTCGTATGGAGGATATGCAGCTTCTTCAGCAGCAAGGATTAACTGTGTCTATTCTGTATGTAAGGCAGTCCCCCTTTTTCTTTTTTTTCTTTTTCTTTTTTTTTTTTTTTTTTGTGTGTGTTTTTGTTGGTGGCGTTTTGGGCTAGTGTATTTAAAAACAATTTTCAATTTTTTTGAAAATATTTGCGGGTGAAAAGTGTATGAAAATACATGTAATGTTATTTAAAAACTGAAAACATGTGTTTAAATACATATACCAAACAAACTTCGGCTTCTATAAAGTTTATCCTTTTATCCCAAAAAAAAAAAACAAAGACTCTTACGGTCTTACCGTCAAAACTGTTCCCAAGTATATTTTGTTTAATGTATTTGATGTGGCCAATGCTGCTTCTAAGCAGACTGTTCACCACAGCTGGGTTACACCAGTAGTTTTGTAACGCTTCTAATCAGACTGTTCTAGGAAAATTTTTCGGTGGGTCATTAAAGACTTAAATTTAATAAAAAAAAGAACTTAAATAAAGCAAGTTATCAAAAAAAAAAAAAGACAAATACATGAAATTTTACAATTTTCTTTTGCAAGTTTTCATATTTTGAAATTATTACAATTTTTTTTTTTTAAGAAAGAGTAATACTTATTAGAACACACGAACACGAAAGCAGTATATAGAATTTTTTAAAACAGACTTATAATATACTAGTCGCAAACCCGTGTTATGCACGGGAATCTACTTGTTTGTGTGGTAGACTCATCTGATTTCAATTTGTGTTACAATTTGATGAAGAAATCATTGCTTGAACGTGTAATGACTTACAAAAAATAACTCAAAAATTCAAATATTAAAACTTCTTAAATGACATCTTAGAAATTATTTGAACAAAACAAAATATATATGATTACATGATAAAGAAATATAAGAGAAAGAATGGTTCAATTCAAAGAATAATCCATGACTATAACAATTGAAATCTATTGAATAGTTTCAGATATTGCATAAATATGAATCTGAAAAATATAGATGTTAAAAAATTCCGAAAGGTATAAATTAAAAAAAAAAATTAAAAAATTTAGAGCTTACAAATTGTAGACCAAAAAAAAGAAAAAGTATTATGTGACTACACAATAGAAAAATATAAGAAAAAAATGTGTTATCCTCAAAAGAATAATTCATGGCTATAGTTATTGAAATTTGTCAACTAATTTTAGATATTGTAAAAAAATAACTAAAAAAATCTAGATGTTAAAAATTTTGAAAGGCCAAAGAATCATAAGATTCACTTCCTATAGATTATTGAAATATATATATATATATATATATATATATATATGACTACATAATAGAGAAGTATAAGAGAAAATTTGATTGTTGAAATCTACCAATCATGTTCAAATATTGCAAAAACTAAAGCAAAATTCAGATGCTACAACTTCTAAAATGCCCCCCACACACAATTAAAGAATTAGAAGATTTAGAGCTTAGAAGTTATTGAAACAATTCAAATATATATATATATATATATGACTATTCGAAAGAGAAGTAAATGTTCCCATAAAAAGAAAATAAGTTTTAATTGGTCTAAACTTTAAACAATGTAAAAAATGGAATCATAAATAATTATAGGTATAGGCTTTGGTGATTCATAGTTGTATAAAAGTTCGTACCAATATCACTTTTTAAAAAATACATGAAAATCCATAAAATAATTTTTTTTTTCTCACCGGTTACTTTGTGCTCCTAGCAACCCTACAAAAACAAAAGGAAAAGGGAAAAAAAATCCATGGAAAACCATTAACAAAATTTTTTAATGGGTCTAAACTTTAAAAAATAAACAAAAAATAATCATAAACAATCATAGGTGTAGGATATATGGTTAATTGTTATATATTTATAAAGCAAAAGAATTAGAAAATCCAAATTTAAAAAATAAAAAGAGTTGTACAAAGATTAATGGTTGTAAAACACAATCGTTAATTGTTATATATTTATAAAGTAAAAGAATTAGAAAAGCTAGATTAAAAAAATAAAAAGGGACATACAAAGATCATTGGTTGTAAAACACAATCTTTGGTACCGTGTTATGCTTCGGCATTAATCTTCTTCTTTTGCTTCTCATCCTTAGCTCAGAGGAATAAAGCAAAGATTTGCAAAGTCAAATAGGAAAATAAAGCAAAGGTCTTCAAAGTCAAATAGGAAAACAAAGATGGCTTGTGTAGGGTAACCTACGGATTGGGAATGGGAAAACAAAGATGGCTTGTGTAGGGTAGCCTACGGATTGGGAATGGGAAAACAAAGATAACTTGCGTAGGGAAGAGTTATAGGGAAAAAAATAATTTTATTCAAATAAAATTATAATAATGAATTTAAGTTTAAGTTGGACTTGTTATATAGATAGAGTTTTATTCCTTGTTAAGTTCAAACTAAACAAAAATAATTTTATTTAAATAAAATAACAATTTTATTTAAATATTGTGCTGACATGGAAAATTGTGGGAGCTTCAAAGACTTTGGTTTTATATATATATATATATATATATATATATATATATATATATATATTATATAACCAGAGTACCACTACAAAAAGGGTCTAACCTTTATAGTAAGGACGGACCCAAGATTTTAAGCTAACAGGAGTCGGAGTATAAAGAAGAAAAAAAAAAAAAACTCTAAATAGACATCCATATAGTATTAAAAAATTATAAATATACAAATTTGTTGTCTCTTAATACGTTAAGATGCAATCATTTCCCAATAAAGACAAAAAGAAAAACAAAATAATATTTTTTTTAATTGTAGGTTGGCTAGGATTTTTTTTTTTTTTTTTTTGGATTGAAGTTAGAGCATTCAAAGTGGTAGTGCTAAAATTTTTAACTTTTAGCATCGAAAAAAGCTACTTTGTATATTTTACCACCTTACTTTACAATACACCTGATGTCAAATGTTCTATTTTTTTTTTATCACTTCATTTAAAATAATATAAACAACTCATTAAAATAATAAAGAAAGTGAGAGAATATAATTTTTTTAATTGAAGGAAGAGATATAATCTTAATAAAATATTGTATTTTATTTTTAACAACTTGCTACAATCAACTGGTATTTATACCAGTTTATTGTAGTTGCAAAAAAATTAGCTTTATCTTTTCCAATAACACATGATTTTTTGATTCTTTGGTGGTAAAATAATTTTTTTTTTACTAAAATACAGTTACCATTGTGAATGTTATTAACTTATTATTATTGTTAAGTTTTTGGGTTGGATATTTGCTATTTGGGTAGGTTAGCTGGGCTTATTGAGGAGAATAGGGGTTTAAGGTTTTGGAAGAGGGCTGACTACAAAAATTAAATATATGTAATAACTAAAATAAAATAAAAAAAAGTTTTGGACCTAGGGGGGCTCGGGCCCACTTGGCCCCCACCTGGATTTGTCCCTGCTTTGTAGTAAGAGTCTAGGGTTACAAGTTACTTCATTATCAGTTTTCATTATTTATTATCAAAGTGGGTAGATGTGATAATGTTATTTTGTTAAGTTTATATAATATTTTTATTTTTATGCATTTGTCATTATTTCTGTAAAAATATTTTAAGGTTTTTTTTTAAGAGAGAAATAAAAATATTTTAAACTATATGACAAAACTCAACCCACATTAAATTGGCTCTCACAATCACATTTATAATAAAAAAGTTATTATAACATGATAACAATACACACATACATGTAATAAACTTTTGTATTTTCGAATTATTAAATTATGTAAAGTTATATTATATTTATACTATATACACGCATATTCACAAAAATAATATTATAACCAAAATAATAATAATAATAACACACACAATTAGTATTAGACATACACTCACATACATAATAGAAATCTATAAAGAGAGACACACATTATTCACAAACACTCACTTTTCACTCTTATAGTTGAAGATGATGGGATAGTCAAATAGAGAAAAGAGATGAGATGAGATTCATGAGAGAGAGAGAGAGAGAGAGAGGTCTGTGATTTGTGTTGTTGTTTGATTAATTTTGGGATGGGCTGATTTGTTTTGTTGTTTGGCTTTGGGCTAAGCTGATATATGATTAGAGTGTGCAAGATTTAAGTTAAGGTGTGCAAAAATGTTTTTAAGGGTAAATTAAACTAATAAGAAAAATATGATATATAAAAATCAAGTCAAAGGGTTCAATTGAACCCCCTAAACACACACACACACACACACATATATGTATATATATATATATTCAGGGTGTTATTTAAAGAGAGAGAATAAAATGCAAAAAAGTTTGGTCCACTAGAGTTTATTACTTTTTTTTTTTATATACAAGATAGAAATTCTACTATAGCCCAATCTAAGTGTATATGTGTGAGAAACTCCTTCTTATAGACTTGTATCTTGGTCCTTACCTTCCAAACTCCACAAGCATTTATACTTATAAAGTGACTATCGCGTCAAGGGTGTGCAGTGGTCACTAGATTTTATTACTAATGTTTGTTAAAACTTGGAGTTTGGTCCACTAGACTTAGTGCATTAAAATTTAAGTTTGATTGGGCATAACTTGATTTTAAACCAAACGAGTTTTTCATTGAAAATCGATTTTAATAAAATCGAGTTTCAAAACAGGGGCATGAACCTATATAGTTTCAAAACATAGGCATATTACCAAATATTTTTAAAAATATGGGTAAAAGGCTAGAATCTCCAAGTTTCTCTTATAAAGAAGATCTTGTGTCTAGGTGTGTATATATAGATATTAAAGTTGATAATTTTGTGTATATATATATAACTTACTTTAGAATAAGAAAATTAAAATTTATATTTTCATACACACATATATTATGTGAATTTTTTTAGGGGAGTGTATTTGTAATTTGAGTTTATCTTGACATAATAGTTTAGCCCCCCAACTCAACATTTCTAGCTCGGCCACTACTGCCACCTTACCCTATATGCAGTAATTGCTACATACAATGTTACAACAATCCTCTCACATACTAGAATGCTAACGTATGTGATCATGTTTTTATAGGGTGAGATGGAGCCTTTTACATTTACTCCAAATATTAAATGAAATTCAGGGCAGTGCAAAAGTATAACTATTATACCAGAGGAGAGGAATTGATGTATTTAAGGCGTTCCTTTGACAAAAAGATTGAGCCAATAAAAACGTTTTTGACAGTAAGCATCATAATGCAACGATTGATAGTTTGAAATATTTCTCTCACTAATGATTATATACTGTACAACAACGGGTATCTTTCACATAGCCTTATGGTATCAGTCACTGGAGTCTGACTCTAGAGGCAAGAAAATGGAGGCTGATAGGGACGTTTTTGAAAAAATTAACACCTATGTAAGCTGATGACCCTATAGAGTCGTCAGCTCCGAACGGAACCTTCAACTGACAGGTGTCTCTCTCTCCTGGGACCGACGGGTGCGACCTTTACACTGACCAACGAAGACCTTTGAAGCAATAGACGACCTTAGACGAACGGAAGAAAAAGCTGGCGGATCCAGCGTGGCCTTGCGTGATCCTCACAATTACTCATATAAAGAAATATCTTGTGTAACACGCACGAAAGCCCACAACCAATCCATATCTCTCTCATATGGAAAGACACCATAAAATCTTGGAAACCCTAAGTATCAAATCTCCCGTAGTAGGAAAGATCCCTACTTTGAAGGGATCCCGATTCGTCATTCACCACTATATAAACACCAAACCTCCTCTTTTCCCAGGTACGCAGAAAATCCCTAGCTCTCTCACTATAGAGTTCTTAGAGATTTCTCATTCGCTAACTTGACCTCTGAAGGCTTCTTGGCCGGTACCACACCGGTGCCTTCTATTTGGTCCTTTTGTTTTTATTTCACAAGTATTCATTGGTGTGATTTGGAGCCTATAACTGACTGACGATTTCAGCACATCATTAGAGGTACTTGGTGTTAATCAACGGTCCAAAAATGCATGATAGTATCTATTAGGACATATGTGTTTCACATGTTAGGATCATATGTCACTATTTATGTAATTGGCTAATCCTTTGACAAAACACACTTTACTTGTAATTGGGTAGTTCTAGGATGTTTTTAATACTTCAAGAAACAAGGTTTCAAGATCAAGTGTTGAAATCATCAAGTCTGTCCAAGAAAACAAGCTGAAAGTGCAAATTCATTAAAGCTCGATTGCTGCTCGACAGCTTATCTGTCGAGATTTAAGAAATTCAAAATTCTGATCTAATTTCTTGAAATCCGTGATTATGTGTTTAGGTCTTCTTTTCTCCTAACCCTAAACATATAAAATGATTATTTTAAGGGCCGTCAACAAGTTGGCAAGTTGCACAAGCATTAAGAAAACTATGTTCAAGTAAATTGTGACTGGAGATAAAGTTCTTGCCCTAGTTCATCATTCTTGTGAAGAAGTTGCTGTGTATGCGCACCATTGGGTTTTATGACCGAGCATCTTCTTGATCTTCATAGTGTGGATGAACTGAAAAACTTTGCAGCCAACAACCTTCTTAGTTGGTGATTGAAGTCGCGTACTGGGATTTGTGCAATTGGTTAGTCACGTACTTGGGAGCCGTGCATCAAAAAGGGGAATTGTCACTATAGAACAAGTCCAATTGGGTATTGGGGTAAGGGTTCAATTGTAGGTTGGTAAGGTACTTGGGATTCATTTACTTATAACTGCTTGTTGTGATAATAGTGGAGTTTCGGGAGTGGTGACCTGAAAATCACCCAGTGGGGTTTTTGCCGTCAGGTTTTTCCCATTCGTAAACAAATCACCGTGTCATTTATTTTTCGCTGCATACTTTAGTTGTTTGGTGATTTGTTTGTGCTACCACGCGCTTTGCATGTTAATTTGATTAATTAATAAACTTGGTTAATTAATAAATTAATTTGTCATAAGGGGTCAATTCATTTTTGGCCTATCAATATCTTGTACCACGATTTGCTAAACTTGGGGTCCGTTTGGGAACAAGTTATTTAGTTGAAATTGAAAACTATTTGCTGAAAATATAGAAAAAAAGAAAGTTGAAAAATAAGTTGAATAGTACAATGAAACCTATGAATAGTAGCAAAAATAAGCTAAAAATACAAATAAAATGAAAATTTCAGCTCATCATAAACGAACACTTAGTTTCATCACATTTAAGTCTACTATTTGCCATGGACGTGTACTGTTTGCATTGGAATGGTATTGTTAGAAGGAAAATACTTAGGTACTTATGGAGTATAGTAAAATGGTGTTCTCTCTCACACATTCATGATGAACTCCACTATAAAATTAATGAGCGGATCTCACCATGAATTTAGAGTTCATTCCAACCCCTAAAAACGATATTGTTGAAAAAATACCCTCTAATGCCTAATGGTGGCTACAGGGCCAACTCAACTATAGATGCAACTAATGCAATCACCTAAAGCCCCCAAATAAAAAAATGCCCCCACTTGTAAAAAAAAAATTATATATATATATATATATATATTTTTTTTTTTTTTTTAATTACGATTTTTTTTAATCCTTTTATTGGTCAATAGAATTCATTAAAAAGGCTCATTTGTGTCTTAAATAACAAAAGATTAAAAAGGCCCCATTGTATCACTATTAAAAAAATTATTTTTTAATTTGCACACTGCCACTACACACACAGTTGACAAAAATAACAGAACAGCACACTAGCACTGTATAAAGGCCATGGCCATACCACAGCTCACACTTGGCCGGCTGCTCGACACACTAACCCATGTCCCACACTCAATCTCAACATATACTCATAGCATAGGCACAGACCAACTGCCCTGTACACAATCTTTTAGACTTTTACTTTTTACTTTAGGTCCGTTTCGATATAGCTTATTTTGCTGAAAACTAAAAACACTATAACAAAATAATTTTTAAATGTGTGAATAGTATCGTGGGACCCATTTTTAATAAAAAAGTTGCTGAAAAAAGATGTTTATGTGTCCCGTGAATAGTGAACGGGACCCCATTGGTGTGCACTATCCACTGCTTATTCTCTGGTCAAATGTTTGTGACCGTCTTGTGAACAGTGACAGAAAACATCTTCACGTAGGGATGGCAATTTAAATCCGACCCGTGGATACCCAGCCTGGTCCGACCCTAATGGGTCAGATTTTACCCCACCCAATAAAGAATAGGGTCGGGTATGGGTTTTAAAAAAAAAAACCCAAAGTGGGTCCGGGTCAGGTTTGGATTTTATCAAAAAACTCGAAACCTAGTTATATATATAGCTACTAAAATACCCTCATATATATACATAGTTATAAACCCTAACATTTCCTATTTCTCATTTCATTTTAGCATATAGCTCACACCCCCGCCTCTCTTCTTTTCAGCTCACACCTCCACCTCTCATTTCTTTAGCTCACAATCTCACTCACTCCCAATCTCACCACCGGCCCTATTGCCCTACCTCTCACCACCGTACCAAGCTGTCTTAGCTATCTCACTCACTGTCTCACACGGCCGCTTTTCCCTCTTCATCTCTCAGCTCTCTCACTCACACGACCACAAGCCCACAAGCAATCAAGCACAGGCACAACTCCGTTTCGTCCTTACCGTTGCTGATCTTACTCCACCTCGTTCTCCATTTTTTTTTTCTGGGTTCAATTCGTCTCAAATTCTCAATCATGTGAGTTTGTGTTTGTGTTTGTGATTTTGAAAGGGAAAATCATAGATCTAAAATTTGTGATTTTGAAAGAGAAAATCATAGATCCGACATTTGTGTTTGTGATTTTTGTGTTTATGTTTGTGATCGTGTTTGGATTTGTGTTTGTGTTTGTGATTTTAGGCCGAAAAATCATAAATCAAAATTTGTGTTTTTGATTTTGGGCTTGGCTGGGCATGAGGGGACAGGGCCCGGGGGGGTTGGGTTTGGGGTCAAGAAAAAAATCCGTTTAATAAACGGACCTGGTCCAGGTTTCCAAGGCAGACCCGCGGGTCGGGTTTGGGTATGAAAAAACCCAGCTCGAACCCGACCCATTGCCATTCCTATCTTCATGTGCTTCTCAATTATAAATAAATAAAAAAAGAAAAAAAAAAAGAAGAAGGAAAACTCAAAACGCCAAACGCTAGCCTTTTTCATCTATATCCAAACACCTTCTTTATCAATTATTATAAGTTATCGCACCAATTAATAATTTGATGTATATCATATCAACCCATTTGTATTAGTGATACTAATTTATTGTACTTAATTTTGAAAATACTCCAAGTACTTAATTAATTAAAAATGCTAGATTATTTTCCAAATGTATATATTGCTTATAGAATATTACTAACAATACCTGTTACGATTGCATCTGTAGAAAGAAGTTTTTCAAAACTAAAATTAATAAAATCTTATTTAAGATTTACTATGTCATAAGAAAGATTAAGTGGATTAGCTATATTATCAATTGAAAAAGAAATTGAAAGCTCGAAAATGTGTGAAAGCACAAGAGCTTGTTTAGACCCCCAATTAAAAGATTACGGCTAGATTGCTTTTACTCTAACTTATCTAATTACAGAACAAGAGTAAGTGAAGCACAATAAACCGATAAACTACTCTAATGCATAAGCATGGTCAACAAATATTAAAAGTAAAGCACAAGAGTAAGGGAAGAGAGAATGCAAACACAAGATAACACGCCAATGTGTTATCGAAGAGCAAAACCGAAGAACCCGGCGAAAAACCTCTCTACCTCCCTCCAAGCGGTAATCGATCCACTAGACCATTAGTTAGGATACATGAGTTAGCAAGAGACCCTCCAAGCCTAATCTACCCGATGTACCTAAGCCCTCCAAGCTCCTATTCCAACAAGGTTTCTCGGAACCGTGTCTTATCTAGTTTTCCGGATCCCGCAATACACTCAATTGCATCCGTCAAGCCTCACTGGCTTTTTTTGGCAATTCCCCAAAACTTCCCAAGCTCCAAAACACTCTCTAAACTCTGAACATATGTGGGTTGTGTTTAGGTACAATCCCTCTCAAGGTATAACAATGGGAGAGGGAAGGCGAAGAGGCTACAAGGATTTCTTACTAAAGATAGGTGTGTGTGTGTGTGTTGTAAAAAACCTATCTAAGGTTTTTCTCTCCGAATGGCCTCTTCTACTTTTGTGGGTAATGAGGGTATATATAGTATGGGTGAAGGGTAAGAAAGTCACACTTAAAAAACCTCTAGGCGAAATGTTTCGCGACTATCTTGTGGGAATGCCTTACCCCCAAGACACTCGCGAAAACGGCAAATTGGCACAACTCTTCAACTTCTAGTCATGTGCTCCTCACATGCCCTTTTCACGAGAACCCTTCTCACGAACTTCTCGCGAGCTTGTCGCGAAATGCACTGATCTTCAATTAAGCTTGAGTCTTCACAAACTTAATACTAAACCTAATACAATAAAATCCCACAAAATACAAGGAAAAAAATTAAAGCAATTACAACATTTTTTTCATGGAATAAAGCCAACATAAAACATAGTTGTAAATCACAACTTTACAGAAATGTTAGAAGAGTTTAAATACAAAAAATTTATTAGTAATTTTGCATCTCAAAAAACAAGAAAAATAGATTTTAAATAATAAATAAATAAATTTAATAAATATTTAAATATAAAAAAGACTCCGCTTAAAATTTTCGCCTAAAGCCCAAAAAGTTGTTGAGCCGCCCTAAGTCTCTAGCCTCATTAACCCGGTGACACTCTTTGGAGGGAAGATTTGCTGAATGAGCTATTTAATGAAACTTCAATTGAGGCTATCAAGAGAATCATTATTCCCATTAGCCCAAGGCAAGATAGCTTAAGTTGGGTTGAAGATTAAAAAACAAAGGCCAGGCTTAGGTCCAATGTTCAGTAATACTGGACCGTTGAAATGATGATATGTGTTAACCTTTTAGACACGTGTCACCATCTAACCAGATCTAGTACACTAGATCTAAATCAAGTCCTAAAAAAAAGGGTTGTTCTTATTGAAGTCAGTAAGCTTCAGTGCAACAAATATAGGAACCGGTATAAACAACTGGTTAAAGCAATTGCTGGAAGCTATTAAAGCTCAAGATCACATGTACTTAGAGCATTACCATCAAGTGTGTCAAATGCCAAATATTTGGCATTTGGCACACCAAACACACACACACACACACCCAAAAAAAAAAAAAATTTCTCATGAGATGTTCTTAATGTCAAAATATTTGACATTGATAAATAGTGCACTTTTAAATATAGAAGCGTACGGACAGATGTTGTAAAATTTTAATGATTTTTTTATTCCTTTTCACTCTCATCTCTTTGTCAGTCCTTTCCTCTCTTTTTTTCTTAAACTCCGATCCTCTCCTCTCTCAACCTCTTATCTTTTCTTCTCTCCAAGGGCGGAGGGAGGGGGGCAGGTGCCCCCTTGAACTTTCAAATTTTTGACTAACAATATTATAATAACCTAAAATACCTTATTTGCCCCCCCTAACACAAAAGACAAAAAAAAAAAAATTTCAATTCAATGAATTCACGGTACCTTTCCTAGTAGTAGTAGACTTCTACTCCTACTACAATTCTATATATAAAACTAGTGGGTCCCACTTAGTAATGATTAAAAAAAATCTCTACATTGATTCATTAAATAGTACTCTGAAGTCCCTGAACACAAAAACTTGATGGACTAGACAAAAACGTACTAAAAGTCTACAACTATAATATAAAACCATGGGTCCCACTTGGTAATGATTAAAAAAATAAATAAATAACAACTTTGCTACATTTTTTTTTTTTTTTTGGTTGGATAAATGCGGGGATAGAACCCCAAGCTAAAGGTATACAACGAAACCGGGTGCCACTAGGCTACAAGGTCCAATGGCAACAACTTTGCTACACCTACATGGAATAGAAATCAGTACTAGCATAGAACTTTGAAAAAAATAATAATAATAATAAAAGATATATATAATGCCAACAAAGTCCGCCTCCCATAAAAAGAAAGAAATTTCTTTTCATACCAGTCACTTTCTTTAGACCTCAGAGTTTCTGTGGAGTTTTTAAAAGCATTTAAGTTGGGTTTTTAAGTCACACTCATAGTTGTCAAAATGTGAATCATATCATAAATCGATTTTTAATTTATTCATATCATTTATTGTATCATATCGTGTATCGTAAGATACACATTTAATAAAATTTATAAAAAATTATAAATATGCATATATAAATGGTATATTCATTATAAATTTTGAATATAGTTAACTAATAACTAATTTATTCATCACTTATGTAATAATATTTAACAAGCTAACTAAATAAATCAAACTAGCATTTGTTCATAACATACATATTCAAATGACTTAAATTCAAAAGTGATAATATATTACAAATGACCCAAAAATAATAATTTAGTTTCATCATATTCATCAAATTACCTAGTCAACCCCATCTAAGTCTACGCTATCACTATGTTTATAATTTTGCAAATTTATTTCTTTATTAAAATTTTCTTCATCATCATTCGTCATTAACATTTACTATCTCTTCTTGTTCTTTTTATTTTAATAATTTTTTATAGTTTTTTTTTTTTTTGACATTCTAGTTTCTTGGACTTGTAACAATAACAATAAAAATAAAATAAAATTTTAAATATTAAAGTGAAAGGTAAATGTGTACTGTGTAGTCCAATTGTAGGAGAGGGGAAAAAAACTTATAAATATGTTATTTTAGTAGGCAAAATTAAGTAAACTAATAATTGTGTGTTAAAAACAAGTCTAACAATTTGTTAGATTCAAATAAAAGTACAAATTAAAAATAAATAAATAAAATAAAATAAAAAATAAAAACTTATTTTAAAGCATTTGTCTATGTATTGTACGATACGTATGATTTTACGATACAATATGATTCATACAATACGTACACTATATCTTATGATTCATAAGCACTTACGATATGCCAATACGATACGGAACTTTTTACACACGATACGATAGGTATCGTGTTTTGTACGATACTGACAACTATGGTGGTCACACGTTCAAATATTCACAGGCATGCATACTCTTAATACTTTTGCCTTGATTTTTTTTTTTTTTTTTTTTTTTGAAGAATCAAATTTTATGTTTAAACTGTTTATATTTAGATGGATCTCTTGATTTAACTATTCTTAATCATAAATTTATGATTCAAATTATATGTTTAAACTATTTGTATTTATAATGATCTCTTAATTTGATTATTCTTAATCATAAATTGCAATTTTTTTTCTTTATTTTAATGATATGACATATATATTTGTGGTTAATTGACATATAGTTGTTTATTTATTTTGTTATTAATATTGATTAATTTTTTACTTTAAATATTGCCTTTTAATCTTGCCCCCCCCTGACCTAAATTCCTTACTCTGCCATTGCTTTTGATACAAGGCTAAATATGGAGGCATGTGCTAAGGCAGTTAGTGGCTGAAGGGTTGTGTGTTGTACAGCTATGTGGCCTTGAGGTGTGCACTGGGGGTGCGTGGGTTGCTGCTGTGTGGTGCGTGGTTTGCTGCTATGAGGTGCGTGGGCTGCTGATGTGAGGGTTTCAAGGGTAGTTCGTCAATTAGGCCGTTAAGAGCAGGGGGTTATGGGTAGTTAGTTAATTACTCATTTACTGTGTAAAGCATTGATTAGTGGGTTGTAATCATGGATTAGGGAAGTAGTTAGTTACATTGGATTTAGTACATAAGGAAGTTGGATTGTATTGATTAGCGTGAGAAATAACACATAGTTCCATTGTTTCTTTAATGCTATGTTTTCTCTCTTTCTCATATCCCTCTACTCTCTATCATTCTTGGAGGTTGGTTGTCCTCGAATTCAGCTAATTCTTGTCAGGGTCTTATCAGCTTCTCTCACCCTCACTGCTCTTCCACGCTATTGCATCACTTCCATGCTGATCTCTCTCTAGCAATGGTTTTTCTTTTCTTTTCTTCTTCTTCTTTTTGTTTTTTTTTTTTTTTTTGGCTATGGTTTGATGGGTGGGTTGGGAACTAGGTGGGTTTAGACGATGATGTATCAATTCAAATGATGTTGGCTGGGTTCTGTTCCGACGATGGTGGGTGGGTTAGGCTGTTGGTGGATTCAAGTGGGTTAGGCTATAGGTTCCAATGGATGGGTCAGCGAGGGGTGGGTTTTGGTGGGTTAGCTTGTGAGTTCTGATTGATGGTTGAAAGCTCCATGGTCGAAAGCTTCAAGGCCTGCACCACCGTTGAGGTTCGCCATCTCTGCTTCTATATTTTGTTTCCTCCTTTTTTTTTCTTTTCTTTTTTCTTTTTTGTTCTTGTTTCTAACCCATGGCCATGGTCGAAAGCTCTATTTTGTCGAGGTTTGTGGTTGAGGTGGTGGTGGTGGGGCTTCCAATTTGGTGTTGGTAGGCTATGGGTTTGTTTTGAATTGTGTTTTGGGTTGTAGAGGATGTGGTGGTGGCTGTTGGTTGTTGGCAGCTATTGATTATGTTTGATATGGTGGTTGTTGATTATGTTTGATAAGTTGCAAATATTATTTTAATGTGTTGTATATATTATTTTAATATATCAAATTGAAGAATAGAACATATGATAAATGATGTATTGTAAAATAATGTGATAAAATAATAAAATAAATTTTTTAATGTATTAAAATAACATAATTTTGCAACAGCTAATGAGAATCCTCTTATAGTTTGATTTTATAACACATTGATTGATAAAAAAGACAGGAACAGTTTGTCAGAAAATTTTCCTCCACTACTTTCTTTCATTCATTAGATGTCTCCTTTTTCTTTCCTTGAAAATTTTTCATTAAATAAACGGTTTTTTTTTTTAATAAAGATTCATTAAATGCTTTTTTCTTTTTATGGGAATTCATTAAATGTGAACAGTAGGACGAACATAGGAGTTTGGTCCACTTTAGTAGTGTCAGTAACCAGTAGGAGTTTAGTCCACCAGACTTAATGCATTTAAATTTAAGGGATAATTACAGTAAACCCACCTGAGGTTTGGCCCGTTTGCGCTTTGCCTACCCGTGATTCAAAACTTATCACTTTGCCCACCTGTACTTCAATCCGTTACCCCCTCATTACCCACCTCACCCTCAGACATTAGAAAAACACCCTTTTATTCCAAATTAGAACATAACACGGATCAAACAACACGAACTCACTCTATTTTCCTCACGAGCCCTAGAAACACGAAAATCCATTCTGCATTTGATATTGACATAATGTTGCAAGTGTAAACCTAGACGAGCAACGGGTTGTTCGAGGAACTAAAATCCTGGTAAGAAATCAGTCACTGTTTGGGTTTTTACTTTGGGCTTATGGTTGTTTTATTGTTTTTTGAGTAATTAATCAATGGTCGATGTTACATGTAATTGAATGAGAATATTGGTTGTATTTGTTGATGTTTATGAAAAATGTGACCACATGTTCTTTGGATTTGTGCTTGTTTATGGGCATTTTGCCTATCATGGTCATTATGTCTCACAGTGGACCCAAGTTTCTATTGGGTTTAAATTTTAGTGTTTGCATGTGTTATTTAGTAAAACAGAATCAAAAGCAAAGCAAAAAATGTGGTCCCTCTGTGTGTGTTGCATCCCAAAAGCAAAACAAAAACATACAATTGTTTACTCTTTTGTTGTTTACAATTCTTTAATTGTTAATTGTATACGTGTCAAATGGTAATTTTTTATTACAGATGGATGATGAGGAAGTGAAATTTGAGGTACATTATGGGGGTGCTTTTCTGTAGAACCCTAGTTTAGAATACTTTGGTGGGAAAGTTGAAATAGTGTATAGGGATCTGATTTGCTTAGTTATTTTAAAATGAAAGGTATATGTGAGGAATTGGGGATTGATGAACCATGTAGGGTTCATTATTTATATCCTGGGGCCAACTTGGAGCAAGACTTGAGGCTCATACAAGATGATCAAGATGTGGTACACATGTGCAAGCCTAATAAGGAAGGGCTAAGAGACACCATCATACTGTATGTGGAGAGTGGTAATGCTTCACTTGTAGTTGAAGTTCCTGATGGTGGAGGGGTTGGGTTAGGACCTGGTGCAGGGGCTGCTATAGGGGTGCAGGGGCTGGTGTAAGGGTGGTGCAGGAGCTGCTACAGGGGGTGATGGTCTAGAGGAGGAGTTTGATTGGTTGAATGAAGGTTTAGAAGGAAAAGACTTTGCTAATGACATTTTTTGTGAGTCTTCTCCACCTCACATAGTGCCATATGAGCCTAACATTGTTCCAACCACTGATACACATCATCCAAACATTAATACACCTCAGTCAAACACAGATGCACCTAGCCCAAGCAATGTTTCTCCTCCAAACATAGATTTAGATGAAGAGTGGGCTGAACCAGCTTTAGAGGATGATATTACAAGTGTGGATAGTTCTGATGATGAGCAGGGGCCTGGCAATTTGGAGTTCAATGAAAGGACTGATATGGAAAATGTTAGGTTGGCAAAAGGGATGAAGTTCCCAAACTCCCAAGTGTTTAGGAAGGCTTTGAGGGAGTATGTGATTCAGCATCACATTGATGTCAAGTGGAAGTTGAATGAGAAGAAGAAGATTTATGTACATTTTAAGAACAATTATGGATGGAGGTGTTATGCCTCAATGGTGACTGGAGAGTGCACATTTGAGACCAAGACACTTTATCCCGAGTGTACCTGCCCCCTAACATTTAAAAATGGCAAGTTACATCAGCCTATGTGGCAAAGAGGTATTTGGAGGATTTTGGTAAGAATCCTAATTGGGAGGTCTCAGGTGTTAAGCACCATGTGATGTAGAAGATTTCAATTGATTTAAGTCTTAGTTAGGTGTATAGATCATGAAAGGCAACTATGGGGCTGATTACTGGAATGAAGAGGCTCAGTATGGCCTACTTAGAAATTATGCAGAAATGATATTAAGAACAGATGTAGGAAGTAGGGTAATTCTGCAAACAGAGATGGAAAATGAGAATGCAGAACCCAAGTTTAAAAGGATGTACATTAGGTATAATGCTCAGAATGTTGGCTTTCTAGGTGGTTGTAGACCCTTTGTTGGGCTGGATGGATGCCACTTAAAGGGTAGGTTTGGTGGGCAATTATTGTCTGCCACTACCAAGGGTGGAAATGACAATATATTCCTAGTGGCAATGGCTGTGGTTGAGCAAGAGAACAATGATAGCTGGATCTGGTTCTTGGAGCAATTTACAGATGACATTGGTAGACCAGAGGAGCTCAATCTGGTATTCATCAATGACAGGCAGAAGGTATTATCATCTAGCTCATGTTCATGACTTCATTACATGCTTACCTTTTTACATGCTTACTTGCTAATATTGAATGCTTACTTGCTTACTTGCTTGCAAGGCCTTCTACCTGCAATGAAGACTCTATTCCCAACTGTGGAGCACAGGTATTGTGTGAAGCACATATACAACAACTTCAAGGTTAACCACAAGGGCATGGAGTTGAAGAGTGTACTATGGAGGTATGGTAGCACAACATCAGCTAAGGAATTTAAGAGGGGGATGGACCATCTTAAGAGTTTGGATGAAGAAGCTTGGAAGTACGTGGCTGATATAGAGCCTGCACAGTGGACCAGATCCCACTTTTCTTCAAGAGCTTTGACAGATTTTATGGTAAACAATCTGAGTGAGAGTTTTAACTCTATGATTATGAAGGCTAGAAACAAGCTCATCTTATCAATGCTGGAATGGATCCGAGTTAGGCTTATGAGTAAGCTGTATATAAAGAAGACTGGCACAGAAAAGTATGGTGGCAAGTTGTGTCCAAGCATACAAAAAAAGTTGGAGCAGTTAAAATTAGAGTGTAAGGGCTTCTGTGCAATGCCTTCTGGGAGGTTTGTGTATGAGGTTGACAAAGAGAGGGAAAGGCATGTGGTGGACTTGGTAAATAGGACATGTAGTTGTATAGTATGGGACTTGACAGGAATTCCTTGCAAGTATGGAGTTGCAGCCATTTTTGTGAATCGTGAGATACTAGAAGATTACACCTATCCATGCTGCTACAAGGATGCTTATGTGAAGACAGAAAAGACACCCATACCTCTCATGCCTAGCCATTCTAAGTAGATGTCAAGTGGCCAACCCAAGCCTGTTACACCTATTGTCTATAAGCCACTAGGCAGGCCACCCATGAAGAAGAAGAGAGATGCTGATGAGCCAAATCCTTATAAGGTGTCTAGAGCAAACAGGCCAGTGAGGTGTGAAAGGTGTCAACAGGAAGTGCACAATGCAGGGGGATGCAAGGCCAATGTCACTAGTGAGACACCATGGGAGAGGAGGCAGAGATTGCAGAAAGGGAAATCTGTAAGTTTTTACAAATTTTTTTTATTCAAATGCAAAATGCTAATAACTGACACTGTAAAAACATGATTATATTTGGTTACAGGGAAGTGAAAGGCCTTTTACACACATACAAGGATCCCAGGCCCCATCTTCATCACAAACCCAATCCTCAGCTTAACCCCCACCAACACATCAGCCTTACACTATGGCCTCATCCTCATCCAACCAAGCAGCAGGATCATAGCCACAAGCTCCAACTCCATAGCCACAAGCTCCATGGTTAAGGCCACTAGCTCCATGGTCACAGAACCTAAGTCAGTGGTACTCTTCAGACTTCAGGTACACAGTTAGAGGAGCTCCTTGGTTCTCTTCAAGCCAGCTAGCACCACACACCCCTGCAGAAACATAGGACAATAGAGCACTATCATCACAGGTACTGTAGTGTTAAATTTGATATTTTATTCATAAAACTATGATACTAGTCGCTAACATGTGAATTCTTGTACTTTGGAGCCTACAAGACCACCTGCTACCAGATGAGCTGCTTTGAGAGGAAGGGGTGATGTAGCTAAGGCTCAGAAATGTAGAACAATAGGTGGAAAGGCCAGCTGTGGTGGGAGAGGCAGGAGCAGTAAATGAAGACTAAGTCAAGACACTTTTGTTGCAATATATAGTGTATTAAGGTTATGTAGTGTTAGGGTTTTATGTAGTTTGTAGACAATGGCAAGACACTTTTTTATATAGCTGTTCAAACACTTTTTTTATTTTTGTAAGTTTTGTAAACATTGGGCAGTTGTAACTGCTTTGGTTGTTGTACCAAATGCCTTATATTTACTAGTGATTGATGAAAGACTATTCAATTCCACCTTAAAATATGTATACAATTTCCCAACTTAATGACAGGTGTTCAGAATTATTATTCTGATTATTGCAATTTGTTATATGAGTTATTATTATATGAGTTTGTTTATATGTGCAGGGTGTATGTGTTGAATAGCAGTATGTGTGCATTTGTTGTCTTTTCTTGCAAGTTGACAAATTGTCATGCACTTTAAATTCACTTTCAACACAATTGTCTTCACACAATGCACTTTATGCACAAACCAACATAGCTCACAACATCCAACAAAACAACAACACCAACAGCTCACAACTCACAAGTAGCCAGTTCACTTTAAACAAAAATACCAACATCTAACATAAATAACATTTTATCTTTAAAAGGCTTATATTATTAAGTAGCTTCAAGCCAACAGCATCTACCACCTTACATAGTTCTCATTCTCAAAAAGTTCTTTCATAGTTCTATTACAATACAATTGAAGACCAGCTTATATTACAACCCATCAAGTAGACTCAATCTCATCATTTCAACATTCTCACTTGAGCCAAAACATGAAAATAACATAACCAAAATAATAATTATAAAAAAAAAAATGACAAAATTAGTGCAATTCTGCGCTTTCTCTCTTGCTCTAAAGCTCTCACTGCTATCTCCTTGGCTTGAACAGAGGAAGTTCGAAACTTTCTCTCCCTCTCAGTGGCTTTTGCTGCCCTGTCTTGAGCAATTTCTACCATTTGGGTAGCAGCTTATATTACAACCCATCAAGTAGACTCAATCTCATCATTTCAACATTCTCACTTGAGCCAAAACATGAAAATAACATAACCAAAACAATAATTATAAAAAAAAAAATGACAAAATTAGTGTAATTCTGCGCTTTCTCTCTTGCTCTAAAGCTCTCACTGCTATCTCCTTGGCTTGAACAGAGGAAGTTCGAAACTTTCTTTCCCTCTCAGTGGCTTTTGCTGCCCTGTCTTGAGCAATTTCTGCCATTTGGGTAGCTTCTGCTGCTGCCTGGGTAGCTTCTTTTTCCCTTTCATGTGCAAGTTGTAGCTCACTCTGCAGTAAATCCAGCTTTTGTTGCACCAAATAGGCAACTTCATTCCCACGCATACAAGTGGGATTATCAATCCATTTAAAGAAAGGGCACTTGGGACTAACATGTTCATAAATTGAATTGAACACATCACATTCTAATCTCACGTGAATCAACTAAATTAAGTAAAAAGTATACTTACCTTATATCAGTTACAACCCAGAAACCTTCTCCCAAAATTATCCACTGTCAGACTTGTTCTCAGCACACAAGTCTCATATGTACACATATGCCTACTTGAACCTGAGTAATTTCCACTCGAAGAAGACATTGATTATCAAAGCTACCATCAAAACTTGAAACCCCAGCTCATAACCATAAAGCAGAAATGTCGTACATGGTGATGATCTATCTTCGAATAGTCAATGCCTCAAGACAACCCAAAGTCAGAACCTCACCCTCACACGAAAGCACGATCAGAAAAATCAAAACCCCAGCTCAGTTATAGGGATTTTCGCGTTTCTAGGGCTCGTGAGGAAAAGAGAGTGAGTTCATGTTATTTGATCCGTGTTATGTTCTAATTTGGAATAAAATGGGGTTTTTCTAACGTTTGAGTGTGAGGTGGGTAACGAGAGGGTAACAGATTGAAGTACAGGTGGGCAAAGTGATAAGTTTTGAACCACGGGTAGGCAAAGCGCAAACGGGCCAAACTTCAAGTGGGTTTACTGTAATTATCCCTAAATTTAATAAGATAGGACAACTTAAATTTAGAGGAGACGAAAAATGATCCACTTGAAAATAGTCTAATATTTGGAATTGTTAATAAATGTGGATTTTTAGCCACTCTCTTTTGGAAGGATCCTGACAGGGAATTCTTTTGTTTGTTCTAGACTTCTAGTGTTGGACAATGTTTTTTGGGGAATGACTCTTTTTTTTTTCTAGACTTCTAGTTCTATAGTTAGAAAATTCTTTGATCCGCTTGAAGAACTTATAGTTATTTCTATAGTTTAAATATTTTGTAGTTTGATTATATTTTTTTTTCTAGAGGTCAAGTCAATACCTTTCATTCATCATAATTTTGGGTTACTACATTTTTCAATTATAAAAATACCTAACCGTGTGAAGAGATTTATATATGAAAAAATTATTTTACACACAAATACATAAATCTCATCACACCTTTAGATAATTTTGTAATTAGAAAATGTAGCACCGAAATCATAATGAATGAGGGGTATTGATCTCTAGGGGGAATATATATATATATATATATATATATATATATATATATATATATATTTATATTTATATTTATATTTATATAGAAGAGCGCATGTGCCCAAATGCTAGTTTAGAGTTAAGTATCCCTACCTCCAATTCTTTTCTTTGGAGTAAAAAAATACCATAAAAATGGTTAAATAAGAGAATCAAGAGAAGGTGAGAATGTAGCCGTAAAATTTCCTATGGTTTAAAATCATGAAGCACAAACTTAAAGTTGTTGTGAGAATATCCAATAAAAAAAATGTTGTGGAAAAGATGTAGCCCCAAGAGGGTAGGCGCTAGGGACTGTTCATTGTTGTCTTATCTACCAAACTCTTTTAAGAAAAATATCCGTAGTTTATCGCAAAGGTCGCTTTCTGAATTCACTCTGGCTTTTCTTCCACCGTGGGGTGGTGGGCCTCATAGTTTATGACTCATTAAATGTGGTGTTAGAATCAAGGCCCTTGCCTACTTGGTCTAACTTTATTGTTTATAGTAATTTCAATTTATAATGGGACAAATTGTTAATTTTTATAAACAATAAAACCAGACCAAGTAGGCTAAGGGCCTTGATTCTAACACCACATTTATGAGTCATAAACTATGAGGCCCCCCACCCCCCCGGTGGAAGAAAAGCCAGAGTAAATTCAGAAAGCGACCTTTGCGATAAACTATGGTATATATTTCTTAAAAGAGTTTGGTAGACAAGGATTCATATCCCGTGCAATATCTAGGGTATTGCACGGTGTGCAATAGCACAAATCTCAACCGTTGAAAGCATCTAATAGCTCCAGTGAAGTGCCAGCTCATCAATCCGCGTGAATGTGAAAAAAAACCCTATCAAGCCGCATCTCATTATTTCAAAAACAATCTCTCCGATAAAAATTTTAAAAAAAAAAAACCCTCTTACCTCTCCAGTCCTCCTCTCCTCTGCTGTCACGGCCACGGCCACCGCTACGCTCAGTTTCAGCTCCTTTCCCAAACCACATTCGCATGCCCACCTTCATCTTTGCCGTGACTCTTCTCTTTTTCTAGTTGATGAAGCGAACTTTCTTCCTGTAAGTGATTTTTTTCTTCCCATGGGTTTTGTGAATCTTTGTTTTCTTCCCCTTAGTGATTTTTTTCCCAAGATATCCCAGATATTACTTTTTGACACAAGTTTTTTATTATCTCTATTTCTCTTCTCTATCCTCGTTTTTATTTTTTTATTTTTTCACCTGGCTTGTGTAATGGAAGATCAAATTAATATGCTCATTGAATCAGTGAAATTTCCAGATTTGTTTGGGCCTGAAATTTTCTTATTGATGATTTTTTTTCTTCTTTTGATTCCTTTGATATCCATGTATCCATGTTGATCTCTTTGATGATTATGGTTAGTCTTTGATAAAATGATGTATCTTGAACGATTTTTGTATTGGGTATTTAGGAATTTATGTCCTGTTGATTTTACAACTTGTGTTCATTCCTTATGCACTCACCTGTTTGATAAAATGCATCAATGATTACTAGCTTTGCACATTTCTTTTATTTGAATTTGGATCATTGAGTTTTCAGACATTATTTTGTAAAAGCAAAGTAATATTGTTATTCGAAGAAAGTTGAAATTTACCTCAACTTTAAGCAGTCGTATTTTCATTGGATCTTGTGAATGCCTATATTGAGTATATTTGCAGTGAGTGAATAATTTAGTTTCAAAATTTTTATATTTATTGTCTAATTGCTTCGTATCTGTTTTTGTAAAATTCTTGCATTTATTTTTGCCTTTGTACAAAATATGTGATTGTAAATCTTTGGGTCCAAGTTGTAGTAATGTGCTTCAAGTTGCAAAACACAAACAAAAATGTGCTTTTCAATTGTTAACAAAAAGAGAGCTTGATATGGTTTCTTATTCTGGTGTACAGGGACGAAGTGGCCAAGTTTAAGCTACTTTTGCAATTTGTTGAATGTCAAGTGATGAGAGTTACTTTCCTGCATAGTTGTCCAAGGTTGTTGGTTTCCAATGGCTGATCTGTTCACTTGTCTAAGATCATTTGTGACCTTGAGAAGTAAATGATTATACATGTAAATCTTTGATTGTAATATTATTCTAGAGAATCTAATTGAATTATAGTAAGCAATCGATTTCTATAAGAATGATGTGTTTTTTCTCCCAATTGTTGCTCACTTTGTCTCTATTAACTGTTTGCCCCAATAAATATTTGGTCTCAGCCAAGTGATCCCTTAGTCACTGTTTTGTTAAGGGATCTTGGTTTTCTTTATACTTTTTGAAGAAGTAATAAAAGTTGGGAGATTTCTTTGTACGTGGTTTATGAGAAATATGATATGAAAGTTTACAACAATTGTAAAATTAACAAGCAATCAGACAACTTGAATTACTAGCTAGTTTCACTAAAAGGAGTTGGTTTTAACACAAAAGAAATTAGTATTGCAACACAAAAGGTTTTATACCAGCAATTACAACATTTAAATTTGAAAAAAAAGGAATCACAACCGCTAAAATGAAGGAAAGAAAATAGCTAATAACTGACGCACTAGGACTTGAAAACAAGAGACTCAATAAACACAACTGGTTAAATTGACCTAACTGAATTAGAAATAGACTCCACCTACATGATAGACATCACACTAAACTGACTTCCATAACTCTCATAAATGGTTCATAACACGCAACAATAGAACAACCATATAACACCAAAATGATAACAAGGGTCTATACAAAAGGAGCTCAAATCTTGTGTTTTAAATGGTTCACAAAAGTTAATAAACTAATCAAACATTATTTATTCCACGTGGCTGAATATAAATCAACATTACAAGCAATTGATAAGCATTCTATGAGAATCTACCCAACACTATAAGATAGCTAAAGCTTATTAAACCCGATCTAAACTAATATTGAAATACATGGGACTCAAACTTCATCTTCATCTTCTTATCAAAGTGGATGTGTTTAACTTGATCCCTATCAATATGTCTCTCCAAAAATGTTGCATAATTTGGTCTTGCATGCTTGCCGTGACAAACATGTAACAAATCTGATAGATAACATATACAAGAGCATCATTGTTTCTTTCTTCTTCAACAAACCCGACAGAATAGAAGCATCGCATGCCTGCACTACCAAAAAAAAATTTATTATTACAAAGAATGAACCAAAATCTGAAAATTCCAAGTAAGCTTGCAAACTTTAGTTGCATCTAAAAGAAAAAATCTTTAAATTGCAGAGATGAAAACGAGCAATTCTTTCAAGGTTTAACATTTTAATTTATACTATGCAAACATCCTAAAACCGTTTCAAGTTGCATTTTTCAAACACCATTTATGCAAAATTATAAAACACATGTAAATAATAATTTTTTTATAAAAAAAGTTATGCTCTTACATAAACCTCATTCATGCCAAAGCTTGATATAGTATATTTCCTTTTTCCCCTTCTAAACCCCCTTGCCTAGAATCTCCACACAGCTAAACAATACCACCACAAATGACATCACAACACCCATCCATGAAAATTGCCAAGCAAATAAGTGTTTTCAAAAAATAATGTTTGAAAACTCAACAATCCAAATTCAAATAAAACAAAAGTACAAAGCTAGTAATCATTGCTGCATTTTATCAAACAGATGGAATGCATAAGAAATGAACACAAGTGAAAAATCAATAGGACATAAATTCCTAAATACCCCATACAAAAATCGTTCAAGATACATCATTTCATCAAAGACTAACCATAATCATCAAAGAGATCAACATGGATATCAAAGGAATCAAAAGAAAAAAAAAATCATCAAGAACACGTATAGCAGAGAATTTCAGGAGCCAAAAAAATCTGGCAATTTCAAGAAATCAATCTGATTCAGTGACTAAGTCTATCAATTTGATCTTCCATTTGTAATTTTACACAGATTCAGTGAAGTATTACCATCAAAATCATGAAAATACATAATTACACGATTCAGGTGAAAAAAAAAAAAAAAAAAAACCGAGAATAGAGAAGAGAAATAGAGATAATAAAAAAAAAACTTGTATTTGGGTAACAAAAAGTAAAATTTGAAATATCTTGGAAAAAAAATTACTTACAAGTTTAGAGGAAGAAGAAAACAAAGATTCACAAAACCCATGAAACGGTTGAAGGTTCGCTTCGTCAACTAGAAAAAGAGGAGAGTCAAAGCAGAGATGAAAGTGGGTATGCGGATGTGGTTTGGGTAAGAAGCAGAAACTGAGGGTGGCGGTGGTGGTGGTGGTGACAGCAGAGGGATGAGGACTGGAGATGCGAGAGGGGTTTTTTTTTTTTTTTTTTTTTTTTAGTTTTTATCGGAGAGATTGTTTTTGAAATAATGAGATGCGGCTTGTTTGGGATTTTTTTCACATTCACGCGGATTGTTGAGCTGGCACTTCACAGGAGCCATTGGATGCTTTCAACGGTTGAGATTTGTGCTATTGCACACCGTGCAATACCCTAGGTATTGCACGGGATATGAATCCTGGTAGACAAGACGTCAATGAACAGTCCCTAGTCCCTACCCTCCTGGGGCTACATCTTTGCCGCAAGTCCCGCAATAATGTGGTTGACTGTATAAGTAGCGTAGAAAAATAATAATTGTTTTAGGTAAAATTGATGGATACAACTAGGGATGGCCCGATTACAATTTACAAAAATGATATAATAAAAGGATTTTTTTTTTAAGAGTGCTTTAGTATTTCACGTTCATGTCTCCCGTTAATTTAATTAGTCGACCTTATTAGAGAATACTATAGAGTACAAAATACTTAATAATTACTCGATAAATGTTGTGGTCTTACCATTATTTTTAATTTTTTTATTTATTTACTAGTATGTAACTTATGCAAACGTGTAGATATATTTAAAATTAAACACAATTTCTATTATATAAATATAAATAATTAGTTAAATTATTAAAAAAAACATGTAACACATGCATATATATGGATATATTTAAAATAAAACACAATTTTGATCATAAAAATATAAATAATTAGTCAAATTATTTTTTTAAAGTAAATGTAATTATTCACATATTAAAATTCTTACCTAAATTTAATACTACTTATGATTGTTTTTTTCTAATTTTTAATAAAATAGAATGTGTGGTGATCTTTGTTGTGTGGTGATTTTTATTGAGTATATGTGATTGGTTTTATTTATTTATTTATTTTATAGTTCATTAATATTAGATTCTTAATATTTTGCACTCATTAACTCACTTGGCATAAAAATTAAAAAATTTAAGTGGATATATGGCACAAATTTAAGTGAATAATTATGGTGTGGTCGGCACAAAAATTTAGACACATGGTGCAAAATTAGATACTAATTTCAAATTCTCTCTCTCTCTCTCTCTCTCTCTCTCTCTCTCTCTCTCTCTCTCTCTCTCTCTCTCTCTCTCTCTCTCTATATATATATATATATATATATATATATTGGTCAGAGAAATACTGTCCACAACACTTTTACAGCAAATCATAAATGTTAATAGTGGACAAAAAAGAATCATTTTAGTGATGGGATCAAATTAGTAACAATTAAAATTTACCATCTAGAAATTATTTTAATAATGCTGTAAAAATATTGTAGATGTTCCATTTCTCGATCAATTTACATGAATAGTATCAACTATCAAGTAAAAAATGTGGCAAATATTAGCCATTTTTTTTCCAAAGTAATAATCCTTAGCCACATTTTTATATGTACTCTTTAAGTATTACTCATGTAAACTAATAAGAGTTATGTTAACGAGTTTCTTTAAAACAATGGTAAATAAACTATTTAAGGAAAGTTTTTATATCACTTTTATTGGAAATTGAAAGAACTGTTAAAACATTAGTTGCTTTTTTTCTTCTATCCCATACAAAATTTATTAAAATACTGTAGTTCATTAACAAATGCCCTCAACGCATTTGTTAACTTTTCCCAACTAACAAGTAAATAAGAGATCGAGAGTAGGATTGCTATGTTGGTCGCTCCCCTACCCATTTTTTCTCCATAAAAGGAAAAAAGAAAAAAAAAGGGCACTCTTTAATATCAAGTAATTATTAAATACTAAGGTTGCGTTTGGTATTGGCTTAAAAAACTAGTTTTTTTTTACAATTTAACTTATCTTTGCTACTATTCAGCTTTTTTTACTACTATTCTTAGATCTCATTGCACCTTTTGGTACTATCCATGGGTTCCATTATACTATTTCAACTAGTTTTTAGCTTTATCTATAATACTTTCAGTAAAAAAAATTCAATTTCAGCTAAATAAGTTGTTCTCAATTGGAGTGTGTTTGGAAGAGTGGAAAGTTGTAGCTTATTAAAAATTTTATTTTATTTTTGTTACTATTCATAAGTCCTATTGCACTTTTTAGTACTATTCATGGGTTTTACTCAATAACGGCTCTAGGATTTTTTTTAGGAGGGTCAATAAGAAGATAAATCTTAAATAAAAAAATAAATTTTATGGTCTACGATGTTTCTTTATTAAAAATTTGTCCATAGTATTAGCAAGAAAATAAAATATAAATTATTAGTTCATTTGGCATATAGTTTCATAATACAATGAATATATTAATTATTATTACTAAGATGAAATATTGGAAATCATCCATTATTTTCAAATACATAAACATATTAATTATTATCGCTAAGTGAACTTTAATTATTATTTCTCAAAATTCTTTTATTTATTAGTTTGTTTTAACTGTTTACAATTCTTGTATTTAACAATTCATCTCAACTTTGACAACTATTGTACTTTGTAACTGTATTAAGTATGTTTGGGTCTTTATTATAAGCTAACTTATTACTTCATTTTTGTTCATACTATTTGCGAGTCTCACGTGAGTTCTTACTTATTTTATATTTTTAACAAAAAGTTAGATAAATTATTTTCAAATAGATACTATTAAATTTTTGTTGTGTTAACATTTACTTTTATCTTTACTCAATCACTCTTGACATGTCCCACGAGTCCGATCCTTACTCAACAAATAACAAATTAAAAGCACTTCATATTCAATAACTAATTTCTATTTTCAAGGTTTTAGATTAAATTGGCTTGTTGTTGAGCTTTTTTTTTTTGGTTTAAAAATGTGAAAATATTGATAAGAGGATTATATTTAAGGTTATTTTAGTTGTGCTTAAAAAATATTAGGATTAGAGTGTTCAAAATTTTAATTTAGATTATCAAAATAATAAAAAATATTATATTATATTATATTATATATATTGGCCAAGTCAAGGGTCCATTTAAACCCTTGGGCTATGACTAGCCCTGCCCATGGTCTCATCGTACTAATTAATTAGTTTTTATTTTTTTATAATATTTTTAGTAAAAAAATTTAATTTTAACTAAATAAGATATTTCAGCTAAATACAGAAAGAAAGAAGGAAGTGACATAAAACAGATGGCCCTTATCTCGAAATCTCAGTTATATTCAGAACCTTGTGCGTATTTTGTGTCTGTTTGCATGCTCTCTCTCTCTAGCCTTTCGCATAGCTATAAATTAATTCTCCGTCTTTCTTTTCTTTCTATCCCTGTTTTTGAAAAAAGTGACAAATCAATAGGTAATGCCTTTTGCTTTTTCCTCTTTTTCTCTTTCTCTCTCTTTCTCTCACGCATTTTCTTTCTTTCATTTTCTCGAGAACCACACACTCTTAACTTTCTCTCGATATTTCTTCTCTCTCATTCTCATGCACATGCCGTTTTCAATTACTGGAAAGTAAAGCGCAAAACTCTCCATTGTCAATTTCTTTTTTACGCTCTCGAAGTTTTGTTTCTCTGAGTTGCACTGCTGATTGTTAGTTGCGTTGTGCGTAGTAGCGGAAAATGTGGAAGCTGAAGATCGCGGAGGGAGGGAGTCCATGGCTGAGGACGCTGAACGATCACGTAGGACGACAAGTTTGGGAGTTCGATCCCAAGCTTGGATCGCCGGAACAACTCGCCGAGATCGAGGCGGCTCGCGAGAATTTCACCAAGAATCGCTTCCACAAAAAGCACAGCTCAGATCTAATTATGCGCATTCAGGTATATTCAAATGAATATATGCATGTATTTATCATTGTGATTGAGTTTTTTATTTTTTTTATTTATTTTTTTTAATGAATATTGAAATTCTGCTTGTTTCGAAAATGATTCCTTTTGAGTATAAATTTTCTTATTAACTGTTGATTTTTTTTTTAATAATTTGAAATGAATTTGACAATTTCTCTATTTATTTATGAATTTTTTTTGGGGAATATTCGATTAGGAATGCTCATACATTACAGAAATGGTAGAAAATTATATGTATGTATGTATGTATGTATGTATGTATTCACAATCAGAAATTGAATTGTGATAAGAGTGATTTTGGTTCGTGTGCGGTTTGATAAATGTTAATATGATCTGAACTTAGAGAGAGAGAGAGAATTTGCCTTATTAGGAAGTTGGTGGTTGTTTACTTGTTTGTTGTTAAACTACTTGATTGAGATTTTCACGTATTGGTTAGGTCATGACAGTTGTGTGACTGTGACAAGAACTCAATTCGAATTAGAGGTGGTGTCTTGGTTAGATGAGTTTAAATAAATTGTTTTTTAATGGTTCAGTATTATAATCATTAATGCTGTGGTCAGCAAGTTGATGATTCATAACCATAGAGTCAACAATGGTAGCGACAGGAACTCTTTAACACTATTATGAATCTATGATAGTTTTTTTTTTTTTTTTTTGGTTTTCTTATTTCTTCAGAAACTGTTCTAGTTGTTCACAGCGTTATTGCTAAAATTCTGTTTGTGAGTGGTTACTTCTTTTTTACTATTTCTTGAAATAATCCCAAAGAACCCTTTGATCCCAAAAATTAATTAAGCTTTTGAGACAACGGATAATTTATCATGGTATTAGAGCAGGTGGTCCCATTTTCAAATGCTATCTTCGCTCTACCTTAATTATATTATAATAAATCAGATATGCTTTGTTATTTAAATAAACTGCAAAATAATTAATATTCTGCAATATTTTCTTTCTCATGACTTAGTTGTTGGTGACAAAGCTACTTATTAAAATAATAATAATAATAATTTTTTTGCTGATAAAGCTTTAAAGATTAAAAAAAAATAGCGGGACAAGGTGTGCCACAGTACTTGTATGCTGATCATGATTCATGCAGGTCAGTATTACCCAGTACAGTTGAATGTAGATCAAAATAAATTTACTCTAAGCATTGACAGACAAGTTTGGACCTGCTCTATATCATACAAGTAATAAAATAATTGACATATTTTTAGATGATTTTCTATGATAAGCAATAAATTTACTAGAAAAGAAGGAAAGGAAGAAGGGGGGGGGGGAGTAGTTCCAGCTCCAAGTACAATAAGTGTTGTTAAAAGCGCGCTTAAGTACAATAAGTGTTGTCACGCTTTAAGCGTGCTTAAGCTCAAAGCTCGAAGCCCCAAGCTCTCAACACTTCGCTAGGCCCAAAAAAAGCTCATTTAATGAAGCGTGCTTTAGGCATGCTTTTTTGGAGCTTTTTGAAGAAGCTCAAAGCATGCCTAGGCATGCTTTTTTATTTTATTGCTAAAAAAGATACGAATCATCTAAATTAATTGCTTGATGTTGAAAGAAATGACATGAACCAATTATTTACTACACAACTACTATTTTAGGGTGTTGTATTACACAAACTATTTTTTTGTTTATTATGACATGAACAAGGTTAATTTACATATCTTGTGCTTTTTGGTCTTTGACTTTTAGATATATGTTGATTGAACCATATACATCATTTGATTATAACTATAATGTTTATGTACTTTTATAAAGCACAAGAGAATTATATAAAATATTATGTTTAAACTTTCTATGACTAGATCATGACCATTGATAATTTTTTTTCAATTTACTATATAAAAATTTTAAGAATTGAAATAACTTTGGTAAAATTTGAACTTACAAACATTATACAATTGCACTTACCTAATGGGTAAAGTATACAAATTTTGAGTTAGTATTAATTTTTATTATTTGTTAGATATTTCTATTAGAAGTTATGAGATATTATATTTGAAAACCATGCGCTTTACTTCAATCAAGTGCGCGCTTGCGCTTTGCACCTAGGCTCTACAAGGCCTATGCTTAAGTGCGCTTGACACTTTTACCAACATTGTCTAGAGACTACAACTTAAGATTTAAATGATGTAAGACATATGATTGTGGGTTTCATGTTGTGTTTACTTGGGTCAATTGATTTTCATTCACAAGAAGGGTCCAAGTTTCTTGAAAGAAGAGAAGAAAATTCCTTGTTTCTATCATCAGATTGTGGAAAGAACACGCTTTTGTATCTTCTTGAGTTCTTGATGTAACAAACAAACCAAATAGCATCTACAAGACTGTGTTCACTGTTCAATGAGGTCATTTATCATTCAGGGTTTTTTGTGGATGGATTAATTGAATTAATCAAATGAATTATATAAATCAATCTGTTTGAATGTGGATTATTCTCAGTGAATATAAAGAGATATTCAATTGGCATCTTATATATGGTAATTTTGGCAATGAGCCATATGGTTTCTCCTTCCACATCTTATATGTGGTCCAATATAATTGAAGAAAATCAATGTAAAGATATAACTTTTTTTTCTTAGTTTTTTCATTAGTAATAAAAGACATGATATTTCACATGCCTTCCCTAATAAAAATAGTAAAAAACGGCATACATTGGTAAATATCTGGCTCCTTGAAGATTTCTTTTCCTCTGTTGTGTCCTATGGCCTTTGGATCAAATGCATCTCGTCTTCCATCTTGGACGGAGATTGAATTATAGGCTCACTATTGTATTGGTGCTCTGTTATTTTTTGCCTTAAAAAAAGTGCTTTACTGCGTTGGGACTTGAGAATAATAAGTGAGATTATTAGTACTCTGGTAATTGCATGAAAGCCATTTTTTAAGTTCTTTAATACTTGAATTTCATCATTTATATTTAAACATTGGCATTTCCTTACTTGAATACAGTTTTCCAAGGAAAACCCACGTGATGTAGTTCTACCCCAAGTCAAAGTAAAGGAAACAGAAGATGTTAAAGAGGAGATGGTGACAAAGACATTAAGAAGGGCTATAAGTTTCTATTCAACTATCCAAGCCCATGATGGACATTGGCCAGGGGACTATGGAGGTCCTATGTTTCTTTTGCCTGGCTTGGTAAGTGCTAATCTTACCACCAGCGCCTCTTTTGTTGTAGAAGATATTCTAACGACCTCATAAGTTCTGTGGTTGGTAATCATCGCGATACAATTGTATTTTGCCTTCAGAAAATGTGTGAGGGGTGTCAAAGTTAATTATCTTCTTTATAATGCCTTTTTTCTTGACATGTATCTTCTTTTTATCATTTTCTGCAAAAGAAATAATCTTGTTATTCTTGACATACTTTTTGCCTGTATAATGGATTAGGTAATTACTTTGTCTGTCACTGGAGCACTAAATGCAGTTTTGTCTGAAGAACATAAAAAGGAAATGTGCCGTTACCTCTACAATCATCAGGTAAGTACAATTTTCTACAATGTTACAAGTACAGCTTATCCTGACTTTTCCTGTATTATATGTTGTCAGTTTCTTAGTTATTTTCAGTTGTTTGTTAAAGTCTTTCCTTTGTAGAGTCTTGCACTTGGACCAAAAACCATCTTAATGTAAAGATATGTAAGTGCAGAACAAAGATGGTGGGTGGGGATTGCACATTGAGGGTCCAAGTACCATGTTTGGTACGGTCTTAAGCTATGTTACATTAAGGTTGCTTGGTGAAGGAGCTAATGATGGGCAAGGAGCGATTGAGAGAGGGCGTACCTGGATTCTGAGCCATGGCAGTGCTACTGCAATAACATCGTGGGGGAAGATGTGGCTTTCAGTTGAGACTTTATCCTTTATCTTTTCAGTTTAAACAATGAACTTGATGTTTGCTGGTGATCTAGGGCATTTGCTTAGTTCCTTTTGTATTGCTTATTGGTAATAGGTACTTGGAGCATTTGAATGGTCTGGCAATAATCCCCTTCCCCCTGAGATATGGCTTCTTCCTTACTTGCTCCCAATTCATCCAGGTAAACAACCATTTATTATACTTTATACAAACAAACATTAATATGGCTTTATTTATAAAAAGAGAGGATAAATGGGTCTTATACTTTTTTCCAAATAACAGTTGATTACTTGAGTTTTTCTTCTAGAAGTTCTATGCACTAAGGTTATGTACGTTACTTTGGGACTTGTATTTATTTGACATGGTGTTGGTATTCAGGTTTATAACTGAAAATTTGATTTGGATTTGATTAACTTTAAAGGTTCTAAAATTAGTTTGATTATTTTCTATTGATATCATTAGAATGTGGTACTGATGTTTGAAATCATTAATCTAAATCAAATGAACTGAGTTTGTTTTTGAGGGATGAAAATGATGCTTTTGAGCTGAACAAGATCAGAATTCAGTTGCTAATGAGCTCTGGCTCAAATGGCACTTCCTCCTCCCTCAACAATGGGATGGAGGTAAGGTCTTGGGTCCAGACCAATGGGGTACATGTGTAACTTAATTTTTTTTTTATAAATGGGTGTGTGTGTAACTTACCACTAAGACAAAGGTCAACAGTCTCAGTTTTGAGAGAAATTTGAGTCTATGAATATATTGATTATTTCTCCTTTATTTTTGTTCTGCATCCTATTTTAGCATCTTCCTCATGCTGTGGTTTGCTGATTAGCGCCCTCCCCCCCCCCCCCCCCCAAAAAAAAACTTCGCTGACATACTTGTCAGTTTTTCCCCAAAAGATTCTTGCACAAATTGCAACTGGGATGAATGCAACTGTCCTTAGTCTTTATGGGTGTCCTTTGCTTTTGCATTGTTTGGTGATTTCGTTTGTCAAAAAACTTGAAGTGAACTTGGTTTCCGAGTGACGTATGTAACAAGTGCATAATTCTTGCACCAAAATTATGTCAAAGGGAAGCAATTAATTTTCATTCCACTCTGCAGGAAGGATGTGGTGTCACTGCCGGATGGTCTATTTGCCAATGTCATACTTATATGGGAAGAGATTTGTAGGTCCAATTACACCAACAGTTTTGTCTTTGAGGAAGGAGCTCTATAATGTCCCCTATCATGAAATAGATTGGAATGAGGCACGCAGCCTATGTGCAAAGGTTGGTCAAAATGTTATTTTTATCCGGTCAAATCTAAGCTTGTCATGCAAAGATACATTTTTAATTCTTTGCATTACTTTGCACTCTTCTCTGCACCTTATTGAGAATTCTGGAAGAAATTTTGATGACGTTTTAAAAAATCTGTATCTTTAAAATTCCTATAATTACAGACTTTAACCATTGTGTTGAAACTTCATGTGTCATTACTTGCTCACAAATGTATCAACAGCCAATTCTTGCATTGGACTATCCAACATAAGAATGTTGAGAATTTTGTTTTATAAGTAAAATATTTTATTCAAAGGAAATAATAGCTCAAAGTGGCGAGCTTCCATAAACAATTACAAACAAACATTCATATGGTCCAAAATATCAACAACAGAGTTACAAGAAACCCCCCCCCCCCCCACCCCTCCCCCTGCCCAATTGGGGTGCAATATATTTTTATAAGTGCCAATTGTAGCACAATATTCAAAAGTCCTGTGGTTTCTCTCTCTCCAAATGGTCCACACGATGCAATTAGGAGTTGCTTGCCGAACGAGGTTTCAATGACAGCCAAATGCTCCTCTCCATGAAAACAGAAAGTCACCTGTGTTGGCATCGCCCCTATCACTCCAAAGGCTGTAAATGCAAAAGACCACAACTCCTGGGCTATAGGGAATGTAGATAGAGCCACATGTCTCAAATACTCATAAAAGATCGTATACTAAACCACCCTGAGAAAGTAACTTGGATTGTTTTCTATCAATCCTTTTCGTGTTTTAGCTTGAATTCTTAATTGTGGTGCAAATGCTGTATTGATACCTAAGTTGTGAATAGAATCCTTAGTAAAAGTGCCATTGGTTTGAGTTTTTTTAATAACATTGTGAACTCATTGAACATATAAGATCCATTTTTGGCAGTCACTTCTTTTTGGTACCATGAGAAAGTAATGCATTAAAGTTGATATTCTGTATCCTGTGTGCGATGCATACAAATTTCAGGTATCACAATGAGCTAATTTCTATGGGTTTTGGGTATTCTAAGAACCTTGGCAATAAGGTTGAATGGAGAGACTTTGTGCTTTGGTTCTAATAAAATGCCAAGGAATATGAAAAAGCATAACTCTGTAGTTAATTTTGCTGGTGTTAGCAGCTACCAATTTATATTTTCATTTGGATCAGTGCTATGATGGGAAAAGTATTCATTGTTCTCTTTTCGCAGGAAGATTTGTACTACCCACACCCACTGGTGCAGGATGTACTTTGGGCATCTCTTCATAAAGTTGTTGAGCCAGTTTTAATGCATTGGCCTGGAAAAAAATTGAGAGAAAAGGCTCTTCGCACTGCGATTGAGCACATACACTATGAAGATGAAAATACTCGTTATATTTGCATAGGACCTGTAAACAAGGTATTTTGTCTCAACCGTACTCTTTTTTGGTGTTTAGCTTCTATCTGTTAAACAGGAGGGTGAGGTAGTTGCTGTCAGTACTGGCGGTTACTTTATTATTAAGAACCATACAATTTCTTTTGGTTCATAATCTAATCTCTGTATTCCAATTTGAGACAAGGTGTTAGGCTTTTTATTTCAATTTGAGAATTATAGTTTGAATTTACTATGATTTGCAGGTGTTAAATATGCTCTGTTGTTGGGTGGAAGATCCAAATTCAGAAGCTTTTAAGTTGCATCTTCCCAGAATACATGATTATTTGTGGATTGCTGAAGATGGCATGAAAATGCAGGTCCATGTTGTTCCTTTCTATAACCAATTCAAATGTGCAATTTTCATGAAGTTGCAATTATTAAAATGTTTCATACAATTTGACTGTGGTTATATATCAAAATTTATAGTGCATACTGATGACTTTGTTGCAGGGTTATAACGGGAGTCAATTATGGGATACTGCTTTTGCTGCTCAAGCAATTATTTCAACCAATCTTTTGGAAGAGTATGGTCCAACTCTCAAAAAAGCACATATGTTCATAAAAAAATCGCAGGTGAATTTTTTTCTTCATATATTAATACTTATTTGTTGTCTAGGGCTTCTTAGTACTGTGATTAATTCAATTCCTTCACTTTTTTCCTTGTTGATTGGTTTTTCTTTGCTCTGAAGGTTTTAGATGATTGCCCAGGCAATCTTGATTTTTGGTATCGCCACATTTCAAAAGGCGCCTGGCCTTTCTCAACTGCCGATCATGGTTGGCCCATCTCAGACTGCACAGCAGAAGGATTGAAAGTAAGAGTTTATTAATCTCAAACTATTTTGTTTGGTTATTTGTGGGTTATAACTTTTTTTCCTTTTATATTTCAGGCTGCCCTTTTATTATCTAAAATTCCAACATATGTTGGTGAACCATTAGACGCAAAGCAATTCTATGACGCCATAAATGTCGTTCTCTCATTACAGGTAGTTTGCATTCTGATAATTTAATTAATTACTCATACTGGTTTAATAGCCAGTGCATCACCAATCATTTCTACTCGATGTGCTGAGCATACCTTCTCTGAAAGTGGTAATATGTGGTCTGCATGTCTGTGTGAGTATACTAATGGGTTTAAAATTTGGTCATCTGCTAATACTTTAACACGCAAACTTTGCAAATTGTATAATAACTTACTTTTGTTAAGCCTTTTCATTCTGCTGCTTGTTCTTGTTCCCATCTGTACACAGTACAACCATTGTGTTTGAGATAATTTCTGATAGGCTATTTTTTAATATCAATGCAGAATGGAGATGGTGGTTTTGCAACATATGAGCTCACAAGATCCTATCAATGGTTGGAGGTAGCCTCCTTTTAGTGCTTGTTCCCAGTAATATTTAAGTTTCCTTATTTTACTTACTGTATTTTATCCCGTTCTAAGGCATGTGGGCAACCATGAGTTACTTTTAATGGTCTCCTTCCTTGAGCAGTATAGTGTTAGGGTGTGTTTATTATAATCAATAAGGTATAAGCATTCATTCTGTTCTTTCCCTTTTTTTGGGATTACCCGTCAAATATGTAGCATGTATGAAATATAGAAAAAGGATGAAACTTTCATATTTGTTCCCCCTTTCAATTCCAAATCTCAAGCTTTCTGATGCATGTTCTTGGTCATTAGTCTTGAGATCTGGAACTTCACGTAAAAATAACGAAGATCATACCCCATTACCATGAGCCTCATCGGTGGACCTGTTGCTGTTAATGTTTCTATTTTGTGCTTCACTGTTGCCTGGCTTATCTCTAAGGATTCAGTTGATCATCACCTTTATTCATTGTTCTCACACAAGTTTATGCTCACTCAATCTTTTTGGTATTTTATTTTTATCAGTTTTAAGGCTTCGTCAATGATCCCTCCTAGGTTGAATTATTAGGGGCTTTGGGTAAACTCAAGGTGTTGTGGGATGTCACTCCTATCCTATTGTTTTGAGAAAAGAGGGTGCATTAACTTTGGATGGAGTTGCATATAATCAACTGGAGTGAGAAGAGTTCTCCTCTCATTTGAATTAAGTACCTCTTTTTGGAATTTTTCCCTTGGGATAGGGGCTTTATTTTTTCTTTTCTTTTCTTATCCTGTAATTTGTGCATGTCTTTTATATGTTTCTACTCTTTTTTTTACTAAAAAGATATCTGGCTATCCTCTTTCTCTTTCCCTTTTTGTCTCTACTAAATTTTTGTTTCTTTTTTCTTCTTCTTTTGGGGGCTGGAAGGCATCATTTATATCACCTTTTTTTTTTCTTTTTTCTTTTTTCAGTTAAATTATCTTTTCTATCTTCTTTTTTTTTTTTTTCCTGTTTTGTTGATTTTTCCTTGAATGACTAATGCACTAGGCCCTTAATTCCCCTACGACCCCCACCTCTTTTTTTCTTCAATGTTTGATTTTGAGCTTACGGCTCTTTTGCTGAAGATATCAGGCTAAATCGTGTGGTAACAGATTGTATACTTGCGTTAAATTTAAATAATTTTACTAGTGTAAAATGGGTTTGATTTTTTTTGTTTTTTGGGTTAGTGGATGAAGTATTGATGTATTTATTGTCATTTAACACAGTTAAAGGCCAGGAAAATTTTCAATAATTTTCATAGACTATAATCTTACTGGAAGAATGAAAAAAAGTTGTGTTAACTTGCACACTATAAAATGTGTCATGAGTTTGCCTTTGTTGTCATGCATAGAAAACATTCACGGAAACATGTGTTCCATCATTAGTTAAGCTGTAGATCATGGAAAGGTAATATATTCCATCTTGTTCTTTGTCTTCAGTTGATCAACCCTGCAGAAACCTTTGGTGACATTGTTATTGATTATCCGTAAGATATCTACGCTGACTTCAATTAGTTGCTATTTTCTCTTGTGAGATGAATTTAATGTTTGATAATGACTTTAATGGCCGTAGTTATGTGGAATGCACCTCAGCAGCAATTCAAGCTTTGATATTATTTAAGAAATCATATCCCGGGCATCGTCAAGAAGAAATAGAACTCTGTATCAAAAAAGCTGTTTTGTTCATTGAAAAGATACAAGAATCAGATGGTTCATGGTTTGCTTCTGCATCTATTAGTCCATGAGCTGTGTCTCACTGAATTCTTTGTCGTTTATTCATGTTCAAGTGTGACAAGTGATTTGCTTTTGCTATTTATTTCATGAGTTATGTACCTTTAATATCTAAAAGTGCTGAACAGGTATGGTTCTTGGGGTGTTTGCTTCACCTATGGTACGTGGTTTGGGGTGAAAGGGTTGGTGGCTGCTGGAAAGAACTTCAACAATTGCTCTAGTATCCGGAAAGCTTGTGACTTTCTACTGTCTAAGCAGCTTCCTTCTGGTGGTTGGGGAGAGAGCTATCTTTCATGTCAAAACAAGGTAAATTTATTGATTTTTGCATCAGATATACTCTTCTTTCCAAAGGCATGCATGACATTTTATATATCAGTCTTACATGTGCCGTAAGAAACTGATAAATTGTCCCCCATTGTTTAACCTAATCTACAAAACCCTCCAATTTAAGCCACACATTTTCAAATTTAAATGATACTTCTGTTTATCCTATTAACATCAAGCATAATTGGAAAATGGTCATTGGAGTACTCTTCCAGATGTGGTGTAATGAGAAACCTGTCCAATTCGGACATTGATGCTCATGTTTGTTGGACCTGGTAAAAGTACCAGCTTCAATGGTAAATCCATCTGCCTCTGATTTGAAATGAAATCATAAAAATTTCACATGGCTGTGGAAATCCTTTCTGCTTCCACTCTTTCACTAGGCAAATTATTGACGTTAAACGCCACCCCCCCCCCCCCCCCCCCCACACAAAACACACACACACACAAAAATCCCCACCAACCGTGTACCCCTGCAAATTTCCGCCACAGTTGTCTTCTTTCCCCAGCTGCATTGGGTCATATATTCCTGAAAAAGCCCAAATGTAGCCATCAACAACGCTTCTAAACTTACAGGAAACAGAAACTGCTCACTGCCTCTTCCAGTTTTGTAAAAGACTCTTTTGTCCCATAGTTAAATACCACATGAAGTTACCTTTGAGTGCAAACAAGACCAATTCACAAATTGGTTTCTGTTAATGCTTCTCACTGTTTACCTAGTCAAGGACCTAATTTTTGTCTCCTGAAAGCACACTATGTTTCCTTCTAATCCCTTAATTGATTTTTGATACTTTGCCTTTTACCCACATCATTCTTACCACGGACATTCCAAGATAGTATTTTGAGCTTAATGAGGATTGTGATAGAGACCCCTATCCCTGAAGCAGTATCCCCATACTGCCTGTTCATTTTCTCTTAATTTTATTCATAATCTGTAACTGACCAACGCTATTAGTTTCTCTAGATAACATTGCTGGTGTAGCTAATAGCTTCCATCCTTGCTATAATGGTTGATAATGTTGATCCCTTTCCATGTTGAGGCAGAGCCAAGGGCTTCTTAGTGGCCAAGGTCCAAAAATTTCAAATCCTCCTTTGTGGTCTTGATAAGTGGGAGGGGGGATTTCTCTCTCAAATTTTGTGGGGTGGCTCCCAAGCTTCTATTTATTTTCTATGTTCAAATTATGCATTTTTCAAATTTTGGAGTATAGACTTGTTACAAGCGTAGACAAAGAGAAAGGAAATTATGTAGTATATTTAACTTGATTGAAATGGTTCTTGATAACATGGATTAGCTTATAAAACCACTAATCTTGGGTGAGAAAACAAAATCCAACGGTGCTCAATGCTGATATTTCTATATAGGTCTTGTCCATCATTATATTAAATGCATTTTCTGTTGCTTTTTCTATGTTGGCAACAGGTGTATTCAAATTTAGAGGGCAACAGGGCTCATGTTGTAAATACTGCATGGGCTATCTTGGCACTTATAGATGCTGGGCAGGTATGCATCAAGTTTTACTTCATGACCCATTTTGTAGACAAGGGATTACATAGCTTGTGATCTTAATGGACAATTTTGATTTAATTTACTTATCATATAGCCTCTTTGACCTCCTTTTACTTTTGATCAGAAGTATGTTCATATGTTCATAGTGCCATTAATAACAGTTTAAGAAAAAATGGAAGTTCCTTTTCCTTATAAGAGTATTTGAAGAATATGAGCTTAGTTGATAACGCTTGTGCCACATGTTTTTATTTCCAATGAAATTTTCTAGTGTTGATAAGGATTTGGATTAGAGTGGGCTCCTCCGGAGTTTCCAATCAGAATTGCATGTGTTGTTTGGCAACCTTTGGCTGCGGGTGAAACTCAAAATTGGGACACATCAAATCCATGTGAACAAAGAAAGATGAAAAGAAAGTGCCATTTTTTGAATGATTTGACATGATCTCATTCTTCAACCATGATTCCAAAGTTGAGATTTTCCAACTCAACTTGGAATTCCTTGTGAGAACTGCAAAGGAGCTGGATTTGGATATGTCTTCTAATAAATACCTTGTGATAGGTTTTATTTTCTTGCACATGCAATTTTTTTTATTCTTGTACTTTTTCTGGACCAGGCTGAGAGGGACCCAACACCACTGCACCAGGCGGCCAAATTTTTGATAAATTCTCAAATGGAGAACGGAGATTTTCCTCAACAGGTAATTCTATAATGTACTTGGTATAGCATGTGTAATCGATTTCCATAAAAACCAGCATCTTACGTCATCCTTTCAAAATGTCGGCGCTTATATCTGGGTTGAAGTCGTTGATTATTCTTAGACCTTTAGGCAGATGGTAAATGGAAAGTACATGGCTTCGGCATGTATGTCATCCCTGTTTTCTTTCTTTTTCATGCCCTTCTTTGACCATGATAAATTGCTTATTGTTTCTTTGATAATTTTCTTTATTTATATATTTTCTCTTTGCAATTATAGATTGATAATAGTTATAGAAACAATTTTTAATGCGTTTCCTTTGGTGGCTTAAAAAGGTATTTTAATAAATAAACTTGAAAATCTGGTCTGAAACTTATGCTAAAACTGTGGCACTTTTGAAATTGGGGGTTGCGCTCATGCTTTTAAGAACCGAAACTATGAGTTGAACCCACTATTTTAGATCTTGAGAGCCCAAAGACACTGGTTTATGAAATATTTGTAAAAAAAATTTATGGAAAAAGGAAAGGTTGCTGTTTATTTACAATGCTAATTTTCTGTTTGATAATACTTATTTTATTTTTATCACAGGAAATCATGGGGGTCTTCAACAGGAATTGTATGATCACCTACGCTGCTTACCGGAACATATTTCCTATTTGGGCATTGGGAGAATACCGCTGTCGGGTATTGCAGACTTCATAAGCCAACATTGCTGTTATTTTCAGTACCATTTTTTGGGAAGTTGAAGTATTTTGTCAGCCCTTTTTTTAATTTTTAATTTTAGCTTTCCCTCGTTCCTTCGGACTTTACGAGTAACGAGTTGTAGAAATCAATCACCTGAGCACAAAACAACTCAAAAGAGAGAAGGGAGAAAATTTACCAGTCACTAGTAGGATTAATCTTATAGGGCTTATCTTATTCCCATCAGATTAGTACGGTTTTCTGAGTTGTAAAATAAATAAAACCTCTTCTTTTTTGTTTTATTAAGAAGATTCGCATTGGTCTATTTAAAATTTTATGTCTATTTTAGCATAAGAATATACTTTAACAATTTGCAAAAATAACAACATCAAATCATTTATTATACACTTTCTTTTCTTTAAATAATCATTTTTATTCATTTTTTTATTATTATTTCACCCACCCACTGCAACCCACATTAAAACACTCTCTCTCTCTTTATCTTGTATGAAGAATACTCTCTCCCATGGTGTTATCCATTCTTCTTCTCTGCCCATCATTTTTTCTTCCTCTCTTCTTTCACCAAAAAAACTCCATAAACAAACCTCAAAACTTCACTTCAACACAAACCCATATCAATCCAAGTCCATTTTTGGCATTTGTAGATAGATCTAAGGCAAACCTGATCCTTGAACCAATCATTACAGACCCGATTCAGTTCAGTTAGGTCCAAATCTTTATTTTCTCTCTCATGGCGGTGACAAGCACTCAACCCAAGCTTCCATGGCGGCAGCAACAGTACCTTCGATATGGGTTTTGGGTTGATTTGGTTTATTCAAATAGGTTTTCCATTGGATTTTGTTTTGGGTTATTTTGAGTTCGATTTGTGATGAGTTTTTAAATTTGTTTGAGTTAATTTCTTCTACTTCTTCTTCCTCCCTTTTTTCTATGGATTGAAGAGAGAGAGAGAGAGAGGGAAAAAGAATGATTTAAAATATTAAATAGAAAGCTACAAGTAACCATGTAAATATACACGATTACTGTAGCAATTTTGTATTTGCATGGTATTATAGACCACTGATGTAGGCATTTTTTGGGCAAAAATGTGTAAAATTTGCAACTTCTTCTATTTTACACTAAATGATGCAATTGCTCTAATATATACATATATCTGTTTTGGTTGTCTCACCTTTGGCTTATTAAAAAAAAAATTGGTAGAATTAAAAATTCATTTAAAAAAAAAAGGAAATACAGTTAATACTTCTGAGGTTTGAGTTAATATTAATTAGGTTCAAGACTTTTCAAAATTAATCCACTTGGTTTTTAAATCGTTACTCATTTTTATCATCTTTCTCACAGTAACTAAGAATTAAGTTGGTTAGTTTTGAAAAATCTTAGACTTTGTTGGTAGTAGCCCAATCCTCAAGGTATTAACTATATTTTATCCTAAAAAGAAAAAGATATGATTTTTTTCTTAAGCAACGAGGTTCAAATTGTCAAAAGCAAAAAAATTCTTAAAAATCTGTAAGTTTAGGAAAATGAGTAAAAATAGAGGAAGAAAATTAAGAGCCTATTTAATTTGTGTTTTATGTTTTTAGTTTTCTAGGTGTTTTGAGAAATTGTTTTGCCAAGACTCAAGAGCCTTGTAACTTAATAGCCCTATAACTTAACTAGCAGAGTGTTTCCAATATTGACCTCTTTTAAATTTTCTTTCCCACATTTTAACTATCAAATTATTAAAAAAAAAAAATTCTCAAAAACAATTTTTAGTAGTTTTTTACCCCCAAAATTAAATTTTGGGGCTTGCTTTCTACTTCTATTTCTTATTTTTTATTATTATATAAAATAAAAATAAAAATAAAAACAATTTTCACTGACGGCAAGACCAGAGAATTCTCATGACAGAGGATTCTCCGTTGTTGTTCGCTTGCAATGATCATGAATGATTTGTCAGAGAGAGAAGGATATGACCACTAGTATTGAAAATAGTTACAAAAATGCCATCCAAATATCTACCCAAAAAAAAAAGTCACCTAAAAAGCTAAAACAAAAAAACATAAAATGAAAACTAAAATTAGATTGGAATTGTATTCTAAAAATTGTTTTGCACAGTACATTTGACGACATATTTTTTTTTTAAATGGTTTCTGAAAATTGTTTGTGGAACAACTTCAATATGTGTGGAAGCTACCACATTTTGTTTTAAAAACTAAAAATTGTTCTTAAATTGACTTACCAAACAAGTTCTAGGTATGACAAAGGGTATGTTATCTTTAAAAGTTAAGGGCGTACATTTGGTAGAGGAGTTTGAGTAATGTTTGTAGTTTTTTGAAATACATGTGAGTGAAAAAGTGCATGAAAATGTGTATAAGGTTGTTTAAAAACTGAAAATGTGAGTTTGAACTTACCTATCAAATAGGCCCTAAATTATCATAATCACAACAAGTACAATGCAAATGAAGTTGAGAATAGTGTCCTATGTTATAATAGAGTTGGATTAGTTGCTTTTAAGTTTTAAATTGCAAAAATATATATATATATATATATATATTATATAGTTGTGAATAAAGTTATAGTATGGTTTAGGCTAAATACAATTTAGTCCCTTATTTACACAAGTTATCGATTTTGGTCCTCAAATTTTCAATTTGATCAATTTAATATCTCACATTTATAAGTATGGTCAATCAAGTCTTTTTATAAGCTAAGGTCAATTTTTGTTTATGCGTAATTTTTTAATCTAAATAATTCTTTATAATTTTCTTTTGGTCAAAATGCAAAGTTCACCCTCTAAGTTTCATTACATTTCATTTCAGTCCTCTAATTTTGAATTTTGTCATTTCAATCTTCTAAGTTTCATTTATTCTCAATTAAGTCCTCTATTAAACTACCATCCACTGTTGCCGTTAAGACCACCAAAACGATACCGTTTTGGCATTATTTTAATATTTAATATATTTTTTGAAATATTTTTTGTTAAATTTTAAAAAATGTTAATTAAAAAATCAAAAATTAAAAACAAACCCAGATAGTTTGAAGGATTTTTTTTTTTTTTTTTTTTTTGTATTTAGCTTTATTTTTGAAACATTTTAGTTAGTTGCCATGTTTGCAAAACTGTTCAGCAAATTAGTATCTTGAGTTTTAGAGACTTGAGTTCCATCTTAGAACTCGAGTTACATGTGGTGGCAATTTGATGTGGAAAAAAATCCACTTGGAACTCGAGTTTTAAATACTCGAGTTCCTATGTTCACCACCTGTTTTTCTTCCTCCTCCGTTTGTCTTCTTCCTCTGTGAGTGTCTAGGTGAGTTCTTTCTTCTTCCTCTGTTCTTCTCTTCCCGTGAGTTCTTCTTTAAATTCTTCAGATCTTTCTTCTTCAAATTCTTCCTCTGTACTTCTTCTTCCTTCATGGGTTCTTCTTCTTCTATGGAACTTGAGTCTTAGAGACTCGAATTCCAAGTGGCAAAAATCTCCATGTCAACAATGAGAACTCGAGCCTTTAAGGCTCGAGTTTTGTCACTGAACTCGAGCCTCTAGGGCTTGAGATGTTACTTTCCTTAAATTGTTTCAAAATCTTACTTACTAACGAAATAATTTCTATATATGATGCTAGAGGGCAAATATCCCCTCCTTTGAAGAACAAACCCCCACACTCAAAAACAAACCCAGAAATTAAAATGTTAATATGAAGAACAAAAAAATTAAATTTAGAAAGTAAAATGTTAATCTGAAGAACAAAAAAAAAAAAAAACCCTCAAACATATCCCTAACTCAATTGTTTGAGAGGAAGAGAAAGATATTGAATTTACATCTGAATTTTTGTTCTTCAATGTTGTTCTCCATACATTGCCGTTTCTTCAAATTAATTTCTAGGTTTTTTTTTTTAATTTTAAAATTAACGATTTCTTAAAATTAATAAATCAATAAATTTTTTTTTTTAAAAAAAAGACAAAACAACATTGTTTTGCTATACATAACGGCAACAACTAACAAATTGTTAACGGAGGACTTAATTGAGAATAAATGAAACTTAGTAGACTGAAATGACAAAATTCAAACTTAGAGAATTGAAATAAAAAATTGTGAAATTTAGAAGGTAAATTTTGCATTTTAGCCTTTTCTTTTTAAATGAGTCATGTGCCTTAACCTCACGTCCTCCACCACCGCCATCACTATGGGTGTGCAATAACCCACTCAACCTTGTCCACCTGTCCAACTTAGTTTTGATTGGAAGGGTCCCAAACGGTTTCAACCAAGTGGGTGGTCAAGTTATAGGTTGATCCTTGAAAAAAAAAAAAAAAACCCCACACGCCCTTTGGTGAATGGTGGATCCTCGGGTTTGTGTAACAAAGGGTTCAAACTCACATGGAAACCCTAACCACAGCCCGCAGCCCACAGGCACCGGTCAAGGAGAGGATATTAAGCTTTGTACTTGGAAAGTTCACACATTAGCCATGAAGCTAACATGTGAATCCTAGCCCAAATAAAGAGCACAAAACACAATAAATGATCCAACACAACAAAGCATAAATGCCCACACGCACTTGACAAAAATGCAAAAAGATGGTAAAATAAAGTTTTACCTATTTGACGGTGGAAAGATAGGGGGTAATTGTGTTCTTAAGGATGATCTCATACGAATGTTTATGGAATTTTTGTGAGGAAGAGAGAGAGATGATGAGACGAGAGAGTCACTGCGTGAATGAATGAAAGAGTTTTCTATGTTCTTAAGTAAGAAAGGATGAGAGAGTGTTTGAATGAAAGGGAAAAAAAGATGATAAGAAAAAATAATCGAAGACCAAGAGGATAAGGCCAGGGGTTCGGGCAATGATGACTTTGGGATTTGGACTAGAGGTGCTATGTCCACAATATTTTCATAACAAATAATAGGTGCTATGTCCATAATATTTTCACAACAAACTAGTATCATCACACGTGCTACGCACGTGCGATAAGGTTTTTTTTTTTTTTTTTTTAGCAAAAAAAAAACCCTGTGTTTTCATTTTATATATATATAATTTTTATTTTGAGAATCTAATTTTAAGCGGATAAAGCAAATTTGAAAATTAACAGAAGAGTAGTCATATTTTTTATACAATGTTTTAGTGGGAGTTAAAGTTGCATTTTTACCGAATTGTCCTTTAGTTTTGTCTCTACTTAGACATAGAGGTGTAGAGGCATTTTTGAACTAAAAAATGAGGAATCCAAGCATGGAAACCATTTAAATAGTAGTATAGATAATATGTGGTTAGTTGTTATTGGTTCAAATTTGAACCTAGCACTAAGATTACTTTTTTGCCCCAATAGTAACAACCAGTAACAATTTGTCATTTAGGATTTGTTGTGAAAATGTTATAGATATATCATTTCTCTTTTTTTTTATAGGGGATTAATAAGAAGATGAATTTTGAGTAGGAAATAAATTTTGTGGTCTACATGGTTTTATAACAAATTTGTTCATAGTACTAAGAAGATAATAAAAGATAAACTATAAGTTCATTTGATATACTGTTTCTTTGAACATACTAATTATGATTGCTAAGATTAAATCTTGGAAATAATCTATTGTTTATAAATACAATACCACTTATCTATAAAATAAAATAAAATAAAAAATTACAATACCACTACTCACTATTGGCGTAATGGTCACTTTGTAAGTACAAGTTCTTGTGGATTGGGGGGCAAGGGTTGGGGTTCAAGTCTCTAGGAGGAAGCTTCACACATATATATATACTTAGATTAGGCTAGAATGAGATTTTTATCTCAAATTATAAAAATAAAAATACAATAAACATATTAATTATTATTGCTTAAAATATTTTTATCAATTAGTTTATGTCTTTACTCTCTACAATTCTTTTATTTAACAATTCAACTCAATTTTGACAACTATTGGTCTTTGAAATTCTATTAAGAAAATATTTGTTGTCTTAACATTTGTTTTTGTCTTCACTCAATCACTCACATGTCCCACCCCCTTGTCTATTTATTTATTTATAATCACTCTTTGTCTAATTGTTTAATTTTCTTTTAGTGTTAATCTGTACCAACTACTGATTGACTAACTTGGCCATGCCTCAGTCCCCACTTAACAAATAACAAATTAAAAACACATTCAAATTCAGCCACTCCACTTGTGGGTTCAATCAAAAGTATAAATTAATTGTAACTTTATTTAACAATTTAACTCAATTTTGACAACTATTGGTCTTTGTAATTCTATTAAGAATTATTATTGTGTTTGTTTTTGTTCTCACTCAATCACTCTCCCGTCCCACCCCTTTGTCTAATTATTTCTTTATTTTTTTAGAATCATCCTTTGTCTAATTATTCCATTGTCTTTTAGTGTTAACATTTACTATCTACTGATAGACTGATTGGCTTATGTCTCAATCACCACTTAACAAATAACAAATTAAAAACACATTCAAATTCAACCACTCCACTCGCAGAGTCGATCAAAAGTATAAATTAATTGTAACTTTATTTAACAATTAAACTCAACTTTGACAACTATTGGTCTTTATAATTCTATTAAGAAAATTTTTGTTGTGTTAATATTTGTTTTTGTCTTCACTCAATCACTCCCCTGTCCCACCCCTTTATCTATTTTTTAAAAAATATATATTTAGAATCACCCCTTGTCTAATTGTTTAATTGTTTTTTAGTGTTAACACTTACTAATCACTGATTGATTGATTGGCACATGCCTCAATCCTCGCTTACAAATAACACATTCAAATTCAGCCACTTCACTTATGAATTCGATCAAAATTTGTAATTAATTGTAACTTTATTTGCAAGAATAGATTGTTAAGGGGATCATATTCAAGTTTATTTCAGTTGGACTTGGACTTAAAAAAGATTTAGAGTTAGAGACTCAAAATGTTCAAATTTTCCTTTTAGGGGGTCAAAAAATTTCTTGAGTGAAGCAACCAAATACTAAATTTTTTTAATAAAATTATATATTTAATATCTCCAAATAATTAAAATTTGAGTATAAATTTATTTACTAGTGATTAGTTATACATTTATTTATTTTATTTTTTACAATTTTTATATTATATAGAAGGGTTGACGTGGACAATACACAAAGAAAGTGTAGGTGGAAATTTTTTTTGTTATTATTTAAAATTAAAAGCTAAGTTTCAAGAACAAACACAAAGGGAAAGTACAATAAGAACTATATATTTTTTAGAGAACTGTAATACTCAAAATGAATGAGTAGACTCATTGCTAAGCTTAATGGGAGAAGATGGTTTGAAGCGTAACTAAGGGGCTATTTGGTTTCATTTTTTTGATCACTCAATTTCCATCACTCATCAATCATCACTCAATTTTTGACACCCGTTTGGCATTATCACCCAATTTCCATCACTCAATATTTTTCACACTATTTGTGGGCCCATACCTGTCAGTTGGTACAGGATTTTTTTTTTTTTTTTTTTTTTTTTCAGTACCCAAACTCACTGAAGCTAATATATATATATATATAAATTATAAAAAAAAAACCAGAACTGAAGACTGAACCAATGGAAAAAAAAAAAGAAAGAAAAAAAAAACCAAAACTAAAGACCGAACCAGTAAGAAAAAAAAAAGAACCGAACAGCCAACCCAGGAAAAAAAAAGGTCAAAGTGGTCAAAAGTTGCGGCTGGTACTATTTGCGGGTCCCTCATGTGTGTTTAATTACAAAAATGTTATTGAGTTATGAGTTATGAAAACTAAAAACAGCCAAAAGTTGTTTTCAGTTTCCATAACTCATAACTCAAAAATCAGAGAATTGAGTAATGGAAACAAAATTATCGTTTGCCAAACAACATTTTTGCTATGGGTCCCACCATTTTTTAGTTATAAGTTATGGAAACAGATAATTGAGTTATCAAAAAAGGCAATCCAAACGGCCCCTAAGAAGCTTCAAAAAATTCACTTTCAAGCAATTTTTTTTAGACTGAGAGAGTGAGGGGCTGTTTGGATTTGTAGTTTTTCATCACCATCACTCTGTTTTCATCACCCATAACTCAAAACTAGTGGGTCCCACGGCAGAAGAGGTTGTTTGGATTTGTTTTCAGTTTTTGTTTCCATCACTTAGTTCTCTAATTTTTGAGTGATGAGTTACGGAAACTGAAAACACATTTTAGGTGTTTTCAAGTTATGGAAACAGAGTTATAATGGTAATATGGTAATTTCATTCCACTTATGTGACCCACAGATTTGTCTTGTCATGTCATGCCAGTTTGCACCCAACGGCTCTCTCTTTCTCAAACTCTTTTCTCTTTCTTTTTAGTTTTCTTTCTTTCTATTCTCCTCATCTCTTCATTCTTCATTTTTTCTTCAACACAGAGAGCCTCCATTTCTTCATTCTTTCTTTCATTTTTTCCAACTCCAGTGAAACAAACTTTTCAATTCAAACAATACCCACAAACAATACCCACACACACCCTAAGCCCAGCCATGCCTATCGAGCAGCCCCACCTTAGCCAACCCACGCTAGCCTAAGCTCAAACTGGCAAACGTGACGCCCAGAAAACCCAAAAAACCCAGATTTAGCACGAAATAGAAACAAACAAAACCCACTAAAATTAAACTTAGAAATCTAAACATATGAAGTCAAACCCCTTGAATTCAATCAAGATCAACTCAAAATTTAACATCAAATCCATAATCACCTTAAGGAAATCCAAAATTCAAAATCCAAAATTCAAAATCCATACAAATCACTAATAATAGAAAGAAAAAAGGAAATTTTGTGACAAAGCTCTTAAGGTGGACTTAAGTTTTCTTTCCCTTATCTTTTTCTTCGGGTCAGAGCTGTTTTCCATGATGAGTGATTAGTGCCACTATTGCTTCGCGTCGGGGGTTTCGATGAAGGAGATTGGCGCCGAGGTACGCTTGCTGTTGATCGGTGCTAATGGGTTTCGATGGAGGAGATCCTTCACTGGGTTGGGAGAATATGTGGGTTGAAGGGGAAATGAGAAGTGAAGAAAATGGTGGGGAATGAGGGTGAGGTGAGTAGGCTAACAGAGATCATGTACGGGTCAAGGTGTCTCTGACCAAGTGCTCAGGTATGGGTCCCGCAAAAAGTATAAATATTTGAGTGATAAGAAGTTGAAAACAGCTACCAAACGTGTGGGGTTTAGGAAATTGGGGTATTTTAAGTGATGAGTGATGAGTGACGAAAATTGAGTGAAGAGTGATGAGTGATGGTTTTTTAAAAACCAAACAGCCCTTGATCTTTTAGCATTTGTGTGTGGGAGATTAATGAGTTCTACACTCTAAAACTAAGAAAAACGAGCAGTCATTACCACATCCAATGATTTTTTGTTTTTGTTTTTCTTTGATAAAAAAATACTTTTTTATTTATTCGCTAATATTTGGGCTTAATTAATACTCCAATTGGTACATAGATATCTCTATTGGATAAACTTTAGGGTTTATTTATTTATTTATTTATTTTATTATATTAGGGGCCTTAGGCAGTTACCTATTTGCCTTATAACTCCCATCAGCCTTGCCCATAAGTAGTTACTTTGAAGGGAACTCCACCCTCATCCCAATGGTGGTTAGATTACTCTGATCAAACACTTGAATACTTTGTCTAATTTAAAGCCAAACCCACCAATTAGGGTTTAACCTAATCAAAGTGGGCTTGAACTATGGATATGCTTCATACTCCATGCATGACTGTTTGGTTAGCTTAAATTGACTCTAGTATCAATGTCTTTCTAGAAGATTTTCAAAAAACTGTAATATAGGTTTTCTTAAGGCTGAGACAAAAGCTTTTTAGGGGAAAATAGGCATTTGCCTCTAATTTACAAATTATGTAGCAATTTGTTCCTCTTTTCGAACTATTTAGGAAAACTTCTCTGTTTTAGAACTCGATTTCTAGAAAATCGAGTTCTGCTTACAACTTGGTTTCAAGATTTTGGAGTTAAGGCTAAATTCTGCCACGGTGGACTAAGCTGACATGGCTTTTCCATTAAAAAAATCTGGGTGGAACTCGATTTTAACAAAATCAAGTTCCATACAAATGTTAATTCGAAGAGTAAGAGAAGAAAGGAAGAGAGAGAAAGAGAGAGAGCTTATTTATTTATTTATTGTTTTTGTAGAACTCGATTTTAATAAAATTGAGTTCTACGTGGCATTTTTTCAGCTTCCACCATGGCACAAGGCATATGGAACTCGATTTTAATGATATCAAGTTTTACGTAGAACTTGATTTTAGCAAAATAGAGTTTCAAAATATGGACATATCTCTAAATAATTTGAAAAGAGAGACAAATTACTACATATTTTGTAAATTAGGGGCAAATGCCCATTTTTTCCAAGCTTTTTATAAGAAATTGAAGGTGGACAAAATACGATATGTTGACACCAACAAAAGATGGCAGGCCTATCGCTCATGGTTTTTGATTTCCAATATGCTTAAGGGCAAGACTTAGGTACAGTACTTAAGTACTATTCCTTAGGTTTCCTTCTTAATATTTTGCCATGCGGATTTTTTCTAATGGAATGTAAATGTATTTTTTAGTTAAATAGTCACATGGCTAAATTTGAAGAGATGAACTTAAGGAACAACACCTAAGGTACCATACCTAAGTCTTGTCCTATGTTTAATATGCTCTATATTATACCGCTAATCTCGGTGTTGTGTGTGTTTGTTTTATTTATTTATTTATTTTTACCTTAATTAGTTGCTATTCTGAGGCATATAGAAATAGTATTTTGCACAAAGTAGTGCAATTCTTCACATTGGTTATTCATTTGTTTTTCTGGTAGCACTTTGATTTATCATATTAGGTTCACTTGCTTTGACATAATTAATGCATGTGTCAATTTTTGTGTTGACATGCTTAGCACGCAATTGACTCGAAAATAATTCAATTCATTATTTGTGTGTCAAGATGGGTTGACCAGTTTGATAAGAACTTGTTCACATAAATGAATGTCATTTTTATTCAACACAAAATTTAACTTTAAATATGTAATTGAGTAATCAAAAGAATTTTAATGCCTATAGTCATTAAACCCAAAGTTCATAACCATTTTCCCTTTAAAAAAAAATCTCATTGCATTTTATTTTTCATAGATTGAATATTTCCCAATTTGGTTGGAACTTCGTTCGGTTGAAATAAGAATATTTATATTGTATGTTATTAGTGTTTTTATAATAAGTGATTGTATTTGTATGATATTAGTACTTTAATTAATGTTATTAAGAGATAGAATTTGTCTAAAACTTATTTATTTAGAATTATAACTAGTAGTATAATTTACATGCTTAGAAAATATACAAAAAGTTAATGATTTTGGGTCATATTTTTAAAAAGTTGAAATGGGTTATGTTTGTATTATTCCTATTATCTATCTATACTACTAATAATAACTGGATTCTTGTTTGGGTTTCATAGTTTTGCGTACTAAAAAAAATCCTTACACGAATTCTTAAACTCTCTAAAATACTCATATCTTTTAGGTAAATAATTTTAAATTTAAAAGCACAAACTGGTTAAAAGAGTAATTTACTATTTTAAAAAAGTTTATAAGTTTTAGGTTTTTTCTTTTCTCTTCTCCAATCTGAATTACCACTTCTCTTTTTTTTTTTTTTAAATTCAAAATTTCAAACTTTTATAAACTTTCAGGTATAGAAAGATCCTAAAAATTAGGACACTATTTCTATTTCACATTTAAATATTATGACACTAAACTCAAAATTAAAAATTAAAAAGTGCCTCATTAATGAGGCTAGTAAGATATAAAATTATGTTAATTAATTTGGATCGCATTTTTTTATTTATTTAAATTATGACACTATCTCTATCTCACATTTAAATATTATGACACTAAACTCAAAATAAAAAATAAAAAAGTGTCTCATTAATGAGGCCAGTTAGATATAAAATCATGTTAATTAATTTGGGTCACATTTTTTTAAATGTGTTGAGAGTTGAGACTGTATTTAATATTTTTTTTTAGGCAAAAATGCAAAACTGACTCTCTAACTTTCACTGTTTTTCATTTCAGTCCTCTAACTTTCAGTTTTGTCAATTCAGTCCTCTAACTTTCAATTTTTGTCAATTTAAGGCTCCGTTATTAGTCTGTTAGTGCTGCCGTTGGATATGCTTGAAACGACGCCGTTTTGCTCTTCTTATTCTTCTTCTTTTTCTTTTTTTTTTTCTTTTTTTTTTTGTTTTTAATTCAGAATTGAAAGAAAATAAGAAGAATCTAAAAAAAAAAGAAAAAAAAAAAGAGAGTAGAAGACGAAGAAGAAGAGCTTGTCGTTTCAGCGAATCCTCCCAAATGCGTAGTGTTAGGAGCTACGACTTCGTCTTCAAGTGGAGCAAAGGACTTCAACAGCTCCCAAGTTGAGGTGTAATCAATCGCCACCGACCGCCCCGCCACAGGCGGCCGAGTGAGAACCGACGACCAAGCACCTTTGATTCCTTGACTAGGTCCTGCAGTGACAGAACCCACCTTAACCCTAACTTCATCGAGCTTTACCGGTTGAGCCGCTAAGGAGTAGGAGTAGGAATAGAAGTAGAAAAAGCGAGATTGTTGCGGAGGTGAGTGGCGAGGTCAGAATTGGAGCGGTGGGCTTCCTAATCGGCGGTGGGGATAAAGAAGTCATCGATCTTGAAAAGACCCAAAGAGCGACAAATGAGATCGAATTCGCCGTCAGTGCCTTTGATTTCTTTGTTTTGATTCAGGGGACGTTGTTCCCCTTAATGTTTTTTTTTTTAAATTTAATATTTTTAATATTTTATTTTAATTCTGAATTTATTAAAAAAAGAAGAAGCAAAACGGCGTTGTTAGATCTAACGGCAGCACTAACAAACTTATAACGGAGCCTTGAATTGACAAAAATTGAAAGTTAGAGGACTGAATTGACAAAACTAAAAGTTAGAGGACTGAAATGAAAAACAGTGAAAGTTAGAGGGCCAGTTTTGCATTTTTGCATTTTTTTTAAAAATGCATGCCTATATTACTAACCCCCCAAAAAAATCACATATTAGAGGGGTAAAATTACATAAAAAGGCCAAAAGTTTATACCATGTTTCAAATTAGTTTGCATGTTTTTAATTTTGCCATTTAAACTCCTATCTCTATTACGAATTTATTTATGGTTTTTTTTTTTTTTTTTTTGGTTGGGATAGAACTAAGTAGAGAAGAAAAGAAAACCATTTATAAAATTTTGTATTATATCTAAATAATAAGTTTTATTTTTTCTGGCAATCACTTTCTTACTCTAATAGAACCCTCGGTCTCACTTTTTATAATGGTTGTTAAATTGATTTATGAACAGTCCTCAATGAAATGCAAAGTTTTAATCAAAAATATATATATATATATATATATATATTTGCCTCACTCTACTTTGTTAATGTCCAAAATAATAATAAATGAATAGTAAAATAAACATGTGTTTCAAATTGAAATGAATTCATAAATTTGAGACAATATTAAACTTAAAACTCAAAAGGTTTCAAAAAAAAAAAAAAAAACTTAGAACTTAATACAATATGAAGCATGGTATAAACTCTAGGCATTTATATGTAGGGTTCATTTGAGAACAACTTATTCAGTTGAAATTAAAAACTTTTTGCTGAAAGTACTGTAGATAAAACCAAAAGTTAGCTGAAATAATACAATAGAACCCATGGATAATACTAAAAAGTGCATTGAAATCTATAAATAGCAACAAAAATAAACCATATAATAAAAGACGCGGCTCAATATAAGCTATCCCAAATGCAACCGTAATTTATCAATTCATTCAATAAACACGTTGTGTTAGGATTAATGGTTTTGGCATGATTATTAAATTAATTATATTCAATTTTCTTTTTAATATTGTTTATAATTTGATAATTGGGTAGAAAAATTTGAACCTTAGGCGACTTCCCTTAAAAAAAAAAACCTAAATATTACTTAATTAAGTTACAAAACACTTGTAGGTTTTAGTTAACTCAACTGATAAAGTCTCTTATGATTGTATTAGAGATCTGGGGTTCAATTCCCGCCTACATAAAAAATTGATTGGTGTCATGGTCTGATGATAAATATCTATTATCAGGAGCGGACGTCATACATTAAAATTCTCTAAAAAAAAAGTTATAAAACATTTCGAGGGTGTTTGGTACATACATTTAAAAACTGAAAACATGTGTTTGAAAACATATGTGGAAATACGTGTGGGTGAAAAAGTGTGTTGAAATAGAGGTGAAGCTATAGCATGGTTTGGAGGGCCATATTTAGCTACAAAAATAGAAGTTCCCCCCCCCCCCCAAATGTTTGAGTTAGTCCAATAATGTTCTTAAAAACCAATAGAATTTGTCAATTGGTCTAGTAGTTATAGAGACAAGGTAGTTTTTGTTTTCTCTAATTCATTTTTTGTACATGTTTAATATCAAACTAGACAGCTTTTGTATACTCATTGGAGTTTAAAAGATGATAAGTTCCGCTAAAAAAATTATCTTGTGAATATATATATTTGAAAGTTGTTAATTTTATATACAATATATTTATAAATTATGACCTACTCTATATCAAAATATTAATGTTTATATTTGTGTATGTTCGTTTACGTATGTGTAAGACGGTTTATCTTGACTCGAAACTAATAAATTAAATTATTAATACCAAAATTTGGCTTCTCCAAACAAAAAATTCTAGCTTCGCTCATGTGTTGAAATATGTGCAATATTATTTAAAAACTATAAACATGTGTTTGAGTGGTGTACCAAATGGGGCTTTCGTATCAGATATTTTGGAGGTGATCAAATATCTTATTATTATTTATTTATTTATTTATTGATTGAAAAGGATCTTGAATTTTTCTACCCAAAAAAATAAAAGTTTGATTTAAAAAAAAAAGGGGGGGGGTTATGAACCGTAAAATGGAATCTACGCTAAGAAGAAGCAGCACGTGGCGGACATGTAATGGTTTAAAACCCTAAAAGTGGGCTCCACACCTCACCTTAACGCTCTCCCAAATTCGAAACCTATAGGAAAGCGCGAAATCTCAAGCTTCCCATCTCTCTCTCTCTCTCTCTTTCTTTGTGTGTGAGAATTTAAACTTTGAAATTGAAAGCGCATAAAAGATTGTCTCGAAGCGAGAGAGAGAGATACAGAGAAATTCGTGCCCTTTTTTTAATTTATTTATTAATTAAAAATAAAAATAAAAATAAAATTTGAATTTTATTTGTTTTTTAGCTTTCAAAAATTTAAAAACATTACACTTTAGTAGTTTCTAAAATTGGAGCTATCTCATTTCATTTTCCCTCAGCTCCACTCCTTGTACTCCTTGTACTCCTTAGTAAGTTTCTTCTTCTTCTTCTTTTAAAAATGTGGGTTAAGGCTCTGTTTGGTTGCCGCTAAAACTCATCACAAAACGCATTATTGTGTGAAACTCTTGGAGTCTTTGGTTTTCGTTGTTGTTAGATCTCTAGGGTTTTTCTTTTTTATTTTTTGTTTAAGTCTTGTTTGGTTGCTGAGAAAAATTAAGTAAAAGAGAAGAAAGAAAAAGGAAAGAGAGAGAGAGAGAGAGAGAAAAAGAATGGGAAAATTCATAACTTCTAAGTCTTCTATGTCCTGATGATTTTGGCTAGTTATAATAATACTAAAAGTAAGTTTTGTGGTTTCTTTTTTCTGAGATTAAACTACTATCTTTGGCTTAATTTTTCTCACTAACCAAACGAACAGTTAATGTGAATGTGTAATTCGTGTTTCTTTTTGCCATACATTTTCTCAGGAACCAAACAGAGGATTGAGGGTTTCTATTTAATTTTGTTTTGGTTTTTCCTTTCTTAAACATTATGTTAAAACTTGTAAGCATGTATTGCTACAGTGCACGCATGTTTCTTTTCCTTGCATTTTTGTTTCGTTTCCGTTTGGTTGCTAAGAATTTTGAGGATAAGAAAAGTAAAGAAGAGAAGAAGAATGGGAAAATCTTTAAATCCCATGCTTTTTTTTTTTTTGTGTTTCCATTATAATTGTGTTAACTTCCAAAAGTTTTAACTTTGCAGCCTCAAATTACTTTCTCAAATAATTATTGTCTTTGGAGAGTGAAATGTGAATTCGTAATTTCTAGACATTTTTCACTGTGCCATTGTATGGTTTGATTTATTTGAAGATTGAAATGTTTGCCATATTATCCATATTGTTATTAGTTTCAAGCATTCATGGCTTAAGTTGAGCTTTCACTGACAAAAATGTTAACTTTGAAAGGCGAAATTTACATATCAAACATAATGTTGATGTGAATGCGTAATATCTAGTTTTCTTTTCTCTGACTTTATTTTCTGTCTCATTGTAGGGTTTAATTTAATTGGAGAGCAAAATGTTTGCCATGTCATCCATATTGTTATTAGTTTCAAGCTTTGATGGTAAAAGTAGAGCTTTCACCAATTTTTTAACCCATCAGCAATGTAAACTTTGAAAGGCGCAATCTGTGCATGTTTAGAACTTTGGTCTCGATTTACATATCAAGATGAAGACACATGCACATATGAAAGCATGGGGAACCACTAGGGTGAACGCACAGCAGGTGATTTTTGAGCTAAAACATAAAGTGGTTATTGCGCTGAACAAGCTTGCGGATAGAGACACATACCAGATTGGTGTTGATGAGCTCGAGAAAACTGCTGAATGTTTAACCCCGGATGGGATTGCCCCGTTTTTGTCGTGTATATTGGATACTGATTCAGAACAAAAGAGTGCTGTGAGAAAGGAGTGTATTCGATTGATGAGTACATTAGCGAGATTTCATGAGGGTCTTGTTGGACCGCATCTTGCCAAGATGGTTGCTAGCATTGTTAAGCGGCTCAAGGACCCAGATTCTATAGTGAGGGATGCATGTGTGGAAACAGTTGGTGTTTTGGCTTCGAAATTGAGTAATCGGAGGGGTGAGACTGATGGTGTCTTTGTTGTGTTAGTGAAGCCGCTTTTTGAAGCTTTGGGTGAACAAAATAGGCAGGTGCAGTTGGGTTCGGCATTGTGCTTGGCTAGGGTCATTGACAACAGTCATGATCCTCCAATTTCAATCTTGCAGAAGATGTTGGCTCGGACCACAAAGTTGCTTAAGAATCCACATTTTATGGCAAAACCAGCGGTGATTGAGTTGAATAGAAGTATTATTCAGGTCAGTTTAAACTTTAGCACAGAAGTTGATTTGCTAAATTGTCTTTGATTTTTCCTTACGAATTATGATTTGGTATAATGAGTTCAAAATTTTGTTTTTATTTCTTTACCTAAGGCCATAAAATCAATAAAATAGTTTGTCAACATTTTTTAAGGCATTTGTTCTATTTATGTAAGTTTTTTAGTGTAATTGGTCTAAGAAGGGATATATTTGAAATTAAATAACTATTGTTTTAATTATTTATATTCTTTTTCTTTTTTGATAAATTAAGTGATTTTGTTCTTAAAGGGACAAAATTTTCCAGTTTCAATATTGATAGTTGTGAGCCTATGTCTTTCCAAAAGGCCATCCACAGTGTCTGTACCTATTCTTTTTAAAGAAGGAAAACCTGTTTTTTAGTGCTTTGTTATCTGAATTATAAAAGAGGAAGCACAAGAAGAATGTTTGGTCTTTGTTCTAATTATGAAAAACAGTGTGATCATCAATTAAAATACTATTTGGCATAGGCTATCAAGCTGCCAGTCAGCCTATTTTGGATACCTCCTATATTTTCTCTTACTTCTTTACTTCCATTAAGTGATTTCTTTTTAACATTCGGTTTGATTGTACATATATCTTTATTTTTTCTGTGAACTCTCAAATTTAAAAAACATGGAGCTTTTCAATCTCTACTTCAGGTCGGGGGTGCTCCCACACAAAATATTCTATCTGGTGCAATGGCTGGAATCCGAGAAGCTCTGAAAAACAGCGACTGGACAACACGCAAAGCTGCTTCTGTGGCATTAGGGGACATTGCTGCAACTGGTGGATCCTTCTTGGGATCCTTTAGGGCTTCATCCATCCGCTCTCTTGAATCTTGTCGTTTTGATAAGGTTAGTTTAATAAATATCTAAATTCAGAGAAGTTTCTCGTCTTCCAATTGATTAAAGTGGACCCTATAGCTACTTCCTGTGCTTCTTATAGGTTAAACCAGTTAGGGATGCAGTACTGCAGGCCCTACAGTACTGGAGAAGTCTTCCAGGGCCTGATACTCCTGAACCTTCAGAAGCTGGATCTTCTATAAAAGGTTTAGTGGCTGATGTCCATTGATATGACATATTTGTTTAGATAGGCGTTATGTTTAATGTTGATTATATGCTCTGCTTAGTTGCATTGTTTTTCTTGTAGCTTTTTAAATTTTGTTCATGTTGCTTTGTAAGCCTTGCAAATCTGTCAAAGAGGAATCAGAAATTAAAAGCATCTTTATGGGGTCATGGATATTTTAGTGCTGCATGGACTACAGTGTAGCTGTAGAAATAGTTTTAAGTACTCCAAGTAGAATATGATCATATGGGGAATGTGGAACACTGAGTTTAGTTACTTTAAGGCAGTAATTTATGAAGTGGAACTTTTGAAATAAGGTTAATTTCTGTATGCTATGCTTAATCTAAAATATGTTCTTGTGATCATTGGTATTTGATTCAGGCATTTGGGCAATTAAACCTTGCCTCAGATAATTGTGAGCTGTAGTGTATATCATTTGGTTTGTTGATATATAATTTTTTGAGAAGCAAGGTAATTTAGTGAAAAGAAGGAACACCACCCAGTACACAAGATGTGTACTTAATTGACCTTTTTCTGAGCTTGGGTTCAATTACCCAAATGAACCTCCGTATATACAAGAGTTGCTACACTCATAATCTAACATGGATCGTTAATTCACCTGTTATTCCAGATTACATAAGTTTATAGAAAGACAGAAAGTTAGAAGGAAAGGAACTGGTGCTTATATAAAGCAAAGTAGAAAGGGGAAAAGGTCATGATGGGAATATGATAATGTTTGATCATTCTTGTTATTCATCTTTTATCCTTAAACTGCCTTGGTTGATAATATCCTATTCCTCTTTATTTTCATGAAAATTCTATGACTTGTAAGCAATTTATTGGGCCATGTTAAATTGGAATTGCAATGATTACTTTAGTTTATAAGCTCCTGTGCAACTTTTAATTATGTGTCATCTTTTCCTGTATTAGTTGTTCAGAGAAGTCTTGTACTCTTGTTCATGTATTTTCTAATCAATCAGTGGAAGGAAGTAGAGAAGTGTCATTTTATACTGTTTTGAACTTCTTTGTCATATTAAATCTTTTACCCAATTTGTTTAACAGAGCAAGTTATAGAACTTGGAACTATGATGTGGGTATATGTTTACATTCTCTCTTTCTATACTTCCCTTCAATGTCATTTTTATTATACAATTTTTGCAGAAAATTATTGTGGAGGTGACTACAGTGATCTCACCAGTACCAGCGAGTCTGGATGGAAGGATGTCACCCTCAAGAAAACTGGTACAGGCTCAACTAAGGGCAGGGCTCCTTTGTCTATCAGAAAAACATGTCAAAATTATGCGGAAAACCCTCAACATTCCAAGGCAGATGATTGGCAAATTGAAATTGCTGTTCCAAAAAGCCATAATTCTTTAGCAGAATTTCATAATGAAGAATCTGAGGGTAGTTCTGTTACCAAGACATTAGAAAGAATGAGTGCTGAAGGTACAAGCCCACAGGATACTGGGTATGAATATGTACCAATGGATGACAAACAAGAGTGTTCTTCTGTGTCCAATCTTACTACTGATAACTTTGAGACCAAGTTTGTGACAGTTTCTCATGAATGCCTTGAGGAAGGTGGTCTACTCAAGCCAATTCGAAGAACTCAGCGGTTCGCAGCTGAAGAAGTTAGTAGTGAGGAACAAATGTACTCGGCAAAGAGGCAGGATCGTAGAAGTCTTGATTCTACTGTTACAGAGTCTTGTTCCCAAACTACCCGTGGATGTTGTTCAGAACTAGCGAATGAAATGGTTTGCATTCGAAAGCAACTTTTGGAGATTGAAAACAAACAGTCAAACCTAATGGATCTCTTACAGGTAAACACTGTAGGATTCTCAGATAGTAGTATAAATTTTGTACTTAACTGTTGGTTCAGAGCTCCTAGATATATAACACGTAAATCTTTTTTTTATAAACAGCCTGAGGCACCCAATTAGACTCATGTATAAGATCTTCTCTGCTTAATATGAGTATATAAGATTATAGAGTCGTGTATGAGATCTTCCCTGCTTAATGTGAGCATATGAGATAAATCGATCTCTCTAAATTGCCTTAGGGCATAAATGTAACGACTGGTACATGATTTCTGGGTCCCTCTTTCAATTAGTTGTTCTTTCTTCACATTCAAGGACATCCACGATCTGTTACATTCCATTTGCAATGTTTATCCTATTATACATGTCATTCTGTCGTGATACTTCTTAGCCATCAGCATGGGCAACTGTCATATGTATTAAAATTTTCTGCAGGGGTTTACAACTGGCGTAATGGATAGCTTGACTACAATACAATCAAGGGTGGTAGGTTTAGAACATGTAGTTGACAGGCTAGCTCAAGATATTGTACACGGGGGGAGATATTCTGATTCAGCAAGCTCCAAACTCTTGAAGCAGAGCCAAAGTGTGCATTCTCCGCGACTCTCTACGTGCACACCTCGACCATCTGTTGATATTCGTAATAGACCGCCTTCATTGTTGTCTGTAAAAAGTTCTGATATTTGGGATGAAAATGCAGTTGGTAGGTGCAGGTCAAGCAATTCTGCTAAACAAGGTACAGATATTTGGACCAATTCTGAGGTGAAGATCACCAGGAATCCTGTGGGGAAAGTCATGCAGAAAGGTTCTGGGCAGGGAATGCAAAATGTTGGTTGTGGCCAAACAAGAAATGTTAATGCTATTTTTGCTTCAGCTTCTAGTACTAATGTCAGACAACATGGTTTAGAAAGTAAGAATAACCTTTGGAAACGTGTGAAAGGTTATTTATGTGAAGGGGACCTAGACTCTGCATATGTGGAAGCTCTCTGTTCACATGATGAACTTGTTCTGGTTAATCTACTTGATAGGACTGGTCCTGTTCTGGAAAGTTTGTCACCAAAGACAGTTAGTGACATTCTCAGTACTTTGACATCATATCTCCTAGAGCAAAGATTTATGAACTCCATAATCCCTTGGTTGCAGCAGGTAAGTTGTTTGTACACATTTACTTTCTATAGTACCATGATTGTGGGTGCTGGATGTTTATACCATGCCATTCAATGCTTCCTGGGGTACTTAATTGAACATAAAATACTTGGTTGTGTTCTTGCAAGTGCATACTAGTGTTGTAAAGGGTGAGTGTTTTGGTTCATCTAAATACTTAGGGTAATCAAATGGGAACTTGGTTATTATTGGTTTAATCTCAAGTGATTAATCCATTACCTACAACTGTTAAGGATTTATTGGAATGTAAATCGGATTATAACATGTAAATAGAATTATTTATGGTTATATATATGTAAACTTGGCAAGATATTAGAAATAGAAATAAAAATGTTAAATGAAATACTGTAACTTACCCTCTTAACTTGTCCTGTCAAGGGAAGAAAGGATATTTTTTCAGTAATTTTCAAAAAGAAAAGTCATGTTGACATGCCAACACCTTCTGCTATGAACTTTTCATCCACCTCTCCCCCTCATACACACTCACAGTATCTGTATACATTTTTGTGCATACATATGTATGTTCATCCACAAAGAAAGTTGGACATGCACCCACATGAACACACACTCATGCAGGGAGCACAACCAAAATTGTTTCAGAATTGAATATTTTTATGCTTTCTTCCAGATCTCATTTTTGAATTGGGGTTTTAATGTTGTTAAGAATTTTATGGGATGTAATTGTGTCTTAATGTAATGCCTGAAGGCTAGTAAACAGACGCTTTAGGAATGGTTTGAAAGGGTGCAATTTGAGTAGAGAATATCCTGAGTGAGATCTTGTCTCAAAACTCCATGGTGACTCCCAGCACTCCTAGGTGGTGAAGCCTAGAGTTTTGTGACTCATTCCCTTTTTCCCCATTATTTTACTCTTTGCACTACTAGTGCTGCATCAAACACGCATGTTGCACACGCACACACGAAGACACAATTCTGTTATTTCTGTGAGTTTTTTTTTTCATGACTATTGCATTTACAGAAAAACTAGGAAATTTTAATGAACTTATAATTTGTATAATTAGATATATCAAATACTTGGTAGAAAAACAAGGATGCAAGTAATGAACCCTTCATCCCTTATCCCTGAACCTCTCTCTGTGCTTTGTATTACTGTGATATGTATGTTTGACTTTATGGGCACTACTTTGTGTTATAACTGCATATTTGTGCCCAGTGTAAATTAGTTGTAGAGTTCAGAGAGAAGATTACGAAATAATAACATTTGCAAACTGTATTTCCTACATATGATTAATTGGATATTTGTAATTTTGTTGGTTCTTAGTGTTTCGTGCTTTGTAAATTAGTTGTAGAGTTCAGAGAGAAAATTCTGAAATAATAACATTTGCAAAACGGTATTTCCTACATATGATTAGTTGGATATTTGTGATATTGTTGGTTCTCAGTGTTTCATGCTTTAGATAACCTCATAATGATCCCTTTTTCTTTCTCATGTTTTTACTTTTTGTAATGTAAAATTTCACTCTGTAAAGAATAAATAATAAGTGCATGCATCTCTTCAGTTAGAATTGATGATCATAATATTGAATGATAATACAAAAATCAAATGGCGTGTTTTCAGTTTTCCTTTAATCTATAAAAATGAAATTAACCATAAATTATGGTAATAACTTCTATATTTTTAGATGGCCATGCTTGTGGTAAATCTGGTAACATATTCAGTTACTTATGTCAGAGTACATTGAAGTACTCAACTTAAATGGGCTAATTAAGCACATGTGAAATGATTTACAAAAAATATAATAATACAAGTTATGACGTGTTATACATGATATACTTTTGGTGGCACTGGTAGCCTAAGCAACCGGTTTAGCTTTCATAACATAGAATAGTCAATGAATGGGAATTTTATGTGTGTGTGTACGTTAGAATTTTTATAATTGATCATAAAAATTCTGACCAATAATTTGCAATCTGAAATCCTGTGCTGGAATGGGGAGGGGATGTGATTGAGCAAAAAAAGTAGAGATATTAAGCAAGAGGCAGCAAGGTGGTCAGTTTTGGCTCCAAACTAAACTACCCATCTAGTATGCTGGGGCTCGTAGTCCTTAATAATGTGATATGGTTTGCTTTCCTGATTTTAATAATTCTGTTCCTGATTGTTGAGATTATGATGGCATTGTTTTCATTAAAGTAAAACGGGTTACACATTTTAATAGAGCAATTCGGGTGTACTGAACCCTGGTTTAGTTGTAATCTCACAAATGAAACTCCACGCAAAGTGAGACAACAAAAATGAGCCCTCATTCAATTCTGATGTCACTTATTGCTGTTTTGAATGTGTCTTTCAATTATTTAAACTCACAACTAACTGAGAATAAACTAAAGAGCGTAGTTTCCTGTCTTTGACCATTTATCACATCTGCTTATGTACAAATATAAATAATGTCCCTGAGCAAATTTTTAACCTTTTTTTTTTTTTTCCCTCATTTTAGGTTGTGGACTTAAGCACTATTCATGGACCAAATTTCCTTGTTATTTCTGCAAAAGCAAGGCAAGAATTCTTGTCTGCAATTCAGGAGGCTATGAACATGGAGTTTTCTAATCCTGCAGAGAGAAGATATGTTACTCAACTAGCAATGAAGTTCCACCATATCTGGGGTAAGCTACCCTCCATTTGACTATTTATACAATGCAAATTTTGCATTAAAACTTACACTTTCAAAATTTTTATTAGGAGTTAAAGTTCAATCCAGGTTGAAGTTATGAGAGAATCAGGAAATGTAGATTTCTTTGAATATTTTTGTGCTAGAAAAAATATAGTTGAGTCTAAAAGACTTGACAATCAATTGAATCACTTATTGTTAGACATTAGTAATACTTAAAAACCATGGTTGAACATGAATTCCTTCTCCCATGCTGTGCTACACAGATTATATCTCTATTATATTGTCCATATTTTGAATTTCTTGATTGTATTGTACCCAACCGTCAAAATGAGGACAATGTCTTACTGTGGGAAGCCTAATTTCTCTCTCTCTCAGAAAACCAATTCATTTTATGTCAATTCCTAGTTGAATGCTTGTTTATTTCATTTGCATGGATTTGAAAATTTTAGGGTCTGTTTGGTTGTGTTGTTTAAACAACAGAACATGTATTTTCACAATACTTTTTCATCTATACATATTTCCACAACACTTAAACAACGTTACTAGAATAACATTACCAATTGGGCCCAACTTAAATTCTCATGTGATTTGTTAACTGTTCATGATTTGAAATTAATAAAAAATAATGACATTGTGGTTAGAACGACTTATGCTCATTTCAGTTTGCCAACTACCTTTAGTAGCAAATTTGATTTCTTTGTGTAGTCGATGTTTGCCCAATGTAAAGATCCTTAGAGTGGTGTTCATCTCAGGAATTTGACATATAGTTTTTGTCCTGTTTTGGTTTGCTAGACATCATTTGTGTGTGGAGTAATAAATTACTATTTCTTCATAAGAAAAAATTATAATTGCTGTTTTTCTTTCTTTTATACCTGAGTTAAACTTTTAATGTCTTAAATGTTAATTAACTTTTTTTCCCAATTAAATACTGAAAATGGAAAGGGTAGTGATAAGATTGTACAATGAATGAAGGCATGCAATATATTTTTCCCAGTGATTCATGCATTATGTCCTTGGAAAATTTAGAAAGCCAGTAATTGCATCTCTAGTGATTCAAACATTCTCCATTTGCAATGTTTTTCTTTCTGGCTGAGACTAGACCATGTGGTGCTGTTTGCTTCTGATTGATATCTCAGATTCCAATTATTATTATTTTTTAGGTGATTTCTCCTCTCAAAATACTGATGTTTTGCTCCCAACATGTAGCTTAGACTTTCAGTTTTCTAATGATAGCAAATTTGGAAATAGTTTTCTTCTGAAGGAAGATGTGACTAACAATGAGATTTCTGTGTCCATAGGAAAATGTTCCTGATTTCACGTAGGAACTCATTGTGTGCAGTAATTGTAAAGTTGAAGAATTGTAGCCAAATGAGATTTTGTAGGTGTATGGTCATCTCAACAACGGTTCACTTGTGCTTTCTGGTTGGGCATCACTTGTTTAGTGTAATAATATTTGAATTGCCATAAGTTCCATTGTAATGACCAAATCCTTTGTTTTCTGTTATCAGTATACCATGTGTTTGGTTTTCTGTCCATCTATGAGCTGTATCTGTGCTGAGGATTTTTGCTTTATTATGTTGTGTTTCTTTGACCAAATTAAATTCCAATCTGGGGGCGTCTTGTAGCAGAACCTTTTTTTTTTTTTTTTTCTTCTTCTAAGCTAAACGATAATTAGTCACCATAACTCAGTGCAGCTCCACAAAATGAGTACAAGTACTATGGCTAATGTAGCAAAGAGTTTTGTAGCTTAACCGGCAATGTGTTTCAAATAGAGACGTCTTTCCTATTGTAACTATTGAATTATCTAATTTATTCAATAATTTAGTTTTTTTTGGGGTAAATTCAATAATTTAGTTTCTTCTGTAATAAATTAGGTGTTTTTATACTAGTAAATTTTTTTTTTTGATCTAACAGTGAATTTATTATTATTATTATTATGTAATGGGAGAATATTTTGAAATCTCCAGTGCTAAACTTATCAAGCAAAAGTTCTCGCAGGAGGTAATGGTGCTTAACATCATAAGCCTGACGCGCTGCCTAGCTGTATTACATTGTTTTGATGATTAAAATCATAACTTAAGAAGTTTCTAATTTTACTAATTATGAATTATATTCTGGATGGCTTCCAATCTATTTTTTTTTGGTATCTAGAGCATCTACAATAGTGGTGTTAAAAAGCTATTTTTAGCACTACCATATACAAAAAAGGCACTACAATGGTTTGTAGTGGTGCTATAGGTAAATATTTTATCTATGTTGCTACAGTGCACAGCTATGTATGGCACTGTAGCTGAAAGTTAAAAAAAAAATAGAAAGTTAAATTTTTTTATTATTATTTTATTTTACCTTTGATTAAAATATTTTTTATTTTTCTATTTCTTTTTACTCGACCAACACTTCAGACCTCTCTCTCAACTCTCAACTCTCTCTCAACTCTCACTGGCCCACTCCCTTGACCCACGCTGTCGACACATGTTGCCACTGACCTAACTTGCTTGCCTAGCTCCAACCCATCCCTTCCATCGACCCAGCTTGCTGACCCAAGGCCCAAGTCCCAAGTTGACCCATGCCGTCATATATCTTACCCATGTTGATACCATCCTCCTCACCCATCTATGAAGCCCAGCTCTGTTTATTCATTATTCTCACCAATGCTCTCTGTGCAATCAGCCATCGCCAACCCACGCAGGCCACGCCCCATCGTCGTCTTTGTGTGTGCGTTTTTTTTATGTTGTTGATTCTAGTTTGGGGTTATTTAAAAGGTCCTAAATTTTTTAAAGTTTTGTTTGTGATTGGTGATTTTTGATGGTCTGGGTTGGGGAAAAAGATTGGGGATTTGGTATTAATAATTTATTGTTGTGCTTATTATTTTTTCAGCTTGTAAATGTTTGTATGTGAATTTTTTGTGTGCAAGGATGTTGTGGTGGATGCTTATGGCAGTGGATATATATTATTTTATTGTGTTGTTCATATTATTTTATTGTATTGAAAACTAAAATAAATCCACTGATGTTGGATGTTTTGTAAAGTGAGTAAGTAAAATAGATAAAGTAACTTTTTGTGGTGCCAAATAGCTAAAAAAATAGCATCACTATTGTGGATGCTCTTATGTTCTGTATTATATTAATTATGAATTATAACCTCCTTCACATAATAAAATAATAATAATAATAATAATAACCTCTTGATGATCTTGTATGGATAAGATTTTTGCAAATTACATTTGTTTATTGCAAACATATGGATGCCTATGTGGTTGCATTCCATTTAAGATTTGGAATAGGCGTAATTGGATCTGCTTTTTACACCTCCCTTGTTATTTGGGACTTTATTCATCTGCTTAGGCTTCTATTGAATCGAGAAATAGGTTTGATTTTCTATCTTTTTGATGTAAAGCATTCTTCGGATAATTCAAATTGAAGCAATTGGATGCTTGACTTGAGCCTATATGACATGACCAAAAACAAGGGTTCCATCGGAAAAATTATTTATTTTTATTTCTAATAGGAAGAACAAAAATTTAATTGAATAGGTTGATTGGCAAATAATGACTTGAATAGGTTGAATCTCTATGTCTTCCCAAATAAAAAGATAAAAGAATTATATTTGTCCTTGATCTACTTGTCTGAATTCAATATGATACATACGATCAGTAGTTAAAATTAATTGCTAAAATTGTATGTATTTTTTATGTTTTAAATTATTTGATACTAGTAGATTGGTAAGGATTAAAGTTCACTTAATCACTTGATTTCCATGCTTTATTTCGGTAAGGGTTGTCAATGGGTTGGGCCGAGCCAGTCCACCCCATTTTTACTTGGCCTATAGGCTTGGTGGATTAGGCCATGCATGCCGTTGACTACTCAAAAGATCAGGCCGAAAGAGAAAACCTCGGCTCACGGGCAATGCCTATTTTATCTTTAATGAGTTGGGCTACTAGACTGGGCCAACTATGCTTTTTAAATTGGATTTCCTTTTCCTTTTCTTTTAAAAATAAAAGAGTTAAATTATTTTTTTTAAGGAAAGAATCAAAGAGGCCAAAACTTATTTAATTTTTTTACTACCAAAACCTAATAATTTTTTTTATTAAAGTTTTAAATAATTTTTTATTTTTCTAATTTTAAATAAACAAATTGTTCAACACTTATTTATTTATATATTTTTTAAAAATCAAAATGACCAAACTACTAGCAATATATATATATATATATATATAGAAAACATAATTTATCATAAATATTTTAAGCATCCAATAATTAAATGCGTGGTCTTAAGGTATTTCGGTGGGCTGGCGGCTACTGGACGAATCTATGGGTCATGGCAATTTGGTAACCCTCAGGTACAAAATAGTTTTTTTTTTCCTTATAGGACAAAACTTAGGTACAATACCTTAGGTGCTGTTCCTTAGGTTCCCCTTTTAAGATTTAGCCATGTGGCTACTTAATTAAAAAATACACTTTCATCCCATGAGGAAAAATCCACATGGCAGAATCTTAAAAAGGGTACCTAAGGAACAGCACCTAAGTACTGTACATAAGTCTTGCTCTTAACATAATTATAAATTTTAGTTAACGTTAAAACTTCTTCAAAGTCAACAAAAGGTAAGTGAAATTTTTTTCGGCACCTCCTCCCCTAGTTCCTATGTGATGCCACCGCTGTTTCTTCTCCCCACTACTTTACACTGCCACCAGCATGTCTTTGCCACCACCACCTTACCACCTTCATCAATACCACCATTGTGTTTACCATCACCATGCCTTCATAAAATATTAATATTTTTAGTGCAAGCCAAACAAACAATATTTTTGGGTTCATTTTGAGGATTGCAATAAAATATTTTTCATCACCAACATGCTAGGAAGATGAAATGTCTCTGTAATGTGCGATGCATGTTAAGTTGAATCCTAAGCCTAAACATGTTTAGAACCAAATTTTTTCCAATAAACATGTTTAGAACCAAATTTTTTCCAAAAAAACAAGAGGGAAGGGTAATCCAGTACATTTTCAAACTCTAGGAAATAAATGGACATAATTGATAACCCATGCCCAAATGAGACAATTCAAGAACCAAAATTAAAAGTTATCCTAGAAATAAATATCACTAAATTACAAGATCATAAATAAATTGGCGTTTGTCGAGAGCCTTATGATTTAGTGACACAATCCAGTTCTTCCATGGAGGAGGACTTGGATTCAAGGTCCCAATTGAAACCAAAATTGTTGTCTATCATAGAAAGAAATATTACTAAATTACAAGATCATAAATAAACTGGCTTATATCTCGAGTTTAATGACTCAATAGCACCATCTAGTTCTTTAGCGGAGGAGAACTTGGATTCTACGTCCTTTCCGCACTTGCTGTAAGCAAATAAGAACAATAACAACAACAACGGACTTATTTACACCCTTGCCTTGATTGTCAAGATGAACAACCCACTACCTACTATCAGATGATCATAGAAAGATGAGCAGCCGGCACAGCAGGTTACAATTTCAAAAGGGTTTTCTCTTTCCTTGATAGATCATAAAATAGACTAAGCTTAAGTAGAGAATGAAAGTACTAATACTTTGGCTGGATTTGCTACTAAGGGAAGAAGGATAACTACTATCTCAAAACACCACTTACAGATCTTATACAAGTTCAACTTCCATGTCTATATTTGGTACAGTTTTAACGTCTGGTAGAAGCTGACTTCTCATTGGACAATAAATCTGGAGAAGGACTATATAGATCAGGATCGTTGAAAGGCTCACTTTTGCTCCTTCCTTTTCCTGGTTTGCTACTCCGCACCTCAGGTGCCCTTTCACTTCTAAATGGCTCTCTCTTCTGTGACTGAGTGACAGGGGTACCCTTTGGAACCTCATAAAGGGTTAGACTTCCTCCACTTTGAAGCATTGCCTCTTCATGGTTTTCTGCCTTTGACTGGAAAGTCTCAAGGATATCAACTACTTGGCTCATGAGAGGCCTCCCTTTTGGGTTTTGGCTAAGGCATTGGTATGCCAAATGGGCCACCTTCATTGCTGCTCTATTAGAGTATTGCCCCTCCAGCCTAGGGTCTAAGATCCTCAGAAGCTTCTTATTATTGTTCAAGAGTGGGCGCGCCCACTCAACCAAGTTATGCTCTCGGCTGGGCCTGCTCTTGTCCAATGCTTTCCTTCCAATGAGCAACTCAAGTAGTACCACACCAAATCCGTAAACATCACTTCGGGCTGTTAAATGCCCTGGTCAAGATTAATTAAAATTTCAGTTTATGGACTATAGTAGTTTCTATAACAATCTCTGAGGGTTATAATTTAAAAATAACTAATCAATGATACCTTGTACTGCCATATTTGAATGCTTTAAAATGATCAAATATTGACTTTCAAATATAAGAAAGGATACAATTGTAAAAGAGAAGAGAAACTAGGAAAATATTTTATTTCATTTCATTTTGATGTTGGGTTGTGTGAATGAAATTGGAGAAGGTTTTTATTTTTATTTTTATATGCAAAAGAAAAAAAAAAACTAAAAAGAAAATATCTGAATTGTTTTTCAGATTTCTTTGGCTTGTCACAGATCCTGTCCAGTTTTAACAATACTATTTAACTTATAAGGGAGCATAACAGACAACAAGAATAAGATATTTCTTCCTCTTTCCTTCCATCTTAGTAACAAAAGAACTTAGAAGATTCAAATCAATTAAAAACTGTAAAGGTTCACATTTATAAGCAATCTAAGTTACCATTTTTCCTACTTGGAAGTGATGAAAATGTCTTTTAGCAGTTCTTCAACGTTAATTGCATATAGTGAAGGTTGTACAGTCATTTTTTTTACAGGTGAAATGTTAGTCATAGATCCAGATCATAATTACAAGTCAGAACAAATTCCTTTGTTAGGCGGAGATAATCTTAAAAGTAAAAGAAAAAGAAAGCAGAATCACTATGTTATAAAATAACTCTGCATAATTGACTATTTAAAAAAATAAAAGGAACTCACCAGTCATTACATACTCAGGAGCAGCATATCCATAAGTACCCATCACTCGTGTTGAAACATGGGTTTGGTCTCCCATTGGCCCATCCTTTGCAAGGCCAAAGTCTGAAAGTTTTGCATTAAAATCCTGCATGTTTTATTTCTAATTTATTTAGTTGAAGACAACCAAACTTCCTTAGGAAAAAGCATTCATTGGTTAAGCACTTGCACACTTATGTTTGTTTGATAAAAAAGGATACCAGTTTTTTATCTTCCTGAAAGAGAACAAGAAGAAAAATGAAACTTCATGACAATACAGAGCACAAGTTCACTGAATGGATCTTCTCTCTTTCCTAGTCTATAGCAGAGCAAAGTCCTGCATTGGAGCTTTGCTAGAAAGTCTATTGGTTTTTTTCCAAACTCATGCTCGGGAGGCTAGTTTACTTTATTTTCCAAATGGCAACTGAAGCAAGATGTGTGTGTGTGTGTATTATCAACATACATATATCAAAGAAAAGACAACTAACCGCATCCAGCAAGATGTTTGATGTCTTGAAATCACGGTATATGACAGGTCGTTCTGCACAATGAAGAAAAGCAAGTCCTTTTGCAGCATCTAATGCAATCTTCATTCTTCTCGACCAAGTTAATGTAGAGCCCACTCCTGCCACCAGAACCAAATAGGATAAAGAAACAATAAGCACCAAAGGCTTAATTTTCTTTAAAAGTGTGCATTTTTTTCATCATGAGATTCAGAACATTTAAGATTTTTTTTTTTTTTTTTTTTTTTGAGAAACCGGACATTTAAGATTTGGATTATCAGAAAATATCCACTACTTTCCGTACCCAGTGGAGTTCTGTAGCAAAACATCACATGCATTACTTCATACTGTAATACAGAAGAACTCATGATAGAACTTTAAACAATATGTTAATGTTTGAGGGTAACTAGTACCACATGAGACCTCATTTCATCAAGTCAAAAAAAGTTCCACAGGATACTTACTGCGAAAAAGATGTCTTTCCAGGCTCCCACTTGCCATGTACTCATAAACTAACAGTCTGTGCTCCTCCTCACAGCAGTACCCAATAAGCTTCACAAGATTTGAGTGACGGAGCTGTCCTAAATAGTTAACTTCTGTCTACAAAACAAATAAAGAATGGTCAATACAAGAAATTAAACATCACCCCTCCCCCCGGCGCCTTCCCCACACCCAAAACATGAAATGGCATTATTAATAACTAGCTTGGTTTATGGCCAATGGCAAAAACAAGTGATCTTTACATAATGACATCTGCTAAATAGTCATTGAAAGTACAATGGGTAACTAGTAATTGTTTATAGAGGAATAGTCATTGAAAGTACAATGGGAAGAAAGATCATGCTCCCTTTTTTAGGTCTTCCTTACCAAGTTAATTTCACAATTTTGAAGTACTGCCCCCTGCCCAAAACAGCCCTGAGGTAAGTGTAAAGAGCTAAGCCATTAAGGGTGAAGATTATGTGTGAGAGAGCTCGTTTCTTTACTAAGTTCACTTCTCAAGCCCATTAACCAGGACAGTTCATTGATTTCTCTAATATACTAGATACTGACCAATCTAAGATAAATACTCTCCATCCTATATTGTTGGTCTTATTTAGAAGATCCAACTTTTTAAGGATCATCATTTAATGCAAAGTATTTAAAAAAAAAAAAAAAAAAAAGTATAAGTTTCCAGAACTGCCCTTGTTAATTTGAACTTAAAATAGTATTGAGTTTTTTTTTTCCCCCAATTGTGCATGATTTGTCTTAAGAAACTACAAAAGCATGGCTAACTCATCTGAGCAAAAATTATAAAAACCCATCTTTAGTAGATTAGATGGTTGCTAAAAAGGTCAGCTGTATAATAAATGATACATTAGTTATTTAAATTAAAAAGAAAAAAAGAAAAAAGAAAGAAAAAGAACTGAGGGATACATCCTTAAATAAAAGAGTGCTGTATGGTAAAACAGACCAACTATTTCAGCAACATAAAGTATAATGCAACTGCTTGTATGCATTATTAAATTTTGTAGTAAAGTGATTTATAATAATAATAAAATCTGTTGTGAAACTGTATTTCTAAGTGAAAAAACTAATAATTAGAAATAAACCAAGTGTTCCTGATCTATAAACTTATAAAGCTTTCTTTAAAAGTTAAGAAACTGTATCTCTATAATGCTGATTGATGTTTGATCCTTTCACATTATCGTTTGCATACTCATTATATCAGCAGAAACAGATTTAATTTACCTTTTCTCATTCATCAAAAGTCAATTTTCCATGTAAACCTCATATTGACAAAACAAATAACAAAACAGAGAGAACAAGGAAAGTCAAATACCAGCCATTCCCTGTCACCTTGGAACCCTTCTCGATTAAGCTCCTTAATGGCAACTTGGGTGGAAGTGTAACCAGGTCTCACATTCTCATCAATAACTCCCTTGTATACAATTCCAAACCCACCCTCACCAAGAATTAAATCTGGCCGGAATCGCTTTGTGGCCAACCTCATTTCCTCATATGTAAAGATATCAACATTAATATTAACAGGATTTTCGCGGAGATCGTTGACATTCTTGGGAGCCAAGGAATTGCTACTTGCATTTTTTTCTTGTGAATTAATAGATGTAGCCGATTCATGTCTTACTTCAACTGAAATTTCACATGAGAAGGAAAAATTATCAAGTTAAACATCAATAATTATATCAGTTAACTACTGTGTACTTGCCTTTATCAACTTCTCTGACATAAATTCAGAACATCCTAATTTAAAAATTGAAAATAATTTTCACAAAATCTTTCAGTTGATTAATGTTTTGGAATGGTCAAAACAAAAATGTAATGCTCACTTGCTGTTTGCAATAACTTATTAACTTAGAATTAGAAGAGGACAACAACACAAACATGCAAGATTACTGGCATAGACCTCAAATCTGCTTCTCCAAGTATTATAAATACCAAATTATATTCCAGAACTATATAATGGCTCAAGAATCTGGAGGTTAATTTAATCTCATTGCCAGAAAATTTTGAGTGGAAGAGTCAATGGATGTAACATATTTTTCTATTATGAAAAAAGCAAAAAACAAAATGTATGCCAAAAAAGGCAACCATTTATTTTTATTAGCACTTTGAGTCTCTCTTACCAGATGCAAATTCTCATAATGTCTTATTAAGTGGCTACTAATATATTAAAACCACCAATTATTGAATATTTATGGATCCCCAGAAAACTAAATTTTCTTTAAATGAATAAGGAAATACATTATCATCAACTAAACTAAAAATAAAAAGGTAGATTGAACAAATTTAAGAATATCCATAAATGTAACCAAAAAAAAAAAATGCACATTTAATTACTTTTAAAAAAAGTACCTTGACTCGTATTAAGAAACTGGAGTTGTTGTTGTTGTTGCCGTTGGTATAGATGTTGTTGTTGTTGTTGGTGTTGTAATTGTTCTTGCTCTTCAATACTAAAACAAATCCCCATGAATCTCAACCTCAAGCACAATCCAGATTTGCATTTCATCTTCCCATTACAATTCTACAAAAACCATTTCTATTTCATCACGGTCACTCATAAACTCAAAAACTTGTCTTGTGGGTTTATCTTAAACAACGTAAAAAATGTCAATGTTGGATTTTTTTTCCAAAAGATGTCCAGATTTGATCCGAGTGGCTCCAAATCCGAAATGGGTTGCCGGGATTTATGCCAATTTCACTGGATACTGACCCGGGTTGCCGGAAAAAACAAAAACCCAGAAATTTTTTTTTTCAAAGTAAAAGGCACAAACTTTGAAAGAAAAACCAACTAAGAGAGAGAGAGAAAGCGTGTCTAGTGTGTGTGTGTGTCCGCGCGTGACAGAGAGAGAGAGAAAAACAGACAGAGAGAGAGAGCGAATGAGTGGATGATTCCAATGGTTTGGTTTACAATAGGCGCCGAAAGCGCCAAACGATTCGCAGCCTAAGCTAATGGGTTTGCATTGCCTTTGGGCCTCAGTTTCAGTTTATTACTCAATTTCCCATTTGAGTTTTGTTTTCCTGTTTTTGTTTTTTTGTTTGTCTTTTTTTTATATGCTTTGTTTCCTCTTAAGATACTGGCATAATTTTTTTTTTTTTTTAATATCTAATTTTGTGACTACACTAATTTGAATTTCTTTAACTTTTGGAAAGTTTCTCGACACGGTTTCATTGACTTATTCACACCATTCATGCGTTATTATGTTGTAACGATTCTGATAAAGTACTATTTCAAATGTTATGTACATGGGATAATGTGATTTTTTTTTTTGGGCTTACCTTCAGTACTTTTTTTAATTGAAATTTCATTTTGTTTTAATGAGAAATTGTCACATCATCCACTAGCTAAATAAAATGTAGAGATTAAAACCCACTACTACTTTCTATTGTGTATTTGAAATAAAAGGACACCTCTAATTAAAAAGTATTGGAAATGAGTCAAACTTTTTTTTTATTTTTTTATTTTTGTAGTTTGACTTTATTTGCCTAAGAAGTAAAATCATATTTGGAGGTTTTCCGTAAAACAATGAGAAAAAAGTTTGCTTACAAACAAGTTTATAGGTTATGACTACAAAGTTTCACTAAAAAATTAGCATAGTTACATATTTTGAAAATCTAGTATTTGGATTGTATGTTCTCTATGTTCTTAATATGCATATCAAATTTCGTTTAAATTGGATGTTATTTACTACTTGATCCATAAATTTATTTTTTTATGCATAATCTAAGACTACAAAAATTTGAAATTTAAATATTTGATTATGACATTTAATCTTTTTGAAATTTTGTGAGCATATAATAAAAAAACGCGATTTCAAGGTGGATAAGTCAAAATTTATATCTAATAAAAAGATATAAATAGAGTTTGTTAGAGAAATCTTAGGAACACAATACTTTTCAAAAAGTAAAGTATTATTTATCGGAGTTATGCATCAATCCCAAATAGGCTATATCAACCTATTTTTATTCCATACAAAAAAATCAACCGATTTTTGGAAAAAAAATTGAAACTATTTGGTGTCCCTAAACCATTCACCTAAAAGAACTACATGACTTATTTTTGGGGGGATTGTGCTTCTAACAAGGAAAAATATTGGGTGTGGCTTACTTTCAGTACTTTTTAAAGTGGAATCTCTTTTTATTTTAATGTAAAATTGCCACATCATCCATTAACTAAATAAAATGTATAGATTAAAACTCACTACCACTTGTTATTATATATTTAAAATAACAGAACATGTCCAGTTAAAAAAGTACTAGAAGTAAGCTAAACCCAAAAATATTTCGAATATTTTTCTTCTAAATAAAAAAAAGTTCAAACATTTAAATTCACTCATAAAAAAAGATTTCAATATTTAAAGAAGTTTAAAAACTAGAAAATAATGAGAGAAGTTCCATAACTTTCGAAGCAAATATGAAGGAAATAATTGCTCTTAAATTTTAGGAGAGTGACTCTATAGTACTTGAGGAGGCAAAATTGAAGAGGATTTCAATTTCAAATCTCTCAAACAAATCAGCATTTGTTACTTTAATTTTATCGTAAGGGTAAGCATAATGTAGCAATTAAGAATACTAGCTTATAATCTTATGTATATGCATGCGATACATTTACAAACAAGCATAACTAAATGAGAATAAAAATTTTACCAAGTTTATATATAATGTTCGTATTTTTGAAAATATAAAATAGCTACTTATAAAATAAATATAAATTTATCTTAAACAAATGAAAAAACAAAATATAAAAAATCAGTTAAATTGTTATCTATTAAATTTTCAATGTTATTAAATTTTTATTTTTTGTTTTTAGTTTTCATTGACTTAAAATTGGTCTAGAATAGATGAGAACGAAACCTCAGTTGAAGTCTGGGTGGGTCTTTACAACTTAAAAATATTTGATTTTAGGGAATCCATAAAATGTGAGTGCCTAGTGCGAGCCTTATTGAAAACTCAAGGAAAGCCTTTTTATATATGTATTCTATTAATTATTCTATTAATGTGCAAAAGTATGCAAAGAAAGCAACAAGCGAGAAAAGCCCTATCTATTTTCTTAGTAAAGGGCTTTTCTTGCTTGTTTAGTAAAGTCACATCTAACATTTCATTATTTATTTATTTATCTAATTTTCTCCCAACTATTCTTCTTCCTTACAAAAGTCAAATCAAACCTTTCTTTTTTCCTTTGTATTTTATTTTTGACTTTTCAACTTTTGCACCAATAACTTACTTGGCGCAAAATTAAAAAATTATATGAACATGCGGCACAAAATTAGACTGTAGTTGAAAATCTAATTAAATTTTTTCTCACCTTTGAATATATATATATATATATATATATATATATATATATATATGTTTAGTGTGTGTGAGAGAGAGAAATTAGTGCTAGTCTTATTTGGAGGTCGATTGAGGACAGTCATGAATTTTCATTATATTATTATTTTTTTTTAGAATATTAAGTATTTTAATGTACATTTTTTATTATTTGAGATTTTTTCTGATATGTTTATCAAATTTCAATTGACAGAGCTTTTTTTGATTGAAGAATTATCGAACCCACTCAAAATATGAAAATTGTTGCTCAAACATTTATGTTACCTTGTTAATTATTATAAAGCTATTGCATTTTATCTTTTTTCGTATGCATTTTTTTTATTTAAAAAACATATTATTTGATGATTGTGGATTCACAAGCCTTGAATGCGACTAAGCATCTGTCTAGAGATTACATTTGTTCAGGCATTAATTAGAAAACAATTGAATGACATTGAAAATATACATATTTATAAAAAAAAATTGTTTTTGTTTTTGGTTTTTTTAAACTTATAAATTAGAAGAAATCTACAATAGGCTGATAGTCTTTTATTCCATAAATCATGTTTTTTTCCAGTAAATCTATAATAAAAAAAAAAAAAAAAAAAGTCATAACTACTTGACCCTCTCAAAGTTCAATTGTTTATATTCTTGTTAGTTAGGCATATTTATATGATTTGTATGCTAAAAAAATGTTGATTGATTTAGATTTGACTGTTTTGGTTTTCTTAGAAATGTTATACATAACTTCAATTTTGGTTGATGACCCTTTAAATTGATGTAGAGTTGATGAATTTCACAGGTATATAAAGCTTTCCACTTAATTGGATACAATTCAAATTTGTTATAATACACGGAGTTCTACATCCATTGAGCACTAGTTATTTTTCTACAAAGTTTGTAATTTTTAGTTGGATTTGGTTTGATCTTCCCAGTCGAGGCTTCCTCAGTAAAAAAAAAAAAAAAAACTTTAGGGAGTTATAAACGAAGCTTAATAAAATATTGTTGTAAGGTAACCAAACTAGGATTTTTGTAGCAGTTGGTTGATAAAAAATATGTAAATATATTTCTATAAGATTTATATTAAAATGATCATATCTTATGGACCAGAACCAAGATAAAGAGATAGAAAGTGAGACTAAATTATTAAGCAGTTGATCGAGTCAAAAAAGAAGAAGAAGAAGTGAGTAGTATTCAAAACAAATAAAAAATAAAGTAGTTGAAGACAAATAATTATAATACATCCATTATACTTTCATAAATCGAGCAAAGTTATTGATGAATTGACAAAGTTATCAATAAAGAAAAATTATGGCCTAACACACACACACACACACACACACACAAAATCATATTAAATACAATAACAAACTAAGATATTGTAATAAGAGTGGTCCTATACCCTTCTTTCCCTAGGTGTATTTTGTGTTATGAAAAGGGAGAAGGTTTAGGACCACCTTCATGTTTGGAATCCTTCAAAGAAAACAAAGAAAGAATATTATTGAGTACAAATGGAGCCCATATCTTAGCTCATTAAGCAAAATTCTTTGATGATTATATAGTATGGGTTGAAGGAAACCCCCATTTTCTTAGAAGCTGTAATTGCTCATGACATACCTGACTTTGTTTGAGTTTTTGTTAATGAAGATAATTCAACAGGTTCCTATGAAAATAAATAAAATTGATGGGACAAGCTGCACCTTCTTTATTCACTCTAAAATTTTTGTGTGTGTGAAATGATAGAAATTTTATTTAAAAAAAAAAAAAACAGATGAAGCCATGAAGGACACCAAATGGAAAGGCTAAAGCCTTTTGGCTAAAGGGGAGACCATGCACAAGCATTAGCTAGATCCGTGTCATACAAGACAAACATCTCAAATCATGACTTACATAAAGCAAATAGGCCAAATGCTTCTTGCCCAAACATGGATTTCTAATAAATTCTCAGACAATCTGCTACTGTGTGGTCATGGGTGGAATCACAAAGAAGGCATGGCCTCCTCTAAACTAAACTCTCAAATATTAGATTCTTATCCTCTAATTTTACCTAAAATTTTCAAAAGATATATGGTTGCCCACCCTCCCTTCTCCTGTGCCAAACTCTTCATATTTCTTGTGTGACACTTCTAAATATTTTATTATCCCTCCTCCCCTCATTCTTAAAATTCTAGTTTCGCTCATGAGTGTGGTATTCCTCGAGCAGATTGGTGGCACCATCTAATATCTTGGTTGGATGCATTTGGATATTCTCAAAGTAATACGAATTACGGGTCAAAGCATGAAAATTCTATGCTCATGATGCCCATATTTATAGTTTACCTTTAAGAAGAGCCCATAAATTTCTTGTGAAAGGGCAATCCCATAAGATATGTGAAACCGTTTCTGGATGTTGGTAGCAGATATTACATTATAGATTTATGTTATTATTATTATTATTATATTTTTTTTCTGGCACAAGCTAGTATGACTAGGAAGGAAGTTAAATTGGACTCTCCACACAAAATTTCGCACTTTTGGGGGGACATGTAGAGACCAAAGGCGTTCCAAATTTCTCTCTCTAGCATTATTACTTGTGAGAATTCTCCACTCTACTCTTTTTGAAGGTGTAATGCAACTGTGTATAATGAGAAAATACATGTTCTACTTATTCTATCTTTGAGTTGGGTGTTAAAAGTTATTGACCGTTCATTTTATTTTATTTTGAATATAAATTGAATTCAAACTATTAAACTAACTAGCTTACATGTTCAGACTAGATTAATTTTTTTGTCGAGCAAGTTTGAGCTTGTTCACAAACTACTTGATTACTTATCGTTTTAGCATATATAACAAACATTCCAACTAATATTTTTCTTCCATTCAAATTACATTTTTTAATTTAATTACATAGAAATGATGTTAGTTTATAAACTTACAAAAATTAGATTCAAAAATCTTATATTGTTAGAAATTATATATAAGTACATGACTTTCACTACAAAATTGACTATCTATGTTTCTCAAAAAAAAAAAAAAGACAATATATATTATCAATAAATAAAATAATAATCACACATCTAAATAATTTATAAATAATAGATATTTTATGAACTTATATATTAACCCACAAAATCCAATCTCAAGTCTCTATGAATACATTTTTATACATACATACATATATATATATATATATATATATATATAAAATAAATACATGACATTATATATACTTGAATCCAGTCTCATACTTATAAGCTTATTCACAAATACATTATTAAATCAAAGCCTAAAATAAGAGTGAGTTGGGTCATTGCTAAACAAATGAATATAAACAAACTTTTTCTTTTCATTTGGTGTCATACTTTCTTGTTTATTTATAAGAAAACCTTATATTTTTGGGGATAATTTGTAAGAAAGCTATGATAGTATTGTTACAATAGTTCAAAATAATTTGGAAAGTTTCTATTTCAGATTATAAGAAAATTATTATTTAAAAATTTGAACACATTTATCTTTATCATCCAAAAAAAAAAACAAAAAAAAAAATGTTGGAAGGTAGAGATTTTTTTGTTTGTTTGTTTTGTTTTGTTTTGGAATATATTTTACTTGGAGATTTACTAGTAGAGACATTAATTATTCGGAGATTTTTTTTACTAGTAGAGACATTAATTATTCGGAGTTTTTTTTTTTTTTTTTTTGCAATTGGGTCAAATATATTGGGCCCAAAATAATCCGAATTGACCCGACAGAAATCCGGACCCAATATTAATTACTCAGTGTATCACAAATTAACAATTCACAATCCGAATTGATTTGATAAATCTGCTTTTGAGTTCTGCAATGGCTGACGAAGCAAACAGAGTTGTAAGTTTTTGAATATTTTCTTTCATTTTTTCTTAGCAACCAAACAGACCCTTTTAACGTTATTACATTCAGGCTTTTATGTAGATTCAAGGTCGCATGATTGAGATCACTGGAAAACTGAAGCAGGTCAATCACTCTGTTTCACATTTTGGATTATTTCTCTCTCTTTATTTATTTGCTTGTTTTTAGTTTCAATTGCAACTTAAAGTTGGGTTCTTTTTGTGTTAAATCATATGGTAGTATGAATTGGGTAACAAAATGTGAACTGGGTCTTTCATGATTTGGTAAATACAAGGTGTGATATAAGGTGTGAGCTATGTCTTTCATGATTTTGAAACAACTTATGCTTTTATTTATTTGATTATACATGCATACGTACGTACATATTTTTTGGGTACTTTGTCTCTTGCTAGTCTTCGTCATAGTAAATAAGATAAAGGAAATTTGTGGGAATTGCTTCATAGGCATTTTTTAAGTATCTTTGCTTTGGTCAAGGTTGGAAACACAAAGCAGTGTCGTTACTTATGGGAATAGCTTCATTAGAATACTTCTTTATTGTATCCTTCCTTAATCCTTGAAAGAAGTTGAAGATTAGCACGCACATATACTAAATCTTCAACACGTTAGGAGTCATTTTGTTGCTCCTCAATGAATAAATGAAGGGGTATGTACTCTGATTCCTCTCACAATGTGATGACGAACAAGGTTGTCCAAAAAGCTTGGGAGGCTAAGATTCGAAGTGTCCCAAGGATATAACACCAAGCCTTTGGCTCTAAGGTCCACCTATCTTGCAAGTAATCGAAGGAATCAAACACATTCATATTTCCTAAAAACATACCATGCTTTGAATTCACCCGCTTTCTATGTTCATTATTTGGAAAGAATCTTCTTAAACACTTGTTCATCTCCTCATAAATTTCAATATTTTATGTGGAGGAGCATGATTTGGAGTCTCACCAAGTGATTGGTTGGTATAGTGGATAGATAAAAAATAGCAATAATAGTCATAATAATGAGTTTGTTTACTATAAAATGGAGAGGAGAAAAAATACAACTACTTTGACTTCAACTAATTAAACAAACTTAATTATTAAAAAAATTATTATACTTAGAATTCAAGGTGTGAACCATGCAATGAAGTGGTGTGTAATTTTTAATCCACCAATCAATGAGTATATCATATGTCACATCATAAAAGGGTGATTTAGTAAGTTTAAAGGTGCGTACCTTTGATCTTCTTTTATTTAGAAGGAACAAATGACTATTAAACATGCTTAAGATCTAGTATGTGTATGCTAATCCTCAAATTCTTTCAAAGAGTAAGGAAGGGTACAATAATGGAGCAACTCACACGTGGGATTATTATAGGTGATACTTGGGATGAGCTATTTGGATTAGTTGGGTTGCTTAAGATTGTAGGTCTTTAACTCGATGGTATGGATGGTGAATAGTTTTTTTTTAGGGATGGTAGTGATGATGATGTTGATGGATGGTTATGATGGTGAAGGTGATGAAGGGGATGACGTTGTTGTTGGATCATCTTGAAGTCTTCTCTATTCTTTTCTCTTATCTTGATGTTTATCATAGTTTATTTGTATTCTAAACATCATTTTATGACTACCAATGCACTTCTTTGCTTCTTATTATTAGGCATGTTTTTAAACATTTTGACAGTTTTTACTTCTAAAACCTAAAATATGCCTATATAATATATCTTAAAATATATATTAATTAATTAGCTGTTGTGTATCCTAAATTTTTTGAGAATGTCATGTCATGTTGTTGGATCATCTTGAAGTCTTCTCTATTCTTTTCTCTTATTTTGATGTTTGTAATAGTTTATTTGTATTCTAAACATCATTTTATGGGTGTCAATGCACTTCTTTGCTCCTTATAATTAGGCATGTTTTTAAACGTTTTGACAGCTGTTACTTCTAAAACTTAAAATAAACATAAAATATGCCTGTGGGGTATAGAGATTTAATCATGCCACGTGTCATACCCAAGACCGAGGAGGTTAATACAGTTTTGAGGAATCCATACACTTAGATGGTAAGGCCGGAGAGGCGGGTCATGGCTACGTCAATGGCACATTGCAGGAGGAGGCTACACTGTAAAGGAAGAGCTTCAGAGAGGGGGTTAGCCCTAACGTGATTTGAGGGATGGTAGTTGCCACCACATTTAATGCACCTCACTAAACATCCTGGCTGCATTTATGTGGAGAAAACCCCCGAACAATGCTGTCTTGGTTGCCGTAACTCACATAAGACTTGGGAGGGTGTCTGATAGGACAAACATCCAAGTAGTGGCTTGCATAATCAACAAATGGAGGGCAAAGATTAGCCAAAGGAGGCTATATAATGAGAGAGATCCTCCAGGGACAGGGATCCATGAAGAAATCGGTAGAGAAAATACTGTAGCAATAAGAACTGAAATTGTATCTAAGTTTAAAAAATATATATTCAAGGACCATTCTCCTCAGATTTTGCTGAGGAAGGATTTCTTTGACAAATTTTGTCTTTCTTTGCTTTCTTACTATATTTAATTCACCGTGTGTGTTGTTCGATCCATTGAAGCCTAGTTTTTAAGCCCACTTTACAAATTCATTGTATTGGGCTCTTTGAGCCTCAATCCATTTACCTTTTAGGTTCAGGATCCAAACCCTGCCCTTACAATGCCTATATAATATATCTTTAAAATATATATTAATTAATTAATTGTTGTGTCCTTGTCGTGTCGTATCATAATTTTTTTTTTAGAATGTCATGTCGTTGGATAATCTTGAAGTCTATTATTTTCTCTTATTTTGATGTTTATCATAGTTTATTTGTATCCTAAACATCATTTTATGGGCATCAATGCACTTCTTTTGCTCCTTATTATTAGGCTTGTTTTTAAACATTTTGTAGTTGTTACTTCTAAAACCTAAAATAAACATAAAATATGCCTATATAATATACCTAAAAATATATATTAATTAATTAGTGCCCTGCCGTGTCGGATCCTAAATTTTTTTTGAGAATGTCATGTTATGTCATATTTGAGTCTGTGCTTCTTAGATCTTGTATAGTGAAAGAAGATAGTAGTTGTTTGTCTACGACTGTGTAAATAAGCATAGGGATAATGGATAATCTTTTTTCCTTTTGCCTATTGCAAGGAAACTTTAGTTTGTCTTTCGTTGTTTGCAATTATGCGAATTATGCCTAGCTTGGTTGTGGATTTGTTGGCTTGTTGCAAAGGTCTTTGCATAGACACCAAAGTGTAGTGATTTTGAATGCAATCTCATCATCTATTATGAGGAAAATTTAGTGGGAGACAAATGCTATAAAGGTTTGAACTGATGACCTCATTCTTCATTCACACTTGTGAGAAAAGGAAACGCCATTTGAGCTTAAGGCTTATTGACTTTATATTATGGAGATTGCTTTTTGGATGAAAGCAACTAGTTGTTTCTCTTTAATTTCTGATTTCCACTTTTTGGTTCTTTTAGCTTTGAAGCTTAGCTTCTGTTTTGTTTTTTAAGGGTTCCCTTTTTTATTTTTCTTGTTCTAGGGCTATGCCTTTATGCATTTCAATTAATAAATTTAATACGATTCATAAATGTACTTTGAGCTGAATTTAGTAATCACATGCCTTTCTGATGCAAAATTAGATGCGAAGCAAAGAGGAGTAATGCTACAATCACAAACTATTTCATAACATTTTTACAAACTATTTATATGACCAGTTTTTTATTGGTTTTTATCTAGACTCACTATTGACATCATTTTTTCATTTACCAATAACTATTCACCACATCAGTAGTTTGTAAAATATTTTGTAAAAATGTTTGTATCTTTAGCATTATTCAACAAAGAGGGAGAAAAGAAGTGTGCTTAATTTCCTTACCTTGGAGGAGCTGCGACAATTGTCTATTGATACAAATACCTACAAATCTATAGGTATATAAAGAAAACCATATTCACTTTTTCAAATATGATAAACACTCCAGTTGTGTATGAGTACCTTGTACATAAAAGTGCCTGAAGCACCAAAAAAGATAAAAGTGCCTTCTTTAGTTTTTAGAAAATGAATCTCAATTTGTATAAAGTTTTGAAAAGAGGCTATGTGATTTTCATATCAATCACTCTTTCAAGTTTTATTTTCACTCCAGTAAGAATTTAATTTTTTTTTATTTGACTTATGGGCTTCTAGATTAAAAGTTTTAAGTGCTCGTTGGTTCAACTTTAAAGGTCCAAAACATGCGTTTACCAATCTAATTTGTATCTGCTAGTAACAAATTTTAAAAGCACGTTGTCTCTCTGGAATTGTGTTTTTCTATGTTTTTGTGTGGCGGCCTTTGAGCTGTGATTGCAAATCGCAACAAATGCATTACTGCATTAGTTCAAAACATAAATGTTTCCGTTGTAAAGTACATTAATTTCCTTAATTTGTTCTTAGTTCTTTCTTAAAAACCCAACTTTACCTCTTGATTATACCGACAAAACACACAAGTGGTCAGCCCATATCTCACAATCTCACACGCTGCTCTCTGTAGGAGGCTCGAGGTTCTCTATGCTGTTGCTGCTCCTTTGGTACATTTCTCTTCATTAATAATAATAATAGTACCAATAATATATTTATTATTAAGAAGTTGACACTAAGAATGAAATAAACTCTCTTATTACATCGCTTTAACTTAAAAAAAAAAAAATCAATTTCATACCGCACTTTTTAAAACGACCATAATTTCAAAAAATTGAACCAAACCCACCTTAAAACCTATACTGAATAGGCCGGTCAGACCACCACTGACTGGCCTCGATTTTGGTCTGGTTTTGCCCTTGGATGATTTGGGCGTCAAACATGGTCCAATTGTTGACCTGGCCTTGTCCTCAAAACTTTTTGGGTTCATTTGGTTGATTTTTTAATTTTAAAAAACGAAGCTTCATGGAAGTATCAGGGATGGGAACATCTAATAAAAGGCCCACTCGTGTTCCTCAAAAAGAAAGAAAGAAAGAAGGCCCACTTGTAATCTAGCAGATACAGTATCAGTCAATTTAGGGATTGGGGGCTTAATTTATTTTTGAATATTATTAATATTACAAGTGGCAATATTTTAGCCATTAATTATTTAAGTTTTATTTAATATATAGTCATGCCAATATTGGAGAGAGACAAGTAGCGCTATATTATTAGAAAATGAGTTAAGGTAGCTACTTTGAGAGCTTTGTAGTGTGACATCTTTAGACCGGATTTTTATATAATCAAGAAATATTCTTAAACTTTATATTTAACAGGGAAAAAATTTGAAGACAACTCGGTAAAAATATATCTCCAACTTTATTTAAAATGCTTACAAAATAGGACACTCTTCTACTAATCTATATCTTCAAAACAAACTTATCCATTTTTTTTAAAGGGGTGAAATTAAGACACTAGACCAAAAAATAAAACCTCATCACACGCGCAAAGCGTGTGTGATGAGGCTAGTTAAATATATAGTCATGCCAATATTAGAGAGAACAAGTAGTGCCATATTATTAAAGAGTGAGTTAGGGCAACTACTTTGAGAGCTTTGTAGTGTGGCATAAATAACATGTTTTTCTTTATTAAGAAAATCATGGTTCAAAATCCCCCTCCACATTGTAATACTAAATTATTGTAAAAAAAAAACAAAAAACAAAAACAAAAAAGAAGTGAGAATATCGTGTCCCTATTTTGGGGATGAGTTATTTTGTGAAACCTATGATAACTTCAAAGGAGAGAATATTATTTTTGTCTATAGTTGGGGAGGAAGTGCTATTTAATGAAATTTTAATGAAATTCGTGAAATTTACAAAAGAAGCCACGTGAAAATGCCATTCGAGTTTACCAAAAGAAAAAAGAAAAAAAAAGAAAAAAAAAAATGCCATGTGAGGAAAAACTGAAAAGGCAATGGCGGCATCACATATAAATTTTTTTTATACTTGCAAAAAAGTATTATATAAATAATTAGTTTTAAACAGGGATAGATTCAGGTGGGGCTCAAGTGGCTCGGACCCCATGGCCCATTATTTATTATATATATATATATATATATATATATATTATTTTTGTAGTTGGATCTTCCTTTAAAAACCTTAAACCTTTCTTATTATATAGATTATTTTTGTAATTGGGTCTCCCTTTGAAAACCTTAGGCTCCCTTCAACTAGCAACTATCTAATGGAACTTAATACCTTAATTTCCAAGAACTGTTTTTGAGATTTGTCTCAACGGAACTTAAAAATCGCATCCAGAGAGAATGTAGTGTGGATTTTCCTAGACGTGGCAAAATGGGCAGGTCGGGTCAATCGAGTTTGTGGGTCAAATGGGTCATGGGTCAAAACAGGTCATTTTTAAACGGGTCAATTGGGTTACAGGTTAATTGGTTGTGGGTCAGGTCGGGTTTACCTGTATTTTTCAATCTTTTTTTTTTTTCAATTACAAAAACAAATCAATGACAACCTATTTAGAGAGAATGAATAAAATCAATTAAGCAAATGAATTGCACTTAATGCTACTTGTTAATATCTTTCCAATTTTGATAGTTTTGAGCATGAAAAAAATTATTTATAGTCATAAATTCATGATGGAAAAAGTCTTCAGTGTTAATATATCATTGTCAAAATGCATATAATTACAAGTTTACATATTCAAAAAAAGATAGATATTAAAACAAACAAAACAAGTAAGCCAATAAAATAGCAAGTTATCGGTCTTCTTAAGTGCACATGTTCCTGTTGCATTTAAAATAATAGTAAAGTTAGATTACTTAGAAAGATAAACTAAAAAAAAAAAAAAAAAAACCATAATATATTAAGTAAAGAAGAATAAGTAAAAAGTGTGAAGAAATGGCAGAGGCCAGAGGCGCAACTACGCAAGTGAAAGACTGAAAGAGTAGAGAAAATGTGAAAGAAAGCTTTGTGGGTTTCAATAGTTTGGTTTGACTCAACTTTCAGTTTTGCCGTTTGTGGCTTTGGTCCTTTAGAGTTTGGACAATGCACTACAGCTTAGCTGAATCCTGAATGAGATTTTTTTTAATTATATTTTTTTTAATGGTTGTCTTAACTGATGAGTGATGACTCTTGAGAGCCTTGACCCTTGTGTAACATATTTGTAGGCAATTGGCAAGCACACAGGCTAGGCTAGCTAGCTCTTATTGGTATTTTGATGATTTTTTTTTTTTTTTTTGCTTGGTGGTAATTTTGATGAATAAATAGTCATTCTTTATAATATATTAATTATTAGTTTTATTACTTTGTGCTTTATGCACCTAGTATCAGAACGTAATTAAAATACTTTTTTTAGTGAATTTTTTTAACGAATCGGGTCACGGGTCAACCCATTTTTGTTTTGGATAAAAAAAATCGAGTTCAAATCAGGTATTTTTTGGGTCGAGTTAAAATTTTTTGACCATATTGCCATGTCTAGATTTTCATTTTCCCAAGGTGTGTCACATCCCAAAGATCTATGTCAGGAAGTAATTCAGGATTTTTCATGAAGGTTTGCCCTGGCTCTTTTAGAAAGGTGAGCTTCTTAACCCTATATGTTTTTCTTCTTCTTTTTATCTTGAATTTAATGGTTTTTGCATTCATGACATGCTCAATTTAAATTATTAATCCACTCTGTTACGGCTTAAGTTTTTGGAACTAATGGTTTCCAACATGATAAATAAGTAATCTTTTCTAATTGTTCATTATATTCTAATGAATTGAACCTTCACAAAATTCATCCTCTCTCTTTTTTTTTTTTTCTTTTTTTTTTGACAGAATCATGCTGAAGAGATTATGAATTTTCCCTCTTTGCTTCAAAAGGATCCAGTTACTGTTGAGTGCTCCTATTCAAAGTATTATTTAGAGATCTGTTTATGGTGTCAAACAAATAATATTCAAGACTTAGTTTCTAAATTGCTTATAATAAATGTAAAAGTTTGAACTCTCTTATGCCTCAGTGGCAAGTTGTTGGAAGATTGGTAATGATTCAACCACAAATTTGCGTATCTTCTATGTGTTTATGTAATTTAAGCCGTAAGCAATTATCATTTCTATTAATTATTTGCTATTGTTTCAGACAGTCGTTTGAGAATTATTTTAACATTAGATTTTATAAACAGCACAAGAATACTTTTAGCCTAGCACTACAACACACTAATTCTTTGACATTTTAAAAAAAATATATATAGATAAATTTCCTTGAAATTTTTTATTATATGTATATAAATTTTCTTCATGGAAATATCTTGCTAGTACACAGCCATCAACACAATCAATCCTTCTATAAAAACATTTATAACACACCGTACTGCCTATTAAAAAAAAAAAAAAGTTTAGCAAACAGCAAATGCAAAGAAAGATTAAATCTATATTCTTCTTTTCTATTCATCCCTACTTTTAATTTTTTATTTTTTCCTAGTTATTTTTTTGAACTGATATTTACCATTTCTTCACAAACTTTCATTTCTTGTATTACATATTGATACCAAACACATCCACAATCACTATCCAAAAATTTAACATCTATAATAAGAGTTTTGAACATTTCTAAAACCCCAATTCATACATCCACCATCAGAGTTTTGAAAATTCTATAGTATGTTCAATCGTTTTTGTAAGTTATCTTCTATAAATACATAAATTTTCTTGAATATTGAACATACTACAGTTGTTGCCATGTGATTCCTTTACAACCCAAATAACCTATCAATTACGTCAACGTCATTATGAACAATGACCGGAATGACAGAATTCCACGAGCTACTACTTTAAGTCTCCTTTGACAATTCTTCTCAAAAAAAAAAAAAAAAAAGGTCTCCTTTGACAAATTGCATCATATATTTTAATCATGTCATTGACTTGTTATTAGTTTTCTCTAATATTTCAATAATTTTTCTGGTAAAAAATTTAATATTTTGTACTCTATCTTATAAATAAATAGATGGATAATAAGAATAGTATAATGATTTGATCATATTATATGTATTTATATTTTTACATGATGTTGAGGTAAAAAAAAATCACAAACACCAAGGCCCAAAGAAATAGCACAATGGGCCATGGAGAAAAGTAAATCTAAAGAAAAGATTGAGCTTACCAAGGGAATTAAACAGGCCTTAGCACTCGTAAAATAAAGGGAAGTAAGAGAAAAGGCCTAGCTTGCCTAAACCAAAGAACTAGAGAGAGCCCAGTGGGAAGAACTAACGCAGGATCTCAAAGGCTGTCAAAAGGTTTAGGATCCTTGGGACGCATGGGACAAGATTAGGACAACTCAAGGGGAGTACCAAAAAGGCACAAGAAACAAAGGACATATATGTTCTTCTCAAACGATCAGTGATGCAGCAAGAAAGATGAAAAGTTAGGATAGTCATTAATGACCAAAGGGATGGTACCCCAGGGAACCCAGAATGAGGAGCTATAAAAGGAGGCAGTAGAGAAAACCTTCGACCCAGCAGGAATGGATTTTGCCCACTTGGGAAAAATGACAAAGAAAGAGAACGACCAAAAGCTGAGTCTGAAAGGGTGAAGAGCTTGGAAAAAATGAGAAATCAAGAACAACTCCTTAAGCACACCCTGGAATGGAAAGTTAGCCATGGGCTTTCAAAGAAACACCACCAAAAGGAGGAAATTATGAGGAATAGGGAAAGAATTAGTTTTTTGGGTGATAGGCACATAACGGGCTTTGGTACCCAGGGTAGCAAGGGAGGGGAATCAACAAGACCCCGGACCCTTGGAATGACATTATAAAAAGGGGAAGGCAGTCAACAGCAAAGGGGGAGATGATGATAATGGAATCATTGAAGAAAATTCAGTCAGAACTCAGAAAAGTAAAAAAAGTGGGAGAGACATTTCCCAATATCCCAGACAGCCACTATAAAACATGCTTGATTTTAAAGGGATTCAAACTTTGCAAGTCTTAGAGACATGAGTAGTCATCTAAGTCTGTAATTTTTGAGCCTATTTGGACCTTGTAACATGTCTAGTGAGCATTTTGTATTTGTAATTGAGAAAAGATAATGAAATATTCAATATTAACTTGAGGACCTCTAACATTTAATCGTGTCCTTTGCTATTACACTTGCGGCTTTTTTTTTTTTTTGCTATGGCTTTTGTTGTTTCGAAATATTCTTGTTTGCTGGTATGTATTTCTTGTAGGATTTTGCTTTGTGCATCACTTGATTTGTAAAACAGGCATTTAGCTGCGGTGAACCAAGCCCAGTCTCTTCAAACCATAACAACCAGGCCCAAGGTCCTTGCTACAATTTGGGCCTAGACTTTGTCAAAAAAGGACCCTCACACATGATTAATTGTGTGTTATTATTATTTTTTCTTTTCTTGGACTTTTTTTTTTCTTTCAAATTTTCAATTGTTGCAAAATCAACTAAATTTGAGCAAAAATATCTTTTTTCGAATCAATTCTCCTATACATCTTAGAAAAATAACATTAAAATTCTTTATACTTAAATAATTAATGCATTAATTAAAATAATTAGTATATCAAAATAAAACTATTTATCTAATCCTTTAAATTTTTTAGTGAGAGTTTGTAACTATTGCTTATAAACTTCATCTTTCTTTTTTTTTTTTTTTTTTTTTTTTTTTTTTTTTTTTGTTTTCTCATTGTTTGTCAATCATAACAAAACAAAAGGACATCCATTAGACCATTAATATTCAGATTCTCAGAGGGAAATTTAACAATTGGGTCAAGTAATACGGCCCAAAATAATCCGGGCCGACCGGGCACAAGCCCTTATCCAATATCTCGTGCCCTAAGTCCCATTTCCAAAATCAATGAAGTAACAAATACTCAGTCGGAATTAATTAGCAAATCACAATCGGAATTGATTTGATAAAAATCTTCTTTTGAGTTCTGCAATGGCCGACGAAGCGAACAGAGCTGTAAGTTTTTGAATATTTTCTTTCATTTTTTCTTAGCAACCAAACAGACCTTTTTTTTTAACGTTACTACATACAGGCCTTTATGGAGATTCAAGGTCGCATGATTGAGACCACTGGAAAACTGAAGCAGGTCAGTCACTCTGTTTCACATTTTGGATTATTTATTTGTTTGTTTTTAGTTTTTAGTTTCAATTTCAACTTAAAGCTGGGTTCTAATTTGTGTTAAATCATATGGTAGCATGAATTTGGTAACAAAATGTGAACTGGGTCTTTCATGATTTAGTAAATACAAGGTGTGAACTGGGTTTTTCATTATTTAATTTTATAAGGTGTGAGCTATGTCTTTTTATTTATTTATTTTTGCTTAATCGTTCATTTTTTTAGTTAGAGGTTGCTGTATGTCATGTTATATATGGATCCTGTGTTTTGTTTTGTGTTACTTGGGAATGCAAACCTTATGCAAACTTAATTATCAAAAAAATTATTACACTTACTTAGGATTGAACGCCTTGCAATGAGTGGTGTGTAATTTTTAATCCATCAATCAATGTGTACATCATATGTCACATCATAAAAGGGTGATTTAGTAAGTTTATAGGTGCGTACCTTTGATCTTCTTTCATTGAGGAGGAACAGATGACTTCTAAGCTTGCTTAAGATCTAGTGTATGTGCATGCTAATCTTCAACTTTTTTAGTTAAAGGTTGCTGCTTAATGTAATGTTATATATGGATCCTATGCTTTGTTTTGTGAATGCAAACCTCATGCAAACTTAATTATCAAAAAAATTATTACACTTACTTAGGATTGAACGCCTTGCAATGAGTGGTGTGTAATTTTTAATCCATCAATCAATGTGTACATCATATGTCACATCATAAAAGGGTGATTTAGTAAGTTTATAGGTGCATACCTTTGATCTTCTTTCATTGAGGAGGAACAAATGACTTCTAAGCATGCTTAAGATCTGGTATATGTGCATGCTAATCTTCAACTTCTTTCAAAGAGTAAGGAAGGGTACAATAAAGAGAAACTCATATGTGGATAATTATAGGGGATACTTGGGATGAGCTATTTGGAGGAGTTGGGTTGCTTGAGATTGTAGGTCTTTAACTTGATGGTAGTGATGGTGAAAAGTCTTTTTGGGGATGTTAGTGATGATGATGTTGATGGTTACGATGGTGAAGGTGATGAAGGGGATGATGTTGTAATTGGATCATCTTGAAGTCTTCTCTATCCTTTTCTCTTATTTTGATGTTTATCATAGTTTATTTGTATTCTAGACATCATTTTATGGGTATCAATGCACTTCTTTGCTGCCTATTATCAGATATGTTTTTAAACATTTTGACGGTTGTTGCTTCAAAAACTTGGAATAAACATAAAATATGCCTATATAATATACCAGGAAGCACAGACACTTCATTTGGCCGCCGTACCTGTGTTAGATATGTGTCGGACACTTGACATTCCTCAAACACTTCTGCATGCATGTCTCAGCGGTGTCATTTTTTAAAAATTAAAAAAAAAAAAATGCAAGACATAGCCGGGACATGAGAACAAGAGGAATCGAACACCCTTTCACAAAACAAAGAGAACATTCATGCTCTGAATAATAATATTGCATTTGAAAATTAATAAATATCTTTATCCTCGATTTGTATTCTAATTTATGAAAATCCTTTATACTCATAAATTTGCTTTATTATCCATTGGTACTCTTAATTTGATAAAAAAATAATGATTAATAATATATAGAAATAAAATATTTATATCTCTTAAATTGATATATGTTTAATATTATATGGAAAATAAATGCTTAATTATATATAACAATATATTTTAGAATTAATTAATATACGTATCCCCACCGTATTAGTGTCATACTTTTTCAAAAATTGTTGTGTTACTATACCGTATTCGTACTTGTACCCGTACCTGTGCTCGTATCTGTGTTGGTTTTTCCTATATAATATACCTAAAAATATTAATTAATTAATTGTTGTGTCCCTGTCGTGTTGTGTCCTAATTATTTTTTGAGAATGTTGTGTCATGTCATGTGTGCAGCTGTGCTTATCTTAGATAGTGAATAAATATATTCTCAAAAAAAAAAAAAAAAAAAAAAAAAAGATAGTGAAAGAAGATAGTAGTTGTTTAGCTCCAGTTGTGTAAATAAGCATAGGGATGATGGATCTCTTTTTTCCTTTTGCCTATTGCACAGAAAATTTAGTTGGTCTTTCTTTGTTGTTTGCAATTATGCCTAGCTTGGTTTTGGATTTGTTGTGTTGTTTATAAGGTCTTGCATAGACAACAAGTATAGTGATTTTGAATGCAATCTCATCATGTCTTATGAGGAGAATTTAGTGGGAGACAAATGGTATGAATGCTTGAACTGACAACCTCACTCTTCGCCTGCCTTTGTGATAGAAGGTAGTGCCATTTGAGCTAAGGCTTATAAACTTTATATCATGGAGATTGCTTTTTGGATGAAAGCAACTATTTGTCTCTCTTTAATTTCGGACTTTGACTTTTTGGTTCTTTTAGATATGAAGCTTAGCTTCTCTTTTTATTTTTTAAGGGTTCCCTTGTTTAGGGTTATGCCTTTATGAGTTTCTCTTAATAAATTTATGACGATTCATGAATGTACTTTGAACTGAAGTTTGTGATTGATTGTCTTTCAGGTGCAAAATCAGATGCGAAACAAAGAGGGAGAAAAGAAGCGTGCTTTCCTTACCTTGGAGGAGCTGCGACAATTGTCTAATGATACAAATACCTACAAATCTATAGGTATATAAAGAAAACCATATTCTCTTGTTGAAATATGTTAAAAACGCCAGTTGTGTATGAGTATCTTGTAGGTAAAAGTGCCTGAAGCACCAAAAATGATAAATGTGCCTTCTTTAGTTTTTAGAAAATGACTCTCTATTTGTATAAAGTTTTGAAAAGAGGCTCTGTGATTTTCATATCAATCATGAACAGCAGTTATATCTCACATTTTAATTTTGTGATTGTGCTACTCTTGCTTATTTATCCTCAATATGACATCTATTTCTTTTTTGTTTTGCAGGGAGAACGTGAGTTCTAATTAACCTATCTGAGCTTGCCGTTAAATGAATATAAATTATTATTATTATTATTTTGGATTTATGGGCTTTCAGATTATAGATATGACACTTTCTAAAGTTTTAAAACCTAGACTGTATTGGCCGGTCAGGGCAGTTAACCACTGACTGGCCTTGATTTTGATCTGGTCATGCCCCTTAGATAACTTGGTCAAAGAAATGGATTTGAGACTTTGTCAAACATGGTCCAACCGTTGACCTGTTTGACCTGGCCTTGGCTTCTCTAACCTTTTGGGTCCAGTTGGGTTTATCTTTTCATTTGAAAAAATGAAGCTTAATGAAAGTATCAGGGGGTAGAAACCTCTGATGAAATGCCACTTGTAATCTAGCAGATAAATTACAGTCACTTTTTGGGATTGACAACTTAATTATTCGGTGGTTTTGGCACCAGATTATCTCAAAGCGGGTACTATTGGGTTGGGTGTATTCAATAATAGGCACCTGTTGGATTCTAGCCTTCCCTCTCCTTTCAATAGAGAGAATTGACTTATAAATTGGTGTGCTAATCAACAAACTACCAATTACTTTCTGTTAGTTTTGGTACTGTCAATATAATTATTCTGATGTTAATTACATTTGAAAACCATTTGCCATTAATTCAAATATTATTTATGAAGCATTCACATGTTTACGCATACATTATAAGATTAAATTTCATGTGGATATGAATAACTCTACATGTCATCATGTATATATTTTTACTTTTCTAATTTTTGAAATATTCTGTCTTTTTGTTAATAATTAGTAGTTTAAAATTAATGACTTCACAATTTGACCATGGTTGGCCAGAAGGTCAAACCTCTGGCACTTGACTCTTGTCTGGATTGTTGATTGGCCTGGTTTTTAGAACATTGTGTTCTCCCTCTCTTGTGTCCAGGTTTGTTTTAGAGCCCAAGTCAGTTTTAATGAATGAACAGGAACAAAAGCTAAAGGATAGTGAAACAGCAATTGCCTCATTACAGGTGCATTTTCTTTTTTTCCTCGCTGCTAAAAATCCTCTTCTTTCTATGTTATTTTCTACACCACCACTTTCCACCCCTTTTACAAAGTTATTACTGGTGAAATTACATAGTAATTAGCAATCTTATTTGTTTTAATAAAAATAATTGAGTATCACAAATCATGATCAGATGTATTTAAGCAAATCTTGTATGATGTTACCCATTACCAAGTAAAAGTCGGGTGAAAAGGGTAAAACTGGATAATGAAAAAGTTATTGAATTTCTTTCTAGGAGTGTCTCCAATTTTTAAACTTTCTCAATTTACGGATGAGAATGCAAGATTTGCTCAGTTTAAGCGGGAGTAAACAATTAGAAGATATAATTTTCTAGTTAGAAAACATAGCAGCCATACGTTACGTTTTATTTTTGATTTTATCATTGTGTAGATTGATAAATGCCATGGGCAATCAGCCATATAATAAAGGTTTTGAATTAGCCAAACTCAGCCAATCCTTTGCTGACTTGTTAGGCCTTACCTGTGCCTGGCCAACTTTGGCTTAACTTTCTGAAGCTAATCATCATTCTTTTGAAAAAAAATATGTTCAAGTTTCTCTGTTTTAACTTTGGTAGTACTATTTTTTTTTTTGTTGTGCTATGTACAGGCTTCGAAGGAATATTTAGAGAACCAGATGGCAGAGGTGGAGAACAACTTGAGGGAGCTGTTGCAGCAAGATCCTGGTCTTGCTCGTCAGATAATGTCCATGACTGTAATGTGAAACTTTCATGTCTGAGAAACTCTGCTGTGTTCTATTTTCCATTTGGAAAACCAGGAAATATGTACTAGTAATAGTTTATGAAATCTGCTTGCTTGCTTTTTTTACTGTCATTGTAATATACTTTAAGAAAGTATGGTTTTCATACTCGGTGATATGTTCCATTACAAAGCTACTCTTGCATGACCTTGTTCTTTATTTTGGACCTTATGATCCTCCCATAAACCTAAATTGAATCCCTAAATAGTACACATATGCCATTGGGGACAACATGATTCATTAAAATATCTTTTGTATTTTTTCTCAAAATTTATTGTCTTTTACAAAGATGCATTATATGAAAGATTTGGAGCTTTTGAGCATTTACATAAGTCCGTGTATAAAAGAAAAAGCTATAGAATTTACATAGTTTTGTCTAAAAATGACATACATTAATTTGTGTATATGTAAATTTATAAGTTTGCTATAGTAACCGTATAAATTTAAATTGACACTATTTATTTTGCATTTAGTTGTTTATTCTCTTTTTACGTATCTCGAGGATGAAAGATGAAAGTGGATGGTGGTTGTGTATGAAGAAAGATAAACAATTAAAAAAAATTAAGAAAAATTGATATTTTAATAAAATGTAGTGTAAAATAGATAATCTGAAGTGATTATGTAAAATAAAAAAAAAGTAAGTTCTTACGCTAAAAAAGATAGAAATTTTTGCTTGAGTTGAGTTTTTTTATTTTTATTTTTATTAAATTTCAATAGCCTACCTTGTAATTTATAAGGTTAGTGGATATGGTAGGGATATAATATTGTGTATTGGTATAGCAGGTGGGAAGGAAACCCATCTATCTTTCTCATTCAATGAGTTTGTTTGAATGCTACTTATTTTGCTGAAACTGAAAACTTATTGTTGAAAATACTGTAAATAAAGATAAAAATTAGTTAAAATAGTACAGTAGGGTCTATGAATAGGATCAAAAAATGTAATATAACTCATGAATAGTAGCAAAAATAAATTGAATAGTAAAATAATTTATAATTTTCACTATAACTCAACTTTATCACATATTGGTTGGTGGGAAGGAAACCCATCTGTGTTTCTCATGAATTTTTTTTTTTTAAATAACATTAAATATCCAAAAATTTAGTTAGTTATCACGTTGCAAAACAATGTTGGAAATTAGCATCTTGAGTGTCTAAAACTCGAGTTCTAAGTAAAAAATTGAGTTTTTAAGTCTCGATTTGTAAGGGGTGGTAGGTGAGGTGGACAAAAATTCTACGAGGAACTTGAGGTTTAAAGACTCGAGTTTCACCATTTTCAGACCCAGCATTCTTCATTCTGGGTTTCTTCATCTGCTGGGTTTCTTCATCTTTATCAGATCGTTTTTCCTTCTTCTTCTTCGTTCTTTGATGGTAGATCTGAAGACCAGATCGTGCCTCTTCAAATTGTCTCTTTTTTCTTCAGATCAGATCGTGCCTCTTCAAATCGTCTCTTCATTCTTCCTCTTTAGATTTGATCGTGCCTCTTCAGCCTCTTCAAATCGTTTTTCCTCTGTTCTTCTTCAGATTTGATGTTCTTTAAGTACAAAATCAAGTCTTTAAGACTCGAGATCTATGTGGCATTATACTGCCAACTCACCAAGTGGGAATCGAGTATTTAATCCTCACGTTTTAGATTGAAATCGAGTCTATAAAACTCGAGATACTATTTTGCAACTTTCTTTCAAATGCATCATAACTTATGATATACTTTCTCCTCACTGTGCTAGTATGCACATTCCCTTTGTTTCTCATTCTATAACTCAACTTTATCACATATTGGTTGAGCCCACAGCCTGCACAGATCGGGCCCCACACCAAGAAGAAAAAAAAGGCTTCCACACAGTTGTGAAGCTGGAGGTGAATTCAAAGAAACCCATCTGTGTACGGGTATACCAGGGTGGGAAGGAAACCCATCTGTATTTCTCATTCTGTAACTCAACTTTATCACATTACATATTGGTGGGTGGGAACTGGGAAGGAAGCCGATCTGTGTTTCTCATTTTATATAACTCCAACTTTATTACATATTGATGGAGCCCACAGCCTGCACAGATCGGGCCCCACACAAAGAAGAAAAAAATGCTTCCACATAGTTGTGAAGCTGGAGGTGAATTCATAGAAGAAAAAAAGCTTCCAACGTATTGAGTAAGGATTTGACAAGAGCCTGATTTGGGCCCCACACAACTGCAATTAATTACAAACATGCCATCAAACTCATTTCTTAAAAATTAGAAACACCTTCAAATCTGTTCTCAGTTATCGTTACTCTATCTCAAATTTTTGAGAGATGAGTGCCTTCAAAATTGGATTATAATTAAGCGCTCTAGTTTTTGTGATACGTGTCAATTCAATTTCTTAATTTTAGTGAAGGTACTTACTACTCATTTAAAAATCGAGAAATTTGTTAATTTTTATATTAAAGGCAACACCAAATCTAAGGAGATTTTTATTTTTTATTTTTTAAATATAATAATTTTATAGCAATTTCTTAATTTTGGTGAAGATATTTAGTAATTAAAGTCTAATTTCGTGTCAAATGTTCCATTTATGTTTTTGATTTTTGTGTCAGGTGAATTAATTTAGTGTAAAATACAAGTAGTCCAATATGAGTGAACTATACTAAGAAACTTAATTATATATCTAATTCTAGATCTAAAATCAAAAGAAGAGAGAATTTAAAAGATTATTATTCTTTTCAATGCCATTTGTTTGTCTAGTTAAAAATAATTTAAATTTATAAACTTTTTACATAATACTAATAATTAAGTATAAATGCTACGTGTGTGCGCAATTATTTTTATTTTTATTTTTAAATTGTTGGGTTCTAAACTAGTGGTGAAAATCAGATAATGACAAGAAGTACAGAAACTAGTCCGTACAGAAACTAGTCCACAATAGATCTCAAGCAATCTTACATTTTTAGCAACAATAGACCTATTTCTGATTGGAGGCAACAAGGTTGTTAGGCCTTCAAAATGATGATAATGACAAGAATAGACCTATTCCTAAATACTCAAGCCTTCAAAATGATAATAATGGCAACAAGACTGTGTTGTAGTCAACAAGAATGCAAAATCTACTCTTTGTCCAAAAAAAGGAAAAGACCGCAAAATCTACACAACCCAACTAATTTCCAATAATGAAGACTAGTACATCTTCAGCGGAGGTGTGATTTATAATTTAGCCTTTAAAGAACTTCAACAATATGTACGGTTGCAAATATTAATTGCTTGCCTAAAGAACTTCAACAATATGTACGGTTGCAAATATTAATTGCTTGCCTAAAATTAAATTTTAGGCAAACTTATAAGGTGTGATTTATAATTTAGCCTTTAAAGAACTTCAACAATATGTATGGTTGCAAATATTAATTGCTTGCCTAAAATTTATTTTAGACTTCTAATTTTACTTTTTTTTTCAATAATTAAGTCATGTAAGTTCAATCTTATTTAACCAAAGTCTTCCTTTAGTCTTGGTTAAATGCCAATAAAGGCACTGTTTTACATTTAGGCTGAAATTAAATTAATTAATATTTAAACACCAGAATTAATATTAAAAAAAATTGAAAACAAGCCCAAGCCTTGAACTTGAGGTCATTCCAGTAAAATTACATTTCTAACTTCCAAACAACTCCACTATAGAATACCTTCCCACTCTACTAAGTCACTACCAATCACTTCTAAGTACTAACAAAACACGGTTACTCGCTTACTCTCCTCTTTTATCCCCCCACATTCTTAATAATAACTAGCCTTTGAGCACGCGCTCATGTGCGTGTTCAGAGGCTCTTCTATTTTTTGGATAAGGGTTAATTTAGAGCATTTATTATAATTTGAGATTGCTATATTTTCCAATCACAAAAAAAAAAAAAAACCCTAGGGATGTGATGAAAAATTATTTCACCGCACATAATACTCATCACATCCCTAGATTTTTTTTTGTGATTGGAAAATGTAGCAAGCGGGAGGTGTGATTTATAATTTAGCCTTTAAAGAACTTCAACAATATGTACGGTTGCAAATATTAATTGCTTGCCTAAAATTTATTTTAGACTTCTAATTTTACTTTTTTTTCAATAATTAAGTCATGTAAGTTCAAGCTTATTTAATCAAAGTCTTCCTTTAGTCTTGGTTAAATACCAAAAAAGGCACTGTTTTACATTTAGGCTGAAATTAAATTAATTAATATTTAAACACCAAAATTAATATTAAAAAAAATTGAAAACAAGCCCAAGCCTCGAACTTGAGGTCATTCCAGTAAAATTACATTTCTAACTTCCAAACAACTCCACTATAGAATACCTTCCCACTCTACTAAGTCACTACCAATCACTTCTAAGTACTAACAAAATACGGTTACTCGCTTACTCTCCTCTTTTATCCCCCCACATTCTTAATAATAACTAGCCTTTGAGCACGCGCTCATGTGCGTGCTCAGAGGCTCTTCTATTTTTTGGGTAAGGGTTAATTTATAGCATTTATTATAATTTGAGATTGCTATATTTTTCAATCACAAAAAAAAAAAAAAAAACCCTAGGGGTGTGATGAAAAATTATTTCACCGCACATAATACTCATCACACCCCTAGGTTTTTTTTTTTTTTTTTTTTTTTTTTTTTTTTTGTGATTGGAAAATGTAGCAATCCCAAATTATAATAAATGCTCTAAATTAACCCTTACTCAAAAAAATAGAAGAGCCTCTGAGCACGCGTGTGAGTGCGTGCTCAAAGGCTAGTTAGTTCTAAATGTTAGGCACTTACTATACATCTATAACAAAAGTTAAAAATAGTATAATATATCAACAACATCAACAACCTTTAAAACTGAGAAAAAAATATGTAACATTTTGTATGGAGTAGTAAATTAATACTTATGGAAAAATTTTTAAATTGAATTTGACTTAGAATTATAAAAATGATAAATATAGTTTTTGTGGGGGCCTGTTACCTAGAAAGTACTATTAAAGTTATATGTATTGGGTTTATGATCCAATGACCCAATCCGAGGATGGCCAAATAAAGATCATAATGGGAAGGAAATCAGAGGAAGAGATAAAGATTGTATATGATAGTCCAAAACATGTCCGAGGTGGAAAGTCACCTTGGAGATGTAGATCTGAGGTGATTAAAGTCTTCTTATCATCCTGGACATTTTTCAAAATTGCATTACAGCGGGGAGTCAGACATTGGATAAGGGGTGAGCAAAGGAAGCAACAAATATCTTCAAAAGCTGCTACCTCCACATTAAATGCCTCCCAACTAACTTTCTGGCCATATTAATGTGGAGGTGATACATGAACAGTGGTTAAGCAGCCTTACAGCTACTAGTTGAGTGTTCTGTGAGGGGTTGGATGGGACAAGAAGAAGTTCCTAGAATCTAACCTACATGTGTATGGTGGGGATGATAACAGAATTATAATATATAACATGGAAATGTGGCTAAAGGAAAGGGGGAGAAAAAATTATTAGAGAGAAAAACCCTTGAGAATAATCCACTGAATACTGGTAATGGTGTTTATCAATAAGATATTATAAACTAACTCCTCCGATCGTGTCGAGGATCGTTATTTCTTATCTTATTTACGTTTAATGCCCTTGATACTGCAATCATTATGGACTTTCTTTCGGAATAGAAATAGCTCTTTCGCCCACTCTCTATAAACTCATTGTTTGGGCTCATTGGGCTGAAATCCAATCTTAAGTTGGGTCCATCTCAAGTTCGGTCCTTACAGTTTTTATTACAAAAGAAATTTTTTTACAACAATTTCTTAGATAACAACTATTTTATGTGAGGTTTAAATCACATAATAATTCTTGTAAAGTCTCTCATCCGAACTTATCTAATATTCCATTCCAATGACTCCTCAATGCAATCCAAAATATTTGTGCAGAAAAAAAATACTTTATTCAACAAACCAAAGTTAGCATGTGTGGCAATTAAAGATAATAGTATAAGTTTGTTAGAGTTTGTGTTTGATTTAAATTTTGATGAAATCATTTTTCCTGAAAATCCTATTAAAATTGGTCAAAATAAAGATAAAGATTTTTTAGAATTTAACTCTATCATGGACTCTTTAAAATCTTATCACCACATCATCAACTATTTAGATAAATACTTAATGGAGATCTAACCATGTAATTGGTGGCTCTAGTTTCTTGGATCCATAATGAATTGTAAATGAAAACAGTTATTTGCAAAATAATTTGCTAAGTAGGGATCACATAGAGGGCCACGTCCTTAATGCTCTTAAAATCATGTGTTGGAGATAATGTTATTATATTACTGTCAGCCAGGACCATTCTGGCTTGGCCTAATTACCAAGGCCCTTAAATGATTATTAACAATTTCGAATTTGCCAAATCTGAAAAACATAGGCTTCTTTTCATGGAAGATGGATTTGCTCACGTTGTGTTTCTAATCTTAAATAATCTTGTTCACCCTTTTTCTTTTTTCTTTGACACTTTGATGTTCAATATGTTTGCAAGAATTGTTCGACCCAAGTATTTCTGAGTGGAATGCCAAGCAGACTCCAGATATAATCTTAGCAACTATTGACGTGAAATGTTTCAAGAAACATACCTAAATAAAAAGAATAAAAAAATTTAACGCCAAAAACATAGACAATGATGGTAAAAAAAAAAAAAAACTTGCTTAAAAAGAAAAAAAAATACAAAGAAGGAGAAAACAAAGTGAGGGGGGAGAAGGAAATAGTAATTAAATTAAATGAAAAAAAGAAGAAAACCTTAAACTTTCCAGTAATGCAAAATCCTAGTAGCGGTAAGATTTCTTTCATAGTTTCTTGGATTTTTTTTTTTAATATATATATATATATATATATATTTTATTTTATTGAATTGCTTCCTTCACATTTGATGCAGTACGAATGGTAACTATTTTTATTTCAATTCAAATTTTTTAAATAAAGTGTAAACAAAGGCTACTAAAAGAGGTAAAGGAAGCCATATCGTTTAACTATTCACGAATTATTTTGAATACTTCTTTTGTAGCATAAGGCAGTCATGTCTTTGGCTCGTGATACCTACAACATTAAATGACAATTCATTAAGAAGTATAGTGGTAGAGTATATGAAGGAATAATTCATTTCATAATTGCATTTAAAAAAAAAAAAAGACAAAAAAGAGAGAGTTAGCGTGATACATTAAAAGAAAAAAGAAATAGAACTCAAAGAAAGTCAATCATAAACAAAAGAGAAGAAAACAAAGAGGAATTTGCAAAAGATAGAACCTGAAAATTTGTTGGAACCTTTGACAGTAAATGTCTTTAATCTGAAGAAAAAGAAAGAAGGATGTAGAGCTAAACTAAATGTCTTCAATCTGAAGAAGAATGAAAGATAGAAACTGCAAAGCGTATGTGAGTTTGTAGGTTTTAAAGTGTAAGAGTTTTAATTTACATATTTATCCCTGTTAGTTGAAAACTTGTAAATAAGGATGATGAGGGTATTTTAGGCATAAAAAAAATAAGGAATTCAAACAGGGGAAACCCTTTAAATAGTAGTATAGATAATAATAATAATAATAATAATAATAATAATAATAATAATAATAATTGTAAGGTCACAAATTGCAGCCCAAACCCAAAAGAAATAGGAAATGGAAATGAGCCTAATAAGCCCAATACAATAAATTTGTAAGAGAGTGGGCGAAAGAATTGGGCTGATAATGGATTTTCTAACAGTTAATCAGGGTTTTAAGTCGGTCCGAGGAGGAATGCGCATGTAATTTGAGGTTGAATTATAGTCTGAGGAGTAAGTTTTCGACGGGACATGCAATTTCAAATGTTATGTTCTTTCTAGTGCTACAGTGAATCTTCTCCGAGTTTCCTCTGTAATATTTTTCGATCCCCTACTTATGGAGGTCTTTCCCCATTATATAGTTCCTTCTGATCTATTTTCATCGTCCACTTGTCCTTCATCCAACCTCAGACTTCCGTATCTATCCTGTTAAATAGATTTTTATAGTTTTCTATGGGCGGTAGTAGTTGAAAGTACTATTCAGAGGTCTTCTCCACATTAATGCGGCCAGGAAAGCTGCTGTAGTGCATTTAATGCGGTGATGGCAGCTTTTCTCTTATATATTTCTGTGTTCTTATCCCTTCCCTGTACATTCGAAGTCTATCTTCATTGCTAGAGCTTCCTGGAAGGTCGTTCAAGGTAAGGCGAAGTTCACTTTACTGATATTTGTCAGATCTGAGGAGGATGACCCTCTCAGACCAACACCCTTGGATACTTATCTGCTCTACTATCTATTACGGGGCCTTTCCTCGTGCTTTCTTCTCCTCGGATGCATTAATATTAAAGAATGAGACTTTAAGCCCAGCGCAAAGGCTCAAGTTTTGGCCCCCACAATAATAATAATAATAATAATAATAACGTTTTTCTATAGTTTAAAAAAAAAAAAACAAGTTAGTTTTTAACTCTCATTTAGAGTAAAATAAAATTAAAATAAACCCTTAGCCATATCCCATTCTCATCATTCGATGTAGTTTTTATTTAATGAGATTATCCCATGTAGTTAAAAGAATATCTATATATCCAACATTTTTTTTTCACTTATCTAAATAAAATTATTAAATTTTAAAATCCACCCAAGTTGATTTTTTTTTTCAACTAACAGGATAAATACGTAAAAAAAAAAAAAAAAAAAATTGCCAACTACTGTCCTAAATTTTAGTTTTCCAAAAAGAAAACAACCAAGATCATCCCTTAATTACACGTGCAATTTCAAATATCTCACTAAGTTAGCACAGCCTCACTTCTCACCAAGTCTGTCATTTGTTTTTAGCTCTACATCCTCTTCTTTCTTCTTCTTTTTCTTCTATTTTCAGATTTGGTATCTAAACAATTTAAACAAACATTGTCAGAGGCTCCAACGACTTTTTAGGTTCTATTTTTTGCAAGGTCCTCTTTCTTTTCTTTTCTTCTGTTTATCATTGACTTTCTCTTAGTTCTTACCTGCCATGGCTGCCAAATATTCATAGTTTGAGGAGTACTTACCCGTGGGTGAATGTGATTAGGGATTCAGCGGTGTTTGATGGTTGCTTATTAACTGTGGCTGAATTAGAAATTTCAAACAAGAGGATTTGTGCTTGAACTGGTTGTTTGAGAAAGAATACTGATAAGGGTTCTTTCTATTTGTTTTGCTGTATTTCCAAAAATTTGCTCTTTTTTTAATTATTTATTTATTTATTTTTTATAAATTTTAAATAATGAATTCGTTGTTTATTTTTAAATGATTAACATTTTTTATTTATTTTTAAGTGCAAACTTTTCATTCAAACACAAACTCTTTCCATTTTTTAATTTTTTTATTTATTTATAGGAATTTACACTACTTATGGGTAAGAGCTCTTTCTTTTTGTTTTGGCCTAGAATCAAACACACACTCTTTTTTGGTTTTTTTATTTTTTTTATAGGAATTTACGGTACTTGGTTTCCCAATTTAACCTAATAAGCTCATCTCTCATCCACTTTCAAGAATTCATTTAATTGTTAATTGGGTTTTAATTCCCAAACAATCATATTCATTTTGCTTTGTCAATAAAACTTTCTTTAGCACCACTGCACACCCTTGGTGCGATGGTCACTCCATAAGTATAAGTGCTTGTGGGGTGTGGCAGGCAAGGGTCGGGGTTTAAGTCTCCAGGAGGGAGTTTCACACACATATACACTTAGATTAGGTTAGAGTAGAAATTCTATCTTGTATAAAAAAAAAAAAAAAAAAAACTTTCTTTAGCATGTTTTTCCTTCCTTAACACAAGTTCAACGAAACAAAATGGTATTAAAATCAAATTCTTGGAATAATTCATTTAATTATTAATTGAGTTTAAATTCCCAAACAAACATATTCATTTCAACGTGTTTGTGGACAAAAAGAGTCATTCAAAGTGTTTCCATTTATAAAGTTTCCTCTTTCTTTTTTTAATAATTAAAATACTTGGTTTATGCAAAATAATGATAACCTTATATTTAACCCTAACTCGTTTATCTCTCTCAGGTTGACATGTGCACAATTTTATTGAATTGCATTGAGGAGGCATTGGAATGGAATATTAGATAAGTTTGGGTGAGAGACTTTACAAGAATTATTGTATGATTCAAATCTCACATGAAGTGGTTGTTATCTAAGAAATTGTTGTAAAAAAATTTCTTTTGTAACAAAAACTATATTTATCATTTGTATAATTCTATGTGAGATTCAATTTATATTTTTTATAATTATTAATTCACCACTTCATAAAAAATGTTACGTATCTTCTTTTGGTTTTAAAGGTATTTGCTAAAATTTAAATTTAAGCTCTTTTTAACTTTTATTTTTTATTTATTATTATTTTTTTAATGAATATGTAGAAAGTGGTTAACTTTTAGGATTACAAAACTAAATTTTAGGAATAAACAAAAGTGGATAACTGGCATAAAATTTTTTATATATAAGAAACGTACATGACATGACATAGTTACGTGACTTACATAGTATAATATTATATATAAGAAATGTACAATAATATTCAATATATAGTTTTAAAATATTAAATAATCATTAATTTTAGTACAAATTTATTATTTTGTATGTGAATTTGTTATTTTACTTTTCTAGAAATAAGATCCTCTTCGTTACATATTGGTATTTTTATTTTCTAAATATAAGATGTAAAATGCTAATAACTAACATAAATTATTTTAAAAATGTAATATATTTTTTAAGTATATATATTTATTACTATTAGTTTATTAGTATATGAAAAAAAACTTATTATTTATTTATATGATTTTAAAATTATTAATTAAATTATTTATGATGTCATCGATTCAACATTGGTTGGACCATAAAAACGATAATTAGTCCATTTTTCAATTCTTTGACCGTACTGATTTTTAAAACTATGGGTTTATGGTAATTTTCCTTATTAATAAAATGTCACACAAATTTAACAAAACAAAATTTGGACTCACCCACTTTTTTTTTTTTTCATTTATACTCTGACCCCCCTAACTTGAAATCTTGCATCCATCTAAAAAATCACCTAATTATAGATAGCTAATCACAGTCTGTCACAAACAATAGTTGTGAAAATAGTTTTAAAATTTGTTGTCCTTCTAGAATAACTTGGAAATTAATTTTGGGGAAGTTCTTTAAATGAAGCGTTAGTATATATGTGAGACATACACCACCTTTATCATACTTATCATCCCAAAATGGAGCTCTTCTTCTTCGTTCTATTTTCCCTATTCTTGATTGCTTCCATTTCCCTTGGTATTAGGTCCTCCGCTTATAAAACCAAAGAAAAAGTCACTGGCACTGGGCCAACACTCCCTCCAGGAAGTTTTGGTTTGCCAGTAATGGGTGAAACCCTTCAATTTTTGGCTGCAAACCATGAGGGAACTATAGATAAATTTATCTCTAAGAGAACAACCAAATTTTCTTTCAAAATATTCAAAACTTCTATTTTTGGTGAGAATTTCATTGTTTTTTCTGGTGCTGCTGCAAATAGATTCATTTTTTCAAACGATAGCAAGTCCTTCATACGTTGGTGGCCTCCCTCATTGCAAAAGCTTTTCCCCTTCATGGAATTTGTACCCATTGAACATGATGCTGCCAAGGGCAGGAAGCTTATGTCCTTGTTCTTCAAATTCAATGAGGCTCAAAAATTAGTGGCATCAATTGACTCTATTTCAAGAAACCAATTAAAGAATAATTGGGACGGCAAAAATGAAGTCAAGGTGTATCCTTCAGTAAAAATGTACACATTCACATTAGCTTGTCATTTATTTTTGAGCATCAATGACACAGAAAAAGTTTTGAAGCTTTTGTACCACTTCGATAATCTAACTGAAGGCATGCTATCGGTACCTTTAAGCATCCCCGGTACACCATTTCATCGTGCAACCAAAGCGATAGAATCTCTTAGGAAAGAGATTTATTTGATTATTTAGGAGAGGAGGGAAGCCTTAGCAAAGAACTTAGCATCTCCAACACAGGACGTGCTATCACAGATGATTGCTGTGCCATTTGATGATGGATTTATGACGGAATTGGAGATTGTAGATAAGATTTTGGCACTTCTATTCGGGGGTGAAGAGACTACCACTGCCACAATCACTTTGGCTATGAAATATCTATCAGAGATGCCTCACCTCTACAATGAAGTTCTAAAAGGTATCTTTCAATTAAGAAGTATACCCTTACGTAATATTTCCATTTTTCTTTTTTTACTTTTTTTTCTTCATTACGCATTTCTCACGAAGTTATAATTTTTTAATTCATACATAAACAAACAAAGAAAGCTCATAAAACTTCATTTGCATTATAGAGCAAAGAGAAATTACGAGGGCAATGAAGCCAAGAGAAGTACTATGTTTTGATGACATACAGAAAATGAGATACACTTGGAACTTTGTGAATGAAGTTATGAGGCATATACCAATTGTTCAAGGTGCTTTCAGAGAAGTCAAGGCGGATATCACTTTCGAAGGTTATGTCATTCCCAAGGGGTGGAAGGTATGTGTCCGAATAATGATTAAGTAATTAACTTCGTTATTTCTTATCAACTTAAGATTTTAGACAAACGATAATTTATCAACACGTAACCTTAGGCTTCTTAGGCTTCTATGACAGTTTATTTATTTATTTTTACTCTCATCCTGCTGATATATTCTCATCCTGCTGATATATTTACTTATTTTTCAGCTATATTGGAGTGTGGGTTCTACCAATCATAATTCTGAATACTTCTCAGAGCCAGAAAGGTTTAATCCCATAAGATTCGAAGGAAATGGACCTTCTCCTTACACACATGTTCCTTTTGGGGTAGGACCACTAATGTGCCCCCGGAAAAGAGTATGCTAGATTGACTATTCTTGTCTTCCTCCATTACGTGGTGAAAATGTTTCAATGGGAACCAATTCTCCCCAATGAGAAAATGAAATTCAAAACAGCGCCTATGCCAGCAAAAGGGTTCCCAGTTTGTCTTTCTCCTCACCAGAGTTAATAAGATTTTTATAAATCAGGTTCAACTTAGGTTCAGTGTCCTCTGTACTAAACCCAATAAGATGCTACCATGTGCTCAAAAATTGCTTTGAGGCAACATCGTCCAACCTATATTTTAAATTTAGAAAGAAATAAGAGAGACATAAATTATGTTATATTTTTTATACTTGGTATTTGGCGAGTGTGGATGTTATGTTTTTGTTTAACTATGTTATTTTGAATTTGGTTTGAAGTATATGCGCTTCTTTTGGAATGTAAAGAACTTATTTCTAGATGGATGATACTAAATTATGGACTTAATTTTTAGTAAGTACTTTGATGTTATTTTAAATTCTTGGACGATGTTTTTTAAGCATTTGATGTTATTTTTAACTTTCAAATTGTATGCTTAATAGGTATTTTGAATATGATGTTATGAATTTGTATTAAATTTGTTGTTTATTAATCGGGTGTTTTTTTAAGCGGAATTTTTCTTTTTTGAGATTTTTGAAGTGGGATAAATGGATTGATTGAATTTGTGACAACTTAACCTGTTTAGTATTAAGTGGGTTGAAATGGGTTGTTTCAAATTCGTGTCAACTTAATATGACCCGTTTATTAAGTGTTTTAAGTGGGTCATGTCTTGTCAACTTGCTTTATTAATAGATCGTGTTAGGGTTGAAGAGTTATGACATGACTATTAAATGAGTCGTGTTCGGATTGAGCCATTTAGCCGAATACCCTTACCTTGACACGACATGCTAAACACTCGTAATGAGTACCAAACAATGACAAGCATAAAGTATAAAATAAATAAAGATTTATGACTAGAATACCCAAATTTTATAGAAATGATTTATGGATAATTACAGTAAACTCACATGTGATTTAGCTCGAAATTAGTTTGCCTACTCGTGATTTAAAAAATGTCACTTTACCCATTTGAGGTAAGTTTTGTTTTTGTCTCTCGTAACCCACCTCTATTAAAAAAAAAGGTAAATAGGTATTTTAGCTCAAATTTTATGTCTCCCTCCTCAAAAAAAAAAAAAAAAAACACATACAAAACCAAGTGAAAACATGATAAAAAAGGGCGGGTCTTGGGTTAATTAATATTTGGAACCTATGTTCAAAACTCCTATCAACAAGTACAAGAATGTAACAAAATCAACCAAAAAACCAAGTACTTAGCAATAGCACTACAGTGAAATTGAATCAAACCAAAACCAAGAAATTGAACTTACAAATTTCCATGAGCCATTCCAAGAAATCAAACCTTCATCTGTATTTCTGTTGGACAATGTTTAAACAGGGTCACAGTTGAACACAAGAAAAAGGATAAAAAAATTAAAAATGGATAAAAAACTTGAAAGATAAAAAATGGGTAGAAGATAAAATTTTAAAGAAATCTATAGCTACAGATATAAAATGAAATATTAACTAAATTCTGCTTGTATTCAACCAAAGTAAAAAAAAACTATATTCTCAATTCTTTTTTTCTTCTTTTCCAAATTTAATTCCCACTTGTCCAAATGCTTCTACTATCTGTGTATGTTAGCAAGTCTAGCAAACTATTTTTAAGAAAACTATTTTTTCTTCTTTTTTTTAGATTCTTTATTTTATTTTTTCAAAAAAATCACTGCTTCCCTATGTTTAGGTAGAGCCAAAATAAAAGAATAATTCGATAAAAATAGATCTCTAAATCTCACTATAACATTACCTAAAAAATATGGTCGCTCTTTTGTAAATTTCAAATTTCTTTATCCCCTCATAAATTAAATTTTCAAAATAAAAATTATATATAATATAAAAATACAGATTTTTTTATTTTTTTTATTTTTTAAATAGGACCACTAAAACAAAAAAAGAAAAAAACCTCATTGTGAGTGTGACGAAACTAGGGTTTTTTTTTAAAAAAAAAAAAAAAAACTATAAAACCTAAACCATATTATTAGTTAGGCAATGTTTGAAACTAATTTGGTTTCTAACAATTTGAGTCCAGAGGACTTGATTTTGGGGAGTTGAGATGTCCACGTAGGCCTAGAAATCGAGTTCATTGGACTTGTTTTCTGCACATGGAAATCTAGTTTAACGGACTTGGTTTTTGTACATGAAAATCGAGTCTAATGGACTCGATTTTCATTCATGGAAATCGAACCCAAAGTACTCGGTTTTCTTCATTTAGCACACGCACATGAAAGAACACGTGAATGACATGCTCTGTTTTACTCTCCACAAAACAGAGCATGTGAGTTGAGATTAAGAAAATAAGAAGAGTGGTGGCTAACATAGTCCTTGTGTTTTGTGAAATGCTTGTGCACGCTCAACATAGTCCTTCTGTTTTTCAAGAAGCCCGAATTTTTTCCTTGCATGTCTGGATATGAAAGTGAAAAAATATTTATATATATTTGAAAGGGTACAATATAAAAAGAAATTCTTAATCCTCACATGCTCTATTTTGTGGAGAGTAAAACACATGTTCTCTTCCTTGGTGATTTCACATTCGTGTGCTGAACGAAGAAAACCGAGTGCTTTGGGCTCAATTTCCATGAATGAAAATCGAGTCCGTTAGACTCGATTTCCATGTACAGAAACCGAGTCCGTTAGACTCAATTTCCATGTGCAGAAACCGAGTCCAATGAACTCGATTTCCAGGCCTACGTGGACATCTTAGCTCCCCAAAATCGAGTCATCTGGACTCAAATTGTTAGAAACCAAATTAGTTTCAAACGTTGCCTAACTAATAATATGGTTTAGGTTTTATAGTTATTTAAAAAAAAAAACCAAATACCAATAGCAGCACCGACGACCCACCGCAATCACGACGACATCGTCACCAAACCTTAACCAACACAACAATCAGATCGACCAATCTCCAAGCAGCCGTGCTTCTCCACAAATTAAAACCCAAACCATACAACAACCTCGTCCTCTTCAAAACCCAGACCCAAAGTAGTTGTACTCCTCCACAAATCAAAACCCAAACCCATACAGCCACCACCACATGCTCCTCCACTATAACCACCAAAGCCACCATGACCTAAAGCTACCGTTGATCTAACATGGAGTGTGAGAGATGCGAGAGACATATATGGACAGAACAAAGAAGAAGAGGAGAGAGAAGGAGCGTGATAAAGAAGTTAAAAAATCATTAAACAGAATTCATTTGACACCCTTAAACAGAACTCAATAGACCTAAAAGTAATGTGCAAAACCAATTTCAAGAATCGACTAGATGGATGTTGATTAGGATGTTTATTGAACCGTGTGTTTTAAAAAAAATCTAAAAATTTGTGATTAAAAGTACTATGTAGTAGTTACAAGTGGCTATAAATATGGTTAAACATACAATTTAGCAATAAGCAATGTGTTATATGGTTTGAAAACAAGAAGGAAATAATTTCCAAAACATTTGCACATTTTTGGTCTATTATTATGCAAAGCATACAATTTAAAATAACCTGGACACTCAAAATTTAGGAAATCTGAATTTATAATGCGAGATTTGAGTTTGTGCAAACATTTACTTAATATTTGAAAATTTTCTTGGCCTTTTATTTTTGGGTTGAAAATTATCAACTCACTTGTATACTGCAAGAGTCATGTGTCTCGGGGGCTGATGTTGATGGACATTTTCGCGAATATCCTACAATCTTGCATGAAGCAAAGCCCAAATTCTTTGTGGGGTTAAAATGTCTATTTGCGGCATTTACTTTAAAACATGGCCCAAGCCATGTATTTTTTATATAGGGAATTGAATAAGTGTGGTTTGGAGATAAGATTGGGCCTATTTGGGCTAATTCTTTTTTTTTTTTTGGGGATATGGTATTTGGGCTTATTCTTGAACTTAGATTTGTGCTTCACAATGTGAGCTTAGAACACTTGTAGAAGTTAAAGGTTCATGCAATGGCCCATTTTCTAGCCACAAATACAAAAATAAACAGTAATGAAAGCTGCTCTAAGAGGGGTGTTTCCCTTAAGCAAAGCTTGGAACATAACATAAGATTGGTCAAAGGTTTGCCAAAATAATCATTAAAGCAGCCAACCCTATTATCCAACCAAGCACAAAACTCAAAGTTACCATTTTGTCTGAACTCTAAAATCCAACAACCAAAAGCCTTGATTCTTCTTATGAGGAGATGGATAATAAGTGCCTTCTAATCTGATTTAAATCCCCAAAACATAGAACCTAAGGGGGGGTGGGGGCTGCTATTCAATTCAACTCTCCACTTTAAAAAAGTCTCAGGTCTTGAACCTAAGTACGTGACTCGTAAAATGCATTACTACTCTGACTTGGGGAAAATTCAGTAGCCTAAAGAATAGTGGTTGTCTGTGTGGTGGAACAAGTAGTGCCCACTTTCTCTTCTTTATCACCTCCCTGAATCTCCCCACTTCGTTATGTAGCATTGAAGGCAATTATTTGTATAATTTATTTAATATTAAATGAATATTTTCTTTGTCTTTATTATGAGCTTAAGCACTTGTATAGTTTTTCTTTTTTTCTATGCACCACTAGCCTCGGTGATACTAGAGTGAGTTGTGGGCTAGATTCCTCTTATTTTGAACTTGGGTTGCTAGGCTTAATTTATTGGCCTTTCTGAAAGTCGACTCAAACAAATTTGAATTGTTTTAGTTAATAAAGATTCACGGAGAGTATGAATTAAGTAATTTAAATTTGTATTGATTCTAATTTTAATGTAAAAACTTTTTAACATTTAGGATTTAATTTTGATTCATCCCAAACTAAAAAAATAAATTATATAATTTACTTACATTTTTAAGAGGCGTTTAAAATGCAAAATAGAGTGCTAAATACACAAATTCACACAAAATTACCACCTCATATGGCACTTCATCACTGTTCAAATCTTTATCACATACTACATACAATAACATCTAAAAATAGATTATCACAATAGCCCATGCAAATCTTTTCCTTTCTTATTTTATTCATCACTCTCTCTCTTACTCTCTCTCTTGCTCTCTTTCTCTCTAATCCAATTACATCAACATAGGAAATCATGCAAGGTCAATGGCTTCTGGTAGCGCAACTGGGGATCTGGATGGGTTTGCAAGCCAGAGTGCAGTGGATTTGCCAATTGATTTGGGTGGCATGGGTGGCATGTGTTGCAACACGGTTCTTTTAACCACTAGAACCGTTCTATGCACAAAAAGCACAAAACCGTTCGAGCTGTGGTTGAACTGCCTAGATTTGAGAACCATGAATGGTTCTCACGATTCAGATCAACGCTTTTTAAAAAATAAATAAAAAAAATTTAGAAGCTCACAACACCTTATCACCATGGTTGAAGCTTTAACCACTATGAGATGCTGTCAAACATTGAAAATATTGAGATCCCATCATCTCTATCTCACTAGCTCTGTCTCTTGTTTGTTCTCTGTCCAGAACTTTTTTTCTTAATCTTCTTCTCTTTCTCTCCCTGTCTTGTTTTCCTGCCTCTACTCCGTCTAGATGTTGCGCAAACTGGTTTAAGAAAACTAAAGAAAGGTAAAAAAAAGAAAAGGTATGAACTGGGAAGTTGGAATGACGAAAGAAATGAAGGTTAAGAAGATGAAAGAAGGGAAAAATATGTAGAAGTTAAAGGCCGACTTGGTGCAGAGATTTATTTTTTATTTTTATTTATTTATTTAAGGTGTGGTGTAGATTAAACCTTAGGAAATGGAAGCCTTGGGGAAATAAAATAAATAAATAAAAAAAAGTTAAAGTTGATGTTTTGATCTAAACGTGATGTGTTGCTGTGGAGTGGCAGGTGAATGGAGGGAATAAAAAGAAAAAAGATTTTAAATTTGTATTGGGTTAGAAAGAGAAAGATTATGGCTACGATATTTTTATAATAAATTTTAAGTGGTGGGTTGTTACTAGTTGTCATTGTTGGAATAAAAAAGTAATCTCAATGATACGTTTAAATTTGAACTAACCTATAATTTATTGTAAAAATATTGTGGACGTAGATATTCTAGATTAGAAATTAACGTAATGATATTTTTACTTAATATTTTTATAATATTTATACAATAAATTCTTGTATTAGATTAATATTTAAAGTAATGTTAATTCTCTAAATGAATTAGACTATTTTAGTTAATTTTTCTATTTTTTTATTAATTTAATGTTTTTATATATATTTAAAATAATTATTAAATTAATTATGACATCATCATGGTTCGACCCCACTTCGACCTCATAAACTTTGAACCTCTTCCTTTTACGGTTCAATGAACCGTCTGGGTCTGAAAACCTTGGTTTTAAGAAGTGAATGTGGTGGGTTGGTGGTTGTTTGTGGTGATGGTTTTTTTGGGTTGTTGTTTTGTGTTATTTTGGTGGTTATGGGTTGGTTTTGATTGGGGTGAGGTGGCTAATATTGGTGGTCTTGGTGGTTCCAATTGTGGTTGTGAATGTGGGTTTGGATGTTGCTATGTGGGTTTTTGCATTTGAGTTTGTTTTGAGTTGTTTTCTGGGTTGTGGATAATGCTGTGGTTGTATGGTAGTTATGGCAGTGGCTGTTGGTTGGTGGCAGCTGGTTGTGGTGGTAGTTGTTGGTTGGTGACCATTACCTAGGTTGTGTTTGGCATTGGGTTGAGTTTTTAGTTAAATATTATTTTTATGTATTGAATTGAAGAATAGAAAACATGATGTGTTATGTATTGTAAAATGGTGTGCTAAAATAATAAAATAGTATTTTGATGTCTTAAAATGACATATTTTTACAAGTGTTGATGCTAATGCTCTAATAAAGAATAACTGTTTGGATTGGGAAGGATGTGAAGATTTACCGTATAAATAAGCTAGAAATTCTCTCATAACCTAATTTAAGTGTATATGTGTATGAAATTCTCCTATTGAGACTTGAACCTGACCTTTGCCCCCCACACCCCATAAACACTTATATTTATTTAGTGACTATCATACCAAGAGTCAGTGGTAAGCTAGACATTTGACATCCCATTATTTGTAATTTTTTTTAACGAAAATTTATTTGTAATAGTTAAATTTTATTACATAGGAGTATAATATACATTTCGGAATATTAACAGTCCAAATCAATATCTAGATTTTGCCTCGCAAAACTAGATGATGCCCCTAATAGTTCCGTGGCCCAAATTAATTAAGCTACTGTCTGCATTCAGATTTTAACGGAAAAAGGAATAAAAGAAATTTTAAGGGTACACGACTTTTGGTAAGGCTGTGCACAAATGGTTTTGACTGCACATAACCGATCATAATCGACTGCAAAGTGTGGTCACTGCACTGTTGGCCATGGTGGAGGTGCAAAACCGCACTTGCATCTTGCAAATGTGTGGTTTGCAGTTCTGCTTTTAGAAAACTGCCAAAAAAAAAAAAAAAAAAACCTACACCACCTATTAATATATAAGTTCTATTTTATATTTATTATATATTATATATATTTAAATATATATAGTCAGATAAGACTAGGTCGACTGAGGCCATCTGATTACAAACTAGGCCGATTGAGGCCATTTGATTACAAATGTAAAGGCCAACTGAGATATTACAAGTGTTTGCCATCTAATTACAATACGAAGGGTTGTAAAGAGAGGGAAGTAGTTTTTTTCTAAAACTAAGCTTGCTTCAGAATGGAGCTTGAGCTTTCTTATATAGATTGGAGGGAGCCTTGGATCCTTTGAAGATTGCTAAAATTTCGGAAGGTGAAATGCTTTTACTTGAAGGTGAAAACCTTTTCTACCAAAAGCAAACAGTACTTCTGGAATATAGTATAGGGTACTATTCATGAATAGTAACTTGTCTTTTATCCTTATACGGCTGTTGAGTGCGGGGACTGTTCATCAACAGTGACTGGTGTTGTAGATGAATAGTACCTGGTCTGGAAATATTGTTCTGAATAGTGACTGGTGCTTATTTAGAAACTATGGGCTATCCAAATTGTAACCTTCATAAGGGTCCTGGGAATTTTGGAAGGGGTCAATTGGACTGCGGTTGACTGAAGCTTCTAAAGAGGTAGGAGAAACCTTTTCTTCTGACTCTAACTTCTTTGACTGGAGGAGCAATTGCATTGCAAGATCTTTTAATTCCTTGCTAGATTTTTCGATGACTTGGACGGAGTCTATTTAGATTGAGATCTTGTTTTCTGGGCAATGGCTCTCTGTACTGGAGGAGGGAAGTCCTTATGAATTAGACTGACGACTGGATCAATCTTAAAATTGTCCCACCACTTGACTGAAAATTCTCTATTCAATAGATTGGTATTGATTGCATAATTCCATATGCTAATCTAGTGGAGTTTGTACATAACTGTCATATGTAGAATTGCTGAAAATTGGGAACCATGACCTGAAGCTTGGAACCTAGAACTAAAATACCTGAGAGCATCCTGTAGAGGTTCTGGGAAAATCTGGGGTACTGATCCAAACATTTCCCACCATTTAAGGAACCACGAAGGTATTTGGCTGGAGAATTTCTTGTCAAACATTATGAACCATGAATGATTAAAATTCTTGTTTAGGAAGAATAAGATCTTTTCAAAGGCATCCATGTAGTCGTAATAATTGTACTGGAGGCCTGAATTTTCCAATGTCCGAAGCAACGAGGGGTGTCGTCCCCATTCTTTGCTGCTGACAAAACCTGTGATGATAAACTTGGGGTAGAGGACTACTAAAGGGTCCTGTGTACACTTGATATCTTCTATGCGAGCAAACTTTTCTTGGATTAGGATGCTCCTATAGAATTTAATGTTTTTCTCTAGGTGCTTTGGAATATAATGCCATTCTGGGGGCAAAACTTCCATTGGGAGAGCTAAGGTTCTTTTATATGAGCTAAATGGGGTTCAATATAAAAGAGATGCTGGAGGAAAGGCTTCTTGATGTAAAGAGACTTGTTTTTCTTTATGGGAGTTGGGATGATCTCTGGGATTGTATTGGGCCAAAAGGATCATCCACTATATATGGGGTGATTGCCTTGGGTGTTGGGGTTACTAAGGCATAATTGTAACTAGGATGACTTGGGGTTGGTCTTTCGAAGTTTGGTTTCAAAATGGAAGAAACCACAAATCGATTGGCTATGGATACTGGGGAGACTGGTACTAATTGGCCAGGGTTCTTTGCCTAACTGATACTGGATGGGGTTTGCTGTTTAGGCAACCATGGGGGTTGGGGTTGTATGGGTTTTTTCCCGGACATCTAGGTTTGGACTCTGCAAAAATTCACGGGTGAGGAAATTAGGAATGCTGTTTTGAGTTCCTTCTATGAATTCAATGTCAAAGTCAAAAATTGAAAGAATAGCTCGCCATTGTGCAAAAATCTGTTTTGATGCAATGTTTTGGATATCTTTTTCTAAAACATGTTTTGCAAATTTACAATCAATTCTTATTAAAAACTTTTGATTCAAAAGATCACTTTGAAATTTTGAAATGCATAGTACTATAGATAAAATCTCTTTTTTAATAGTACTATAATTTAACTAAGTGAGAGTCCAAATTCCTGAATGAAAACAGACTATTTGTTCAGGGGAATTGGGATTGACATGTTGGAGGAGAATGCCACCATAACCTATGTTAGAGGCATCAGTCTGGATAATCTTGAAGGAATCGACTAAGGGAATTCCTAAGAAAGGGAGTGTCTTGACATATTTTTTGATTTCTTGGATGACTGAAGTATGGGCTGGAGTCCAAGGAGAGGGGTTGGTTTGGAGTCTATCAAAAAGGGGTTTGCATTTCTGCCTGAGATTTTGATAGAAATTTGAAATATAATTGAGAGATCCTAGAAATCTCTGGAAATGGGTTTTATCTAGGATTTGGTCTGGAAACTTGTCAGCAAACTGGATAGCTCTGTCTATAGGTTTAATGACTCCATGATGAATGTTAAAACCTAAGAATCGCACACTAGTTTGGAAAAGTTTGATCTTGGGGGCTGAAACAACAAGACCATTGAGCTTGATAGTGTGGAGGAATACTCTAAGGTGTTTCCAATGTTGTTCCAAGGATTCTGAAAAAATAAGTACATCATCGATGTACACAATAGTATGACTAGAGAATGGATTGAAAATCTCATTTATGATATTTTGGAATTCAAAAGGTGCATTTTTGAGACCAAAGGGCATTACATTCCATTCGTAATGTCCAAAGGGTGTGGTAAAGGCTGTTTTGTACCTATCAGACTCTATGATTTGTATCTGCCAAAAACCACTCTTAATGTCGAATTTGCTGAAAACCATTGCTCTTCAAAGCCTATTTACTAAGTCTTTCTTGTTGGGGATTGGGTACCTTACCCATTATAAGACTTTGTTAAGGGACTTGTAGTTGATAACTAATCTAGGCACACCTCTTTCTATCTCAGCATTTTTCTGGACATAAAAGGCAGGATAAGACCATGGTGATCTAGACTTCCTGATGATTCCTTTTTTTAGGAGATCTTCAATCTCGACTTTACAAAAATCCATGAGTTCTTGGTTCATTTGGATAGCCCGAGCTTTGGTAGGGATGTCTTTTTCTTTAAAATCTTTGACATAAGGGGGAGCTACCTCGTGTCTCTTTCTATACCAAAAAGCTGTGGGTAGATTAGAGTAGACTTCCTGCTTAAATTTTTCCTCAAACTTTCTGATCTCTGTTTGGATGTTTTTACAAGTTAGTTGTTCCTCAACTTTCTTGTATCTTAAATCATCCTTGAGATATTAGATATGCTGAACTTTGTCATTGATTAGGTTAAGGGTCTTGGAGACAGAGACTTCCTAGAGACTACTAATTTCTCTAGGTTCTGGGTTCCTAAGAAACTTAAACTTGACTGGCTGACCAAAGGGATGGGTAGTGATTCCTTCATTATCCATGATGAAAGGATACAACAGACACATGAATGGGTTACCTAAGATGATTATATCTTTCATATTCTTGACTAGGACGAATGTGGTTTTGAAGCATGTGTTGTCCTGACACACATGGGCTTTCGGGATCTTGAATTCAATTTGCATTTTTCCTTCGCTTGCAGAGGTTAATCTTTCCCTTGTTTTCTTGAAGTACTTGGAGGGAATGATTCCTTCTCGGATATAGTTGAGATCAACACCTGAGTCTATTAAGGCTATGACCTTAAATTCAAAATCTTTGCTAATGACAATCTTGACTTTGGAATGCCATTTTTGGAAGTTAATCCTACTGATGGTTTCTAAGAACTTTTTGTTAGGATTAGTACCCTTAAATCCTATTGTAAGATGCTATGTATGTTATTATGTTTGAAATTATGTATGACTTAAAGTTGTGATTAATAAAGTTTCTTTATTATTATCTAAAATAATGATAACATGAATATTCAGACATTATCATATAGTTCATGAGATGCATAGTATGTGATTTAGTCACAGAAGATATAGATCACAGGTTTTTTGTAAACTCAAAATTTTAGTTTGTAGTCGATGATGAAATTGAGCGTTTCATTTGCGAAGACTATAACATATCAACTAAGATGATTTGTCTTGATCATGGAAGTGGAGACTTCTAGTTGATATGTTGATATGTTTTAAGAGTTAAGACATATTGAACTAGACTGCTGTGAGATTTATTATTCTCCTAACGACTGTCAAATGAATAATAAATCTCACGACTTCTATTTGTATGAACTCTTAATCCTGAGAGAATAATGGGCTTGATCATGAGGTGTAGGTTGTTTTGATATATCAAAAGTGAGATCTAAAGTTACGATCAAAACTTCAGTATGTTGGGCAACCACATTTAGTGTTGATGAAACATATATTCTCAATATGGAATTCATAGTCTCTTAACGGAGATATAAAATATTCCCTTGAGATAAGTTTAATGGGTTTGGTTATATAGAGAGTTATGCCTAACCACTTTAGTAAGAAATTACTAAAGTATATATTTATGAAATTGGATTTCATAAATATATGATGAATAACTTAAAAGATTAAACCGGGTACTCAAGGATACCAAAATACCTTCTCACTGATATGGGTTTGGAGAGATAAGGATTTGGCTAATGTACCTCTCAAGGATATGTCATTGGAAAGGGTGAGAGTAGAGGAATTTGGAGAATCAAAGGATGAAGATTGTGGATGAGTCAATCTTGTTTTTCTCTAGGGTTTTTCTCTCAAAATTCTCTCTGGAAACTCTCTACATTTTGTGGGTATAACGGTATTTATAGTGGGGTGTATGAGGAATGCAAAGAGTCAGTTTCAACCAAACAGGGCGTTTTGGCGACTCGAGCTCGCGACTGGAATGAGTAGCGAGTTTGAGTTACGAGCTAACTGCCTAGCCAGACTGGAAGTTTTGTCCTGTTGTGCTACAGCTGGCGTGACCCTTCAGCTTCCCTGCATACTTCACACATGTGCCACCTTTGGTGACCAGCCAGTTGTGAGATCTAGTTGCGAGGCTTTCTTGAGTGCACACTTCTTGAGCTTTTTTCACACTCTCTCACACACTATCCTTACATAATTCCTACCTAAATACAGGGTATCTAATTGCTAAATTACAAGCAAATTTGGCACGGAATAAAACCAACACATGATTGAATAAATTCAACCTTACAATCTCCCTCTTTGGCTATTCTGTGACCAAACCCTAAAACAGACTCTAGACTTAACACGTGAGTTGGGAATAGTTGCCAAAACTCAATCACATCCTAATTCTAAAAACTGTGAAGCTTTTGAACCATACGAACAAGTATTTCCTGAAAACAACAACACAAGACTATCATTAAGCAGAAATCTTGAAATGCATATGGAGCAAGCACAATGTGATCAAGTAGTAAAGATTAAAGCAATAAAGCATGACTTGACCAAATAGGAACAATCACTATAAATAGTGATCACAATGAACATTCACACAAGGAATGAACATTCGGACATGCATGCTAATAAGTTCAATGCAAAGTATCATTTGCATGTCCAACACTTAACTGATACAAAAACCTAAAGTAATTGCATCAAGGATAAAAATCCAACAAGGGCATAAGAGTGATGTACTAAAGAAAATGCATAACATTAACTAAAAGTACTGAGCTACAAAGCAAAGGTACAAAACTAAAGTACTGAATAGAAACTGAAATAATTAAACCAAAGTACCAAAAGTTTTAAACAATAGCACTGTAACCATCCAAATGGTTTGCCACCAAGGATTGGAACTACCTACTTTCCAACCTTGATGATGCATACGAGAACATGGTGAAAGAATTCTATGCTAATGCCATTATTGAAGGAGAGGAGCTTAAATGTTGGGTCAGAGGAAAGAGTTTCTCAGTAACACTGGTTTATTTGGTGGAGATCCTACACATTAACTGGCCAATGTTTATTAAACCACCGATATATGATGATTTGAACCCGGATATGGAAGTTCTTTGAGAGGCCTTAGGAGATAGCTTGGAGTTTTCATCCAATGGAAAATCAGTAAGTGTGGCATCCCTATCTCCAAAATTGAGGCTACTCGTGACGATCATGTTTCACAACCTCTATCCTTTGTCAAACACCGAGTACATGAATCTCGGTCGAGCATTATTCCTGCATGATCTGATTGCTGACGAGGAGATTGATGTGTGCTCTCATATTTTCTACATCTTGGCAAAAACAGCTGAATGGATTGCTTTAAGGAACTGTATTCCCTTTTGCCGCCTTATCTCAAAGATCTTGAAGCTCAAAGGCGTGAATCCTTTGGAAGATAAGTACCCATACCCACAGCCAAGTCCAATAAACATCCGCACTCTTAATGCAAGTATAAGTCACACCAAAAAGAGCACCAAGCAAGAGAGCCATGCTACTCCAGGGAGTTCAAGCTCTACCTCCCATGCTTAGGATGAAAAGCTAGACAATATCATGGCCACTCTCCAAGAAATGAATACCAAAATATTCGGACTAGCTACCATCATGCATTCCTAACACATTTGCTTTGACACAAAGTTCACAGCTCTCTAGACTCAATTGGACCAAATTCAGAGGACGCTAGAAGAACATGGAGACTAGCTATTCCCTGACAAAAAGGGGGAGATGGTCATTGATAGAGGGAGTGTAGTGATAAGGGGAGGAGAAGCTAGAACTGCTGTTTGTTTATTTTCATTGCCTACTATTTGTTTATTTACATTGCTTTCCTTTAAAGCTTAAGTACTTTGTTTTTAATTTCAGTTTAATATTTAGTGCTTGTGTATATTTCATTACTTTGTAGCAATTTTTTAGTACTTTTAGATGTTGCTGAACTATCTTAAGTACCTCACACTTGTACCCTTGTAGGATCTTGTATCCTTGATGCAAATACTTCGTGTATTTTGCATTGGTTGTTTGTTGGACATGCCATTGATTATTGTGATTGGTCTTTATTGCATTACGTGTCTGGATGAGCATTTACTAGCTAAATGTTCATTGTAGTCATTTTTAATGATTGACCTTGTTTGATCAAGATATGCTTAACTGTTATATAGTGTTTAATAACTTGATTGCACTTTACTTGCTCATATACGTACCATGTATTCAACTTGTCATAAGCTTAATGAAAGTTTTGTTTGTGTGCAAGTATTTTAGGTTACAGGTATATACATGCAAGTGCTTCATAGCTTCTAGATTAGGTGTGAGTGAGTTTTGCCATTGTTCCCAAACCCATGTTTAAGTCTAGAGTCTGTTTTAGGGGTTTTGTCACAGAATAGCCAAAGGGGGAGATTGTAAAATTGTAATTTACAATTAGTTTATGTTGGCTTTAATTCCGTGCCAAATTTGATTGTAATTTTGTTCAATCTTATGTACCTTGTATTTTATGTGAGATTTATTTGTAAGGGTTGTGTGTGAAGTCTCAAGGCAATTGAAGACTAAAGCTGTTTTCGCGGGTAGCTCACGAGTAAGCTTCTCGCGAAGTGATGCATGTGCCCAGCACATGACTGGAATGTGAAGAGTCAGGATAGGATGGAGACAGTTGGTTTTCGCGAGTGTCTTGCGGGTAAGGCCTTCCCGCGAGATACCCGTGAAACATTCTGTTTTGTTGAACTGTCATATTTGATACACACTTTCTGTACCCACACTATATATACCCCCATTACTCACATATGTTGAGGAGTGCTTCTGAGAGAAAACCCTAGCAAAAAACCTTAAGAGTTAGAGATTGTTGTACCCGCATTTCCCTACACAATTCATTGTGTATTTTTCTCAACTCCTACCTTTCCATTTCTATATCCTTGAGAGGTTGATAGCCTAAACACTTACCACACCCATTCTAAGTGTTAAGTGAGGTTTTGGTGCTGCTGGGAAGCATTGGAAGAAGCCAAACTTTGACGGATGCAATCAGGCGTATTGCGGGATTTGGAGAGCTAGACAAGACACAGTTCTGAGAAGCCTTGTTGGAGTAGGAGGTTGGAGGGTTTAGGTGCATTGGGTAGATTAGGCTTGGAGGGTCTCTTGCTATTCGTGTATCCCAATTGATTGTCTAGTGGATCGATTTACCGCTTGGAGGGCGGCAGATAAGTTTTACACTGAGTACTTTGGTTTCCTCTTTGGTAACATATCGTCGTGTTATCTTGTGTATGCATTCTTCTTCCCTATTCTTTTAGCTTTCATTTTACTGCTATGTTTTAATGATTATGGCTTAAAGTAGTTATATTGTTTATCCACTTACATTTACTCTATTCTGCACTTAGTATAAGTTAGAGTAAAATCAATCAAGCTGTAATTTTTTTGATTTGGGGGTCTAAACAGCTCTTGTATTTTTAACACATTTTCGAGCTTTCATTAACCAATAAATTTTAAAGTTGCAAATAATTTATTTAATTATTTACCAAAAAAACATCTCTTTAATTTTTTAAAAGATGCTAAACTAATATACAAAAACACTAATAGACAAAAGAAAAGCACTACATAAAAGGAACAAAACATCACATCACATGGGCTGTTGGGCATTAGGTGTTAACGTGTTGAATTGCTGGGCATTAGGTGTTGATGTGTTGAATTGTTGGGCATTAAGTGTTGCGTGTTTAGCTTTTTGATTATCAAAAGAGAGGATTGGAGTCACTAGACAGCTTTTTTATTAAATTTTGTTATCTTTCTCTTTCACTCTTTCTCTCTAGTGTCTTCTAGTCTCTTGACTCTCTTTTGTCTCTCATCTTTGCCTCTCTTTAAATTTATTCACAAACCACAATCTAAGTTAATTAAACAAGCATTAGAGAACATGAGAGGGATACAATATTCTCATACAAAAAAATTTCTAGGTTTGGGTGGTGCTGCGGTGGACTGGTGGTGGCCGGTGGCATCAGCTGTGGTGTGCTAGTTAGCCTCTGCTTTGCCCAGCTCCTTAGTCTGAGGTCTTTTGCGTTCTGCCTTAAGTTAGGTTTTATTTTCTTTAATTTTTTTTTTTTCGAGTGACTTAGAAATCCCCTTCTTTTTTCCTTTTATATGTGTCTTGCTATTGGGTTTAAGGTGTCTTCCTTTTTTTTTTCCTTGCTTGTGTGTGTTTTGGGGTTTTGTTTGGGCTTAATTTTTGTTTGTTGGACTAATATAAATATATATATATATATATATATATATATATATATATATATATATATATATATATATATATATTTTATAGATTTTAAAAATACCAATAATATTTTTGAGGGGGCAAAGTGCAATTTTATTGAAACAAATTGCTAAAAATAATATATTATATATATACTAATTTTTTTTATAAAAAAAATTGGAGGGCCACTGCCCCCCATGTCCAACAATAGCTCCGTCCTTGGTTGGATTCTTGGGTTTTATCATATTTTGTCACCCCTACCCACATGAAAATGATGACATGCCATGCCTATAACGTTCATTTACCTCCTATAAGCCAGAGCAGTACATGATAGAAAAATGTTAGACCACAAAAAATTGTAACTTTTGCCATAACTCGTGATGCGGCTAGTTGTGAGTAGCAGAGAAAACCACTTACAACTTGTGACATACTTAATTGAGGCAAAATTTGTGTATATATATATGGGTCTTTTTTTCCCAAGTTTGAGTTGCATCTTGTATTTTTCTCACTTCTCCTTGGCCTAGAGCTTTATTAATCATTCATTTTTTTTTTTGTTGTGCTTGTTTCTTTATTGTTACATGATTATACTTTCCTAGTGAAACATCAATTATTTATTTATTAATACAAAAATGTATTAATAAATTACAGATGATATTCCTCTTATTCAATCTTCTTGTATACTTTAAAGATTTTAATCCTAAACAGAAACACTTGAGATAGAATTAACTATTGAAATGTTTTAGTTCTGTTGGTAAATTTGCTGCAACTTAAACAATAGCAAAATGGGCTGTAGTATCTTAATTTATGTGATTATTTTAATTATTATTGGAGTATTTTCTTTATATATTTTTATTTGATGGGTGAGTATCTTTGTTTTAGTATAAAATAGAACAAGATTTTTTTTTTAAAATTAATTTTTTTTTTTTTTTTTTTGCCATTCGCTGGCCTCAACTTTGCTAAAAAATTTTTTTTTTTCACAACTTGCTAAAATGAGTAGTTGTGAGCATTTGCCTACCCAACCTCAAAAATCACTCACATAAGCTTATGGATTCATTGTGCAAAATACGATATTTGTGCAAACATATACAAGTATTGTTGCTGTGCATTTTAGTTTTTTATTATTTCTTTTGCTTTTCTTCGAGGAAGATAATGGATGGTGGTTATCTTCTGTGAAGAAAGAGAAAAAATTAAAAAATTAAGAAAATTTGATATTTTAATGAAATAGAGTTTAAAATAGATTATTTGATGCGGGTATTTTGAAAAGTGGTTAGATAAAATAGATTTTTATGCTAAAATAGACAGTAGTTTTTACATAAGCTAATGCAAATACTTTTGAATAAGAGACAATCCAAAATCCATTATTAATATAATTTTTATTCCGTCACTCAAAATCTGTCTTCTTAACAAGTTGTATATAAAATTTGTCGAAGTAAATAATTGTGTCACTGTTCCTCCTACTAAAGCTCTGAGTCTATTACTAACAACTTGGAGTAGTCAATTATTTATTTATTTTTGCAATAGCCTTATTATGCTACAGGCTTGTTTGCCATCAAAATGATCATACTTAATGACAAGTAATTGGTAAACTAGCCTGCAAGAGATGGCCTGCAATATTCATATGTATTGTCCTGATTGCAGGCAACAAGATCGGACTAGTTGCAGTGAACAAGTATGCAAAATCTATAACAAAATTGAATTATCAAGTCGGCTTTGTATTAGTATTTATGTCTGTGTGTGTGTGTGTGTTTTTTGAGGGGGATGTATTAGTATTTATGTTTGGAGACCATTTTAATCTTATGCAGTAGTGATGGAGCTCTTTTTCTTCTTCCTCATTTCCCTACTATTGGTTTATTCCATTTATTTTGGCATTCGGACTTTAGCTTATAAAACCAAAGAAAATGTCACCGGCATGAGGCCAAGTCTCCCTCCTGGAAGTTTTGGTTGGCCAATTATTGGTGAAACCCTTCAATTTATTGCTGCACACTATGAGGGAACTGTAGATAAATTTGTTTCAAAGAGAGCAACCAAATATTCCTCCAAAGTATTCAAGACTTCTCTTCTTGGAGAGAATTTTATCGTTTTTTCGGGCGCTGCTGCGAATAGATTCATTTTTTCAAATGATAACAAGTTGTTCGCACGTTGGCGACCTCCCTCAGTTCAAAAACTCTTCCCCTCCATGAAATTTGTACCCATTGAACATGATGCTGCCAAGGCCAAGAAGTTTATGTCCTTGTTCTTCAAATTCAATGAGGCTCAAAAATTAGTGGCATCAATTGACTCTATTTCAAGAAACCAATTGAAGAATAATTGGGAAGGCAAAGATGAAGTCAAAGTACTTCCGCTAGTAAACATGTACACATTCACATTAGTTTGCCATTTATTTTTGAGCATCAATGACACTGAAAAGGTATCAAAGCTTTTGTAGCACTTCAATCATCTAAATGAAGGCATACTATCTATACAATTAAGTATCCCCGGGACATCGTTTTATCGTGCAATCAAGGCAGCAGAAGCTCTCAGGAAAGAGATTTATTTGATTATTAAGGAGAGGAGGGAAGCCTTGGCAAAGAATTTAGCATCTCCAACACAAGATGTGCTATCACAGATGATTGCTGTGCCGTTCGACGATGGGTTCATGCCAGAATTGGAGATTGCAGACAAGATTTTGGCATTTCTAATTGGTGGCCAAGATACTACTACTGCCACAATCACTTTTGCTATGAAATATCTCGCTGAGATGCCTCACCTCTACAATGAAGTTTTAAAAGGTATATTTTAATAATTTGGTAAAAGTTCAATGTGTATCTTCTACATTTGAGATCATTTTCGTGTTAATACTTAATTTTAATTTTATCAATTTTGTTCTCCAATTTTGAAAATGTTGTCATTGTAGCCTACCGTCTACTTCTGTTAAAAAAAAAAAAAAAAAAAAAATTGTTGATAGCCCTCTGTTGTTATTTTCTAATTTAAAAGCAATTAAAAAAAAACTCCATTTTAATAAAAATATAAAATCTTTTTGTAAATAACTTTCTGTTACTTTATCTATGGTAGTGTAATAGTCAAGAACTCAAGATCGATGATACTGGGCGATGGTTGTGAATAGGTCTTAAATTTTCTTTAAGAAATTAACATTAGTTTTTTTTTAAAATATTTTTTATATTTATTTTATTTGAAATAAGTTTTAGTAACTTTTTAATATTTTCAAATATAACGGTTAGTGACATATTTTCTAACGACAATAGACAAAAGGACTACATTGATAACAATTGCAAACTTTGAGGATGAAGTTGACTAAATTTAAATATAGGCAATAGAATGATAATTATCCAAAACTTATAGGGTGCAAAATGAAGTTTAACGTGTGTTTGTTTGGAGGTGAAATAGGGTGGATGAAAAACTTTAGAGAGAAAATGAGAATGAAAACTTTTTTGGTAGGTGTTTGGTTGGAGGGAGGGGATGGAAAAAAATTGGTGGGGTTTTGATGTTTTCTCCCCAGGATCACCAAAATGTTTTCTCTCCAAAATGGAGAGAAAATTGAGTGGGAGTAATTTAGGAGGAAAATGATTGAAAATGCTTGCAAGTGCACATGTGCTTGTCCAATCTGTTGTTTTTTTTATTTTTTATTTTTTATTTGTTTTTTAGACATGATTTTTTTTTCTAGATATGATTTTTTTTTCTTAATAAATTTGGATGATTGCTTTTTTGTTTTGTTTTAATAGGGCATCATTTTATAACAAGGGTATATGGGTAAATTTATACAAACACATTTTTTCTATTCCTCCACTTTTCCACTCCCAACCAAACAAAAAGGAGAAAAATTAAAATATTTTCTATCATCTCACTTTTCCACCTCTCACTATTTTCTATCCTCCCACTTTTCCACTCCTCCATTGTAGTCTAATTTCTTGGCGAAAATAGCCAAATAGCACATTTTTGCAAACTATGTTGCAATTTACCATTATTTCGGAAATATGCAGGGATCTACTACTTTTTGGGTACTCGAGTTTGACGAAATCGAATTTTCCATGCTACTCAAGTTTATGGAACTCGAGTACCATGGAAAAAATTTTCAAAATTTTTTGGAGTATATTTTTTCAAAGAACTTGAGTTTTTGGAACTCGAGTTTCACGGCGAACTTGAGTTTCACAAACTCAAGTTTCAAAAATGTGATAGATTCCTATATATTTCCAAAACAGTGGTAAATTGCTAATTTTTTTGCTAAATAGTGGTAGTGGGCCATTTTCGCCCTAATTTCTTCATTCAATTTAGAAATACATGTTTATTTTTAATTCATACATCTAGATGAAGAGCTCACGAAACTTCTTTTGCATGACTCACGAAACTTCTTTTGCATGATAGAGCAAAGAGAGGTCACAGCATTAATGAAGCCAAGAGAAGTACTATGTTGGGATGACGTACAGAAAATGAGATACACATGGAAATTTGTGAATGAAGTAATGAGGCATAGAACAATAATTCCGGGTGCTTTCAGAGAAGCCAAGACAGACATCAACTATGAAGGTTATGTCATTCCCAAGGGATGGAAGGTATATAACTTTCTAGCTAGATGGTCTCCTTACATTCTGTATGAGACAACTTTGATTAAATTACATTGTTGTTTCTTAAAGTTTGAGGTTGTTCTCATTTTGGTCTCTTCAGTTAGAAAATTTTCATTTTGATTCACTAAGTTTGATTCTGTTTTCAAAATAGTCATTTTGTACATCTCGATTTTTGATCTGACCGATAAGTGTGAACAAAAGGATGTTATTTCTACCTCTCTCCAAATAGCTAGATCAGTAATGGAAATAAACGAAAGAAGCATTTTGAAAATGCAATCAAAATTGTTGGACCAAAATTAAAACAACCCCAAACTTAAACAGTCAAAAATGTATTTTGTTGACAAATTTTGATATATTGAATTGAAGTGTGCATTCTACTTGTTTTTCAGATATATTGGGGTGTGGGTTTTACCCAACATAATTCTGTGTACTTCTCAGAACCAGAAGAGTTTAATCCCATAACATTTGAAGGAAGTGGACCTCCTCCTTACTCATATGTTCCTTTTGGGGCGGGACCTTTAATGTGCCCTGGAAAGGAGTATGCGAGAATGACCATTCTTGTCTTCCTTTATTATGCAGTGAAAATGTTCAAATGGGAACCAATTCTTCCCAATGAGAAACTAAAGTTCAAGTTGGTCCACGTTCCAGCAGAGGGCTTCCCTGTTCGCCTTTCTCCGCACCAGAATTAAGTAGGTTTCTGTAGTTTTATTTATTTTTTCTATATGATTTTTACTTAATTTTTTTAATAATCAAGAATATTTTTTAGTACCAAAGAAAACACATGGTACATCAAGGTTTAAATTTCTGTCCAATGCATTGGACATAATATATATGATGCAGACGTTTGTCCAATTTGCATTGGATACGATACTTTGCAGACACGTGTCAGCCTCGTACCGTTTCCTGTGCATTAGTGGATTTGTTTAAATAATTGGGGCCTCAGGACCTTTTATAATTTCTTGGGACATCAATGACTTTGTTTATATAATGGGGCCTTGGGACCTTTTATAATTTCTTGGGACAAGTGGAGCATAAAACTCCTAGTACAGAATTGATGCATCTGGTACATATTGTCAGCTGCACAAAAAGGGAAACAACTATTCAACTCCATCCTGGCCTTAGTCTCTCTTCTTGTTGCTTTCACTATTTTGCTTTCTATGCTGATATTTCCTTGATGATATTGATGACTATAATGCCAGCATGCACTGATTTAAGTAACTTCAATTACTGGGTTGTGGGTTATACTATGTGGGTATCACTATGAGTTTGTATAAGTTTTGTTAAAAGAAAGTAGTAGAATTGATGCTCATTTCAATGATTTCATTATTGAGTTCTAGGTTGTGTTTAATGTTGAGATGCTACTCTTTAGGAGTGGAATAAAAAAAAAAAAGGGGCTGGACAGCCAGCCTTAAGTTGGTTATGTGGTTAGATTGTGTTATATTGATAAAACCCAGAGAGGGATTATGAAATAAAGGTTTAGTGTTGACGTCATGTACTAATAAGTTGTTTTGAAAATGGGTGATGAAAGTGTAACTATGTCTAAGTGATTGTTGCACATCAAGTGTTTGACAAGTTACCTCGATGAGTTATGAGGTTAGGTTTACTTGACCCGTGGTTGGGTATGAGTGCATTTGTAACTTGTGGATGTTGGGATGCCTAAGGTCTCTACAATAGTGTCTAATAGTGTCATTAAGGTTGACATTTCGAAATAAGAATAAGGTTTTGTAGTCCTTTTAAATTGGGTCAATCGGTGCTAAAGAGACTGAAAAATTCATGTTTCATGGTGAAAGTTTGGGAATTATAAAAACTGTTTCAACAGATAATTTTAAGTGTATTAATATGATATTTAGTAAGAAGTTTGATAATTTTAAGATTTTATTTAATTAGGTTCTTAGAGATTGTGTCTTAGGCTTAAAACTTCCTTGTTTGGGGTCATATTGGTAAAGACAATTTGTAAAATTAGTGTTAGCCATGGATACCTTGATTCAACACTTGAAAACAATATAAGAACTTTATTCTTATTAAGAAATATATATATAGGAACTTTATTTGGGTGGTCCCTAGGGGTTGGAGCTATTACCCGTACAATGGGAGCTTATTTTGGAGGTTAAGGATTGGTTAACTTAGGGTCTGTTTGGAATTTACTTATTTAACTGAAATTAAATTTTTTTTGCTGAAAGTATTACAGATTAAGGTAAATGTTAGTTGAAATAGTACAGTGAGACCCATGAATAGTACTAAAAAGTGTAGTGGAACTCATGAATAGTAGCAAAAATAAACTGAATAGTAAAATAAGTTGGCAAAAAATAAGTTAGTCAAACAGACACTTAGTGTGTGTTTGGCATTGATTATTTTTGCCAACTTATTTTACTATTCAACTCATTTTTGTTATTATTCGTAGGTCCAACTGCACTTTTTAGTATTATTCATAGGTCTCACTGTACTATTTTAGCTAATTTTTACCTTTATCTATAGTATTTTAAGTAAAAAGTTTTCAGTTTCAGCAAAATAAACAGATTCCAAACAGACCCTTAATATGTAAAACAATAGGTTTCGGTGTCCACTTTAGGGCAATGATATGGTCAAGGCATAAAAACTTTTGGTGGACTAAAGGTGCGGTTGATTACTACTTTTACCCTTTGGGGGGTTGTCTTAATTTTGTATATTCAAAAAGATAAAACTTAGGTATAGTACCTTATGTGTTGTTTCTTAGGTTCTCATCTTAAGATTTAGCCATGTGGCTATTTAACTAAAAAATACACTTTCATTTTATACGAAAAAATCTACATGGTAGAATCTTAAAAACAGAACATAAAGAACAGCACTTAAGTAATGTACCTATGTCTTGCTATATTCAAAAGAAGTAAAAAATATTTAAACCTTAAAAAAAACGTTAATAATTATGTATATTAAATATCTAGACATTCAAAAATGGTATGCATTTTTTCAAAGAATTGACACAATTTTTTTTCTTCAAATTACAAGGTTTTTTTATGGACATTCTTTTTCACAAATTACTAAGCTTGCAAGTTCTGGAATCTTTCATAGAATGTACACAAGTATCCATATTCAATGTATACAATTTTTTTAAAAAATGTACAAAATTTTGTAAATTCAATGTACAAAAAAATTCAAAGAATGTTTACAGTTTTGTAAATTCAATGTACACAATTTTTCTAAGAATATACACAATTTGGTATATCTAATAGATACAATTTTTCTAAGAATGTAAACAATTTTATATATTCAACTTACAAAAATTTTCAAACAATTTATACAATTATGTATATTTAACATGCTTTTTGTGTATGGACATTTACAAATTATTGAGAGTGGAAGCCTTCATAGGAAGTACATAATTCTAGAAATTTAACTTACATAATTTTTTAAAGAATGTACACAGTTTTGTATATTTAATATACATAAATTTTCAAATAGTGTAGACTGTTCAATATATTCAATGCACACAGTTTTTCAAAGATTGTATAAAATTGTGTAGGTTCAACGTACATAATTTTTTTAAAGAATGTAAGAAATTCTATATTTTTAATATACATAATTTTTCAAACATTGTACACAAAACAAACACAATTCTATATATTTGGGATACATAATTTTTCAAAGAATTTAGAAAATTTTGCAAATTTAATGTACACATTTTTACAAAAATTGTACACAATTATGTATATGAAAAACATACAATTTTCAAAGAATGTTCATAATTTTGTATATTCAAGGTATACAATATTTTAAAGAATGTATACAATTTCGTATATTTAATGTACACATTTTTTCAAAGAATTAATGTATACAATTTTCAATATTCAATGCTTGTACATTCAATATCCAAACGTTCAAAGAATGTACAAAATTCTTATATTTATTGTACACAATTTTTCAAAGAATGTATCAATTCTATATATTTAACGTACACAAAATTTCAAATTATATTCAAAATTCTATGTAATCAATGAACTCAAATTTTCAAAGATTGTATACAATTCTATATATTTAATGTACACAATCTTTCAAAGAATGTAGATAATTCTGTATATTCAATTTACACAATTTATCAAAGAACAAACACAATTCTGTATCTTTAACGTGCACTTTTTTTCATATAACATTCACAATTTTGTATAATCATTGTATATAATATTTTGAATAATTTACACAAATTTTCAAAAAAGTTATACATAGTTCCATATATTCAATGTACACAATTTTAAAAAAATTGTAAACAATTGTTTATACTCAAAAGTACATAAAATTTAAAAAACTGTATACAATTTTGTATATTCAATGTGCACAATTTTACAAAGGTTTTTTCTGCAAATTTGTATATTCAATGTACATGATTTTTTAAATAACTAACACAATCACATAGGTCCAATAGGTAAATCGCTCTTAACACTCAACCACAATCCAATGACAATAATGAAGGTCAGCTATGACCAGGCAATTCAAGGTGCCTAACCTCTTTCCGTGATTGTACCCTAACTTCGATCACAATCTGGTATAAAGACCTTCCTAATGGAGTTAATAAATGGTTCCTAGACCTACAACCAAGTGCCTAACCTCTTTCCGTGATTGTACCCTAACTTAACGCACACAATCACACCTCATTGGCTCTCTCTCTCTCTCTCTCTCTCTCTCATTTGACTGGGCCTCTTCTACGGATAGGCGGTGTCTCTCTATATCTTTCCTAAATTTCTCATTGTCTCACGCCCTCTCTCACTCTATAACAAGGTTCAACTAAGTCGATTTAGACCTTTGAGTGAGTTCCCTGCCAAACAAAACAAGTGGACCATCAAAGACCCGATTCGGTCAGAGTGGGGAAGAGCAGAGTGAAGAAAGAGCAAGCGGAGTACCAAAAAAAACAAAATACCCAATTCCTTTGAAAAGACTCATCTCAAACTTCAAAGAAAGAGTCACATTGGGTTGCCGAGTTGGACTACTTGGGAACTCTTATCCTCTCTTCAAAATCAAGTTGACGATTATCTCTACGTCTCTGACCCAATCAAATATTTGATTTTTTATTACTATGGTCCTCTCTCTCTCTCTCTCTCTCCCTAGTCACCTTTGGAGATCTTGTACTAATTCCATTCCTACCATGCAGCACTTATTAAAGCGAAAGTTGACTCCATCATCTATTTCTAGCTTCTGCAAAGTGAGTGAAGAATCCACCATTCATGCTCTTCGGTCTTGTGAAAAACTCCAATCGATCTAGAATTCTTGCTTCTCTTCTCTGCCTTCAGAATTTTCCAGAATTCACTCTTTTTCTGATCTAGTAATGTTATTTTTTAGCTCACACATCAACTTTGAAGTGTTTGCTATGACTTTTTGGGCAATTTGGAATAGAAGGAATAAAGTTCGGGTTGGTGAGGTGGTCTAGCCGTTGCATTAGATAGCTGGTTTGGCACAGAATCATCTCCAGGAATTTCATAAGTCTCGGCCTGCCCCAAGGAAGAAGGTGCATCCCTGCAGACCACGGTGGAAGCCTCCTAATCAGGGTGGTGTTAAGACTAATATTGATGGGGCCATATTTAAGGATATAAATGCAGCAGGTTTAGGTGTGGTGATTCGGAATGATCGAGGCAAGGTCCTAGCAGCTATGGCAGAGAAAATTCCCATACCAAATTTAGTTCTAACTCTGGAAATACTGGCAGCGAGACGTGTAGTCCAATTTGTTCATGAAGTTGGCATTTCTAACTCCATATTTGAAGGTGATTCTAAGACCTCCATCAATGCGCTTCGTAAAGGACAGTTACTCCATTCTTCTTTTGGCCATATTATTAGAGACATCTTGTTGTCGACTAACTCTCTTCAGAGTTTTTCTTTCTCTCACATTTATAAGCAAGGTCATGCGCTTGCATATGCCTTATCTAAGAGAGCAAAGTTTTCTTCTCCTTTGTCAGTTTGGATGGAGTCTATTCCACTATATCTTTATAATTGTTATTTTTTCGGATTTTTCAGTTATTGAATAAATAGGCCACTTTGGCCTTCTTCTCAAAAAAAAAAAAAAAAAAAAAAATCAATAACCTTTGTAACATCATATACATGACATTTGATGAAATTAGTAACAACAGTTATAATTTTTTCTAAACTTTTTTCTTTAGTCCCCCAAAACTGACCATATCTGGATCCAAGCAAGTCCCTAAAATCTGACCATCTCCTTCAAAATCTCTCTGCCTCTCCATCATTCCTCTCATGGAAAACACAAGAACAAATCTGAATCACATCATAACCTCCATATTCTATGTCAACAAACCATCAATGCCGCTACACCATCACAACTCTCCATGGATGGATTTGCTTGAAGTCACGCCCAACCAGCCCATCATATTTCGAGTATGTCCACAAATACGCAAGGATCTAGCCCATTGTATTTCAAGTATGTCGACAAATTAAAACATAATTTTTTAAATTTTGTTTGTAGGCCCAGCTCATATTGGTAACCCAATTTGATTAGGAATCCAGAACCCTAAATTATATATTATAAATAGTGTTTTTTTAGAGATTATTTGTTACATTATTATAACTCAAAGTTGGAGTGAATATATAATAGCAACTCACGGCTGAAAATTTGTATTGTTTGGTAACCAAAGTGAGAATTTTTATTGCTCTCTTTATTTGTTTATGTTGGTTGAAAAATTCTGATTTTAAATAAAATTTACTAGAAATATTTTATTATTTTATAAGTTTTGGTTTAGTACCTAATATTATGTATAAGTTTTGGTTTAGTACCCAATACTATGTATTTGGTTAGATGGTTATACTGGCATGATTATTTTGAGTGCTGTGTGAAATTTTGTGGAGCATAGAAACCCTATATTTATGTCCTTTTTTTTTTCTTTTTTTTTGTGTGTGTTTGGATTCATAATGTGCATAGGATGAAGACAATTGCTGAATCCGGAAATGTCTTCTTATTGTTAAATACTAACCTTGAGCTCTCTACTGAAAGGTTAATGTTTTGAGAATCAGGTTGCAAAATTCACACTTATTGTTACATTTTTCCCAACCTCTTCCCTTCCTTTTTGTCTCTTTACCTCCCCACTACTCTCAACTTTATTGTTACATTTTCCTTTGTTTCTTATATTTTGACTCTTATTTTCCCCATTTCATTTTGTATAAATTTGATATCATTTTCCTCATTCAGTCCATATTTTCCCCCCACAAAACTGAGTTCTCTCTCTCTCTCTCTCTCTCTCTCTCTCTCTCTCTCTCTCTCTCTCTCTCTCTCTCTCTCTCTCTCTCTGTGGATTTTTGGTCTTTCTTATACCTCTAATGAAGGTTTATGGTTCTTTTTTCTTTCTTATTTAATATGTGTTTTGGTATTTTTTTTTTCTAATTTCATATTAGAAAGTCTTCTCTTTCTGTTTTATAGTTTTGGATGAATTTTTGTTGGTTAATACTTAGTTTCTTTTGGAAATAGGAATTTGAATATGCCTACCAATTTTTTTAGTAATAAATTATTATAAAGTCTATTTTTTATTCCTTTAGTTTCATTTTAATTTTGTCTAAAATAACATTGTAATTTTATAATGAGTTTTGATTATTATGATAATTTCCTTATTCCTTAAGAGATGAAAAATTTGAGTAATAAATTTGAAACTAATAAAGTTTAGTTGCATATTAAGCAAATATTATACACTACAATAGAAGTTAGAAGAACGTGGTTCACCTTTAAAAAATATTAATCAAACACACAAAAAATAATAAAATGATATATTTGTAGAGATAAAAAGATTAGAAAAAGATACTTGTAAAAATCTTTAAAAAAAAAAAAAAGACAATACTTAAAGTAATTGTTACTTTTTATATATATTACATCTTATTACATAATATTTATATTACCATGCATCGCGTGGGTCTGTGGTTAGTCTAATTAAAAGCAAAATCTTCATACACAATAGCTTTGCCATGCATTGCACGGATTAGCGACTGGTATACTATATAATAAAAGTTGGGGTTTGATAGGCCACAAACTGAATGACCCATTGTGATAGAAATTACCAATTTATCATGCAAACACGTGATAGCACAAACAAATCACCAATAAACTAAAATTGCAGTGGAAAACAAAAGACACGGTGATTTGTTTACAAATGGGGAAAACCTAATGGCAAAAACCCCAACGGGTGATTTTCAGGTCACCACTCCCGAAACTCCACTATTATCACAACAAGCGGTTGCAAGTAAGGAATCCCAAGTACCTTACCAACCTACAATTAAACCCTTACCCTAATACTCAATCGGACTTGTTCTGTAATAACAGTTTCCCTTTCTGATGCACGGCTCCCAAGTACGTGACTAACCAATTGTGCGGATCCTAGTACACGACTTCAATCACCAATCTGAAAAGATTGTTAGCTGCAAAGTTCTTCAATTCATCGACACGATGAAGATCAGGAAGATGCTTGGTCACAAAACCCTATGGTGCAAATACACAGCAACTTCTCCAAAAAAGAGATGAATTAGGTCAAGAACTTTGTCTCCGGTCACAATTTGCTTGAACAGAGTTTGCTCAATGCTTGTGCAACTTGTGTACTATTTGACGGCTCTTAAAACAATCCTTTTATATGTCTAGGGTTAGGAGAAAAGAAGGCCCATAGACAAATTCACGGATCCCAAGAAAATCAGAGTTGAAATCTAAAATTCTTAAACCTCGACAGATAGGAGTTGTCGAGCAGGTATCGACCAGCTGTTGAGCTTTAATGAATTTGCACTCCTTGCTTGATTTCTTGAACAGACTTGAAGGCTTCAACACTAAATCTTGAAACGTGGTTTCTTGAAGTAGTTAAACACATCCTAAGTCTATCCAAATACAAGTAAAGTGCGTTTTGTTAAAGGATAAGCCAATTACCTAAAATCATGACATATGTTCTATAACATGAGAAACACATATGTCCTAACAGGGTTAGAAGCCGTTGTTGCATTAAGTGGCTACTCTCACTAATTAGTAAATTAATTATATAGTTTTTGTTAGGATATGTTTCCATAATTAAGGGACAATATATATATATATATATATATTATACAAGATAAAATTTTACTCTAGTCTAATCTAAATGTATATGTGTGTGAAGCTCCCTCTTGAAGACTTGAATCTCGGCCTTTGCCCCCCACACCCCATGAGTACTTATAGGTAAAACTTTATCATTTAAATTTCAACAAAGTTAAATTTTATTCGAACTAAAAGTCTATTATAAAAAAAATTTGAACTTAAATCCCACAACATCCCATGTTTTCTTTCTTAAAAAAAAAAAACCCATGCTTTAACTAAGGGATAAGATTTAACAATAATTTAAAACAAATTTAAATTCTATTTAACCAAAAGTCTATTATAAAAAATTTCTAAACTTAAAACTCACACAACCCACGCTTTTGTTTTTGTTTTCTTCCCTTCAAGTTGCATAATTTAACAATAATTTAAAACAAATTTATATTCTATTCAAACTAAAATTCTATTATAAAAAATTTCTAAACTTAAATGCCATACGACCCACACTTTTGTTTTTGTTTTTTTTCCCCCTCATGTTGCATCTTATTAATTAACATTTTATTAGGATATTAAGCTACAAAACACTTGACTAAGGGATAAGATTTAACAATAATTTAATTTAGATAAAGCTTTATCATCTAAGTTTTAGAAATTTAAGTTCTACTCCAACTAAAAGTCTATTATCAACATTTTCAGAATTTTATATATATTCAGCCATGATTTTTCGATACAATCTCTCTTTCCCAATAAGTCACCCCTATAATTAAATCCCACTCAATATATCCCACATTGTTGTATTTATTTATTTATTTTTTCAAAATACAACTTACTCTTATGTTTTAATCTAATAAATTCATCTTACTCATTGTTCTTTGCTTTTGAATTTGCATGCTGGATATTATACCAAAGGAAATTTACTATAAAGAAGCAAAACAATGGACACCCATTTAAGTTCTTAGTTCTCTTATGTAAATTTTTATTTATTTTTTTATATTCTCAATTTTTGAACTTTTTATGTATGTTTTGATTTTTAGTTTTGGTTATTGTATTTAATTTATGAGTGTGTTGATGTTTTTCAAATAGATTATCACTACCTATCATGGAAAAAAAAAAGAAAAAAGAAAAAGATTATCACTAGGAAAAATCGGTATTTTTTTTTTTTTTTTGGATAAAAAGGAAAAATCGGTATTAAGGAACTATTTTGTTTATTATTGTTTATACTGACTATGGCATAAAATAAACATAACCCAAATAGGAATGATCAAACTCATTCCATATTTCATATTAAGAAATTAACACAAAGCACACAAAGAAAATTTTGATATATAAAAATAGATAAACACTAATAAAGTCTAAACTCTAAACAATCAAAACTTAAAGATATTTTTTTAATAAAATTATAATAAGTTTGGCAAGATGCATTTCTCTTAAATTTTACCTAAAATTATGTAATTTGGCAAAATTAGTCGTGTGTAGATAAAGAAACTTTTCTTTTGTTGATAAATGTAGATAAAGAAACTTTGGTTTGTGATTTAGTATTATATTTTAAGGAGATTTTGATTTAGCGTGCTATTGACTAATATTTTATTTGTAATAATGTGATGTGGCATCTTATTATTGAATGGTGTAAAAGTTGTCTGATTTGGATTTTTTTTTCGGGAAGTTCAATTTGCTTGAGAAAATCCACGCAAAGTGTAAAGCTATTGGAAATCCAACATTAGTTCAAAATTGCCCTATTGACTACCATATATTTGTTAGAGGCGTCAATTTGGGATAGCGTATTGTGTCAAAGTAGGAATATTTGACTAAATGACTCAACTAAAACCCAATCCTTTTAATAATAGTGTCATAACCCATCAACCTATCAATGAAGTGGGTTGACATTACACGTCATAAGTGACACACTTAATAAATGGGTTGTGTTGGGCTTACACAAATGTGAGTTGAACCATTTCAACCCACTTAATATTAAGCAGGTTGGTTTGATACAAATTCAATCCATTTAACCCGCTTCAAAAAAGCATATGATTAATATTGTTATAAATTTAATACAAACTCATAACATCAAAATAACTATAAAGCAGATAATTTGAAAGTTAATAATAACATGAAATACTTAAAACATATCTTCCAAAAGTTCAAAATAACATCAAAGCACTGTTTTAAAAACTGGACCAACTAGTTCAATTGGTTGAATTGGACACTGGACATACCGGTCCAGTAAAAACCAAAAAAATAAATAAAAACTGGTCAAGAACTTAGAAAAACTGAGAACTTGTCCCTTTTCCGATTCTTTGACTAGTGTGGTTTTTAAAACCAAGCATCAAAGTACTTAATAAATATTTTCAAGCTTTAGAAAACCGGTGGCATTGAAAAAGACTTACAAGCTTTCCAATGATACCATAATTATCTAAAATGGAAGTTAGGAATACTCTCAATCTTCAGTAAGGTATTAACGATTTTGGTAGGAAATCTCTTATGGTTATGGAAAATTTGAATTTCTTATGAAATTTGAAAAATTCACTAAACGTCCCCAAACAAATATTTGCAATATATAAATGTGCACAGATGACTACTAGGAATTCTTATGTCTAGCAAAGAGAGAAAAGGGTTCACAACTTAAGTAGGTTACCCATCAAACAAACTTTTACATTTGGTGAGCTATAGAATTGTGAGACCCACAAATTATAAGAGGGAAGCTTTATAACCCGCCTCCTAAAATAATTGAGAGAGAGAGAGAGAGAGAGAGATGAAAATTGAAAAGCCTATATCCTTATATATTTGTTTATTTATTTCTTACTAAAGTATACACATTGTAATTCTACACGGTATGTTGCACTTGCACATATAGCATACACAAATATTACATTTCCTTTTAGGTAAGTCCACAAATACATCCTTACACAAACTAAATGGACATACTTTTTTTTTTTTTTTTTTTGGTAGTAGACTGAAACTATTTGTCTCACAAAAAAACTACTTTTTATTTTTGGTTAAAAAAAAGGGTAGAGGGGGGCGACTAGTGTGGCTTCCCTACGTACCTGGGTGTGACCATAGTAGCACCTTATTCACTCCCGGGCGAGGCCCCATTCTCCAGTCTGTGAGAAACTCACTTATTATTCTTTGGATCATTTAGGATGGAGATGGGATATAAGGAGCATCAACACACAACTAATTATTTGAGGCTTGAACCCAAGTCTTGAGACTTGATGGCCCGGTATCCTACCAATTAGGCCACCCGAATGTTGGTACCAAAAAAAAAAAAAAAAAAAAAACATTATGACAATTTTACATCTTTCAAGTAGTATATAGTTATCTATATTTCTTGCTTATGTGGAAGTTGTATATATATTGAAGATTGGTGGTGAACTTCAATATGCAATCCTTTGTTTGTGCATTCAGGTTTTATGCAAATAGAACTCGCCTCCGATATTCTCCAAGAGCCCATATGGGAAAAATGTTTCTATATGATGAGTAGTTTAGTGTACAGTTCCTCATAAATACTCCAGTGATTTCCTGTTGCCAATAACCAGTAGTTATACTATGCTTCAAAAAAATATCTTGGAATGTAGAAATTATTTTGACAAAAAGAAATGAAAGAACAACACAACTAAGACAAGCACTTATCTAAATGCATTGGATTTTGAATAAACATGGAATTACCTGTTGAGGGAAGTCACCATCTTCCATTTGTGCATTGATCAACACTCTGACTCCACGATGAATTGGTGTTGGATCTATCTCAGCCTAAATTTATAAAAACATTTAGAATCAGTATATGAGATTTGTTTGCACTTCCAAAGCAGTCACTAAAGGCTCACCTTCTAAATTTTGCTATATCTAATACATATGGTTCAAAGTTTCTTAAATTTATTTGTTTAGATCTTAATTTTTGTGTTCATATGTATGATATCCTGGATTACGTGAATTGGATTTGATAAGTGTATGTTTATTTTAGGTTGAACTGAGCTATATAAGTGATTACAAGGAACCCCCATAGTAAGTTGACTAGTGCTTTTGGGGTATAATTGCAGATGCGATTAACATTTTCCTCAAATCATGACCGATGGTAAATTACTGATTGATATCTTGGATTAACTGAGGAGAAAATGATGGACTAACCTGCCCTGCATCAATGAGTGATAACAGAGCCCATGCGGTTTGGACCAAATTTGCACGGTTGCCTTCTATATTTGTCCACACCTGTTGCACAGAGAAACTTATTTGAGTTCTCTATTTCCATTTCCCCTCTTCTTTCTTTCTTTTCTGTTGTAAAGAATAAGTACACATTTGAATCAAAACAAATTTCCATACCTTGTTTTGGCTCGATAGGTAACTCTCTCCCCATCCACCATTAGGTAGCTGTTTTGATAGCAGAAATTCACAAGTTTTGCGCAATGCAGGACAATTTCTATAGTTTCTTCCACAAGCTGCCAATCCTCCTACAGCAAACCATGTACCATAGGTGTAGCAAATCCCCCAATGACCATACCTGCATAAGTATTAATCATGTGTAAGTATTGATGTTTTCTCCTTTTGGCATCAAGCAAAAGAAAATAGAAGAAAAAAGTAAAATTTGGGGCAGTCTCTTATTGATATTATCGTAGTTGGCTACTTTTATTTTCTATATCTAAATGTCAAAAGAAAACTGCGCGGCTATAGAGCAGTACTTCCATGGTGTGAATCAAGAATATAAGTGTGTGCAAAAAACATATTACCATGATCCATCAGGTTCTTGTACGTCTTCAATGTATTGAATTGCATTGGAAATGCTACTGTCTATCTCTGTTCTACGGTGCTTAGGATAGAATTTCCTAAAGAGTGCCAAGCCTTGAACCGCTGACGAAGTACATTCTACATACCTATAAAGTGGTTCAATTTTAATGTTAGGAAGATAACATGACCAATACCATGACAACTATTCTTGTGCTGGAAGATAACTTACTCTCTCTCAATAAGAGTATCTTCAAAGAACTCTGTGGGGTTGAATTTCTGCAAAAATAAGATACAAAAATATGGGAATGAGTGGTGAGTTTAAAACAATGGTTTTTTGCCATAAACATGTACAAAACTATCTTACAAGGAAAAGTTGAGATATTGAAACAAGTTAGGAAGAAACTAGTAGGTTTATTGGAGAAGTTACCTCCAACCAACGGTAAGCTCTTTGAGGCTCCCATGCTGGGAAACCACCATTGCTACTCTGTATTGGTATGAAAAGAAAGTCAATTATTAAGATGCATTTTAGAATCATTAAACCTAAGAAAGTTAAATAAGTGAAGTGGATAATATAATTCACACACAACTTGTACTTGATGTAAATTTGTCAAAAAAAAAAAAAAAAAAAAAATTTCTGCAAGGTCGAATTCTTACTTGTAGAGAAAGAATGACATTCATAGCATCATAGAACCGGTTTGTCTCCATTTTTTCGCCAACAAGGTCTTGAGACATTTGTGAGAACAAAAGTGCAACCTGAAAAATAGAAGGTTTTGCCAAAATTCAAAATTTTGCCTTTGAAATAAACCTTGAGAATGTTAGTATAAATGTATTAGAGTTGGCATTACCTTTAGCCCTTCTGCTGTGCAGTCAGAGACTTGCCAACCATGGTCCTGCATTGAGAAAGTCCATGCTCCTTTACTAATGTGTCGGTACATAGCTTTGAAGTCACCAAAAGGGTTTTCTCGGACCTAGAAAATAACATGATTAAGTTAAGCATTATCTTTCATAGAATCACGTAAGGAGTATTTGATATATATTCTAACCTGTGAAGCCTTGACAAACTCATGTGATTTCTTGAGTGTTGACCCATACTCTTCATTTAGATTACAAGAGAGAATTGCTTGAATAGCAAAACCCGCATCCCACATCTGACAGCCAAAACTCTGCATCGCATAAATCAAGCATCATAAGTAAATGCTTTTAAGTATAGGTGATTGCATTAACATGCTCACATGCTTATGGATGTGCTAATTATGCTTTTTTTCTTTTTCTAGAAAAGTTGAGTAACCGAAAGACACAAGGGAATGGTCATATTACCTGAACTTTTAAGCCATCTTCAGCAACCCAATAGTTGTCTGGAAGTCTGGCTAGATGAAGCCTGTATGCCTCTGAATTTGGATCTTCAACCCAACGGGCAAGCAAACATAAAACCTGTAATACAAGTAACCTTGACAAATTTAGTTCAATGATGACACACCGACTACTTTGATTTTATATTTATTTCATTCGAATTGAACTGCAACACAAGTATTGACCTTTTCTACGCTTCCAATGCAAAGGTATTTGGTGTTCTCATCCTCATAACGTACATGACCAATAGCAGCTTTTATTGCCTTCTCTCTTAACATTGAAAAGGGCCAACGTGTTAGGATAGGCTCTGCTACATGGTGAAGAAAATCCCATAGCATATCTTGCATGAGGGGATGCGGATAGTAGAGATCCTCCTAAATTAGCACATTGTGTAAGTTTTATGTAGGCATCAACTTTGTGAAAATTGCTAATAAGTAGGATATGATATTGATATTTCTAACATGGACAAGAAATGCAAAAAGACTTCAAGTAACCTTAGCAATTGTACTCCGAGCTTTGTTCCAGTTAATTTGATGGTAAGACTCATTGTATAACTCTTGTCTTATTGATTGAATCAAGCCGGTGATTGGGCCGACAAATCTCTTTCCATATAAATAAGACATTGGCATGTAAACCAAGCGACAGTAGCATAACATTTTGCCTGTATTTTGTATAATGAAGGTCATGATGATCAGATACATGCACCTTGCTAACTGCTACATATATTTTTTGTGTGATATGCATCTTAAAAGGTGTTCTTTTCAACAAAAGGATGTGAGTTGCAAAAACCTGGATGCATAGGGAAGAAATTAGGAAGAATCCAGAATTCTGGAGGCAATGGATTGCAGCCTGACCACTCATATACTCCTAGTACCTATACAAAAGAGGAGGCATTTAAAGTTTACTTAAAGAAATAAATAACATTTGATTGACACAAAATTTGACAACACATGTTAAGAACATAAAAAACATATAATCAAATTGTGAAATTTTAAATATATTAATTGAATAAAAAGTTATTATATGATGTAACATTAACCAAAGCAACATTAGCTAGTGGGTTCAATTGGTCATACCGTGACCCAAAACTTTCCCCATGATGGAATTGCTACTAAACTACCATGGTCAAGGATCCATTTCCGTCCTCTAGCCATAGCCATGTCTTCACCATCTTCAGGTCCCTCTCCAAGTAGCCTTAAGGCAATGTAGCTCAAAGCTGTGCCAAACATTGTACTGTGACCTTCAATATGGAAGCCCCAACCTCCATCTTCATTCTGTCCAACAAACAAATGAACATGTATAGTTTAAAATTATGCAAAGTTTTCAGTTTCTTAGGCTTGTTGGCTTGCTGAATATCTACTAACACTGTGTCATGAGTTTATAAAGAAAATAGATAGAATTTTCTTCCAAATCATATTGGAGAAAAATCCACCCAATTTAGTAGGTGGAAACCCAAAAGACTTTAGGTGTATATTGTAGTCACATGACTTTAAGTGTCATATATATATATATATATATATATTTTTGAAGAATGAGGATGTCCAGAGCCTTTTTTGGTAGGATGTCCAAGCTTTAGGTGTATTTTTAGTCTCCCTCATCTCCAAGGAATTCTTTCCTGTAACTATGTGATGTCAAATGATCTAGTTTTTTTTAGTTAATAATCATATGACTTGTTTAAATAATTTAATGAATTATATGATGTTATATACGTTACATGATTTTCATGTAATGTATTGGAGGAAAACTATTCTATTTCATTATAAAAAAAAATTATATATATAATTTTTTTTTTCTAATTAAATGGAGGATAAAAATGTGATTTCCCGGGATGCCATTCCCTTTGACCTTTTTTTTTCCTCTCAAATTAAGGAATATTCCATGTTACCGAATTTATATAGATCCTTTGGAACTATAAGTTATTTGAGCACTAAGTTATTTTCAATTACAACAAAATATTACCTGGTGATTATACAAGTATCGAATTATTTCCTTCTGGTGTGCTGGTGAAAGCATAGCATTGAGACCTCCCGTGATGTACAATGCCATTACCTGCATGGCAATAATTTGAAGTTAAGTTAAATGTAACAAACAAGTCACTGGGTTAATTTTTTCAGTCATCCCCATAAAGCAAGTCATAAACACAATATATATTTATACACACACGTTTGCTTGTGCGTTTAAGAGCTTGAATTCAAAAAATCAAAAAGTATATGCAAGAAATTGCACCAAACTGATGGGCCTTTTTTGTTTTTAATATTTCAAGAAATTGTACCAATCCGATTGGCCTTACGGAATGAACATATTCAAGAAGTGTTACAATTTTGACAACATTTTTATTTTCTTAAGCAAAGGTAGAGAGAGAGAGAGAGAGAGAGAGAGAGAGAGAGAGAGAGAGAATGTTTTTTTAGAAACAAATGGTTTGAAAATACATACCATGGGTTGAAGGAAAAACAAAGGGCCAGCAGATTCAGCAGGCCAGTGGCCATCATGGGCTTGAATGGATGAAAAAAAGCTCAGTGCTCTTTTCAGAGTAGTTATCACTGCATCCTCTGTTATCTCCTCTGTTTCTTTCACTTGGACTGGTGGTGGAATAGGCCCACATGGGTTCTCCTTTCTAAGCTGTGAGTTTCCATATCAAAGAGTTAGAGACATGTCCAAGTGAAAAAAATGAGACAATAACTCACATATAGAATTTATCAGAGTCAAACACAAAGCACTGGTATATGATTTGTTCCTAATATTTCCCATTTATTGAAGTCAGTTTAGGTGGTCAATTGTCATCATGGATACCATTGTGAGTTTCTAAAGTTCATAAAAGATAAATGGAGAGAGATGTATTCAATTGGGCCTGGCTTTTAGGCATTAATTAATGGCTTAAAACAATGAACTGGGCCTTGTGTGCTAATCGAGCATCTACAAGCGAAATGATGTGACATCCACGTGTATTGAGTTGTGGAAATTCTTCTATATCATTTTTGAAAACAATCCTTGTCCTTTGTTTACCAAAAAAGAGAAAAAAAAGAAAAAAAGAAAAAAAAGAAAAGAAAATGCTACCCCTACAAAATTTTCACAACCAATTATAGGTATTTAATTATTGGGTTTCGCTAACAAGTGCTCTTAAGTCAATTGTTAACAATTTATTTTAGAAAAGTTTTGACACCATTTTTATAAGAAATAGAAAAAATTGTCAAAATATTAATTATTTTTTTCTCATAATTTTTTTTAAATAGATTATTAACCATTGTTCTAAAGGCATCTGTTAGAATTTCCTTAATTGTTATTGGTTCTAATTTGAACTTACCACTGAAATTACTTTTGTCTCCATTAATAACAACCTATAATAACTTGCTACTTAAATATGTTGTAAGAATATTGTACACGTATCATATCTCTTCTTTATAACTAATTTATGGTAAGAATAATTCCAACCAAATCCATTATTAGTCAACAATAAATATTACCACTGAAACCGACAATCTTTTAGTTCATGCTGTTATTAGAAATTCCGCATACAAGTTCCATTATAACATAACCCAAAAGTCAAAAAGATTTCGTACTATCTTAGAACAACAGTTTCACGCGGAAATATAGTGGAAATTCCTAAGGTTCAAACGCAATTATGCAAAGCAATCAACCAGGAATTCTAGTAAGGCACGTTAATTCACTTGACTAATTTTTTTTTTTTTTTTTAATATTTCTAATTGACTTCAATTCTATTTATGTGAGGTGCAGTGAACAAAATATCTAATTGTATGAGGAAATGAATGTGAAAACTCTAGTGGATGGAATTGCAGAAAGATGGGATGTCTCAGCAAGAATAATGGATGTCTCCAGAAGGTGCAACCTTTCACCTCATCTTTTGATTATACTCCATCGCCACCAAATTTGGGTCTTGCATCGGCTTTGCTAATTAATGCTCATTACAAAATTGTCTCTGAACTTTTCCAGTTGTCAAATAATACTTAAAAAGATAACGTAGATTTTGTCCACAAATCCATAAAAGCTAAACCATGAATAAAAAATTGTATGCTTCAAAGTTCAAAATGTACAATTCACAATCATTGTGGAACCCAGGGCCATGCTTCGAATCTTTTTTTTTTTTTAAGCCTTAAGTTACTGAACGGGTATATATATTTGCTTATGTGTATGTTACGATGAGCTTGTTTTCATTAAATATTTAAAAGTTTATTTAGTTATTGTGTAAGTACAATTAATTAAACTTAAAAATAAGTTAATCCAAAATGAAAACTAGGAATAAAACTATAAAAGACAGTGAAACCAGTTCTTTTCTAACCAATAAAATTATGAAACCGTGTGGAAACTGACTCCCCACAAAAGTAAGCAAATTGTGGAATTGCATTTCTCTCTTGGGGAAAAAAAAGAAAAGAAAAAAGAATTGGGTGTACTTTTTTGATTTTTCAATATTCCAGTTCACACTCTCTTTGACCGTCAATTTTTTTTTTCCCATTCTATATGAACCTGTGTGGCAATTCCAACTTTGGAGAAGAGTGGTTTTTTTTAAAAAATTTTTAGCCAAAGGTTATTAAGTACTATTTAAAGGAAAATAGGAGTGTGTTTCTATGGATAGAAAAATATAGTCATGAGTTTGACAAGGCATGTAGGCATGCATGGAGGCTTCCCAAGTCCCATCTCTCTCTCTCTCTCTCTCTCTATATATATATATATATATATATGTAAATGTGATCATATTTTCCTACCATTCCACCTGTTGTTGTGAAATGCATGGGTTTTTGAGTGTCTTAATTTGAATGAAATAGATTGAAAAAGCTACAGACGTGACTACTCAAAAATGGCAGATAAAGAACTGTTTTCAGAGTTCTCATCATCTTTAGATGGTTTAGGGTCTTGAGTGGCCCTGTCTATAACATTGCTGCTAATTGGTTAGTCTCTTAATGCGCGAAAGTGATAAAACTGTCACTTTCAAATTGAAAATTTGAAACCATGTATCACATCACATGGTCCACCATTACTACCTGGTAATGGTGGTTTGGAAAATTGTAATATGAAAGGATTTGGTTGGCCCTGTCCGTCAAGATTTCTTAAATTACTCATCGGAGAATGTACGTGTTACGATACCGTCCCCTTACAATATATGTGGATCTCACGTTTTTGGGTTATGTAATAAGACTGTTTCATAAAATAATTTTTCAACTTATGAGGTGAGTCTCAATTTTATAATTTAAAGTTTTTTATTTTTAAATTTCAGTTGTTATGAGTGGGAGAGAGGGATATGGAGTTTAGATCCTGACTTTTCTCATAGAGAAGATTTGACAATGCTACTTAATTACTAAATTTTATTAAAGTAATTTGGGAAAATATATTAAAGTATTTAGGCAGTGGTGACTCTAAGAATTTTATTCAGAGGGTTCATTAAGAAATATAAGTTAAAACAAAATTTAATTAAAATAAAACTTGACTATATCGAATTACCAACAAAAAAACACGCAAATGCATAAAATTTTATAATTTCTTTCTACGAATTTTTATATTTTGAATCATTACAAACCCTCAGTATTTCCTAAAAATTAAATTATATAAAGTTATATCATGTTTATACTATACATGCACACATTTACACACATCACAATTCAAACAAAAAAAATTATTAAAAAAAATGTTCGTAATCAATAGTAAACACACACACACATATAATATAAATTTATAATGAAATAGACAATCGCAACTCACAAATATTCACTTTTTATTCTTAGAGTTGAAGATACCAAGATAGTCAGATAATTTACTGAGATGAGATGAGATTCATGAGAAAGAGATCTATATGATTTGTGTTGTTTGATTTTAGGATGGGTTGATTTGTGTTGTTTTAGTTTAGGATTGGGTTGGCCTATGTTATTGTTTAGTTTTGAGTTGGATTTATTTGTGATTAGGGTGTGCAAAATTTAAGTCTTGGTGTTCAAAAATATTTTTAAAGTAAAGTAAGCTAATAAATTTTTTTTTTATATAATATTTTTATTTTCAAGTCAGAGAGTTCATTTGAACCCCCTTGAACAATACTTAACGCCGCCCCTGTATGTAGGTCTGCAATATGTTTAAGCCTCATGAACCATGATATCTCTAATAGAACAAACGACCCATACATAAAAGGGATGGAATTTTTTACTCTTAAAAAATTTTATGGATCCAATTTGGATGTTTTAAATTTGAAGGACCAAAAATCAAGCATACTGCAAATTTCAAGGAACAAAAATATACTGAAAACATATTATTTTTTATTCAATATTGTTGATGTTTGTTTTAAACCAAAAATAGTCTAAGCCACCCAAAAAAAAAAAATCCTTACATAGTACTAGAGCAATACTCTGGACTCTCACATAAGGGGTGGGTCCCACACGTGAATCTCCCGTGAGACTCCCCCTTTATGTAAGAGCCCGAAGCATCGTCACTAAGACAAAATTTGGCAGAACTATTTCTCATTTGAGTGCTACCGTAATACATAATTCAGGTTCCTAGACTTTGACTAGTGGATAGAAGTCGTATGCTTCATCAAAAAAAAAAAAAAAAAAAAAAAAAAAAAAAAAACAAACAAACAAAAGGGATAGAAGTTGTATGATTATAAATAATAAATGGCTGAGTTAGAAATATCTGCTAACGACAGGGACAGATTGCAGCCTAATGTGTCCTTTAAGCTCACATAGCTAACCTTAATTGACATTTTAACTTGTATGCCGTCTAAATAGTAAAGGGTGTGAAAATATGTTGAATAAAAAGATACCTTTATGTCGATATCCCGTGCAAATTAAAATATTAAACAAGAAATTTGATCACAATTAGGCTTTATGTTTTGAAAGTTTACTATTTACACGTTTGAGTTATATAAAGACCTTAACCTTTATTTATATATTCTAGTACACACGGTACATAAACGTGTATTAAAATCGTGACTCATAATTTCAATTCAAAACTTTTAGATTCACAATTTCAACATAAAAAATGTGTGTATATTTGTGAGTAAAAATCGTGTGAAATGAATGCTATCCTATTTGTTGCACACATCAAATAGATAAAAAGGTTGGAGACGTGTAAAAGGTGGGATGTCAAGGTAATCGTCAAATTTTTTATTTATTTTTAAATAACTATTACATATCACCGGATTTTGAATTCTTTAAAAAAACAACATATTTTTTGATTTCCAAGGGTCATGTGCATATATTACTTGCCAACAAAAATGGTAACCTGAACTGCTGCACACGATCTATGTATGGAAAGATCTTAAGCACATACTGCAAGATGTCCTAAAAAAGCTAAGGAATGTTGTTATTAACGGACAACCGATAAAATTTAACGTAATGGATTAACTTTTTATAGAGAATTGAGCTATTTTTTGTTTAAAGAGAATTTATTTATTAGTTTAATACTGATGAGACCCTTTTAAAACATTTTGAAAGAGTGTACAAAGTAAGTCATTAAGGAAGTCAAACGTGAGATTTGTCTCACTCATGTTGTGCTTGTGTGCATAGCCTCATACAAAACTTAAGTGGGTATTTAGTACCACAACTTAAATAACATTTTTTAATTTTTAAATAATATTACATGTATTTTTACACACTTTTTCATCCATTAGTAGTTTCAAAAAATAGAAACAATATTACTAGAACAATATTACCAAACAAGTTCTAAATAAGTTGAAAGGCACATCAATGCTTACACTGATAAGAAAACAAGGAGATAAATTGAAAAGAAAATATCAAAAGCCAGAAGTCTAATCTATATGGCTGGTTGACTAGTCTATGATGCTTGTAGACTAATGAACATGATGAAATGTTTAACATGATTTTTTTAGAAAATATATGAGAGAAAAAAAACACACACATATATGGACATAGTTACCTGCATCCTCATCAAAAGATCAGCACTTTGTTTCTTATTAAACCGGTTTTTCTTAAACTCCTCACGCAATCTATCAACTTCAGCACGCTCTTCTGGAGTACCGGCATCGGGGTCAAATTCCCAGTGTTGCCGCCCAATGAAATTGTTCAGACTCACCAAATCTGGCCCTCCTTCGGCTATCTTCAGCTTCCACATCCTCTAAATATGTAACGAATACAAGTCCTACAGTCATATGAGACAAGTTAATATGATCATTAGCCTAATAATATTTGAAATGAACCAAACCCAACTTTGTACACAGAGAGAGAGAGAGAGACTGTCATAGCTGGTATGAAACTTTGTATAATATGAATCATAGCCAACCACAACATATTTCTTAGTAAATATATATGTGCAAATTATAATCGTATCTAAGAACAAACCATGATATAAAAACGGGGTTAGGTCTTAATTAGGACAACTTTCTTTTTATTTTTTTCGGAGGAGTTAGGACAACGTTAATATAACATGCTTTGCAGCAAGATCATTTTCTGCTAGTAATACTAGTCTGCATAGAAAGAGATCAAGATCATTTTCTTGAGAAAATTGGAGAGATTGGAGAGCGAGAAATGAAGAACAGAGGAGGTGGAATATTTGAATGATACCTTTAAAGATTTAGAAAATTGTGTGTTTGTTCCTTAGTGAGGTACGAAATCCAAGTGGCTGGCACGCTCAGAGAACAATTTTCTTAGGATGATGCGAGTAGTTGTGAGCTCTTCATCCTTTAAATAGGAGAGATACAGAGAGGGAGAAGAATGGGGTAGGTAGAAGTAGAACGTACGGCGTAAGCAATTAAGTCACGACTCGAAATAATAGCAAGGCCTAGATAAGGACAGGAAAATGCTAAAATAATCACTTTCACAAAATATTTATTCTTTGCGTAATAAGTTGTAAAGGATAAATGATAAAATAATATTAATAACTAATTAATCTAAATAATAACCAAAAAAAATTTATCAACTCAATTTCTAAAAAGAAATACCGTAAAATTTGTCGCGTGCACATCACTATTCAAATAACAGAGTGCGTGGAAGGGAGAGGTCAAGCTTGCAAAAAAAAAATCCAGGTAAAAAATAAGTGGAATATACTAGCCTTTTTTATAATCATTTTTTCTTTGTTCACTTCAATTTTAATCAACTTCTATAATGGACTTAGGACGAAGCATAAAGACGAAAGATCTTTTTCTTATTGCATAACACATGATGAGATGACTTAACTTAGTTTACATATTTCTTATTACTAAATTCTTATATAACTTAACCTTTATTGGGCTTTGCAATTCACCCTTAATTTTTTCTGTAATCAACACACACAAGTCCTTTTCTTGGAAGCAACAAGAGTGTTAGAATTGGCAAGGGGAGTTGCAGTTCATGACTGTTAGACCATATATGTCTTTTGTGGTAAAGAAGGAATCGAGGTGTACTTGACGATTTTTTTAGTATAGAGAAAGATAGTTTTATGTAATGTTATACCAAATAACTCAAATATGTATACCGAATAACTCAAATATGTATACAAATATGTCTTTGTAAGTTTTAACTAAGTCCTACTTGCTCTCTCCTTACTCATTGTTTTTTATTTTTTATTTTTTTCCTTTACTAGTGCATCATCAATGTGTCTCTCATACACCATCCATGAAAGCCACATGTCAACCTCACATGCTTATTAATTCATGGGAATCTAGCCTGCACATCCATGTTCATGGGACTCTTGTGTCACACATCTAGCACTATTGATTTAAGGGCTTGCCTTTATTGGGCATTTTTCAAGATCATCTGTGAGGGCTTCAAGTACATGCACCACATCCTGGCTCCAATTGCAAAAAAGACTCTTGACCTTACCACCTTGACACATGCTACCACGTGCTTTGATACCATTTTTGGGGGAGATACCACCTTGGAGAGCCTCCAATTGATTAGCTTAATAACATATAGAGACATCACTTAACCCAAAAGCTTAATCACTCATTCTTCTCATTAGTATCCAATGTGAAACTTCACTACTTAACTAACTATACTACTCACATGTGAATATTGCGACATTTTGAAAATTGGGAAATAAACAAATAATTAGAAGGAAAGAAAAAAGGATTATGGCATCTTCCATAGGCACAGTCATGCATGTGTAAAAAAAATACAGTTTTGTTGACAAAATATAGTATGTTTTTTTAATGTCGTTCTACTTAAATTATTGACGTTTAATTTATTAATTTTTGAAGTCTCAAGATTTAATTTGTTACTTCTAAAACTACAGTATTTAATTAGTTACTTTTTGAAATTTCAGGTTTAATTTGTTACTTTTGAAACTATATGGTTTAATTTGTTACTTTTAAAATTATGTGGTTTAATTTATTATACGCCTAAACTGTAGGGTTTGAAATATAATATACCCTAATTATTAAGAGAAAAGATTTGAGTTTTGAAAATGTCAAAAAAAAAAAAAAATCCAATCTTTACCCAAAAAGTAAGCACCATCTCAATGGCTAAATTGGTACAGTTATCCTCAACAATTTCAAAACCTAAACAGGTTCTCTATACGTAATGGTTGGATCATATATCCGATGTGAGTGTGTGTGGAATTTGCACATATACAAGGACCTATCGAATGAAGTTGCTACACATATAACTTACTTCAATCAAGTTGTTTTTGTAGTGTTAGACACAGATTAGGTATCCATGCATTGAAGAGATCCACAAATAGAACAATCCAACTAGATTGGAGCTTCGAATCGTCACATGAGTAAGTTTTTACAGTAAATAGCAGTATGAGGATTGAGTTATATTCTTATATTGCACAACTTCCATTTTACTTAGTGAATTCTTCTGTATGGCAGTGATCTATAAACCACTTGTAATGTTTAACCCGTTAGGATTTTCCCTTCATAATCATTTCGCCTATGTCAAAACTAACTTTCTGCTATATTTAATTTTTGCAATATTGTTGTGTCCATCACCAACTAAATTGAATATAATTGCATGATCGATTTAATTAATCAAGGTTTCTAATTTAAATTAATTGGGGTCTAACTTTCCCAACAATATTATCTTCATTAATGAATCTTCTTTTTGTTAAAAATTTAAAACGATTATTTAACAGTTGTTGATGAACATGAGCATTGATGATGCAAAAAACCAACAGTTGAACTACTTGTTAGTGAAGATGGATGATGAAGACGAATTCGTCCAAAGTAGAACTTGTAGTGGAAAGTGAAACATAAAGTAATACACTGGTGTGGTGTTTGCCAAAAAACTTCAGATGATTAAGTCAGGCAAAATATTCAATTGAAGTATATCAGGAGAGAATTCGACTTGGGAGTAGTTTTTGGGATGAGAATTGCGTGTACCTTTTGTCTTGTTCTCCTTTTGTTTTTATAGTCTCCTCCATAGTAATGGGCAACGGATCTATGCATTTATTGGCAACGGCTAAGACGTTATGAGTCAATGTTTTGATGTGCATTACTTCTTTCTTATTGTTGCTTCGTCCGTTACTCTTTCACTTTAATGCTCATCATAAATGTGCAACATATGTTTGCTTCGTCAATGGCTGTAGGACAATGCTGATTTTCTAGACTCATTAATAGCCCCCTTGTTCCTTTCTTTGCCTGTGGGAAAAGATAGGAACACAAAAATTTGTCGCTTCGTGTTCCATGTACGACACATTTATTGTGAGTCAACCTTTCGTTTGCTCGATGATGCCTGTAAGGTCAAGATGGTCTTGTCATGTTAGTTTTCTTCGGTTTTCCTGCGCACAATCTTCCATTTATTTTGTGCTTTTCCCTCTTTTTGTTCATTTTCTTTTCGTTTTCTCTTTGTCAATGTTTCATTTTTTCTGGTGCCTTCTTCTTCCTCACTAATCTTCCATTTATGGTAAGTCCTTTGTGCCTTCTTCTTTTCTTTGTTCTTGTTCGTTCATGGTGGATTATTTTTTGGTAAGATCAAATTGTCCTTATGTTTCCTTTTTCTTTGCTCGTTTATGCGGTCTGCTTGAGTCTATAGGTAGAAATCGTCCTTAAGTTAGGCACTTCATTGAGAGGAATTGTCCTTTTAGGGGGCATTTTAGTTTTCCTTTTCCCTTTAGTTCATCGTTCAGTAGGCATTGCTCAAACTTTGTCAATGGCTAGGGAAGAGGAGGTTAGGTTTAGTGAACTTGAAACGGGCCTATCCACTTCTGAGGATCGTGGAGCTCCAAAGGTCTCTTTTGCGTCTACTCCTCACAAGGCTGGGAGTATATGTTGTGCTTTAAAGGAAAAAGATGTGAGGAGAATTAGAAATAGGTTTCAGTTCCTTTCTTCTGTTAGGGTTAATATTTCTAATGATGATGATGGGACTTGCCATTCTAACACTGACGAAGTGTGTTTCTATGAAGCTGACTTTGTCAATGGTCTTCATTTTCCCATCCACCCATTCATTAGGGAAATTTTCTTTCGCCTGCTACTCGTTCCTGCCCAACTAGTCCCCAATTCTTGGAGGATAGTAATCTGTTGTATGGTGGTGTGGATGTCCGCCAATGACGGAGATACCATTAGGATAAATGAATTCTTGCATTTTTACCATCTAAGACAATCCAAAATCTAAGGGAATTGGGAGTTCAAACCTTGGGATAGGAATTCAAGGTTGATTCTTGATTCTTCATCTTCTCTTCGCAATTGGAAGACGAGCTTTTACTTCGTCTCTAGTGAAGATTGGGAAATCGTTCCTGGTGAAAACTCAAATGATGCTTCCAGGTTGCTTCGTAGTTAGGGTACTCCTGTGTCTGGTGCATCCTTTTATTATATATGTATTCGTACATTTTTTTTTTTCATTTGCATGACTCTCCTTGCGTATTTAAGTCGTCATATGTTTCCTTATGCAGCTTCTGTTCGTCCTCGTCTAAAGAAGTGATATCATAATCGCTTAGAGAGAGTCAGAGGATACCTGGAAACCCTCACAGATTTTGACGAACTCATCTTTCCCTAATCCCTTTTCCTTCATTTTCTTGGTCCAGATCCTTCGTATCAGGTCCAGAAAATGTTGAAGTTGTCAAAAAGAGCAAGTAACTTGGCCTTGTTTATATTTTTCTTCAAACGAATTTTTAGAGGTCTGATGTGTGTGAATATGTTTGTCTTTAGGGATGGCTACCAGGTTCAACAAGGGGAAGTTATTTGAAATCCAAGAGAAAAAGGCTAAGATGAGGCTGAAGGAGGATCTTCTATTGAAGAAGCATCGAAAAGATAATGAACTGTCCAAGGAGAACACTGTGTTCATCTCCCTGGTTGCCCAACCTGTTATCCAATGTCTTGCTTCTCCTACTTCATCTTTGGAGCTGATAACTCCTTCTAATGAGGTTGTTAAGACTCGTGGGAGAGAGAAAACTATCCCTGGCACTTTTTGGGATAGTGCAAATGCTGCAGTATTGAAGGCTCACGATGCCATTACCGTTGAGGACCTTAAGCCTCTAGTGACGAGAACTTCCTAGGAATTAATGTCGTCTCATGTTCACAAAGTTATGCAGATAGGCTTTTATTTCTTTTCCTAAAAAATTATTATTATTATTATCATCATCATCATCATCATTTTTTTGAACTCTTTTTTCTTTGTTTCTAGGTGTTAGGTGAATCTCTGTACCTCTTGTGGAAGTATTTAGAGTATGAGGAGAAGCTCGTGTTTGCCCAATCTAAGGCAGAGTCTCTTTCTTCTGAGAACGAGCTGCTGAAGGGGAAAGTTTCTTCTCTTGTTGACGAACCAAAGAAGACTCAAGATCGTCTTACAACTTTGGAGAAAGATGTGAGTATCGAGAAGGCTTTCTCCAAATTAAAGGACAAGTAGATTGGCAAAGCTCTAGCCAAACTTCAGAAGGTTGGTCCTGAGATTGTGGAGAAGTTCAAGAAATTTGACGAATAATCTGACAAGCTGTGTGAGTACTATGTGGAGAGCTTCGAGCTTTTTTGTAACTACATGGCTAAGCACCATCAAGATTTGGACTTCTCCAAGCTTGATATGGAGGAGGTTGAGAAAGAAATCTTAGCATATCGTCCTTTTGATGCCACAACAGTCCTGATGGACAAGGATGAAACGATCACTGCCGATGCCCTAATGGACCCGTCCCCTTCTACTCTTGAAAAATTTTATTTGCTCTAGGAATAAATTCTTGGGCTGTTGACACCCCATTTTGCAACCTGCATTTAACCTCACATGGAGGGTAAAAGGGTAATTTTGCCTTGGGAATATGCATATTGATTCTGGCCATTAGATCCTTAATCTCATTTCACCAAAATGATATTGATGTCGTAATGATCAAATCGACAAGTCATAAGCCCTAATCGGATCACCAGATTGAAAGTTATCATCAAATCAAGTTTTAATGGCTGAAATGCACTATCATAAATTGAGTCTGACTATATGTGATTATGAACAATTGATTTCAATTGGTTATAAGTGTAATCAATTTGAGATCAATGATGTGTCATAATTTGATTGGTTTGGACTACATTTTATGGTGAGGTTGCATACACCTAATTAATTAGATAGTTAAACATTAATTATTCAATGAGTAATTTGTACAATTATCTTTTAATTAGAGTAAATTTAGAACCAATTAAGTCTGAAATGAGAGTGATTGGAGCCATTTAATGTTAATTCGGGGCTAATTTGGGACCTATTAATGTTAATTGTGCTGAAACCATTTTTTAACAAATGACCTCTGCTCACCATTTCATTGATATCTCTCAAAATATTTTGAATTTGTGAAACTAGACATTCGGGGCTTCAATTTAAGCATAAGAATGTGACAATTCCGATCAGAATTAAGTTAGATATGATTTTTTGAAGTTAGCTCTACAGCCTGTTACAGCAGCTACGGGAAAACTGAACTTGGCTTGCTCCTCACTCCCACCAATCTTTCCATTTAATGCACCAGATTTCCCCCAAGGCTAAAATGAGGTCTAGGTTCATGATTCTTTGTCAACCCTCATTAAATGGCATTTCATTCATATTTTCTCCACTACTACTATATAAATACCTCCTCTCCCTCATTCCAATACACATAAAAACCTCATCTCTTCTCCTCTCTTGAGTTCTAGTGAAGTTGCGTAATCTTGTCATATCTTGGTCTTCCTGAGACTCAAGGTATTGAGTGAGACTCACTCTTTCTCTCCTAACTCTTCTTTTTCTCCACCCTTAGGACCTCTACCAAGAGTCTCTTGCTCCATCATATGGATATTGCATGAAGGTATAATCCCTTTCCCTAACTTGTTTTTTGTGTTGCCATGATGAGAATTTAGGATTAAAGCATGATAGTAATTATTTAAATTCTCTTGAATATGTTTGAATGTTTTTAAATGTTCTTATGTGTTATTTACATGTTCTTGGTTGTTCATCACATGTTCATGCATAAACATTAGTTTTGATCTTAAATCCATATAAAAAATATGAAAAACATGTTTGTTTCATAATTCTTTCAAATCCTTGAATCTAGGATATCACTATACACACACATTCACTAAAATTTATTTTTCAATCCAAATGCAATGCTTAATAAATTAAATTGGGGTTTATCACATGCACACACGTTAAATTCAACATGTAAATTGATTGACATATTGGATGATATGATATGAATATTGGCCACCATAGTCTAGAAGACTGGTTTCATCGGGCAAGGTAGGTGCCTAACACCTTCCCACCTTGTAACATAGCCTCCGAACTTAGATCAAGGGTTAGTAGATCAAATGTTTATCCATGTAATTTTTCAATTTCTAGATTATAACTAGGAAACAAAGTCATGTACTTTATCTTAGATTGTATCTAGGACCAAAGTCATGTAATTTTCCTATGATCAATGTAAATTCAATTTCAAATCAATAAAATGAGGAATCTTTCAGTTATGGTTTTCTTATTTTTCTAATAATTAAATAAGTGACGACTCTATTGTAAAACCCCTAATCTAAGGGGGAAAAAATATAATCAGTCGAACCTCCATTTTGAGAGGCAATAATACGACTCCACCCATTCACGTGGGTTTGGCCCAACATCCTATAAAAATGGGCCGGGGGCGCTATCTCTCAGATGGGCTCTTTGTTTTGAGCATATATTATTATTGTTGTTGTTGTTGTTGTTGTTGTTATTTTGAAACAATCCTTTTGGGCTCACTTGTTTTGAGCAAGTTCACTTTCTATTTTTGGACAAAAGTTTTTAGGGCTCAGTTGTTTTTGAGCATGGCTATACCTATTGCCTTATTTCATCATCCTTGTTCTTGAATATAGCTGGTTTAGTTTTTTCTTATATAGTTTCGTTATACTTTAGATATCTTTGAAATGATAAGGATGACATCTTGGTAACTTGGAAGTAGCCCTTCTTGTCAATTATTCAGATTTGTTAAGTAACTTTGCAATGGCGATTTAGCTATTTACCGACAATTTTCTAAGTCGTATATCAATGAACACTTAGCTATGTATTAATAACTTTTCTAAATCATGTATCAATAACAATTTTGTTATGTATTAATAACTTTTCTAAGTCATGTACCAATGATGATTTTGTTATATATTAATAACTTTTTTAAGTCATGTACCAATGTCAATTTTGTAATGTATTAATAACGTGTTGGTCATGTGTTAACGACAATGTGAGTTACGTATTAATGACTCTTTGAATTGTATTTCGACGATGACTAGAATTACACATTGGTAATTGTCTTAAGCCCTATTTGCTTGTGGGTAATATAAAGATGATTGTGACAAACAACGATAATAACTTCTGAATAATACAATTCCTAGTGCTTTATTGATAAATGATAGAAATCCTAGCAAAAAATAGAACTAGGAATAAGAATACATTAGCGTAAATAATGCCTTTAAGGTTTCTTACAGATAATACTTCTTTAGGTGTTCTGTGTTCCATGAACAAGGTAATTCTCGACTGTCCATTGTCTTCAAGTGATATGATCCTTGTCTAGAGTAGCGGAAAACTTTAAGGTCCTTCCCACATTGGCCCCAGCTTCCTTTGAGATGGGTTCTTAGTGACTTGTGAAACTTTCCTGAGGATGAGATCTCTTGGGTTGAACCTTCTGACCTTCACTCACTTATCATAGTATCTAGCCATTGCTTCTTTGTACTTTGCCATTCTTAGTCGGGCTTCGTCCCTAACTTTGTTGATTAGGTCTAGATTGCTGTTGAGTTCTTGTTGGTTCTTTCATTCCTCAAAGGTCTTCACTCGAATGCTTGTAAGCCCTACTTCCACCGGTATGACGACTTTAGTACCAAACGTCAATCTAAACGGCATTTCTCCTGTTGGCACCTTTGTCATCGTCTTGTATGCCTATAGAACATTTGGTAATTCCTCAGGTCATGTACCCTTTGCTCCTTCAAGCCGAATTTTGAATATTTTCAATAGACTTCTATTCGTCACTTCGGTTTGACCATTTGCTTAAGGATGTCTCGGACAAGAGTAGTAGTTCTTGATTCCTAAATCTTAACAAATTTTTTGAAACTTGGGATTGTCAAAATATTTTCCATTATCCGATATTGTTGTGTTAGGAATCCCAAACCTGCAGACTATGTTCTTCCATACAAAATTTCTTATTTTGGCCTTTGTAATTGTTGCTATTGGCTCAGCCTCCACCGACTTAGTAAAGTAATCAATTGCAACGATTAAAAATCTAACTTGCTTCCTTCTTGCTGGGAATGGACCCATGATGTTGATCCCTCATTAGGCAAAAGGCTAGGGTGTGGTTATTGGCATTCATTGGTTCTCCTTGTTGTTTTTGGATGTTGGCGAAGTGCTAGCTTCTGTCACACGCTTTGACGAGATTATGTGCATTCTTTTGCAGCATTGGCCAGTAATAGCCTGCTCTGAGTGCCTTTCCTGCTAGAGACCTTGCTCTCGCATGGTTGCCTTAGATTCCTTCGTGTATCTCTTGTTGTACGTAGTTGGCTTCTTCTGGGCTAGTGCATCGCAGGTATGGGAGGGAATGTCTTCATCTATACAAGACATCATCAATGATAATGAAATGTGTGGCTCTGATTTAGACCTTCCGTGCCTCCGTCTTATCTTCTGGGAGTTGTCCTTCCCTCAAGAAATGGATGATGGGGGTCATCCAATCGTCTTGCTTCTTCATTGCTAGCACCTATTCTCCTTCTGTGTTAGGCTGTTCCTTTATCTCCATACATAGCTCGGGTGCTACATTGTATCCATCTGATGAAGCTAACCTTACTAAGAAATGGGCCTCCATATTATTCGCTCTAGGAATCTAATAGAATTTGATGTCGTCGAAGTAAGGCAAGAGCTGTTGGACGAGCTATAGGTATTTCTGCATCTGTTCTTCCTTTGCTTCGTAGTCTCCCTCCACTTGACCAATTACAAGTTTAGAATCTGCTTGGACTATCACATATCTTGCTTCTAACACCTTTGCCAGTTTTAAGCCCGTTAGTAGAGCTTCATATTCGGTTTTGTTGTTTGTTGCTAGGAGTTACAACCTAACTGCATACTTCACGACCTCCCCTTCTGGTGATGTGAGAACTATTCCTGCACCTCCAGCTTTTTTGGTGGTAGATCTGTCTACTTGAATCGTCCATTTTCTTTTGGGAGGTTCTTCTTCATCTTGCGCGTGGGTAAATTCTGTGATGAAGTCTTCTAAAATTTGAGCTTCGATCACAACTTGCAGCTGGTATTCTAGGTTAAATTAACCCAGCTCTATGGCCCACTAAACAAGCTGCCTTGCTGCGTCTATCTTGGTCATCGTCTTCCTTATTGGTTGATCTGCCATGACAACAATAGGATGAGCCTAAAAGTAGGGACGAAGTTTCTTGGAGGAGATCACTAGAGCAAAAGCAATTTTCTTCAATCTTGGGTAATTTGCCTCAACTCCTTGAAAAGCTTGGCCGGTGTAGTATATTAGCTTCTGCACTTCTTCCTCTTCTTTGATTAGTGCCAAGCTTACTGTAGTGTTAGATACTGCTAAATAGAGATTCTGCTTCTCCCTAGTCATTGACGGACTCAGTAATGGTGGCTATGTCAAGTATTCTTTCAGCTTTGTTAGGGCTTCTTCGCATTCATTAATGCATTAGAAAGCTTTCTTCAAAACCTTGAAGAATGGTAGGCACTTGCCGGTTGCTTTAGAGACGGATTTGCTTAAGACGATGACTTTTCCCGTCAAGCTTTGTGCCTCCTTCATAGTTCTTGGAGATTTTATCTCAATTAACATTTTTTCCTTATCTAGATTTGCCTCTATGCCCCATTGAGATACTATGAAACCTAGAAACTTTCCCGAGGCAATACCAAAAACACACTTTGTGGGATTCAGCTTCATTTGTACTTACATAGTGTTTCAAAGGTTTCTTTCAGATCGTCTAGGTGATCTGCTTCGTCTCTACTCTAACTTTACTTGATTATAAGGTAGGGTTTTTTTTTTTTTTTTTTTTTAATTTAATTTTTTAAAAAAATTTTGATTTGATTTCTAGCCGTTTGATCTAAATATGGTTGATAGGATTTAATTGTGGCGGGCCGACGTACACTTTTGGCCATAACCTACCTATATGACCTTTATATATTCCAAATTTCCAATTTCCAACGGCTCTTCTCTCATTTTAAACTCTTCCATTTCTCAGCCAAAAAAAAAAAAAAAAAACTCTTCCATTCTGAATTCCACAGCTGACAGCTCTCACGGTGTCAGCAGAGAAACGTGAACCTCAGCAGGTATACCTTACTCCCTCTTCTTCCTATCAAAACTTTTATTTTTGCTCTTTCTGAAACCTAATCCTCAATCATCATCATCATCTTCTTCTTCTCTCCTTTTTCCCCTCATTTTGAAACCTACGACTCCTCTCTTTTTGATAATGTAGTTTAACTTTATTTTATTTTTATTTTTTGAGAAGACCTTCTTCAGTAATGTAGTTCAAGTTGATCTTATAATTTCTTCCTCAAAAAAAAAAAAAAAAAAAAAAAAGTTGATCTTATAATTTCTTCTAAAATTTAAAAAAGAAAAAGAAAAAAAGAAGTTGATCTTATAATTTAAAGCACACCAGCGAAGTTGACATATCAAAGTATTACTAATATTTATTATAAATTATCAAAAAGAATCTACTAAAAAAAAATTATCAAAAAGAAATTGCTTTTATAATATTCTCGGTTTTTAGCAACAGGGAAAAAAGAATATCAATAAGAGAAAAAATATTTTTATTACAATATTATTACGACATATTGCCTGGTCCCAAAAAAAGAAAAACGACATATTGCCAAATATATTCCGATACGAATGGCATGGCAGTTTTACAAAGATTGTTCTTTAAAAAAAAAAAAAAAACCAATGGTTGAGTTTAGAGTATTTTACCAAATATTTCCACTATTTTACAATGTAGTTGACTCCCAATTACAAATGATTAAGTGAAGAAAATTGCACTTAAATATAATATTATTAATTTATTATCAGCATAAAGTATCACTATCAACCAGTTTACAACTTACAAAGCTATTGGCTATATTTAAGTTAAAATAACTTACTGACTTTTAGATATAAGTAATAACACACCCCCCCAAAAAAAAAAAAAAAAAATTTATCTTATGAACTTCCTGGCAATTCAAATGAGGGTCCCATTAAAAAAAAAAAAAAAAAAAAAAATTCAAAATGAGGTTGTTCCTATTAAAAAAAAAAGAAAAAAAGAAAAGAAGTTGTGCTGCACCGAGAGTCCAGGACAAGTCAATTGCTTAAAATCTTTATTTTTTTATTTTTATTTTTTTTTACTTAAGAAACCAATGGCTTAAAATCTTGATAATGTAGTTTAAGTTTTTTTTATTTTTATTTTTTGAGAAGTTTATTTTATTTTTATTTTTTGAGAAGACCTTCTTCAATAATGTAGTTCAAGTTGATCTTATAATTTCTTTTTCAAAAAAAAAAAAAAAGTTGATCTTATAATTTCTTCTAAAATTTAAAAAAGAAAAAGAAAAAAGAAGTATCAAAGTATTACTAATATTTATTACAACTTATAAAAAAGAATCTACTCAAAAAAAAAAAAAAATTATCGAAAAGAAACTGCTTTTATAATATTCTCGGTTATTAGCAAAAGGAAAAAAAAAAAAAAAAAAAAAATATATATATATATATATATATATATATATATATCAAAAAGAGAAAAAATATTTTTCTTACAATATTATTACGACATATTGCCTGGTCCAAAAAAGAAAAAGAAAAACGACATATTGCCAAATATATTCCGATACGAATGGCATGGCAGTTTTACATAGATTGTTCTTATATATAAAAAAAAACAAACAAACAACAATTGTCTTCTCAAAAAAAAAAAAAAAAAAAACCAATGGTTGAGTTTAGAATATTTTACCAAATGTTTCCACTATTTTACAATGTAGTTGACTCCCAATTACCAATGATTAAGTGAAGAAAATTGCACTTAAATATAGTATTATTGATTTATTATCCGCCACTGATAATCATGAAAAAAAAGCAAAAAAATGGAAAAAAAAAAATTACGGTAATTTTTTAGACTGATAATATATATTAGTCTTAGAGGCTTTTCTATTTTTTAGGAATACCACTGGAACGATTACTAGATTCCACCGGAAAGATTACTTCCACTGTGAGGAAATAGAATGTAAAAAAAAAAAAATTAATTAGAAGAGAAAGAGCTTGTGCTAGTTTTATTATTTATTCTTTTCTAAGAAGCAAAATGTGATAACCAAAGGGGAAAAAAACTTCAAAAAAAAAAAAAAAAAAAAAAAACAAAGAAAGAAATACAAAAGAGCTTCTTAATTATGCCAAAAGAGATACATAGTTTTTTTATAAATTTAAAGTAATCCTTATTGCAAACCAAAACAAAAATTTAAAGTTTTCCAACTAAATACAAAGCAAATAAATATATGAAAATAGATGAAAAAAAAATGGAACATAAAGCCATTGGTACTTGCTAGTTGGTAGTAAGATCACAAGCTTGCTCAAATGGACCACGAAAGTAAGGAAAATAAGAATTAATCAAGAGTTAAATGTGATGATTAATAGACAAATAATAACAAAAGTAGCAATGGTTAAAGTATTTAATTAAAATTAAAAATAATATGAAGGGTGGAGATTTTATTTATGATATGAAAAAAATACCTGAAAAAATTATTGTATAGTGTAGATCTTGTTCTTCAAAATTCTTTATGAGAAAATTGAGAGAGGAAGAAATGTGAAGATATGCATTTGTGCCTTAACCTTGATTTTTTGAATCTAAAGTTTGTATTGGAAACAAAAGAAAATTGATGAAGAGTGGTAGTTGTTCATTTAAGTTGTAACTGAACAGATGATTTTTTTATATGGGAAGACTCTGATTTTATTACATATTAGAAATAGCTATTACATCATAGATAATAGCTTGCTCGATGCAACAAGGATTCTCTCCAACCCAAGCAATATAGTCAACAATGCAAGATGCATGTTTAATATTTTGAAAATTGTTCTTAAAAGTGGGAGCCAAACACAAAATATAAAAATTATTATTTGAAAATTAGTTTCAAAGATTTTTGAAAATTCTTTTTATGCTGTTTTGAAAACAGAAACAAAAATCCTTCTATAAATCAAACCCTAAGATAGTATTGATATTGATAGTTGGGAATAGGAAATTTAAATTTTGAATATCTCTATTAAAATCAACATAAATTATCACTATCAACCAATTAATTTACAACTTACAAAGCTCTTGGCTTTATTTAATTTAAAATAACTTATTGACTTTTATATATAAGTAATAACACACCCAAAAAAAAAAAAGAAAAAATTCTTATGAACTTCCTGGCAATTCAAATGAGGGTCCCATCAAAAAAGAAAAAAGAAAAAGAAAGCAAATGAAGTTGTTGTGCACCGAGAGACCAGGACAAGTCAATTGCTTAAAATCTTTTATTTATTTATTTTTACTTAAGAAATCAATGGCTTAAAATCTTGATAATGTAGTTTAACTTTATTTTATTTTTATTTTTTGAGAAGACCTTATTCAATAATTTAGTTCAAGTTGATCTTATAATTTCTTCCTCAAAAAAAAAAAAAAAAAAAAAAGATCTTATAATTTAAAGCACAAGCACAGCGAAGTCGACATATCAAAGTATTACTAATATTTATTACAACTTATCAAAAAGAATAGGGGCGTAGCCAGGAATTTTTGCTTGGGGGGGTCAAGGTAAAACTATCATTTTGATTTGCAATTCAATGAAAAACTCAAAGTATAGTATATTTATAACACAAGATTATTGATAGAATTTTTTTGTTGGGTTAATTCTATAGCACTCAAATATCAAAATACTAACAAGTTAATCGACCAATTGAGCATCTTGAGTATTTTTTTTCTTGAGTTTCTCCTATTCTTTTGAAAAACCATTAGTCCATAACATTCATAGAAATCAAATATAAGTATACAACAAAACTGCAGAAGAAGAAGAAAAAGAAGAAGTTGGTATTTCTCAATATTTGCTTAGATTTAAATAAGAAAACTCTTTGTTAAGGAAGAGTGAGAAACTAATGAAAATGTGATTATGTGAGAGCATCCCATGGAAGAGTTAATGAAGAGTAACTGAAGAGAGAGCACCAAGTGATGAGGAGAGTCTTTTCAGTGGTTTTTAAGTGGAAATGGATATTGTAATAGTTTTGAGCAAGTGCAAAACTTAAGTACAATATCTTAAGTGTAATACATTAGGTTTTTCAATTAAATTCAAGCACATGTTTAACATGACCAATAAAATACAAATAATGTTATTATTTTTAAGGACAATTAAATTCAATACATATGATTTTAATTAGGTAATATGATGAACTACACCTTAGTGTTATCCCTTCACAAAAATTGAGAAGAATGGATGTGGCTATCATGCTTTAGAGAAGAATGGAAAAGATAAAAAGAGTTAATTTTTATGATTGCACAGTTGGGATTTGGGGTGGGAAGAATTTTATGAGTGCCGTGTTGGAGGGGGGGGCCAATCTTTTAATCTTGTGGGGGCCAACTCTTAACTCAAAATGATTCTAGCCTAGTTTTACCTATAATTAGAGAGGTTTTAAAAAATTTTGGAGGGGCAATGGCCCCCCCAATGCCTAAGGTGGCTCCGCCCCTGAAAAAGAATCTACTCAAAAAAAATTATCAAAAAGAAATTGCTTTTATAATATTCTCGGTTTTTAGCAACAGAAAAAAAAAAAAAACCCTTATCAAAAAGAGAAAAAATATTTTTATTAAAATATTATTATGACATATTTCCTGGTCCAAAAAAAAGAAAAAACGACATATTGCCAAATATATTCCGATACCAACGGCATGGCAATTTCACATAGATTGTTCTTAAAAAAAAAAAAAAAAAAAAAAAAAAAAAAAACCAGCGGTTGAGTTTAGAATATTTTACCAAATGTTTCCACTATTTTACAGTGTAGTTGACTCCCAATTACACAAGATTAAGGGGAGAAAATTGCACTTAAATATAATATTATTAATTTATTATCAGCATAAAGTATCACTATCAACCAATTAATTTACAACTTACAAACTCTTGGCTTTATTTAATTTAAAATAACTTAATGAATTTTATATATAAGTAATAACACACCCCCAAAAAAAAATTATCTTATGAACTTTCTGGCAATTCAAATGAGGGTCCCATTAAAAAAAAAAAAAAAAAAATTGAAGTTGTTGTGCACCGAGAGACCTGGACAAGTCAATTGCTCAAAATCATTTTTTTTTTTTTTTTCCTTAAGAAATCAATGGCATAAGATCTTGATAATGTAGTTTAAGTTTATTTTATTTTTATTTTTTGAGAAGACTTTCTTCAATAATGTAGTTCAAGTTGATCTTATAATTTCTTTTTCAAAAAAAAAAGTTGATCTCATAATTTCTTCAAAAATTTAAAAAAGAAAAAGAAAAAAAGAAGTTGATCTTATAATTTAAAGCACACCTGGGAAGTTGACATATCAAAGTATTACTAATATTTATTACAACTTATCAAAAAGAATCTACTAAAAAAAAAATCGAAAAGAAGTTGCTTTTATAAAATTCTCGGTTTTTAGCAAAAGGAAAAAAAAAAAAAAAAAAACTTATCAAAAAGAGAAAAAAATATTTTTATTACAATATTATTAAGTACGACATATTGCCTGGTCCAAAAAAAGAAAAGAAAAACGATATATTGCCAAATATATTCTGATATGAATGGCATGGCAGTTTTACATAGATTGTTCTTAAAAAAAAAAAAAAAAAGAAAGAAAAAAAAAAGAAAAAGAAAAAGAAAAACCAATGGTTGAGTTTAGAATATTTTACCAAATATTTCCACTATTTTGTAATGTAGTTGATTCCCAATTACCAATGATTAAGTGAAGAAAATTGCACTTAAATATAATATTATAAATTTATTATCAGCGACTGATAATCATGAAAAGAAATCAGAAAAATGAAAAAAACAATGGTTTTATGATAATTTTTTCAGACTGATAATATATACTAGCCTTAGAGGTTAGAGATACCACTAGAAAGATTATTAGATACCACTGGAAAGATTACTTCCACTATGGGAAAAATAGAATGTAAAAACAATTAATTAGAAAACAAAAAGCTTGTGCTCATTTTTTTTTTTTCTAAGAAGCAAAACGTGATAACCAAAAGGGAAAAATATTTCAAAAGAAAAACAAAATACATAGAAAGAAATACAAAAGAGCATCTTAATTATGCCAAAAGAAATAAATAGTATCGAATAAATTTAAAGCAGTCCTTATTGCAGACCAAAACTAAAATTTAAAGTTTTCCAACTAAATATAAAGCAAATAAAAATATGAAAATTGATGAAAAAAAAAGGTAAAATAAAGCCATTGGTACTTGCTAGTTGGTAGGATGATCACATGCTTGCTCAAATGGACCATGAAAGTAAGGAAAAATAAGAATTAATTGAGAGTTAAATATGATGAGTAATAGAAAAATAATAATAAAAGTAGCAATGGTTAAAGTATTTAATTAAAATTAAAAATAATATGAAGAGTGGAGATTTTATTTATGATATGAAAAAAAAAAAAAAATACCTGAAAAAATTATTGTATAGTGTAGATCTTGTTCTTCAAAATTCTCCATGGAGAAGTTGAGAGAGGAAGAAATGTGAAGATATGCATTTGTGCCTTAACCTTGAATTTTTAAATCTAAAGTTTGTATTGGAAACAAAAGAAAATTAATGAAGAGTAGTGGTTGTTCATCTATACTACTATTTAAGAAACTTCTCCTATTTGAATTCCTCATTTTTTTAGTTCAAAAATACCCATACACCTCTATGTTTAAGTAGAGATAAAACTAAAGAATAATTCGGTAAAAATGCAACTTTAATTCCTACTAAAACATTGTCTAAAAAAACTGATAAGGATAATAACAATGTTTAAAAAAAAAAAAAAAAACTCTTAACTCAACGTGACAAATTGGGTTTATTTATTTTTTTTATAGAATTAAATGTGCATAAATAAAAAATGAGAGAGAAATAGAAAAGAAAGATTCTATAAGTGGCATAAAATTTTGGATTTTAAAACTAAATAAGTTTACTTAGATAAGTGAAAAAGAGTAGTAGATAATTTGATATTCTTTTAACTACATGAGATCATCTCATAAAAATAAATAAATAAATAAAAACTAAATGGGATGATGGGATGAGGATAAAAGGTTTTTTTTTTTAATTTTTTTCTATTTTTTAAAAATATTCGTATAGAAAAACTTGCGGCAAATTTTTTTTTTAATAAGACTTGTGGCAATTTCATTTGGAAATTAGGAAAAAAAGAGAGAGTACATTATTGGAAGAGAAAAAAAAGCAATTTTATTTTTATTAAAATATAGGAGTTTTTAAAATCAGTAATTATATGTATTTAACCCTATTATTTAAAATTTACATATTGGTAAATCTGAGAATATTTTAGGCATCAAAATTAAGCATTCCAAACAGGAAAAACCCCTTGAGGTTCCTGTGAACTTTTTCTTGATTGGATTTCTTTGAAAGTCTAACTAAATTCAATTTAGAATTCTTTCTATATCTTTTTAGATCATAGATAATATTTGACTAAATTTGATCCATTGGTCAAAATTCCTATGTAAGTCTATCTTTATTTAATTTTTTTTCTTTAAAAAATAAGTTGAAATTTGGATTATTTTCATTAATGAATTGATATTTTGGCTTAATTTTTTTGTCAAATGTTTTAATTATTAAATTTTTTATTTTTTTTTTCATGTGTAATATTAATATATTTGTTCTTAGAGGCCAAAGCACATTATAATTAGAGACATTACTGAAGTTGTATAAGTTAGGGTGTTAACCACTTGAATAAAATCAACACTAAAATAGTTTATTAAATATTAAAATATGACTTAAGAATGAAATTTCTTTTAGGTGTACAAATACAATTGATTTTTTAATCTTTAGTTTGGAATTAATTATTTTAGGATAACCTTATTTATGCAAGTATTATAAAAGATTGACCTACTTGATTCAAATCATCCCTCATTAATAAATAGGGAATCATAAAAAAAATAAAAAAAGTAGAAAAGTTTAATGATCTTTTTAATTAGAGATATTATACATAAGAACAAATATACAAAATTAATCATTTTATGTAATAATAATCTTCTATTTAGTTAGAAATGAGTTTTAAAATTATGTAATAATAACTCATTTATTTATTATTCCTATATATATATGTATGTATGTATGTATATATAAAGAAAATTCATCACTAAAGTCGTGCAACGTACAAAGATTTTCACTAGTTTATAGAATAAAATTAACAAGGAAGTTCAACAAAAGTTTAACAAATTTATTCTAATTTTAGATATCATATCTTATAAATAAAATAAAATTTTACATATAGTTTTTTGTCATGCAGACTAAGAAAAACACACATTTTTTTCATGATTTACATACGCTAGGGTGTTTTTTTTTTTTTTTTTTTTTCCATCCTTTATTGTTCTGTAAGTAAGAAAATTTTATGATATTGTTGATTATGTTCTTTTGATTTCAAAATTTTTTATTAATTAACTTAGACAAGGGAGTTTCATGAGGAGACTATCACCCAGGAATGGACCCATGATTTCGAGTTAAGGAGGGCCGGAGTATAAGTATAAACAAAAAAATCATAAAATTTCAAGCAAGCATCTATTTAGTATTAACAAAATATCAACAAAGAGAAATACACAAAATTTTGTTTCGTGATATATTATAATGCAATCATCTACTAATAAAGACAAAAACACAAAACTTTATTGTTTCTTACTACACTAGAGTATTTGCATTAGTTCACGCAAAAATTTCTATCTATTTTAGCCTAATAACCTTTTTTTTAAAAAATTTTTTATTTTATATACTCACAATTTTTTATTTTACACTACATTTCATCATAATACTATTTCCTTATCAATTTTTTTTTCATTATTATCTCAAATAATCTCTCTTTTCCTCAACCGAAAATCACTATCCCCAAACTAAATATAATTTCTAAAACATTTATTTGCTTAGCAGCAATAAAATTGTAAATATATATATATATATATATATATATATGTAAGGTTGAATTTATTCAATCATTTTGTTGGCTTTATTTTGTGTCAAATTTGCTTGTAATTTAGCATTTAGAAACCCTTTATTTAGGTGGGAATCATGTAAGGGTAGTGTGTGAAAGAGTGTGAAGAAAAGCTCAAGAGTGTGCACTCAAGAAGGGCCTTGTGACTAGATCTCGTGACTGGCAAGTCGCCAAAGGTGGCACACGTGTGAAGCATGTAGGGGAGCTAAAGGGTCACGACAGCTGTTGCACTACAGGACAAAACTTCCAGTCTAACCAGGCAGTTAGTTCGCGACTCAAACTTGCGACTTATTCTAGTAGCGAGGCCGAGTCGCCAGAATACCCTGTTTGTTAGAAACCTGACTTTTTGCATTCCATACACACCCTACTATAAATACCCTTATACCCACGAAATGTAAAGAGCTTTTAGAGAGAATTTTAGGAGAGAAACCCTAGAGAAAAACAAGATTGACTCATTCACAATTTTCATCTTTTGATTCTCCAAAATTCCTCTACCCTCACCCTCTCTATTGATACATCATTGAGAAATACATTAGCCAAAATCTCTATCTCACCATACCCATATCTGTGAGAAGGTTATTTGGTGCTTGGCAAGCAGTTTAGAAGGGACCAATTCATTTTGGTTGATGCAACGGGTGATTGCGGGATCCGGTAAGGTAGAGAAGATAAGGTTTAACGTAACCCTGTTGGAGTAAGAAGCTTGGAGGGCTTAGGTGCACTGGATAGATTAGGCTTGGAGGGTCTTCTGCTATTTATGTATCTCAACTATATTCTCTAGTGGACTATTGACCACTTGGAGGGCGGTGGAGAGGTTTTTCGCTGAGGATTTCAGTTTCCTCTTTGATAACACATCGTTGTATTGTCTTTGTGTTTGCATTTCTCTTTCCTTATTCTTTGCCTTTTAATTATTGATGTGGTTGTGATTAATTTCGATTTAGATTGTTTTACCAATTCTATTTTAGCTTATTTTCATATTTCACACATATTGTTTGATTATAAGCTTGTGTTGGTAATTTGTAAATTTGGGTTCTAAACGTTCATAGGTGTTTTACACATTATTTGAACATTCAATATATATAAATTTTAAAGAACTAGGGGCCTGGCTCTCCTTGGGCCCCACCTCGTTCCATCCCTGCTATCTTTGATAATAATAAAATAAAAGTTTTTTTTTTAAAAAGAAAAAGAAAAAAAAGTTAAATTGCTAAGTTAGCATCCTATTAAAGCACTAGTATTTGTGGTGCTAAAAAGCTATATTGCTATTTTTAGCACCACAAAATACCAAAAAGTGGCTACATTGGTGGAGCCAAAGCCATAATTTTTAGCTTCACAATTACAGTGCACAACTACTTTTGGCTGTGCACTATAGCTTATATGTAAAATATATATATATATATATATATTTTATTAAATTTTTGTGTTCACACTACTTTTTAATAAAATATCTATTTTTCTCTTCAATTCTTCTCATTTCCCATTGCCCTCTCTCTCCTCATACTCCCTCCTCTTTCTTCTTCTTCCTCCCTCCACCTTTGCCAATCTACTGCTCATCGACTTGCTGCCCAGCCGCCAGCCATCTCACCGACCCATAGACCCATCTCCCCAGACCCATTTCGTAGAGCCCCATCTCCCTAGACCCATCTCTTTTCTCTCTTTGCTAAGATTAGAATTTGGGTGATTGGGTTTTTGTGTGTGTGTGTTTGATTAGTTTTTGGTTGATCTTTGCTCATATAGGAATTTGGGTGTTTGATTTATTTATTTATTTTTTTCTATGGATTTGGTGGCTATAGTTGTGGGGTTTTTTTTTTGGTGGGTTTGGTTGTGACTATGGGTTATGTTTGAAATGGTGGTGGTTTGGTAGTTGTGGTTGTGGTTGCCATGGTTTTGGTGGTTGTGGCTTTGTTTGTTTGTTTGTATTTTTTTTTTTTTTTTTTTTCTTGCTGTGGACTATGGTTGAGGTTGTTGCCGGTGGAGTGGTGGTGGAGGTGGTTGTGACTGGTTGAAAAGTTTTCGTGGTGGATATTTTTTATTTTATTTTAATGAATTTTTTATATTACTTTAATCAAATGGCTAAAAATATAGATCCATTGATGTTGGGTGTATTGTAAAGTGATAAGGTAAAATAGATACAGTAACTTTTTGTGAAGCCATATTGCTAAATTTATGATTCCACCAATGTGGATGCTTTTATAAGGAAAAAATTTACTTTGTTCTTTCAATTATTCAAAAATAAGTTTATAGATCGAATAGTAAATAACATTTGATTGGCTTGAAATTTGACATGTGTTTTAAAAATATAAAGACCATGCAATTCAACAGTTATATTATATATATATGTGTGTGTGTGTGTGTGTATAACCATTTTAATTTGTTTAGTAAGAGTTGTAACCTTAAGTTATAACTAAATTTGTAGTCAAACATTATCCTTAAACTTTGGTCTCCTTAACAATATATTAAGCCCTTACAAACAAAAAGGAAACGTCCAAATTTTTTTTATTGAACTAAGATTTTGAAAGACATGTATCTTGTAGCATTGATAATGATACTATTATGCAATGGTTTTAAAAGGAAATTGTAAGATTTTATGTATTTACATGTGTGTGTGTGTGTTTTTTTGGGGTCAATGTATGAAGTTCTCTTTTTATTAATTTTTTAAAATAATTTAGCTTTTATAATGGCCATTTTAGAAAAAAATCCTAGAGCTGCCACTGGTTAATTTCTTATATGGGTAAGAATCCCAGTTGAGGGCAAGGAGGAGTCAAGAAATCTTATTTTGGGGCATCACAGTTAACCGAGGTCTAAAATATAAAAAAAGTTTATCATTCTCAATAAAATGTATAATAATTTGAAGATTTTTTTTTTATTTTATATTTTTACTTTTAATATATTTTTTTTGGCTAGAAATATTATGTACGTGCCAAAATCACATACCTCATATGCTCAATATTTTATACGCCACATGAATATTATATAAACATTTTTTTAACAGTTTCCTAATACCATAAGAGACAAATATGTTATTAAATATATTATAAATTGTAGACATATGATAAAAAAAAAATTAAAAACTAAATGGCATATTAAAAGGGGAACTAATTTAAGGTTGGAGACATATTATTGCATTTTATACTAAAAATTGTTTATTCTAAAATTATAACATACTAGTTGCTAATCCGTGCTATGCATGGAAACCTATCTATTTGTGAGGTATACTAAAATAATTTTATAAAATCTTAAATTGATTAAGAAACTACACTATTACATGATTTGCTTTTGTATGATTTTATTTTGTGTTAGAATTTGATTAAAAAAATAACTCAAAAATTCAGATATTAAAACTTTTGAAAGACCAAAAAATATTAAAGAATCAGACGATTTACTACTTAGAGATTATTGATACAAAACAAAATATATATGACTAAATAATAGAGAAATATAAGAGAAAGATGAGTTACACTCAAAAGAATAATCCATGACTATAACTATTGAAAGGAATCAAAATATTTAGAGTCTACAATTTATAGATTATATATATGTGTGTGTGTGTGTGTGACTATACAAATTCAGATGTTAAAACTTCCAAAATGCCAAAAAAGATATATAATTAAACAATAAGTTATTGAAACAATTCAAAAAATATATGACTATTCAAAAGAGAAATATAAGAAAAAGAAAAAAGTACACAAACCCATAAAGCAATAAGTTTTAAATTTTAACAGGTCTAAACTTTAAACGAACCTTATCAACGTATGACCCACACTAAAAAATGTTAAGTAGGAACCCACGTTGAAATAATAAAAGTCATACCTTCTCTTAATATAATCTCCTTTTAATATATCGTATATAAGCTTTTTGCTCAAAAAATTAACATACTTTCATATCATAGGGTGAAGAAAAGACATACGCAGTAGCAGCAACCTTAAATTTCAATTATTGCATGCTTTTTTATCTTGTAAAAAATGGCTAAAGAGAGTTTGGTGGTTCATGTATGAAAAATACTTTTTAAAATATACATAAAAAACCATAAAATATTATTATTATTTTTTATTTTTTTATTTACAAAGTAGAGGACAAGAAAATAACAAAAGAAGAGCTTATACCTCTATTCAACTTAAAAAAAAAAAAATATTGAGGTTTGCATTACTTTTATAGTGTTCATGATTAATCTCGTAAATTTGGAGATAAATTATCAACGTTTGAGTTTAAGTTGGACTTGTTATAGAGATAGAGTTTTACTCCTTATTAAGTTTGGACCAAAAAAAAAAAAAATTGTTTAAAAAAATGATAATGATGCCTACCAAGCATCTTAATTACTACATTGTTGTGTAAGAAGTTGCAGTAGAATTCTTCTATTATCCATAGAAGTTGAACTTTACCCTTAGTTGATGATTTTTATATTTATCCAAATAAAGCCACGTTTAGGTTAATCTAAATATAGGATTTATTCAAGTTTTTATTTATAATTAATGTTTGAGTTTGAGTTTAAGTTAGACTAGTTCAAAAGATAGAGTTTCACTCTTTGTTAAGTTTGGACTAAACAAAAATAATTTTGTTTAAAAAAAATGATAATGATGAGTTTGAGTTTAAGTTTAAGTTGGACTTATTGGAGAGATAGAGTTTCACTCCTTGTTAAGTTTAGACTAAATAAAAATAATTTTATTCAAAAAAATGATAATGATGTGGTAAGCTCTGGAGAGGTCAATAAAAAGTCAAAGACTTCGGTTTTATTTGTTTGAGTATTATCTATAAATATGCTTACACTAACAACAATATAAAAAAATATATATAAAAAAAAAAATGGAAGAGTGAAGTGGTAATTTCCTAAAAACTAATTATATATATATATATATATATATATATATATATATATATTAAAAGAAAGGTAAAAATGTAGTTGGGTAACATTGGTGTATTCTGTAGAGACAGATTTTATTTTAGGCGCAAAATTTACCATATTTTGGTTTATATAGATTATAGACATATACAAGTCACATGTAAGGATATATTTCTCAAAATATATTGTCAACCTATATGCACTTGAAACTTTGTAGCATAATCTATATATATATATATATATATATATATATATATATATATATATATATATTTTGGTTTATATAGATTATAGACATATACAAGTCACATGTAAGGATATATTTCTCAAAATATATTGTCAACCTATATGCACTTGAAACTTTGTAGCATAATCTATATATATATATATATATATATATAAAACCGAAGCTTTTTAAGTTCCCACAATTTTCCATGTCAGCAATACCTAAATAAATAATAATAAATCTTTTTTTTTCACCAAATACAAATTATAAACTATAGGTTTCAGCCAATACTTAAATAAATAATAATAAATCTTTTTTTTTTCACCAAATACAAATTATAAACCGTAGGTTTCAGCCAATACTTAAATAAATAATAATAAATCTTTTTTTTTTCCACCAAATACAAATTACAAACCATAGGTTTCAGCCACAACTATCTCAAACCTATCTCTCAAACGCAAACTCAGCCCTAACGAAACCCTCGATCAAACTTTCTCTATTTCAAGCTCACTCCCATCTCCTTCTTCTTCTTCAATTCTCTCATTCAATGCAACTCCCTCCTTTTCTCAACCACAACTCCTCTGGCTGATGTCAATTTTGATTCATAGTTATTTTGTTCTTGAGTTTTTATCATCTGGGCATTGATTAATTTTTGGCCCCCTTTCTGGGCATTTGACTTTCAAGACTGACTTGAAGAATTTGGATTGTTTTCCGTTTCTGATGTTGGACGATTTTTCAGGTATGAAGAATTCCAATCTGATCTTTTTCAAGTTTCAATTTTATTTGATTGATATGGGTTAAAATTCATATTGAAATTGGTTTAAATGGAACAAAGCCTCAAAGTAATGTTTTAATTATATGTCTTCAATTAGGTTTTCTATTGATTTAGGGATTTCAAATTCTACAGGTTTGGTAAGAAAATATGTAAATATCGATGGGTTTCGTAGTGGAGATGGCATTGATTTAATGGTTTTTTTTTTTTTTTTTTCTCTGTGTTTTTGAAAGGCCTAAGAGTTGGCCTGATGATTAATTTATTTTGGCTGAAAAATTAATTCATATTGTTGTAGATTGTGGTTTCAGAATTTTCAGTGATATGTATGGCTGTGTGTTGCAGATAGTTATGGGCTGCTGTTGGGGTTTGTTTAATTAATTTATTTTGGGTTGCCACTGGGGTTTGTTTCAGTTTTGGGTTGCTGGAGTTTTTAATATCGTTTTTTATCTGAATTTGTTTTAATTTAGGCTTATGTTTGGATTTATAAAAAATTTAGGCTTATGTTTGGGCATGTGATTTTTTAAAATAAAAAATCTTTTTGTTAACAGAGATTGTTCATAATATATGATTGTTTAAGGTCCTCAGATATTGTCAATAATTGTTTTTTTTTTTTTGTTTCTCTAAAACTACACAATAAATTAAAACATGCATTTCTCTTTACAAAAACAGTCCTATGGACAGTGAGATTGACATGTCTTTCCATTTGATTTTTGAATTTGATTGTGATTATCAATTTTTCATATACTTACTAATATATTTATTGTTTTCATGTCTTATTGTGGTACAAATCGAATACTTTAGTGGGGTTTTTCAAACTTGGGCTTCTTCACAGTTAAGTGATGGTATTATGATTTCTTTTGATTACATTTTTGTTTATGGTATCTTAATTTCTAATGTTGTTTCCACTTTGCAATTTTTATTTCATGTTAAATTATGCTTGATATGACTTTTGATTTTAGTTCTAATATCATATTAGCTACTGAGCATGTGAATCTGTTTCCAACTACTAAAGCTTAGAATGACCTGTTTTTGATGCTGTCTTCCAGATCTTGCACATTTGTTTGCTGCCACCTAAAGATTGCAATCTCTGTAGTTCTGTACCTATATAATCATAATTTACCTGAGCTTGTGAATCAGTTTCCGACTATTAAATATTGCAAAGCCAGTACCTCTTTTCTCTAAGAAATTAAACATTTTGGTACTACACATAGACAGACATACATTGATCCATGTCTAGGTTTAGAAATATATATTATGTTACTTTCTTTTTTGCGTGCTTGAAGTTGCAAAGGATGTAGGAGTTAATTCTCTCGCTGTTGTTTTTATGAGTAGGTATTAACTTGATTTAGGTGGTCATTTACTACACTATTATTTATCTTCGTTATTCTGTTTTTTACAAATTATTTTAATTAAAAAAACTAAAAAAAAAACTTTTTTTGTAGGTTCTACTTTCATTTTTGGATAAAGAGCTGCATACTTAACTACATCGACTCAAGGTTTGTTAACAATTTCTGTAAAAAAATTTTAAAAAAATTTCCTGTTGCATAAAAGTTATATATAAATAGTCAATATAAAACCATTAATCAGATCATTTACTGCTTTGCTACTAATACATGTATTGCACTATTTGTCTGATGTAGATAGTTTTGTTTATGGAATCTATATTTGTTCATTATTCTGTTTACTTGCTAAATAAAAGAAAAAAGAGAAAGAAAAAAAAATGACTCTTTTGTTTTTAGACTATTTTCATTTTAAAAAGTATATTTAAGTCAGCTGAGTTGTTATACAAAATAAAAGAAATATTTCTTTTAAACGGTTGGAACATATTGTTTATTGCGATTGTTATACTCATTATAATTGTTTTTAGTTGTTTTTCCAATAATTCATTGTGAGAAGGTAAAATATTTCTTTTAAATGGTTGGAAGGTAAAATATTTGTTTTCAATCATACAACCTGCCCTTGAATATTTTGTATCTATAAAAATTCTTCTCTTGGCTTCAACTCAAACTTTTCTCATAAACAATACTACTTTTGTTAGTGGGAAAAAAAGGAAAAACCAAACAGCTCGGCAACCCAATCTGTTTCGTGTTAGACAACACCTTTAAGATAATATACCCGACAGTTTTGTTCTTATTACAGAATCTGAATCTAAATTCCCAAAATTTTGAATGTTTACATAAATTTATGATCTTTTTCACTCATTTTTATTGTGTCCATGCTTTAATTTAAAAGATATTGCATTAAACGATGTCGTTGGGTTATTTTGGCATTTTAAAAGGTGCAAGAGTGGTGGAGAAAGTAGAAGTAGAGGTAGAGATAAAGGAATATAAGTATGAGGAATTAGTTAAAGCCCTTGAAAACTTTGAAAATAGGTATTATATCTTTCTATTCTTTTTGTTTGTTTATCTAATTCTTTGACTGGATTGAAAAGAATTAGATTCCCATAGGTGTATAAAATTTGTTAACCATGACAAACTTTAGTAGTTTTGGAAATCCTTAAACATTTTTGGCAGTTATAAATAAATAGTTAAGTTCTTTCTCAATTTAACATTTTAATCTATTTAGATTTTTATAATTTTGGGTGTGTTATTGATGGTTGATATACGTGCCAATTTGTTTGGTCTGTTATCCGCTCATCCTATAACTCCCTTGATATCCTTGCTCCAGGAGGTATAAAACAATGCAAGAAAGCTTGGCGAGCTAAAACTTTTAGGGTTACTTCCTTTCCAATTGAGTTTAAAATCTTAACAATTTATGTTAGGTTTGTTAATTTTGCTTCCAACTATATCTCTCTATGTTCTTGATATTTGGTTCTTCATTTTGTGAATTTTAATTATTTTTATTTTGCTTCATTCATCTCTCTTCAAATATTATGATTATTTGTTGGTGATATTTCTTCATAAGACTTCTTTTGAATCAATTTGTATCTATACTAATGGTGTATATATTGAGAATTTTAATAATATAGGCATGCAAGATTTTGATAAAATCATGAATCTTAACTTTTGTTGAGGTCCGCAAAAGTAGGAAATGAAAATTCTGGAATTCTGCTTTTGTTTGCACAGTTTTGCAAGGCAGGAAGCTTATGATGGGGGAGCTTTAGTTGTAGAGCACAAAGAAGAATGAAGCAATCCAAGAGAGACTCTTTGTGATATAGTGTAGAGTCAACAACAATATGCTTGCACCTGTTTTCTCATATTTAATATGATAACTTAAACAAGTCTTATGAAGAAAATTATTTTTATTGATAAAATATAGTTAGTGAAGCTGCCCCCAACAATTTAATAAGATTTTGTTGTTGATTTACAAAACTCTTTAAATATTATGATCATTTGTTATTAGTGCATGTCATATATTTTACTTTTTGTTAGTGTTTCTTTTAAATGTGATATGTAATCTTTTGGTTTGAAATTTTACCCTTTTTGTTGTGAAGGCAATAACCAATGATAGAACATCATATTATTTTTCATCTACTCAAAATGTAAATCACAACAACAAAAAGTATGTAAGCTTCTGCCTAGAATGAACATTGTAAATTGCTTCAAATAAGCAATAATTTGCTTTGTTGGCAATTAAGAAATATTTGACAAGGTCACTATATATATATATATATATATATATAGACACACACACACACACCTACCTTAAGGTGAGTTTTTTAAAAATGCAGCTTTAGTCCGTCTGGGGCTGCATTTTTACAAACGCGGCCTAAAAAAACGCGGCCTCAGACCCCCGCATTTTGTAGTGCTTGGTTGACCAGCTCAAATCCTAATGAAATTTGTATATTCCTTTTTGTGAGTTATTCCTTAAAATCCAAAGCGAAAAGGTTCATTTAAGTTGACTAAATTTCTCTCAACCCGACAAAAAATGCATTTAGTTTGATTAAAATTTTTTTTAGCATTTCTAAGAACTTTCCCGTGCATCGCATGGGTTAGCGACTAGTAATGTTAAAATTTGAAGTTAAATTATATAACTATGCTTATATTATATATATTACTTACATACAAATTTTTATGACTAAGAATAATTATTATGTTAAGAATTTAAACTTCTTTTTATGATTTTTAAAAAAAAAAAATTTATTTTATCACTTTTGAAAGGTAATAACAGCGTTGCCATTCCAAATGGGTTGACTGAAACATTAGGTATTAAATTACGTTTTAGATATCTTTATTCAGAATAACTGAATGGGCTTTGGCACGGTCAAGTATTCTATGAAATACATTCTCAAAAAAAAAAAAAAAAAAAAAATCTATGAAACAGTAAAAATATCCATTCATGTTGGAATGGACATTTTCCCCTTCCAAAAAATGTTAGAATTGACCTACTATAATCAATTTAAAATGAATAATATATTATTATTATTATTATTATTATTATTATTATTTTTTGTATTTATGAACAAATTTAAGTGAGAAAAGAATAATATAGTCCCTACAATAAATCTGGGTTTATGCAGCATTAGTGACGTTTTTAAATCCGTTGCTATAAGTGCTAAATTGTGACGTTTTTGAAAAATGCCACTAAATAGTGAGCCTTTAGCAAAACTTTAAAAAAAATGTCACTGTAACCCAAAACAATAGCAACGTTTCTTAAAACGCCTCAACAAGTATAGTTTTAGTAGCATATATCTAGTTTATAGCAACGTTTTTTTAAAACATTGTTGTAGTTATTAAAGAAAATGTACTCCAACATATTACGAAAAAAGAGAAATACTCTATAGCGATGTTTTCAAAATGTCGCTATATGTTCCTCATCTTTTGCTCAATTCAAGATGATACATGTATTGGTATTAAGCATTGATAAGGGTAATTTTGAGAAAGATATTAGTCTTGTCCATATAAGATAAAGCCATCGGCCTCAAAGAACCTGTTAGCTTTACTAGGCAGTTGACGATGACTCTGCCCTCAAGCCAACGACCTTTTGTTGAACGACTAGACTGCCTTGATGTCATGAAGAATTGACGGAAAGAAGCTAATGGGAGTAAAGGGGCTCTTGACGGCTCTAGCGTGGCTTTTTGCTTGGGCTCCACATAAGGAAATATCTTATGCTCCACAGTTAACCCTAATTGAGAGAGTCCTTATAAGGAAAGGATCCCGCAAAATATGTGCATTAACAAGGATCTTCCCCACAAGGAAAGATCCTCTTTGCCAAGAAACGAATGTTTACTCTACACTACTATAAAAACCCCAAAGCCCTCACAAACCAAGGTACGTATAATTTCCCCAACTCTGGCACTCTAGAGTTGTGAGAGTTCTTTAACTTGACTTTCGGAGGGTATTTGACTGGTACCACACCAGTACTCTCTACAAGTTCTTCTTTGTTTTTGTTTTGCAGGTGTTGTTTCGAGCACGTAAGAACTGTGTGACTTATTGACAATTTTCAGCATCATCAGTTGGCTTCGTTTGTGGGAAAGTGTGACTTGTAAGCCATACTATCGCTTCCTAGACAAAGAGTTGCATGGTACTTACTCGCTTGATGGTGACCACTAACAATGTTTAAGGAGATGAACTGCCCTTGAGAGACAGGTTCAAACTCTTGTTGCTGCCGTAGAGCGCCTCACCAAGCAAATCCATGATCTGGAAAAGTAGTTGCGCCAAAAGAACGCGGAGCTTAACACTCTGGAGAAGGATTAAGAAGGCATTAGCATTGAGAGAAGGGACCAAGAAGGGCCGGAAGGTAGTAATGCCCCAAGCAGACCAGAGTGACAGGGCATGAGCTGTCCATCCGTCACAGATACAGCTCCACCTCACATAGTTGCAGAGATGCAGATGATGAAGGAGCGGATGGACTTCATGATGAACTCCCTTAGAGGACAGGTGTCTATTGACCTCGATGACCTAGTCTATTGAACTGACTCGCCATTCACGGCGCCTGTCACTTCGTTCCCCCTTTTACCAAAGTTCCCTATGCCATAGTTGGAGACCTACGACAGATCTAAGGATCCCTTGGACCACCTGGAGTCTTTCAAGACCTTGATGCACCTACAAGGAGTGGTAGACGAGATCATGTGCAGGGCCTTCCCCACTATACTGAAGGGACTCGCAAGGATTTGGTTCAGTAGGTTGACGCCCAACTCCATTAGTACCTTTAAGGAGTTAAGCGCCCAATCTACCTCACACTTTATCAGGGGACATAGGTATAAGAAGTCCATTGCATGCCTGATGAACATTAAGCAATGGGAAGATGAGACGTTGAGGTTTTACATAACCCGTTTCAACAAAGAGGCCTTTTTAATCAATGAAGCTAATGACAAAATACTTGTGGCTGCATTCATGAATGGGATACGGAAGGGTAAATTCTTTTTTTCTTTATATAAGAACGACCTAAAGACTATGTCGGATGTGCTTTATAGGGCTACTAAGTAAAGACGCATTGTTGGCCTGAGAAGAGGGAAAGACAAGAGACGTACAGTAGGATAGGGGGAGGAAGATGGCAAGAATTAGAGAACTGCGAGAGGACAGGCGTTCCAAGCCCCCCATGGGGAGGTTAATAAGCTTCACCCCGCTGACTGCCTTGATCGACCAAGTCTTGATGCAGATCAAAGATGAAGGAGCCTTGACATGCCCTAGCAAACTGAACGGAGATCCCAAAAAGAGGTCTAGAGACAAGTACTGCTGCTTCCACCGAGACCACGGTCATGACACAACCGACTACTACAACTTGAAGCAACAAATAGAAGCTCTTATCAGACTAGGAAAGTTGCAAAGGTTCGTCAGCAAGGCAAGAGCAAACCTGCCACAAGAGCAGGTTCCCAGACAGGAGAATGAGCGTCCTAAGCCGCCCATATAAGATATAAGAATGATTATGGGAGGCATTGCAACCTCTGGTTCGTCCAAAAAGGCTCGTAAGACTTACCTCAGGATGGTTCAGAATGTTCAGTTAACGGGCTTCGTCCTAAAGATAGTACGGTTGGTGATTATCCTTAGCAAATCACTAAAGATGTTACATTCCCTGTTATCGACTGCTCGTCCACCTATAATGTCATCCTTGGATGACCTACCTTCAACTCATGGAAGGCTGTAACTTCAACCTACCGCCTGATGATCAAGTTCCCCACCGAGTACGGAGTAGGAGAAGTGCGTAGTGATCAATTGGCTGCACGCAAGTGTTACATAGCAATGTTGGAGATGGATGATCATGTGCAGACAATGAACATCTTGTTGAAAGACTTGAAAAGATACTTCTTAACAACTCTAGGCCAGATCGGACAACAAGGATCGGCACCCTTGCCAGCCTGATGGTCTGCCAAGCACTCATAACTATTCTTAAAGAGGACAAAAAGGTATTTGCCTAGAGCTATGAAGACATGCGAGGAATCGACCCTTCGGTCAGGGTGCATAGGTTGAATGTGTCGCCCTCTTTTTTGCCTATTTGTTAGAAGAAGTGGGTGTTCACCCAAGAACGAGACCGAGCTATAGCAGAAGAAGTCCACAAGTTACAAGAGGCAGGCTTTATCAGGGAAGTTTACTACCCCGACTAGCTGGCGAATGTGGTGATGGTCAAGAAAGCCAACGAGAAATGAAGAATGTGCGTGGACTTCACAAACCTTAATAAAGCATGCTCAAAAGATAGCTACCCCTTCTCGCGTGTTGACGTCCTAGTTGACTCTATAGCCTAACACCTGTTATTAAGCTTTATGGACGTTTTTTCAAGTTATAACCAGATCAAAATGGACGAAGTGGATTAGGAGAAGACTTCATTCGTTACTAGCCAGGGCCTCTTCTGTTTCAAAGTGATGCTATTTGGCCTCAAGAATGCGGGCGCGACATATCAGAGGCTTATGAACAAAATGTTCGCACATTAGATTGGAAGAAATGTCCAAGTCTACGTTGACGACATGCTAGTAAAGACCTGAAAGGAGGACGATCATTTGGATGATCTCAAGGAAACCTTCGACACCCTTTGCTCTTACAACATGAAGCTCAATCCAGGCAAATGTGCATTCAGGGTGATAGTTGGAAAGTTCCTAGGGTTTGTGGTGTCTTAGAGAGGTATCGAGGCCAACCTGGACAAGATCTGAGCCATAATAGAGATGGCACCCCCAAAGAACGTGAAAGAAGTACAAAGCCTCAATGGCCAAGTAGCCACGCTGAATAGGTTCGTGTCAAGGGCGTTGGATAAGTGTCTACCTTTCTTTTGCATGCTGAAGAAATCTTTTAAGTGGACAGCCGAGTGTTAACAGGCCTTCGAACATCTGAAGGCCTACCTCTCTCCCCCGCTGTTGCTGAGTCCCTCAATACCAGGGGAAGAATTGTTCCTCTACTTGGCTGTATCCTCGGCCGCCGTCAGTGCAGCCTTGATCAGAGAAGAAGACTAAGTGCAAAAGCCCGTAGACTACGCCAGCTGGGCACTTTATGGTGTAGAGGAGAGGTACCCACCGATGGAGAAGCTCACCTTCGCTCTAGTTACAGCAGCCTATAAGCTCTAGCCATACTTCCAAGCCCACACAGTGATTGTCTTGACTGACAAGCCTTTACGGCGAGCAATGAGTAATCCTAAAGCCGTTGGATAGATGGCACTATGGGCAATAGAGTTGAGTGAGTTCGACATATAGTATCGCTCGTGTATTGCCATTAAGGGCACTACAACAAAATGTATTTTTAGTGACGAATTTTAGTGAGGAAAATTTTTTCGTCACTAAAAAGTACCATTTAGTGGCGAAATTTATATTTCGTCACTAAATATAAAAAAATTAGAAACATTTAGTGACGAAAAATAAATTTCTTCACTATATGTTGGGTTGAACTAAAGGTGCCAAATGAAAATGTAGGCACCAAACTAAATTCATCTATAGCGACGAATTATTTTGTCTCTAAAAGTTTAAGTTTTTTGTGATGAAAACTTTTGTCACTAAAAGTGCTGATAAGAATACTATTAGTGACAAAACCCATTTTGTCATTGAAAGTCACAAATAGTGACGAAAATAAGTCGTCACTAAAAACGAAATCATAAAAATCAGTATCATTATTAGTGACGACGCTAATTTTCATCGCAAAAGGTATCTTATAGTGACGAAATATAAGTCGTCATAGTAAGTTTTACACTAAAAATAAGTTTAGCCCCCTTTTATTTTATTTCACTTCGTCACTCTCTCACAAAAAACACACACTATTCTTAACTATTTGCTCCTACACTATTCTAGCAAACCACTTCTCACCATAGCCATCACCGATCCATCCTTACCTTAGATGCCGGCGACGCTTCAGCTCCCGATAGCGACAATTCAGACACCGGCAACGCTTCAGCTTTGATCACGATGATTTGAAGAAATCCATCGCTGATTTGATGAAACTGTCGCCGATTTGAAGAAGCCGTCGTCGATTTGAAGAAAGCTGTCGCCGATAACCACAACCCCAACCTTTTCGAACCCATTCGCGATGGTTTGAAGAAATCCGTCGTCGATTTGAAGAAATTCGTTGCGATTTGAAGAAGCCATCGTCAATTTGAAGAAGCCGTCACCGATTTGAAGAAAGCCATCGCCGATAACCACAACCCCAACCTTTTCGAACACATTCGCGACGGTTTGAAGAAATCCGTCGCCGGTTTGAAGAAATCCGTCACCGTTTTGAAGAAGCCGTCGCCGATTTGAAGAAGCCATCACCGATAACCACAACCCCAACCTTTTCGAACCCATTCGCGATGGTTTAAAACAACCAACGCCAATACGAACCCATTCGCGACGGTTTCGAAGTCGTCACCGCCGAGAACCACAAACCCAACCTTTTCGAACCCATTCGTGACGGTTCCGGCTACCAACGCCTTTACAAACCCATTCGCGACGGTTTCAACAACCATCGCTGATACACACCCATTCGGACTCTTGTGTGTAAGCCCCCTGACTTCTCTGTTTCTTTTTATTTATTTATTTTAGTTTTCAAAAAAAAAAAAAAATTATAGATTTAATATTTAAGATTAGTGATTGTTTTTTATTGTGTTTAATTTTTTATTACTGGGAACTATGAAAAAGAAACAATTTGCTTTAGTTGAATCAATTTTACTATGATAGCTATCATTCATTAGTTGGTCAATTTTAGCGGACTTTTGTGTATCAATTACTGGCCATTGGTGGGAAATGTTATGAGGATTCAATTTCCACTATTTTGTATGCAATGCCTATCTTAATTTGATGCAATTTTTATGTGGAAGTTACATGCTTGAGTTTCCAATTATGTGTTGTGTATAGCTAAATATGCTTATAAGTTTGTACATAAGGGTTGTAAATCATTCTCTCCATCTCTCTCTGTCTGTGCCTATTTGTTTGGTCTCTTTTTTAATTTTAATGTTTACCTTTTTATTTCCTTTTCTTCTAGGTGTGGCCACTGTAAGAAGCTTGCTCCATTGGTAATAAGTCTTTCTAAAGTCACATTCATTCTTTAAGATTCCATTAAAAAAATTTCTTTAGTCATCTTCGTCTATAGTACATAAAAATAATGAAAATTTATTATATAGATATAATATTTATAAAAAAAAGTATTAAATATGGTAGATGTTTTTAATAAAATTTGAGTAATATATTTATAATTTTGTTTCATTACATTGCCGTGCCCGTGCTTTTTATGCTATACTCATATTGATATTCATTTTGTACGTTGTAGTTGGAGTATTTGGTGGCTTTGGTAGCAAGGAGTGGGAACTGTATATATGTGTGTTTCTAAAAGTTGTAAACTTAACTTGAGCAAAGTATATTCTAGTTAAAAACTTATAAAACTCTATATATACTTGTGATGTTGGAAATTTGTTTTGTGGTGGGTTGTTGTGTTGGAGCAAGCAGGTGGCTTGCATGGTGTTATAAGGTGGTTTAAATTCATATTTGGAGTGTTTTTAATTTCTTGGAAATGTGAATGAAACTTGTTGATTAGTAGCAATTGTGTTCCTTTATTCAATTTCAATACTTGTAAGCATTATAGTTGTGATGTTGGAAATTTGTTTTGTGGTGGGTTGTTGTGTTGGAGCAAGCAGGTGGCTTGCATGGTGTTATAAGGTGGTTTAAATTCATATTAGGAGTGTTTTTAATTTCTTGCAAATGTGAATGAAACTTGTTGATTAGTATCAAAATGTAAGGAATAAAATAACCATAACTTCAAAATATAGAGACTAAAATAATGTTTCTGTTTTATAAAAGTATTCTTTTCTTTTCATTCAATTTTATTCTATTCTTTCCATAAAAAAAAGTTGGATAACTGTAAAAAGCTGTATGTACACTAAAAAACTAAAAGAAAGAGAAGCTAATAATCTAAACTCACCTTGGATGGAACATTTCGTAATATTTAATTCAAATCATATTTATTTAATACTCTAAGACTTTCCAAATCATGCTTTCACCCACCATTTTATACTTTAATTTGTCTGTTTGTCAAAATGGGGTGTTTGTTTTCAAGATTTGGTAATATTCTTTGAGTCGTGTTTCTAATAAGTTGTTACTGTTGGATGAAGTCTTAAGCTGAACTCAATGCACGACTTTCTTTCTTTCTTTTTCTTTTTTAATTGTTCAGGTGATAGATTTTCATTCATGATAAAAAACATGTCAATTACGAGAAGCTCCATGTCAGTAGAAAAACGATTCATGCCTGAAAATAGAGTTCAACAAGTTGAGCTACTAAATTCAATTAATGATTGACATGGAGGAGTTGTTGTGAACATTGAGCAACCTATGGACTCTAAGGTCTTTTCACCTTTGCTTATAGCTTCCATATCACAATGGAGGCAACAGGTATATATAGTATCTTTTAATCTTATCAGTTTAGTTCCTCATGTCCAATATCCACTTGATGTAGAAATTTCTGCTACCTCCTATTATGTTATAAACTTGGGATATAATTCGCAGGGCAAGAGAGGTGTCTGGATTAAATTGCCTATCGAACATGCAAATCTTGTTGAAGCTGTAGTTAAGGTAAGCACAGTTTTCCAATGTAGATTATACACTGGGTTAGCCTAGGAACCTCCTTTGACGTAAAACTAAATATATTTGTGAGTAAATTTACAATAAATTCTAAATTAAAATGAAGCTGATTAGGTTGATACATGAAAATCGTTTTCTCTTCAAGAAAAATTAAGCCCTTTGCTGTTAGCAAATCTCATGAACTAGTTACTATTTGGTGTGTACCCTCCAAGGCATACAATGGTTTGATTAAATCGTTGTATAGTTTAAACTAATTCTACATTTATACATTAGGAGTTGTGATTTTAATTTATTGGTGTGGTTACTCTTAATGCATTGTTAGAAATGTTTCTTATAACATAGTTAATGTTTTTACTTTACGATTTTAAGGAATTATTGATTCTATATTTGTGCAGATTTCTTATTGGTGGCTTTTAGGGGATTTACTTTTGGCATTACTTAAAGACATATAAGAACATCCTCCGTTAGTTCTAAAATAGGGTTTAGGCAGAGTTATTGTATGTATTGCAAACAATTATTGTATGGAAGGAGTTTGAATTGGATACTTGTTATATTTTTTTACTTGTGGAATGTAAGGATCTTTTTTTATAAATGTGTTGTCGAAATAAATGTGTTATTCAAATGTGAGGTTTTAATAATGTAATGAAAGGTTACAGGATAATATCAAAGCCATGAAAAAAATAAAAACAGAAAATAAGTTTTAGTGACGAATTTTTTCGTCACAAATATAGCAACATAAAATTGTTTTAGTGACGAAAATTTCGTCACTAAATATAGCAAAATTTTGTAAGAAACAGTTTTAGTGACGAAAATTTTCGTCACTATATGTGCTTGGATTTTCTTTAAAATAGTTTTAGTGACGAATTTTTCTGTCACTATATGTACCCGAACATAGTTTTAGTGACGAAATTATTTGTCACTAAATATGATTTAGTAAACTAAAGTGCTTTTAGTGACGAAATATTTTCGTCACTGAATAGTGCCTTTAGTGAGGAAAACATTTAGTGAAGAAATGTTTTCGCCACAAAAAGTTAAAAAAAAAAAAAAAAAATCGGACTTTTAGTGACGAAATTTTTTCGTCACCAGGTCTTTTAGTGATGGGGCTACAGTGACAACATGAGTTTTGTCACTAAAAGTCCAATTTCGTCACTAAAGGTCCTTAGTGACGAAAAACTGGACTTTTAGTGACGAATTTTTTCGTTACTGAAAATACATTTTGTTGTAGTGGGGGTAGGTGGTCGCTAACTTCATTGCAGAGTTCACTAATGTTGAAGGCTGGGGGGTAGAAGAGTACCCTCAGTGGAGCATGCACACGGATGGATCATCCAACAAACAAGCTAGTGGAGTGGGCATTGTACTTCGTTTTCCAAAAAGGGATGAGATTGAATGCATGGTTCGTCTCGACTTCCCTACGACCAACAATGAAGCAGAGTATGAAGCTCTAGTAGCAGGACTAGATCTCGCTAAAGTAGCAGGGGCCGCGAGTGTGGTTATTCATTACGACTCCTAGGTCGTCACGAACTAAGTAAACGGTGATTATGAATGCAAGGGTGAGAGGATGAAGAAGTACTTGGAGCAAGTAAAGAGAAGGGTGGATGACTTGCAGGCCAAGACTCTTTGGTTATTCATTGCGACTGTGATTATTCATTGCGACTCCTAGGTTGTCCGTATTTGTTTATTTTATTTTATTTGTGTATTACTTCCTAAGTTTTGTTAATGTGAAGCACTTTTTTTCTCTTCTTTTTTACAATTCATTAATTTAAGACATTTTGATTTTTGTACTCAATAACTCACTTGGATGAATATTTATGATGTGGTTCCGCACTTGACTCTAAAATTAAGAAATAAAACTCTCTTCAAAAATAAATAATTTAGGACACATGGTGCAAAATTAGACTTCAATAGTAAAATCTAATTGGATTTTCTCTTAACTTTGGCTATATAAATATATGATTTAGAATCTAATTAGATCTAGACTTTTTGGTTTTTGTACCAAATAATTTACATGTCACAAAAATTAAAAAATTAGATGGAACACATGGCACAAAATTGAACTCCAATAAAAATTCAATTTAGAATCTAATTGAATTTAGACTCTTTGACTTTTGTACATAATAACTTATTTGACACAGAAATTTTAAAAAATTAGATGAGACACATGGAGCAAAATTAGATTTCAATTTAGAATTTTATTGAATATTTTCTCAGTTTTGACTATATATATATAGCGGCTCACGGGACACCATTTCCATGAGTGAATGAAATGTCAACTGTATTAACCATTAATGCAAAGAATAGTGTTTCCGTAACTATAATGCATTCTTCAAAAGCTCATCAATCACTGGTCACATTCAAAATAAAAATGAAAGTCCAACGATTCATGTGCTACTCAATGTAGTTGAGTTTTTGCAAGGAATATGCCAAACACATATCAAGCACAAATTCAAATATCTTTTGAGTTCATTGTGGGGAATGTGCTACTCAACGATTCATTCAATTCCGGATACAGGCAAACTTCTATTTCAAGCAATTATAACAAGATAGAAAAGCGTTCAGAAAATAGTAGATTATTGAAGAGAAGACTTAGCAGTCAGCATTCAGCAACTAGCTCACCAGACTTCTCTTTAGACTATATTCCGCCCCTCAAATTGGATCGGTTTTTGTTTCTTCTTAATCTTATTCTTACTTTTTTGTGCTCAAGAATATGGGTATTTTGGGCTCTTCAAGTATGTACAATATATTCTTCCAGTTTTGGTTGTATGTAATCCTCTCGTCCTTCACACCAGAAAATTACAATATGATTGTCTTGGACTTTCCAAGCATTTACTGTTCTTTTAAATGTGTGTAGTTCATTAGTTTTTCTGCGTAAACCAAACAATTACAAAGAAGAAATCTTTGAAGGGTGGCCATTGTCTAAAAGATTCGTAACAAGAAGTCACATGAGACCTAAAGAACCTTAGGTCACCAATACTAATGCCATTAAACCTTTTTTCTTTTTTTAACATAGGGAAGGAATGGATACAGAAATACTTTTTTTTTTTCTTTCATTTTCAATTGTTTCCTCTTTTATCACAATTTGAGAACTCAAATGCAGACTCTAAACCAAATAAAAAATAGAAAGAAAAAAATAGTGTGGACCATAATTAACTGATCAAGACAGCGTGCAATATGTCACTTTCAGCATCTAATAAAACCAAGAAAAGCTTAAAAATTTGTACCTTTCATCTTTCTCGATTCAAACAAATGTCATTGTGAAATTGCATGAGAGTCAAATACTCAGTTTAATTTAGTCAAACAAGTATATTAAAAGAAATGTCAATTTGTAGCTTAGCACATTATCCGGTGATATTTCTAAGAAATATGTTGAACTCAGGCAGCTGGAGCTTTGAAATTTAACATAATTTCAGAATTATATTATTTGTTTTAGCCACTTGAGAAGCATTCACTGCAGAAAATTGACTACATGCTTTCACATGATTTTATTAATTATAAGTTGATAAGCCAAAATTTTTAAAGAAGATATAAAATTAATAAATAAACGAAAATGACATGCTTTCACCTGTTTTTATTAAGTATATGTTGGCAAGCCAAAATTTTCAAAGAAGATAAAAAATAAATAAATAAACGAAAATGACAATTTTAGTTATAGATACTATCTTAATGGTATCTTTCAAACATAGAGCTCCTTTATGTTTTATTTTGTGACATTTATCTGAATTGTGATTTGCTCAGTTATAGACATTTCTTGTTATGTTTAACACAGGTTGATAATGTGACAAGTTCTAACGTACCAGAAAAGAATTTAAAATAAAAAGATCATTCTACCTTAAGTGATAAAATTAGAAAGAGTGAAACTAAGAGAATTATCGTGGTTTAATCTAAAGACCAACGTCTATGGCGGAAAGTCTGAAGCCTTACATCTTTACTATTTTCGTCACTGAATAGTGTTTTTACTGAGGAAAACATTTAGTGATAAATGTTTTCGTCACTAAAAGTAAAAAAAAAAAAAAAAAAATCAAATCGGACTTTTAGTGAGCAAATTTTTCATCACTAGGACTTTTAGTAATGGGGCTACAGTGACAAAATGAGTTTTGTCACTAAAAGTCCAATTTCGTCAATAAAGGTCCTTAGTGATGAAAAACTAGACTTTTAGTGACGAATTTGTTCGTCACTGAAAATACATTTTTTTGTAGTGGGGGTAGGTGGTCGCTAACTTCATTGCAGAGTTCACTATTGTTGAAGGCTAGGGGGTAGAAGAGTACCCTCAGTGGAGCATGCACACAAATGGATCGTCCAACAGACAAGCTAGTGGAGTGGGCATTGTACTTCGTTCTCCAAAAGGGGATGAGATTGAATGCATGATTCGTCTCGACTTCCCTATGACCAACAATGAAGCAGAGTATGAAGCTCTAGTAGCAGGACTAGATCTCGATAAAGTAGCAGGGGCTGCGAGTGTGGTTATTCATTACGACTCCTTGGTCGTCACGAACTAAGTAAATAGTGATTACGAATGTAAGGGAGAGAGGATGAAGAAGTACCTAGAGCAAGTAAAGAGAAGGGCGGATGACTTGCAGGCCTAGACTCTTTGGATATTCGTTGCAACTATGGTTATTCATTGCGACTCCCAGGTTGTCCGTATTTGTTTATTTTATTTTATTTGTTTATTACCTCCTAAGTTTTGTTAATGTGAAGCACTTTTTTTTTCTTCGGTTTTACAATTCATTAATTTTAGACTTTTTAGTTTTTGTACTCAATAACTCACTTGGATGAATATTTATGATGTGGTTCCGCAGTTGACACTAAAATTAAGAAATAAAACTCTCTTCAAAAATAAATAATTTAGGACACATGGTGCAAAATTAGACTTCAATAGTAAAATCTAATTGGATTTTCTCTCAACTTTGGCTATATATATATATGATTCAGAATCTAATTAGATCTAAACTTTTTGGTTTTTGTACCAAATAATTTACTTGTCACAAAAATTAAAAAATTAGATGGAACACATGGCACAAAATTGAACTCCAATAAAAATTCAATTTAGAATCTAATTGAATTTAGACTCTTTGACTTTTGCAAATAATAACTTATTTAAAACAGAAATTTAAAAAAAATTAGATAAGACACATGGAGCAAAATTAGATTTCAATTTAGAATTTTATTGAATATTTTCTCAGTTTTGACTATATATAAATATATATAGCGGCTCACGGGACACCATTTCCATGAGTGAATGAAATGTCAACTGTATTAACCATTAATGCAAAGAATAGTGTTTCCGTAAATATAATGCATTCTTCAAAAGCTCATCAGTCATTGGTCACATTCAAAATAAAAATGAAAGTCCAACGATTCTTGTGCTACTCAATGTAGTTGAGTTTTTGCAAGGAATATGCCAAACACATATCAAGCACAAATTCAAATATCTTTGGAGTTCATTGTGGGGAATGTGCTACTCAACGATTCTTTCAATTCCGGATACAGGTAGACTTCTATTTCAAGCAATTATAACAAGATTGAAAAGCTTTCAGAAAATAGTAGATTATTGAAGAGAAGACTTAGCAGTCAGCACTCAATAACTAGCTCACCAGACTTCTCTTTAGACAATATTCCGCCACTCAAATTGGATCGGTTTTTGTTTCTTCTTAATCTTATTCTTACTTTTTTGTGCTCAAGAATATGGGTATTTTGGGCTCTTCAAGTATCTACAATATATTCTTCCAGTTTTGGTTGTATGTAATCCTCTCGTCCTTCACACCAGAAAATTACAATATGATTGTCTTGGACTTTCCAAGCATTTACTATTCTTTTAAATGTGTGTAGTTCGTTAGTTTTTCTGCGTAAACCAAATAATTACAAAGAAGAAATCTTTTAAGGGTGGCCATTGTCTAAAAGATTCGTAACAAGAAGTCACATGAGACCTAAAGAACCTTAGGTCACCAATACTAATGCCATTAAACTTTTTTCTTTTTTTAACATAGGGAAGGAATGGATACAGAAATACTTTTTTTTTTTTCCTTTCATTTTCAATTTTTTCCTCTTTTATCACAATTTGAGAACTCAAATGCTGACTCTAAACCAAATAAAAAATAGAAAGAAAAAAATAGAGTGGACCATAATTAACTGATCAAGACAGCGTGCAATATGTCACTTTCAGCATCTAATAAAACCAAGAAAAGTTTTTAAAATTTGTACCTTTCATCTTTCTCGATTCAAACAAATGTCATTGTGAAATTGCATGAGAGTCAAATAATCAGTTTAATTTAGTCAAACAAGTATATTAAAAAAAATGTCAATTTGTAGCTTAGGCTCCGTTTGTTTCGACTGAATTTGGTTTCCGGAAATTAATTTCCGGAAAATGGCGCGTTTGGCTGCGCTGGAGAATTCGGTCAAACTGAAATCATTTTCAGTTTGACCGGAAAATAAGCAAATAACGACTGAAATTGGATTCAGTCGTTATTTTCGCTTCAAACATTTTCCGGAAACACGCACTGCTCTCTCGCAAGCTCTCACCACGCACACGCACTGCTCTCACAAGCTCTCACCACGCACACGCACTGCTCTCACCACGCACACGCACACGCACTGCTCTCACCAACGGAAATGATTTTCAGCCCAAATTTTCGCTTCAAATCATTTCCGGAGACGCGCAAAGAGAGAAAGAGAGAGAGAAAGGACTCACGCGCAAACAGAGAGAGAGAGAGATCGCGAACCCAGAAAGTTGAGATCGTTGCACCACCGGTGAGATCGTCAACTGGAGATCGTTGAACCCACGAACGGCGAACCCACGAACCCACGAGCCCACGAACAGCGAACCCATGACCCATGAACAGCGAACCCACGAACGGCGAACCCACGACCCACGAACGGCGAACCCATGAACCCACGATCGGACCGCGAACCCACGAACCGCGAGTCGCACCGCCCCAATCGCACCGGCGAGTCGCACTGTTACCGATCTCGCTCTCGTTCTGGTTACCAGCGAGTCGCACCGCTTGTTCTTGTGATTTTGATTTTTTACTTTCTGCCTTTGATCTCTGATTTTTTTGTTGTTGTTGTGGTGGTGTGGGTGGCGGTGTTTTGGTGGTTTTTCTGTTGTGTGGTGGTGGGTTTTGTGTAGGTGGTGGTGGAAAATAACATTTTCAGAATACACCCAAACACATGAAAATATTTTCTAGAAAAATTTTCAGAATACACCCAAACACTTGAAAATATTTTCCTTTCCAGAAAATAGCATTTCCGGAAAATACATATTTTCCGGAAAATATTTTACATGAACCAAACACAGCCTTAGTACATTATCTGCTGATATTTCTAAGAAATATGTTGAACTCAGGCAGCTGGAGCTTTGAAATTTAACTTAATTTGAGAATTATATTATTTGTTTTAGCCACTTGAGAAGCATTCACTGTAGAAAATTGACTACATGCTTTCACATGATTTTATTAAGTATAAGTTGATAAGCCAAAATTTTTAAAGAAGATATAGAATTAATAAATAAACGAAAATGACATGCTTTCACCTGTTTTTATTAAGTATATGTTGGCAAGCCAAAATTTTCAAAGAAGATATAAAATAAATAAATAAACGAAAATGACAATTTTAGTTATAGATATTATCTTAATGGTATCTTTCAAACATAGAGCTCCTTTATGCTTTATTTTGTGACATTTACCTGAATTGCGATTTGCTCAGTTATAGACATTTCTTGTTATGTTTAACACAGGTTGATAATGTGACAAGTTCTAACGTACCAGAAAAGAATTTAAAATAAAAAGATCATTCTACCTTAAGTGAGAAAATTAGAAAGAGTGAAACTAAGAGAATTAACGTGGTTTAATCTAAAAGACCAACGTCTATGGTGGAAAGTCTGAAGCTTTACATCTTTACTATTGTCGTCACTGAATAGTGTTTTTAGTGAGGAAAACATTTAGTGACGAAATGTTTTCGTAACTAAAAGTAAAAAAAAAAAAAAAAAAATCAAATCGGACTTTTAGTGACGAAATTTTTCTTCACCAAGACTTTTAGTGATGGGGCTACAATGACAAAATGAGTTTTGTCACTAAAAGTCCAATCTCGTCACTAAAGGTCCTTAGTGACGAAAAACTGGACTTTTAGTGACGAATTTTTTCATCACTAAAAATACATTTTGTTGTAGTGGGGGTAGGTGGTCGCTAACTTCATTGCAGAGTTCACTAATGTTGAAGGCTAGGGGGTAGAAGAGTACCCTCAGTGAAGCATGCACACGGATGGATCGTCCAGCAGACAAGCTAGTGGAGTGGGCATTGTACTTCGTTCTCCAAAAGGGGATGAGATTGAATGCATGGTTCGTCTCGACTTCCTTACGACCAACAATGAAGCAGAGTATAAAGCTCTAGTAGCAGGACTAGATCTAGCTAAAGTAACAGGGACCACGAGTGTGGTTATTCATTACGACTCCTAGGTCGTCACGAACTAAGTAAACGGTGATTACAAATGCAAGGGTGAGAGGATGAAGAAGTACTTGGAGCAAGTAAAGAGAAGGGTGGATGACTTGTAGGCCAAGACTCTTTGGTTATTCATTGTGACTGTGGTTATTCATTGCCACTCCCAGGTTGTCCGTATTTGTTTATTACTTCCTAAGTTTTGTTAATGTGAAGCACTTTTTTTTTTCTTTTTTTTTACAATTCATTAATTTTAGACTTTTTGGTTTTTGTACTCAATAACTCACTTGGATGAATATTTATGATGTGGTTCCACACTTGACTCTAAAATTAAGAAATAAAACTCTCTTTAAAAATAAATAATTTAGACACATGGTGCAAAATTAGACTTCAATAGTAAAATCTAATTGGATTTTTCTCAACTTTGGCTATATATATATATATATGATTTAGAATTTAATTAGATCTAGACTTTTTGGTTTTTGTACCAAATAATTTACTTGTCACAAAAATTAAAATATTAGATGGAACACATGGCACAAAATTGAACTTCAATAAAAATTCAATTTAGAATCTAATTGAATTTAGACTCTTTGACTTTTGCACATAATAATTTATTTGACACACAAATTTAAAAAATTAGATGAGACACATGGAGCAAAATTAGATTTCAATTTAGAATTTTATTGAATATTTTCTCAGTTTTGACTATATATATATATATATATAGCGGCTCACGGGACACCATTTCCATGAGTGAATGAAATGTCAACTGTATTAACTATTAATGCAAAGAATAGTGTTTCCGTAACTATAATGCATTCTTCAAAAGCTCATCAATCACTGGTCACATTCAAAATAAAAATGAAAGTCCAACGATTCATGTGCTAGTCAATGTACTTGTGTTTTTGCAAGGAATATGCCAAACACATATCAAGCACAAATTCAAATATCTTTTGAGTTCATTGTGGGGAATGTGCTTCTCAACGATTCTTTCAATTCCTAATACAGGTAGACTTCTATTTCAAGCAATTATAACAAGATAGAAAAGCTTTAAGAAAATAGTAGATTATTGAAGAGAAGACTTAGCAGTCAGCACTCAGCAACTAGCTCACCAGAGCCCCTCAAATTGGATCGGTTTTTGTTTCTTCTTAATCTTATTCTTATTTTTTTTGCTCAAGAATATGGGTATTTTGGGCTCTTCAAGTATCTACAATATATTCTTCCAGTTTTGGTTATATGTAATCCTCTCGTCCTTCACACCAGAAAATTACAATATGATTGTCTTGGACTTTCCAAGCATTTACTATTCTTTTAAATGTGTGTAGTTCATTAATTTTTCTGCGTAAACCAAATAATTACAAAGAAGAAATCTTTTAAGGGTGGCCATTGTCTAAAAGAATCGTAACAAGAAGTCGCATGAGACCTAAAGAACCTTCGGTCACCAATACTAATGCCATTAAACTTTTTTTCTTTTTTTAACATAGGGAAGGAATGGATACAAAAATACCTTTTTTTTTCCTTTCATTTTCAATTTTTTCCTCTTTTATCACTATTTGAGAACTCAAATGCTGACTCTAAACCAAATAAAAAATAGAAAGAAAAAAAATAGAATGGACCATAATTAACTGATCAAGACAACGTGCAATATGTCACTTTCAGCATCTAATAAAACCAAGAAAAGTTTCAAAATTTGTACCTTTCATCTTTCTCGATTCAAACAAATGTCATTGTGAAATTGCGTGAGAGTCAAATAATCAGTTTAATTTAGTCAAAGAAGTATATTAAAATTAAGAAATGTCAATTTGTATCTTAGCACATTATCTGGTGATATTTCTAAGAAATATGTTGAACTCAGGCAGCTGGAGCTTTGAAATTTAACTTAATTTGAGAATTATATTATTTGTTTTAGCCACTTGAGAAGCATTCACTGCAGAAAATTGACTACATGCTTTCACATGATTTTATTAAGTATAAGTTGATAAGCCAAAATTTTTAAAGAAGATATAGAATTAATAAATAAACGAAAATGACATGCTTTCACCTGTTTTTATTAAGTATAAGTTGGCAAGCCAAAATTTTCAAAGAAGATATAAAATAAATTAATAAACGAAAATGACAATTTTAGTTATAGATATTATCTTAATGGTATCTTTCAAACATAGAGCTCCGTTATGCTTTATTTTGTGACATTTACCTGAATTGTGATTTGCTCAGTTATAGACATTTCTTGTTATGTTTAACACAGGTTGATAATGTGACAAGTTCGAACCTACTAGAAAAGAATTTAAAATAAAAAGATCATTCTACCTTAAGTGAGAAAATTAGAAAGAGTGAAACTAAGAGAATTAACGTGGTTTAATCTAAAGACCAACGTCTATGGCGGAAAGTCTGAAGCCTTACATCTTTGCTATTTGGAATTATATGTTACAAGTTACAACAAATTGAATATATAACTTATATTCGAATATATTAGGTTTACTATGATAACTTTACCTGAAACCATAGTAGCGTAGCATTAATATTCTAGAGCAATATCCTCATATATATATATATATATATATATAGTAGCAAATCCATGCTCATGAAAAAAAATACCAAGTTGTTGTATTGTCGAAGTACTAATAATTACTCATCATGAAAATAGATTAATTATGAGAAACTCCATTCACTTGTTTGGGTTGAAAAGAAAATTTCCCCATTTTTCCTTTTACACCGTTGTGCACGATATTCGGCTTAGACATCTTAAGGGATCAAATTTCTTGGACGGTTGTTTAGCATTAGAAATTCCTCAAGATGAAGTCATGTTTCAAAATTAACCCGATCAACTTTCTGCAACTTTTGACTGGTTTGCACAACTATAGAATCTTTAATTAAACAAATGTTAAATATTCTTTCACACTCGTTTACATTCATTATTTAACACATATATCCATAATTAATGTGAAAATGTCTAAACTTCAATGCCCGTATATACCCAAGATCTAGATCTGTGAGTATCCCATCTCTCCACAATGTAACTTAAGGAAGAATGATCTTTTAATATGTTTTAATTATTTTCTAGTCGGCGATGTTAGAAATTGTCGCATTATCAATTTGGTTAAACAAAATAGAATTGTCTATAACCTAGCAAATTAGAATTGAGTAAGTGTCACAAAATAAAGCATAAAGGAGCTCTATGTTTTAACGATATACCGCAAAGAAAATATCTATAAAAATTTGTCCAAAAAGAAAAAAAGTCATTTTCATTTATTTACATCTTCTCTGAAAACTTTGGCTTACCAACTCATACATAATAAAGACATGTTGAAACTTGAAAGCATGCAGTTAATTTTCTGCAATGCATGCTTCTCAACTGGCTAAACAAATAATATAATTCTCAAATTAAGTAAAACTTCCAAGCTCCAGCTAACTGCTTTTGTTGACTTTGCGAGATGAAGAAGTGATGTAAAGTCCGTCCAAGAAAAAAACAGAGGAAGGTCTGTTTAATATTTATATGATCACGACTTGTCATGAGGTATGTGTCTCGAATGTAATCTGGGAAGGGGACTCGGCAGTGAAGATGTGAAGTGATGAAGTCTCTCTGGCTCTGAATGGCTCTTTGATTGAAGATGTGAAGGTTAACTACTCTATAGGTTGTTTTCTCAATTACGTTACTCTCGTACTAGGAGAGAATGCAATAAGATTGCTCATAATTTAACTAGAATGTAATAAGGTTGCCATAGTCTAGCTAGGTATACTATTCATTGCTGATTCTAACTAGATATACTAGATTGATGGAAGACACCCTTGTCATAGTTGTTGACTTGTTGGTTTCATTTTAAAATTGGGGATAATATATACATAACAAGGTAAGATCTCATTTTAGATTATTCAAAAAAAAAAAAAAAAAAAAAAATCTCACTTTAGATATGTACTTCTTTAAGAAGCACCACAAGAAGTTACTTGTTTGTGGGGTTAAATGCCAAGTAAATGTTAAGGAATCAAAATCTTCATACCAAAGCTTGTGAACATGTCAACATAGTACCAAGGGTAAAATAGCTAATTTATATTATACGCAATTTAGTTGGGAATAAAATTTATATATAAAACAAAAGTCTTCGGATTTAGGTGGAAGAAAATATGATATTCATATTTCCTTCAAATTGGTTCATGGGATTTTTGAGAGATCTCATGAGTAGAGAGTGAAATAATCTAACCAAAGATTATAACACCACTTTCTTATATATATAATGAACTCAAGTTTGTACTCATTATATCGAATAATAACAACTTCATACTGCATCATGGATAGTTGGTAACATAGCTATTAATTATTCTGGCAATGGCCCCATTTAAATTGAAAATTTACTTGGATGATTGATGAGGACAACAATCTTTGTGGAAAAATAAGGTCTATATCATGACTGATATAGTTGATTTTTATTTTGTTAATGTATATATTTTCTTTTGGAGTGATCTATAATGAGTCATTTCGAAAAGGCATATTTCTATGATGCATTCAATATAGGTAGACATTTTGCCCGTGATGCATGAATTTTGTGCGATTGACCCAATTTAATTAGCGACTTGGTAACAAGCAACTGTGACTCCACCCACGTTTTAATCTACAGAATAATACAGTATTGCATATTAGTATAATTTGCAAGTTGCATTTACAAAAATTCTTTAGATTAAAATTCTTGTTCGAGTTCCTCTTGATAAAAAAAAAAAATAATCTTGTTTCAGTTGAGTTTATCATGCAATTAGCAGATTTTGCGTCAAAACATTTAAGTATGCCAACCACTTTTCTATGATCTATTATTTATTTATTTATGAAAGGTATGAAGGCATCTATCTGGTAAATTTTCTAAGATGGGACCAAACTGTATCACCATCCGACATATGTAATACATACTTGCATTATTCATTAACAGATTGAGATTCGATGCAATAACTATATGATATATGCAATATATAGTCTACACCATTCATTAACGGTTTGAGATTCGATGCAATAACCAGTTAACTTTTACAAGGACTGAGATTCAATCAAAGATAAATTTTTTTTTTTTTCTTCAGTCCTTAGACCAAAAACGTTAAAAAAAGTTGAAAAAATTTCTAATACAGGTGCTGATGGAGAAAAGCCCTTGGATGGTATTACACATGATTGGAATCTTTCTTTGACAAATCAAATGACAGTGACCATCTTCTTTTTTAAAGATTTCTCAACCAAAGCTCTGACATATGTGGCATAGAGAATGAAGACACAGATAAAACGTTTTGTTAATTATTTTCCTCTTTTCATTGTCAATCAATCCCCAATATCACCCAAACGCAGAAAATCTTACCTTTGTAGCTCTATCATGCCAGCTAGACGTCACCCTCGTCATTAGTGTCATGCCAATAACACAAGATCTTGCAATGTCAATAAGTTAGCATAGGTGCCACATCAGAAGCCTTGCCAAGTGCCAACCACATGAAGCTGCATGTCGTCCATGTTTTTAGCAACGCTAGCCACACGATGCTTCCATGTGTCGCCTCAACTTCTGGCTCTTGGTGTTAGCCATCATCATCATGTGTGGTTGTATGCTACCTTAGACATGTAAAGTTTAACATTCAACAATTCAAGACCTTCCAAACTCAAGCTGTCACTTTTAATTAAGGGTAGTGTTAGACATATTATGGCCAAAGTGGCCCAAAAAAATTGTAAGCCCATGTAATGATAGAACAAGCATATTAATCTTGGGTTAGTCTAGGGTTCTCTATGTAAACATCAAGAGCTTTTTACTATGGAGACAGACCGTCAAGTTGAACAACGTAAACTTTTGTATTCACTCTCTCTTTCATGCTTCCACTCATCATTCAATCATCATCCAATCAACATAATAACTTTAATAGTTACAATGGAGGCAAGGAAATTTAAACCCTAGATGTCTCAATTGGAAATTCAAGGAGGTACCAATCAATTGAGTTACAAAACTTTTGTTTTTAATTTTATAAACATGGGTAGGTTTTTTGTTTTTAATTTTTGTCAATTTATAGTTTAAACCTCATTTTTATGTTTTAGGAATAGGGATAAGTTAATTAAATTAGGGGGTATTTTTGAAAGTCAAAAAGACAATAACTAATTTTTTTAAATCCTCTTAATATATACAGATATATAAATTTTTTTTTTTTGGACATTGTTGACTTCTTTTAAGGTTGTGGCATAAATTTGAGCATTAGGGTGGGTTTGGATGACATGATTTGAGCATTTGGATTTGAATTTGGGTGATTAAAATCCAAATAATTTATTTGAGAAGTTTAAAAAAGGTCAGAGATTTAGATTTAACAAATCCACTAAGGATTTTAAACTTTTAAAATACATGGATTTGAAATAACTCCTAAAATCAATGAATTTGAAATTCCTTGATTTCAAATCTATCAATTTAAAATCCAAATCCAAATCCAAATTGAAGTTCCCAAACGCAACCTTAGGTGAATACACATTACTACGCAAATAGACCTCGCATCTTTTAGGAGTCTAGACTAAAAGCAGCGACCACGTACGTCCTAATTAAGCCATGTCCTATGTGTCTTACCATTCAAACTTTCTGCAACTTTTGACTAGTTTGCACAACAATTTTTATTAAAGCCAAAAAGTCAGATGCCTAATAATGGAATTTTCTCTAGCCTGGCTTGCTTGTTGGTTGTGCCTTATGATATTATATATTACTCCATCTGTCTCAATTTTTTTATACTCTATTCTATTTTGATATATTTTCAAATATTGTCCTGTATCCAAAACCATTTTTCACAAATTTATTTAAGGGTAGTTTTGGAAACTTATCCATTTTTATACTATTAGGACATATGTGATTCAATGTTAGGAACATATGTCATTATAGAATTGGCTAATCCTTTGACAAAATGCACCTTTATTTGTAATTGGGTAGATCTAGGATGTGTTTAATGCTTCAAGAAACAAGGTTTCAAGTGAAGAAGTGCTAAATTTTAAAGCTCGAAAGCTAGTATTTATTGAGGCTTAAAAAGCTACTGAAGCCCGATGCTCGATAACTAGCTCGATAGATAAGCTATCTAATGAGGTTTATGAAATTTAGTTTTTCAGAAGCGATTTCAATCCAATCCGTGAATATATGTTTGAGCTTTCTTTTCTCATAACCCTAAACATATATAAGGATTGTTTTTAGGGCCATCACAGCTGATGCAACTCAATGTAAAAGTTTTTCACAAACATATTGTGAACCGGAGACATATGCCCTAATTCATCTTCCTATTCAAGAAGTTGCCGTGTTTGTACACCATATGATTTTGTAACCAAGGAGCTTTGTGATCTTCATCATGTGATGAACGGAAGAACTTTGCAGCCAATATCTTTCTCAAGTTGGTGAGTAAGCCGCATACTAGGATCCACACATCGAATTAGTTAGTCACGTACTGGAGTCATGCATTAAAAGGAGAGATTGTCACTACAGAACAAGTCCAATTAGATATTGGGGTAAAAGCTCAATTGTAGGTTGGTATAAGGTACTGAGATTCCTTTACATGTAACTGCTTTTTGTGATAATAGTGAATTCTCGAGAGTGGTGATCTTAAAATTGAATTAATTAATTAATTAATTAATTAACTTGACTAATTAATTAGTTAATTCATCGCAAGGGGTCAATACATTCTTAGCCTATCATATACAGTAGACAAGACAATAAATGATATATCCTTAAAAAGTTAAAATTTTGAAATAGGAAAAATAAATTGGGATGGGAGGAGTAAGGTATTACTATTATATTTTCATTTCACATAATAATTAGTTCTACCAATTAAATTCATGCTAGAATCAACTATTCATGTACGAAGAGGAAATAATGTTTGTACTCTTGTATTACTAAATACTAGTGTGTAACCTCAAGCACATGCATGGGTACACTTAAAAACAATCACAATTATACGATTCAAATTATACATTCTTTTTAGAAGAGGTTGAAATTATAAATGGTATTAGCTTACACTTTTTTTAAATCATATATTTCTAAATATATATATATATGTGTATATGTATGTGTGTGTGTATATATATATATATATATATATATATATATATATATGTATATAACAAGCGCTAAAGGTTTAATCTAGTAACGGCCTTAAGAATTAGAGAGATCGATGAAGCTAAACAACACAAGCACAAGCGGTTGCATTTAATTTAGTCGAGCGTTCTTCCTAAGATGTAATAATTTTTGACGCAACAAATCAATAAATCTTGGTAGCTTCACAAATTAGAGAGATCAAACAATTATGGATCTGATATCTAACCTAGCAGTAGATTGCAACGAATAATAAACTAGTAGGCCTCCTAGTAATTAAATGAGACAATCATGAAAATAGGTACAAAAGAACATCTGATATTCAAAGCATAAATTGAACAATAAAAACAAATTAGATCTCACAGTTTTATTGATTACGAGGCTTCAGTTTCCTTCGACCAAGTATAAAAGTTTAGCCAAACAGGGCCATGATGAAAACTCAAAGGAGAAGTTAGAGAAGAGGGTAGAGAGAGGCGTGTGTCAAGTTTGATTTTTCCTCCCCTGTTATACACATTAATTCCCCCTTTCCCAAGCCTACAAAATCTCCTAAAAATATTCTAAATATTATCCTAAAATAACAACATCCAAATCTGACTAATTAGAGAAAAATATAAAATAAATAAAATAGAGTCCTAATATAACTAGGAAAGTGGTGTTTTCAGTTGGAAATTTCGTGCACTAGATTTGGAAGCTTCTAAAAATAAATCGCATCAGGTAATAGAATTTCAAGCAAAGTGTTAGGACATAAATGATTGAATGTTAGAAACATATGTCACTATTTTATGTAATTAGCTAATGCTTTGACAAAACACACTTTACTTGTAATTGGGTAGATCTAGGATGTGTTTAATGTTTCAAGAAACAAGGTTTTAAGTTCAAGTGTTAAACCCATGCAAGTCTGTTCAAGAATCAAGTAATAAAGTGCAGGATTTTAAAGCTCGATAGCTAGCATCTATTGAGGTTTAAAAGTTGCTGAAGCCCGTGGCTTGATAGCTAGCTAGATAGATGGCTATCTATCAAGGTTTATGAAATTCAGTTTTTCAAATTTGATTTCAATCCAATCTGTGGGTATATGTTTGGGCTTCCTTTTCTCACAACCCTAAACATATATAAGGATTATTTTGAGGGTCGTAAAAGGTTACACAAGTTACACAAGTGATCGGAAACCTAGTTTGCCTTAGTTCTTCTTTTTCTTGAAGAAGCTGCTGTGTTTGTACTTTTGTGACCAAGAAACTTCATGGTCTTCATTGTGTGATGAATTGAAGAACTTTGCAGCCAACATTATTCTCAAGTTGGTGATCAAGTCGCGTACTGGGATCCATGCAATTGGTTAGTCACGTACTAGGAGCCGTGCATTGAAAATGAGAGATTGTTACTACAGAATAAGTCCAATTGGGTATTGGGGTGAGGGTTGAACTGTAGGTTGGTAGAAGGTACTGGGATTCCTTTACTTGTAACTGCTTGTTTTGATAATAGTGGGTTCCATGGTGACCTTAAAATCATTCGGTGGGGTTTTTGTCGTGGAGGTTTTCCCAATTCATAAACAAATCACCATGTCAATTTATTTTTCATTGCATACTTTAGTTAATTGGTGATTTGTTTGTGCTGCCATGTACAATTGCATGTTAATTTGATTAATTAATAAATTTAGTTAATTAATCAATTAATTTATCATAAGGGATCAATACGTTTTGGCCTATCAAGTGGTATCAGAGTAGGCACACTCTGATTAGGGTTAATCTTTGCTATGTAATCTATTGACCCATGTTTGTCGTGGATAGAGGAAAGTCTCTTATTATAACTCATTTATTTGATGGCACTGACTATGCATACTGGAAAGTACGCATTAGAGCTTTCTTGCAATCTTTGGATGAGAAAGTGTGGCAAATTGTGGAGATAGGTTGGACTAAGCCTATAGAAGCACCGGCCGATTGGGATGACGTTAAGATCAAGCCGACAAACTTCAATAGCAGGACATTGAATGCTTTATTCAGTGCAATCACAAATGAGGAGTTCAAGAAGATATCTTTCACTAAAACTGCAAAGGAAGCTTGGACTATCCTCTAGACAACCTATGAGAGAACCAAGGCTGTCAAGGATTCAAAGTTTCAGAGGCTCACTACAAGCTTTAAAGAGATCAAGATGGAGGAGGATGTGTTGGTCGATGAGTTCTATGCCAAGCTCAAGGACATAGTGAGCTTAGCCTTTAATCTTGGGGAAACCATTCCAGAACCCAAGATTGTGAGAAAGGTGCTCAGGTCTCTGCCTGAAAGATTCCATGCCAAGATCACCACGATTGAAGAATCAAAGGATATTGACAAAATTCCTTTGACAAAGTTAGTTGGCAATTTGCAGACCTATAAGTTGGGTTTAACAACAATCGAGAAATCGAGCAAGAGCAAGAGCATGACATTGAAGGCCAAAAGCAGTGATACTGATGAGTCTTTAGATGATGAAGATTCTAAATTGAAGTCCTACATTACAAGGCAATTCAAGAAGTTTGTGAAGAATGCAAATGGGAAGGGCTTTGACAAGGATCGTAGGTAATCTAGTTCCTTACAGTTCAAGAGCCAAGATAAAGGGAAAAAGGATGCTAGGGATAGAGGTCAATACACTATACCCTCAAGATCAAAGTGCTTTGGGTGTCAAGGCTTTGGTCATTTGAAACAAGAGTGCCCTACGTATCTCAAGACCATTGGGAAGAGCAAGGCACTGGCTGCTAGGTTGAGTGACACTGAGCCTAAGGATGATTCTAATAATGAGGATGATGGAATCCTAAATGCCTTCACTGCCACCGTAAATCCTACTGAAGGGATTGTTGAAGATGTGGATGAAGAAAAGGAATTGGTGGAGTCTAAATTTGAGAAGATGGATGAACAAGATGACATCCACACATCCTATGTAAAGTTATACAAGGTCTCTGAAAAGCATGAGAAGCTGTATAGGTTGGCCATCAAGAAGCTTAGTAATGTGGAGCTTGAATGAGAATAAATCTCCACAAAGTTTGATGAAACCAATCAGACTATTGGAGCACTGAGGTTTGAGAATAATTTCTTAACTAAGAAGACCAAGAAGCTTGAGGTAGAACTATTCCAATTCAGAGCACAGTTGGAAAGGACTTTAAGCACTAAGCTCGATGAGATGCTCAGTTTTTAGAAATCTGCTTTTGATCGAACCGGTTTAGGGTATGATTTCTCTTCTCCTAATATTGCTTCTACTAGTGCTACTGTTTTTGTTCCTCCTGCTAATAATATTGAAATTGAGAACAATGATGTTAAAAATGAATTAGCTAGTAAGAACATAAACAAGAGTAAATCTATCTTAGGAGCACCCCCTAATCTTGATAAGAAAGAGATTAAAAACCCTAGGACTAAGAAGGGAAATACTCAAAAGCCTAAACAGAAAAAGCAGCATTTATGTCATCACTGTGGTGCAGCTGGACATACTCGACCTAATTGCTACAAGTGGTTAGCCACTCAAAAAAGCAATAGCATGATCACGTTGGAAGACCAGAATCAGTTTCCATCCTCTTTTGCTCCTCTTGGAGATCTTCTCATAGCCCTCATATTTCTTTCAAACTTGAACGGGTTTAACTCTTTCCCCTTACCGCCGGATCAAGGGTTTGCTAAACGGAAAGGGTCTTCCAAGGTGTGGAAGGAAAATGTCCCCCAAGTGATTTTGAAACTTATTCTCTCTCCCCTTTGCGTTTTTGTTTTGCATTACTTGTGTGTTTTTCTTTCTTGTTTTGAGTCAGTCTAGTTTTATGCATTACTTTGTTTTGTTTAACATTTTTGTGTTTGTTTATTTTTCAGTTTTGCTTTATTTTTTTTTTCAAAAAAAAAAATTGAAAAATCGGAAAAATACAAAAACAGTGTGTGTTTGTGTACATTGGTACTTGTGTACCTTGGATGGCAATTGAAACAAGGTTTTCTAAATTTTGTATCTTTTGTAGCCCATGTTTGTGATGAGTAAGGTTAAGTAATCTCTTGTACTTAACACTCGTATTACTCTTTTTGATGGGAATGACTAGAAATCCTAAGAGAAAGGCATAAATAATCATCTCACCATTGTTGCCCGCCAATCATGAAATGACATCTGTATGCTTTGTTCACGTAAAATAATCTACAAGTGCATAGAATCGTAACAAGTAGTAAAGTGTTTTTAGAAAACGAATGTCGAACCCACAGGGATTAACTATATTATTGAATACTGAAATTTACAAAATTAATAACTATTTGGAAAATCGAAAATAAAAGGGATGTTCACTATCTAAATTAAATTAAACTATTTAAGAAAAATAAATCTAGCAAAGCATAAAAATTTAAAAGTGTAAAGAAGAAAATATGATAAGAATGGATCTAAAGCGGTTGATTTCACCTAACAAATCCCACACAATTTATTATTCCTAATTATTAAATTCTAATGATCTCCCATTGATGATTAAAAATTCCTTAAGTATTCAATATCTTCTCTCGAATAATATCAAAAATGTCTTCAACTAACAATTCCATATCTCTATGCGAATTTAATTAATTGGAGACTCATTATGTACTTTGAATTTTCTTGAAAAATCACACTAATTGCGGTAAAGCATCTCTACTTTCGCTCAACTAATGGTGTTTAATTTTAGAACTAAAATAACAAATCACCTCTCGGTCTCATTGTCATTCAATTGATCAAATAATAATTCGTCAAAAAATTTATTAAGCATTAAGAATAAGAATTAAACACTCAATCATGGAAACATTAAAAATAAAATAACTTAGAATATAAATTGTGTGTTCATTGCTAGACTACATCAAAGCTCTAGAAAATAAAATTTAGTTCATAATAAAATTGAAAAGAAAACAAATAAAACTTATGTCTTTCATCTAAATTGGTTGATCAACATGAAGCTCTCGCCTTTGTCCTCAGATCCTTCTCTTCAGAAAGACTCCCAAAAAAAATACTTCAATGTGGCACACCCTTTCCCTCTTAGGTTTTCCCTCTCTCTTTTTTTCCTAAAGAGCCTTTAAATAGGTCAAGGAATCGTATTCCCGTTTGGAGAAAATCCCAGATTTTTAGGCTTCAGTTAACTGATGATTTTGGCCCATTTAACGTCATAATTCGGACTTTTGGTAAACTACAAAGTTGTAGCCCTTTAAGTTAACTTTCCAGCCCAACTTTAATCATCTCGATTGGATATCTGAGCCGAAAGTTATGCCAAATATACTAACTGATGTGCCTGGCTGGATGTAAGTTGACTTGATTCAATTGGCCTAGCCCCACTTTGCATGTAAAGCCCTTGTAGATTAATCTGAAATCTTCTCATTCCTTAAAAGCACAAATGAATAGATAAATATAAATAAAAATCAAATCAAATCAAAAGAAATAAAGGAAAACTAAAAATTTTAATAAATAAGAGGCTAACAAAAATCATGTAAAAATTACACTTATCATGCTTCGGCATAGCAAAAGTGCAATGTCAAAAACTTAACATAATTGGGTATTTCTTTTCTCTCTCTAATATGCCCATGCATGATTTACTTAAAAGAAAAATATGCAAAGAAAAATAAAAAGCAAAGAGATCAAAATGCTTTATATATGATTGCAAACATGTATTCCAGGAGATATGGGAGTTATAGGATGTACCTTGAAGGTGATAGTCCCCATCAAACAGTTATGATTGTATGTGAGTTAAAGTGATTTTCTCATATCTCAAATCGTCATAACATGTAGACATTTATGCAATCTTGCGATGTTTTTCACACACAACACGCAATATTCTTTGCTACTTTTGATACATATGCAGGTACAATGTGATTTGGCCATCACAAGGAATACATGTGTTAGTGTATGCTCACTAAACTATCTTAACTTGTTTTTGAAATATAAAATTGGTTAGACTTGTTTAGTGTGTGTGTGTGTTTTGGGATCTATGTGCTTAACATTTTTCTTGTTAAGAGATGTTTTTGAGAGATTAAAATGTTGTTTGGATCCTTGGTTGAGTTGCATGTTTGATTGCTTTCATGTTTGTGTTTTTCTTTTCTTGAAAAACTGTTTTTGAGCAATCTCGACAGCTCCTCGACACCTCTCGACACCTAGCTTCTCTATCGAGCTCTTCAACTTCTTTTTATCGCAATCTTGATAGCTTATCAATAGGTTCTCGATCCATTGAGAAAGTTTCTGTCACCTTTGGATAGCTGCTTGATAGTTGTATCTCTTCATACCTTTAAAGCTTGACACCTCTCGACACCTCTTGATTTGTTGAGAATTATGAGTCTATAAATAGGGTCCACACGATTCAGATCTCATTTCTCTTGATCTCTCTCGATTCTTGCAGACTCTTCACCTCCCAAAACCTTTCTTCTCACTTCAAACTCCCTTCCTAAGAGCTTTTCGGCCTTAAGATCATTTTTCTTGCTTCTGGTATGATCTTTATCTCTCATTCTTCATGCATTTCATGTTTTCTGTTCTAACTTTTGGTAAAATTTTGGGTTTTTCAAAATCAATGGAGTTTTTGTGAAATTTTTGGGATGGGCTTTGTGAAAATGACTTTAAATTATCATTCATTGCATCACATCTGCATTATAACACTGTTTCATGCATTGTAGATGTATGTTTACTTTGTTGAAATGATTGTGTGATGGTAGGATTGGATTAGGCTGAGCCCATGATGTTTGTTTCTATTGCATATCACATGCTTATGCATTTTCATGCATACGTACTTTACATTTTGTATATTCTTATATATTGACTATATTGGTGCTTTTTTGCGTGTTTCTCTCTCTCTCTCTCTCTCTAGTTTACGTTAATTACGACATGGCACTTAAAGATAAATCCACTCTGTCTCAAAACCCTCTTCGTTCCGAGGTATCCACTTCTTCTGATCCTACTCCCTCACATGTTTAATTCCGTGATGATAAAGCCCGATAGGACTTCACCAACACTAACTTACCTACTGTCATTCATAGTTAGGGTTGGGAGTCACTGTGTAACGTCCCGGTCACTTGTCCATCCGTGCTTATATAGGAGATCTACTCCAACATGCATGGATTTGATTATTCAGTAACTCTCTTTGTTACTTGCGTTCGAGGTACGCACATCGTGGTCACTTCGGATATTATATCCGAGGTGCTTCGTGTCCCGAAGGTAGCGCATCCTGACTACCCCAATTGTGAGCGTCTGAGGATTGTGTCCAAATACGAGCTTATATCTTCTTTCTGTGAGCATCCCTCTGATTGGGGTGATCGCAAGTTCACTTATTGTACGGCCTTTGCTAAAGGCCCTAGGTTTCTTAACTTGGTTATGACTTTTGTTTTGCATCCTTTATCTCATTATAACTCTATTATCGAGCTCTATGCTCGATTTTTTCTTTCACTTTTAGAGCATCTTACTATAGATTTTCCTTCTCATTTTATTCTTTCCATCATAGATGTATGTAGGGATACGACGACTCGTGATAAGCTCATCTTCCCTTCGGCTATCACGAGGATCTTACGCCATTTTTCTGTTCCTTTTCCCGTTTTCAACCACTTCCATGTCATGTGTGCCATAGATGAAACTACTGTTAAATAGAGTGAGGTGTAGCTACATTTAAGGCAATCTAGGATGGCGATTCCTCCATCTTCTTCAACTCTATCCACATTTGCCCCTTCTTCTTTTACGGGCTGTGTGACTCTCGAGGACATCATGGCACAGCTTGTGCACATGGATGCTCGCCTTGACACTCTTAATGATGAGTTGTGTTAGGTGAACACCTGTGTTGGTTGTATTAGGCTACCATGGGTAGTTACACAGCTGCTTCTCCTTCTCCACTGGCATCTGAGGATAAGGACGATGATGATGATGCTGATGCTTTTGATGCTAATGAGGATGATGATGCTAGCTCTTCCAGCACTAACGAGATGTCTACTTGATACTCTTACCCTTTATCTCTCATGAAAAAAAGGGGGAGTAGTTTTGGATATGAGAGTAGCCATACACATTGGGGGAGGGTTAGCATTAGGAGATTTTTGTTAGGGGTAGTGTTCATATTTTTGAGGGATGTAGTGAGGATTTTATGTATCATTTTCTTTCTATTTTAGATACATTGTTCTTGTACCTTAGTTCTTGTGATCATATTGTGATAGCAAACCTTGTACTTGTTGATATATACATTTGAGGTTGTTATTACAGTTCTTTCACCTATCTTTACATGTGTTGTTTCTTTTCTTTCTTTATATACATGTTTCTTATTTATTGTATGCAATCTTTTATTTCTATTTCACACTAAGATGCCTTGATGAGTTTTGTTTAGAGTGTTTCAGAAATACAGGTTGTCAAAGTCTACTTGCCACAAACTCTCTTCTTGCAAAATTTTTCAAGAGTTTGTGTTAGGATAGATTTTATTATATTCAACAAGTGAGTATGAGTTGAGTGATTTCTGACTTCTCTCATATTTTCATTTGTTTATTGTGGTTTTGTCATGGATTGCCAAAGGGGGAGATTGTTAGTACATATATGATTCAATGTTAGGAAAATATGTCACTATTTTATGTAATTGGCTAGTCCTTAGAAAAAATGCACTTTACTTGTAATTGGGTAAATCTAGGATGTGTTTAATACTTCAAGAAATAAGGTTTCAAGTTCAAGTGTTAAACCCATGCGAGTCTATCCAAGAATCAAGTAATAAAGTACAGGATTTTAAAGCTCGACAGCTGGCATCTATTGAGGTTTAAAAGCTGTTAAAGCTTATGGCTCGACAGCTAGCTCAATAGATGGCTATCTATCGAGGTTTTTGAAATTTAGTTTTTCAGAATTGATTTCAATCTAATCCGTGGGTATATGTTTGGGCTTTCTTTTCTCACAACCCTAAACATATATAAGGATTATTTTGAGGGTCGTAAAAGGTTACACAAGTTGCACAAGAGCACAATTCCACAAGTGTGAAGAAGAGTGTGACCGGAAACCTAGTTTGCCCTAGTTCTTCTTTCTCTTGAAGAAGCTGCTGTGTTTGTATATCGTAGGGTTTTGTGACCTAGCAACTTCATGATCTTCATTGTGTGATGAATTGAAGAACTTTGCAGCCAACATCCTTCTCAAGTTGGTGATCAAGTCATGTACTGAGATTCGCACAATTGGTTAGTCACATATTGGGAGCCATGCATTGAAAAGGAGAGATTGTCACTACAGAACAAGTCCAATTGGGTATTGGGGTAAGGGTTGAATTGTAGGTTGGTATAAGGTATTAGGGTTCCTTTACTTGTAACAACTTGTTTTGATAATAGTGGATTCTTGGGAGTTGTGACCTTAAAATCACTTGGTGGGGTTTTTGTCTTGTAGGTTTTTTCCTATTCGTAAACAAATCACCGTGTTAATTTATTTTCCGCTGCATACTTTAGTTAATTGGTTATTTGTTTGTGTTGCCACGTACAACTGCATCTTAATTTGATTAATTAATAAACTTGGTTAATTAATCAATTAATTTATCACAAGCGTCAATATGTTTTGGCCTATCACAAAGGAACATTCCAGAACGTTAGTAGTGCAGGTGCAGCAACTTCAAGCCCAATTTCGTCCTTGATGCGGCCCGTATCTCTCAAAACTCAAAACATGAAAATTGTAGAAATTTGTCTTGGCATTCCATAGCATCTTGAATCATAGCTCGGATGAGAGAGTTATGTCCATATTACGAAGCAATGTCAAAGCTGTCCAGAATCGCCTAATTAACTACGGTATGCATTTAACGCCTCCATTTGCATCATAAATCAAAATATAAGAATAATTAGTACATTTAGGCACCAAATAAGTATAAAAGACTAAACATTAAGGGAGAAAAATATGACAATTTTCATTCTCATCAGGGCTTTTTGAGGGCGACCTGCCCAGTCTCCCTACTCAAGTCAGATCGATGAGTAGTGATGAAGGGCAGCATGTGGAGGGACCTTGGTCCATATGATGCCCCAAGGCCATGGTAAAGGAGGGCCATTTTTTGGTGGAGATGGTTATGATGATGGGCAGCAGCAAGTGGCGCTGACCCTATGTGGTGGTGCATGGCATTAGTGGCTTAATTGCTAGTTTCTTGTGTGTGGGCTTGGTGGATTGATTGCAAGGTAGGGCTGGGCTGCTGTGATGATTAAATGTTGTGTGCAAGGCATTGGGCTAGTGGGGGTTAGCTGAATGCATGGTCAAGTGCTAGTGGGCTGATGACAGTTACTTTGTGTGCTACATGTGGGCATGTTGTGTGGGCTATAGTGCTAATGGGAGGCCTTGAGCATGGGCCAACCCTTTCCAAAATGTGTGAGAACATGTTGTGTGGGCTGCTGGGAGATGGGCAAAGGCCCCATGGTCTGTTGAGACATGGGCTATGCATGTGTAGCATGTGTAGTGGTAGTTACCAAACAATTTCTAGCTTTCCTGATGAACAAACCTACTGTGTAAAAGGGTTTCCTTTGTACTTGAAATTAAGTAATAAATGTTGGGGGTGGGTTCCCTATAAATATTGTGTGTGTTGTTCTAAGTGTTATTGCAGTGTGTGTTTGGTGTTGGCTGAGACTAATTTAGGGACTTAGGGCCATCACAGGCAGAAAATTTAAGTGAAAAAAATTGACTCTGTGACAATTGGTATCAGATCCTAGCTGCAATGTCTTCAGACACCAAGGCAAAGATGACTGTCTTGGAGAACATACTTGGAGTTCCTGCGGAGGGAGAACAACTTTTTGTGTGTGACAGATTGGATGCACTGTCTATAGAAATTGCTGTGATACGGAATGATATTTCTGATAAGAAGGATGTTGTGTTGATTCGTGTTGAAGAGTTGGCTACTGCACTGGATGCCCAAGGCAGTGCAACAAGAAAGACCCAAAGCCAACTTAAGACAGAAATTTCCTTGTTAAAGAGGGAAATGCATGGCCTCTCTAAGGAGGGGGAAGTGGCCACCAAAGTGAAGGTGCCTAAACCTAAGCCCTTTATTGGTGCTAGGAGTGCCAAGGATTTGGAGAATTTCCTTTAGGACATGGAGCTGTACTTTAAGGCTGCAAGGGTGCTTGATCAAGAGATGGTAACCATTACTAACATGTATCTTTCGGGAGATGCCAAGTTATGGTGGAGAACCTATGTGGAAGATGATGCAGATGTAGGTAGAGGGAAGATTGACTCGTGGGAAGCCTTAAAGAAAGAGTTGAAGGATCAGTTCTTACTACCAGCACTGCATGGGTTGCAAGAGACTCCTTAAAGAAATTGAAGCAAATTGGTACAGTGAGACAATATGTTAAGACATTTAGTTCTTTGATGCTGGATATCAAGAACATGTCAGAGGAAGATAAGTTGTTCAATTTCATGTCTGGCTTGCAACCTTCGGCACAGTTAGAGTTAAAGAGGCAGGCAGTGTGTGATAGTCTTGTTGTTATGTCTGATGCAGATGCTTTAGTGGACTACAAGTTCAATAAGCCTAGTGGGGATGATGAAAAACGTAAGTCCAAGGACAAAGGAAAAGACAAGCAGAGGAAAGATGGCAAGAAGAACAGGGATAAGCAGAAAGATGGCAAGAGAGTTCTACCTCTCAACAAAGCAACGAACAGCCCAAGTTGAATCCAAGCTGCTTCATATGCAATGGCTTTCATTGAGCAAGAGACTGCCCTAAGCATGAGAAGCTTAATGCAATGGTTGCTGAAGATGAGAGGGGGCAGTCTGATGAAGAAGTTCCTAGCAAGGTGAACCCCTTACAATTGCTGAATGCCTTTAGTGTAGGAGGTAATTCTAAGGGGCTGTCTTATATGCGAGTGGAGATGAATGGGAATGAGGCTAAATCAGTGCTTGATACTTGTGCTACCCACAATTTTGTTGATGAAAGTATGGTCTAGTAGCTTGGTTTAAAAGTGAGCAAGTTTCCAAGTAAGATCAAGGTAGTAAACTCTGAAGCAAAACTTGTTTTGAGAATTGCATTTGGCGTGAGGTTTAAGGTTGGCGAAGAAGATTGTTGGCTACAAAGTTCTTCACTTCATCCACATGATGAAGATCAAGAAGCACTTGGTTACAAAACCCTAAGGCGTAAAGATGCAGTAGCTTCTTTCAGAGAGAATAAGGCATCGATCACATTTTGCATATGTTCTCCTTGTATTCTCTCATGTGACGGCCTCTAAAATAAGCCTTATATAGGTCTAGGGTTATAGGAAAAGAAACCCTTTACAAATACATAAGCCTGGCCCAAAAATCAGATCTGGAAATCTGAATTCCCGTAATCTCGATCAATCGGGAGGTGTCGAGGAGGTGTCAAGCTTTAAACCTCGATCGATACAGTTATCGAGGAGCTATCGAGGAGACAGGAGCTTTCTCGATCGATCCACCAGCTATCGAGCAGCTGTTGAGCTACTTGTCCGCAGGTGTCGAGAGGTGTCGAGCAACTGTTGAGCTATCTGTCCGTAGGTGTCGAGCTATCTGTCCAACTTTAATGAACAACTTTTCTTCACTTGTTTCTTGGTCCAATCTTCGTGGCTTTAATATTGGACTTGAAAAACATGTTTCTTGAAGTACTAAACACATCCTAGATCTACCCAAGTACAAGTAAAGTGCGTTTTGTCAAAGGATTAACCAATTACATAAAAGAATGACACATGTTCTTAACAAGTGAAACACATATGTCCTAACAATCTTCCCCTTTGGCAATCCGTGACAAAACCACAACAAACAAATGAACATATGAGAGAAGTCATAAATCACTCAACTCATATTCACTTGTTGAATACAATAAAATCTATCCTAACACAAACTCTTGAAAAACTTTGCAAGAAGAGAGTTTATGGCAAGTGGACTTTGACAACCTGTATTTCTGAAATACTTTAAACAAAACTCATCAAGGCATCTTTGTGTGAAACAGAAATAATAGATTGCATAAAAAATATAAGAAGCATGTGCATAAAGATAGAAAAGAAACAACACATGTAAAGGTAGGTAAAGAAGACATACATCATCATAAATATATCAAAGATAAGTACAATGTATGTAAACATGGTCACAAGACCGGTGTACAAGAACAAGGAAGTAAGTACTCCCCCTAACAAGATGAAACACATCTCCCCCTTACAAAGGAATGTATTTCTCCCCCTAACATGTAGAATCTTAAAAAAAGAAACCATATATTCAAACCACATATTCTCCACAATTTCTTTCCCTTTTTGTCATGATTGACAAAGGGTACAAGAAGCTAAAAAGCTTTACTCGAGAAATATAAAGATGATCAAAGATGATCAAGGGGTACAAAGAAATCCATATAAATGCATGAATGTATTGAAACAAGATGCTATGGATGCAAAACATGTGAAAAACAAATCTTTCAACAAGAAAAATGTTATGCACATAGATCCCAAAACACACACACACACATACTAAACAAGTCTAACCAATTTTAAATTTCAAAAACCAAGTTAAAACAGTTTAGTGAGCATACATTAACACATGTAAAACCTTGTGATGGCCAAATCACATTGTACCTACACATGAATCAAGAGTAGCAAAGAATTTTGCTTGTTGTGTGAAAAACATCGGAAGATTGCAAATGTGTCAACATGTTATGACAATTTGGGATATGAGAAAATCACTTTAACTCACACACAATCATAACTGTTTGATGGGGACTATTACCTTCGAGGTACATCCTATAACTCCCACATCTCTTAGAATACATGCTTGCAAATATTTTTAAAGCATTTTTGATCTTTTTTTTTTTTTTTTTTTTTTTTTTTTGCTTTTGATTTTTCTTTGCCATAATTTTCTTTTAAGCAAAACATGCATGGGCATATAAGAGATAGAAAAGAAATACTCATTTAAGTTAAACTTTTGACATTGCACTTTTGCTATGCTGAAGCATACAGATGTCATTGACATTGCACTTTTGCTATGCTGAAGCATACAAGTGTCATATTATGATTGGCGGGCAACAGTGGTGAGATGGTTATTTATGCATTTCTCTTAGGATTTTTTAGTCATTCCCCTCAAAAAGAGTGATAAGAGTGTTAAGTACAAGAAACGACTTAATCTTACTCATCACAAATAAGAGCCACAAAGCTCACTTGCTTAGTTGTGCATAGAGATGCTCATCTAAGCTACAAATGATACAAAGTTTGGAAAACTTTGTTTCAATGGCCATCCAAGGTACACAAGTACCAATGTACACAAAACACACACTGTTTTTGTATTTTTCTGATTTTTCAAAAAAAATTTTAATTTTTTTTTATATGAAAAACAAAACAAAGCAAAAATGAAAAATAACCGAACAAAAACAGACAACCACATGAAAGCAGAAAGAAAGATGCATATGCATGAAGGCATGATAGAAAAATGCAGATGCATGAAAGCATGATTTCAAAAGTAGATAAGAAATCAAGCAAAGAGAGTCATACTTTAGATAGAAAGAATTAAAGCAAATGACAAATAGAAAGACAATTAAGTCTTAGGCTCCTTTCTCACCCACACAGCACGAGTCTTTGGCCATGAAGATGAAAAGGCATGTGTCCTAGTATGTCTACTAAAGGACATAGGAGAATTAGAATTCTCCTGAAATTGAGTTAAAAAGCTCAAAGCTTTTAATAACTCTCCAAACAAAGGTATAGGTCCTTGAGAGGGAACCTATGACCGTTTGGAAAATTGTTTATGAGGATATAACTTAAAGCAATTAGGACGAATGTGTCTAGAAACACCACAATGGTAACAAACATGAGGTCTAACAAAGGATTTAGAATTAGCTAGATCAGTTTTGGATTTCATACCTTTATTACCTTTCTTAGATTGTGGCACAAAGACAATCCTTGATCCAGAAGCCGTGGAAGAGGAGGGGCCGAAGGAGATAGCATATCTTAAGCCAGTCTTATTAGAATTAGGTTTTTGAGCACGCAAGACCTCATCAAGTTTTGCACTAGATATCCTCTCTATTTGAGTTCTAGCTTGACTAAGCTCAACCTCAAGATTCTTGACCTTCTCTTCCAAAAAGGTGTTCTCTACAACAAGAGTCTCAACTAACCGTGTAGTCTCATCTAGTTTGACTAACATATCAGCTTTTTCAGTTTTTACCTCATTAAGCTCTTTTCTACAAAGATAAGAAGTCTTTTTAGATTTTATAAATTCAGTGCATAACTTATCATAGGCTTCTTGAAGGGTCATCTTCTTGAGTACTTCATCATCAGAAGAATCCTCATTGTCACCAGCACTCTCCACAACCACCTTATCGGTTGTGGCAGCAAAGGCCATAACGTGACTACATTCACCCACATACTCATCAGAAGAGTCATTCTCAGTATCACTCCAGGTAGCAACCAACCCTTTATCTTTGGACTCCTTGGTCTTTTCCTCCATGAGGTAGTTCGGGCACTCTATCCTCATATGACCAAAACCTTTGCACTCATGGCATTGGATGAATGGTTTCTCATTCTTGCCACTCCTTGAGGATTTAGGTTTCCTAGGAGGTTTGCCCTTATCCTTTTTCCTAAATTGAAGAAGCTTGATAATCTCATCAATTATGAAGGTTAAATCTTCATCCTCATCATCATCTTCATCTTCACTTTCTTCTTTATCTTTAGAGTCCTCAATCTCTTCCTCTATACCCTTAATAGCCAAGTTTTTACTTTTTTCACCTTTTCCCATTAAGCCAAATCCCATCTCATAGGTTTGAAGGTTCCCTACAAGCTCAGTCAAAGGAATTTGATCAATGTCCTTGACTTCTTCAATGGCAGTGATCTTGGCATGGAATCTTTTAGGTAAGGACCTAAGGATTTTCCTAACAATTTTGGATTCTGCAATAAATTCTCCAAGGTTGAAAGCAGAATTCACAATATCCTTGAGTTTGGCATAGAAATCATCAAAGGTCTCATCCTCCTCCATCCTTATTTCTTCAAAACTACTAATGAGTCTTTGAAGCTTCACAATCTTTATTGCCTTGGTACCTTCATAGGTGGACTCAAGAATGGTCTATGCTTCCTTGGCAACTTCTGTGGATGATATTTTCTTGGACTCCTCATTGGTCACCCCACAAAACAAAGCATTCAAGGCCCTACTGTTGAAATTTGCCGCTATGATTGTTGCTTCATCCTAATCTACTAGCGCTTCCTTTGGCTTAATCCAGCCAACTTCAACAGCTTACCATACCTGTTCACCTAGAGCCTGCAAAAAAACTTTCATTCGAACTTTCTAGTACGCATAATTAGTTCCATAAAATAAAGGAGGAATAAAAAGAGATTGTCCATGATTCATGACAACGGGGGTCAAGGATCACACTCAGGAAATTAATCCAATTAGAGTGTACCTGCTCTGATACCACTTGTTTGGAAATTTAGACCCCGATTGATAGAATTAACAATTTTTAAACCTAAGTTGTTAATTAGATATATTATGAACAAAACTTGTTAAAACAAACAAACATCAATATCATGTCAAAATCATGCAGCGGAAAAATAAATAAGACAAGATATGATGACCCAGGAAAATCAATGAAACCAACTAGTTTCACAATAAAAAACCTGGGGGAAAACCTTCCCAAAAAGCAAATCACTATTGTAAAGAGTAGTTTCAGATCTAGTACAAAACCTTTGTCCTAAGACTCTACAATCCTTGTAGATGAACTTACAGCAGAAATCTTCTACAGTTTCAGAACCTCTAAACTCTTCAATATATGAATGCCACCCTTTTTGTTGCACGGATCCCAGTACGTGACTAACTTAACAACTTGAAGAAGAATGTTGGCTGCAAAGTTCTTCACTTCATCCACATGATGATGATTAAGAAGCACTTGGTTACAAAACCCTAAGGAGCAAAGATGCAGTAGCTTCTTTCAGAGAGAATAAGGCATCGGTCACCTTTTGCATATGTTCTCCTTGTATTTTCTTATGTGACGGCCTCTAAAATAAGCCTTATATAGGTCTAAGGTTATGAAAAAAGAAACCCTACACAAATACATAAGCCTGGCCTAAAAATCAGATCTGGAAATCTAAATTCTCATAACCTCGATCGATCAAGAGGTGTCGAGCTTTAAACCTCGATAGATACAACTATCGAGAAGCTATTGAGGAGATGTCAAGGAGACAGGAGCTTTCTCAATCGATCCACCAGCTATTGAGCAGCTATTGAGCTATCTGTCCGTAGGTGTCGAGCTATCTGTCCAGCTTTAATGAACAGCTTTTCTTCACTTGTTTATTGGTCCAATCTTCATGGCTTTAATACTAGACTTGAACAACATGTTTCTTGAAGTACTAAACACATCCTAGATCTACCCAAATACAAGTAAAGTTGCATTTTGTCAAAGGATTAGCCAATTACATAAAAGAATGACATATGTTCTAACATATATATATATATATAAATGTCAATTTGTAGCTTAGTACATTATCTGGTGATATTTCTAAGAACTATGTTGAACTCAGGGGAAAAAATTGGCCTTTGCCCTTTTTAAAAAAACAATCTAGCATTTTGCCCTCCTTTTCAAACTAATTAGGGAAATACCCCTCTTTTGAAACTCGATTTTCTCAAAATCGAGTTAAGCTCTATAGTGATGTTTTTAAGGAGTCTATAGTGACGTTTTAGGGACCTATAGTAGCTTTTTGTAACTCGATCTCCATGAAGTCGAGTTATAGGTAAAAAAAAGAAAAAAAAAATTGCATGTAACTCGACTTCATGAAGATCGAGTTACAAAACGCCACTATATGTTCTTAAAGTGTCACTATAGGCTCCTTAAAATGCCATTATAGGGCTCCAAATTTTTTTTTTTTAAAAAAACTCATTTTTGAGAAAATTGGGTTTCAAAAGAGGGGCATTTCCCTAATTAGTTTGGAAAAGGGAGCAAAATGCTGGATTTTATTTATTTATTTTATTTTTAAAAAAAAAGGGCATTTGCCCATTTTCTCCTAAACTTAGGCAGCTAGAGTTTTGAAGTTTAACTTAATTTGAGAATTATATTATTTGTTTTAGCCACTTGAGAAGCATTCACTGCAGAAAATTAACTACATGCTTTCACATTATTTTATTAAGTATAAGTTGATAAGCCAAAATTTTCAAAGAAGATATAAAATAAATAAATAAACGAAAATGACATGTTTTCACCTGTTTTTGTTAAGTATATGTTGGCAAGCCAAAATTTTCAAAGAAGATATAAAATAAATAAATAACGAAAATGAAAATTTTCTGGGGACAAATTATAGATATTATCTTTGTGGTAAATCTTTCAAACATGGAGCTCCTTTATGCTTTATTTTGTGACATTTACCTGAATTGTGATTTGCTCAGTTATAGACATTTCTTGTTATGTTTAACACGGGTTGATAATGTGACAAGTTCTAACCAACTAGAAAAGAATTTAAAATAAAAAGATCATTCTACCTTAGTGTGGTTTAATCCAAAGACCAACGTCTATGGCTGAAAGTCTAAAGTCTTACCTCTTTACTATTTGGAATTATATGTTTCAAGTTACAACAAATTGAATATATAATTTATATTCAAATATATTAGGTTTACTATGATAACTTTACGTAAAACCATAGTAGCGTAGCATTAATATTCTAGAGCAATATCCTTATCTATATATATATAAAATCGAAACCTTTGAAATTCTCACAATTTTCCATGTTAGCACAATATTTAAATAAAATTATTTTTTGTTTTGTCCAAACTTAATAAGGAGTGAAACTCTATCCCTCTAAGAGCATCCGCAGTGGGCTTCCCATATGCCAAATGTAAGATACATTTGGCATACAAGCCCAAGAAATGCTCAGCAATTGGAAGGCCATATGGGAAAAGCCTTTTTTTTTTTTTTTTTTTTGAGATTTAGCTACAGTACCATCTCAAATGTAAGATGGTACTGTAGCTGAATGGTATAAAAAAAAAAAAAATTTTAATGCTATTTTTACCTGACAATTTCTCTCTCCTCTCTCATTTTTTCTCTTTATTTTCTCTCTCTTCCTTCTCTGTTTCTCATCCCTCTCTTTCTTGTCATTGTCAAGCTTCTCTCTCGGAGCTGACGTCGAATCACCAAGCTAGATCAAAGCTCACGCCGGATCAGATTTCTAGATCGGCGTGGTGGTGAGGCTGGTGGCGCGGCTGCGATGGGCGTGGTGGCTGGAGGTCAGCGCGGTGGAGATCGGTGTGGAGACCGATGTGGAGATCGGCATAAAGATCGGCGTTTGGTGGGTTTGGTGGTGTTGACATGGTGGCCGGTTTCTGGGTTTGGTGGCTGGCGTTTGGTTGGTTGAGTTGTTATGGGTTTGTTGGGTTTGTTGTGGGTACTTGGTGGGTTTTATTTTGTTTTTATTTATTTATTTATTTATTTATTATTTATTTTGGGTTTTTGGTTACGGTTTCCGGCGTTTGGATTGGATTTGGGTGGCGTTTGGGTGGTGTTTGGGTTAGTGTTGGGTGGTTGGATTTAGGTTTGGTGGTTGTGATTTTTTCCGATGGGTTGGGGGATTTGTTCTGATGGGTTTGATGGTGGGTTTTAGTGTTTGCTAGGTTTGTTTGGGCAGAGGGTAGTAGTGGCGTGGTGGTGATTGTTTGTTTAGTTGTGGCCGATGCTAGAGGTTGAGATTGTTTAGTTCTAGTGCTTGTTTGATTTTGGTGAATTTTTGTTGCGATTTGCTTCTTGTGATTTTGCTGGGTATGAGTTTGCTAGAGGTTGAGGCTGGTGCTCGAGGTTGAGGATGAAAGAGAGAAAAAGGAGGAGAAAAAGAGAAATGATTAAAAAAAAGAATAAAAAATAATATTTTAAGAAAATGGTAAAATAATAGAGTTTTGGGATGTTGGGTGTATTGTAAAATGGTATGGTATAATTGATAAAGTTGCTTTTTGGGATGGTAAAGTAAGATGAGATATAAATACCTGCTGTGGATGCTCTAACTAGTCTAACTTAAACTCAAGCTCATCATTATCATTTTTTAAAACAAAATTATTTTTGTTTAATCAAAACTTATTAAGGAGTGAAACTCTATCTCTCTAACAAGTCCAACTTAAACTCAAACTCAAACGTTGATAATCTATATAAAAACAAAAATTCTGATAGGACTTAAAAAAAGAAAAAAAGAAAAAGGGACTCATGTTGAAAAAAAAAAAAAGACTCATGTTAGATTAAGAGAAAGAGAGAAAGAGAGAGAGACTCATGTTAGAACTCTCTCTCTACTCCTCAAAGTCCTAAAATTTACCACCTCAAAACCCTAAACTTAACTTCACTTTAGGATTAAAAAAAACAAAAGACTCATGTAAAAAAAAAAAAGAAGTTAGGATTAAGAAAAAAAAGAAAGAAGGACTCCTATTACCATCTCAAAACCTTAGCTATTACCATCTCAATACCCTAAACTTAACTTCACTTTAGGATTTTTTAAAAAAAAAATCTCAAGCAATCTGATTCAACTTTCTTCTTTGATTAATGAATTTTATGTCGAATTTGTTTATATTGTTATTATTAATAAAATTTCAATTCAACATATGTGGATATTTGTTTATACTGTTATTAATGAATTTTATCTTTAATGTCAAATTTTTTATTTGCTTTCACACGTGCCTGAGATTTTCGTTCTATCTTATTCTTTTGTTATGTTTAGAATTGATTTTCTTTTGAGTATTTGGGTTAATCTCCATATTTATATTGACATTGTTTTCGAGTGTTTGGTTTTTGGGTTTAAATTTCTACTAATTATTTTTTTTATTGTACATGGCGAATAAAGCATCTCTATTTTTTTGGAGAAAAATCAAAGCTGCAACCTATGTCTTCTAGCCTAAGGAATGATAAATTTTTATTTGGTATGTTATATATAAATTTGTTGAATTTGGTTTGGTTTTGAAGTAGAATTTGAGAATTATATAAATTTTGAAGTTTTAAGTCTTGGAGTTTTTGGTATTTGCATCTCAGGAGGTTGATCTTAATTCTTCACTTTAAATGCTTTTTATTTAAGTTCATGTGATTTTTTGTTTTCTTGTTAAAAGTTATGATTTTTGGTTGATTAATTATTTGTTTGGATTCAACATAAAAGATAATGAAATTAAGTATTATAATTTTGGTATTGTTCCATGTTTTACATTGTCTATATTGTTATTACTACGAAAAAATCATATTGCTACTCAAATTTAAAACTTAGTGTGTCTTTCTCATATCATGGTCTTTGTTTATATATTTGCCTTTTTTTTTTTTTTTTTTTTTTTTAGCGAAAACGGTAGAATATATATATTGCAAAAAGGTTACAGATACACATTCAAGATGCCTTGCTAGCTGTCAGCTTAGTTTACACTTTCTAGGACGAGCATGCATGTATACAACGTCAACCTCATACCACACCACAAGAGGGTGAAAAATTAAAAAGCTTATATCCCTAAAAGGTGTTGACGCACTATCAGGTAACCGTGGCTGATCTGCAAAATCTCTGATACTCCTGTAGCAGAGTCGTTGCTCCCTGTAGAATAACTATTGAGAGTTTTGCTTTATTAATTTAAGAATGGTAAATTACTTTGTAAGTTTTAGTAACTATGCACTTGCAACTCAATAACGTTCAAAATTAGATAACACTTTTAAACTATGGAAAAGTATAGAAGTTAAATATTTTTTCATTTAAAAAAAAAAATACTAACTAGCAAAATGTCTATTTACTCATTGTTGGATTCTTTTTCAGAGTCAATAGTTTTTCCGTACATCGTACGGGTTAGCAACTAGCATATATAGTAGCAAACCCATGCTGATGAAAAAAAAATACCGCCTTGTTGAATTTTCGAAGTACTAATAATTTCTCGTTGTGAAAATATATTAATTATGAGAAACTCCATTCACTTGTTTGAGTTGAAAAGAAAATTTCCCTATTTTTCCTTTTACACCGTTGTGCACGATATTCGGCTTAGACATCACGTTAAGGGATCAAATTTCTTGGACAGATGTTTATGCATTTGAAAATTCCCAAGACGAATCATGTTTCAAAATTAGCTCTATCAACACTCTGCAACTTTTGACTAGTTTACACAACTATAGAATCTTTAATTAAACAAATGTTAATAATTCTTTCACACTCGTTTACATTTATTATTTAACACATATATCCATAATTGATGCGAAAATGTCTACATTTAAAAATAAAAAAAAAATCCACATCTAAAATTCAAAAGTGGTTGTAAAAAAGTGGATGTGAGAGAATAAAAGGCTATAACAAAAACGTGAGATGCAAAACAATGGAATTTTCTTTGGCCTGAGTTGCTTGTTGGCTGTCTCTTACAAAAACAATAAGTCTAGACTCTAGTGTCACAATATATTTCACATTGAATCTCACAACTATTGATATGAAAACTTATTAATAATAGACAATAAAGTGATGTTAATGATAAATCTATAAGATTTTGTCAACTCAACAATTATAAAATTTGTTGTAAATGTAACATTACTCTATGAGAATCACCTATACAAGGGTTTTTAACTATATTAGAATATATTAAAATATTATATATGAGGATATTTCCACAAATTAATAATAACAAACTATGATTTTTTAGAATATTATGGGCTACCTTGGTTTTAGGTAAGGTTATCATACTAAGCCTAATATTTTGTATATAAACTATATATATATATATATATTGAATTTGTTGTACGATATAATTCAGAATAGTAAAGATATAAGGCTAGGCTTTCCATTGCGGACATAGGCCATACATAACTACGTTAATTCTCTTAGGTTCACTCTCTCTAACTTTCTCTTTCTACATCATTTTTTTTCCCTTTTATATTTAAACATAATATCAAAGTCACAATCTTCATTAATTTCCCATCAAAGTTGGTTGTTGTTTCCATGGTAAACTCCGAAGCCCATACCCAAGATCTAGGTATGTGGGGATCCCATCTCACCACAATGTAACTTAAGGAAGAATGATCTTTTAATATTTTTTAATTATTTTCTAGTAGGCGATGTTAGAAATTGTCTCATTATCAATTTGGTTAAACTAAATAGAAATGTCTATAACCAAGCAAATTAGAATTGAGTGTCACAAAATAAAGCATAAAGGAGCTCTATGTTTTAAAGATATACCGCAAAGATAATATCTATAAAAATTTGTCCAAAAAAGAAAAAAGTCATTTTCATTTATTTACATCTTCTCTAAAAACTTTGGCTTACCAACTTATACATAATAAAGACATGTTGAAACTTGAAAGCATGTAGTTAATTTTCTGCAATGCATGCTGATAGTTTTTAGACCCCTTAAAACCACAATTAGATTAACCTAGGTAATTAGCCAAGTTGTTACTTAGTCAAATTATTCAAATCTAGGTTAACACAATCAAAAAATCATATCATGTAAAGTAGTGGAAGGATAAATAACACAAAGATATGATCACCCAGGAAACCAAACTGGAAAAAACCTGGGGAGGATTTAACCTAGCTATATTCTCAAGGTAAACTTGAATCCACTATCTTGAAAGAATCGAAGTTTATACAATAAGACTTACAAGCCCCCATGCTCGACTTCTTATTGCTACCCACCGGTAGAACTTACTGACACGACCACGTGCAAGCTCCGAGACCACGGACTCCTTTTTTCTTGGATTCACCATCAGATACAAGCACACCCGCTTATGTTTCTTTAAGCTTCAATGGTAGTAAGTGAATTGATCATCAAGGTGTAGATATCATCTCCTCCTTGAAAACCCTAAGCTTGTGTAAAGGAAAGCTCCTTACAGATCTTATAAGAGATTTACACAAACAGCAATATCAGCAACACTAAAACATGGCTAGGGTTTGCCTTTTATACCTAGGGCTAATTAGAAAACCCTAAACGTTTTAAAACAAAACTAGGGCTGAGTTGGAATTCTGCAGAAAACGCATTTTGACCCGATTTTCGATTGATCGAGCCTAAGCTTCGATCGATTGAACCAGGCTGAAATGCTTTATTAAATTCTGCAACAGCTTATTCCAACTTTACATAAATGAATCAACTTTTAGCAAGTTTAAACACGACTAAACATATTGTTTTGATCATGGTTTGCCAACAATACACATTAGAGTTCTAAATAGATAAAATCCTAAGTCTTTTGAACCTAACAAACTCCCCCATTGGCAATCCGTGACAAAACACAACTAGAAGCTCAAAGTTTACAAATAAAAGCCCTTTACAAAAATAATGCTCATAAAAACAAATTCAATCCTAACTACTATCCATCAGTTGCAAGTGTAGACAACAGCTCAATTGAATCAACCTGTATATTTCTTGAAACATTAAACAAAAATGCATAACCACATGTGTGGAAAATACAAGTAAATAAAATAAATTCTTGATTTCAAACAACACACATTAAAGACATATATCAATGAAGAACTTATAAATATAAATCAATAAGCAGTAGAAACAAGAAACATATAAAGCAAAAAATATACTCCCCCTAACATGAATATCCCAACACAAACAAAACAAAAGTGGCAAGAGCTAAAAAGGTAAAATACAATGTGAAGCACCTAGATACAATGTAAACTAACTCCACAAGCTCCAACCAACAAAAAATACTCTCCCTTTTTATGATGGAATGCCAAAGGGCAAGCAAAATCCATCATCAAAAGGGGGTGGCGGTGAAGATTGTCAAAACTGTGCCAACTCTGCGCGCAATCCACGAATCTCATTGAGCACGTCCACCAAAATTTGTCCATGAGTCGCCTAAATGGTCAAGACATGATCCAACGCACGTCAAATGTTTGAATCATTCGAAGTAGTCAGTGGAGGAACATTAGCATCAGCAACAGCAGCACCGGACTCCTCAGCAGCATCAGCACCTGTAGAAGAGGGAGGAGGGGGAACAACACCAGAAGATGCACCTCTAGGACACGAAGGATCAACTCTCAAGTGAGCAGCCCTTTGCCTAAGGAAGGTGGCACCTATGGGAGCAACAACATGAACAGGCTCACTGGAAGGGAAATCAGCTAGACCAAGAAACAACAAAATCCTATGAATGAAAATAAGATGGACAAGCGCATGCCTTACGGCAGAACTCCTATGAATTTCGTTCAAAGAACGAAGAAACAGATGTGGAAAGCTGATAGACGCATTAGACATAAAAGCGTACAAAAACACACATCACTCTAGAGGGATGGTGTGGAGATGAGAAATAGGCCACAAAGAATGACACACTATCCTAAGGAAAAGATAGGCAGTCTCAGAAAGCTTAGAAGACGTGATCCGAGGATCAGAACCCTACTGGATAGAAGACCCAGTGATGTATGACATGACGACATCTAAGGGTGGAGACTCATCATAGGGATAAACAGGCTCCCTAATGACCGGAACCCCAAGAGTATCAGCCACTACCCTTGGGGTAATGGTAAACTCAACACCTCGTATCCAACTCCTAATTAGGGTGTTGGAATCATAGACATGGCAAGAGAGATTTGAGAAGAACTCTCTAATCAAGGTGGTCAGGGGTGGATGATCTATCTCTAACAGGGACAACCAACCTCTAGACTTTAGGTTTGCTCTAATGGCTGGATCAACCTCATTTAAAACCACAGAACTCTTAGCCCAGATCTTACATTTGCAGTTCAGTTTCTTAAAGGCCTTTCTGCAACAGTTGTTTTTAAAAAGCTGACTCCTAGAGGGAGACACAAAGGGAGTGGAGGGAATCCTATTAGCTCTAGTCTTCCTAGGCATGGTGCTAGGATACGGACCAAGACACAAAGCACCAAAAAAAAAAAAAAACCAAAGGCAGACTGCAAGTTAGCACAAAAGAAATATAGAACAAAGAATCTATATGATGCATGAACAAATTAAATGTCATGATGCATGTCCTAATGCAGTGCAATCAAGTTCAAATTAAATTCAAATTCACAAAATTGGCTTGAGCATAGAGTTTCTAACAAAAACCCCAAAAATTTGAAAAACCACTTGAAAAATTTGTAACAAATTGACCAATTGATCATCACACAAGACGGATTACTCAAAATAATGATCAATTTCATCAATTCAGCAAGCCAATTTCATCAATTGAAACTAATTTGAACAAAATCCCCAATTCGGGTTTAATACAAGCCCTGGAATTTTTAATTTTCACAAATCCCCAAATTGATCAAATTAAGCAATATAAATCATGAATACATCATTGTAGCAACAATACCCATTGATCAAATTCACAAAACAAGGCTTGATTAATCAAAAAACCCAAATTAAGCATAGTTCTAAAATTACCCAAAAACCATGAGATAATGCATGAAAATATGAAAAACAATGCAAAAGGAAGGGTAATATAGACATACCGGCGTAGGGAGAGAGAAACCTTGCAAGTAATTTGGAGGAAAATGACAAAAAAAATCTTTGTGGAGCCTTGCCGAGTTGGAGAGAGAGAAAGAGGTTTGAAAAGTTTTTGAAAAAATGTTTTGAGCAAGTCAAATCTAATTTTTTAAAAACCTGATTCACGAGTTTTGATTGATTGAAAATCAGTTTCAATTGATCGAAACAGACAGAGGCTCAAAAAAAATTTTAATTGCAATTTCAATTGATTGAAAAATAGATTGGATCAATCGAAATTCTGGAAAAAACAACATTGTAGAAAAAATAACCTGGTTTTTGAAAAAACTCCTCAAAGCATTGAATATAATGAATAAAATGCATGAGTATGAGATGAAATGCTTTTCCAAAACACAAGTTTGAAACCCAGTTTTCTCAAAATTAAGATTCTCAAACACAAAATATGTTTTGCACAAAAACTCAAAATAATTACAAACTTGGTTGGTCAGACCGAGAAACACACACAATAACATGTACAATGTTTAGCAAAGAGTAACTTGTGTAGTGTGTGCAACTAGCAAAAACTTGAGTTACAAGTAAATATGTGTATAGCAATTAAACACAAAGTCTACAAAATTCATCTCATAGAATTTGAAAGAGACTATCACCTAAAGAGTTACATCATATAACTCCCACATCTCCTAGAACATAAGCTTGCAATCTTGTAAGTTTCTTGAATTTTGCCTCATAATATACACACCAATTTTAACTTATTCAGAAACTTATTAAAAAGCCAGGATAATGTACACACCAATTTTAATTCTGTGATTTGGCATCAAGCCTAATAATACACACCAATTTTAAGCATTTAGCAATTAAACTGAGGCTACACCTTATGTTCTTTTTGTGCATGTGCTACACTTTCTCGAGCACAAAATCTTACGATATGTACTAAGGTGTTCATGATTGGCTAGTGAACAGTGGTGAGATGGTTATTTATGCCTTTCTCAAAAGGTTCAAGTTCGACAGTCAAAGACATATGACTTCAAGATCAAGACAAAGTGATCAAAACCATAAACATCTTTCCCACACAACATGCACTACAAAACCTCAACTAGTAAAGTGCAATAAGTAAGCTCATCAAAGCTAAACAAGGTACAAAAGACATGTTATGTGAAAATAAATTGACCAACCTTTTTTTCAAAAACAAAGAGAATAGTGCAAAAACACAATTTGCTTCCTTTTCCTTCCTCATTTTATTTTTATTTATTTATTTATTTATTATTATTATTATTTTTAAATAAAAACACCTAGAATGAAATGCATGAATGTTATGCAATGCAAATCCTAGAAACAACAAAAGAAAATATAAAAACCAAAAGAACAATGGTCATAAAGGGAAAAGTAATGAAGCACAAGGACCATGTCAGAAAGACTCAATTAGATCGAGTCTTTTGCATCCAAAACCTTTTAGATGCACCACGAGCATTGGAGTTTATATTCACATTAGAGTGATTTCCGATTCCAGGATTGGAATAAAGGTTGAGAACCTTTACCAATTCACCAATAAGTGCTATAGGATCTTGTGCTTGTGGCACAGGCACTTTTGGTTTGTTTGCTTTCTTAGCAGCTTGCAATTTGTAACAGTTTGGATGAATATGTCCAGACTTCCCACAAAAATGACAAACCCAAGCAGGCTTACCATGCATCTTGTCCTTAGAAAGGGTAGACTCCTTAGGTTTAGACTCTTTTAGATCAACCCTAATTTTCCTAGATGGTGAAACTTCTATAAGTTTGACAACCTCACTCACAGGGGGTTTGCTAGTTTCACTCACAACCTCACTCACAGAAGGTTCAGAAGAAGATGAAGGAACAAAGTTTGTGGAATGGGGAGTAGACACAGAGATGCTTTCAACAAAACCTAATCCAGATTTGTCAGAAGGAGACTTTTGAACACTCAACATTTGATCAAGTTTAGAACTAGCAGATCTAGCAATAGATAAATCAAGTTCCAGTGATTTAACTTTATCAAGCAATATCATATTCTCAGTTTTCACATTGTTCAAAAGTTCATTAGCATCAAATATTTTAACAAGCAAATTCTTCTTATCAAGCTCAAGAGATTCAATTTTCTTTAGGCCAAGTTCAACTTTCATAGCATCCTTTGCAACAACTTTGCAAAGTTTATTGTAGGCCTCTTGAAGATTTGCATCCTCAGAGAGTTCCCCATTAGAAGGGTTCTTTTTAGTAGATATGTTTTCATTTACTACAGAAGTAGCAATGAAAGCAATGAAGTTTCCATCCTCATCACAGCCTGATTCATCATCAGAAACTTCACTATTACTAAGGGTTACAGCCATAACCTTACCCTTAGACTTCAAATAAGTAGGACACTCAGATTTCATGTGACCATAACCTTGACATCCAAAACACTGAGGACCCATAGAATTATTTGAAGATTGACCTACTCTTTCTCTAGGTTTATCATTATTGTTAACCTTAGTGGGATCATTCTTCCTAAAATTTCTAGGTTCAGTAGTGTTCGTACCTCTTGCCTTTCTATTATTATTCCTGAGAAAGTTTTTAACGTTCATGGCGAGGTAAGCAATCTCTGTAGCAGAGAGCTCATCATCAAATCCATCAACCTTAACATCATCAATTGACTGAAAGAGCCATTGATTTGGATTTGCTAGTTTTGGGTAGGTCTAACTCATAAGATTGAAGTGATCCTACAAGTTCATCAATAAGGATGGAATCCACATCATTGCTCTCAGTAATGGCAGTCACCTTGAGTCTAAAGTTTTTAGTTAAAGATCTAATAATCTTCCTAACAATTTTAGGTTGATTATAGATTTCACCCAAGTTATATGCAGAATTAACAATATCATTAAGTTTAGCATAGAATTCATCAAAAGATTCATCATCAGACATCCTAATGCTTTCAAATTTAGAAGTTAACTGCTGTAATTTGTTGATTTTGATAGCCTTTATGCCTTCATGCACATTCTGGAGGATATTCCAAGCAGTATGAGCAACCTCAACATTAGAGATTCTCTTAAATTCCTCCATAGAAACAATGTTAAAGATAGCATTCATAGCCTTGCTATTGAACATGGCTACTTCTTTTTGAGAAGTTTGCCACTCATTAACAGGAGTAGTGGGCTTCTCCCATCCATATTCAACGGAGTTCCAGACTCTCTCATCAATTGATTTCAAGAATGCTTTCATCCTTACTTTCTAGTAAGCATAATTATTCCCATCAAAGTGAGGAGGAATAACAAGAGAGTGTCCGTGTTCCATGACAAAAGGGGTCAAGGATCAGCTCAGTGATCAAAAGATCAACACCAAGAGAGCTACCCGCTCTAATACCACTTGTTAGTTTTTAGACCCCTTAAAACCACAATTGGATTAACCTAGGTAATTAGCCAAGTTGTTACTTAGTCAAATTATTCAAATCTAGGCTAACACAATTAAACAATCATATCAAGTAAAGCAGCGGAAAGTTAAATAACACAAAGATATGATTACCTAGGAAACCAAATCGGTAAAAACCTGGGGAGAATTTAACCTAGCTATCGTCAAGGTAAACCTGAATCCACTATCTTGAAAGAATCAAATTTCATACAATAAGACTTACAAGCCCCCACGCTCGATGTCTTATTGCTACCCATCAGTAGAACTTATTGACACAATCACGTGCAAGCTTCGAGATCACAAACTCCTTCTTTCTTGGATTCACCACCAGATACAAGCACACCCGCTTGTGTTTCTTTAAACTTCAATGGCAGTAACTAAATTGATCATCAAGGTGTAGATATCAGCTCCTCCTTGAAAACCCTAAGCTTGTGTAAAGGAAAGCTCCTCACAGATCTCATAAGAGATTTACACAAACAGCAATATGAGCAACACTAAAATGTGGCTAGGGTTGGCCTTTTATACTTAGGGCAAATTAGAAAACCTTAAACATTTTAAAACAAAACTAGGGCTGAGTTAGAATTCAGCAAAAAACGCATTCTGACCCAATTTTTGATTGATCGAGCCTAAGCTTTGATCGATCAAACCAGGTTGAAATGCTTTATTAAATCCTGCAACAGCTTATTCCAACTTTACCTAAATGAATCAACTTTGAGCAAGTCTAAACACGACTAAACATATTGTTTTGATCATGGTTTGCCAACAATACACATTAGAGTTCTAAATACATAAAATCCTAGGTCTTTAGAACCTAACACATGCTTCTTAACTGGTTAAACAAATAATATAATTCTCAAATTAAGTAAAACTTCAAAGCTCCAGCTAACTGCTGTTGTTGACTTTGCGAGATGAAGAAGTGATGTAAAGTCCGTCCAAGAAAAAAACAGGGGAAGGTCTATTTAATATTTATATGATCACGACTTGTTATGACTCATGAGGTACATGTTCCGAATGTAATCCGGGAAGGGGACTCAGCAGTGATAATGAAGGCTTTACAAAGTGATGAAGTCTTTCTAGCTCCGAATGGCTCTTTGATTGAAGATGTGAAGGTTAACTACTCTAGTCTAACTAGGTATGAATGTTAAAATTGTGTGTAAAACACCTATGAACATTTAGAACCCCAAATTACAAATTACCAATTCAAGCTTATTATTAAACAATGTATGTGCGGAATATGAAATTAAGCTAAAGCAAAATGGTAAAATAATCTAAACCAAATAAAATCACAACCACAACAGAAATTAAATGGCAATGATTAAGGGAAGAGAGATGCAAACACAAAGACAACACAGCGATGTGTTATCGAAGTGGAAACTGAAGTTCTCGGCGTAAAATCTCTCTGCCACCTTCCAAGCAGTCAATAATCCACTAGAGAATGAAGTTGGGATACATAAACAGCAGAAGACCCTCCAAGCCTAATCTACCCAGTGTACCTAAACCCTTAAAGCTTCTTGCTTCAACGAGGTTACGCCGAACCTTTGTCTTCTCTAGCTTACCAGATTCCGTTATAGCCCATAGCATCAACTAATGTCAATTGGTCCCTTCCTAACTACTTCCCAAGCATCAAATAACCTTTTCACAGAAATGGGTATGGTGAGAAAAAGATTTCGTTAATGTACCTCTCAAGGATGTATCAATGGAGAGGGTGAAAGTTGAGGAATTTGGAGAATCAAAGTATAAAGATTATGGATAAGTCAATCTTGTTTTTCTCTAGGGTTTCTCTCTCAAAATTCTCTCTGGAAGCTCTCTACATTATGTGGGTATAAGGGGTATTTATACTGGTGTGTGTTTGGAATGCGAAAGGTCAATTTTTCCCAAATAGAGTGTTTTGCTGACTTGGCCTCGCAACTTGACTGAGTCGCGAGTTTGAGTTGCGAGCTAAATGCCTGGCCAGACTGGAAGTTTTGTCCTGTAGTGCTCCAGCTGGCGTGACTCTTTAGATCCCTTGCATGCTTCACACGTGTGCCTCCTTTGGCGACTTGACAGCCATGAGCCAGTCGCGAGATCCAGTCGCAAGGCCTTGCTGAGTGCACACTTTTGAGGTTTTCTTTACACTCTCTCACACACTACCCTTACATAATTCCCACCTAAATACAAGGTTTCTAAATGCTGAATTACAAGCAAACTGGTACGGAATAAAGCCAACAAAATGGTTGATTAAATTCAACCTTACAATCTACCCTTTTGGCTATTCCGTGAAAAAACCCTAAAACAAACTCTAGACTTAACATGTGAGTTGGGAACAGTGGAACAAAACTCACTCACAGCTAACTCTAGAATCTATGTAGCTCTTGAACCATAAGAACAAGTATCTCTGGAAAAACAACAACACAATATGATCATTGTATGCAAAAAACTTGTAATGCATATGGAGCAAGCACAATGTGATCAAGCAAAATGGAATTAAGCAATAAACCATGACTTGACCAAAAATGAACAATCACTATAAATAGTGACCACAATGCTCATTCACACAAGGAATGAACATCTGGACATGCAAGCTAATAAGCTTAATGCAAAGTATCATTTGCATGTCCAACACTCAACCAATACAAAAACTCAAAGTAATTGCATCAAGGATATAAAATCCAACAAGGGCACAAGAGTGATGTACTTAAAGAAAATGCATAACATTTAACAACAAGTACTAGGCTACAAAGCATGGGTACAAAACAAAATATTGAATATCATCTTATATATATATAGAACAAAGTGCCACAAAAGCATTAAACACTAAAACCATCCATGAGTTTAAACCAAGTAATTTGCATAGTATTAAGCAAACCCATAATCCAGATTATCCAAAACATAATAACAAAAACCATAGATAACATAAATCAAAATGCTTAAAAGTTTTTGGCTTGCTCCCCCTCAAGAGCTACCCCTTCTGCTTCTCTAAAATTCTCCCCCTTTTTTGACCGGAATGGCCAAAAGGCTACTACTGGGTGGTAAAACTGTCAAACTTTGCTGAAAGTAGGTTCATATGCTCTTGGATAGCAGCTAGCCTATCAGATTGCTTATTCTGGACATCTCAGAGTCCATCAATCCTTTCAAGGATGATCTGGAGTGCATCTGGAGGTACTATAGAGGATGATGAAGCTCTGCTCCTTTTGCCACGACCTCTTGAACTTGATGGTTGTCCTTCAGCTTCTGTCTCAGTCTCCATTGGTTCTCCTCCTTCTTGATCACCCTCCTCTTCATCACCCGGAAGACGAACTCTTATCCGTGTAATGGTTAGAGTATTAATGGCTGAGAAAGTAGGCATGAGACTAATGTCTTAAGAGATTTCCACTCCCTTTTCTCTAAAAAGCCTCATAAGTAGACTAGGGAAAATCAGTTTGCCCTTGAAGTGGTTCTTGTCTTATCAGGAATAATGGAGAAGATATGAGCACTTATATCAATGTAAGTGTTCTTCTTGAGTTCCATGAGGAAAATGCCTCTAGCACTATTAATGGTGGTCATTTTCTTCATCGGGTACAAGTTGAACATCATGATCATTGTAAGACATCTTGTGTCAGCTGGAAAAGCAGTAGTGTTTAGGCATCTCCCCTCTCTAGCTCCACCAATATGAGATTAGACAGTTTCTATGGAGAGCATTTTGTCCTTGTAATGTGTGAAATCATGGTCCAACTTCTCAAAACCCAGCACCTCATCAATATCATCTAGATCTATGCTGAATTCATGTCCTCGTATCCAATGATTTATCTCATCCTCTCTTAAAACAACATTAGCATAGAATTCTCTAATCAGAGTTTCACATACCCTAGGCAAATCATTCAGTAGCTTATACCAACCTCTGTCCTGAAAACAACTGGGAATGAAAGTGTCCTTCAAATCAACCAAATCCATAAATCTTTCTTGGATGATGGGTGCCTTCAAGTAGAACTGAGTGTATCTCTCAAAATGGTTGGTAGACTTGAACTTTGTATTGTCCATTTTCATCCTCTTATCACCCTTCTTTGCAATGGTCTTCTTCTTTGTAGGAGTCATTTGCAAAACCATAGCAACAAAGACCACAAAACAGAGCACAACATATGGAAACCCAACAATTAGTAACAAATTAGAAGCACTAACAAGGAGAAAGAGTTAAACCAAATAGTTAGTCTACAATCCAGCTCAGAAACAACATGACATGAGATAACACACAACAACAGAACACAATAGAGTTTTATCACAAACATTTAAACATAACACAATGTGAGTGTGTCCTTAAAACAATCCATGAACAACCTAGGGCAAAATGCAAAAACACTCAACAAGTGATGCAAATGCCAATCAGTGTATACCAGAGACATCTCAAATAGTGTATATCACAAAATCCCTAAAATTCAAGCAAATGTCTACAAGACATTTTACAATGGGTATGGTATGCACAACACAAGTCAGACATGATACACAACACAACAATGGGAGTCAACCATGAAAGCAAGTGTAACATGCATTCTATTATCACAATCAACTAAACCCATTCAACCAAACTCAACAAAATGACCCAACCCATATTTGAACACCATATATCTCAAGTCTCAACAATAACACAACAATCCAAGAAATCAATGCAATAGGCATGAAATACATAGAGAAAATAAGAAAACCCATACCTTTTCTTGAAGATTAAAGTTGAGATGATGAAGAACAATGGAGGTTTTGGAGAGAAACACGGTGAGTTTATGAGAGAGTTGAACGAACAAGACAATGAACAGTAAAAAATGTTCGAGGGAAAACTGAAAAGTTTTAAAAACTGTCCTTAAAGCGCAAAACACACGTTTTTCGCAATTGAAACAAGTCGCCAGGACAAGTCGCCAAACACTTTTGAGTCAAAATTTTGAAAAATATGTCTAAGTGTTTTTCGCGACTGGAAGGTCCACCTGCGAGTGAGTCGTGAAGATTTTTGTATAACCTTGTGTCTGGAGCTTCCACTCACGAACAATTCGCCAAACCAAGTCACGAGAACTGTAAAAGCCCAGAATTTTGGAAAATTTTCTAAGTCTTTTTCACGACTGGGACATTGACCCACCAATGAGTCACGAAAACCTTTTGTGTATGCTCGCGACCAGAGGCATGCGACTAGATTGACCCACAACCAAGTCGCTAGTACAAGGCAACACAGTTTTTGAAATTTTTGATATTTTTGCAAAAACAAAAGACTTTCCAAAAACAATTAAAACACTCAAAAATCTTTTTGTGTTTGATCAACAAAAATTGAGCATGTGAAACACATTTAATCAAGTAGAATCACACAAATGAATATGACATTTATTGAACATAAACATGTGTGATGTGTGTGGGTATTAAAATTGACATAGTCCTTAGTCTAATGTGAAGCTTCAATGATCATTTCAAACAAGTCATACACAATTAGCACGAGGAAAAGTGACCAATCTCAATTATAGAAATATGCATATATGACCTCCCACATAAACTTGATTACATAATATTGAAGCTTTTCATTTGGCTCCATTCATGTTATAACATTTTATCTTTTTGAATCAATATATCTCATTTTGAGATCGATGCCTTAAATTTTTAATATTTCAATTTGATGAGCAAGCCTTTGACTTTTTGGGCATCATACATTTTCATAAAAGTCGCTTTCCCTTTTTCCTAGTCAAATACTAGTATGTGCGACGGTTTTTGCAGCTCATTATCTCTTTTCATTTTGAGATTTATATTTGTTGAGCTCTTAAAGCAAAAAATAAACAAGTGGAAAGATATATAGGCACAAGTCTATGCATGTCTCAAGATCAACAAAACCATTGATTAATCGTTCATGACAAACTTGAAGATTTATTTACAACAATCACATAGATGTCAAGACTTCTCCCACAATGATATGAGTGCATAGGAACAAGTTAAGCTCGTAAATGCACAAAGCCATAAGTACAAAGGTACAAGGCAAAACATGCTTGTGACAAAACACAATAATGTTGATCAAACTTTTTGGATTTTCTACTTTTTATGTGTTTTTGGATTTTTGACACAAAAGCAAGAAAAAATTGATCAAAAACAATGTTAAAACATTCAAAGCAAATAAGAAACAAACAAACACAAATTTTCAAATCAAGTTAGCATCAAAACAAAAAGCACACAACCAAGCAAAGTCACAAAACATATGAAGTATTAATGCATGGACATGTTGTAATGCTTATGCATGAGTACCCTTCTTCACCCACACGTCATGTGCGTTAGGGGTGATATCCCTATAGAATTGGGTACGAGTGTTGTGGCTTTCAAACCTTCTAGTGAAGCTTGTCAAACAGGTGGTGAATGCATCAATCATCTTCATCACATCCCTCACTCCAGGATCACCTTTTTGACCTTTTGATTGTTCAGCATTCCAATTCCCTTTGTCATGTCTTGTTCCTCTCGACGTTCGAGCACCTAAATTCTTCAATGCTTGCAGCTTATGACAATTGGGTTTGGTATGACCTTGAATTCCATAGTGATGGTAAAAGTGTTGAGTTCTCGGACCTCTTTGTGACTTTGGGAGTGATTTCCCTTTACCCTTAGCTTTGACCATTGATTATTTAGGAGGCTTAGTCATAAACCGTTGGTCAGTCACATTCTTCTTCTTCTCCGGCTTCACTTTCTCAGCATTCGTGGTAGCTACCATCGGTTCTTTGGCTTTCACAAACTTCATATCCTTGGACACTTTGACACTTGAACTGCTCTTACTGGTGTATCCCAATCCACTTTTATCGGAGAAAGGCTTTTGATGAGCAAGTACTTCATCAAGCTTCTTGGATGAAACTCGCTCTACTTTAGCATTGGCTTGAACCACCTCAAGCTTCAGAAATTTTATCTTTGAGTAGGCTTCGATCAGCTCTCCATTCAGCGTCTCTATTTCACATTTGGTCTCCTTGTATTGCATTAGAAAGACTTCTACAATCTTCGTCTACCCTCTTCATCTTTTTAATGGCTGTGTTGTCCACTTTTGCATATTCACCAGTCTTCTTAAGGAGGGAATTGTAGGTCTTTTGCAGTCCCACTGTTTTGTCATGTTCCTCATCATCAGATTCCTCTACTATCCCTATTGACTCCAATTCAGTATGCTCCTCAAGCTCTTCCACTAGCACACTCAAATCATCTGAATATTCCACATGACCAATGGTCATGAATGCAGAGAAGTTTCCCTCTCCATCACAGCTTTCATTTGAATCTAAACTAGAAGAATTTGAATCACTAAGAGTAGTGGCATACACATTGCCCTTCGCTTTCAAATAATTGGGACACTCTTTCCATCTTTCCTCTTGAAATCCTTTTTCTCTTTTCCAAAACTTGGGAATTTTCCCTTCTCAACAAAATTTCCATTCTTCTTGAATTTCAAGAACTTTCAGAAATTCTTCACAAGATATGCCACATCTTTATCGACCACATCCTCATCCGATGAGTCATAAGCGTCCATCCTCTCATTAATTGTCTTAAGATTAAGGGATTTTCTCTTCCTTTGTGATGGCAACGACAGCTCATATGTTTGAAGTGAGCCAATCAGTTCTTGAACTTTGATATTATCAAGGTCCTTACTCTTTTCAATTGCTATAACCTTTGCACGGAAGCTCTCCGGCAATGATCAAAGGATTTTCCTCACTATCTTTGAGTCTTCCGTTTTCTCACCCAAGTTGAACTTGCCAATAAACACTTCATTCAACTTACCATAGAATGAGTCGAAAGACCTGTCTTCACTCATTTTTAGCTCTTCAAATCGAGTGGTTAACATCTGCAATTTAGTGTCCTTTACCTTCTTCGTGCCTTCATAGGTGGTCTCCAATATTTGCCACGCCTCCTTGGCAACAGTTACATGAGAAATCTTGTGAAACTCATCAAGAGACACATCACAAAAAATTGCATTCAAAGCTTTACTGTTAGTGTTAGCTGCCGCAAGGGCTGCCTTATCCCATGTGGATTTAGCAGCCTTCGGCCTAGTCCATCCAACATCTACCTGCATCCCAAACAGTTTCATCAATTGAACAAAAGAATGCCCTCATCTGGACTTTCCTAAAGGCATAGTTGCTTCCATCAAAATATGGTGGAGCAGTTAAAGATTGAGATTGGTCCATCTCAAACGGGGTCAAGGATCGCACTGAGGTAATTAAAGCACAGCAAGTGCACCCGCTCTGATACCAATTGAATGTTCAAATAGTGTGTAAAGCACCTATGGTCATTTAGACTCCCAAATTACAAATTACTAATTCAAGTTTATTATCAAACAATGTATGTGCGGATTATGAAATAAGCTAAAGCAAAAATGATAAAACAATCTAAACCAAATAAAATCACAACCACAGCAGAAATTAAATGACAAAGATTAACGGAAGAGAGATGCAAACACAAAGACAACACAACGATGTGTTATCGAAGAGGAAACCGAAATCCTCGGCGTAAAACCTCTCTGCTGCCCTCCAAGCGGTCAATAATCCACTAAAGAATGAAGTTGGGATACATGAACAGTAGAAGACCCTCCAAGTCTAATCTACCCAGTGTACGTAAGCCCTCCAAGCTTCTTGCTCTAACAAGGTTACGTAGAACCTTTGTCTTCTCTAGCTTACCAGATTCCACTATAGCCCATAGCATCAACCAATATCAATTGGTCCCTTCCTAATTGATTCCCAAGCACCAATTAACCTTCTCACAGATATGGGTATGGTGAGAAAAGGATTTGGCTAATGTATCTCTCAAGGATGTATCAATGGAGAGGGTAAGATTAGAGGAATTTGGAGAATCAAAGTATAAAGATTTTGGATGAGTCAATCTTGTTATTCTCTAGGGTTTCTCTCTCAAAATTATCTCTGGAAGCTCTCTACAATACGTGGGTATAAAGGGTATTTATACTGGTGTGTGTTTGGAATGCGAAATGTTAGTTTTTCCCAAACAAAGTGGTCTGACGACTTGGCCTCGCGACTTGACTAAGTTTCGAGTCTAAGTTGTGAGCTAACTGCCTAGCCAGATTGGAAGTTTTGTTCTGTAGTGCTCTAGCTTGCGTGACTCTTCAGCTCCCCTACATGCTTCACATGTGTGCCTCCTTTGGAGACTTGTCAGCCGTGAGCTAGTCACGAGATCCAGTTGTGAGGCCCTGCTGAGTGCACACTTTTGAACTTTTCTTCACACTCTCTCACACACTACCCTTACATGATTCCCACCTAAATACATGATTTTTAAATCCTGAATTACAAGCAAATTGGCACTGAATAAAGCCAACAAAATTGTTGATTAAATTCAACCTTACAAGGTATACTATTCATATTTTAGATTTTGTTTTGTGGATAAAGGATGTTTTAACACAATTTATTTCCGTTATTTAGTTTGATTTAGCAAATTTTTCTTAATATAAGTTTACAAGTTTCTTCCTCCAAAAAAAATAAAGTAATTAAACTAATTTGTTTTAAAGTTAATTCTAGTTATCTAATTTAAATTATGGAAGCATTTCTAATATGCACTATAAATTAACTACAAAGTATTACAATCAATACTATACTTCAAATCAATTTTCAATATCTAATCACTATCTAAATTAGTTTTCAGATTATTAGATTAATAAACATATTAATCAAAACTTAGGACGTCAATTGTAGCATTTTTAAAACTTCTTTAAACTTTAGAAGACGTTTCCAAAACAGTTTAATAACTTTAATGAAATTGTAATTGTTTCACGTTCAAAATATGTCATTTCACATATAATGCCTACGATGACTCTCGTGATAGTATCTCTCATAAAAAAAAAAAAAAAAAAAAAAAAGACTCTCGTGGTAGTAGCGGCTTGATGTGAAAAATCCAATTTTTTCATATATACATATATTATAATCCCAAAATATGATATTCCTCACATGTTTTGGGTGGAAGAAAATATTTCAAATTGGTTCATAGGTTTTTTGAGATATCTCACTAGTGAAATAATCTGACTAAAGACTATAACATTACTTTCTTTTATATATAATGAACTCAAGTTTGTACTCATTATATCGAATAATAACAACTCTGTCAGACCGTGTCCCATACCGATCCATCCAACGACCAATTGGTGAAGGATGAGGGTGCACAAATCTTTTATAGCATTCAATCGCAAACCAAGCCCATTGGTATTGGAGCGAATTGTGAAATCCCTCACAAACTCTATACTGCGTCATGGATAGTTGGTAACATAACTGTTAATTATTGTGGCAATGGCCCGATTTGAATTGAAAATTTACTTGGATGATTGGTGAGGACAATAAACCTTGTGGAAAAATAAGGTCTATATCATGCATGATAAAGTTGATTTTCATTTTGTTAATGTGTGTGTGTGTGTATATATATATATATATATTTTGGAGTGATCTATAATGAGTCATTTCAAAAAAGGTAGATTTCTATGATGCATTCAATATATATTGATATACGTGGAGAGAAAATTATTGAATACTCCGGGAGTGTCATAAATACGTACTTCTTCCTCTTACATGAATTGTCGATTTCATCATAAATTTATATGTTCTTTGATTTTGATACAAAATATGTTCATTGATTGAATTTTGGGGACAAAAAGTTTCATAATCTTGTTTTGGAAGACCTGGGTTGAAATTAAGTGTTTTTGAAAAACTTTAAAACTCATACCCATGCATTTCATTCATGAAATAAGTTGGTTTGAGTGTTTTCTGCATAAAACTCCTGTTGTTTTTCAAAAATTCAATTTTTCCAGATTTTGGATCGATTGAGTTTGTTCTTTGACCGATCGAAAATGCCTTATTTTTTAAAGCTTGAATCTGCTTGGTTCGATTGATGCTCGATTGGTGCTTGATCAATTGAATATGTTTTTCGATTGATTGAACCCAATTGGTACTAAACCGATCGAATTTTGAAAGAAAAGAACAAAAAGGTCCTTGTCTATCACATGTTCTTCAGTTTTCAAAAGTTTCTTTCTACCTTTTTCTCCTGTCTTTTTCTCGACCAATACAATTTGAGCTCTCTTGTCATTTTGTGCCTCAAATTGTTTGAAGGTTTTTGTCCTCAAGCATTGGTAAGACCTAAATACCCTCTTTTTTTCATTTTAATTACATTTTTCATGCATTTTTTTTGAAAATTTCGAACAAAAGAAATTTGGATTTTTTTTAAAAAAATTTTCAGTTGTTTTTAACCATTTTTGTTCATTGGGTTTTTGTTCTTAGATGTTATAAACATGATTCCCATGCATTAATTTGATTAATTTGGTGGTTCGAGAACAATTGGAAATTCTAGGGTTTGGTATTTTGTGAAAATTTGGGTTTTTGTTCAATTGGGCTTAATTTGTTGAAATTGACTTGTGAAATTGATGAATTATATCATTATATGATGTTTCCTAACTAGTGTAATGGTCAATTGATCAATTTGATTTAATTTTGAAATTGGGTTTTTCAAAATTTGGGGTTTTTGAACTAAAACTCTTTGTTCAAGTCAATTGTTGGTAAATGATGTGAAATTGAACATATTTTAATGCATTAGAGTATGCATCATTGTGCATTCATTACAATTGTTATTTGTTGATAATTTTTGTGCTCCAACCCTCTCTAATGCAGTCTGCCCTTGGTTTATGTTTTGTTTTATGTTTTCCTCTTCTTCTATACTTTTAGAATCATGGTTAGGAATACTAGAGCAAAGAAAACCCTCTATCCCATCCTCTTTTGACTTCCAGAGTGATAGGTTTAGATTTAGGAAAAACCAAGAAGCTTATGAGAAGCATATTGTTTTTAGACCTGTTTGGGCTGAGCGTAGGATTATCCTAGATGAGGTAGATCCCGAGTTTTGTAGGAATTTTGAGTGTAGAGGTTGGTTACCACTCTTAGAGGTTGAGCATCCCCTTCCGGGTGCTTTGATTAGAGAGTTCTATTCGAACCTCTCTGTCCACTCCGATGATTACAACATTCAGTTTGTGAAGAGTTGGATAAGAGGTGAAAAGTATGTCATTACTCCTGAGGTAATGACATCTGATTTTGGTGTACCTTTGGTACAGTAGCCTATGTATCCTTACACAGAGTCTCCTTCTCCTGATGATATTATGTCTCTCATCATCGGTACTTCCATTAGTTGGGGTATTGATCCTCGAGTCACCTCTTTTGAGTTTACTGAGCTCAATTATTTTTTTTTTAGGATACTCTGTCATAGTATTTAGCCTATTTCATTTGTACATACTATTCCCATTGAGAGATGTGCATTCTTGTACGCTTTCATCACTGATGCTCCTATGATTTCTCCTACTATTTTCATTCGTTCTCTTGTTCAGGTTCATAGGAGTAGTGCAAAATCCAAAGGTTTGTTCTTTCTAGTTTTTATTCATAGGATTCTTTTAGATTTAGGTTTAGATGACTTCCCTACGTCCTAGCCTGTACATATCATAGCTCCCATAGGTACCACCTTTCTTTGGCAAAGGGCTGCTCAGTTAAAAGCAAGCTCTAAACGCCCTCGTGTCGAGTCTTCTAGAGGTGATGCATCTTGAGCCCCTCTATTTGGTGATCCTTCTGCTCAGGCTTTTGTAGACCCCACAGCTACCGTGGATCCTCCACCATCTACATCTATCGATTCTTCCTTGCGTGCTATGTTGGATACGGTTCTCACCGTTCAAGCTGCATATGGATAGCTCTTATTAGATGTGCTTAATGAGGTTGCGGCCTTACGAGTAGATTTAGTGGATGCTAGAGGTTCTGCTTCACTGGCTCCACCCTTTAATGAGTCACGATTGCCCTTTGGCAATACGCCACAAAAAGGGGGAGTACATAGAGATAAGGGGAGAGATTTGTTTGGCTAGATTGTATCTAGGAGACACAAATGATAAGTATTTTGGTTATTTTGGCTTTGATGTATTTATTTTTCTTATGGGCTATATATGTTAGGGGAAGACATTGTTGTTTTTCCTTTTATGTTTTATTTATGTTTCTTGTTTCACATATGGTACATTGATTTAGATTTATGCTATGAGGTTATTCATGGTATATGTCTTTTTTATTTTATGTTTTGTGAAATCAAGAAGTCTATATTATGTTTTACTTGTATTTTCCACACATGCGTTTATGTGTTTGTTTAGTGTTTCAGGAATTTACAGGTTAATTCAGTCGTGGCTGCTGTCTACTTTTGCAACTGATAGATAGTGATTAGGTTGAATTGTAATTAGGGCTTTTTAATTGATTTGGGCTATTTTACTTTGAGCATTTTACTTTTTGTAATGTGTTTTGTCACAGATTGCCAAAGGGGGAGTTTGTTAGGTTCTAATGTATTTGAACTTCAATGTGTATTGTGTTGGCAAACCATGATCAAAACATAGAGTCTAGGTTTAGGTTTGCTCAAAGTGTGATTTAATTTAAAATTGGAATCTAGTGATTGCAGGGTTTATTGGACAAAATCTACAAGGCTTGATCGATCGAAAATTAGACTCGATCAATCGAAACTCGTTTAGAATTAATTTTTTGGAGAAATTCCAATTCAACCCAAGCCGATATGACATGTAGCCTTTTGTATTTCACTCCAAGTGTAAAAGGAAAAACCCTAGCTATGTTTTAGAGGTCTCTGAGAGTTGTGTGTTGAATCTTCTGTGAGATTTAGAGTTGTTTACCTTCATACACACACATAGAGTTGTCAAGATCAAGATTCGCTTCAAGAACTTGATGATCTCTTCAGTTGCTGCATAAAGAATATTAAAGAAGATTTGAAACTTTTGGGTGGAGTCTTAAAGGCACAAGTAGCATAACTTGTGGTTGCTGCACATCAAAGAAAGAAGTAGTCCATGGACTCGGAGCTGTCACATGGTCATGGTAATAAGTTTTCTACTTGAGGTAGCAATAAGATGTTAGTGGTCTAAGTTCTATTGTAAAAACTTCAATTCTTTCATAATGGATCTTGTTTTTACCTTGAGTATAGCTAGGTTAAATCCTCCCCAGATTTTTTTCTGATTAGGTTTTCTTGGGTCATCATATCGTTGTGTATTTTATATTTCTGCTTTATTTGCATGATATGATATTATTGTGTTAACCTAGAACTGAATAATTTATCTATGTAATCACTTGGCTAAATAACTAAGTTAAACAACTTGTGTTAAGGGGTCTAAAAACGTACAAAAATGAAAGTCTTCAGATTTAGTGGAAGAAAATACGATATTCATATTTCCTTCAAATTGGTGCATGGGATTTTCGAGATATCTCATGAGTAGGGAGTGAAATAATCTAACTAAAGACTATAACACCACTTTCTTATATATATAACAAACTCAAGTTTGTAATTATGGTTGGATTGTGATAGCTTGACCCCGATTAATTAATTTACTTACTCAAGTTGATTAATTGTGTCAAATTACATGCAAATCTTGGAGGCACCAACAAATAACCAAATAAACTAAATGCAACGAAAAATAAAATGAACACGGTGATTTGTTGACAAATGGGGAAAACCTCGAAAGGCAAAAACCCCTTTGGATGATTTTAAGGTCACCACTCCCAAGAATCCACTAATCAACAATCAACAATCAACAATCAAGCAGTTACAAGTATAAGGAATTTTACCAGCTACCTTTGGCCTATCTCAAAATACCAACCTATAGTTGAACCTTTACTCCAATACCCAATTGGACTTGATCTTGTAGTAGCCTTCTTTCCCTTGATGCACAAACCTGCAATTTATGTCTATCCCTTTGCACAGATCCTAAGTACGTGACTAACTCTAGCAATTTGAACAAATGTTGTTGGCTGCAAAGTTCTTCACTTCATTAACAATGAAAATCTAGAAGCACTCAATTACAAAACCCTATGGCGTATAAACACAATAGCTTCACACAAGAAAATAAGGCTCTTGGTCTCTGTATCCATGTGTGATGGCTTTTAAAATAAGCTTTATATATGTCTAGGGTTGTAAGAAAAGAAACCCTAAACAAATATGCAAGGCTAGGCCGAATTTCAAATCTAGAAATTCTAAAATCATAATTCTTGATAGATTAAGCTACTGTCGAGCTATCTATTGAGCTTCACATTAAGTCTTGATAGCAGGCTTCTGTTGAGTTATCTGTCGAGACTTAATGAACAAATTTTCTTCACTTGTTTCTTAGACCAAACATCATATCTTTAATACTTGACTTGAACAACATGTTTTTTGAAGTACTAAACCCATCTTAGATCTATCCAATTACGAGTAAAGTACATTTTGTCGAAAGATTAGTCAATTACACAAAATATGATCCTAACACTTATTATATCGAATAATAACAACTTCATATTGTGTCATGGATAGTTGGTAACATAGCTATTAATTATTCTGGCAATGGCCCCATTTAAATTGAAAATTTACTTGGATGATTGATGAGGACAACAATCTTTGTGGAAAAATAAGGTCTATATCATGAATGCTATAGTTGATTTCCATTTTGTTAATGTATATATTTTCTTTTGGAGTGATCTATAATGAGTCATTTCGAAGAGGCATATTTCTATGATGCATTCAATATATATTGATATACGAAATTATTCAATTATGTAGACATTTTTCCCGTGATGCATGATTTTTGTGCAATTGACCCAATTTAGCGACTAGTTAACAAGCAACCGTGACTCCACCCACGTTTTAATATAGAGAATAATACAGTATTGCATATTAGTATAATTTGCAAGTTGCATTTACAAAAATTCTTTAGATTAAAATTCTTTTTTTGAGTTCCTTTTGATTAAAAAAAAAAACTTGTTTGAGTTGAGTATATCATGCAATTAGCAGATTTTGCGCCAAAACGTTTAAGTATGCCAACCACTTTTCTATGATCTATTTTATATATATATATATATATATATATATATAATAGAGAGGTATGAAGGCAACTATCTGGTAAATTTTGTAAGATGGGACCAAAACTAATCACCATCCGACATATGTAATACATACTCAACATCATTCACTAAAAGATTGAGATTCGATGCAATAACTATCCGACATATGCAATACATACTCTACATCATTCATTGATGGATTGAGATTCGAGGCACTAACCAGTTAACTTTTTCAAGGACCGAGATTCAATTAAAGATAAAAAATTAACATTTTTCTTCAGTCCTTAGACCAAAAACGTTAAAAAAGTTGAAAAAATTTCTATTACAGGTGTTGATGGAAAAAATTCCTTGGACGGTATTACACATGATTGCAATCTTTCTTTGACAAATAAAATGACAGTTGATAGGCCAAAAACGTATTAACCGCTTGTAATGAATTAATTGATTAATTAGCCAAGTTTATCAATTAATTAAATTAACATGCAATATGCGTGGTAGCACAAACAAATCACCAATTAAACTAAGTATGCAGTGGAAATTAAATTGACACGGTGATTTGTTTACAAATGGGGAAAACCTATACCGCAAAAACCCCACCAAGTGATTTTAAGGTCACCACTCTCGAGAATCCACTATTATCAAAACAAGTGGTTACAAGTAAATGAATCTCAGTACCTTATACCAATTTACAGTTGAACCCTTACCCCAATACCCAATTGGACTTGTTCTGTAGTGACAATCTCTCCTTTCAATGCACGGCTCCCAATATGTGACTAACCAATAGATGCTTCTTCAAGAACTAGGGCAAACTTGGTTTCCAGTCACACCTTTCTTCACACTTGTAGAATTTGCTATTGTGCAACTTGTGTAACCTTTTACGGCCCTCAAAATAATCCTTATATATGTTTAGGGTTGTGAAAATAGAAAGCCCAAACATACATTCACGGATTGGATGAAAATCATCTTGAAAAACTGAACTTCATAAACATCGATAGATAGCCATCTATCGAGCTAGGTATCGAGCCACGGGCTTTAGCAACTTTTAAACCTTGATAGATGTTAGCTATCGAGCTAGCTATCGAGTTTTAAAATCCTGCACTTTCTGAGGTGATTCTTGGACAGACTTGCATGGCTTTAACACTTGAACTTGAAACCTTGTTCTTGAAGCATTAAACACATCCTAGATTTACCCAATTACAAGTAAAGTGCATTTTGTCAAAGGATTAGCCAATTACATAAAATGTTGACATATATTTCTAACATTGAATCACATATGTCCTAACAACAGTGACCATCTTCTTATTTAAATATTTCTCAACCAAATCTTTGACTTATGGGGCCTAGAGAATGAAGACACAAATAAAAAATTTTGTTAATTTTATTTTCCTCTTTTCATTGTCACTTAATCCCCAAATATTACCTAGATGCAAAAAATCTTACCCTAGCAGCTCTATCATGCCACCTAGGCATCACCATCGTCATTAGTGTCATGCCAATAACATAAGATCTTGGAATGTCAATTAGTTAGCATAGGTGCCACATCAGCTGCCTTGCCAAGTGCCAACCACATGAAGCTACATGTTGTGCATGTTTTTAGCAATGCTAGTCCCATGATGCTTGATGTAAAACAGACCGCCATGACATTCTTGGACTCTCATGCGTGCTTGAAATCATCGCACAAGACAAAAAGGTACTAGTAGAAATCATGGGCCTCGAAATCGGAATGGCATGAAATTTGGCAGGCTAAAGCGAAACGGCCTTCCGAGCAATAGTCATCGCTTTACCACAAAATACCCCCTAAAAATGGTGAATTCCTTCATTTAGGCCCTAAAAACTACAATTTTGCTGTTTATAGTGAATTTTGATTCCTTAATAACTTTTTACTTAAAAGTCAAAATAAGATCCCGCTTGTTTTGGGATGACCCTTAAGGTTAGTAGTTTATGATTCTGCATTTAACTCAATTTTTCCTTTTTTGTTAAATTTTAGTATTTTGTCACCTAATCGTGTAACGTTTACCTCAATATTTATATGTTTTGTAGCCATTAGAGGCAAATTACACTATTATAAATTTACGTTTTTAGACCCCTGTAAAACTAGATTGTTTAACCTAACTAATTAACCAAGTGAATACTTAGGTTTATTATTCAGATCTAGGTTAAAACAAAACAATCATATCATGCAAAGTAGAGGAAATATAAAGAACACAATGATATGATGACCCAAGAAAACCAAACCGGTAAAAAACTTGAGGAGGATTTAAGCTAGCTATCTTCAAGTTAAAAAGCAAATCCACTATGAAAGAATTTAAGTTTGTACAATTGAACTTAGACCACTAACATTCTATTGCTACCTTGAGTAGAAAACTTACTACCACGACCCCATGATAGCTCTGAGTCCACAGACTACTTCTTTCCTTTGCCTTTGCAACAACACAAGCTCACTTGCTTATGACTTTGAGACTCCACTCAAAGGTTTTGGGTTTCCTTAAACATTGATCTTGTATGAAACAACTTTTACAACACCGGATCTTGAGATTCTTCAAGGAATAACACCGGTAGAAGACATTAGAGAGCTTTTGGGTACAAAACCCTAGATCTAAAAAAGAGGCACAAGATGCACTCTAATCTCTCTAAAAAACTCTAAAAACCCACCATAGAGTTAGCTTATAATGTCCTTTAAATACTGGAAAAAATGGCTCACGATTTGGGCTTCAAACGGATAAGTTATGGCCTTTTTAAGTTTCTGATTTTTGCTGATCTGCCACTTTCGATCAATCGAATCTAATTTTTGATCGATTGAGTCTTGCAAAAATTGAATAGTAATTTCCTGCAATTATTCGATTCCAAATGTAATTTAAACCAAACTTTGAGCAAGTCTAAACCTAGATTAAATGTTTTGAATTTCTAATACATTAGTTCGTAAAGTCTTAGAACCTAACAATCTCCCCCTTTGGCAAACCGTGACAAAACACATTACACAAAAATAAAATGCTCAAAGTTACGAACAGCCCATTCAAAATTAAAAAGCCCTAAACATAATTCAACCTAAATACTATCTATCAATTGCCAAAGTAGACAGCAGTCATGACTGAATTAACTTGTAAATTCCTGAAACACTCAACAAATACATAAAACGCATGTGTGAAAAATACAAGTAAAACAAAATATAAAAAAACAAAAGTAAACTAACTCTCCCCCTAAGTTAGATACATCAAAAAACTTTTTATATTCTCCCTCTTTCAAAAACAATTTCAACTCCCCCTAAACAAAACAAACAAGATTCCCACATTTCATCTATTTCTCCCCCTTTTTGTCATGTATTGACAAAGGCAACTCAAACACAGAGTAAATAGAAAACATACGCAAAAAAAGTCAAGAGAAAATAGAGAATTAAGGGAACACAAAACAATTCAACTCCATAGAAAATAGAGACAACCCCCCATATGAAGAGTAACAACTCCCCCATGAACAACAAAGGTTAAAAAACAAGCTTCTCCCCCTATAAAAATAGGAAAAACAAAACAAGTTTTGGGAAAAATAGTTTTGGGGAAAACAATTTTGAGGATACACATGAAGAAAAATATTCTCTCTTTCAAAAAAAGCAAACTTGACACTATGTGACCTATAAACAGATGGTGTTTGAACTCAAATCAAGTAGAGAAAATATTTGCACATTATTATCCAGCATATCTCTTTAAAAGAATATTTTATGTTGTTCACACATAAAAATAGCATATACTAAACTATACAAAAATCAAAAATTAATCAATCAATTTTTAAATCAAGTTGAGTACTCGATTTAGCAAAGTGTATGCATGTTATGTGAAAAAAGAAGAAGAAGATATGACTGCAAAATTGTAAGATGGATACAGAAAAAAAATGCAATGCATGTGAATCCTAAACACAAATGATGCATAAAAAAAATTTGGTCAAAAACTTAGAAACTAAAAATTTTCCAATTTCGATCGGTCAAGCATCGATTGAATACTAATCGAGTTAGGCAAAGAGCAATGATTAAAAATCAAGGGATTTTCAATTGGTCGAAAAACACATTCGATCTATTGAAATTCTGGAAATTTGATTTTTTTTTTTTTGAAAAACTGCAGAAGATTATGTAGAAATAACTCAACCCAAGTAATTTCATGAATGAAATGCATGAGATTGAGTTTAAATGTTTTTCAAAAACATGAGGTTTCAACTGAAAACTTCAAAACAAGGTTTTTAATCATCAAAAACACAATTTTTGCCAACCCTTAAACATATTTTGCATCAAACACCATAAAAAGTATAATCTTGGATGGCCAAACCAAATTCACACACAATTTCATGTACTAAGTTTAGCAAAGAATAACTTGTGTAGTGTGTACAACTAGTAAAAACATGAGATACATGTGAGGTGATAAGTAATCAATCACAATTTCTACATTATTCATCACATAAATTTGAAAGTGACTATCACCTAAAGAGTTACATCATATAACTCTCACATCTTCTTGAAAACAAGCTTGTAATCATGTAAGTTTCTTGATTTACCTCATAATGTACACACCAATTTTATCTCATTTAGAATTTATTATAGCCCAATAATGTTGATAAGCCAAAAGTGTATTAATCCCTTGTGATGAATTAATTGATTAATTAGCCAAGTTTGTTAATTAATCACAAATTAAATTAAGTATGTAGCGGAAAAAAATTGACATAGTGATTTGTTTACGAATGGGGAAAACTTACATGGCAAAAACCCCACCGGGTGATTTTAAGGTCACCATTCTTGAGAATTCACTATTATCACAACAAGCGGTTACAAGTAAAGGAATCTCAGTACCTTATACCAACCTATAGCCAATATCCAATTGGACTTGTTTTGTAGTGACAATCTTTCCTTTTCAATGCACGGCTCTCAGTACTTGACTAATCAATTGTACGGATCCCAGTACACGACTTTAATCACCAACTAGAGAAGGATGTTGGCTGCAAAGTTTTTTAGTTGATCACATGATGGAGATCAAGAAGCTCATTGGTTACAAAAACCCTATGGTGTACAAACACAGCAACTTCTTTGAGAGAGAGATGAACTAGGACAAATTCTATCTCCGGTCACAATTTGCATGAACAAAATTTTGCTCCACACTTGTGCAACTTGTGCCACCTTTGACAGCCCTTAAAATAATCCTTATATATTTCTAAGGTTGTGAGAAAAGAAAGCCCAAACATATACCCACGGATTGGATGAAAAAAGAACTGAAAAATCTGTTTCTCGTAAACCTCGACAGATACCCTATTTGTCGAGAAGCTGTTGAGCCACAGGATTCAGAGAACTCTCTAAGCCTCGATAGATGCTAGCTGTCAAGTTTTAATGAGCAGTACTTTCACACTTGATTCTTGGACAAACTTGCATGGCTTTAACACTTGAACTTGAAACCTTGTTTCTTGAAGCATTAAACACATCCTAGATCTACCCAAATACAAGTAAAGTGCGTTTTGTCAAAGATTAGCCAATTACATAAAATAGTGACATATGTTCCTAACATGTGAAACACATATGTCCTAACAATCTCCCCCTTTGACAATCCGTGACAAAACCACAACAAACAAATGAACATATGAGAGAAGTCATAAATCATTCAACTTATACTCACTTGTTGAATACAATAAAATCTATCCTAACACAAATTCTTGAAAAACTTTTTAAGAAAAGAGTTTATGGCAAGTAGACTTTGACAACCTGTATTTCTGAAACACTTTCAAAACTCATCAAGCCATCTTAGTGTGAAACAGAAAAAATAGATTGCATACAAGTAATAAGAAACATGCGCATAAAGAGAGAAAAGAAACAACGCATGTAAAAATAGGTGAAAGAACATACATCAATATATAAAGAATATAAGTACAATGCATGTCAAAATGGTCACAAGACCCATGTATAAGAGATAAATGTATCTAAAATAGAAAGAAAAGAAAAAGATACATAAAATCCTCACTACATCCATCAAAATCAACACTCCCCCTAACAAAAATCTCCTATACTAACCCTCCCCCTAAGTATAACTACTCTTATATCCAAAACTACTTCCCCTTTTTATCATGAGTGACAAAGGTTAAGAGTATCAAGTAGACATCTCATCAGCATTAAAAGAGCTAGCATCTCCATTCTCATCATCATCATCTTCGTCGGAGTCATCATCGTCCTTGGATGCCTTGAGAGAAGGAGTGGGAGACTTCACAAAGCCACCAAGGTGAGCCCGCCATCTGGGAATATGGCCGACATGGGTGTTCACTTGATACATCTTAGTAGTTAGTGTATCAAGGCGAGTATCCATGCGCTGAAGCTGTGCCATGATCGCATCAAGGGTCACACCTCCCGCAGAAGAAGATGGAACGGAGGTGGATGGAGTTGAATGAGTGGGAGGAGCTGCCGACCCAAACTACCTCGAACAAAACTGCGCCTCGCTCCATTTAACGATAGCGACATCTATAGCACCTATAACGTGGAAGTGGTTGGACAAGGGAAATGGAATAGAAAAATGGCGTAAAATTCTCGTGATAGCTGAAAGGAAGATGCGCTTATCACAGGTCGTCGAATCCCGATGTACATCTATTATAGAAAGAATGAAATGAGAGGGAAATTCTATAGAGAGATGCTCTAAAAGGGAAAGCAAAAATCTAGGTGAATTGACGATCACCCCAATTAGAGGGATGCTCACAAAAGGAAGATATGAGCTCATCTTTGGACATAGTCCTCAGACGATCATAACCGGGGTAGTCAGGATGCTCTACCCTTAGGACACAGAGCACACCAGATACAATATCCGGTGTGACCACAATGCGCGTACCTCGAACGCGAGTAACAAAAAGAGGTACCGAATAATCAAATCCATGCATGTTGGAGTAAAACTCCTGGATAAGCATGGATGGACAAGTGACCGGGACGTCACACAGTGACTCCTAACCCTTATTGTGAATGACAGTGGGTAGTTCAGTGTTGGAGAAATCCGACAAAATGACTTGGCATTCCAAATGAACGCCTTATCTAGAGAAGTTCTCAAAGAAGTCCGTTTTGGCCTTCTCATCATGGAACTGGATGGAAAAAGGTGTAGGATCAGAAGAAGTGGATGCCCCGGAATGAAGAGGGTTCCGAGACGAAGTAGATTTGCGTTTGGGTGCCATAGAATATTATGGGTAAAATAATCTCTAACTCTCAAGTGTTTGGCTAGGTTTTCTCTCTCAAAAGTTTCTTCAGAAAATACTCCTTCTTTTTACATTTCATGGGTAATGAGGGTTTATATAGTGTTGGTAAAGAATGAGAAAAGTCACACTCCAAAAAGCAACAGGCAGCAGGTTTCATGGGTCATTCACAACTTGGCCTAAGTCGCGAGTCACTTGCGAAATCCAGCCTGTCAATGACTCTTTAAATTCCAATATGTGCTTCTCACGTGGCATGTTTCGCGAGTCAGCAGTTGCGAGTCAAGTTGTGAAAACCACTTCTTCACATATTCTTCACCAAACTCTCACGCATAGCCTTTACATTAAATCCCACAAAAATATAGGGAAATGATCGAATAGAAATACAATCAAATTTGACACAGAATTAAAGCCAACAAAAACATAGTTGTAAATCACAACTTTACAATCTCCCCATTTGGCTATTCCGTGACAAAACCCCTAAACAGACTCTAGACTTAAAACGTGAGCATGGGAATAGAGGCAAAACTCACTCACACCTAAACCTAAAATCTGTGAAGCACTTGAACCATATACACCTGTATCCTAAAACACTTGCATATAACAAATAACTTCATTAAGCACGAGATAAGTAGAATACAAGGCATGTATAAAGAGCAAGTAAAATGCGGTCAAGATAAACAAAAGATATAAGAACATATAGCATAACTTGATCAAAGATGAACAGTCATTAAGAAATGACCACGATGAACATTTAACAAGTAAATGATCATCCGTACACGTAATCAATTAAGAGCAGTGCAAAAATTAATATCATGTCCATCAAGCACATGATGGAATAAAGAAACTAAGGCAAGAAGCAGTAGATAACTAGAAGCATCAATAAACGGCTATAAAAACCAAGGTGCACAAAGTACTAAAGTAAACAAAAGTACTGAAAGCTTTAAAGTAAAGCATTTTAAATAAAAGCATAAAGCAACTAAAAAAACTATAAAAGCAGTAAGAATAGTCTCACAATTCTACTCCCCTCAAGCTATACTCCCCTTCAACTATCTACTACTCCCCTTTTTTGATTGAAATGGTCAAAGGTGTTAGTCCTCGCTTGCCAAGTCTTTAATCTGAGTGGAGAGAGCAGTGATTTGCTTTTGAAGATACATCATCTATATGGTGGTGTACGCACAATAATCATCCAACGTCCGTTGCATAGCATCCTGTGAACGCTGGAAATAGTAAAATTTGTCAAAAAGCATGTCGATGTGATCGGGAACATGAGGAGGTGCATGTGGCTATCCCTAAGACTGAGCTTGTGGTTGCTGTTGTGGCTGAATAGGTGAGGTTTCCATGTCTTCAGGATCGAGGGTGAAGTTATCAATATCTTCATTGGTGTTACCACCCTCAAGAGTAATGCCTTACATTCTGCACTCTCTTCTTCTTCTCTAAGACCACGAAGACAAGTTTTGCTCCTCATCATTGTTTGAGTAGAGATCTGGTCTTCCCTCTTCATCACTAGCAGACCAGGGGGAATCTAGACCCTCTCATGTTGCATGATGGACATGATCAATCCCAGGAAAGGTAAAGTCATTTGGGACATCCTCTTGCTGACAAACTTCTTAAGTAATTGGTAGATGAGAGCACAACTGTTTATGTCCTTCTTTTGGAACAAGTCATGAAGGAATAGAGCTCGAGGATGGGAGAGGTTTGTTAGATTTCTCACTGGGAAGAGGTTGAAAATCATGATGTACACTAGTGTTCTCATTTTAGGAGAGAAACTGGTGGTGAGCAAGCACTTCTTCAACCAATTTCCCCTAAGCATTGGTGTTATCATTGATATAGTTGGCAATTTCCTCTTATCATATGGAAGAGAAGGCTGACAAATGGAAATCTAACATTAGTTCAAAATTTCCCTAATGACTACCACATTTTTGTTAGGGGCATCAATTCAGGTTAGCGTATTGTGTCAAGGTAGGGATATTTGACTAAATAGCTCAACTCGAACCTAATCCTTTTAATAATAGTGTCATAACCCTTCAACACTAACACAACTTATCAATGAAATAGGTTGACATAACACAAGCTAAGTGTCACACACTCACACATAATAAAGGGGTCATGTTGGGCTTACACGAATGTGACACGAGTCATTTCAACCCATTTAATATTAAGTAGGTTGGTTTGACACAAATTCAATCCATTTAACCCACTTCAAAAAAAAAAAAAATGATTAATATTGTTATAAATTTAATACAAACTCATAACATCAAAATACCTATTAAGCAGAGAATTCAAAAGTCAATATTAACATCAAAATAACATCTTCCAAAAGTTCAAAATGACGTCAAAACTCTATTTTAAAAATTGGACCAGCTAGTTCAACTGGTTTAACCGAATACTAGACATGGAACTAGTCCTGTAAAAATCGAAAAAATCGGCAAAAAACCTATAAAAACCGGTCAAGAACTCGGAAAAACTGAGAACTGGTCCCTTTTCTAGTTCTTTGACCAATTTAGTTTTTATAACCAAGCATTAAAGTACTTAATAAATATTTTCAAGCTTTAGAAAATTGGTGGCATTGAAAACACTTACAAGCTTTCCAATGATACCATAATCATCTAAAATGGAAGTTAGGAATACTTTTAATCTTCAGTACGATATTAACGATTTTGGTAGGAAATCTCTTATGGTTATGGAAAATTTGAATTTCTTATGAAATTTGAAAAATTCACTAAATGTCTCCAAACAAATATTTGCAATATATAATGTGCACAGATGACTACTAGCAATTCTTATGTCTAGCAGAAAGAGAAGGGTTCATAGCATAAGTAGGTTACTCATCAAACAAGCCTTTACATTTGGTGAGCTATACACTTGTGAAACCCATATACTGTGAGAGTGAAGCTTTATAACCTGCCTCCTAAAATAATTTAGAGAGAGAGGGAGAGAGGCAGAGAGAGAGAGAGAGAGACCTGAAAAGCCTATATCCTCACATATTTTTTATTCATTTCTTAGTAAAGTATACACACTGTAATTCTACACGGTATGTTGCCAGTGGCGGTGCCACATGGTGTTCAGGGGTTCAAATGAACCCCCTGACTTGTGATTTTATTTTTATTTTTTACATATAACATTTTAAAATATTTTTGTTTTGAATGCCTTAAAATAAAATTTTGAACCCCCTAAAATTAGTCCAAAGAACAAATCAATTCAATACTAAAATTTATTTTGGCCTTCTTAAACAAAAAGAAAAAAACCCAACATCAAACCAATTTGATCTAAAATTTGAGGGGAAAAAAAAAAATAGCAAGTCCAACAACAAAAATTAGTAATTTGTTGATCTTAAATCTCATGAAAAAGACAATTAAATGAGCTGTAAAGTGTAAACATTAAAAGAAAATTAAGTGTGAAACAGTGGAGTGGGGCGTGAGATAGTGGAGAATGAAGACATTTTTTTTTAATGTTGTATTGTTGTGTTGAATTCTTAATAGAATAATGTAAAAAACACAACAAAATTCTTCTTAATGAATTACAAAGACTTGTAAGTTGTCACAATGGAGTTCAATTGTTAAATAAAAGAATAGACAAGAGTAAAAAAAAAAAAAAAACTAATAAATAATGAATTAGAGTATTCTAAGTAATAATAATTAAAATTCACTTAACAACAATAATTAATAACTTTATTATAGTAATAGAGAATAGATAATTTACAAGATTTAATCTTAACAATAATAATTAATATTTTCATTATACTAAGAAAACATATGCCCAATGAACTTATAATTTATCTTTATTTCTCTTGCTAATACTATGAATAAATTTTTGATAAGGAAGTTGTAAAGTTGTGATTTACAACTATGTTTTATATTGGCTTTATTCCATGACAAAAAGTGTTGTAATTGCATAAATTTTTTTCCTTGTATTTTTGTGGGATTTTAATGTATTGGGTTTAGTATTAAGTCACGTGAGAAGCGCATGATTGGAAGCTGAAAAGCCGTGCCAGGCTGTCAGTTTTGAGAGTGTCTCGTGGGTAAGGCATTCCCGTGAGATACTCGCGAAACATTCTACCGGGAGGATTTTTAAGTGTGACTTTCTTACCCTTCACCCATACTATATATACCCTTATTGTCCACAAAAATTGTAAGGAGGCCATTCAGAGAGAAAAACCCTAGATAGGTTTTCTACAACACACACACACCCATCTTTAGAGAGAGTGCTACTCATCCTTAGTAAGAAATCATTCTAGTCTCTTCTCCTTCCCCTCCCATTGTCATACCTTGAGAGGAGATTTGTACCCAAACATAACCCACATATTTTCAGAGTGTAGAGAGTGTTTTGGAGATTGGGAAGCTTTGGGGATTTGCCAAAAGAAGCCAGTGAGGCTTGGCAGATGCAATCAGGTGTATTACGGGATCTAGACAGCTAGAGTAGATAAGGCTTCGTTAATTCAGTTGGTAGCAAGAGTTTGGAGGGCTTAAGTACACTGGGTAGACTAGGCTTGGAGGGTCTTTTGTTATTCGTGTACTCCAACTTTATTCTCTAGTGGATCGATTTACCGCTTGGAGGGCGACGGCGAAAAACAAGCTCTTGTGTTTTCACACAAATTCGAGCTTTCAGAAGTCACATATACCGTAAGATTTTTCTCCTACCTAAGATTTATTATCTAAAAGAACTCGTGTTGACTTAAAAAAAATCTTCCTTTGGATCATAGGTTATGAAAGATCTCATCAATATTATCATAATGATCAAGACGAAAAAAAAATTATTTACAAAGAGGTCTTTGTCAACCTCTTCAACAAAAATTTGAATGACCCCCCTAAAAAATATTCTTGTAGCCACCACTGTATGTTGCACTTGCACATATAGCATCCACAAATATTACATTTCCTTTTGGGTAAGTCCACAAACACATCCTTACACAAACTAAATGGACACTTGTAGAGTGAAATTATTTGTCTCACAAAAAACTACATAATGACAATTTTACATCTTTCAAGTAGTATATAGTTATCTATATTTCTTGCTTATGTGGAAGTTGTATATAAATTGGAGATTGGTGGTGAACTTCAATATGCAATCCTTTGTTTGCGCATTTAGGTTTTATGCAAATAGAACTCGCCTCCGATATTCTCCAAGAGCCCATATGGGAAACATGTTTCTATATGATGAGTAGTTTAGTGTACAGTTCCTCATAAATACTCCAGTGATTTCCTATTGCAAATAACAATTAGTTATACTATGCTTCAAAAAAATATCTTGGTGTGTAGAAATTATTTTGACAAAAAGAAATGAAAGAACAACGCAACTAAGACAGGCACTTATCTAAATGCATTGGATTTTGAATAAATATGGAATTACCTGTTGTGGGAAGTCACCATCTTCCATCTGTGCATTGATCAACACTCTGACTCCAAGATGAATTGGTGTTGGATCTATCTCGGCCTAAATTTATAAAAACATTTAGAATCAGTATATGAGATTTGTTTGCACTTCCAAAGCAGTCACTAAAGGCTCACCTTCTAAATTTTGCTATTATCTAATACATATGGTTCAAAGTTTCTTAAATTTATTTGTTTAGATCTTAATTTTTGTGCTCATATGTATGATATCTTGGATTACGTGAATTGGATTTGATAAGTGTATGTTTATTTTAGGTTGAACTGAGCTATATAAGTGATTACAAGGAACCCCCATAGTAAGCTAACTAGTGCTTTTGGGGTATAATTGCAGATGCGATTAGCACTTTCCTCAAATCGTGATCAATGGTGAATTACTGATTGATATCTTGGATTACTCATTTTCATGACACTTCCCCAACTAATTGCCAACTCTAACTATTGCTAAAACCTAAATCAGCCACGTTAACGTACAACTTATTAAATAATTGAGGAGAAAGTGATGGACTAACCTGCCCAGCATCAATGAGTGATAACAGCGCCCATGCAGTTTGGACCAAATTTGCACGGTTGCCTTCTATATTTGTCCATATCTGTTGCACAAAGAAACTTATTTGAGTTCTCTATTTCCATTTCTCCCCTTCTTTCTTTCTTTTCTATTGTAAAAAATAAGTACACATTTAAATCCAAACAAATTTCCATACCTTGTTTTGGCTCGATAGGTAACTCTCTCCCCATCCACCATTAGGTAGCTGCTTTGATAGTAGAAATTCACAAGTTTTGCGCAATGCAGGACAATTTCTATAGTTTCTTCCACAAGCTGCCAATCCTCCTACAGCAAACCATGTACCATAGGTGTAGCAAATCCCCCAATGACCATACCTGCATAAGTATTAATCCTATGTAAGTATTGATGTTTTCTCCTTTTGGCATCAAGCAAAAGGAAACAGAAGAAAAAGGTAAAAATTGTTGCAGTCTCTTACTGATATTATCATAGTTGGCTACTTTTATTTTCTATGTTTAAATGTCAAAAGAAAATTGTGCGGCTATAGAGCAGTACTTCCATGGTGTGAATCAAGAATATAAGTGTGTGCAAAAAACAAATTACCATGATCCATCAGGTTCTTGTACGTCTTCAATGTATTGAATTGCATTGGAAATGCTACTGTCTATCTCTGTTCTACGGTGGTTGGGATAGAATTTCCTAAAGAGTGCCAAGCCTTGAACCGCTGACGAAGTACATTCTACATACCTATAAAGTGGTTCAATTTTAATGTTAGGAAGATAACATGACCAATACCATGACAACTATTCTTGTGCTGGAAAATAACTTACTCTCTCTCAATAAGAGTATCTTCAAAGAACTCTGTGGGGTTGAATTTCTGCAATAATAAGATACACAAATATGAGAATGAATGGTGAGTTTAAAACAATGGTTTTTTGCCATAAACATGTACAAAACTATCTAACAAGGAAAAGTTGAGACATTGAAAGAAGTTAGGAAGAAACTAGTAGGTTTATTGGAGAAGTTACCTCCAACCAACGGTAAGCTCTTTGAGGCTCCCATGCTGGGAAACCACCGTTGCTACTCTGTATTGGTATGAAAAGAAAGTCAATTATTAAGATGCATTTCAGAATCATTAAACCTAAGAAAGTTAAATAAGTGGAGTGGATAATATAACTCACACTCAACTTGTACTTGATGTAAATTTGTCAAAAAAAAAAAAAAATTCTGCAAGGTTGAATTCTTACTTGTAGAGAAAGAATGACATTCACAGCATCATAGAATCGGTTTGTCTCCATTTTTTCGCCAACAAGGTCTTGAGACATTTGTGAGAACAAAAGTGCAACCTGAAAAATAAAAGGTTTTGCCAAAATTCAAAATTTTGCCTTTGAAATAAACCTTGAGAATGTTAGTATAAATGTATTAGAGTTGGCATTACCTTTAGCCCTTCTGCTGTGCAGTCAGAGACTTGCCAACCATGGTCCTGCATTGAGAAAGTCCATGCTCCTTTACTAATGTGTCGGTACATAGCTTTGAAGTCACCAGAAGGGTTTTCTCGGACCTAGAAAATAACATGATTAAGTTAAGCATTATCTTTCATAGAATCACATAAGGAGTATTTGATATATATTTTGACCTGTGAAGCCTTGACAAACTCATGTGATTTCCTGAGTGTTGACCCATACTCTTCATTTAGATTACAAGAGAGAATTGCTTGAATAGCAAAACCTGCATCCCACATCTGACAGCCAAAACTCTGCATCGCATAAATCAAGCATCATAAGTAAATGCTTTTAAGTATAGGTGATTGCATTAACATGCTCACATGCTTATGGATGTGCTAATTATGCCTTTTTGCTTTTTCTAGAAAAGTCAAGTAACCGAAAGACACAAGGGAATGGTCATATTACCTGAACTTTTAAGCCATCTTCAGCAACCCAATAGTTGTCTGGAAGTCTAGCTAGATGAAGCTTGTATGCCTCTGAATTTGGATCTTCAACCCAACGGGCAAGCAAACATAAAACCTGTAATACAAGTAACCTTGACAAATTTAGTTCAATGATGACACACCAAATGCTTTGATTTTATATTTCTTTCATTCGAATTGAACTGCAACACAAGTATTAACCTTTTCTACGCTTCCAATGCAGAGGTATTTGGTGTTCTCATCCTCATAACGTACATGACCAATTGCAGCTTTTATTGCCTTCTCTCTCAACATTGAAAAGGGCCAACGTGTCAGGATAGGCTCGGCTACATGGTGAAGAAAATCCCATAGCATATCTTGCATGAGGGGATGCGGATAGTAGAGATCCTCCTAAATTAGCACATTGTGTAAGTTTTATGTAGGCATCAACTTCGTGAAAATTGCTAATAAGCAGGATAAGATATTGATATTTCTAACATGGACAAGAAATGCAAAAAGACTTCAAGTAACCTTAGCAATTGTACTCCGAGCTTTGTTCCAATTAATTTGATGGTAAGGCTCATTATATAACTCTTGTCTTATTGATTGAATCAAGCCGGTGATTGGGCCGATAAATCTCTTTCCATATAAATAAGACATTGGCATGTAAACCAAGCGACAATAGCATAACATTTTTCCTGTATTTCGTATAATGAAGGTCATGACGATCAGATATATGCACTATGCTAACTGCTACATATATTTTTTGAGTGATATGCATTTTCAAAGGTGTTCTTTTCAACAAAAAGATGTGAGTTGCAAAAACCTGGATGCATAGGGAAGAAATTAGGAAGAATCCAGAATTCTGGAGGCAGTGGATTGCAGCCCGACCACTCATATACTCCTAGTACCTGTACAAAAGAGGAGGCATTTTAAGTTTACTTGAAGAAATTAATAACATTTGGTTGACACGAAATTTGACAATACACGTTAAGAATATAAAGAATATATAATCAAATTGTGAAATTTTAAATATATTAATTGAATAAAAAGTAATTAAGTAATGTAACATTAACCAAAGCAACATTGACTAATGGGTTCAATTGGTCATACCGTAACCCAAAACTTTCCCCATGATGGAATTGCTACTAAACTACCATGGTCAAGGATCCATTTTCGACCTCTAGCCATGGCCATGTCTTCACCATCTTCAGGTCCCTCTCCAAGTAGCCTTAAGGCAATGTAGCTCAATGCTGTGCCAAACATTGTACTGTGACCTTCAATATGGAAGCCCCAACCTCCGTCTTCATTCTATCCAACAAACAAACGAACATGTATAGTTTAAAATTATGCAATGTTTTCAGTTTCTTAGGTTTGTTGGCTTGTTGAATATCTACTAACGCTGTGTCATGAGTTTATAAAGAAAATAGACATAATTTTCTTCCAAATTATATTGGAGAAAAATCCACTCAATTCACTAGGTGGAAACCCAAAAGACTTTAGGTGTATATTTTAGTCACATGGCTTTGTCATTTATTATTATTATTATTATTATTATTTATTTATTTATTTATTTGTGACTAATGTGGATGTCTAGAGCCTTTTTTGGTAACAGGATGTCCAAACTTTAGGTTTATTTTTAGTCCCCCTCATCTCCAAGAAATTCTTTCCTGTAATTATGTGATGTCACATGATCTAGTTTTTTTTTTTTTTTTTTTTTTTAAAGTTAATAATCATATGACTTGTTTAAATAATTTAATGAATTATATGATTTTATATATGTTACATGATTTTCATGTAATGCATTGGAGGAAAACTATTCTATTCTATTATAAAAAAAAAATATTATATATATAATTTTTTTCCTAATTAAATGGGGGATAAAAATGTGTTTTCCCTTCTATTAATAAGGGATGCCATTCCCTTAGACCTTTTTTTGCCCTCTCAAATTAAGGAATATTCCATGTTACCGAATTTATATAGATCCTTTGGAACTATAAGTTATTTGAGCACAAAGTTATTTTCAATTACGACGACAAAATATTACCTGGTGATTATACAAGTATCGAATTATTTCCTTCTGGTGTGCTGGTGAAAGCATAGCGTTGAGACCTCCCGTGATGTACAATGCCATTACCTACATGGCAATAATTTGAAGTTATGTTAAATGTAACAAACAAGTCACTGAGTTAATTTTTTCAGTCATCCCCATAAAGCAAGTCATAAACACAATATATATTTATACTTTGCTTGTGCGTTTAAGAGCTTGAATTCAAAAAATCAAAAAGTATATGCAAGAAATTGCACAAATCTGATGGGTCCTTTTTTTTTTTTTTTTTTAATAATTCAAGAAATTATACCAATCTGATTGGGCTTACGGAATGGACATAGTCAAGAAGTGTTACAATTTTAACAACATTTTTATTTTCTTAAGCAAAGGTGTAGAGAGAGAGAGAGAGAGAGAGAGAGAGAGTATGTTTTTTTTATAAACAAATGGTTTGAAAATACATACCATGGGTTGAAGGAAAAACAGAGGGCCAGCAGATTCAGCAGGCCAGTGGCCATCATGGGCTTGAATGGATGAAAAAAAGCTCAGTGCTCTTTTCAGAGTAGTTATCACTGCTTCCTCTGTTATCTCCTCTGTTTCTTTCACTTGGACTGGTGGTGGAATAGGCCCACATGGGTTCTCCTTTCTAAGCTGTGAGTTTCCATATCAAAGAGTTAGAGATATGTCCAAGTGAAGAAAATGAGACAATAACTCACATATAGAATATATGAGTCAAACACAAAGCACTAGTATATGATATGTTCCTAATATTTCCCATTTATTGAAGTCATTTTAGGTGGTCATTGACGTCATCTGAGCTTACCTGATGATAAAGTAATTATCGTTATGGATACCATTGTCAGTTTCTAAAGTTCATAAAAGATAAATGGAGAGAGAGATATATTCAATTGGGCCTGGCTTTTGCATTAATTTATGGTTTAAAATAATGAACTGGGCCATGTGTGCTAATCGAGCATTTACAAGCGAAATGATGTGACATCCATGTGTATTGTGTTGAGAAAATTCTTCTATATCATTTTTTTTTTTTAAATCTTGTCCTTTTTTACCAAAAAAAAAAGAAGAAGTTATATTTATAAAATTTTCACAATAAATCAAAAGTGTTTAGTTGTTATTGGTTCTAATTTGAACTTATCACTGAAATTACTTTTATTTCCACCAATAACAATCCATAATAACTTGCAACTTAAATTTGTTGTAAAAATATTATAAAAATATCGTAAACATAACATTTCTCTTTTTTATAACTAATTTATGGTAAGAATAATTCCAACCAAGTCCATTATTTGAGAAGAATAAATTTTACCACTGAAACCCACCATTATTTTTTAGTTCATGCTGTTATTAGAAATTTCCTACTATCTTAGAGCAACAGTTTCACACGGGAATATAGTGGAAATTCCTAAGGTTCAAACGCAATTATGCAAAGCAATCAACCAGGAATTCTAGTTAGAAATGTTAGTTCACTTGACAATTTTTATTTATTTATTTTTTTTAATATTTCTAAGTGACTTTAATTCTATTTATGTGAAGTGCAGTGAACAAAATATCTAATTAAGTGAGGTGATGAATGTGGAAACTCTAGTGGAAATAATGGATGTCTCCAAAAGGTGCAACCTTTCACGTCATCTTTTGATTATACTCCATCGCCACCAAATTTGGATCTTGCGTCGGCTTCGCTTATTAATGCCCATTACAAAGTTGTCTCTGAACTTTTCCAGTTGTCAAATAATACTTAAAAAGATAACGTAGATTTTGTCCACAAATCCAAAAAAGCTAAACCATGAATACAAAATTGTATGCTTCAAAGTTGAAAATGTACAATTCACAATCATTGTGGAACCCAAGGCCGTGCTTCGAGTTTTCTTTTTTAAGCCTTAAGTTACTGAACGGGTATATATATATTTGCTTATGTGTATGTTACGATGAGCTTATTTTCATTAAATATTTAAAAGTTTATTTAGTTATTGTGTACAAGTACAATTAATTAAACTTAAAAATAAGTTAATCCAAAATGAAAACTAGGAATAAAACTATAAAAGACAGTGAAACCAGTTATTTTCTAACCAATAAAATTATGAAACCGTGTGGAAACTGACTCCCCACAAAAGTAAGCAAATTGTGGAATTCCTTCTCTCTCTTGGGTGTACTTTTTTTATTTTTCAATATTCCAGTTCACACTCTCTTTGACAGTCAATTTTTTATTTATTTATTTATTTATTTTCCCATTCTACATGAACCTGTGTGGCAATTCCAACTTCGGAGAAGAGTTTTTTTCTGATAGCCAAAGGTTATTAAGTACTTTTTAAAGGAAAATAGGAGTGTGTTTCTATGGATAGAAAAATAATGTCATGAGTTTGACAAGGCATGTAGGCATGCATGGAGGCTTCCCAAGTCCCATCTCTCTCTCTCTCTCTCTCTCTCTCTCTCTCTCTATATATATATATATGTGTGTGTAAATGTGATCATATTTTCCTACCATTCCACCTGTTATTGTGAAATGCATGGGTTTTTGACTGTCTTAATTTGAATGAAAAGGATAGAAAAAGTTACACACTTGACTACTAAAAAATGACAGATAAAGAACTGTTTTCAGAGTTCTCATCATCTTTAGATGGTTTAGGGTCTTGAGTGGCCCTGTCTATAACATTGCTGCTAATTGGTTAGTCTCTTAATGCGCGAAAGTGATAAAACTGTCACTTTCCAATTGAAAATTTGAAACCATGTATCACATGGCCCACCATTACGGGAAATTATTGTGTACTCCCGGAGTACCATAAATGCATGCTCCCTCCTCTCACATAAATGGTGGGTCCCACTAATTAAATTCATGGTAGGACCCACCATTCATGTGAGAGGAGGGAGCACGCATTTATGGTACTCCGGGAGTACCTAATAATTTTCCCACCATTACTACGTGATAATGGTGGTTTGGAAAATTGTAATATGAAAGGATATGGTTGGTCCTGTCCGTCAAGATTTCTTAAATTACTTATCAGAGAATGTACGTGTTACGATACCGTCAAGATTTGACGGTGCTACTTAATTGCTAAATTTTATTAAAGTAATTTGGGAAAATATATTGAAGTAGGTCGGCAGTAGTGACTCTAGAAATTTTATTCACATGGTTCATTAAGAAATATAAGCTAAAATAAAATTTAATTAAAATAAAACTTGACACATTTACACTACACATGTTTATACTACACATGCACACATTTGCACACATCACAATTCACATAAAAAAAATTATTAAAAAAAAAAGTTCATAATCAATAGTAAACACACCAACACATATGATATAAATTTAGAATGAAATAAACACTCGCAACTCACATATATTCACTCTTTATTCTTAAAGTTAAAGATGACAAGATAGTCAGATAATTAACTGAGATGAGATGAGATTCATGAGAGAGAGATTTATATGATCTGTGTTGTTTGATTTTAGAATGGGTTGATCTGTGTTGTTTTAGTTTTGGGTTGAGTTGGCCTATGTTTTAGTTTTGAGTTTGACTTATTTGTGATTAGGGTGTGCAAAATTTAAGTCTTGGTGTTCAAATTTTTTTTTTTAAAGTAAAGTAAGCTAATAATTTTTTTTAATATAATATTTTTATTTTCAAGTCAGGGAGTTCAATCGAACCCCTTGAATAACACTTAACGCCGCCCCTATATGTAGGCCTACAATATGCCTCATGAACCATAATATCTCTAATAGAACATACGACACATACATAAAAGGGATGAAATTTTTTACTCTTAACAAATTTTATGGATCCAATTTGGACGTTTTAAATTTGAAGAACCAAAAATCAAGCATATTAATTGCAAATTTCAAGGAAAAAAAATATACTGAAAACATATTATTTTTATTCAATATTGTTGATGTTTGTTTTAAACCAAAGAAAAAAAAAAAAAAAAAAAAACACTTACATAGTCCTAGCAGTACTCTGAACTCTCACATATGGGGTGGGTCCCACACGCGAGTCTCCCGTGAGGTTCCCCCTTTATGTGAGAGCCTGAAGTACCATCCCTAAGACAAACATCAACAATATTGAATAAAAAATAATATGTTCCCCGTTTACTACTGGGACTATGTAAGTGTTTTTTTTTTTTTTTTGGTTTAAAACAAACATCAACAATATTGAATAAAAAATAACATGTTTTCAGTATATTTTTGTTCCTTGAAATTTGCAATTAATATGCTTGATTTTTTACTATGTAATTAAATAATAGTGGATAGACTTTGACTAGTGGATAGAAGTTGTATGCTTCATCCAAAAAAAAAAAAAAAAAAAACAAAACAAAACCAAAGGGATAGAAGTTTCCCCTTTATGTGAGAGCCTGAAGTACCATCCCTAAGACAAAATTTGGCAGTACTATTTCTCATTTGAGTGCTACCGTACTACAGAATTCAGGTTCCTAGACTTTGACTAGTGGATAGAAGTTGTATGCTTCATCCCAAAAAAAAAAAAAAAAAAAACAAAACAAAACCAAAGGGATAGAAGTTGTATGATTATAAATAAAAAATGGCTAAGTTAGAAATATCTGCTAACGACAGGGACAGATTGCCGCCTAATTTGTCCTTTAAGCTCACGTTGCTAACCTTAATTGACATTTTAACTTGTATGCCGTCTAAATAGTAAAGGGTGTGAAAATATCTTGAATAAAAAGATACCTTTATGTTGATATCCCGTGCAAATTAAAATATTAAACAAGAAATTTGGTCACAATTAGACTTTATGTTTTGAAGTTTACTATTTACACGTCTGCGTTATATAAACTAGCCTCATCGCACGCACGAAGTGCGTGCGATGAGGCTTTCTTTTTTAGCAAAAAAAAAACTCTGTGTTTTTATTTTATAGTTATAATTTTTATTTTGACAATCTAATTTATAAGCGGATAAAGTTATTTGAAAATTAACATGAAACTTGTCCTATTTTTTAGGCAATGTTTTAGTGGGTGTTAGAGTTTCATTTTAACCAGATTGTCCTTTAGTTTTGTCTCTACTTAAACATAGGAGTGTAAGGGTATTTTTGAACTAAAAAATGAGGAATCCAAATCGGGAAAACCCCTTAAATAGTAGTATAGATAATTATTACATATCACTGGATTTTGAATTCTTTAAAAAAAAAAAACATATTTTTGATTTCCAAGAGTCATGTGCATATATTACTTGCCAACAAAAATGGAAACCCGAACTGCTGCACACGATCTATGTATGGAAAGATCTTAAGCAAATACTCCAAAGATATCCTAAAAAAGCTAAGGGGTCTTGTTATTAATGGACGACCAATAAAATTTATCGCAATCGATTTACTTTTTATAGAGAATCAAGCTATTTTTAGTTTGATAAAGACGAGACCCTTGTAAAACATTTTCAAAGAGTGCACAAAGTAACCCGTTAACGAAGTCAAACGTGAGATTTGTCTCGCTCACGTTGTGCTTGTGTGCTTACACTCTTACAAAACTTAAATGAGTCGAAAGGCACATCAATGCTTACACTGATAAGAAAACAAGGAAATAGATTGAAAAGAAAAGATCAAAAGCCAGCAGTCTAATCTATATAGCTGGTTGACTAGTATATGATGCTTGTAGACTAATGAACATGATGAAATGTTCAACATGATTTTTTCAGAAAAGATATGAGAGAAAAAACACACACACACGTATATGGACATAGTTACCTGCATCCTCATCAAAAGATCAGCACTTTGTTTCTTATGAAACCGGTTTTTCTTAAACTCCTCACGCATTCTATCAACTTCAGCACGCTCTTCTGGAGTACCGGCATCGGGGTCAAATTCCCAGTGTTGCCGCCCAATGAAATTGTTCAGACTCACCAAATCTGGCCCTCCTTCGGCTATCTTCAGCTTCCACATCCTCTAAATATGCAACGAATACTAGTCCTACAGTCATGAGACAAGTTAATATGATCATTAGCCTAATAATATTTGAAATGAACCAAACCCAAGTATGTACAGTGAGAGAGAGACTGTCCTAGCTGGTATGAAACTTTGTATAATATAAATCATAGCCAACCACAACATATTTCTTAGTACATATATATATATGTGCAAATTATAATCGTATCTAACAACAAACCATGATATAAATTCTCGAAAAATTAAAACTATATTGCAAAGAAAAATGTATAAAAACGGAGTGACGTCTTAGGACAACTTTCTTTTTATTTTTTCGAAGGAGGAGTTAGGACAACGTTAATATAACATGCTTTGCAGCAAGATCATTTTCTGCTACTAATACTAGTCTACATAGAAAAAGATCAAGATCATTTTCTTGAGAAAATTGGAGATTGTAGAGCTGGGAAATGAAGAAAAGAGGAGGAATACTTGAATGATACCTTTAAAGATTTAGAAAATTGTATGTTTGTTCCTTAATAAGGTACCAAGTCCAAGTGGCTGGCACGCTCAGAGAACAATTTTCTTAGGGTGATGTGTGTGGTTGTGAGCTCTTGACCCTTTAAATAGTAAAGATACAAAGAAGGAGAAAAATGAGGTAGGTAGAAGTAGAACGCCGTTAAGCAATTAATTCATAATGTATGCTTGATGCTTCCCACTATAATAGTAGCAAAGCCTAGATTGCAATAGGATAATGCTAAAATAATCACTTTCACAAAATATTTATTGGTTTTTATATAGGCTTATCATTAATATCACTTTTTCATTTATCAATAACCACTCATCACATTAGCAGCTTCTAAAATATTTTGTAAAATAGTTTGTATCTCTAACATTATTTAAATATTTAATCCCGTAATAAGTTATAAATGGTAAATGATAAAATAATATTAATTAATAGTGAAACTAAATAATAACTAATAAAAATTTGCCAACTCTACTTCTAAGAATGTTAGGTTCTAAAACTTTAGGAACTAAATGTATTAGAACTTTAATTTTTAATGTGTTAGCAAACCATGATCAAAACTTAGAGTCTAGATTTAGGCTGCTCAAAGTATGTTTATTTGTAAAGTTGGAATCAAGTGATTGCAAGATTTATTGGACTAAATCTACAAGACTTAATTGATCGAAAATTAGGCTCGATCAATTGAACCTTGTGCAAATTATTTTTTCTGCAAAATTTCCAACTCAGCTCAAGCCCGATTTGACGTGTAGGATTTTATGTTTTACTCCAAGTATAAAAAGAAAAACCCTAGCTACATTTTAGAAGTCTTTGATGTGTTGTGTGTTGAATCTCTTGTGAGATCTAAAGATGTTTACCTTCATACACACTTAGGGTTATTAAGATCAAGATTATGTCAAGAACTTGGTGATTGCTTCAGTTGCTGTAAAAAGAATTTAAAGAAGATCTGAAACCTTTGATTGGAGTCTCAAAGTCACAAGTAGGAGTACTTGTGGTTGCAGTAAATCAAGGAAAGAAGTAGTCTGTGGACTCGGAGCTGTCACGTGGTTGTGGTAGTAAGTTTTCTACTCGAGGTAGCAATAGGATGTTAGTGATCTAAGTCTTATTGTACAAATTTCAATTCTTTCGTAGTGAATCTGTTTTACTTTGAGGATAGTTGGGTTAAATCCTCCCCAAGTTTTTTACTGGTTTGGTTTTCCTAAGTTATCATATCATGTATTCTTTATATTTCCGCATTTTTTACATGATATGATTTGATTGTGTAACCCAGATCTGAATAATTCATCTAAGTAATCACTTTGCTAAATAACTAGATTAATCAACTTGTGTTTTAAGAGGTTTAAAAACATACAAGTGGTATCAAAGCGGGTTAGCTCCTGTATTTAGATCTTTTGATCTAAAAGTTGATCCTTGATCCTAGTTGTCATGGAACACAGTCAATCTCTTGTAATCCCACCTCACTTTGATGGGAACAATTATGCCTACTGGAAAGTAAGGATGAAAGCATTCCTGAAATCTATTGATGAGAGAGTCTGGAATTCCGTTGAATATGGATGGCATAAACCAACTACTCCTGTAAGTGAGTGGTCAACTTCTTAGAAAGAAGTAGCCGCTTATAATAGCAAAGCCATAAATGCTATTTTTAATGTTGTTTCTATGGAGGAATTCAAGAGGATCTTAAATGTTGAGATTGCTCATACTGCATGGAATATTCTCCAAACTGTGCATGAAGGCACAAAGGTAGTTAAGATTAACAAACTGCAGCAGTTAACTACTAGATTTGAAAGTATTAAAATGTCTGATGATGAATTTTTTGATGAATTCTATACTAAACTGAATGATATTGTTAACTTTACTTATAATTTGGGTGAAATTTATGATCAACCTAAGATTGTTAGGAAGATACTTAGATCCTTGACTGAGGACTTTAGACCCAAAGTGATTGCCATTACTGAAAGCAAAGATGTGGACTCCATCCCTGTTGATAAGCTTGTAGGATCTCTCCAGTCCTATGAGCTAGACCTACCTAAGACAAACAAATCCGAATCAATGGCTCTTAAGTCAGTTGATGATGTTGATGGTAATGGATTTGATGATGAACTCTCTTCTACAGAGATTGCTTATCTTGTCAAGAACTTTAGAAACTTTCTTAGGAACAATAACAAAAGGGCAAAAGGTAAAAACAATGCTGAACCTAGGAATTTTAAAAGGAAGGAACCCACTTAAGTGAACAATATCGATAAATCTAAAGAAAAAGCAGGTCAAACCTCTAATAATTCTTTGGGACAACAATGTTTTGGTTGTCAAGGGTATGGTCATGTGAAATCAAAATGTCCTACATTCTTAAGATCAAAGGGTAAAAGTATGGCTGTAACCCTTAGTGATGATGAAATTTCTAATCATGAGTCTAGTAGTGATGAGGATGGAAATTGCATTACTTTCATGGCTACTGCTATAGTTGATGAAAGTGTTGTGGTTGATGAAAACCCTTCTAATGGGGAACTCTCTGAGAATGCCGATTTGCAAGAAGTCTATAATAAGCTTTGCAAGGTTGCTGCAAAGGATGCTATGAATGTTGACATAAGTTTGAAGAAAATTACTTTTCTTGAACTTGATAAGAAAAATTTGCTGTTGAAATTATTTGATGTTAATGAATTGATTAACAAGGTAAAGACTGAAAATATGTTGTTGCTTGATAAAATAAAGAATTTGGAACTAGAATTATCTGTTGCTAGAGAACAAACAAATAGGTCTGCTAGTTCTAAACTTGATCACATGTTGAGTATTCAGAAGTCTCCCTTAGAAAAAATTGGTCTAGGTTTTGAAGATAACATCTCTGTGTCTGAAATTCATTCCACAAATTTTGCTTCTTCTTCTGAGCCCCCCAAGAGTGAGGTTGTCAAACCAGTAGAAGTTATACCACCTCCTAGGAAGATTAGGGTTAATCTTAAAGAGTCTAAGCCTAAGAATCCTTCTCTCCCTAAGGAAAAGTTGCATGATAGACCTTGTGGGTTTGTCATTTTTGTGGAAAGATTGGGCATATTCATCTAAACTATTTCAAGTTACAAGCTGCAAAGCGAGCAAATAAGCCAAACGTACCTGTGCCTCAAGCACAAGATCCTGTGGTACTTATTAGTGAGTTGGTAAAGGCATTAAACCTTTATTCCAATTCTGGAGTTGCTCATCATTCTAATATGAATAAAACTCTAATGCAAGAGTTGCATCAAAAAGGTTTTGGATGCAAAAGGCTCAATCTAATTGAGTCTTTCTGACATGGTCTTTGTGCTTCATCTCTATATTCTTTGTGACCATTCTCCTTCTGCTGTTTTGTTTTTTGTTTTTAGAATTTGCATTGCATAACATTCATACATTTCATGATAAGTTGTTTTTGTTATTCCTTTTATAAATAAAATAAAAAAATAAAAAAAAAAATGGAAAGGAAGGAAAAATGTGTTTTGCATTATTTCTCTTGGACTTGTAATCAAGGCTGGCTATATTATCTTTACATAACATGCTTGTGTACCTTGTTTAGCTTGTGTACCTTGTTTAGCTTGGATAAGCTTATTTTACTGCACTTTGTTAGTTTTGGTTATGTAGTGCATGTTGTGTTGGAATAGTTTATAGTTTTTGATCACATGATCTTGATTTTGAAGTCACATGCTTTTAATTGTATGGACTAAAAAATCCTAAGAGAAAGGCATAAATAACCATCTCACTACTGTTTACTAGCCTATCATAAACACCTTAGTGCATATCATAAGATTTTGTACTCGAGAAAGTGTAGCACGTGCACAAAAAAAACATAAGGTGTAGCCACGAATTAATGCTAAAATTGGTGTGTACATTATTGGGCTATAATAAATTCACAATGAAATAAAATTGGTGTATACATTATGAGGCAAAACAAGAAACTTCCATGATTGCAAGCTTGTTTTCTAGGAGATGTGAGAGTTATATGATGTAACTCTTTAAGTGATAGTATCTTTCAAACTTATGTGATGAATTTTGTAGAAATTATGATTGATTACAATCTACATATCACCTCACATATATCTCAAGCTATTGCTAGTTGTACACACTACACAAGTTAGTCTTTGCTAGATTCAATGTTCCTTGATTTTAATGCAAAATATGTTCAATGTTTGATTTTTAAGGACAAATTGATTGAAAAACTTGTTTTTGGAAGATCTGGGTTGAATCCAAGTGTTTTTGAAAAACTCTTAATCTCATATTCATGCATTTCATTCATAACACACTATGCTTCGAGGAGTTTCTGAATTAAATTTCTCAGTTGTTCAAAAATTTGAGTTTTCCAGATTTTTGATCGGTCAAACTTGTTGCTCGATCGATCAAAATGCGATAAAAGTTTAGGTTTGAATTTGTCTAGTTCGATTGGTGCTCGATTAATGCTAGATTGATCGAAACTATTTTTCGATCGATCAAATTTAATTTTCAATCGATCAAAATTCAAATAGTGATTTTTTTAAAAAGGTTTTCTCTTCACGTGCTCTTCACTTTCTTCAAACTTTTTCAAAACCTTTCTCACTATTCAAGTGCTTGTAAGTCTCTTTTACCCTTTATTTTTCAGTTTATTCATATTTTTCATGCATTTTCCTTAAAATTTTCGAACTAATGATTTTTGGAGGTTGTTTTTATTCACATTTGATCATTGGGTTTTTGTCTTTAGATGGTATAAACATGATCCTCATGCATTAATTTGATCAATTTTGTGAATTTGGAAAATTTTGAAATTCTAGGGCTTGAAACTTTGTGAAATTGGGGATTTTGTTCAATTGGGCTTAATTTGGTAAAATTGACTTATGTACTTGATTGATTAACTCATTATATGATGTTTCCTAAATAGTATGATGATTAATTGCTCAATTTGGTTTAATTTTGGTCTAAAACTCTATGTTCAAGTCAACTATTGGTTTATAAAGAAGAATTGAACGAATTTCAATGCATTAGAGCATGCATCATATGTGCATTCATTACATGCACCATATAGATTGTTATTTATTGAGATTTTTGTGCTCTAATCCACTCTAATGCAATTTGCCCTTGGTTCCTTTTTTTTTTTTTTTCTTTTTTTTTTTTTTGGTCTTTTGTTTCTAACCATGATGCTAAGGCATCATGGTTAGAAAGACTAGAGCGAAGAAAACCACCACCCCCTCTACCCCTGGTTTCTAGAGTGATAGGTTTCTAACACTGAAAAACCAAGAAACCAATGATAATCTAAATGTCTATAGAAAGGTATGGGCTACGCATAAAGTGATTCTAGATGAGGTTGATTCGGAGATATGTAGGATTTTTTATTGTAGGAGTTGGTTGCTTCTTTTAGATGTAGATCATCCTCCTCCAGTTGTCTTGATTAGAGAGTTCTATTCGAACCTCACTATCCACTCCGATGATTCCAACGTCCAGTATGTGACGAGTTGGATAAGGGGTGAAGAGTATGTCATTACTCCTGAGGTATTAGCCTCTGCTCTTCATGTACCTTTGGTATAGCAACCTGTCTATCCTTACACCGAGTTCCCTTCTCTTGATGACATTATGTCTTACATCATTGGTACTACCATTCAGTGGGGTACTGAGCTCAACTTTTGTTTTTCCGAATTTCTTGTCATTCTATTTGGCCTATCTCTTACTTGCACACCATTCCTATTGAGAGATGTGCATTTTTGTATGCTCTTGTCACTAATGCTTCTATAAGTTTTCCTACTCTTTTCACTCGATCATTTGTTGAGGTTCATAGGAGTAGTTCAAAAGGGCATGGTCTTTTCTTTCCGGTTTTCATTCATAGGATTTTGTTAGGTAGCTCAGATGAAAGCTAGATCTAAACGCCCCAGAGTTGAGTCTTCCAAAGGTGATGCATCTTGGCCTCCTCTATCTGGTGATCCTTCTACTGAGGAGTTTGTCGATCTTACCGCTGCTGTTGATCCTCTACCTTCTTCTTTGAGCGATGCTTCTCTACGGAGTATGCTAAACACTATTATGACCGTTCAAGCGGCGCATGGACAGATTTTGGTGGATGTGCTTGAGGAGCTTCAGGCTCTACAGTCTCCTCCATCAACTCCTTTTAATGATGAGCCTTGATTGCCCTTTGGCAATTCGTCACAAAAAGGGGCAGTACATATTGTGCATGGAGATAGGGTGAGTTTTTGTTTTGGGGTACACAGATTGTATCTAGGAGCTTCATGATGTATTTCTTTTATTTTGGCTCATGATGTATTATTTTTTGGTGATGCATTTTAGTTTTATGGGCTGTATATGATGTTAGGGGGAAACACTATGTTTTATGCTTCTTTTATTGTTTCTTGTTTCACATGTGATACATTGGGTATTGATTTATATTATGAGGTTATTCATGGTATATGTCTTTTATTTTCTGTTTTGTGAAATCAAGAATTTATTTTGTTTTTACTTGTATTTTCCACACGTGCGTTTATGCATTTGTTGAGTGTTTCAGGAATATATAGGTTTATTTAGTTGTGCTACTGTCTACACTGGCAATTGATAGATAGTAATTAGGTTGAATTGTTTTTGGGCATTTTAATTTTTAATAGGCTTTTTGTAACTTTGAGCATTTCAGTTTTGTAATATGTTTTGTCACGGATTGCCAAAGGAAGAGTTTGTTCGGTTCTAAGACTTTAGGAACTAAATGTATTAGAAGTTCAATTTGTAATGTGTTGGCAAACCATGATCAAAACTTAGAGTCTAGATTTAGGTTGCTCAAAGTGTGTTTATTTGTAAAGTTGGAATCGAGTGACTGCAGGATTTATTAGACTAAATCTACAAGGCTCGATCGATCGAAAATTAGGCTCGATCAATTGAACCTCATGCAAATTATTTTTTCTACAGAATTTTGAACTCAACCCAAGCCCAATTTGACGTGTAGGGTTTTATATTTTACTCCAAGATATGTTTTAGAAGTCTTTAATGTGCTGTGTTTTGAATCTCTTGTGAGATCCAGAGGTGTTTACCTTTATACACACTTAGGATTATCAAGATCAAGATTATATCAAGAACTTGGTGATTGCTTCAATTGCTGCAAAAAGAATTTAAAGAAGATCTGAAACCTTTAAGTGGAGTCTTAAGGTCGCAAGTGGGAGTACTTGTGGTTGCAGTGGATTAAGGAAAGAAGTAGTTTGTGGACTCGGAGTTGTCACATGGTCGTGGTAGTAAGTTTTCTACTCGAGGTAGCAATATGATGTTAGTGGTCTTAGTCTTATTGTACAAATTTCAATTCTTTCATTGTGGATCTGTTTTACCTTGAGGATAGGTAGGTTAAATCTTTCCCAGGTTTTTTACCAATTTGATTTTCCTAGGTTATCATATCGTGTGTTTTTTATATTTCCACATTTTTTACATGATATGATTTGATTGTGTTAACCTAGATCTGAATAATTTATCTAAGTAGTCACTTGGCTAAATAACTAGGTTAATCAACTTGTGTTTTAGGGGGTCTAAAAACTTACAAAGAAAAATACTGGAAAAATTGTCACGTGCACATCACTATTCAAATAACAGCATGCGTGGAAGGGAGAGGTCAAGCTTGATCCTTAATAAAATCAAAAAATAGACTATCTTGGTAAAAAAAAATGCAGGTAAAAAATAAGTGGAATACTAGCTTGTTTTATAATCTTTTTTTCTTTGATCACTTCAATTTTAATAAACTTATATAACGGACTATCATTACACGTATGTGCGTAGGTGCTCATTTTTTAGGACGAATTAAACGTGTGATGCCTTAATTTGATTGATTGTGTGATGTGTATGGGTATGTGATGAGTCCCACATCGGGTATTTATTGGATAGATCTGGGCTTTATTAACAACTACAAGGAGCTTCAATTGTGACTAGTCATTTTGAGGTATATCGCAGATGTGGCTAGCGCTTTTCCTTGGGTCGTTACTTATGGTATCAGAGCCGGCCCGGTAATCCCGTGTGGGCTCAAAGACATTACCCCACAAAGTGGGCCTTAACGAGGACGTTAGGGATTTAAGTGGGGGAGATTGTGATGCCCCAATTTGATTGATTGTGTTATGTGTATGGGTGTGTGATGAGTCCCACATCGGGTATTTACTAGGTAGATTTGGGCTTTATTAACAACTACAAAGAGCCTCAATTGTGACTAGTCCTTTTGAGGTATAGCGTAGATGTGGCTAGCGCTTTTCCTTGGGTCGTTACATATGGTATCAGAGCCAGTCCGGTAACCCCGTGTGGGCTCAGAGACACTTTCCCACAAAGTGGGCCCTAACGAGGACGTTAGGGATTTAAGTGGGGGAGATTGTGATACCCCAATTTGATTGATTATGTGATGTGTGTGGGTGTGTGATGAGTCCCACATCGGGTATTTACTGGGTTGAACTGGGCTTTATTAACAACTGCAAGGAGCCTCAATTGTGACTAGTCCTTTTGAGGTATAGCACAGATGTGGCTAGCGCTTTTCCTTGGGTTGTTACAAACGAGTAATCACACACTATTAAATTATTTTTAAAAATAGCATAAAGACAAAATATTTTTTTTCCTTATTGCATAACACATGATGAGATGACTTAACTTAGTCTACATATTTCTTATTACTAAATTCTTATATAACTTAACGTTTATTGGGCTTTGCAATTCACCCTTAATTTTTTTTTGTAATCAACACACACAAGTTCTTTTCTTGGAAGCAACAAGAGTGTTAGAAGTCACAAAGGGAGTTGCAGTTCATGGTTTTTAGATCATATACGTCTTCTGTGGTAAAGAACGAATTGAGATGTACTTGACGATTTTTTAGTATAGAGAAAGATAGGTTTATGTAATGTTATACCAAATCACTCAAATGTGTACACTTAACGATCTTTTCCTCATGTGAGTCTCTATTTCTTTGTAGGTTTTAACTAAGTTCTACTAGCTCCCCCCTCGTTGTCTACTAGGTTTTTTTTTTTTTTTTTTTTTTTTTTTTTTTTTTCTCTCTTTATTAGTGCATCATCTATGTGTCTTTCATACACCATCCGTGAAAGCCGCATGTCAACCTCACACACTTATTAATTCATGGTGATGAGTATCAAGTAAAGGTCGTCTAACTTAAAGACGAACACAGCCACATCCAAGTTGAGAACGAGTGTAGGGGCAGGACCTCATCTGTATAACCCGTTCATATAGACAAGATTGGCCCGCATTCATTGAAGGCGTAAATGAATTCCATCAGGACAGCTGACAAGGAATAAGTATGTTGGAACGGTTACAAAGGCAATGATGACCCAACGGTCATCTGGTACAATTTAAATAGAATCTTCATTGTCAACTAATGTTGCATTTCTTCCAGAGGAAAAATGCTCAAATGAGTATTAACAGACATAACCACACCAACCCGAAGAAAACTATAAAAAGGGAATGGAACTCAGGTAAAAAGATATGAAAAACTTGATATACACTTGTGAGAGAATTCTTTGAGAGCAGTTTAGCTGACTTTAGCATCGGAGTATTCTCCATTAGCACCACGCCAGTGAAACCTCCCTTGCCTTTATTTTCTTGACAATAGGTACCAGAGCTTATCCATCGGCATTGACAAGAAGCATACTAATGAGGTCAATTTTTGGCTTCATCAGTTTGGCGCTGTCTGTGAGGAGTAATATTGTTATTTACGAGTTGATTCTTTCTTAAACCATCGTGCTCCTGTAAAGCTCCTGTCGCTTGATGGACTCCGTACCAGCACCACCCCCAGATCCTGTGGTGATGGCTCAACAAATCCAGGCTTTAGCAATAAATGTACAAGAGCTAATGAAGCTGAACAAAGAGTTGAAGCACCGGGCCCGTCCAAAGGGCAGTAACGCTTCGTATCACCAACGTAGCTATAGCAGACATAATGAGGAGGCTAGCAGCCCTGAAAACAGCAAGGGAAATGATACAACAAAATACACTATGTAGTCCATGCATGATAATGATCACATGATGAAGATCTTATGAAGGAAGCTTGACGAAGTGAAGAATGCCATGAAGGGGAAGACGACAATGAACCTTGATGGCATGCTCAAACGAATAGATTCATCTTTCACAGCCAGTGTTTTAGAGTGCCCCTTAGCTCCGAAGTTTCATTTGCCATAGCTAGAGTTCTATGATGGCATGAAGTACCCCCTCAACCATATAGGGGATTTCAAGACTATCTTGAACCTCCAACAGAACCCGAACAGAGTTATTTGCAAATCTTTCCTTGCCACTTTGCTAAGGTATGGTTTAGTAAGCTGTCAGCGTCTTCAATAGTGAATTTTGAACAGCTTAGTGACTCATTTGTTCACCATTTCATTAGGGGGCAGCGTCACAAAAGGCTAACCTCTTACTTGCTAATAGTAAGGCAATAAGAAGGGGAAAGCCTAAGGGATTATGTGAAACGTTTCAACAAGGCTGTGTTGGAAATTGACAAACCTAACGACCAGGTGATAATGACGACCTTCCAGGCTGGACTTAACAACCCCGATCTCGTCTTTTTGTTAGGGAAGACACCGCCGACCTCTATGACGGATCTCCTATTCAATGCTCAAAAGTACATGAATGGAGAGGATGCCTTTACCGTGAAGGGGCTGACAAGAAAATGGAAGAAGGAAGAACCTGGTGATTCTTAAGGTAAGAAGAAGGATTGTAAAAACTCATATTCAAAGACTAAGGCCAACAAGAGCAGTTTTAACACCTTGAAGAAGAAGATGAACTTCACCCCATTAGTGATGCCTGTAGACAACTGATGCGGATTAAGGACGAGCCAGGCTTGAAATAACCCAAGCCATTAAGCACGTCCTCCAGGAAGTGTGACCCGAAGAAGTATTGTCGTTTTCACAAGGATCATGGCCATTACACTGACGAATGTCGTGTTCTGAAAGAATAGATAGAAGAATTGATTCAACAAGGAAAACTCCAAAAGTTCATCAAGAGGGACCACCATCCTTGGGCCAGGACTAATGACAAGTCTCATGATGATGCCAAGGATGATGAATGGGATCATCCAAAGCAGGTCATAGGTGAAATACGAATGATAACAGGGGACCTATATTAGGAGGGTTGTACAAGTCTTTGAAGAAGACTTATCAAAGGTAGATCAACAACATTCACATCAAGCATCCATTTCCAAAGTACCGACGATTAGAGAGCGACTTAGACCACTAACATCCTATTGCTACTACGAGTAGAAAACTTACTACCACAAGTAGAAAACTTACTACCACAACCACGTGACAGCTCCGAGTCCACGGACTATTTCTTTCTTGGATTCACAACAACCACAAGTGTTTCTCTTTAAGCTCTTTATGCAACAATTGAAACTATCATCAAGCTTTTGACATGAATCTTGATTCTTGATAACCCTAAGTATGTATGAAGGCAAACACCACTAGATCTCACAAGAGATTCATACACACAACATAAACAACAGCAATAAAACGTGGCTAGGGTTTTTCCTTTTATACTTAAGGAAAAACATAAAACCCTACACATCATATAGGCTTGGGCTTGAGTTGGAAAATTCTGCAGAAAAGCACTCTGCACAAGTTTCGATCGATCAAGTCTAATTTTCAATCGATCGAGCCTTGCTGATTTACACAATAAATCCTGTAGTATACTCGATTCCAACTTTACACAATGAGCACCCTAAATCTAGACTAAATATTTTGATCATGGTTTGCCAACATTACACATTGAAGTTTTAATACATTTAAACCTAAAGTCTTAGAACCTAACATGCACAACAAATTTTATTAAAGCCAAAAAGTCAGATGCCTAATAATGGAATTTTCTCTAGCCTAGCTTGCTTGTTGGTTGTGCCTTACAATATTATATATTACTCCATCCATCTTAATTTGTTTATCCTCTATTCTATTTTGGTATATTTTCAAATATGATCCTGTATCTAAAATTAAAAACTATTAATTTACTAATATTTCTATTGTGCCCTATTTTATTTCTAAAACCATTTTTAATAAATTTATTTAATGGTAGTTTTGGAAACTTATTCATTTTTATACAGCAAATAAGACAATAACTGATATATCCTTAAAAAGTTAAAATTTTGAAATAGGACAAACAAATTGGGATGGAAAGAGTAAGGTATTACTCTTATATTTTCATTTCACATAATAATTAGTTCTACCAATTAAATTCATGCTAGAATCAACTATTCATGTATAAGGAGGAAATAACGCATGTACTCTTGTATTACTAAATACTAGTGTGTAACCTCATGCATATGCATGGGTACACTTAAAAACAATTACAATTATACGATTCAAATTATACATTTTTTTTAGAAGATCTTCAAATTACAAGTGGTATTAGCTAACACTTTTTTTAAACCATACATTTCTAAAATATCTATATATGTATGTATATATACATACATATATATATATATATATATATGTATATATATGTGTATATATGTATGTATGTGTGTGTGTGTGTGTGCGCATGTGAGAGAGAGAGAGAGAGAGAGAGAGAGATTTAGAATTTAAATGGTTTTAGACTTTTCAGCTTTTGCACTCAATAATTCATTTGCCACAAAAATTAAAAATTTAGATGCACACGTGACGAAAAATTGGACTCTAATTGAAATCCAATTTAGAATCTAATTGGATTTGGACTTTTCGAATTTTACACTCAATAATTCACTTGACACTAAATTAAAAATTAAATGGAAAATGTGACACAAAATTGAGAATCCAATTAAAATCTATAGTATTTAAATTAAAATCTATATAAGAATGACTATCAATATTTAAATACTAATGATAGTCATTCTTATATAATTTTTTTTTTTTAATTCTATAAAAAGTCTTGTAAGGGTATTATTATGTAGAAAATGTAAATGTCCATATATATTTTTTTATTACTTCATAATTTTTGTTAATGTGAAGCACTCTTTTTCTTCTTTTTTACATTTCATTAATTCTAAATTCTTTGGTTTTTGTACTCAAGAACTTATTTGGATGAATATTTATGATGTGGTCCTGCACTTAACTCCAAAATTAAGAAATAAAACTTTCTCTAAAAATAAATAATTTAGAACACATTGTGCAAAATTAGACTTTAATAATAAAATCTAATTGGATTTTCTCTCAAATTTGACCATATGACTTTTTGGTTTTTGCACCCAATAATTTACTTGCCACAAAAATTAAAAAATTAGATGGGACATATGACACAAAATTGAACTCCAATTAAAATTCAATTTAGAGTCTAATTGAATTTAGACTTTTTGACTTTTGCACCTAATAATTCACTTGACTTATAAATTTAAAAATTAGATGAGACACATGGAGCAAAATTAGACTACAATTTAGAATTTAATTAGACTACAAAATTAGACTACAATTTAGAGAGAGAGAGAGAGAGAGAGAGAGAGAGAGAGAGAGAGAGAGAGAGAGAGAAATAGCGAGACTTAGGTACAATACTTAAGTGTTGTTCCTTAGGTTCCCCTTTTAAGATTTTGCCATGTGGATTTTTTCTCATGGGAACCTAGTGTATTTTTAAGTTAAGTAGCCACATGATTGAATCTTAAGAGGGGAATCTAAGAAACAGAATCTAAGGTATTGTAACTAAGTTTTGTATATATATATATATATATATATATATATTATTTTTTTTTTTACTTTTTATAGGCTCATAAGACACCATTTCCATGAGTGAATGAAATGTCAACTGTATTAACTATTAATGCAAAGAATGGTGTTTCCATAACCTAAATGCATTCTTCAAAGGCTCATCAATCACTTCTCACATTCAAAATAAAAATAAAAGTCCAACGATTCATGTTCTACACAGTGTACTTAAGCTTTTGCAAGGAATATGCCAAACAAATATCAAGGACAAATTCAAATATCTTTTGAGTTCATTGTGGGGATTGCGCCCTTTGATTCATTATAAAATGAAAGTTTAATTATTGTGAAAAACACTAATGAATGTTTAGACCCTCAATTTTAACAATACTAACACAAGCTTATATACAAACAATATATGTGTGGAATGATGTATATAAGTTATAACCAAATAGGTAAAATACTCTAAACCATAATTAATCACAAACATAGTAGCAATTAAAAGGTAAAGAGTAAGGGAAGAGAGATGCAAACATAAAGATAACACCGGCACATGTTATCGAAGAGGAAACTGAAGAACTCGGCAAAAAACCTCTCTGCCCCTCAAAGCGGTCAAATGGTCTATTAGGTTCTAAGTAATTAGGAATTAATGTATTAGAACTCTATTTTGTAATGTTGGCAAACCATGAACAAAACAGATGTTAGTCTTGTTTATACTTACTCAAAGTATTGGTCTTTTATGTAAAGTTGGAATTGAATTACTGCAGAATTGTGTGTGCAATTTTGTCTGGCTCGATCAATCGAGAATTAGACTCGACTGATTGAAAGTCGAGCAGATTGTTTTTTCTACACAATTTCCAACTCAGCTCTAAACCCGTTTGACGTGTAGGGTTTTATGTTTTGTCTTAAGTGTAAAAGGAAAATCCTAGCCATGTTTTTGAGGTTGCTCTATTTGCTGTGTGTGTGAATCTCTTATGAGATCTAGAGGTGATTGCCTTCACATATGCTTAGGATTATCAAGAAGAAGATTTCATTGAGAGCTTGATGATCATTCAGTTGCTGCACTAAAGAGCTTAAAGAAACACAAGCGGATGTGCTTGTATTTGCTGGTGAATTCAAGAAAGAAGGAGTCTGTGGTCTCGGAGCTTGTATGTGGTTGTGTCAATAAGTTTCTACTGGTGAGTAGCAATAGGATGTTAGTGGTCTAAGTCGCTATTGTAAAACTTCGATTCTTTCATAGTGGATTCAAGTTTACCTTGAGGATAGCTAGGTTAAATCCTCTCAAGGTTTTTACCAATGTGGTTTCTTGGGTCATCATATCTTTATGTTCTTTATTTTCCTCTACTTTACATGAGATGACATATTTGTGTTAACCTAGATTTGAATAACTTGACTAAGTAATCACTTGGCCAATTAACTAGGTTAATCTGGTTGTGTTTTAAGGGGTCTAAAAACAAACAAGTGGTATCAGAGCAGGTAGCTCTCTTGCTATAGATCTTTTGATCTCTAAGCTGATCCTTGATCCCTGTTGTCATGAAACACGGACACTCTTGTTATTCCACCTCACTTTGACGGGAATAATTATGCTTATTGGAAAGTAAGAATGAAAGCTTTCTTGAAATCAATTGATGAGAGAATCTGGAGCTTCGTTGAATATGGATGAGAGAAGCCCATTACTCCTGTTAGTTAGTGGAAAACTTCTCAAAAAGAAGCAGCCGTGTTTAATAGCAAAACTATGAATGCTATCTTTAACGCTGTTTCTATGGAAAAATTTAAGAGAATCTCTAATGTTGAGGTTGCTCATACTACTTGGAATATCCTCCAGACTGTGCATGAAGGCACAAAGGCTGTTAAAATTAATAAGTTGCAACAATTAACTTCTAAATTTGAAAGCATTAGGATGTCTGATGATGAATCTTTTGATGAATTCTATGCTAAACTTAATGATATTGTTAATTCTGCGTATAATTTGGGTGAAATCTATGATCAACCTAAAATTGTTAGGAAGATTTTTAGATCTTTAACTGAAGATTTTAGACCTAAAGTGACTGCCATCACTGAGAGCAAGGATGTGGACTCCATCCCTATTGATGAACTTGTAGGATCTCTTCAGTCTTATGAGTTGGACCTACCTAGGACTAGCAAATCCAAATCAATGGCTCTTAAGTCAATTGATAATGTTGATGTTGGTGGATTTGATAATGACCTCTCTGCTACAAAGATTGCTTACCTTGCTAAGAACTTTAAGAATTTCCTTAGAAACAACATCAAAAAGGTAAGAGATAAGAACATTGCTGAACCTAGAAACTTTAGGAAGAATGATCCCACTAAGGTTAACAATAATAATAAACCTAGAGAAAAAGTAGGTCAATATTCTAATAATTCTATGGGTCCTCAATGTTTTGGATGTCAAGGGTATGGTCACATGAAATCTGAATGTCCTACTTACTTGAAGTCTAAGGATAAGGCTATGGCTGTAACCTTTAGTGATGATGATGTTTCTGATGATGAGTCTGGTTGTGATGAGGATGGAAACTTCATTGCTTTCACTACTACTGCTGTAGTCAATGAAAGTATGTCTGCTAAAGAGAACCCTTCTGATGGGGAACTCTGTGAGGATGCAGATCTACAAGAAGCCTACAATAAACTTTGCAAAGTTGCTGCAAAGGATGCTATGAATGTTGAATTAGACTTAAAGAAAATTGCATCTCTTGAGCTTAAAAAGAAAAATTTGCTTGGTAAACTGTTTGATGCTAATGATTTTTTGAATAATGTGAAGACTAAAAACATGCTTTTGCTTGAAAATGTTAAGAATTTGAAACATGAACTATCTGTTACTAGAGAACAAACTGATAGGTCTGCAAGTTCCAAACTTGATCACATTCTAAGTGTTTAAAAGTCTCTTTCTGACAAAACTGGCTTAGGTTTTGTAGAAAGCATCTCTATGTCTGCACCCCATTTCACAAACTTTGTTCCTTCTTCTTCTTCCGAACCCCCTTGTGAGTGAGGTCGTCAAACCTTCTTTGAGTGAGGCTAAATCTATAGAAGTTACACCTCCTAGGAAGATTAGGATTGATCTTCATGAGTCTAAACCTAAGGCTCTTAACCTTCCTAAGGGCAAGACACACAATAAGCCTACATGGGTTTGTCATTTTTGTGGAAAGTCTGCGCACATTCGTCCAAACTGTTTCAAGCTGCAAGCTGCTAAGAGAGCAAACAAATCAAAAGTACATGTGCCTCAGGCACAAGATCCTATGGTACTCATTGGTGAATTGGTAAAGGCTCTTAACCTTTATTCCAATCCTAGAGTTGGAAATCATTCCCATGTGAACAAGAACTCCTGTGCTCGAGGTGTATCTAAAAAGTTTTGGATGCAAAAAACTCAATCTAATTGAGTCTTTCTGACATGGTCTTTGTGCTTCACTGCTCTATTCTTTGTGACCATTGTTCTTTGTGCTCGATGTGTATCTAAAAAGTTTTGGATGCAAAAAGCTCAATCTAATTAAGTCTTTCTGACATGGTCCTTGTGCTTCACTGCTCTATTCTTTGTGACCATTATTCTTTGTTTTGTTTTTTTGTTTTTTGTTTTTGCATTGCATTGCATAACATTCATGCATTTCATTCTAAGTTGTTTTTGTTTTTTTTTGTTTTTTTTGTTTTTTTATAAATTTAAAAAAAAAAAGAGAGAAAAAGGAAGTAAATTGTGTTTTTGCATTTATTTTCTTGGCATTGAAAACAATGTTGGTCAATTTATTTACACATAACATGTCTTTGTACCTTAGTTAGCTTGGATGAGCTTATTTATTGTACTTTACTAGTGAAGCTTTGTAGTGCATGTTATGTGGGAAAGATGTTTATAGTTTTTTATCACTTTGTCTTGATTTTGAAGTCACATGTCTTTGACTGTCGGACTTGAACCTTTGGAGAAAGGCATAAATAACCATCTCACCACTATTCACTAGCTAATCATGAAGACCTTAGTGCATATCGTAAGATTTTGTGCTCAAGAAAGTATAGCACATGCATAAAAAAGAACATAAGGTGTCGCCTCGGTTTAATTGCTTAAAATTGGTGTATACATTATTGGACTTAAAGTTACATCAAACAAATAAAATTGGAGGGCACTGTGAGAGAAAAAAAAATTGCTTTGGAGTTATGGAATTTTATATTTGTAGCTTTGGGTGATACCAACGATGGCAGAAATATTGCTTCAACATCAGCGTTGAAATTCCAAGGCTTTCAAGAAAAGAATTTGGAACATTACACCTGGTGCTTAAAAACATGGAATGCATGGAGGGACAGGAATGGGAGTACATTTGAAGAGTAAGAACCATACAAAGAGATTTCAATCTCAGTTTCTATAACTATAAGAGAAGTTACAGTGAAGAAAAGAAAGAGGAGAAAAAAAGAAGAAAGAGATGAAAAAGAGTTACAGTGAGGAGATAATAATGTAGGGAGGGGTAGATTTTAGCAAAAGTGAAAAAGGAAGCTTCGTTGAAGGTGTGTGATATATAAACACCCTTCTATATTTACTAAATTACAAAAATACCAATTTGATATATAAACTTCTAGTTTGCTTTTGAGATATCCTTTTACTGTACATAATAATAATAATTATAATATATTATTATTATTATAGAACTAATTTATATATATTAGCAATAATCCGAAATAAGTCAACGCTGAAATATTCTAGAGAAAATGTTAAGGACACAACTTTTGTGTTGTGGCATTGTGGGATTTTAAGTATCCTTAGCATAGCCCATATTCTATTCTAATAGACAAACTGAAATGGGTATCGAAACTACATTCATAACATTAAATTGAAACTTTTTAAAATGTACATGTTATATAAATGACTTACTTATTTAAAAAGAAAAAAAATATTAAATGTGTTACATTTAGTATTAATATTATTATTATTTTATCTTTCACATATATTTTCTGTTTGTTTCTAACTATCTGCCATTAGTCTTATTAAAATAATTAGTATGGAACAGACAATAAAGAACAAAAATTAATGCTAAGGCAAATATAAACTTTTGCTAGATTTTGCTAATAAATCATTACTGTCAAAAAATTAAAAATAATAATTCAAAGGTTTATGTATAATGTTTTCTTTTTGAGAAAATATACTATAAAAAATGCAATTATCAATGAATATATGTTTTAAACTATCCAATAGACATTTCTTTTTCTTTTTCTTTTTTTAGTTATACAATGTTATTAAGATTTGTTTCTTAAAAAAAAAAAGCTATTTATGACTGTAACTTATTTTAGAATGAATGCAATGTCTATTGGATAGTTTATATCAATAATTTTCAAATGGCTTCTTACATGGTATTATTAATGTCATTTCCTATTTAAAAGCATTTCATACGATTCTCAAAAAAAAAAAAAAAAAAAAAAAAGCATTTCATACATTTATGCTAAATATTCCTCTCTTTTTTAGTATTTATTACGCTAACTATTTCAACTTAAATATAATGATACTCTCTTCTAAACTCATTTTATAGTTTTTCCGTGTATTGCACGGGTTTAGCGACTGGTTCTTCTAATTTATATGAGAAACTCCATTCACTTGTTTGAGTTGAAAAGAAAAATTCCCTATTTTTCCTTTTATGCCGTTGTGCACGATATTTGGCTTAGACATCACGTTAAGGGATCAAATTTCTTGGACAGTTGTATATGCATTAGAAATTCCTCAAGATCAAGTCATCTTTCAAAATTAGCTCTATCAACTTTCTGCAACTTTAGACTAGTTTGCACAACTATAGAATCTTTAATAAAACAAATGTTAAATATTCTTTTACACTCATTTGCATTCATTATTTAACACATATATCCATAATTGATGTGAAAATATCTACATTTTAAAAAATGAAAAAAAAAATCCACATTTAAAATTCAAAAGTGGTTGTAAAAAATTGGATGTGAGAGAATAAAAGCCTAAAACAAAAACGTGAGATGCAAAACAATGGAATTTTCTTTGGCCTGAGTTGCTTGTTGGCTGTCTCTTACAAAAACAATAAGCATAGACTCTAGAGTTATAATATATTTCACATTAAATCTCACAACTATCGATATGAAAACTTATTAATAATAGACAATATAATAGACAATAAAGTGGTGTTAATGATAAATCTATAAGATATTGTTAACTCAACAATTATAAAATTTGTTGTAAATATAACATTACTCTATGAGAATCACCTATACAAGGGTTTTAAACTATATTGGAATATATTAAAATATTATATATGAGGATATTGCCATAAATTAATAATAAAAAACTATGATTTTTTAGAATATTATGGGCTACCTTGGTTTTAGGTAAGGTTATCATACTAAGCCTAATATTTTGTATATAAACTATATATTCAATTTGCTGTAGGATACATTTAAAAAAAAAAAAAAAATTGTTGTACGATATAATTCTGAATAGTAAAGATATAAGGCTAGGCTTTCCATTGCGGACATAGGCCATCCATAACTACGTTAATTCTCTTAGTTTCACTCTCTCTAACTTTCTCTTTCTACATCATTTTTTTTTTCCTTTTATATTTAAACATAATATCAAAGTCACAATCTTCATTAATTTCCCATCAAAGTTGGTTGTTGTTTCCATGGTAAAATCCGAAGCTCATACCCAAGATCTAGATCTGTGGGGATCCCATCTCGCCACAATGTAACTTAAGGAAAGAATGATCTTTTAATATTTTTTAATTATTTTCTAGCAGGCGATGTTAGAAATTGTCACATTATCAATTTGGTTAAAAAAATTAGAAATGTCTATAACCAGGCAAATTATAATTGAGTGTGTCACAAAATAAAGCATAAAGGAGCTCTATGTTTTAAAGATATACCGCAAAGATAATATCTATAAAAATTTGTCCAAAAAAGAAAAAAAGTCATTTTCATTTATTTACATCTTCTCTGAAAACTTTGGCTTACCAACTTATACATAATAAAGACATGCTGAAACTTGAAAGCATGCTGTTAATTTTCTGCAATGCATGCTTCTTGACTGGCTAAATAAATAATATAATTCTCAAATTAAGTAAAACTTCAAAGCTCCAGCTAACTGCTTTTGTTGACTTAGCGAGATGAAGAAGTGATGTAAAGTCCGTCCAAGAAAAAAACAGGGGAAGGTCTATTTAATATTTATATGATCACGACTTGTCATGAGGTATGTGTCTCGAATGTAATCTGGGAAGGGGACTCGGCAATGATAATGAAGGCTTTGCAAAGTGATGAAGTCTCACTGGCTCCGAATGACTCTTTGATTGAAGATGTGAAGGATAACTACTCTATAGGTTGTTTTCTCAATTACGTTAGTCTCGTACTGGGAGTGAATGTAATAAGGTTGCTCATAGTCTAACTAGAATGTAATAAGATTGCTCATAGTCTAACTAGGGATACTATTCATATCTTAGATTTTGCTGTGTGGATGAAGGATATTCTACCACAATTTATTTCCGTTTTTCAGGCTGATTTAGCAAATTTTTCTTAATATAAGTTTACAAGTTTCTTCCTCCGAAACAAATAAATAAATTAAACTAATTTGTTTTAAAGTTAATTCTAGTTATCTAATTTAAATTATGGAAGCACTTCTAATATGAACTATAAACTACAAAGTATTACAATCAACACTATACTTCAAAATCAATTTTCAATATCTAATCACTATCTAAATAAGTTTTCAGATTATCGGATTCATACACATATTAATCAAAACTTAGGAAGTCAACTGTAGCATTTTTTTAATTTCTTTAAACTTTAGAAGAGGTTTCCAAAACAGTCTTTGTTAATAATTTAATTGAAATTGTAATTGTTTCGCGTTCAAAATATGGCATTTGACATATAATGCCTGCTGTGACTCTCATGGTTGTAGCGGCTTGACGCGAAAGATCCAATTTTTTCATATATACATATATTATAATCCCAAAATATGATATTCCTCACATGTTTTGGGTGGAAGAAAATATTTCAAATTGGTTTATATGATTTTTGAGATATCTCACTGGTAAAATAATCTGACCAAAGTCTATAACATCTCTTTCTTATATATATAAAGAACTCAAGTTTGTATTCATTATATTGAATAATAACAACTCTATACTGCATCATGGATAGTCGGTGACATAGCTGTTAATTATTGTGGCAATGGCCCCATTTAAATTGAAAATTTACTTGGATGATTGGTGAGGACAACAAACTTTGTGGAAAAATAAGGGCTATGTCATGAATGATAAAGTTGATTTTCATTTTCTTAATGTATGTATATATATATATATTTCTTTTGGAGTGATCTATAATGAGTCATTTCGAAAAAGGCAGATTTCTATGATGCTTTCAATATTTATTGAAACACGTGGAGTGATCTATGGTATGTTAATTATTCAATTAGGTAGAAATTTTGCCCGTGATGCATGAATTTTGTGCAATTGACCCAATTTAGCAACTAGCTAACAAGCAACCGGGACTCCACCCACGTTTTAATCTAAAGAATAATACAGTATTGCACATTAGTATAATTTGAGTTCCTATACGATCAAAAAAAAAAAATCTTGTTTGAGTTGAGTACATGAGCATGAAAGTAATTAACTAATTTGTTTTAAGGTTAATTCTAGTTATCTAATTTAAATTATGGAGGCGTTTCTAATATGCACTATAAAGTATAAAGTATTACAATCAACACTATACTTCAAAATCAATTTTCAATATCTAATCACTATCTAAATTAGTTTTCAGATTATCGGATTAATACACATATTAATCAAAACTTAGGAAGTTAATTGTAGCATTTTTTTTTTAATTTCTTTAAACTTTAGAAGAGGTTTCCAAAACACTCTTTGTTAATAGTTTTAATGAAATTGTAATTGTTTCACGTTCAAAATATGTCGTTTGACATGTAATGCCTGCTTTGACTCTCATCCTCATGGTAGTAGTGGCTTGACATGAAAGATCCAATTTTTTCATATATACAGCGATGGGGAAGATTTATATGACTAAGTAGAATTTTTCAAGTAATCTAATATTGTGTTCCATATGAGAGTATAATTTTAGATTGAACCTCTACTCTAAGAACATTCATATCTGCTCGTGCCAAAATTTATGTCTACCTTAACATAAAAAACTACTTTTTTTTATTTTACATATATATATATATATATATATATATTTCATACATTATTGTGATTATAGAACATCAAGATGTTTTAGTTATATACTTATATGGTAGGTCACTTTGAATATAATTAAAATCGGCACTATCTAATATGTATTGACTTAGCTTGCTATTCTTATATATTTATGCAATTATTGGAAGACCTTGTAGCTATAGCAACCAGTCTAAATAATTTTTGTTCTTGTATTTTCAACATAATTTTTTAAAGTTGTTAGACCTGTGCATTTCACAATTCATTGCCGATTCGTGCAAGCAATAATAAACAGAAATAAACCTAGATTGATGGAAGACACCCTTGTCATAGTTGTTGACTTGTCATAGTTGTGAACATGTCAACATAGTACCACGGGTAAAATAGCTAATGTATATTATATGCACTTTAGTTGGGAATAATATTTATATATAAAACGAAAGTCCTCTTCGAATTTAGGTGGAAGAAAATATGATATTCATATTTCCTTCAAAATATTTTATGGGGTTTTTGATATATCTCTTGAGTAGGGAGTGAAATTATAATCTAACCAAAGACTATAACACCACTTTCTTATATATATAATGAACTCAAGTTTGTACTCATTATATCGAATAATAACAATTTCATGCTATGTCATGGATAGTCGGTAACATAGCTATTAATTATTCTGACAATGGCCCTACTTAAATTGAAAATTTACTTGGATGATTGATAAGGACAACAATCTTTGTGGAAAAATAACGTCTATATCATGAATGATATAGTTGATTTTCATTTTGTTAATGTATATATTTTCTTTTGGAGTGATCTATAATGAGTCATTTGGAAAAGGCATATTTCTATGATGAATTCAATATAGGTAGACATTTTGCCCGTGATGCATGAATTTTGTGCAATTGACCCAATTTAGTGACTAGCTAACAAGCAACCGTGGCTCCACCCATGTTTTAATCTAAAGAATAATACAGTATGGCATATTAGTATAATTTGCAAGTTACATTTACAAAAATTCTTTAGATTAAAATTCTTGCCTGAGTTCCTTTTGATAATAATAATAATAATAAAAAAAAATTAAAAAAAAAAAAAACCAATCTTGTTTGAGTTGAGTATATCATGCAATTAGCAGATTTTGCGCCAAAACATTTAAGTATGCCAACCACTTTTCTATGATCTATTATTTATTTATTTATTTATTTTTATGAAAGGTATGAAGGCATCTATCTGACATATGTAATACATACTCGACATCATTCATTAAAGGATTGAGATTCGATGCAATAACTATCCAACATATGCAATACATTGTCTACATCATTCATTATCAGATTGAGATTCGATGCAATAACCAGTTAACTTTTTTAAGGACTGAGATTCAATCAAAGATAAAAAAATTAACTTTTTTCTTCAGTCATTAGATCAAAAAAGTTAAAAAATAGTTGAAAAAATTTCTAATACAGTTGCTGATGGAAAAAAAGTCCTTGGATGGTATTACACATGATTGCAATCATTCTTTGACAAATCAAATGACAGTGACCATCTTATTTAAAGATTTCTCAACCAAATCTCTGACTTATGGGGCATAGAGAATGAAGACACAGATAAAATGTTTTGTTAATTATTTTCCTCTTTTCATTGTCAATCAATCCCCAAATATCACCCAAACGCAGAAAATCTTACCTTAGCAGCTCTATCATGCCAGCTAGACATCACCCTCGTCGTTAGTGTCATACCAATAACACAAGATCTTGCAATGTCAATAAGTTAGCATAGGTGCCACATCAGAAGCCTTGCCAAGTGCCAACCACATGAAGCTACATGTCGTGCATGTTTTTAGCAACGCTAGTCACACGATGCTTCCGTGTGTCGCCTCAACTTCCGGCTCTTGGTGTTAGCCATCATCATCATGTGTGGTTGTATGCAACCTCAGACATGTAAAGTTTAACATTCAACTATTCAAGACCTTCCAAACTCAAGCTTTCACTTTTAATTAAGGGTAGTGTTAGACATATTATAGCCAAAGTGGCCCAAAAAAATTGTAAGCCCATGTAATGATAGAACAAGCATATCAACCTTGGGTTAGTCTAAGGTTTTCTAGTGTATAAACCCTATAATAGGTTCATTGTAACACGAGCTTAATAGATAATATGTAACCATCAAGAGCTTTTTACCATGGAGACAGACTGTCAAGATGAACCATGTAAACTTTTGTGTTCACTCTCTCTTTCTTGCTTCCAATCATTATTCAATCATCACCCATTCAATACAATAACTTTAATAGTTACAATGGAGGCTAGGAAATTTAAGCACTAGATGTCTCAATTGGAAATATTAGGAGGTACAAACCAATTGAGTTATAAGACTTTTGTTTTTAATTTTATAAACATGGGTAGGTTTTTTGTTATTAATTTTTGTCAATTTACAGTTTTAACCTCATTTTTATGTTTTTGGAATAAGGATAAGTTAATTAAATTAGGGGTATTTTTGAAAGTCAAAAAGACGTACAATAGCTAATTTTTTGAATCCTCTTAATATATAGAGATATATAATTTATATTTTGACATTGTTGACTTCTTTTAATGTTGTGGCATAAATCTTGAAATCTCACATTTGTCGAAATCATCGTTATAATTTTATATATCTTTTAGTATTACTTATAATTTTAGAATATGTTAATATATATTAATCAAACCTTTTTCCATCAGTCAAAAAAAAAAAAAAAAAAAAACCTTCTTCCAAAAAAATTAAATTAAAATTAAGAAAATCTCACCTTCTTTTCTATAAAGCATTAAAACACTACACGAATTCATTAAATTAGGTTTGATATTTTTTCTAAACAAATTATAATTATACTAGGAATTTATTTTATCTAAAATTTTGCCTTTCAATTAAACAGATATCGATATCACTTATAAATATTTTTATCATTTCTTCTATATTACTTACATACAAATTTTTATGACTAAGAATAATTATTACGTTAAGAATTTAAACTTATTTTATCAAAAAAAAAAAAATTTAATCACTTTAGAAAGGTAATAACAACGTTGCCGCCCCAAATGGGTTGATTGAAACATTAGGTATTAAATTACGTTCTTAGCAAAAAAGGTATCAAATTACGTTTTAGATGTCGTTATTCAGAATAATTGAATGGACTTTGTCACGGTCAAGTATTCTATGAAATACATTCTTAAAAAAAAAAAAAAATATATATATATATATATATTCTATGAAATAGTAAAAATATCCATTCATGTTGGAATGGACATTTTCCCCTCCCAAGAATGTTAGAATGGACCTACTATAATCAATTTAAAATGAATTATATATTACTTTTTTTCTTTTTTTTTGTATTTATAAACGAATTTCAGTGGGAAAGAATAATATATTAGTACAAAAGACTTAATGTGGCGTTTGATACGGGAGAATCAACATTACTCCTGACATCCAGATTTCTAAGAATGTGATTCTTTGCAATCTAGATGTCTAGAAATTTAGATATTTCTATGTTTGGTTTCACTGGGAATATCTTAAGATTCCTAGGAATGTAAGATGATAATGTTTGGTTTATTCCCAGGAATCTTAAATGAGTTATTTGTTTTTCCCATTCTATCCTTAGATTTGAATGTGAACTATCAAGTCCTTTAAAAAAAAAAAAAAAAAAAATCTTCCTCTAAATAAATAATGAAAAAAATAATATAAACTATTAATAATTTGTTGAGCAACACACACACACAACAGCAAAAGTGAATACCTGGTAATAATGGAGGGTCCCCTTCAAACCTTTTTTTTCCTCACACGTGAAATCTAAATAGAACTTTATTAAAGAATATATTAACAAAGTTGTCTATTCTGTTTATGTTATATTGGCGGGAAAAGATAAAGACAAGGAAAAAGATATTGATGATTTATTTTATATTTTATTTTAATTGCTTAAATGATAAGGAAAAATGGTTAAAATTGTCAATTTATAAAAGATACAATTTCCTTTAAGCTTGGGAATCTGGATATCCACTTGTTTTAAATGGAATCCACATTTCTATTGAGAGGGGTTTAAAGGGGGAATCTAGATTCCCCTAGCATCTGATTCCTAGGTGTGATTTGCAACCAAACGTGGGAATCTTTAAACATTCCTTAAAATCCTAAAACATTATCCCCGTACCAAATGTCATATAAGAGTTAAGCGTGTAGAACTAGACTACAAAAAATAAAATAAAAATAAAGAGAGAGTGCAGAGCTATTTTTGCTTGAACGGTTGAACCAGGCTGATCATGCATGATTAAATTATCCTCATCCAAATTTGAGGTTTAACTCAATTTGGTAGAGTCCACCACTTTTTATCTATTTAAAATGCATCTATTTCATGATTCATACTAAATATTACAAATCTAAAAATAAATCTAATGTTATATCATTTAAGATTTAAATGATATGGCAATCTGCATATTGTTAGACTCAAATTCAAAAAATTAAATCTTAATCTTAAAATAAACATTCTCCAGTTCAAGTAAAAAGAGGAGAATCCTATTTTACTATATTGAAGCATACTTTTTTACCATGCAACTTTTGCATGTTGATATGCAATACCAAAGTTTTTTGCTAGTAGAAAGCAATACCAAAGTTTCCATGAGATAAAATATCTATTTATTATTTTATTCTATTTTATTTAATTGATAAACATCTGCTTTTTATCCCTAATAAAAACCCAAATATTAATTTAACAAAAGATTTGAAAAAAAATTTTTTTTGTAAAGATGTCTTGGCCTATTCTTGCTAAATACTTAACTTCTTTTTCTTTTTGCTTTAGTTTTGGATCACCTCCAGAACTAAGAAATGCTTTTGAGCACCCAAAGATGAAATTGGAAAATTAAAATGGTATTTACAACTTAATTTAATCAGATGCCTATAATGATCCATTAATTTGGCAAGTCATCTTAATGGGTTATTTATTTGTTTATTTAACTTTTATATATCTTGTAGATCTTGTAGATCGTATATATATCTTATTGAATATAATTATACTGGGAGTATGGTATAGAAAACGTACAATACATGATATTTTTACTTCATTTCTAAATTTGATAGCTTTTGTCAACCTCGAATAGATCCTCTTGAGATCAGCCTTTATTTCTTCTCCTCCTTTGTAAATTATGACGAGTAGACCTAACCCTTTAGGGTGTGCTTGGATGACATAATTTGGGCATTAGGATTTGGATTTGGATAATTAAAATCCAAATAATTTATTTGGAAAGTTTAAAAACTGTCAAGGATTTAGATTTAACAAATCCACCAAGGATTTTGAACTTTTTAAATGTATGAATTTGAAATAACTCTTAAAAATCAATGAATTTGAAATCTCTTAATTTCAAATCTATCAATTTAAAATCCAAATCCAAATCCAAATCAAAGTTCCCAAACGCAACCTTAGGTGAATACACATTGCTACGCAAAGAGACCTTGCATCTTTTAGGAGTCTAGACTAAAAGCAGCGACCACGTACTTCCTAATTAAGCCATGTCCCATGTGTCTCACCATTCAAACATTCTGCAACTTTTGACTAGTTTGCACAACAATTTTTGTTAAAGCCAAAAAGTCAGATGCCTAATAATGGAATTTTCTCTGGCCCGGCTTGCTTGTTGGCTGTGTCTTACGATATTATATATTACTCCATTTGTCTCAATTTGTTTATCCTCTATTCTATTTTGGTATATTTTCAAATATTGTTCCGTATCTAAAATTAAAAACTATTAATTTACTAATTTTTCTATTATGCCCCTATTTTCATTTCCAAAACCATTTTTAATAAATTTATTTAAAGGTAATTTTGAAAACTTATATATTTTTATACAGCAGACAAAACAATAAATGATATATCCTTAAAAAGTTAAAATTTTGAAATAGAACAAACAAATTGAGATAGGGTGAGTAAGATATTACTCTTATATTTTCATTTCACATAATAATTAATTTTACCAATTAAATTCATACTAGAATCAACTATTCATGTACGAGGAGGAAATAATGCATCACTGTACTCTTGTATTACTAAATACTAGTGTGTAACCTCATGCATATGCATGGGTACACTTAAAAACAATTACAATTATATGATTCAAATTATACATTTTTTTTAGAAGATGTTCAAATTAAAATTGTATTGGTTTAGACTTTTTTTAAGCCATACATTTCTAAAATATGCAATGGTTATATGTGTGTGTGTGTGTGTGTGTGAGATTTAGAATTTAATTGGTTTTAGACTTTTCGGCTTTTGCACTCAATAATTCATTTGCCACAAAAAATAAAATTTAGATGTACACGTGGCAAAAAATTGGTCTTTAATTGAAATCCAATTTAGAATCTAATTGGATTTGGACTCTTCGATTTTTATACTCAATAATTCTCTTGGCACTAAATTAAAAATTAAATGGGACATGTGATATAGAATTGAGAATCCAATTAAAATCTATATAAGAATGACCTATCAATATTTAAATACTATTGATAGTCATTCTTGTATTTTTTTTTAATACTTTAAAAAATCTTGTAAAGATATTATTATGTAGAAAATGTAAATTGTCCGTATTTGTTTATTTTATTTTATTTTATTTTATTATTACTTCTTAATTTTTGTTAACAGGAAGCACTTTTTTTCTTCTTTTTTATAGTTCATTAATTCTAAACTCTTTGGCTTTTGTACTCAATAACTCACATGGATGAATATTTATGATGTGGTCCCGCACTTGTCTCCAAAATTAGGAAATAAAAATCTCTCTAAAAATAAATAATTTAGGACACATGATGCAAAATTAGACTTCAATAGTAAAATCTAATTAGATTTTCTTTCAACTTTGGCTATATATATATATATATATATGATTTAGAATCTGATTAGAACTAGACTTTTCGGTTTTTGCACCCAATAATGTATTTGCCACAAAACTTAAAAAATTAGATGGGACACATGATACAAAATTGAACTCCAATTAAAATTCAGTTTAGAATCTAATTGAATTTATACTCTTTGACTTTTGCACCTAATAATTCACTTGACAAACAAATTTAAAAATTAGATGCGAAACATTCATTGCAGAAAATTATATTACTTGAGAATTATATAATGTGTTTTAGCCATTTGAGAAGCATTCACCGCAGAAAATTGACTACGTGCTTTCACACGATTTTATTAAGTATAAGTTGGTAAGCCAAAATTTTCAAAAATGATATAAAAAAAAAATAATCGAAAATGACATGCTTTCACCTGTTTTTATTTAGTATAAGTTGACAAGCCAAAATTTTCAAAGAAGATATAAATTAAATAAATAAACGAAAATGACATGCTTTCAGCTGTTTTTATTAAGTATAAGTTGGTAAGCCAAAATTGTCAAAGAAGATATAAAATAAATAAATAAACGAAAATGACAATTTTTTGGGGACAAATTATAGATATTCTCTTTGTGGTATATCCTTCAACCATAGAGCTCCTTCATGCTTTATTTTGTGACATTTACCTGAGACATTTCTAATATGCACTATAAACTACAAAGTATTACAATCAACACTATACTTCAAAATCAATTTTCAATATCTAATCACTATCTAAATTAGTTTTCAGATTATTGGATTAACACACATATTAATCAAAACTCAGAAAGTCAATTGTAGCATTTTTTTTTAAATTTCTTTAAACTCTAGAAGAGGTTTCCAAAACACTCTTTGTTAATAGTTTTAATGAAATTGTAATTGTTTCATGTTTGTTAGGACATATGTAAATTATGTTAGGAACATATGTCATTATAAAATTGGCTAATCCTTTGACAAAACGCACTTTACTTGTATTTGGGTAGATCTAGGATGTGTTTAGTACTTCAAGAAACAAGAGTTCAAGTCTAGTATTGAAGCCATGCAAATCTATCCAAGAAACAAGTGAAGAAGTGTTGATTCATTAAAACTCGATAGCTCTCAATAGCTCGCAATAGATAGCTCAATAGATAGCTATCTATCGAGAATTACGAAATTTAGATTTCCAGATCTGATTTTCAGCCCATGCTGACATATTTGTGTAGGGTTTCTTTTCTCACAACCCTAGACATATATAAGACTTATTTTAAAGGCCGTCACAGAAGAGAATACAAGGAGAACACATGCAGAAAGTGACCGATGCCTTATTCTCTCTGAAAGAAGCTACTACGTCTTTGTGCCTTAGGATTTTGTAACCAAGTGCTTCTTGATCTTCATTATTGATGAAGTGAAGAACTTTGTAGGCAATATTTTCTTCAAGTTGGTGAGTTAGTCACATACTGGGAGTCATGCATCTTTGGTTAGTCATGTACTGGGATCCGTTCAAAAGGGTGGCATTCATATATTGAAGAGTTTAGAGGTTCTAAAGCGGTGAAAGGTTTTTGTTGTAAGTTCATCTACGGTGATTGTAAAGTCTAGGGATAAAGGTATTGTACTAGATCTGAAACTTCTCTTTATTATAGTGGATTGCTTTTCAGGAAGGTTTCTCCCCAGGTTTTTTACTGTGAAACTAGTTTGTTTCATTGGTTTTCCTAGATCATCATATCTTGTCTTATTTAATTTTCCGTTGTGCATAATATTGACATAATATTGACATAATATTGATATTTGTTTGTTTTAACGAGTTTTATTCACAATAAATCTAATTAATAACTTGGGTTTAAAACTTGTTAATTTTATCAATCGAGGTCTAAATTTCCCTATAAGTGGTATCAGAACGGGTACACTTGATTGGATTAATTTCCTGAGTGTGATCCTTGACCCCTGTTGTCATGGATCATGGACAATCTCTTTTGATTCCTCCTTTATTTGATGGCACTAATTATGCGTATTGGAAAGTTCGTATGAAAGTTTTTTTGCAGACTCTAGGTGAACAGGTATGGCAAGCTGTTGAAGTTGGCTGGATTAAACCAGGAAGCGTCGATGGATTGGGATAAAGCAACAATCAAAGTGGAAAATTTCAACAGTAATGCTTTGTTTTGTGCGGTGACCAATGAGGAATTCAAGAAAATATCATCCATGGAAGTTGCCAAGGAAGCATGGACCATTCTTGAGACCACTTATGAAGGTACCAAGGCAGTAAAGAATGTGAAGCTTCAAAGACTCACTAGTAGTTTTGAAGAAATAAGGATGGAGGAGGATGAGACCTTTGATGAGTTCTATGCTAAACTCAAGGATTCTGTGAATTTTGTCTTCAACCTTGGAGAATCTATAGCAGAATCCAAAATTGTTAGGAAAATCCTTAGGTCCTTATCTGAAAGATTCCATGCCAATATCACTGCCATTGAAGAAGTGAAGGACATTGATTAAATTCATTTAACTGAGCTTGTAGGGAACCTTCAAACCTATGAGATGGGATTAGACTTAATGGGAAAAGGTGGAAAGAGTAGAAACTTGGCTCTTAAGGGTATAGAGGATGAGGACTCTGAAGATGAAGATGAAAGTGAAGATGAAGATAAAGATGATGATGAGGATGAGGATGAGGATCTGACCTTCATAGCTAATGAGATTATCATGCTCCTTCAATTTAGGAAAAACGATAATGACAAACATCCTAGGAAGTCTAAATCCTTTAGGAAAGGTAAGAATGAGAAACCCCTTATCCAATGCCATGAGTGCAAAGGTTTTGGTCATATGAGGATAGAGTGCCCAAACTACCTTATGAAGGAAAAGATTGAGAAATCAAAAGATAAAGGGTTGGTTGCTACCTGGAGTGATATTGAGAATGACTCTTTTGATAAGTATATGGATGGAATGTGGTCACTTTATAGCTTTTGTTGCCACAACCGATAAGGTGATTGTGGAGAGTACTAGTGACAATGAGGGTTCTTCTGATGATGAAGTACCCAAGAAAATGACCATTCAGGAAGCCTATGATAGGCTATTAACTGAAAAAGTTGAACTATTAGTCAAACTAGATGAGACTACAAGGTTAGTTAAGACTCTTGTTGTGGAGAATACCTCATTAGAAGAAAAGGTCAAGAATCTTAAGGTTGAGCATAGTCAAGCTAGAACTCAAATAGAGAGGATGTCTAGTGCAAAGCTTGATGAGGTATTGAGTGCTCCAAAGCCTAGTTCTGACAAGATTGGCTTAGGATATGCTGTTTCCTTCGGCCTCTCCTCTTCCACGACTTCTAGATCAAGGATTGTCTTTGTGCCCCAATCTAAGAAAGGTGATAAAGGTATGAAATCCAAAACTGATTTTTCTAATTCTAAATCCTTTATTAGACCTTATGTTTGTCACCATTGTGGTGTTTTTGGACACATTCATCCTAATTGCTTTAAATTGTATCCTCAAAAGCAAGTGTCCAAATGGTCACAGGTTTCCTCTCAAGGACCTATAGCTTTGTTTGGAGAGTTATTAAAAGCTCTAAGCTTTTTAACTCAATTTCAGGAGAATTTTAATTCTTCTATATCCTTTAGTAGACATATTAGGACACGTGTCTTTTCATTTCCACGGCCAACGACTCGTGTTGTGTGAGTGAGAAAGGAGCCTAAGACTTAATTGTCTTTTTTTTTTTTCCTCTACTTTAATTCTTTCTATCTAAAGTAGGACTCTCTTTGTTTGATTTCTTATTTGCTTTTGGAATCATGCTTTCATGCATCTACATCCATCTTCATACTTTCATGTTGTTTGTTTGTTTTTTTTTAGTTGTTTAATTTTTATTTTGTTTTGATTTTCAAAAAAAAGAGGGGGGGGGGGGGGGAATCAGAAAAATACAAAAACAGTGTGTTTGTGTACATTGATACTTGTGTACCTTGGATGGCCATTGAAACAAAGTTTTCTAAACTTTGTATCTTTTGTAGCTTAGAGGAGCATCTCTATGCACAACTAAGCAAGTGAGCTTTGTGGCTCATGTTTGTGATGAGTAAGATTAAGTAATCTCTTGTACTTAACATTCGTATCACTCTTTTTGACGGGGAGGACTAGAAAATGCTAAGAGAAAGGCAAAAATAACCATATCATCACTGTTGCCCACCAATCATGAAATGACATTTTTATGCTTCGACATAGCAAAAGTTTAATATAAAAGCTTAACATCATTGGGTATTCTTTTCTTTCTCTTGTATGCCCATGCATGATATGCTTATCAAAAGAAAATATGCAAAGAAAAATAAAAAGCAAAAAGGATAAATATGTTTTATATGATTACAAGCGTGTATTCTAGGAGATGAAGGAGTTATAGGATGTACCTCGAAGGTGATAGCCCGCATCAAATAATTATGATTGTGTGTGAGTTAAAGTGATTTTCTCATATCTCAAATCGTCATAACATATTGACACTTATGCAATCTTGCGATGTTTTTCACACACAACCTGCAATATTCTTTGCTACTTTTGATACATGTGCAGGTACAATGTGATTTGGCCATCATAAGGAATACATGTGCTAATGTATGCATATTAAACTGTCTTGACTTGTTTTTGAAATATAAATTGGTTAGACTTGTTTTATGTGTGTGTGTGTGTTTCGGATCTAAATGCTTGACATTTTTCTTGTTAAGAGATGTTTCTGAAAGCTGAAAATGTTGAGTGGATCTTTGGTTGGGTAGCATGCTTGATTGCATTAATGTCTGTATTTTTCTCTTCTTTGAAAAAAAAATTTTTAGCACATCTCAACAGCTTCTCGACAGCTCTCGATAGATTGCTATCCATCGAGCCCCTCTTTCTTCTTGTCTCGATAGAAGTTAATGCAACCTCAATCCATCGAGCTTTCTGGACCTTGTCTCGATAGCTTTTTGACATATTCTTGATCCATCGAGAAACTTTTTGTCTGCTTGTTAGATTCTCGATAGCTATTCGATCTATCGAGGCTGGCTTTTGCTTGATAGCTGCTTAACAACTTTTCTATCTATCGTGATTCTCTTTCATGCATTCTTTTTTCACATGTTTTGTATCTTTTTATTATCTTGTCATCCATAGCATCTTGTTTCATTACATTCATGCATTTATATGGATTCCTTGTGCCCCCTTGATCATCTTTATGTTTCTCGGGTGAAGTTTTCTAGCTTCTTGTATCATTTGTCAATCATGACAAAAAGGGGGAGAAATTGTGGAGAAAATGTGGTTTCTTTTTAAGATTCTACATGTTAGGGGGAGAAGTATATGCCTTTGTAAGAGGGAGTTATGTTTCATCTTGTTAGGAGGAGTGTTTATCTCCTTGTTGTTGTAGGAGCTTCTTTTAGTTACTTGTACACCGATCTTGTGACCATGTTTACATACATTGCGTTTATCTTTGATATATATATATGATGATGTATGTCTTCTTCACCTACCTCTACATGTGTTGTTTCTTTTCTCTCTTTATACACATGTTTCTTTATTGTATGCAGTCTTTTATTTATGTTTCACACTAAGATGCCTTGATGAGTTTTGTTTCAAGTGCTTCAAAAATACAGGTTGTCAAAGTCTTCCATACCATGAACTCTCTTCTTACAAAGTTTTTCAAGAGTTTGTGTTAGGATAGATTTTATTGTATTTAACAAGTGAGTATGAGTTGAGTGATTTATGACTTCTCTCATATGTTCATTTGTTTCTTGTGGTTTTCTCACGGATTGCCAAAGGGGGAGATTGTTCGGACATATGTAAATCATGTTAGGAACATATGTCATTATAGAATTGGCTAATCCTTTGACAAAACGCACTTTACTTGTATTTGGGCAAATCTAAGATGAGTTTAGTACTTCAAGGAATAAGAGTTCAAGTCTAGTATTGAAGCCATGCAAATCTGTCCAAGAAACAAGTGAAGAAGTGTTGATTCATTAAAGCTCAATAGCTCTTAATAGCTCTCGATAGCTCGCATCAGATAGCTCAACAGATAGCTATCTATCGAGAATTATGAAATTCAGATTTCTAAATCTAATTTTCGACCCATGCTGACATCTTTGTGTAGGGTTTCTTTTCTCACAACCCTAGACATATATAAGGCTTATTTTAAAGTCCGTCACATAAGAGAATACAAGGAGAACATATGCAAAATGTGACTGATGCCTTATTCTCTCTGAAAGAAGCTACTGCATCTTTGCACCTTAAGGTTTTGTAACCAAGTGCTTCTTGATTTTCATTGTTGATGAAGTGAAGAACTTTGCAAGCAACATCTTCTTCAAGTTGGTGAGTTAGTCACATACTAGGAGTCGTGCATCTTTGGTTAGTCACGTACTAGGATCCATGCAAAAGGTGGCGTTCATATATTGAAGAGTACAGAGATTTTGAAGAGGTGGAAGGTTTCTGCTGTAAGTTCATCTATGGGGATTGTAGAGTCTAGGGACAAAGGTTTTGTACTAGATCTGAAACTTCTCTTTTTTATTGTGGATTTCTTTTCGGGAAGGTTTCCCCCTAGGTCTTTTTTACTGTGAAACTAAATTGTTTCATTGGTTTTCCTAGGTCATCATATCTTGTTTTATTTAATTTTCCGCCGTGCATGATATTGACATGATATTGATGTTTGTTTGTTTTAACAAGTTTTATTCACAATAAATCTAATTAACAACTTGAGTTTAACACTTGTTAATTCTATCAACTGGGGTCCAAATTTCCCAACAACGTTCAAAATATGTCATTTGACATATAATGCCTGTTGTGACTCTCATGGTAGTAGCAGCTTGATGTGACAGATCCAATTTTTTCATATATATATATATATTATAATCCCAAAATATGATATTCCCCACATGTTTTGGGTGGAAGAAAATATTTGAAATTGCTTCATAGGATTTTCGATATATCTCATGTGTAGAGAGTGAAATAATCTGACCAAAGACTATAACATCACTTTCTTATATATATAATGAACTCAAGTTTGTACTCATTAAATCAAATAATAACTCCATACTGTGTCATGGATAGTTGTTAATTATTGTGGAAATGGCCCCATTTAAATTGAAAATTTATTTGGATGATTGGTGACGACAACAAACTTTGTGGAAATATAAGGTCTATATCATGAATGATAAAGTTGATTTTCATTTTGTTAATGAATATATGGGAGAAAATGGGCAAATGCCCCTTTCAAAAAAAAAATCCATCATTTTGCCCCATTTTCCAAACTAATTAGGGAAATGCACCTCTTTTGAAACTCGATTTTCTCAAAATTGAGTTATAAAAAAAAATTTCCTGGAGCCTTATAGTGGCGTTTTAAGGAGCCTATAGTGACGTTTTAAGGACCTATGGTGACGTTTTTTAACTTGATCTTCATGAAGTCAAGTTACATGCAATTTTTTTTTCTTTTTTTTACCTATAACTCGGCTTCATGGAAATCAAGTTACAAAACGCCACTATAGGTCCTTAAAACGTCACTATAGGCTTCTTAAAAATGCCACTATAGGGCTTAACTCGATTTTGAGAAAATTGAGTTTCAAAAGAGGGGCATTTCCCTAATTAGTTTGGGAAAGAGGACAAAATGCTGGATTGTTTTTTTAAAAAAGGTAAAGGCCAATATTTTCCTAAATATATGTATATATAAATTTTTGGAGTGATCTATAATGAGTCATTTCGGAAGAGGTAGATTTCTATGATGCATTCAATATATATTGATATACGTGGAGTGATCTATGGTATGTTAATTATTCAATTAGGTAGAAATTTTCCCGTGATGCATGAATTTTGTGCAACTGACCCAATTTAGCAACTAGCTAACAAGTAACCGTGACTCCACCCAAGTTTTAATCTTAAGAATAATACAGTATTGCACATTAGTATGATTTGCATGTTGCATTTACAAAAATTCTTGTTTGAGTTCCTATTCGATCAAAAAAAAAAAAAAATCTTGTTTGAGTTAAGTATATGAGCATGAAAGTAATTAACTAATTTGTTTTAAGGTTAATTCTAGTTATCTAATTTAAATTATGGAGGGATTTCTAATATGCACTATAAACTATAAAGTATTACAATCAACACTATACTTCAAAATAAATTTTCAATATCTAATCACTATCTAAATTAGTTTTCAGATTGTCGGATTAATACAAATATTAATCAAAACTTAGGAAGTTAATAGTAGCATTTTTTTTTAAAAAAATTCTTTAAATTTAGAAGAGGTTTCCAAAACACTCTTTGTTAATAGTTTTAATGAAATTGTAATTGTTTCACGTTCAAAATATGTCATTTGACATGTAATGCCTGCTTTGTCTCTCATCCTCTTGGTAGTAGCGGCTTGACATGAAAGATCCAATTTTTTCATATATACAGCGATGAGGAAGATTTATATGACTAAGTAGAATTTTTCAAGTAATCTAATATTGTGTTCCATATGAGAGTATAATTTTAGATTGAACCTCTACCCTAAGAACATTCATATCTGCTCGTGCCAAAATTTATGTCTATCTTAATATAAAAAACTACTTTTTTTATTTTACATGTTAAATTTTTTTTTTTCATACATTATTGTGATTATAGAACGCCAAGATGTTTTAGTTATACGGTAGGTCGCTTTGAATATAATTTGTAAGGTTGAATTTAATCAACCATCTTGTTGGCTTTATTCTGTGCCAAATTTGCTTGTATTTTAGCAATTAGTAACCCTGTATTTAGGTGGGAATCATGTAAGGGTAGTGTGTGAGAGAGTGTGAAGAATTGCTCAAGATTGTGCAAAGAAACAGGGACTCATGGCTGGATCTCATAGGTGGCTCGCAGCTGCAAGCCGCCAGAATGATGCATACGTGCCAAACATGCCAAAAGCTAAAGCGTCACTCTAGCTATTGCACTACAGGACAAAAGTCCTAGGCTAGCCAGGCCGTTTGCTCGCGGCTTGAACTTGCGACTCAACCTAGTCGCGAGGTCAAGTCGCCAGAACACCCTGTTTAGGAAAATCTGACTTTTCACATTCCTTCTCACCCTACTATATATATACCCTTATACCCACGATTTAGAGAGAGCCTCCAGAGAGAATTTTGAGAGACAAATCCTAGAGAAAACAAGATTGACTCATCCACAATCTTTACCTAAGAGACTCTTCAAATTCGTCTACTCTCTTCCTTTCCATTGTCAAATCCTTGAGAGGCTCATTACCAAAACATTTTCTCACCATATCCATTTCTGTGAGAGGGCTGTTTGGTGCTTTGGGAAGCAGTTAGGAAGGAACCAATTTCACATTGGTTGATGCTATGGTCAAGTAGCGGAATCTGAGAAGCTAGAAAAGAAATAGGTTCGGCGCAACCTTGTTGGAGCAAGAAGCTTGGAGGGCTTAGGTATATTGGGTAGATTAGGCTTAGAGGGTCTATTGCTATTCATGTATCCTAACTACATTTTCTAGTGGATTACTTACTGCTTGGAGGGCGGCGGAGAGGTTTTACGCTGAGGGCTTCGGTTTCCTCTTCGATAACACATCGTTGTGTTGTCCTTGTGTTTGCATCTCTCTTCCCTTATATTTACCTTTTATTTTCTACTATGGATGTGATTTTAATTGGCTTAGATTGTTTATCAATTCTGTTTATAGCTTGTGTTCATTTTTCGCACACTTTGTGTTTGTCATAAAGCTTGAATTGGTAATTTTATTTTGGGGGTCTAAACGTTCATAGTGTGTTTTACACTATTTGAACTTTCAATTGGTATCAGAGCGGTTGCACTCTTTGTGGTTTAAACACCTTAGTGCAATCCTTGACCCCGTATTGAGATGGACTGGTCTCAATCTTTGAATGTTCCACCATTTTTTTATGGAAACAATTATGCTTTTTGGAAAGTCCGGATGAGGGCATTCTTGTGTTCAATTGATGATAATGTTTGGGATGTCGTAGAAGCAGGTTAGACTGGGCCGGAGGCTGTTAAATCTACTTGGGATAAAGTAGTCCTTGCGGCAGCTAATGCTAATAATAAAGCCTTGAATGCAATTTTCTGTGGTGTTTCTCCAGATGAGTTTCACAGGATTTCACACATTACTGTTGCCAAAAAAGCATGAGAGATATTGGAAACCACCTAAGAAGGAATGAAGAAAGTGAAAGACACCAAGTTGCAAATGTTGACCACTCGGTTCGAGGAGTTCAAAATGAGTGAGGATGAGTCCTTTGACTCTTTCTATAGTAAGCTGAATGAAGTAGTTGTTAGCAAATTCAATTTGGGGGAGAAAACGAAAGATTCTAAAATAGTAAGGAAGATCCTTCGGTCATTGCCAGAAAGCTTTCATGCCAAGGTGACAGCGATTGAAGAGAGCAAGGACCTTGATGATGTCAAAGTCCAAGAGCTGATTGGTTCTCTTCAGACCTACAAATTGTCATTGCCCAATCAAAGAAAGAGCAAATCCCTTGCTCTCAAGATTGTAAATGAAAGGGTGGATGTTCATGACTCTTCGGATGATGATGCAGTTGAGAAGGACGACGCCTATCTTGCAAAGAATTTCCGAAAATTTTTGAAGTTCAAGAACAGTGGTAAATTTGGTGATAAAGGGAAATTCCAAAGTTCAGGAAGGGAGAAAAGGGAATTCAAAAAGAAAGATGGAAAAGAATCCCAATCTACACAAGGTGTCACTTGTTTTGAATGCAACGGGCATGGACACTTTAAGAAAGAATGTCCGAATTATTTGAAATCGAAAGGCAAGGTGTATGCCACAACACTTAGTGACTCGGACTCTTCAAATTCTGATTTTGATGAGAGCTGTGACGGAGAAGGAAATTACTTCGCATTTATGACTATTGCTCATGTCAAGTCTTCGGAGGACTTGAATTTCCTTGTGCAAGAACTTGGGGAATATAGTGATAAAGAATCCATAGGAATTGTGGAAAAGTTGGATGATGAAGAAGACGAGAATGCAGCCTGTCTTCAAGAGAATTATAATTCTCTTCTTGAAAAATTAGGAGAGTATGCACGTGTGGCCAAGGCGGCTGTGAAGAAGATGAAGAAAGCCGATGAGGACTATAGGAGTCTTCTAATGCGTCATAAGGAAGCTAAGTGTGAGATAGAGAAGCTGAATGGTGAGCTATCAAAAGCTTACACAAAAGTGAGATTTCTTGAGCAAGAGGTTGTGCAAGCCAATGCCAAGATAGAGAGGGTCTCCACCAAGAAGCTAAATGATGTCATTTCATCCCAAAAACAGTTCTCAGACAAGTCCAGGTTGGGATATACCAGAGGAAGTAGTTCATCGGGCAGTGTCACCAAAGAAGTGAAGTTTATAAAGGCCAAAGAGCAAATTGAAGCTAGTCTTACTGTTGAGAAGCCCAAGATGGAGGAAAAGAGGAATGTGGATGACAAACGGATGTTGAACAACTCTCATAAGCAATCTGTGGGCAGGTCTGAATCTCGAGCCAAGCCTCATCCTCAATCACAAAGAGGTCCTAGATCAAACTATGTGTGTCACCATTGCGGACTTCAAGGGCATACTTGACCAAATTGTCAAAAGCTGAGAGCAATGAGTAATGCAAGTGCTCCAAGGTCTCGATGACCGAGAAATGATAGTAGAAATTGGGCTGGTAAACCGTTAAAAGGTCGAAATGCTAATCCCGGAATGATGGACGTGATGAAGATGATTGGTGCATTCACCAACTGCTTGGAAAGCTTCACACGAAGGTTTGAAAGCCCTAACTCCCATACCCAATCCTATAAGGATATCACCCCAAACTTAAGTGACGTGTGGGTGAAAAAGGGTGCTCATGCATAAGCATTACAATATGTCCATGCATCAATACTTCCTATGCTTTGTGACTTTGTTTTGTTGTTTGCTTATTGATTATGTGATTTGAAATTTGTTTCTTTGTTTGTTTGTTTTTGCATTCTTTCATACAAATTGTTTTCACTGTTGCTTTTGATCAATCTTTTCATTCTTAAGTGTTAAAAATCCAAAAACCACATAAAAAGTAGAAAATCAAAAGTTTGATTGACATTGTTGAGTTGTTGTCTCAAAACTTGTTTTACCTTGTACCTTTGTGCTAATGGCTTTGTGCATCTACGAGCGTAGCTTGTTCCTTTGCACTCTTATCACTGTGGAAGAACTCTTGAAATCTATGTGACTGTTGTAAATAGATCTTCAAACTTGTCATGAATGATTGGTGAATGGTTTTGTTGATCTTGAGACATGCATAGACTTGTGCCTATATATCTTCCCATTTTTTATTTTTTATTTTTTGCAAAAAAGAGCTCTCCAAATGTAAATCTCCAAATGTAAAGAGATATTGAGCTGCAAAAGCCTGTCGCACATACTAGTATTTGACTAGGAAAAAGGGAAAGCGACCAAAAAATAAAGTGTATGATTCTTCAAAAGGCTAAAGGCTATCCTATCAAGGAGAAATATCAAAGTCATTCTCACAATGAGATGTAATTGTTCCAAAAAGATCAAAAAGATCTAATGTTATGATTGAAAAAAAAAAAATAGAGTCAAATGTAAAGCTCCAAGTTATGTTATCAAGTCTTGTGGGAGGTCATATATGCATACTTCTATAATTGAGATGGGTCACATGATCTAGTGCTAATTGTGTATGCCTTGGTTGAATTGATCATTGAAGCTTCACATTAGACTAAGGACTATCTCATTGTTGATATCCACACACAACACACAAGTTTATGTTTAATGAATGTCATATTCATTTGTGTGATTGTACTTGTTAAAATGTGTTTTCACATGCTCAATATTTTTTGATTCAAACACAAAAAGATTTTTGAGTGTTTTAGGTGTTTTTGGAATATACTTTGTTTTTACAAAAACTGAAAAATTTCAAAAACAGTGTTGCCCTGTTTTGGCGACTCAGTCGCGGGTCATCCAAGTCGCATGCTACAGACGCGAGCTCGTGTGTTGATTTTGGTGACTTGTTCGCAAGTGAAAGGTCCAGTCACAAGGGGTACACAGAGATTTTCGCAACTCAGCTCACGACTTCCTTGTGGGCAGACCTTCCAGTCACGAAAAACACTTAGAAATTTTTTTCACAATTTTGAATTTGAGTCTTTTGGCGGCTTGCCTTAGCAACTTGTTTCAGTCGTGAAAAACGCGTGTTTTGCATTTCAAAGATAGTTTTTTAAAACTTTTTCAGTTTTCCCTCAACTTTTTTTGACCGTTCACTATCTTTCCCATTTCTTTCTCAACTGAAACTGACCTAAACACTCCTTAAACTCTATTTCTGCACCATTTCTTCTCCAATCTTCAAGAAAAAGGTATGGCTTTTCTCTGTCTCACTTCATTTTCCATGTTTTGAGTTTGCTTTTCTTGATTCTGTGAGTGTATTGTTGTCATTATGTTTTTGAAAAGTATCATGCTCGTTCAAGGGTTTGCTTTATCTTGGTGAGTGTTCATTGTTTGAGAGTTAGTGTTTTTGACTTTATTACTAGTGTTTATATGAAGTCTAGGGTCTGTGCTATGTTACATGATAGTGGTTGTTTCATTCATATCATGTCTATGGTATTATGTCACAGTATTTGTCATTTGAATCTTTGTAATGCTCAGTGCCTACTTGATTCTGAGCTATTAATGTTCATCATCATATTTGATTGCCTATTCCACTTATTATGTCCATGTTGCTTATGATTACTTGTCTTTAACCTGGTTCTTGTTTTTGTGATTGAGTGAAATCTTCCTGTTTCACATTCTTATACCTGAATCTAATCAAACTGATGTGTGTACCTTGTGGTATTGCATTTGGCTTTTTGTTGTGTGACTGTTCTCTTGTAGATGACTCGTCATTCTCCTAAAGGCAAAAACATTGTAACCAGTGATCAATTAACTCCGGTTGCTAAACGGACTCGACTATCATCTCAATCATCTAAAGACTCCAATTGTGAGAGGTTTAGAACTCCTCTTAACTCACACATCTACTCAAACATCTTTGACGTGGCATCTCCTATAGTGGAACATGTGGTTGAGTTTAACACTTTGAAGACCACTTTTGTCCCTCGGATCTTTGAATCAAGAGATTGGGCAGCCTTATTCGGGAATTTTGAAGACCCAATGGATGAACTGGTCAAAGAATGCTACTCCAATATTAGTGACCTTGGAGTTAAACTGATTTGCTGGGTGAGAGGAAAGGAATTTATCATCAACCCAAACTCCATAGCCGAAATTCTCCACATCACAAGACCTCAGAATGTGAATCTAACTCCTTATGATGATAGAACTCTAGAGATTCAAGACATTCTACAAGTTCTTGGACCTGACCATGAAGTCTCTAGCAAAGGCACATCCATAAGTACTGCCAAGTTTGTAGCTAAGCTGACTACTTTGAAGCTGATCATGTTCTCTAATCTTTACCCGCTGTCCAACATGACTTTCATCAATCTTGGAAGAGCTCAATTCCTATGTGATCTTATTACAAGAGAGTCCATTGATATCTATGCCCATATCTTTCAAACCATAAGGAAGACTGGGGCTCCATTAGCAGCACAAAGATGTATTCCATTTTGTAGTCTCATTATAAAGTTCATTCTTCGTGAAGGTATTAATCCTCCCTCAGATGGAAAAATGATGACCCGTCCGCATCCAATTTTTATGATCAATCTCTAAGCAAGTAAGAGTCATTCTTATAGAACTCATAAGAGTGAGCCATCCACCTATGAAACTCCACATGTTCATGCTCCAGTTACACCTGCCCAATCAACTGGCACTTCATCCGTTCCCCCTGGGTTTCATTAGATATCCAAGTTAGAACGGCTTCTTCACTCCTTTCATAATCAAACTCAAATGCGTCTCACAACTATTGAGACACAACTAGATGCTATTCAACAGAAGTTGGAAGAAAGCCTTTAGCTATTCATGCCAAAAAGGGGGAAAGCAGCATATAGTTAAAGGGAGAGCAGCACAAGAATGAAAAGGAGTGTGCATATTGAAATGGGGAGTTGTGTGCTCACATATATTTATACCTGTCTTTACTGTCTTTTTGTTTATGGTTATAGTTTTGTGTTTTGGATAATTGTTGTTATTATGGGTTGGGTTTGTTACACTATGGTTATGGTTAATGTTTGTTTTAAACTTATAACTCATGGATGGTTTTGAAACTTTGATATATTTTATATATTGATGATGTTTTTCAGTATATAATGTGTTTTGTACCCGTGTTGCTTTTGTAAGCTTTTAGGGTTATGTTTTATGCATAGTTTGTAGGATTTATGATGTGTACCATGCTTTAAGCAGCCTTTATGCATTGTTTATTCAGTACTTCTAACTAAATGTCATGCATATTCCTTTTAAGTACTGTCACTCTTGTGCCCTTGTAAGATTGTTCCTAGATGCATATACTTAGTTTATTATGCATTGGTTGAGTGTTGGGCATGCAAGTGATTTGTATTGAGCTTATTAGCTTGTATGTCCAAGTGTTCATTCCAAGTGTGAATGAGCATTGTGGTCACTACCTTGTAGTGATTGCTTGTTTGATCAAGCCATGGTTTGTTTCTTAACTCCGTCTTTGCTTGATCACATCATGCTTGCTTCATATGCATTTCATGCTTTTCTGCATACAATAATCATGGTGTATTGTTGTGTTTCAGGAGATTCATGTTCATATAATTCAAGAGCTTCACAGTTTCTAGAATTAGGTGTGAATGAGTTATGTTCAACTGTTCCCAACTCACATGTTAAGTCTAGAGTCTGTTTTAGGGTTTTGTCATGGAATAGGCAAAGGGAGAGATTGTAAGGTTGAATTTAATCAACCATCTTGTTGGCTTTATTTCGTGCCAAATTTGCTTGTATTTTAGCAATTAGGAACCCTTTATTTAGGTGGGAATCATGTAAAGGTAGTGTGTGAGAGAGTGTGAAGAATTGCTCAAGATTGTGCAAAGAAACAGGGGCTCGCGGCTGGATCTCGTAGGTGGCTTGCAATTGCAAGCCACCAGAATGATGCACACGTGCCAAGCATGCTAGAAGCTGAAGCGTCGCACCAGCTGTTGCACTATAGGACAAAAGTCCCAGGCTGGCCAGGCCGTTTGCTCGCAGCTTGAACTCGCGACTCAACCCAGTCACGAGGTCAAGTTGCCAAAATACCCTGTTTAGGAAAATCTGACTCTTCACATTCCTTCTCACCCTACTATATATTTACCCTTATACCCACAATTTAGAGAGAGCTTCCAAAGAGAATTTTGAGAGAGAAACTCTAGAGAAAACAAGATTGACTCATCCATAATCTTTACCTAAGAGACTCTTCAAATTCCTCTACTCTCTTCCTCTCCATTGTCAAATCCTTGAGAGGCTCATTACCAAAACCTTTTCTCACCATATCTATTTCTATGAGAGGGCTGTTTGGTGCTTTGGGAAGCAGTTAGGAAGGAACCAATTTCACATTGGTTGATGCTATGGTCAAGTAGCAGAATCCGGGAAGCTACAAAAGAAATAGGTTCGGCGCAACCTCGTTGGAACAAGAAGCTTGGAAGGCTTAGGTACATTGGGTAGATTAGGCTTGGAGGGTCTATTGCTGTTCATGTATCCCAACTACATTTTCTAGTGGATTACTTACCGCTTGGAGGGTGGCGGAGAGGTTTTACACCGGGGGCTTTGGTTTCCTCTTCGATAACATATTGTTCTGTTGTCCTTGGGTTTGCATCTCTCTTCCCTTACCTTTGCCTTTTATTTTCTGCTATGGATGTGATTTTAATTGGCTTAGATTGTTTATCAATTCTGTTTATAGCTTGTGTTCATTTTCCGCACACTTTGTGTTTGTTATAAAGCTTGAATTGGTAATTTTATTTTGGGGGTCTAAACAATCATAGTGTATTTTACACTCTTTGAACTTTCATAATTAAAATCGGCACTATCTAATATGTATTGACTTAGCTTGCTATTCTTATATAATTATGCAATTATTGGAAGACCTTGTAGCTATAGCAACTAGTCTAAATAATTTTTGTTCTTGTATTTTCAACATAATTGTTTAAACTTGTTAGATCTGTGAATTTCACAATTCATTGCCGATTCGTGCAAGCAATAATAAACAGAAATAAACCTAGATTGATTGAAGACACCCTTGTCATAGTTGTTGACTTGACATAGTTGTGAACATATCAACATAGTACCACGGGTAAAATAGCTAATGTATATTATATGCACTTTAGTTGGGAATAATATCTATATATATATATATATAATAGCAGAAGCTGAGAGAAAGTGAGTCCTACTATTAAAGAGGTGATGACAAATAGGATAACTTAAAAAAGCGATACATTATATTGTTTTAAAAGCTACAACACCGTTTGACTATTTTTTTGGTATATTTAAAAAAAAAAAAAAAAAAACATATTGCAATTAAAAAAACCCTAGCCATCTTTTGTCATCAGACTTCGCTAGGCATTTTCTCTCTCTAAAAGAAAATGCCAACCGATATTGCGGCACAGAGGAAGGGAAAAACTTGCGATCCAGTGAAGATCGTACGGCCAGCCATCGCCATCCCATGCAAGACTTAGACAATAAAGCCATATTGTGATGTAGAGAAACGGAAGAAAAAAAAAATTAGAAACTGTGATCCAGCGGAGAATCGTGCGATTAAAGGTTTCTCTTCTTTCTTTTTTCCGTTTCCTTTTGGATTTTCTTTCTTCGTATGTTTTGTTGGTTTGAAACACGCTATTCTAATCTATGTGTATATGGATCTGCACCGAAGAGGTGGAACTATGGGTGAATTTGAACTTTCGATCGGGCACTTTCTCCTTCCCTCTTTGTATTGCTAGGTGTTTTTAGTTGCAAGCCTTTTGTTTATTTTGCTTAAACCATTTTTAATAAAAAAAAAATTTAATATATATATACACACACAAAGCCCATATGTTCTGTTTTTAATTTTAGACAGTGAGGTTTTTTTTTTTTTTGAGAGATCCATTTGGGCATTATTTATGATTCAGGTATTTTGGTTAGTTTGGTTATGATTTAGGTTTTTTGGTTAGGAGTAGTTTTTTTTAATTTATGTAAACAGACGGGTTAGAATTGCTTTAATCTCTTACTCTATTGTCTTCTTTAGGTTTGCTGTCAATTTAGGGATTTGAGATACAGAGATAGAGTTCAGCACAACTCCGTGACTAACATAATTGGAACTAACAACAGACCGAAAAAAGGTACGTATCAATTTTCTGTGTTCGGATATGAACTTAAGTTCGGATGTTCATTCTCTTTCTTTCGATGTTTTGTTGTGAATATTAATTCTTACGGCATGATCTGCATTTAGAAATGCATAATAGTGAAAGCTTTTCAAACTTGACAGAACCAAATCACAAATGCATCCTATATAGATCCCTATCACTTTTTTTAATCTTTGTGCTTCTAAACGTTTGTTTGTTTAATTAATGACTTTTCAAGCTCTTTGAATTGCTGCCTCTCCTCTCTTTTTACTGTTTTCTCTACCAGAAAATGAAAAACCCATTTCTTTTTTACTATTTTCTCTACCAGAAAATGAAAAACCCATTCCTTCTTTGATATCAAAAATTTCAAATACAATTATAAATCATGTTGTTCATTTACTCTATTCCTGTTTCAATTGGCTTTGATTTGCATGTTTTAGCCAGCTTCTATCTTTACAAATTGATTTCTTTAGCCAATTCTCTCTTCTACATAATTTACATATTTACTGCTACTTTTTGTTATTCAAATTTGAATTAAAATCCGAATGTTTATTCTATCTCTTTCAATGTTTTGGCCTCAGATTATAATTTTAGTTTTTCCTACTTTATTAATATTATAATCTTTTCTAAATTGGAATTATTATATTCTTTGATTATTTACTACCTTCTTTGAAATTGAAAATTATAGGTAATACTAAACAAAGGTGCACAATGTCATCAGAGACAATCTAAGTCATTATTTGTTCTGCATTCATAGGGATAGGTAGTTGGTAAAAGAAAAAACGGCCAAATAAAACCTCTCCCTCCTTCCAATTGTTAATTTTACACCCATTCTGTTTCGTTTCTTTTCTACAACACCTATATCCAAGGTCAACATTTTGTTACTTGATGTGTTATACACTTTATTTTGATGCTTTCTTTTTTGATTTATTGTAATCCTTTTTTTTTTTTTTTTGGGAATGGCATCATGGGGTTTAGTCCTTGAATATGTGTTGGAAAAAATATGTTCGTCGTTCAATAATGGTTGATTTCTTAGCATTTAATTTTTTTCAATATTTGTAGGTTTTGTTGTTTGGGCTGAACTGAATAAGTATATGATTCATAAAGTACTTCATGTTCACATAATTTTTCATATGTGCGTGTATCTAGCCTTTGGTGTTAGGTTTTGAGTTTTTATTTAAAATTTTGCTTTGCAACTCAATGAAAAGATAAAAAGAAGGTAGTGGGCTGATTTTATATTGATGAGTAAATACTGTTATGCTGCATTACTGAATCAAGATTTAAGGCTTGGCTACCTTTTTCCCTAATTTCCTTCTTTTTTTTTTCCCAATTTCTTGAGCTCTATTTTGTTTAGTTTCTTGAACTGATTATGTTCTGTCAATGGCTGCATGCTAAAGGATTACTAAATCAAAGTTTTTTTTTTTTTTTTTTGGGAGTGACATGATTTGGAGGTAACAATAGATGAAGCTTTGCCTTTGTTGTTTTTCTTCTTGATATTTAATTTAACTATTATTTTTTTTATTGGTATATATATCTGATTTACTAGAATGCTTATTTTGTTTTTGTTTTATTTTTTTGGAGCATCTTACACTATCCTTCTGTTTTAATAATAATTTCTCATATATTTCAAAATTGTTCTATTAGACTTTGTTTCTTTTAATTTTCTCAGGCTGATAAACTTGATTTATTGGCAAGTTTTCTTAAATGTTGTTGTGGTTAGATTTGTTTATTTTCTTAATTTATTTGTTTTTATTGTGTATGTCTTTGTGTTTTGGATTGAGTGCTTATAAATGCTTTAATTTTATTCATTTATTGTATGAATAGAAGATTACATAATAATGGGTGAAAAGCTTCATGAATTCCATAACTTGGATGTGTGTATAATCTAAAATTTGCTTCAAAAATGTCAAAAGGGTACTAAGCAAAATGCATCAAAGAAAAAAAAAAAAAAAAAGAACTCTAATGTATATACTACCTTACTCTATGAGTCTTTATGTATTACATTATATTGTTAAATTTTTTTTAGTTTCTTTAGAAGAGTAAACTGAATGTATTGTTAAGTTACTATGACTGCCATATTTCCTTTACGAATTATCATATTAAATCTCCAATATACATATGTTTCAGTTTTAAATTGTTTAAAATTTGAAAAATTGGTAATTTTAACAAACTTTCTTATCCTGTTATTTCGATAAAATTCAGATTTGTAACATTCACTAGGTGTTCTCAAGAAACATTGCTGGATAAAACTGACAAGTTAGGATAGCCTTACTATCATTCTTATCCTTTTGACTCCTACTCTTTTCAATTCCATATTAATATGATAAAATTTATTCAATTCGTCATTGAAGTTGGCTCCATTTTTGCCTCCAATGGTGAAAGAAATATCAAAATAGATACTTATCAAAGAACATTGAACCATATTTAAAAGTTGATAGGTGTTGGTGATCACAATGAAAAGATGGAGAATTTTCTTTTTCACATTAATCTGTATTAGTGCTTTTTAAGTATTTTCTTTTGGTTCAAACACAAGCTTTTGATATGTGAGTGTATATTTATGTTAAAGTTCCTACTATATATTGATCATAGATTAAGAAAGGTGAATGAAGAAAAGCACCAGCTATATTGACATATGCTGTAGATAGATACTTTAATAAAGAAAGGAGGAGGGTAATGATTGTTGTTTATCGATTTTTGCTGAAAAGTTTACTGAGTATAAAAGTAATTGCATTTTCTTCAATGATCAAAATGAAACTCATGTTTTCAACTTGGAAGATAGTAGCTTTAGAGATTTACAGAATATCAATCCAGCTTGGCTTTTCTCAAGTTTGCTTTAGGCATATGTAAGGTAGTACACTTCCAAAGTTTCTTATTGAGTTAAAATAAAGTAAAAAATTATGAAAGTGTATGGAAATGATGCTGACAAAATGTGAATAGGTATAGTTTTGCTGCTAACAAAATGCATCCATCCAAGTCTTTAACACCAGTTGATGGTGCCTAGTTTGTTTCACCTACATTGATTCAATTAAAATTTGCCATTTTAGAATCTCAAGGGAGTCTATTACCTCCACAAGCAGCATTTACTTCAGTTGAAATTGAATGTTACAGATTTTTTTTTTTTTCCTTTGATTTGGTTATGAACTAAGAAATATAAGCTAGTTTTGATTTAAGCTTTTGGGTTGGAGGTATCAAAAAGTTGAAGCAATTTATAAGAATTCGGTCCTCTGAATTCTTATAAATTGGTTCAGCACAAACTGAACCAATTTATCACGCTTCTACTGCGCTACTCTAAAACCACAATTTTATCGATCTATACAAATTTATCACTCATCACCATAGTTCAAAACTATTTCACAACATATGCGTAGGCTTTTCCTCCCTCAAAATTTGTAAAATAAAAATTTCCAAAACAAATAGAGCCATGATGCTTCCGTCGCATAATCTCTTACTTAATTACCCATAGTTTAAGAACAACCATATTACGAAAAAAAATATAAGATTCTTTAAAGATATACATATCTCTAGTCAAAATAGCTCTCTAAGTTCCTTTCAATATGAATAAAAGTTCCAAGGCCCATTCGTTTAGATTAACCACAATAACTAATTTTCCATCACTTATTAATTTCAACAAAATTCCAAGGCCTAAGTAGTCTCCAAAAATTACAACAAGGGAATCCACAATTTTAAGATTCATCATAGACCATTGAATGCTAGCATCCATTTAATTCTATACCTCAAAATTAAGTATTGCATCCAAAGTTCCAATCCTTCCTAAGTTCAAAACTAATTTACCACATATGTGTATATCACTATATCTTTTCTTCCTCAAGTTTGTAAGAAAAAGAATTTCCAAAATCTCCATATGATACTTGGGCTGGAACTCATTAAAGAGCTGGGTTCCTTATAATTACATTGCATATTATAAAAAAACAAATCTCTAAGTATACATCGGCTAGAAGGGAATAGTCCATGAAGTATTTCAAACCCTCATTTGTTTGTTTATTTGTTTTTTTTATTTTATTTTATTTTATTTTATTTTATTTTTTAACTTGCCGATAATATTGTCCAAGCAACATGGAACTTAGAGTACAAGGCAACTTATAATTATTAACCACTTGTCAATATAAAACAAAAGGTACAACAATTGACTATAATTCAAATTGTAATAGTCTTTCAAAATAAACTCTCTTGCCATCCCAACTCCTTCAATATCCAATCAAAAATATGGTTCACTAGTCCAATTCTATACTACCATGTACTTGTGTTCTATCCACTTCATTTTCTATTAAGCCAATCCATTAAATTTTATCAGTTAAGTTCAAAGAATTACATTTCTGGCATCAAACTTATTCCCCAGGATATTAAACAATCCTCCAAGTCCATAGAAAGAAAATTGCGGACCTCAAACTTCTAAGTAAGAAAACATGTCTCAGAAACATTTAGGGACTACCTCACACATAAATAAAGCTATGGTAATCCATGTAGGTCATCCCTAACAAGAACAATGATCCCAAAAATTCGGTCCTTAACATTAGAATCCAAAGAAGTCACCGATATATTACTGAATTCTTTAAACACCTTCAGAATTTATATAATAACATATAATATAATATGAACAACAATAACCACAAATTGATTTTCCCTTCACACTACGAACTTTCCATTAATTTCCTAACTCCAATATAAACTAAAATCAAGGAATAGTAGCTCTAACATCAAACCTTAACCCCTAAATAAAGTTCTACAATTTCCAATTCCCTAAATGCACTCCAAATTTTGAATAGGACATATAGTAAACTATCATTCAATAATTAGACATATGAGAATCCCCTACAAATCAAACTAACCTTAGATAGGTCGACTATATTAGGCAAAACTATCAAATGAGTTTACAAAAGATCAGTCACAAAACTACAAGAAGGTTTCCTTTGCTTGTTCTTTTCTCACTCTCTTTTCCTTTTTAATAAGAAGAAGAATTTTTAATTACCAATCTGATCAATCATAAAATTTCAAGAATAAAACACACCCACTTAATACTAGTATAAGAACATAGAAGCATATCAATTAAAATCCTCATTTTCATTTTATAAGCCACGTACGCATAACCCCAAGAGACATAAATATAAAATCCCAACGAATCTAGCCTAGCAAATTCATCATATGATGGAACCTCACCAACACTTCTCATCAAATCATCAAAAGAACACTATCTATGGCTTAATAACCTTCATAAACAATGATTATAACCATAATCCCTAGTGCGTAAACCTTATTCCAAATCAAATCCCAGTATAGAGTCTGCAAGATCATAACCTAAGCTCTGATACCATTAAAATTATCATGCCCCGAACCGAACCATAAAGATAGGCATGTGACAATGGCCGCATGCTTATAAAGTAGTCACCCTACAAGTATGCAAGGCCTACTTAGCACAAAAAAAGTTATCCATAAAATTTTCATCACTAATTTCAAAATACCTCAAACATTCTTTATGAATAAATCTCCAATAATTTAAAGGAACAATTCCAAACCTCATGTACATAATGTCAATTGACCAAAAGATATAAGACCATTACAAGACCATCTAATCCCAAACTTACTAAGCTTCTTTCATGCTCGCAACACAACAGCAAAACTCCTAAAACTTGCTTTTCTTTACAATCTAAAACTAGATGGGAAAAAAAAAGGGGGGTGAGTTGACAACTCAACAAGTAACCTAAGTCCTAATAAATTCTATCAAGCAATAGATCTGTAAAGTATAAGATGTAATATATGTTTTCAAAAGTTATAATATACTATGTGTTTTCAAAATAATTGAAGAAGTTTCATAATCTTAAAATAATAAGTTGCACATAGGTCACATACTTTAATCTTACATATATTATAGATGGTTTAGAAAATAGTTAGTTTTCCATATATCAAAAGCTATAACTTACAATAGGTTCCAAAAACACATAAGCAGATTTAGTGACTCAAAATAGTTCAAATACTCAAACATTTCCAAAATCACAAATGTAGTTTTAAGGACTCAAAATAGTCAAATATTCAAACGTAATTCATATTCTTAACAATGTTATGACTATGGTCACGTTATATCCCCATGACTGGGCATCAGAGTACCAATGAATAACCCCCATTGGTTTGGGTATTAGAATACCAATGAACAACCCCCATTGGTTTGGGTATCAAAGTACCAATGAATAACCCCCATTAGTTTGGGTATCAGAATACCAATGAATAACCCCCATTGGCTACGTATCAGAGTACCAATGAATAACCCCCATTGGTTTGGGTATTAGAATCAATTCATAGTCAAATTGTCCATAATCATATATATGAAATCATAGTCTCTAACAAAATATATCTTGTTCAAATACACACACACACACACATATATATATATATATATATATATATAATCATAAATTCAATATTCAAATATATTTGTGATATTTCTGTATTCTTACTTTAAATCAATATAGCTAAAAAACAATTAAATAAAATAAATCTTATATTCAATGCTCATATTTATTGGTGGAAATTCTTTATTCTTTACTTGAATCAGTATAGCTAAAATAATTAAATAAAATACATCATATATTCCGTAATCAGATATATTTGTGATAATTCTTTACTTGAAATCAGTAATACAATAGAAATAAATTGTAACAACTGTAAACAATTTTCAGTAGTTAAAATACACAAAGATAAAATCAATTAGGATAAGGTTACTTACCTCCAAAAGTCATGCCAAAAAGAATTTCTCCCTAACACTTTTTTTAAAATCCTTAGATCCCACCTCAATTCCAAGTTAATTCAAAATCCTTGCAGTTTTCCAAGACCAATCCGATGCAAACCTTTTAGCAAACTAAATAAAGAATTTACTCCAAATAAGTTTGTCACTTAGATCCTTGGACCTCAAATCTTAGTGCCATCCAACACCACAGAGACAACAAGGCAAAGATGCTTTACACGTGAAAGGACTAAGTCCTTGGAAATCTTCAAATAATTGGTATTGGCTTCATATTTTATCCATCAATAAGGAACCTTACAGGACAAATCAGTAATGCCCATAATGGCCCACAAGCATCTAGTTACGTTGCCCTCAATAAGAATCATGGGATAAAGTCTTGTGCTTTTAGTGATGAAATTTTTGCTAACTAGATGCATACGGGTTGGCTTCTTAGAAAGGAGAAAGGGCGAGAGGAAGGGGGGGGGGGGGGTGGGGGTAGATGTCAACTCCACCTAGAAATCTTAGGCGTGAAAAGCAAAATCCTTAGGGTGGCTAGGGTTTACATGATACAATTAGTGTATAAATATTGCTAACTTCAATATCAGAAATTACTAAGTTACCCCTAAAAATAAATCTCTTTTTTATTTATTTGTTTATTTTGGAGCCGGGTATTACAATCTCCATGAACTCGAGTTCCATGCAAGTTTTATTTTATTTTATTTATTTATTTATTTTTTTTAAGTTTGATCGCCCATACCTATAGCTACGTTCAGGGAGCCCTATAGTGGCGTTCTAAATGGAACTCGAGCTCCATGAACTCGAGTTCCATGCATTTTTTTTTTTTAAAAGTTTGATTGGCCTTTACTCGATTTTCTACAAATCAAGTTTTACATTGAAACTCAATTTTGAGAAAATCGAGTTTCAAAACAGGAGCATTTCCCTAATTAGTTTGGGAAAGGGGCCAAAATGTTGGATTTTTTGTGTGGATGGGGCAAAGGCCAATTTTCTCCATGCAATTAACCCAATTTAGTGACTAGCTAACGAGCAGCCGTGGCTTAACCCATGTTTTAATCTAAATAATAACACAGTATTGCATATTAGTATAATTTGCAAGTTGCATTTACAAAATTCTTGTTTGAGTTCCTTTTGATTAAAAAAAAAAAAAAAAAAAACTTGTTTGAGTTGAGTATATCATGCAATTGGCAAATTTTGCGCCAAAACATTTAAGTATGCCAACCACTTTTCTATGATCTATTATTTATTTATTTATTTATTTTTATGAAAGGTTTGAAGGCATCTATCTGGCATATGTAATACATACTCGACATCATTCATTAAAGGATTGAGATTCAATGCAATAACTATCCGACATATGCAATACATAGTCTACATCATTCATTATTGGATTGAGATTCGATGCAATAACCAGTTAACTTTTTTAAGGACTAAGATTCAATCTCTATGCACAATTAAGCAAGTGAGCTTTGTGGCTCGTGTTTGTGATGAGTAAGATTAAGTAATCTCTTGTATTTAACACTCATATCACTCTTTTTGAAGGGAAGGACTAGAAAATTCTAAGCGAAAGGCATAAATAACCATCTCACCACTGTTGCCTGCCAATCATGAAATGACATCTATATGCTTCGGCATTGGTATTTCTTTTCTCTCTCTTATATGCCCATGCATGGTTTGCTTAAAAGAAAAATATGCAAAGAAAAATAAAAGCAAAAAGAATCAAAATGCTTTATATATGATTGCAAGCATGTCTTCTAGGAGATGTGGGAGTTATAGGATGTACCTCGAAGGTGATAGTCTCCATCAAGCAGTTACGTTATGTGTGAGTTAAAGTAATTTTCTCATATCTCAAATCGTCATAACATGTAGAAATTTATGCAATCTTGTGATGTTTTTTTCACACACAACACGCAATATTCTTTGCTTCTCTTGATACATGTGCAAGTAAAATGTGATTTGGCCATCACAAGGAATACATGTGTTAATGTATGCTCACTAAACTGTCTTAACTTGTTTTTGACATATAAAATTGGTTAGACTTGTTTAGTATGTGTGTGTGTGTGCGCGCGCATGCGCATGTGTGTTTTGGCTTTAAATGCTTGACATTTTTCTTATTGAGAGATGATTTTGAGAGTTCAAAATGTTGTTTGGATCTTTGGTTGAGTAGCATGCTTGATTGCATTCATGTCTGTGTTTTTCTCTTCTTTGAAAAATTGTTTTTAAGCAATCTCGACAGCTTTTCGATACCTCTCGACAGCTAGACTATCTATTGAGCCTCTTGAGTTTCCTTTCTCGATGGCTGTTATTGCAATTTTGATCCATCGAGGTTTTTGAGAATTAGTCTCGATAGCTTCTCGATCCATTTAGGAAGTTTCTGTATGCTCGATAGATTCTCAATAGCTTCTCGATCCATCGAGGTCTCGATAGCTCCTCGATAGCTCTATTTGTCAAATTTTTATCTCGACACCTCTCAATCCATCGAGAATTGGGGATTTCTATATAAAGGGTCAGCGTGAATTTCTCTCATTTCTCCCCGATCTCTCTCGACAGAACTTGTCTCCTCACCTTCCTAAACTCATCTCTCTCTCTCTCTCTCTAAACCTCAAGCCTAGAAGCTTTTCAACCTTAAGATCTTCTTCTTCCTCTGGTATCATGAATTTCATCTTTTTGACCTAACTTTAGGGATTTTTTTTTTTTTTTTTGAAAAATTGGGGTTTTTCAAAATTGATGAGCTTCTCACAAAATTTTTGGGTTGGTTTTTGTTTAAATGAGTTTAAAATATCATGAATTGCATCACAATTGCATTTTAACAATGATTCATGCATTTTAGATATGTGCTTAATATGTTGAAATGATGTGCGTTGGTAGGATTGGATTGGGCTGAGCCCATAATGTTTTTCCTTTTGCATGTCACGTTTCATGCATTTTTCATGCATACGTATCTTCATTTCTCTATATTCTTATATGGATCTTTATTGGTACTCTTCTGTTTGTCTCTCTCTCTTTCTCTCTTTCTTTCTATGCATTAGCTTTCTCTATGGCACCTAAACGCAAATCCACTCCGTCCTGGAACCCCCTTCGTTTCGGGGCATCTTCTTCTTCTCCCCCCGCTAATTCTACTCCATCTCACGTTCGGTTCCATGATGATAAATCCCAAAAGGACTTTTCAAAGAACTTCTCACGACGCGACATTCATTCAGAACACTAAGTCGTTCTATTGGACTTTTCAGATTCTAACCTTGCCACTGTCATCTACAGTAGGGGTTGGGAGTCACTATGTGGCATCCTGGTCACTTGTCATTCCGTTATCATACAGGAGGTTTACTCCAACATGCACAGATTTGACTATTCTGTATCTCATTTTATCATTCGCATTTGAGGTACGCGCATTATAGTCACTCTGGATCTTATATCTGAGGTGCTATATATCTTGTTGGCTTTATTCTGTGCCAAATTTGCTTGTATTTTAGAAATTAGAAACCCTATATTTAGGTGAAAATCATGTAAGGGTAGTGTGTGAGAGAGTGTGAAAAATTGCTCAAGTGTGTGCAAAGAAGCAGGGACTCGCGACTGGATCTTGTCGGTGGCTCGCGGTTACAAGTTGCCAGATTGATGCACACGTGCCAAGCATGCCAGAAGCAGAAGCGTCGCGCCAGCTATTAACTACAAGATAAAAGTCCCAAGTTGGCCAAGCTGTTTGCTCGCGGCTTTAACTCGCGGCTCAACCCAGTCGCGAGGTCAAGCAGCCAGAACACCCTGTTTGGAAAAATATGACTTTTCAAATTCCTTCTCACCCTACTATATATATACTCTTATACCCACGATTCAAAGAGAGCTTCCAAAGAGAATTTTGAGAGAGAAACCCTAGAGAAAACAAGATTGACTCATCCACAATCTTTACCTAAGAGACTCTTTAAATTCCTCTACTCTCTTCCTCTCTATTGTCAAATCCTTGAGAGGCTCATTACCAAAACATTTTCTCACCAAACCCATTTCTATGAGAGGGCTGTTTGGTGCTGTGGGAAGTAGTTAGGAGGGAACCAATTTCACATTGGTTGATGTTATGGTCAAGTAGCGGAATCCGGGAAGCTAGAAAAGAAATAGGTTTGGCGTAACCTCGTTGGAGAAAGAAGTTTGGAAGGCTTAGGTACATTGGGTAGATTAGGCTTAGAGGGTCTATTGCTGTTCACGTATCCCAATTACATTTTCTAGTGGATTACTTACCGCTTGGAGGACGGCGGAGAGGTTTCACACCGAGGGCTACGGTTTCCTCTTCGATAACACATCGTTGTGTTGTCCTTGTGTTTGCATCTCTCTTCCCTTATCTTTGCCTTTTATTTGCTGTTGTGGATGTGATTTTAAATTGGTTTAGATTGTTTATCAATTCTATTTATAGCTTGTGTTCATTTTCTGCACACTTTGTGTTTGTCATAAAGCTTGAATTGGTAATTTTTGATTTGGGGGTCTAAACGTTCATAGTGTATTTTACACTATTTGAACTTTCAATAATAATAGTACGTTCTCATATACTGTTTTTAATTATTTATAATGCAATATGATAATATTTAACAATCAAAGTCATAAAAAAATTATTAAAAAAAAAAGAAAAAAAACTTAAAACACAAAACTAAATCCCATCAACCAAAATAGAGTTCTAAAGAATAAAAATCTTTATTAAGCAAAAATAGAGATACAAGAAAAATAAAAATAAAAATCCACCAAAAAATTGAGGGAGAAAGAGTGGGAAATAACCACTTTTTTGTGAGAGAAAATTATGTAAAGAATGGAAGAATGAATGACAAATTTATACTAAGAGGATGATAATAAAAAGAAACAAAATAAAGGAAGATAAAAGGAAAGAGGAAGAGTGATATCAAGGTAGAATGTTTGAGGAGATGAAAAGCTAAAGAGAAGGAGAAAGGTTGGACAAAGTGTAAATGTTAAAAGAAATGAGTACAATTTGATGAGCACAATAAAAAAATTACATTTTTTTGTTTTTTAAAATAAAAAGAGATAGAAAATATAAATAATTTAATGATAAGGAGGATGTGATTGAATTTCAATATTGAGTAAAATAGAAGAGAATAAAAAAATAAGAAAAATTAAAAAATATAATAATAAACACGAAATTATCCAAATTATGGTATGTAATGGAATACTATTTAACATTTATCTACTATCTTTAACTTTTTATAATGTAATCGGATAAAATTTAACAATCAAAGAGTAAAATAATAAAAATAATAACTTAAAACACAAAACTAAATCATATCAACCTAAATTAGAGTTCTTAAAAACACAAAAAATTTGTTTGTTTTTAGACCCCTTAAAACACAATTGGATTAACCTAGGAATTTAGCCAAGTTGTTACTTAGGGTCCGTTTGGATTGAGCTTATTGTTGCTGAAAACTGAAAACTGAAAACTGAAAACTGAAAACACTGTAGCAAAATAATTTTTAAATGTGTAAATAGTATCGTGGGACCCATTTTTAATATTTTTTAATACGTGAACAGTGCATAAACAGTACTAAACAGTGCATGAACAGTACTAAACAGTGCGTGAACAGTGAACCCATGTGAGGTTACTGTTCACGCGCAGAAAAAAAAAAAAAAGAAAGGAAAACGTGGACGTAGCAAAACGCCCAAGCCAAACGGTCACTTAGTCAAATTAATTAAATCTAGTTTAACACAATCAAATAATTATATCAAGTAAAGCAGCGGAAATATAAAAAACACAAAGATATGATCACCTAGGAAACCAAACCGGTAAAAACCAGGGGAGGATCTAACCTAGCTATCCTCAAGGTAAACTTGAATCCACTATCTTGAAAGAATCGAAGTTCATACAATAAGACTTACAAGCCCCCATGCTTGACTTCTTATTGCTACCCACCAGTAGAACTTACTGACACGACTACGTGCAAGCTCCGAATCCACGGACTCCTTATTTCTTGGATTCTCCACCAAATACAAGCACACCCGCTTGTGTTTTCTTTAAGCTTCAATGGTTGAAACTGGAATGATTATCAAGGTGTAAAAAAATCTTCTCCTTGAAAATCCTAAGTTTATGTGAAGGAAACCTCCTCAAAGATCTCACAAGAGATTCACATAAACCGCCATATGAGCAACCCAAAAACGTGGCTAGGGTTTCCCTTATATACCTAGGGTAAATTAGAAACCTAAACCAATTAAAACACTTTAGGGCTGAGTTGGAAAACCTAATTAAAAAACGTCAGGTACGATTTTCGATCGATCGAAATGTACTAAATCAGTTTTTTAATTAGCTTAGTATTTCATTCCAACTTTACAACAAAGAACCAACTTTGAGCACTTCTTAAACAACTTAAATATATTGTTTTGATCATGGTTTGCCAACAATACAAATTAGGATTCTAAATACATAAAACCTAAGTCTTTAGAACCTAACACAAAACTAAATCATATCAACCAAAATTAGAGTTCTTAAAAACACAAAAAAATTATCAACCTAAAGTAGAGATGCAATAAAAAATAAAAATCCACCAAAACATTGAGAGAGAGAGAGAGAGAGAGAGAGCCTTTTTGTGAAAGAAAACTATGCAAAGAATGGAAAATAGTGACAAATTTATAGTAAGAGGGAAGGGATATGAAGAGACAAATAAAGGAAGATGAAGGGAAAAATGAATAGAAATATTAAAGTAGAGGGTAGTGGGGAGATGAAAAGTTACAGGAAGAAGAAAGCTTGAAGAAAGTGTAAATATTTAAAGAATAAGTGAATGTAAAAAAAATATAGGAAAATTGAAGATAAAAAAGAAATATATATAGATGTTAAAATTGACAAAGATGTATATGTAAAGTAAATAATCTATTTATATATATATATAGTAAAAAAAATAGGAATAAATAATGAATAATAATTATGTGGCGAATGACATGACAATGAGGTGGCGCAATAGGAGCTTAGTAGTAATAAATGCCACGTTTTAGCTTTTAGTAATAATATAGATGATTTTGAAAATTCTTTGGAATTGGTGAAGTTGAACAACATAAACTTTCGTCTTCACTCTCTCTTTCAAGCTTGCACTCATCATTCAATCATCACCCAATCACCTAATAACTTTAACAAACAAATGAAGGCTAGGAGATTTAAACAAAGATGACTCAATTGGAAACACTAGGATGTGCTACCCAATTGAGCTACAATGCTTTTGGCCAACTCCAAATAATATATATTTTGGAACTTCGTAACACCTTGGTTCCTAAATCATTTAGTCCAACATATATTTCTTCGTATCCTTCAATATATAATCGGTTACTTCTTGACTTTTGTTTTCTTTGGAAAAATACATTTGTTGATTGTATTCTTGAAACAAAGGATTTTGTCAGATGATGTTGTAGTTTAAGGCTAAAAGTTATCCATAGTTTATGCAACGACTACAAACACATATTGTTTGAGAAAAGAATCTTTTACACAAGTTAAATTAAAGGCATGTTTCCTATCATAAAGAATATGATTAGCATTGAGCTATCATGTGAACTCCTATAAATCGTTAGACTAAATAGAAGTCGTAAGTAGAAAAAGATTTTGATGTTGCCTATTCTATGGAGAATTATTTTGAAAATTCTTTAGAATTGGTGAAGTTGATCTACATAAAATTTTGTGCTCATTCTTTCTTTCATGCTTCCACTCATCATTCAATCATCACCCAAACACAGAATAACTTTAACAGTTACAACGGAGGCTAGGAGATTCAAAACCGTACATGTCACAATTGGAAACACTACGAGGTGCCAACCAATTGAATTACAAGGCTTTTGGCCAACTCCAAATAATATATATTTTAGAACTTAGCAACACCTTGGTTCATTTAGTACAACATCTTTTTCTTGGTATCCTTCAATATATAATCGGTTACTTCTTGACTTTTGCTTTCTTTGGAAAAATACTTTTGTTGATTGTATTCTTCAAACAAATGATTTTGTAAGATGATGTTGAATTTTAAGGCTAAAAGTTATTCATAGTTTATGCAACAACTACACACACATATTGCTTCAGATGAGAATCTTTTACGGAAGTCAAATGAAAGGCATGTTGCCTATCATAAAGAGTATCATTGGCATTGAGCTATCTGGTAAATTCCTATTAATCGATAGACTTAATAAAGGTCAAAAGTAGAACAATATTTTGATGTCGCTTATTCTATGGAATATTATTTTGAATATTCTTTGGAATTGGTGAAGTTAAACCACATAAAATTTTGTGCTCACTCTTTCTTTCATGCTTCCACTCGTCATTCAATCATCACCCAAACACACAATAACTTTAACAGTTACAACGGAGGCTAGGAGATTTAAACCCTACATGTTACAATTGAAAACATTAGGAGGAGCCAACCAATTGAGCTACAAGGCTTTTGGCCAAGTCCAATTAATATATTTTTGAACTTACTAACACCTTGGTTCCTAAATCATTTAACCAAACCTCAATTTCTTTGTATCCATCGGTATATAATCGGTTACTTCTTGACTTTTGCTTTCTTTGGAAAAGTACTTTTGTTGATTGTACTCCTGAAACAAAGGATTTTGTAAGATGATGTTATATTTTAAGGCTAAAAGTTATTCATAGTTTACGCAAGAACTACACACACATTAGCATTGAGCTATCAAGTAAATTCCTATAAATCAATAGACTTATTTTAGGTCACTTTCCTTTTTTCCTAGTCAAATACTAGTATGTGCGATAGGCTTTTGTAGCTCAATATCTCTTTTCATTTGGAGATTTACATTTGGTGAGCTCTTTAAGCAAAAACAATAAAATAAATGGTGCGAAGATATATAGGCACAAGTCTATGTATGTTTCAAGATCAAAAAAACATTCACTAATCATTCATAACAAGTTTGAAGATCTATTTACAACAGTCACATAGATGTCAAAATTTCTCCCACAATGATATAAGTGCATAGGGAACAAGCTATGCTAGTAAATGCACAAGGCCATTAGTACAAAGGTACAAGGAAAAACATGCTTTAAGACAAAACTCAACAAAGTTGATCAATTTTTTTGATTTTATATTTTTTTATGTGTTTTTGGATTTTTGACACACAAAAAAAAAATAAAATAAAAGCCAGCAATGTAAAAACATTTAATGCAAAAGCAAACAAACAACCAGTTGACAACTCAAACAACCAACAAGCACACAACCAAACATAGTCACACAACATAGGAAGTATTAATGCATGGACATGTTATAATGCTTATGAATGAGTACCTTTCTTCACCCACACGTCACGTGTGTTTCGGGTGATATCCCTGTAGGGTTGGGTACGAGAGTTAGGACTTTCAAACCCTCTAGTGAAACTTTCCAAGCAATTGGTGAATCCATCAATAATTTCCATCATGTCCATCATTTCGGGATCACTATTTCGATCTTTTGATGACTCAACAACCCAAGTCCTCTTGTCATTTCTTGGTCCTCTTGACCTTTGATCACTTGCATTCCTCAATGCTCTCAGTTTATGACAATTGGGTCGGGTGTGCCCTTGAAGTCCGCAGTGATGACACAGATGCTTCATTCTAGGACCTCTTTGCGATCGTGGAAGAGATTTTGCTCTGGCTGCAAACCTGACCACAGATTGATTATGGGGCTTGTTCAACACCTCTTGGTCAACTACATTCTTCTTTTACTCAACATTTGCCTTTTCAACAGTAGAGACAACTACAGTCAACTCTTTGGCCTTCACAAACTTCACTTCTTTGGAGATGTTCATAGCTGAACTACTTTATCTCGTGTATCCTAATTCGGTTTTATCAGAGAAGGTATTTTGAAAGGAAAGGACATCACCAAGCTTCTTTGTGGAGACTCGCTCTACCTTGGCATTTGCTTGAACCACCTCAAGCTCAAGAAATTTCACCTTGGAGTAAGATTCGGTTAGTTTGCCATTTAGCATCTCTATCTCACACTTGGCCTCCTTATATCTCACTAAGAGACTTCTATAGTCCTCCTCAGCTTTCTTCATCTTTATCACAGCTGCCTTGGCCACCCTTGCATATTCCCTTGACTTAGTAGAGAATTGTAGTTTTCTCTAAGACCAACTGTATCTTCATCTTCTTCACCATTTGATTCTTCTACAATTCCCATGAATTCCTCATCGCTATGCTCCCCAAGCTCTTCTACAAGCAAACTCAAGTCCTCCGAAGACTCGACATGAGCAACAGTCATGAATGTTGAGAAATTCCCTTCATCACAGCTATCCTCAGAATTAGTGGTGGAGGAATATAAGTCACTAAGAGTGGTGGCATACACCTTGCCCTTCGATCTCAAGTAATTAGGACATTCATTTTTGAAATGGCCATGTCCATTACATTCAAAACAAGTGACTCCTTGAGTAGATTGGGACTCCTTCCCTTCTCTCTTTTAGAAGTCCTTCTTCACCTTTCCAGAACTCAAGAATTTCCCTTTATCACCAAATTTCTCACTATTCTTGAACTTTAGAAATTTGTGGAAATTCTTTGCAAGGTAGGCAACATCCTTTTCGACTACATCCTCATCCGATGAACCATGAGCTTCTACCCTTTCATTTATCGTCTTAAGAGCAAGTGATTTGCTCTTTCTTTGATTTGGTAATGAAAGCTCATACGTTTGGAGAAAACCAATCAGCTCTTGGACTTTGATTTCATCAATATCTTTGCTCTCCTCAATTGAGGTCACCTTTGCTTGGAAGCTCTCCGGTAATGAACGAAGAATTTTACTTACAACTTTCGAGTCCTCTGTTTTCTCTCCCAAGTTAAACTTGCCGATGACCACTTCATTTAGCTTACTATAGAAAGAGTCAAAGGACTCATCCTCGCTCATCCCGAGCTCCTCAAAACGAGTAGTTAGCATTTGTAGCTTTGTGTCCTTAACTTTCTTTGTACCCTCATAAATGGTCCCCAAAATTTGCCATGCTTCCTTGCCAACAATGATATGAGAAATCCGATGGAATTCATCAGGGGACACACCACAAAAAATTGCATTAAGTGCTTTGCTATTAGCATTTAACGCCAAGAGGGCTGCCTTATCCCAAGTGAATTTGGCTGCCCCAAGCTTTGCCCAACCAATTTTAACAGCATCCCAAATAGCCTCATCTATAGAACACAATCAAAATCTTGAAGGATACCAAGAAAGAGATGTTCGACTAAATGATTTAGGAACCAACATGTTACTACGTTCCAAAATATATACTATTTGGAGTTGGCCAAAAACCTTGTAGCTCAATTGGTTGGCACCTGCTAGTATTTCCAATTGAGACAAGTAGGGTTTAAATCTCCTAGTATCCATTCTAAATGTTAAAGTTATTGTGTGACTAAGTGAATGGGAGAGTGAACACGAAATTTTATGTGGTTTAATGGCACCAAATTCAGAGAATTTTCAAAATCATTTTTCTTTGAATAAGCAACATCAAAATATTTTTCTACTTTTAACTTCTATAAAGTCTAACGATTTATTGGAGTTCACGTGCTAGCTCAGTACTAATGATATTCTTTATGATAGGCAACGTGCCTTTCCTTTAACTCATGTAAAAGATTCTCATCTCAAACAATATGTGTTTGTAGCCAATGCATAAGCTATGGATAACTTTTAGCCTTAAAATACAACATCATCTTATGAAATCCTTTATTTCAAGAATACAATCAACAAAAGTATTTTACCAAGGAAAGCAAAATTCAAGAAGTAAATGATTACATATTGAAGGATACCAAGAAATAGATCTCGGACCCAATGATTTAGGAGCAAGGTGTTTCTAAGTTCCAAAATATATACTATTTGGAGTTGGCCAAAAGCCTTGTAGCTCAATTGGTTGGCACCTCCTAGTATTTCCAATTGAGACAAGTGGGGTTTAAATCTCCTAGCCACCATTGTAAATGTTAAAGTTATTGTGTGATTAAGTGATGATTGAATGATGAGTGGAAGAATGAATGGGAGAGGGAACTCGAAGGTTTATGTGGTTCAACTTCACCAAATTCAGAGAATTTTCAAAATAATTTTCCGTTGAATAAGCAACATCAAAATCTTTTTATACTTTTAACTTCTATAAAGTCTAACGATTTATTGGAGTTCACGTAATAACTCAATGCTAATGATATTTTTTATGATAGGCAACGTGCCTTTGATTTAACTTTGCAAAAGATTCTCATCTCAAACAATATGTGTTTGTAGTCGATGCATAAAATATGGATAACTTTTAGCCCTAAAATACAACATCATCTTACGAAATCCTTTGTTTCAAGAATGCAATCAACAATAGTATTTTTCCAAGGAAGGCAAAAGTCAAGAAGTAACCAATTACATATTGAAGGATACCAAGAAAGAGATGTTCGACTAAATGATTTAAGGACCACGGTGTTTCTAACTTCCAAAATATATATTATTTGGAGTTAGCTAAAAGTCTTGTAGCTCAATTGGTTGGCACCTGCTAGTATTTCCAATTGGGACATGTAGGAATTAAATCTACTAGCATTCATTGTAAATGTTAAAGTTATTGTGTGATTGAGTGATGATTGAATGATGAGTGGAAGAATGAATGGGAGAGTGAACACAAAAGTTTATGTGGTTTAACGGCACCGAATTTAGAGAATTTTCAAAATAATTTTCCATTGAATAACAACATCAAAATCTTTTTCTACTTTTAACTTCTATAAAGTCTAACGATTTATTGGAGTTCACGTGATAACTCAATGCTAATGATATTCTTCATGATAGGCAACGTGCCATTCCTTTAACTTGTATAAAAGATTCTCATCTCAAACAATATGTGTTTGTAACCAATGCATAAGTTATGGATAACTTTTAGCTTTAAAATACAACATCATCTTATGAAATCCTTTGTTTCAAGAATACAATCAACAAATGTATTTTTCCAAGGAAAGCAAAAGTCTAGAAGTAAATGATTACATATTGAGGGATACCAAGAAATACATCTCAGATCCAATGATTTAGGAGCAAGGTGTTTCCAAGTTCCAAAATATATATTATTTGGAGTTGGCCAAAAGCCTTATTAGCTCAATTGGTTGGGACCTCCTAGTATTTCCAATTGAGACAAGTGGGGTTTAAATCTCCTAGCCTCCATTGTAAATGTTAAAGTTATTGTGTGATTAGGTGATGATTGAAAGCTGAGTGGAAGAATGAATTCGATAGTGAGCATGAAAGTTTGTGGTTCAACTTTACCAAATTCGGAGAATTTTCAAAATCATATTCCGTTGAATAAGCAACATCAAACTCATTTTATACTTTTAACTTATATAAAGTCTAATGATTTATTGGAGTTCACGTGATAACTTAATGCTAATGATATTCTTCATGATAGGCAACGTGCCTTTCCTTTAACTTGTGTAAAAGATTCTCATCTCAATCAATATGTGTTTGTAGTCGATGCATAAACTATGGATAACTTTTAGCCCAAAAATACAACATCATCTTACAAAATCCTTTGTTTCAAGAATACAATCAACAAAAGTATTTATCCAAAGAAAGCAAAAGTCAAGATGTAACCAATTATATGTTGAAGGATACTAAGAAATAGATGTTGGACTAAATGATTTAGGAACCAAGGTGTTACCAAGTTCCAAAGTATATATTATTTGGAGTTGGCCAAAAGCCTTGTAACTCAATTGGTTGGTGCCTCTTATTGTTTCCTGATGAGGCATGCAGGGTTTAAATCTCCAATCATCCACTGTAACTGTTACGGTTATTGTGTGAGTGAGTGATAATTGAATGAACAGTGGAAGCATGAAAGAGCGAGTGCACACGAAAGTTTATGTGTTTCAACTTCACCAATTCCAAAGAATTTTCAAAACCAATTTCCGTACAACAAGCAACATCAAAATATTTTTCTACTTTTGACCTCTATTAAGTCTAACAATTTATAGGAGTTTATGTGATAGCTCAATACTAATGATATTCTTAATTATAGGAAACCCGCCTTTCATTTAACTTGTGTAAAAGATTCTCATCTCAAACAATATGTGTTCGCAGCCAATGCATAAGCTATGGATAACTTTTAGCTTTAAAATACAACATCATCTTATGAAATTCTTCGTTTCAAGAATACAATCAACAAATGTATTTTTCCAAGGAAAGCAAAAGTCTAGAAGTAAATGATTACATATTGAGGGATACCAAGAAATACATCTCAGATCCAATGATTTAGGAGCAAGGTGTTTCCAAGTTCCAAAATATATATTATTTGGAGTTGGCCAAAAGCCTTATTAGCTCAATTGGTTGGGACCTCTTAGTATTTCCAATTGAGACAAGTGGGGTTTAAATCTCCTAGCCTCCATTGTAAATGTTAAAGTTATTGTGTGATTGGGTGATGATTGAAAGCTGAGTGGAAGAATGAATTCGATAGTGAGCATGAAAGTTTGTGGTTCAACTTCACCAAATTCGGAGAATTTTCAAAATCATATTCCGTTGAATAAGCAACATAAAACTCATTTTATACTTTTAACTTCTATAAAGTCTAATGATTTATTGGAGTTCGCGTGATAACTTAATGCTAATGATATTCTTCATGATAGGCAACGTGCCTTTCCTTTAACTTGTGTAAAAGATTCTCATCTCAATCAATATGTGTTTGTAGTCGATGCATAAACTATGGATAACTTTTAGCCCAAAAATACAACATCATCTTACAAAATCCTTTGTTTCAAGAATACAATCAACAAAAGTATTTATCCAAAGAAAGCAAAAGTCAAGATGTAACCAATTATATGTTGAAGGATACTAAGAAATAGATGTTGGACTAAATCATTTGGAGTTGGCCAAATGATTTAGGAACCAAGGTGTTACCAAGTTCCAAAGTATATATTATTTGGAGTTGGCCAAAAGCCTTGTAACTCAATTGGTTGGTGCCTCTTATTGTTTCCTGATGAGGCATGCAGGGTTTAAATCTCCAATCATCCACTGTAACTGTTACGGTTATTGTGTGAGTGAGTGATAATTGAATGAACAGTGGAAGCATGAAAGAGCGAGTGCACACGAAAGTTTATGTGTTTCAACTTCACCAATTCCAAAGAATTTTCAAAACCAATTTCCGTACAACAAGCAACATCAAAATATTTTTCTACTTTTGACCTCTATTAAGTCTAACAATTTATAGGAGTTTATGTGATAGCTCAATACTAATGATATTCTTAATTATAGGCAACCCGCCTTTCATTTAACTTGTGTAAAAGATTCTCATCTCAAACAATATGTGTTCGCAGCCAATGCATAAGCTATGGATAACTTTTAGCTTTAAAATACAACATCATCTTATGAAATCCTTCGTTTCAAGAATACAATCAACAAATGTATTTTTCCAAGGAAAGCAAAAGTCTAGAAGTAAATGATTACATATTGAGGGATACCAAGAAATACATCTCAGATCCAATGATTTAGGAGCAAGGTGTTTCCAAGTTCCAAAATATATATTATTTGGAGTTGGCCAAAAGCCTTATTAGCTCAATTGGTTGGGACCTCCTAGTATTTCCAATTGAGACAAGTGGGGTTTAAATCTCCTAGCCTCCATTGTAAATGTTAAAGTTATTGTGTGATTAGGTGATGATTGAAAGCTGAGTGGAAGAATGAATTCGATAGTGAGCATGAAAGTTTGTGGTTCAACTTCACCAAATTCGGAGAATTTTCAAAATCATATTCCGTTGAATAAGCAACATCAAACTCATTTTATACTTTTAACTTCTATAAAGTCTAATGATTTATTGGAGTTCACGTGATAACTTAATGCTAATGATATTCTTCATGATAGGCAACGTGCCTTTCCTTTAACTTGTGTAAAAGATTCTCATCTCAATCAATATGTGTTTGTAGTCGATGCATAAACTATGGATAACTTTTAGCCCAAAAATACAACATCATCTTACAAAATCCTTTGTTTGAAGAATACAATCAACAAAAGTATTTATCCAAAGAAAGCAAAAGTCAAGATGTAACCAATTATATGTTGAAGGATACTAAGAAATAGATGTTGGACTAAATGATTTAGGAACCAAGGTGTTACCAAGTTCCAAAGTATATTTGGAGTTGGCCAAAAGCCTTGTAACTCAATTGGTTGGTGCCTCTTATTGTTTCCTGATGAGGCATGCAGGGTTTAAATCTCCAATCATCCACTGTAACTGTTACGGTTATTGTGTGAGTGAGTGATAATTGAATGAACAGTGGAAGCATGAAAGAGCAAGTGCACACGAAAGTTTATGTGTTTCAACTTCACCAATTCCAAAGAATTTTCAAAACCAATTTCCGTACAACAAGCAACATCAAAATATTTTTCTACTTTTGACCTCTATTAAGTCTAACAATTTATAGGAGTTTATGTGATAGCTCAATACTAATGATATTCTTAATTATAGGCAACCCGCCTTTCATTTAACTTGTGTAAAAGATTCTCATCTCAAACAATATGTGTTCGCAGCCAATGCATAAGCTATGGATAACTTTCTGCCTTAAAATACAACATCTTCTAACGAAATCCTTCGTTTCAAGAATACAATCAACAAAAGTATTTTCCAAGGAAAGCAAAAGTCAAGACGTAGATGATTATATATTGAAGGATACCAAGAAATAGATGTTGGAATAAATGATTTAGGAACCAAGGTGTTACTAAGTTCCAAAGTATATATTATTATGAGTTAGTTTTTAGTATTTTGGTTGGGTTAGTTGTATACTGAAAAGGTGTGTTTGTTTTCTATCAATGTAATTTGTCAGGATCCTTTGTAAATACCATCAAAGTTTGGGTTGTGATGACTGAGAATCTTTAGAATGCATTGTAATAATTTCTTACACACTTTGCAACAATTTTTTTCTTTAAAAATTGATTTTATTATCCAAATTTCTCTTCTATTAATGAGATTTCAAATGACCCTACGCATTGCGCAGGTTAAATGCTAGTATTATTTAAGTTCCAAAGAATTTTCAAAGTAATTTACCATAGAATAAGCAACATCAAAATCTTTTTCTAATTTTGACCTCTATTAAGTCGATTGATTTATAGGAATTTAATTGATAGCTCAATGTAAATGATACTGTTTATGATAGGAAAGAAGCCTTTCAATTAACTTACGTAAAAGATTCTTATCTCAAACAATATGAGTGTGTAGTTGTTGCATAAACTTTGAATAACTGTTTAGCCTTAAAGTACAACATCATCTTACGAAATCCTTTCTTTAAAGAGTACAATCAACAAAAGTATTTTTCTAAGGAAAGCAAAAGTCAAGACGTAGACTATTATATATTGAAGGACACCAAGAAATAGATGATGGAAGAAATGATTTAGGAACCAAGGAGTTACTAATTTCCAAATTGCATATTATTATGAGTTAGTTTTTGGTATTTTGGTTGGGTTGGTTTTGATTTAAGCTTTTTGGTTGGGTTAGTTGTATATTGAAAAGGTGTGTTTGTTTTATTTCAATGTAATTTGTTAGGATCTTTTGTAAGTACCATCAAAGTTTGGGTTGTGATGACTGAGAATCTTTAGAATGCGTAGTAATAATTTCTTGCACACTTTGCAACATATTTTTTCTTTAAATATTGAGTTCATTAGCCAAATTTCACTTCTATTTATGAGATTTCAAATGACCTTGCGCTTTGCACAGGTTAAACGCTAGTATTATTTAAGTTCCAAAGAATTTTCAAAATAATTTACCATAGAATAAGCAACATCAAAATCTTTTTCTACTTTTGACCTCTATTAAGTCTATCAATTTATAGGAATTTACCTAATAGCTCAATGCTAATGGTACTCTTTATGATAGGCAACATGCCTTTCAATTAACTTCTGTAAAATATTCTCATCTTAAACAATATGTGTGTGTAGTTGTTGCATAAACTATGAATAACCTTTTAGCCTTGAAAGACAACATCATCTTACGAAATCCTTTGTTTAAAGAATACAGTCAACAAAAGTATTTTTCTAAGGAAAGCAAAAGTCAAGAAGTAACCGATTATATATTGAAGTATACCAAGAAAAAGATGTTGTACTAAATGAACCAAAGTGTTATTAAGTTCCAAAATATATATTATTTGAAGTTGGCCAAAGACCTTGTAATTAAATTGGTTGGCGCCTCCTAGTGTTTCCAATTGTGACACGTAGGGTTTTCAATCTCCTAGCCTCCGTTGCAACAGTTAAAGTTGTTGTGTGATTTGGTGATGATTGAATGAAAAATGGAAGCATGAAAGAGAAAGTGAACACGAAAGTTTATGTGGTTCAACTTCACCAATTCCAAAGAATTTTCAAAATCATTTTCCATAGAATAAGCAACATCAAAATTTTTTTCTACTAATGAATTCTAATAAGTGTAACGATTTTCAGGAGTTCACATGTTAGCTCAGTGCAAATGATATTCTTTATGATAGGCAACATGCCTTTCATTTAACTTCCGTAAAAGATTCTGATCTCAAGCAATATGTGTTTGTTGTCATTGCATAAACTATGAATAGCTTTTAGGCTTAACGTACAGCCTAATTTTACGAAATCCTTTGTTTTAAGAATTCAATCAACAAAAGTATTTTTTCAAAGAATGCAAAAATCAGGAAGTAATCAATTATATATTGTAGGGTACAAAGAAATAGATGTTGGACTAAATGATTTAGGAACCAAGGTGTTACCAAGTTCCAAAGTATATATTATTTGGAGTTGGCCAAAAGCCTTGTAACTCAATTGGTTGGCGCCTCCTATTGTTTCCTGATGAGACATGCAGGGTTTAAATCTTCTATCTTCCACTATAACTGTTATGGTTACTGTGTGAGTGAGTGATAATTGAATAATGAGTGGAAGCATGAAAGTGGGAGTGCACACGAAAGTTTATGTGTTTCAACTTCACAAATTCCAAAGAATTTTCAAAATCATTTTCCGTAGAACAAGCAACATCAAAATATTTTTCTACTTTTGACTTCTATTAAGTCAAACAATTTATAGGAGTTTACGTGATAGCTCAATGCTAATGATATTCTTAATTATAGGCAACCCGCCTTTCATTTAAATTGTGTAAAAGATTCTCATCTCAACCAATATGTGTTTGTAGCCAATGCATAAGCTATGGATAACTTTCATCCTTAAAATACAACATCTTCTAACAAAATTGTTTGTTTCCAGAATACAATCAACAAAAGTATTTTTCCAAGGAAAGCAAAAGTAAAAAATGTAGCCAATTCTATATTGAAGGATACCAAGAAATAAATGTTGGAACAAATGATTTAGGAACCAAGGTTTTACTAAGTTCCAAAGTATATATTATTATGAGTTAGTTTTAGTATTTTGGTTTGGATGGTTTTGATTTAAGCTTTTTGGTTGGATTAGTTGTATACTGAAAAGACGTGTTTGTTTTATTTCAATGTAATTTGTCAGTATCCTTTGTAAATACCATCAAAGTTTGGGTTGTGATGACTGAGAATCTTTAGAATGCATAGTAATAATTTCTTACACACTTTGCAACAATTTTTTTCTTTAAAAATTGATTTTATTATCCAAATTTCTCTCCTATTTATGAGATTTCAAATGACCCTGCGCATTGCGCGGGTTAAACGCTAGTATTATTTAAGTTCCAAAGAATTTTCAAAATAATTTACCATAGAATATGCAACATCAAAATCTTTCTCTACTTTTAACCTCTTTTAAGTCGATCGATTTATAGGAATTTACCTGATAGATCAATGTTAATGATACAGTTTATGATAGGCAACATGCCTTTCAATTAACATCCATAGAAGATTCTCATCTCAAACAATATGTGTGTGTAGTTGTTGCATAAACTATGAATAACCTGTTAGCCTTAAAATACAACATCATCTTATGAAATCCTTCATTTAAAGAATACAATCAACAAAAGTATTTTTCCAAGGATAGCGAAAGTCAAGACGTAGACGATTATATATTGAAGGATACCAAGAAATAGATGTTGGAATAAATGATTTAGGAACCAAAGTGTTACTAAGTTCCAAAGTGTATATTATTATGAGTTAGTTTTTAGTATTTTGGTTGGATTGGTTTTGATTTAAGCTTTTTGGTTGGGTTGGTTATATATTGAAAAGGTGTGTTTCTTTTATTTCAATGTAATTTGTCAGGATCTTTTGTAAATACCATCAAAGTTTGGGTTCTGATGACTGAGAATCTTTAGAATGCATAGTAATAATTTCTTGCACACTTTGCAACAAATTTTTTCTTTAAAAATTGAATTTATTAACCAAATTTCTCTTCTATTTATGAGATTTCAAATGATCCTGTGCATTGAGCGGGTTAAACACTGGTATTATTTAAGTTCCAAAGAATTTTCAAAATAATTTACCATAGAATAAGCAACATCAGAATCTTTTTCTACTTTTGACCTCTTTTAAGTCTGTCGATTTATAAGAATTTACCTGGTAGCTCAATGCTAATGATACTCTTTATGATAGGCAACATGCCTTTCAATTAACTTCCGTAAAAGATTCTCATCTTAAACAATATGTGTGTGTAGTTGTTGCGTAAACTATGAATAACTTTTTAGACTTAAAATACAACATCATCTTACGAAATCCTTTGTTTAAAGAATACAATCAGTAAAAGTATTTTTCCAAAGAAAGCAAAATTCAAGAAGTAACCGATTATATATTGAAGTATACCAAGAAAAAGATGTTGTACTAAATGAACCAAGGGGTTACTATGTTCCAAAATATATATTATTTGGAGTTGACCAAAGGCCTTGAATTCAATTGGTTGGCGCCTCCTAGTGTTTCCAATTGTGACACGTAGGGTTTTGAATCTCCTAGCCTCCGTTGTAACAGTTAAAGTTTTTGTGTGATTTGGTGATGATTAAATGAAGTATGGAAGCATGAAAGAGAGAGTGAACACGGAAGTTTATGTGGTTCAACTTCACCAATTCCAAAGAATTTTCAAAATCATTTTCCATAGAATAAGCAACATCAAAATCTTTTTCTACTAATGAATTCTACTAAGTGTAACGATTTTCAGGAGTTCACATGATAGCTCAGTGCTAATGATATTCTTCATGATAGGCAACATGCTTTTCATTTAACTTCAGTAAAAGATTCTCATCTCAAGCAATATGTGTTTGTTGTCATTGCATAAACTATGAATCGCTTTTAGGCTTAAAGCACAGTGTAATTTTACGAAATCCTTTGTTTCAAGAATTCAATCAACAAAAGTATTTTTTCATAGAATGCAAAAATCAGGAAGTATTCGATTATGTATTGAAGGATACAAGGAAATAGATGTTGGACTAAATGATTTGTAATTTGGGGGTCTAAACGTTCATAGGTGTTTTACACACTATTTGAACATTCAATTGGTATCAGAGTTGGTGCCCTTGCTGTGGTTTAATTACCTTAGTGGGATCCTTGACCCCATTTGAGATGTACCGGTCTCAATCTTTAAATGCTCCACCATATTTGATGGAAGCAACTATGCCTTTTGGAAAGTCCAGATGAGGTCATTTTTATGTTCAAATGATGAAACCATTTGGGATGCGGTGGATGCTGGATGGACTAGGCCAGAGGCTACTAAATCCATATGGGATAAGGTAGCCCTTGTGGCAGTTAACGCTAATAGTAAAGTTTTGAATGCAATTTTTTATGGTGTTTCTCTAGATGAGTTTCACAGAATTTCTCACATCACAATTGCCAGGGAAGCATGGCAAATATTGGAGACCACATATGAAGGCACGAAGAAAGTGAAGGGCACTAAATTGCAGATGCTAACCACTCGATTTAAAGAGCTGAAAATGAGTGAGGATGAGTCATTTGACTCATTCTTTGGCAAGCTGAATGAGGTGGTTATTGGAAAGTTTAATTTGGGTGAGAAAACTGAAGATTCAAAGATAGTAAGGAAAATCCTTTGATCATTGCTAGAGAGCTTCCATGCAAAAGTTACAGCAATTGAAGAGAGTAAGGACCTTGATGATATCAAAGTTCAAGAACTAATTGGCTCATTTCAAACTTATGAGCTGTCATTGCCATCACAAAGGAAGAGCAAATCCCTTACTCTTAAGATGATCAATGAGAGGGTAGAAGCTCACGACTCATCGGATGAGGATGTTATCGATAAAGATGTGGCATATCTTGTGAAGAATTTCCGAAAGTTTTTGAAGTTCAAGAAAAATGGAAAGTTTACTAAGAAGGGAAAATTCCCAAATTTTGAAAAGGAGAAAAAGGATTTCAAGAGGAAAGACGAAAAGGACTCTCAATCCTCTCAAGGAATCTCGTGCTTCGAATGCAACGGACATGGACATTTCAAGAAAGAGTGTCCCAATTATTTGAAAGTGAAGGGCAAGGTGTATGCCATTACTCTTAGTGATTCAGATTCTTCTAGTTCAGATTCAGATGAAAGCTATGATGGAGAGGGAAATTTCTCTGCTTTCATGATCATTGCTCGTGTAGAATCTTCAGATGATTTGAGTGTGCTAGTGGAAGAGCTTGGTGAGCACACTGAGTTGGAGTCAATTAGGATAGTCGAGGAATCTAATGATAAGGAAGATGACGGAACAGTGGGACTACAAGAGACCTACAATTCCCTCCTTGAGAAGACTAGTGAATTTGCAAAAATGGCTAATGCAGCCATTAAAAAGATGAAGAGGGCAAAGGAAGATTATAGAAGTCTCTTAGTCCGATACAAAGAGACTAAGTGTGAAGTCAAGTCACTGAATGGAGAGTTGAACGAAGCCTACTCAATGATAAAATTTCTTGAGCTTGAGGTGATTCAAGCCAATGCGAAAGTAGAGCGAGTTTCCTTGAAGAAGCTTGATGAAGTACTCTCTCGTAAAAAATCTTTCTCCAATAGAACTGGATTGGGATATACTGGAGAGAGTAGTTCGACTGCCAATATCTCCAAGGAAGTAAAGTTTGTGAAAGCCAAAGAACCGATGGTAGCTACCACAAATGCTGAGAAAGTGAAGCTGGATAAGAAAAAGAATGTGACTAACCAACGGTTTATGACTAAGCCTCCTAAACAATGAGTGGTCAAACTTAAGAGTAAAGGGATATCACTCCAAAAGTCACAAAGGGGTTCGAGAACTAAACACTTCTGCCATCACTATGGAATTCAAGGTCACAGCAGACCCAATTGTCATAAGCTGCAAGTATTGAAGAATTCAAGTACTCAAAGGTCAAGAGGACCAAGAAATGACAAAAGGAATTGGGTTGTTGAACAATCAAGAGGTCGAGATGGTGATTCCGGAGTAATGGATGTGATGAAAATGATTGATGCATTCACCACCTGTTTGGCAAGCTTCAACAAAAGGTTTGAAAGCCACAACACTCATACCCAATCCTATAGCGATATCACCCCAAACGCACGTGACATGTGGGTGAAGAAGGGTACTCATGCATAAGCACTACAACATGTCCATGCATTAATACTTACTATGTTTTGTGACTTTGCTTGGTTGTGTGCTTTTTGTTGTGATGCTAGCCTGATTTGGAAATTCTGTGTTTATTTGTTTGCATTTGTTTTAAATGTTTTTACATTGTTGTTTTTTATCAATCTTTTCTTGCTTTTATGTCAAAAATCTAAAAACACATAAAAAGTAGAAAATCCAAAAAGTTTGATCGACATTATTGTACATTGTCATAAGCATGTTCTGCCTTGTACCTTTGTACTTATGACTTTGTGCATTTACGAGCATAGCTTGTTTCCTATGCACTCATATTATTGTGGGAGAAATCTTGACATCTATGTGATTGTTGTAAATAGATCTTCAAACTTGTCATGAATGATTAGTCAATGGTTTTGTTGATCTTAAGACATGCATACACTTGTGACTACATATCTTCCCACTTGTTTATTATTTTTTTTTTAAAGCTCAACAAATGTAAATCTCCAAATGAAAAGAGATAATAAGCTGCAAAAGCTGTTGCACATACTAGTATTTGACTAGGAAAAGGGAAAGCGACTTTTATGAAAATGTATGATGCCCCAAAAGCCAGAGGCTTGCTCAACAAATTGAAATATTTAAAATTTTAGGCATCGATCTCAAAATGAGATGTATTGATTCAAAAAGATCAAATGTTATGATGTGAATGGAGCCAAATGAAACGCTTCAATACTATGTAATCAAGTTTATGTGGGAAGTCATATATGCATATTTCTATAATTGAGATGGGTCACTTTTCCTCGTGCTAATTGTGTATGACTTGGTTGAATTGATCATTGAAGCTTCACATTAGACTAAGGACTATCTCAATTTTGATACCCACACACATCACACATGTCTATCTTCAAGGAATGTCATATTTATTTGTGTGATTGTACTTGATTAAATGTGTATCACATACTCAATTTTTGTCGATCAAACACAAAGAGATTTTTAGTGTTTTAATTGTTTTTGGAAAGTCTTTTAAATTTTGCAAAAATATTAAAAATTTCAAAAATAGTGTTGCCCTGTTTTGGCGACTTGGTCGTGGGTCAATCCAGTTGCATGCCCCCAGTCGCAAGCTTACACAAAAGATTTTCATGACTCACTGGTGGGTCAAAGTCCCTGTCGCAAAAAAGATTTAGAAAATTTTTCAAAATTTTGGGTTTTTAAAGTTCTCGCGACTCGGTTTAGCAACTTGTTCGCGAGTGGAAGCTCCAATTGCGAGGTTGTTAGGATATATGTGATTCACTTGTTAGGAACATGAAATTTCAATTAGTGTATAAAACACTATGAATGTTTAGGTCCCCAATTTACAAATTACCAATTCAAGCTTAATGTCAAACAATTAATGTACAGAATATGAACACAAGCTTAACACAGAATTGATAAACAATCTAAACCAAATAAAATCACATCCACAACAGAAATTAAATGGCAAAAATTAAGGGAAGAAAGATACAAACATAAGGACAACACACGATGGGTTATCGAAGAGGAAACCAAAGCCCTCGGCGTAAAACTTCTTCGCCGCCCTCCAAATGGTAAATAATCCACTAAAGAATGTAGTTGGGATATATGAACAGCAGAAGACCCTTCAAGCCTAATCTACCTAATGTAACTAAACCCTCCAAGTTCCTACTCCAACGAGGTTCCGCCGAACCAATTTCTTCTTTAACTTACCAGATTCCGCTACTTGACCGTAGCATCTACTAATAAGAAATTGGTCCCTTCTTAACTGCTTCCCAAAATACCAAACAGCCTTCTCACAAATATGGGTATAGTGAGAAAAAGGTTTTGGTAATATACCTCTCAAGGATTTAACAATGGAAAGGAAGAGAGTAATAGAATTTAAAGAGTTTCTATGAGAAGATTGTGGATGAATCAATCTTATTTTTCTCTAGGGTTTCTCTCTCAAAATTCTCTCTGGAAGCTCTCTACATTTTGTGGGTATAAGGGTCTATATATAGTAGGATGAGAAGGAATGTGAAAAGGCAGTTTTTCCCAAACCGGGTAGTCTGGCGACTTGGCCTCGCGACTAGGCTGAGTCGCGAGTTCAAGCTGCGAGCTAACATCTTGGCCAGCCTGAGTATCAGAATACCAATGAACAACCCCCATTGGTTTGGGTATTAGAGTACCAATGAATGATCCCCATTGGTTTAGGTATTAGAGTACCAATGAATGACTCCCATTGACTGGGTATCAGAGTACCAATGAATAACCCCAATTGGTTTGGGTATCAGAATCAATTCATAGTCAATTTGTCCATAATCATATATATGAAATCATAGTTTCTAACAAAAATATATCTTATTCAAGTACATATATGTATACATATATAATCATATATTCAGTATTCAAATATATTTGTGATATTTCTATATTCTTTACTTTAAATCAATATGGCTAATGAAACAATTAAATAAAATAAATCTTATATTCAATGCTCGTTTTTATTTGTGGAATTTCTCTATTCTTTACTTGAAATCAGTAATACAATAGAAGTAAATAGTAACAAGTGTAAACAATTTTCAGTAACTAATTGCACAAAGATAAAACCAATTTGGATGGACCCTATAAAGGTAAATTTTTACATAAGTCCACAAAGTGGACGGACCCATTCAGGGTAAAAAATTTTGATAGTCCATAAAGTAGACAGACTCTACAAGGGTTCAATATTCGTGTCCACAAAGTGGATGGACCCTACAAGGGTTAACTACTAGACTTGTCCACAAACTGGAAAAATTTCTACATAAGTCCACAAAGTGGACGGACCCAACAAGGGTCAAGAACTTAATAAGTCCACAAAATGTACGGACCCTATAAGGGTAAATTTTTAAATAAGCCCACAAAGTGGACGGACCTTACATGGGTTAACTACTAGACTTGTCCACAAACTAGACGGTCCCTATGAGGGTAAAATTCAACGTAAGTCCACAAAATGGACGGACCCAGCTAAGGTAAAAAATTTAATGAGTCCACAAAGTGGACTGACCCAACAAGGGTCAAGAACTTAATAAGTCCACAAAGTGGACGGACCCTATAAGGGTAAATTTTTACATAAGTCCACAAAGCGGACAGACCCATTCAGGGTAAAAAATTTTGATAGTCCACAAAGTGGACGGACCCTACAAGGGTTCAATATTCGTGTCCACAAAGTGGACGGACCCTATAAGGGTAAATTTTTACATAAGTCCACAAAGCGGACAGACCTATTCAGGGTAAAAAATTTGATAGTCTACAAAGTGGACGGACCCTATAAGGGTAAATTTCTACATTAGTCCATAAAGTGGATGGACCCAACTAGGGTAACGAATTTAATAAGTCCACAAAGCGGACGGACCCAATAAGGGTAAATTTCTACATAAGTCCACAAAATGGACGGATCAAATTACAATTAAAAATTTGGGGAGTCCACAAGGTGGACGGACACAATTAAGTTAATATATTAGCTCATTCACAAGGATGGACAGCCCCTACCGGAAATTCAAAAATTGGACAAGTCTATAAAATAGATGGGCCCTACAATAAATTAAATATCTACAAGTCCAAGGAGTGGACGGACCCCATATAAACGAAAACATATCAAATATACCCCACATAACAAAATATTCATAAGGCATTATCAATATTGTTTACACATTTTCCATGACGAATAGAAATTTTTCTCCAAATACAAAAGTGCACAGCAAAAATATGTAAAAACATGTAAAAAACTATGGCTGGACTGAAGCGTTCTCATGCTGCTCTCCGACGAGTTGGATGTCTGACTTGACGATGGCTGGAGCAGTAGACTCAGGGACGGGCTGGTTGACCATATCAGTGACGGGTCACACAAGAGCTGACTCCCCTTCACCCTGACCGTCGGCTTTAGCAAAAAGGTCGTCCGTGTCGTCTGAAGTAACAGGCAGGACAGACGTCTGAGCTTGGTCATCCCTTTTGATATTTGAAACATCTAGGTCGAGATAGGCCTTCTTGACCTGACGGAGGGTGTCCTCGAACCCTTGAAGGAAGGAGTCGCCGAGCTCTGATAACAAGGCGTCAGTATCACGGTACTCACGTACTGCCACCTCCTTAGCCTGACGGAGCTCCTCCTTTAGCCTTTTTATCTCCGTCTCCTTATCCTCAAGGGCTGTCTTTGCCTCTCCCATGCTCTGCTTGAGCTCCTTTCTCTCCCTCTCTGAAAGTTCAAATTTTTCTCCATAATTGTTTTCCAACTTCAAAGTTGGTTCAGCTCGTCCTTCGTCTGCTCTGCCTTGGACCATACACGCTCTAGGGTTGCCTCGTTCTTCAGACACCGTCCCATCAGACCCTTCATCATCACCACTGCCTAAAATTGCAAGAAGTGAGTTAGATGTTCACTAAAATTAGGCCGACAAACGGAAAGCTGACGGATCAGATTACCTGAGCGATTGCAAAGAGGTCGGACTCCCCCATGGCCTCCGTTGAATGGTTTCCCAGATCTTCATACTCCTCTACAGAGATGATGGACGAGATCTGTTCCAAGGCGTGCTTGGAGTCTTCACGGAGGAGAACAGGTGGTTTCTCCAAGAGGTTGGACGAAGCCTTCATGAAACCCTTGCCTGACCCATGCTTCGCGGAGGTGACCGTCTTGCCTTCAGCCATTAGCCCAACAATGGGCTCTAAAGAGACTTTAGATTTTTTCACCTGAAGGTCACTTTTAGGTGCAGTCTTCCTTTTTGTAGACGGATTGATGGCTACAACCACCGATGGAGCCACATTGCCAGACTCCTTCTTCTTCGTGGCCTGAGCCTTGATCAATGCTCTCCTCTTAGCGTTGTCCATTTCTATAAAATAAAAAAAAATAAAAAAAAAAAAAAAAAAAGGTTGAACAGATACAATCAACTACCCCAACAAACTATGACCATACAAGTAAAGTAGGAATGACGGACTTACGTCTACGAACTTTTGCTTCGTACTTAAGAGCTGCCGGCGTTGGTTTTGGTCCGTCACAATACTAGTGTATGGTCTTGAGGTTAACTAGTTTTGCCTAGGTCCTCTCTTCAGGTTTGGTCTTTGAAATTTTTTTTTGAAGGAAGCCAAACTCTTCAACGTTGAGCTATGGGTGCCGTCTAACTGAAAAAGATAGACGGTCAAATGTTAGTTAAAAAGAAATGTTTAAATCTATTGAACGGACCAACGACTAAACAAACTAGGACGGGTGCATACGGGACGGGTGTAAAATGGCCCAAGTTGTATCGATGGGCATATGATCGGTATCCCCTAGATGACCCATCTAGCCATCACCTTCTAAGAAGAAATATCGACTTTTCCAATCCCTGTTTGAGTCTGGAGTTTTGTATATAACCTTCAGTAACGGACTCCTAGGGACAAAACTATACACCCCCCCTAGACTTGTCAATCTCGTTTGGACGGTAGCAGTGGAGGAACTCTCTAACTATTAGACTTCTGGCTCCATCTGACATGGCGCCATACAAAATCTCCATGGCTATAAAGATCCTCCATGCGTTCGAAGATACCTGATTGACGGACAAACCCAAGCACTTAAGAAGCTCATGGTGAAGGGTATTCAAGGGAAACCTAAGTCCCGCCTTCAACATCTGTTCGTATACACCAACTCCCTCTACACCGTCATAGTAGTATTTCTCTGACTTATAAGGTAGACAGATGGGGATGTCCTCTGGGATCTGGTAATTTTCCCTAAGAGTTTTGAAGTGGTTCTCCTTGATTGTAGAAACGAAGTAATTTACCGTCCACTCGGGCAGCATAATGAACTCCCTATGTCCATTAGCGCCCATGACGGACCTTAACGGTTGCTTCTCATCGTCGTCAGAGATCTCTACTAGTTCAGCCATCTCCATATCCTCATTTGTTGAGGACGAAGTGGAGGCAGACGGACTTCTATCTTCACTCGGACTCTCTTGGTCTACATGACCGAATGGATACACATCCTCATAATCCACCCCGTCACGAACGACTGACTGGTTACTCGACGCACTAGACATCACCTACACGAGACGATAAAACCTAAACGACTTAGACGGATCTAACAATAATGACGGACGTGTAAAGTCTAAGAAATTGAGATAAAATAGTGAATCTGCAAGACCTCTTGAGGAAGAACACTTACCAAATTTTTTAGTCAACGACGAGTAGAGCAAGTAAACAGGACAAGTGTGTCGACGGTCGGTAAGACAGTGTTGACGGGTCGCTCTGACAACAATGACGGTTGCACTCTGACAGTATGTTTCAGTTGGAAAATGAGGAAATGAGAGGAGAAGGTTGGTTTTTATAGGAAAAGTGCACGGTAGACAAAGCGACGTTTCGATCCAAGATAAAACCAATCAAAGAACGACACGTGTCGTGCGCCATAAATGCTTCTGGACAGTCTGTCAGACATTCGTACACCTGACGACTGCTGCATCTTCAACCATTAACTCATTATTATTGTCACCGTCATCCTGCCATTCATGTCGTCAACTCATTATTATTATTACCGTTAGCCTGGCCATTTGAACCGTCAGCCCCTAGACTTTGAACGGACAACCCATAAAATTTGTACTGTCACCCCATTTGATCCTCCTCTTCAATATCGACAGACCAAAAGGGGTGAAGGGGGCAACTGAAGAGGATAAAAAAGAGCGTAATGGGCTTTATAAAATGGGCTTGACGGATTAGGATCCGTGGGCCGGGAAGAAGCAAGCCCGACTCGTGCAAAGGTCCATTATGGATAGACACTGTGAGAAACCTAGATGGAAATCCCAACATAAATAGAATCATAGCCCAAAGAGGATTCGATGAGATACGCACGTTAACAAGGGCCTTCTTTGTAAGGAAAATACTTGTCCACCACATCTAGGTTTTCTCAAAGAGACTCCTATATGGAAAAGATTTGGACTCCAAGGAAAAGGGCCAATCTTCGACTACTATAAAAACCCAAGTACCCTCGCACGCCAAGGTACGCATAATTTACCCCTCTCTAGCACTCTAGAGTCATGAGAATAATTCTAACTTAACCTTCGAAGGGTAGTTGACCAGCACCATACCGGTGCTCTCTGCTAGGTCTTTTTCTTTCTTCTTTTTTGCGCAGGTGATTTATTCGGGCATTAAGATCGTGCAACTCACTGGTTAGATTTACGACCATCATCACCGCCCAATGAAATTGTTCAGACTCACCAAATCTGGCCCTCCCTCAGCTATCTTCAGCTTCCACATTCTCTAAATATGCAACGAATACAAGTCCTATAGTCATGAGACAAGTTAATATGATCATTAGCCTAATAATATTTGAAATGAACCAAACCCAACTATGTACAGTGAGAGAGAGACTGTCATAGCTGGTATGAAACTTTGTTTAATATAAATCATAGCCAACCACAACATATTTCTTAGTACATATATATATGTGCAAATTATAATCGCATCTAAGAACAAACCATGATATAAATTCTGGAAAAAAATTAAAACTATATTGCAAAGAAAAATGTATAAAAACGGGGTTACGTCTTAGGACAACTTTCTTTTTATTTTTTCGAAGGAGTTAGGACAACGTTAATATAACATGCTTTGCAGCAAGATCATTTTCTGCTACTAATACTAGTCTACATAGAAAAAGATCAAGATCATTTTCTTGAGAAAATAGGAGATTGTAGAGCTGGGAGGAGTACTTGAATGATACCTTTAAAGATTTAAAAAATTGTGTTTGTTCCTTAGTGAGGTACCAAGTCCAAGTGGCTGGCACGCTCAGAGAACAATTTTCTTAGGGTGTCGTGTGTGGTTGTGAGCTCTTGACCCTTTAAATAGGAAAGATACAAAGAGGGAGAAGATTGAGGTCGGTAGAAGTAGAACGTTGTAAGCAATTAAGTCATAATGTATGCTTGATGCTTCCCACTATAATAGTAGCAAAGCCTAGATTACGATAACAAAATGCTAAAATAATCACTTTTACAAAATATTTATTGGTTTTCATATAGGCTTATTATTAATATCAGTTTTTCATTTATCAATTACCACTCACCACATTAGTAGTTTATAAAATATTTTGTAAAATAATTTGTATCTCTAACATTATTCAAATATTTAATACCGTAATAAGTTATAAATGATAAATGATAAAATAATATTAATTAATAGCGAAACTAAATAATAACTAATAAAAATTTGCCAACTCAACTTCTAAGAAAAATACAGTAAAAATTGTCACGTGCACATCACTATTCAAATAACTGCGTGCGTGGAAGGGAGAGGTCAAGCTTGATCCTTGATAAAATCGAAAAGTAGACTATCTTGGCAAAAAAAATCCAGGTAAAAAATATGTGGAATACTAGTCTGTTTTATAATCTTTTTTCTTTGATCACTTCAATTTTAATAAACTTATATAATGGACTATCATTACACGTATGTGCGTAGGTGCTCATTTTTTAGGACGAATTAAACGAGTAATCACACACTACTAAGTTATTTTTAAAAATAGCATAAAGACGAAAGATTTTTTTCCTTATTGCATAACACAAGATAAGATGACTTAAGTTAGTTTACATATTTCTTATTATTAAATTCTTATATAACTTAACCTTTATTGGGCTTTGCAATTCACCCTCAATTTTTTCTGTAATCAACACACACAAGTCCTTTTCTTGGAAGCAACAAAAGCGTTAGAAGTCGCAAGGGGAATTGCAGTTCATGATTTTTAGACCATATACGTCTTTTGTGGTAAAGAACGAATCGAGATGTACTTGACGATTTTTTAGTATAGAGAAAGATAGGTTTATGTAATGTTATACCAAATCACTCAAATGTGTACACTTAATGATCTTTTCCTCATGTGAGTCTCTGCCTCTTTGTAGGTTTTAACTAAGTTCTCCTAGCTTCCCTCTTGTCTATTAGTTTTTTTTCCCGTTTACTAGTGCATCATCTATGAGTCTCTCATACACCATCCACGAAAGCCACATGTCAACCTCACACGCTTATTAATTCATGGGAATCTAGCCTGCACATCCATGTTCACAGGACTCTTGTGTCTCACATCTAGCACCATTGATTTATGGGCTTCTCTTTATCGGGCATTTTTCAAGATCTTCTGTGTGCACTTTATGGGCTTGTCTTGTGCAATCCATACTTGTCAGGGTTTCAAGTACATGCACCACATCCTAGCTCCAATTGCGAAAGATCCCCTTGACCTTACCACCGTGACACACACCAACATGGGCATTGATACCATTTTTGGGGGAGATACCACCTTGGAGAGCCTCCAATTGATTAGCTAAATAACATATAGAGACACCACTTAATCCAAAAGCTTAATCACTCATTCTTCTCATGAGTATCCAATGTGGGACTTCACTACTTAACTAACTATACTACTCACATGTGAATATTTCAACATTTTGAAAATTGGAAAATAAACAAATAATTAGAAGGGAAAAAAAGGATTATGGTATCTTCCCTAGGCATAGTCACACACAAGTTTGAAAAAAAAAATACAATTTTGTTGACAAAATATAGGGACAAAATGGGCTTTTGCCCTTTTCGGGCAAATTAATTAGCCTTTTTTCTTTCTTCCCAAACTAAATAGGAAAATGCCCCTCTTTTGAAAATCGAGTTTCTCAAAATCGAGTTAAAAAAAAAATTCTGAAGCCCTATAGTGACGTTTTTAAGGACCTATAGTGACATTTTAAGAACCTATAGTGACGTTTTATAACTTGATATCCATAGAATCGAGTTATAGGCAATTTTATTGCCTATAACTCGATTTCATGGATATCAAGTTACAAAACGCCACTATAGGTCTTTATAAACGTCACTATAGGTCCTTGAAAACGTCACTATAGGGTTTAAATCAATTTTGAAAAACTCGATTTTCAAAAGAGGGGTATTTCCCTATTTAGTTTGGAAAGAAGGGAAAAAGGCTAATTAATTTGCCCGAAAAGGGCAAAAGCCCATTTTGTCCCAAAATATAGTATGTTTTTTTAATGCCATTCTACTTAAATTATTGACTTGAGGTTTAATTTATTAATTTTTGAAGTCTCAAGGTTTAATTTGTTACTTCTAAAACTATAGGGTTTAATTAGTTACTTTTTAAAATTTCAGGTTTAATTTGTTACTTTTGAAACTATATGATTTAATTTCTTACTTTTGAAACTATGTGGTTTAATTTGTTATACACCTAAACTGTAGGGGTTTGAAATATAATATACCCTAATTATTAACATAAAAGATTTGAGTTTTGAAAATATTAAAAAAATCCAATCTTTACCCAAAAAGTAAGCACCATCTCAATGGCTATATTGGTACAATTATCCTCTACAAGTTCAAAACCTAAATTGGTTCTCTATACGTAATGGTTGGATCATATGTCCAATGTGTGTGTGTGGAATTTGCACATATACAAGGACCTATCGAATGAAGTTGCTACACATATAATTTACTACAATCAAGTTGTTTTTGTATTGTTAGACACGGATTAGGTATCCATGCATTGAAGAGATCCACCAATAGAACAATCCAACTAGATTGGAGCTTCGAATCGACACGTAAGTTTTTACAGTAAGTAGTAGTATTAGGATTGAGTTATATTCTTATATTGCACAACTTCCATTGTACTTGGTGAATTCTTCAGTATAGTAGTGATTTATTGTAATGTTTAAATTCTTAGGATTTTCCCTTCATAATCATATTGCCTATGTCAAAATTTACTTTCTGCTATATTTAATTTTTGGAATATTGCTGTGTCCATCGCCGACTAAATTGTGTACGTTTTTACATTTTTAGACCCCTTAAAACACAAGTTGTTTAACCTAGTTATTTAGTCAAGTGATTACTTATGTTAAGGACATATTTTGTGTAATTTGCTAATCCTTTGACAAAACGCACTTTACTTGTATTTTGGTAGATCTATGGCGTGTTTAGTACTTCAAGAAACATGTTGTTCAAGTCTAGTATTAAAGCCATGAAGATTAGACCAAGAAACAAGTGAAGAAAAGCTGTCCACTAAAGTTGGACAGATAACTCGACACCTGCGGATAGATAGCTCAACAGATACTATCTATCGAGGTTATGGGAATTCAGATTTTCAGATCTAATTTTTGGCCCATGCTTTTGTATTTATGTTTGGTTTCTTTTCTCACAACCCTAGACATATATAAGGCTTATTTTAGAGGCCGTCACATAAGAGAATACAAGGAGAACACATGCAAAAAGTGACCGATGCCTTATTCTCTCTAAAAGAAGTTACTGTGTCTTTGCGCCTTAGGATTTTGTAACCAAGTGCTTCTTGATTTTTATTGTTGATGAAGTGAAGAACTTTGCAACCAACATCTTCTTCAAGTTGGTGTGTTAGTCACATACTGGGAGCCGTGTATCTTTGGTTAGTCACGTACTAGGATCCGTGTAAAAAGGGTGGCATTCATATATTGAAGGGTTCAGAGGTTCTGAAGCGGTAGAAGGTTTCTGCTATAAGTTTATCTACGAGGATTGTAGAGTCTATGGACAAAGGTTTTGTACTAGATCTGAAACTTCTCTTTACTATAGTGGATTACTTTTTGGGAAGGTTTCCCCCTAGGTTTTTTACTGTGAAACTAGTTTGTTTCATTGGTTTTCCTGGGTCATCATATCTTGTCTTATTTACTTTTCCTCTGCATAATTTTGACATGATATTGATGTTTGTTTGTTTTAACAAGTTTTATTCATAATAAATCTAATTAACAACTTGAGTTTAAAACTTGTTAATTCTATCAATCGAGGTCTAAATTTCCAAACAACTTAGATAAATTATTCAAATCTAGGTTAATACAAGAAAATCATATCATGTAAATAATGCGGAAATATAAAGAACACACAATATGATAATCTAGGAAAACCAAACCGGTAAAAAACTTAGGAATGATTTAACCTATGTTAGGTTCTAAAGACTTAGGTTTTATGTATTTAGAATCCTAATTTGTATTGTTGGCAAACCATGATCAAAACAATGTATTTAAGTTGTTTTAGAATTGCTCAAAGTTGGTTCTTTGTTATAAAGTTGGATTAAACTACTGTGCAAATTAAAAAACAGGATTCGGAGCTTGGGGGCTTGTAAGTCTTATTGTATGAACTTCGATTCTTTCAAGATAGTGGATTCAAGTTTACCTTGAGGATAGCTAGGTTAAATCTTCCTCAGGTTTTTACCAGTTTGGTTTCCTGGGTGATCATATCTTTGTGTTATTTTTATTTCCGCTGCTATACTTGATATTATTATTTGATTGTGTTAACCTGGATTTAATTAATTTGACTAAGTAAAAACTTGGCTAAATTCCTAGGTTAATCCAATTGTATTTTTAAGGGGTCTAAAAACTGACAACCTAGTTATCCTCAAGGTAAAACAGATCTACTATGAAGGAATTTAAGTTTGTATAATAAGACTTAAACCACTAACATCTTATTGCTACCTTGTGTAGAAAACTTACTACCACAACCACGTGATAGCTCCGAGTCCACGGACTACTTCTTTCCTTGATCCACTACAACCACAAGTACACCCATAGCAACTGAAACGATCACCAAGTTCTTGACATGAATCTTGATCTTGATAACCCTAAGTGTGTATAAAGGTAAACACCTCTAGATCTCACAAGAGATTCAACACACAGCACATTAAAGACCTTAGGGAGCTTTTGGGTACAAAACCCTAGATCTACAAAAGAGGAACAAGTTGCACTCTAATCTCTCTCTGAAAAGCCTTGAAACCCTACCTAGGGTTAACTTATGCTGTCCTTTAAATACTGGAAAAAACGGATCACGATTTGGGGTTCAAACAGATAAGTTATGGCCTTTTTACATTTGCTGATTTTTGCTGATCTGTGACTTTTGATCGATCGAATCTAATTTTCAATCGATCGAGCCTTGCAGAAATTGAACAGGAATTTCTTGCAAGTACTTGATTCCAAACTTAATTTAAACCAAACTTTGAGCAAGTCTAAACCTAGACTAAATGTTTTGATCAGGGTTTGCCAACATATACAAATTGAAGTTCTAATACATTAGTTCCTAAAGTCTTAGAACCTAACAAATTGACTATAATTGCATAATCAATTTAATTAATCAACTTGTCTAATTAAAATTAACTGGGGACTAAATTTTCCAACAATATTATCTTCATTAATGAATCTTCTTTCTGTTAAAAATTTAAAAAGATTATATAACAGACGTTGATGAAAATGGGCATGAAGTGGGTATGTAATGTATGTTTTGTTTATCAGGTCAAATAACCCTATTACAAAAATTCTAATGATAAAATTGACTCGATTTTAAGAGTTTGATAACAAAATTTACATTATTAATAGTTGAGAAACGAAACAGATACTAAGAGGAATTAACGGTCCAAATTGAATTTTGTCCAAAAATTAAAAAAAAAATCAAGCTAATAATTTTATAAAAATTCTATTATTTTCTCGTGGAAAAAAATTGTAGTTTTGTTGAAAGAATATATTCGAAGAACTAAGAGGACTCAGGTTTTGGATTCTCAAAAAATTAATAAAAGACTCAGCATTTTAGGGGCGTTTGGTAATGTTATTCTAGTAACATTGTTTGTATTTTTTAGAAATACGTGTGGGTAAAAAGTGTGTAAAAATGCGTGTAATATTGTTCAAAAACTGAAAACATATGTTTAAACACATTTACCATTTGTTTAAAAACTGAAAGTGTGTGGCCTGCATTTTGTCGTTTGATTTTATGTATTTGATGAAATTTGGCATCACGATTCTTTCTCTATTTAATAGTCTGAAGAGCCGCAGTCCTTTTTCATTCAAAGTCAATATTGTTTGTGGACAACTCACAACTGTTCATAAAAAAAGACACTTGGATAAGGTATCCTCTCTTTTCTCTATCTATTCTCTACTCATTTGTAATTCATTACTTAAAATTTGTAGGCCTAATGTTTCTCCTCTTGTTTCTGAATTTTTTTTTTTATTTTTTTTTTTATTTTACCTTTTACCTCTCAAAATGTATTGAACTAATCTCTATAAATTTGTTATTCTAGTTAAAAATCCAATATTTCAATAGATAACTTTATTTCTAGGTGCAATTTATTGTAAGAAAATGTTTTATCCAAACTGATCTGAATTTTGAAAATGCAACAATTTAAGGATCGAGAGGGTCTCTTAAACAAAAGATAAAATTTGAAAAATAATTAATTGAACTCTATCTTTTTCTAAAAATGATTATTATTATTATTTTATTATTTTTACATTCAATACTAATGTTCGTTAACATTACCATGTAACCCATGCTTACGCATGGGAATGAAGATCATAGTGGTGCTATTGATATTAGCTTATTTTATTAAACATATAGGACATAGTTTGGCTAGAACATTTTGAGGTACTAAAATAGTTTTTCCTTACAATTTTCATGATATTGGTTACATCAAGTTTCTTATTACATTGCTATTACATATATAATTTTGAAAATCACTATTAAATCTACATATACAATATCAATTTACAATTATTGTCTGTGAAATTCTACTAAATACAACACAAAATAAAATAATAAATTTGTCACGACCCAAATCCATGGACTATGAATTTGGATGCATGACTAACCTGCTGATCTTACATAACTCAATAAACATAATTTAGTAAACTCCCAAATAAACAATACTCGTAATAAACCTCTTACAATAACTAAAATCCACAATTTAGAAATAATCTCCAAATGCTATAAAATCTAAAGCAGAATAAAAATAAATAATAATCCTTTAAGGTTTCAAGTATTATTGACGTCGCCTAAAAACTCTCACGCTCTATCTTGCACCTTACGAAGTAATCCAAAGGTTCTGTTCCCCAACTAAACTTTAATTTGAAAATTGTAATTGATGGGGTGAACCACACATTTAGTAAGCAATTATACACAATACACAACAGAATAGAGTCAAGTAAAGCACGAGTATTTTGATTTTTCACAAACTCATTCAATGCTATCAAATATGATTATCCCAAAACATATAATGAATCACTTAATACATATGTAATCACATACTAAAATAATTCGTAAATACATACATATAATTGATCAGAGCACAGTGTCACATATACACATATCACATATTCTCACAAACAATCCTGTGAGCGGATACCAACATCTAGCCCCTGCTAGTGAGGGATCAACAATTATTCTCACATACAACCCTATGAGCGGGCTTACACATATATCTAATCAATTCTAAAAACACTTATTTTGAGTCACATATCAAAAAAGCAAAGTTTATACAAAATAGAATAATTTTCTTAATATTAACAAATATTCCCAATACAAAGGCATATCGAATATCACGATATCAAATTGAAACATAAATCAAAGGATGCTTGAGACTCTTAGGGGACAAATAGGAACTGAGGTGTTTATATAAATATTTTACAATTCTTGAGTAAGTCTGAAGGCTCAATTTGCTAAAAGAAAATTTTTAAATACCATTTGGAGAATAGGAATATGACTTTGAAATCACTTGGTTTTACACAAATTTAAAGAACAAGAACCTTTTTAGAAAACTTACATTGAAACTCAATTATTTTCGGAAAATAGTTTACTTTAGAAATCATCTTTTAAATGAGATTTGGACATTTCAAATGTTATTTAAAATTCAAGGTTTCTCTTTAAAACATTGTTTAAAAGTTGAAGTTTCTCTTTCAATGATGTAAAAATGCTTTCAATAAACTTTAGAAAACGTAAGCTTTAAAAACATAACTTTTGAAAACCTTTCACTTCTAAGAACCTAAAGAACAAAACTTGTGCATATTATGCATAATTACTTACAACACTTGAATCACTCTGAAAGTCCAGCTGAAGCACCCTCCAAAAAGTCTCAAAACATTCTTAAATAGGACCTATAATTAATAATGGAAATTACTTAATATCCTCCACAAAATATAAAGCTTATTGAATTATACAAACTAACTCACTAAGATTATACTTTATTGAACTAAGTAATAACACTAATGCAAGGAGTCTCTACCCACAAATGTTTCCTTGAATTTATCAAACTCTAGAGGCAGTAACCAATATGTTGTAAACTCAGGATTTGATATATGCTCCAATGGAAAGTAAACCCTTATACATTATTTAAACTCTATAATCTTGACTTTTGTTCTAGAATACAACCTGTAGGGACCCTAGGGTTTAATATAAAACCCCAAAGAAAACATTAAACCATCCTAATATATACAACCAAAGAAAACGTGGCAAAACTAATAGGACTTAATATATAAAAATCCGAAAGAAAACATGATGGCAACATTCACTTGTTTTAGGGACCCACAGTGGACAACGTGAAAGCCATACACACAGAGGCCAATTCTAAGATTTAATATATACACAAATATGTCTCCCAATGGGCTTAATAGCATATAACCTCAATGAAAAACGGTGGGCAATATCATTGACTTATTATATATATATATGTAAATATCCGAAAGAAAACGTAAGCCATAATCATAGATTAGAATGTGTAATTCCATGGCTCAATTCAAAAATATACATAGTGGGCAGTGGGTAATCTAACGTAAAAGTGCAAGTCATATTCTAGGAAAATATCTTTTAAACAATCTACACATCCCTAACATTTTCCATGATAAAATTCTAAACCTTCAATTCTTTGTTTCTAATAGTGAAAAATCATACCTTGAACAATTTGGTTGCCTCTTCAATTATATGTGTTCTAAACTCCAAGTGAAAAATACACCTCCTAGCTTCCTTAGTGGTGAAACATTTCTTACGAAAACCCTAATTTATCTTTTCCTCTACCTTGTATCTTAATGCATCAAAGATGTGGGCTTGATGGGGTAGTGGGCTAGAGTTTAAAACCCACTTGAACTTATCTCTTTAGACTCCAAGAAGCCCATAAAACATCTTCCTCTTTTACTTAGTTATTTATTATTTTAACTGTCGCACAAAATTGTATGCACTAAAATTTTAATTTTCTCACATATTTTGTAGTACCACAAAATTGTCTACTCCCATCTTATTGTGTACACACATATAGTACCTTAACTCTATATTAATAATGACGATGACGGTGATAATTATAAAATCAAATCGGGGTTTTACACTGATAGGCCAAAAACGAATTGACTCCTTGTGATGAATTAATTGATTAATTAGCCAAGTTTATTAATTAATCAAATTAATATGCAAATGCGTGGTAGCACAAACAAATCACCAATTAAAATAAGTGTAGCGGAAAATAAATTGACATGGTGATTTGTTTATGAATAGGGAAAACCAACACGGCAAAAACCCCACCGAGTGATTTTAAGGTCACCAATCTCGAGAATTCACTATTATCAAAACAAGCGTTTACAAGTAAAGGAATCCTAGTACCTTATACCAACCTACAATTGAACCTTTACCCCAATACCCAGTTGAACTTGTTCTGTAGTGACAATCTCTCCTTTTGATGCACGGCTCCCAGTACGTGACTAACCAATTGCGCGGATCCCAGTTTGCAACTTTAATCACTAACTAGAGAAGGTTGTTGGCTACAAAATTCTTCAGTTCATCCAAACGATGAAGATCAAGAAGATGCTTGGTCACAAACTCTATGGTGCACAAACACAGCAGCTTCTTCACAAGAGATATGAACTAGGGCAAATTTTGTCTCCTCTCACAATTTTCTTGAACAAACTTTGCTCAACACTTGTGCAACTTGTGTCACCTTTGACAATCCTTAAAATAATCATTTTGTATGTCTAGGGCTGTGAGAAAAGAAAGCCTAAACACATAATCACGGATTGGAGTCAAAACAGAATTGAAACTTTGTTTTTCATAACCTCGACAGATAGCTATATGTCGAGTTGCTGTCAAGCCACGGGGCTGGAACAGCTCTTAAAGCTCGATAGATGCTAGCTGTTGAGCTTTAATAACAAGCACTTAGCTTGAATCTTGGACAGACTTGCATGGCTTTAACACTTGATCTTGAAATAAGGTCTCTTGAAGTATTAAACACATCATAGATCTACCCAAATACAAGTAAAGTGTGTTTTGTCAAAGGATTAGCCAATTACATAAAGTAGTGACATATGTTCCTAACAAGTGACTCACATATGTCCTAACAATTTCCCCTTTTGGCAATTCATGACAAAAACACATCAAACAAATGAATGTATGAGAGAAGTCATAAATCACTCAACTCATACTCACTTGTTGAATACAATAAAATTTATCCTAACACAAACTCTTGAAAAACTTTGCAAGAAGAGAGTTTATGGAAAGTAGACTTTGACAACCTGTATTTCTAAAACACTTTAAACAAAACTCATCATGGCATCTTTGTTTGAAACAGAAATAATAGATTGCATACAAGTAATAAGAAGCGTGTGCATAAAGAGAGAAGAAACAACACATGTAAGGGTATATGAAAGAAACATACATCAACATATAAAGAAAATAAGTACAATGTACGTCAATAATGGTCACAAGACCCATGTACAAGAATAAATGTATCTAAAAAGGAAAAAAGAAAAAGATACAAGTAATCCTCACTACATCCTTCAAATATCAACACTCACTCTAACAAAATGGTCCTATGCTAACTCTCCCCCTAAGTATGACTACTCTCATATCCAAAACTACTTCACCTTTTTGTCACAAGTGACAAAGGGTAAGAGTGTCAAGTAGACATCTCATCTATACTGAAAGTGCTAGCATCTCCATCATCATCATCCTCGGAAGCAGTAGCATCATCATCCTCATCCTCATCCTCAACCTCAAAAGCCTCTAGAGTAGGTGGAGGAGAAGTTTTCGAAATGAAGCCACACATGACCGCCTGCCGTCATGCAATACCACCGACACGGATATTCACTTGATACATCTCAATAAAGGGTGTATTAAGGCAAGCATCCATGCACTGAAGCTGCGTCATGATGTCCCTGAGAGTCACATCGCTCAAAGAAGAGGAGGGAGCGGATGTGGATGAAGCAGATCGGGATGGAGTCGAACGGGTGAAAGAAGTTGCTAACCCAGATTGCCTTAACCTAAACTGCTCGCTGCATTTAACAGTAGCGGCATCTATGGCACACACGTTGGTAAAATGGTCAGACGCTGGAAAAGGAACAGAAAAGTGGCGTAAGATCCTCGTGATAGCGGAAGGAAAGATGAGCTTATTATGGGATGCCGTATCCCTATAGACATCTATGATAGAAAGAATAAAGTGAGAAGGAAAATCGATAGTAAGATACTTAAGAAGGGACAACAAAAATCGAGCACGAGACTTTGTGATAGAGTTATAGTGAGATAGAGGGTGAAGAACAAAATTCATGACCATGTTCAAAAACTGAGGGCCTTTTGCAAAGCCCGAATAGTAAGTGAACTGACGCTCACCCTAATCAGAAGGGCGCTCATAGAAAGCAAACATAAGCTCGTCTTTGAACACAGTCCTCAGACACTCACAACCAAGGTAGTCAGGAAACTTTACCCTAGGAACACGGAGCACATCCGCAACAATCTGCGGTGTGAGAGCAATACGCGTACCTCAAATGTGAGTGATAAAATGAGGTACTAAAAAATCAAATCCATGCATGTTGGAGTAAAACTCCTGAATCAGCACGGATGGACATGTGATCGGGACGTCACACAATGACTCCCAACCCCGATGTGGATGACAATGCGTAGGTCAGTGTCAACGAAGTCCGCTAGGATGACTTGGCATTTAGAATGAATGCCTCATCGAGAAAAGTTCTCTAAGAAAGCCTTTCAGGCATCTTCATCACGGAACCGAATAGACGAAGGAATAAGATTAGACGAAGTGGATGCCGTGGAACAAAGAGGGTTCAGGGACGGAGTAGACTTGCATTTGGGTGTCATAGACACAAACTAACGCAAACAGAAGAGAGCGGAAGAGAGAAAGACAATTAGAAAAGTCCCAAAAACAATTCAAATATATCAAGATATATTGAATGGAAAGAACGTATGCATGGGAATGCATGAACATGTGACATGCAATATAAAAAGCATCATGGGCTCAGCCCAATCCAATCCTACCAGCACACAATCAGTTGCACACATTTAAATGCATGATAATACTGTTATATCATTTAAACAAAGACCCATCCCAAAATTTCAACAAAAACTCAACAATTTAGAAAAACCCCAAAAAATTTTCAAAAACCCCCAAAAGCTAGGTCTAAATGCATGAATAATGAGAGAAAAAGAGACCATACCAAGTGATTTGAAGCAAGGAGAGGCCGAAAATCACGTGGGTTTGAAGGTTTGAGAGAAAAAGTGAGTGTTTGGAAGGTGAGGAAACGGTTCAGTTGAGAGAAAGATCGAGAAAAGTGAGAAGAAATCACAAATAGCGCTTAAATAGAAACCTCATAAAGCTCGATTGATTGAGATGTGTCAAGGTCTAAACATGTGTCCAGTTATCGAGCCATCCATCGAGGTTCTGTCGAGGAACAATTCAACAGAAAAGTTTATAAAGAAGCTTGATCGATCCACCTAGCTATCGAGAGGTGTCGAGATTGCGATAAAAAACAACTGAAAATCTCAATAGATAAGCCAAGTGTCGAGAAGGTGTCGAGATTGCTTAAGAACAGTTTTTCAAGAAGGGAAAAACACAGATATGAATGCAATCAAAACAAGAAATTCAACCAAGGATCCAACAACATTTTAACCTCTCAAAAACATCTCTCAACAAGAAAAATGTCAAGCATTTTGATCCCAAAACACACACACACACACACTAAACAGGTCTAACCGATTTTATATTTTAAAAATAAGTTAAGACAATTTAGTGAGCATACATTAACACATGTAAACCTTGTGATGACCAAATCACATTGTACTTGCACATATATCAAGAGTAGCAAAGAATAATGCGTGTTATGTGTGAGAAACATTGCAAGATTGCATAAGTGTCTACATGTTATGATGATTTGAGATATGAGAAAATCACTTTAACTCACATACAATCATAATTGTTTGATGGGGACTATCACCTTTGAGGTACATTCTATAACTCTCACATCTCCTAGAAGATACGCTTGCAATCATATTTAAAGCATTTTATTCTTTTTGCTTTTTATTTTTCTTTGCATATTTTTCTTTTAAGCAAACCATGCATGGGCATATAAGAGATAGAAAAGAAATACCCAATGATGTTAAGCTTTTGACATTGCACTTTTGCTATACCAAAGCATACAGATGTCATCGACATTGCACTTTTGCTATACCGAAGCATGCAGATGTCATCTTATGATTGACCGGCAACAGTGGTGAGATGGTTATTTATGCCTTTCTCTTAGGATTTTCTAGTCCTTCCCGTCAAAAAAAGTGATACGAGTGTTAAGTATAAGAGATTACTTAATCTTACTCATTACAAACACGAGCCACAAAGCTCACTTGCTTAGTTGTGCATAGAGATGCTCATCTAAGTTACAAAAGATACAAAGTTTAGAAAACTTTGTTTCAATGGCCATCCAAGATACATAAGTACCAATGTACACATAAAATACATTGTTTTTATATTTTTCTAATTTTTCAATTTTTTATTTTTATTTTTATGAAAAAAAAACATAAACAAAACTGAAAACAAACAAAAACATGTTAAGCAAAGCAAAGCATAAAAACTAGACTATCTCAAAATAGTATAGCAAAACACATAAGTAATGCAAACAAAAACAAGAAGGGAGAGAGAGAAACAGTGATAGAATCACTTGGAGCCATTTTCCTTCCACACCTTAGAAGAACCTTTCCGTCTAGCAAACCCTTGATTTGGCAGTGAGGGGGAAGAAGTGAAACCATTCAAGTTCGAAAGGAATATGAAGGCTTTAAGAAGATCTCCAAGAGGAGCAAAAGAGGATGGAAACTGATTCTGATTTCCCGATGTGATCATGTTGTTGCTCTGTTGAGTGGCTAACCACTTATAGCAATTGGGTCAAGTATGACCGGTTGCTCCACAGTGATGACAAAGATGCTGCTTCTTCTGTTCAGGCTTTTAAGAGTTAGCCTTCTTAGCCCTAGGGTTTTTAACTTCTTTCTTATCCTACTTAGGGATGCTCTTAAGATAGATTTACCCTTGTCTATGTTCTCACTAGCTAAATCAGTTTTGACATTAGTGTTCTCAATTTCAACATTATTAGTAGGAGAAACAAAAATAGTAGAACTAGTAGAAGCAATACTAGGAGAAGAGAAATCATACCCTAAACCGGTTCAATCGGAAGCAGATTTCTAAAGACTAAGCATCTCATCAAGCTTTGCACTTGAAGTCCTCCCCAATTGAGCTCTAACTTGGAACAGCTCCGCTTCAAGCTTCATGGTCTTCTCAGCTAAGAAATTATTCTCAAATCTCAGTGCTCCAATAGTCTGATTGGCTTCATCAAACTTTGTGGAAATCTCTTCTTGCTCAAGCTCACATCACTAAGCTTCTTGGAGGCCAATCTATACATCTTCTCATGCTTTTTTGAGACCTTGTATAACTTTGCATAGGCTGTGTAGATGTCATCTTGTTCATCCATCTTCTCAAACTTAGACTCCACCAATTCCTCTTCTTCATCCACATCTTCAATAATCCCTTTAGTAGGATTGACAGTGGCAGTGAAGGCATTCAGGATTCTGTCATCCTCATTGTCAGAATTATCCTCAGAATCAATATTGCTCAAAGTAGCTGCAAATTCCGTACTCTTCCTAATGGTCTTGAGATATATGGGGCACTCCTGTTTCATGTGATCGATACCTTGACACCCAAAGCACTTTGGTCTTGAAGGAACAGTGTACTGACCATCATCCCTAGCATCTTTCTTCCCTTTGTCTTGGCTTATGAAATGAGAAGAACTGGATTGCCTATGGTCCTTATCGAAACCCTTTCCATTTGCATTCTTCATGAACTTCTTGAATTGCCTTGTAATGAAGGACTTCATCTTAGAATCTTCATCGTCTGAAGACTCCTCAGTATCACTACTCTTGGCCTTCAATGCCATGCTCTTACTCTTACCCTTATTAAACCTAACTCATAGGTTTGCAGATTACCAACCAGCTCTGTCAGAGGAGTCTTGTCGATGTCCTTTGATTCCTCAATCGGGGTGATTTTGGTATAGAATCTCTCAGGTAGAGATCTGAGCACCTTTCTCACAATCTTAGGTTCAGGAATGGTTTCCCCAGAATTGAAAGCTGAGTTCATTATGTCCTTGAGCTTGGCATAAAACTCATCGAACGACTCATCCTCCTCCATCTTGATTTCTTCAAAGCTTGTAGTGAGCCTCTGAAGCTTTGAATCTTTGACAGCCTTGGTTCCCTCATAGGTTTTCTGGAGAATGGTCCATACCTCTTTAGTAGTTTCAGTAGAGGATATCTTCTTGAACTCCTCATTAGTGACTGCACTAAATAAGGCATTCAATGCCCTACTGTTGAAGTTTGCTGCGTTGATCTTGGCATCATCCCAATCGGCTAGCACTTCTTTCAGCTTGGTCCAACCTATCTCAACAACTTATCACACTTTCTCATCTAAAGACTGTAAGAAAGATTTCTTGCGTACTTTCCAGTATGCATAGTTAGTGCCATCAAATAATTGAGGTATGATAAGAGACTGTCCTCTGTCCATGATAAACATGGGTCAATGGATCACACAACAAATATTAAAACCTAATCAAAGTGTGCCTGCTCTGATACCACTTGATAGACCAAAAACGAATTTACCTATTGTGATAAATTAATTGATTAATTAGCCAAGTTTATTAATTAATCAAATTAATATGCAAATGCGTGGTAGCACAAACAAATCATCAATTAAACTAAGTGCAACAGAAAATAAATTGACACGGTGATTTGTTTATGAATGGGGAAAACCAACACGACAAAAACCCCACCGAGTGATTTTAAGGTCACCACTTCCGAGAATCTATTATTATTAAAACAAGCGGTTACAAGTAAAGGAATCTCAGTATCTTATACCAATCTATAGTTGAACCCTTACCCTAATACCCAATTGGACTTGTTTTGTAGTGACAATCTCTTCTTTTGATGCATGGCTCCCAGTAGGTGACTAACCAATTGCGCAGATCCCAAAACGTGACTTCAATCACCAACTAGAGAGGGTTTTTGGCTGCAAAGTTCTTCAGTTCATCCAGACGATGATGATCGAGAAGATGCTTGGTCACAAAACCCTGTGGTACACAAACACAGTAGCTTCTTCACAAGAGAGATGAATTAGGGAAAATTCTGTCTCCAGTCACAATTTTCTTAAACAAACTTTGCTCAACACTTATGCAACTTGTATCACCTTTGATGGCCCTTAAAATAATCCTTTTATATGTCTAAGGTTGTGAGAAAGGAAAGCCCAAACACATAATCACAGATTGGAGTCAAAACAGAACTAAAACTCTGTTTTTCATAAACCTCGACAGATAGCTATCTGTCGAGCCGCGGGGCTGAAACAGTTCTTAAAGCTCGATAGATGCTAGCTGCCGAGCTTTAATGACAGGCACTTTCTCAGCTTGAATCTTAGATAGACTTGCATGACTTTAATACTTAATCTTGAAACAAGGTTTCTTGAAATATTAAACACACCCTAGATCTATCCAAATACAAGTAAAGTACATTTTGTCAAAGGATTAGCCAATTACATAAAGTAGTGCCATATATTCCTAATAAGTGACTAACATATGTCCTAACATACACCACCTTTGCTCATTGGTGGCTTCAGTAGGTTGTAAGGGCCTCAGTTTGCTTTTTGGTGGCATAAATTAGCCAAGGTGAGGTGCGATTTTTTTTCTTTTTGGTAGCAAGAATTTGACATTCATATATATTTGCCTTGGTAGAAGATCACATTGTTGCTTATATTTTTTCTAATGTGTGGGTTTGCCAATGCTAAATGTTAATGGGAGAACCATTTCTTTTTGTTAGGTTAATATAGCTTGACTCTAGTTAATTAATTCAATTATCCAAGTTGATTAATTAAGTTCAATTGAATGCAAAATGTGAAGGCACCAACAAATCACCAAAAATACTAAGTGCAGCGGAAAATAAATTGAACACGGTAATTTATTGACAAATGGGGAAAACTATGTTAGGACATATGTGGATCATGTTAAGAACATATGTCATTTAGAATTAGCTAATCCTTTGATAAAACACATTTTACTTGTAATTTGGCAGATCTAGGATATGTTTAATACTTCAAAGAACAAGAGTTCAAGTCCAAGTATTAAAGCCATGCAAATCTGTCCAACAATCAAGCGAAGGAGTGTTGGTCGTTAAAACTCGATAGGACAGATATATCTATCAATATTTAAAAGGTGAATCTCGACAGCTGTATTTATTGAGAATTATGAAAATTAGTATTTCAGATCTGTTTTTCACGTATATCCAAGCTAAGTGTTTAGGTTTTCTTTTCTCACAACCCTAGACATATATTAGGATTATTTTAAGGGTTGTCTCACTTGATGCACGGGTTTTATGCAAGCATATTGTGACCGGAGACATATGCCCTAGTTCATCTTTCTATTGAAGAAGCTGTTGCATTTTGTATGCCGTAGGATTTTGTAACCAAGGAGCTTCTTGATCTTTATCGTCTAGATGAACTAAAGAACTTTGTAGCCAACATCCTTCTCAAGTTGGTATGTTAGTCACACACTTGGATCCGTGCATCGATTGGTTAGTCATGTACTTGGAGCCGTGCATTGAAAGGAGAGATTGTCATTACATTACAAGTCCAATTATGTATTGGGGTAAGGGTTCAACTATAGGTTGGTATAAGGTATTGGGATTTCTTTACTTGTAACTGCTTGTTTTGATAGTAGTGGATTCTCAGGAGTGGTGACCTTAAATTCACCCGGTGTGGTTTTACCTCGGTGGTTTTCCCCATTCGTAAACAAATCACCCGTGTCAAATTTAATTTCCACCGTATTTAGTTATTTGGTGATTTTTTTATGCTACCACGCGTATTGCATGTTAATTAACTTAATTAATTCACTTGGCTAATTAATTAGTTAATTTACATAAGGGGCCAATACATTTTTGGCTTATCAAGTGGTATTAGAGTAGGCACACTCTGATTAGGGTTAATCTTTGCTATGTGATCCATTGACCCTTGCTGTTATGGATAGAGGACAATCTTTAATTATACCTCTTTCATTTGATGACACTAATTATGCATACTGAAAAGTACGCATGAGAGCTTTCTTGCACTTAGATGAAAAAGTATGGCAAGCTGTGAAGATTGGTTGGACTAAACCAAAAGAAGCGTCAGCTGATTAGGATGATGCAAAGATCAAAGCGGCTAACTTCAACAGCAAAGCATTGAATGCTTTATTTAGTGCAGTCATGAATGAGGAGTTCAAGAAGATATCTTCCACTGAAACTGTGAAGGAAGCATTGACCATCCTCTAGACAACCTATGAAGGAACTAAGGTTGTCAAGGATTCAAAACTTCAGAGGCTTATTACAAGCTTTGAAGAGATTAAGATGGAGGAGGATGAGTCGTTCGATAAGTTCTATGCCAAGCTCAAAGACATAGTGAACTCTACCTTTAATCTTGGGAAACCATTCCCGAACTCAAGATTGTAAGAAAGGTGCTTAGATCTCTACCTGAAAGATTTTATGCCAAGATCACCCCCATTGAGGAATCAAAGGACATTGACAAAATTCCTTCCGCAAAACTAGTTGGAAACTTGCAGACCTATGAATTGGGTTTGACCAGGATTAGGAAATCGAGCAGGGGTAAAAGCATGGCACTGAAGGCCGAAAGTAGTGACACAGATGAGTCTTCGGACGATGAAGATTCTAAAATGAAATCCGACATCACAAGACAATTCAAAAAGTTCATGAAGAATGCCAATGCTAAAGGATTTGACAAGGACCGAAAGCAATCCAGTTCTTCACAGTTCAAAAGCCAAGATAAAGGGAAGAAGGATGCTAAGGATGGCGGTTAGTACAATGTTCCCTTTAGACCAAAGTGCTTTGGATGTCAAGATTTTAGACACATGAAACAAGAATGTCCAACTTATCTCAAGACCATTGGGAAAAGCAAGGCCCTTGCTGCTACATTGAGTGACACCGAGCCTGAGAATGATTCGGAAAATGATGATGATGGAATCTTGAATGCCTTCACTGTCACTATGAATCCTACTAAGGGAATTGTTGAATAAATGGATAAAGAAGAGGACTTGTTGGAGTCTAAATTTGAGAAGATGGATGAACAAGATTACATCCATACAACTTATGAAAAATTGTACAAGGTCTCTAAAAAGCGTGAGAAATTGTATAGGTTAGCCACTAAAAAGCTCAGTGATGTGGAGTTTAAACAAGAAGAAATCTCCACAAAGTTTGATGAAGCTAATTAGACCATTGGAGCACTACGGTTTGAGAACAATTTCTTAGCTGAGAGAACCAAGAAGCTTGAAGCGGAGCTATTCCAAGTCAGAGCGTTAGAGAGGACTTCAAGTGCAAAGCTTGATGAGATGTTTAGCTCTTAGAAATCTGCTTCTGATTGAACCGGTTTGGGGTATGATTTTTCTTCCTCTAATATTGCTTCTTCTAGTACTACTATGTTTGTTTCACCTGCTAATAATGTTGAATCTGAGAATAATGATGTGAAAACTGTTTTAGCTAGTGAGAACGTAAACAAGGGTAAATCTATCTTAAGAGAACCCCTTAAGCTTGATAAGAAAGAGACTAAGACCCTAGGGCTAAGAAGGGCAATAACCAATAGTTTAAATAGAAGAAGCAGCATCTCTGTCATCATTGTGGTGCGACTAGACATACTCAACCAAATTGCTATAAGTGGTTAGCCACTCAACAGAGCAACAATATGATCTCATTTGGAAACTTGAATCAATTTCCATCCTCCTTTGCTTCTCTTAGAGATCTTCTCAAAACCCTCATGTTCCTTTTGAACTTGAACAGTGTCAATTCTTCCCCCTCACCGCCGGATCAAGGATTCGCCAAACGGAAAGGTTCTTCCAAGGTGTGGAAGAAAAAGGCTCTAAGTGATTTAGTCACTTTTTCTCTTTCCCTCTCTTTTTGATTATGCATTATTTGTGTGTTTTACTTTCTTGTTTTTAAGTCAATCTAGTTTTTATACTATGCTTTTTTTAACATATTTTTGTTTGTTTGTTTTTAGTTTTGCTTTATTTTGTTTTTTCATTAAAAAAATTTGAAAAATCAGAAAAATACAAAAACGGTGTGTGTTTTGTGTACTTTGGTACTTGTGTGCCTTGGATGGCCATTGAAACAAAGTGTTCTAAATTTTGTATCTTTTGTAGCTTAGATGAGCATTTCTATGCATAACTAAGTAAGTGTGCTTTGTGGCTCGTGTTTGTGATGAGTAAGATTAGGTAATCTCTTGTATTTAACACTCGTATCACTCTTTTTGGTGAGAAGGATTAGAAAATCCTAAGAGAAAGGCATAAATAATCATCTCACAATTATTGCCCACCAATCATGAACTGACATCCGTATGCTCCGGCATAGCAAAAGTGCAATGTCAATGACATCTGTATGCTTCAGCATAGCAAAAGTGTAACGTCAAAAGTTTAACATAATTGGGTATTTTCTTTTCTCTCTCTTATATGCCCATGCATGATATGCTCAAAAGAAAAAAATATGTAAAGAAAAATCTAAAGCAAAAAGAATTAAAATGCTTTTAAACATGGTTACAAGCATGTTTCTAGGATATGTGGGAGTTATAGGATGTACCTTAAAGGTGATAGTCTCCATCAAGCAGTTATAATTGTGTGTAAGTTAAATTGATTTTGGATATGTGGGAGTTATAGGATGTACCTTAAAGGTGATAGTCCCCATCAAGCAGTTATAATTGTGTGTGAGTTAAATTGATTTTCTCATATCTCAAATCGTCATAACATATAGGCATTTATGCAATCTTGTGATGTCTTTCACACACAACACGCAAAATTCTTTGATAATTTTGATACATGTGCGGGTATAATGTGATTTGGCCATCACAAGGAATACATGTGTTAATGTATGCTCACCAAACTATTTTGACTTGTTTTTGAAATATAAAATTTGTTAGACTTGTTATGTGTGTGTGTGTGTGTGTGTGTGTGTGTGTGTGTGTTTTGGATCTAAAGGCTTGACAATGTTTCTTGTTGAGAGATGACTTTGGAAGCTTAAAAATGTTGTTTGAATCTTTGGTTGGGTAACATGTTTGATTGCATTCATATTTGTGTTTTTCTCTTCCTTGAAAAACTGTTTTTGCCCATCTCAACAACTCTTGATAGATGGCTATCTATCGAGACCCTTGGCTTCCTTTTCTCGATAGATCTTATTGCATTTTTGATCCATCAAAGTTTTCTAGAATTTTTCTCGACACCTTTTTCATAGATTCTCGACAGCACCTCGACAACTCGTAATAGCTCCTCAATCCATCGGGATTCATGTTTCTATATATAGCTTCAACATGATTTTTTTTCTCATTTCTCTCCGATCTCTCTTGATAGAAACTTTCTCATTTCTCTCCCAAACACTTTTCCTTCAACCCCTTCACCTTTCCCACTTGTTTTTTGGTCTAAACCTTGGTTTCTACCTCTGGTATGATCTCTTCTCTCTTATTTATCATGCATTTCATACATTTAGACCTAGGTTTTTGGTTTTCGGTTTTTTTTTTTTTTTTTTTGAAAATTTTTGGGGTTTTTCAAAATTGTTGAGTTATTTGTGAAATTTTTGGGTTGGGTTTTGTTTAAATGATCCTATATGATCATGCATTGCATCACATTTGCATTTTCACAATGTTTCATGCAATATAGGTGTGTGATTTCTTTGTTGGAACCTTGTGTGTTGGTAGGTTTGGATTGGGTTGAGCCCATGATATTTTTACAATTGCATGTCACATGTTCATGCATTTTTCATGCATACATACCATTCTTTTCCTTCTTTTTGATATTGTTGTTGATTGGCAATTTTCTACTTGTCTCTCTCTCTCTCTCTCTCTCTCTTTGGAAAGTCTGTGCATGGCACCCAAGCACAAATCCACTCCATCCGGGAACCCTCTTTGTTCAGGAGCATCTTCTTCTTCTAATCCTACACCCTCTCATGTCAGGTTTCGTGATGGTAAAGCCCGTCAGGACTTTTTAGAGAACTTTTCTAAACGTGGCATTCATTCGAAACACTAGGTTATCCTTTCAGATTTCTCCGATACTGATCTACTCACTGTCATTAACAGTAGGGGTTGGGAATCCCTTTGTGATATCCCGATCAATTGTCCCTTCGTGATCATATAGGAGTTTTACTCTAATATGCACGGATTTGATAATTCCATGCCTCGTTTTCTCAATTCTGTTCGAGGTATACATATTGTAGTCACATCAGAGTTTATCTCCAATGTGCTACACATCCCAAGGGTATCGCATCCTAATTAGCCTAGCTATCCTCGTCTAAATACTGTGTCTAAGCTCATGTCTCTCTTCTGTGAGACACCTTCATCTTGGGGTGATCGTCAAAACACCCCTTGCTCGGGCTTTACAAAAGGTTCGAGATTCCTAAATATGGTGATGACATTTATTTTATATCCCTTGTTTTACTATAATTCTATTACTGAGCCTCGTGCTTGCTTTTTGCTATCCCCTCCTTGAGGGGCTTACCATTGACTTTCCCTCTCACTTCCTACTCTTCCATATAGATGTCCATAAGGATATGGTGACCCGTGATAAGCTTATTTTTCCTTTTACTATCACGGATCATTCACCATGCCTTCGTGTCCTATCTTGAGTCTACTCACTTCACCATCATACGTGCCATTAGCGGCGCGTCTGTTAGATGAAGTGAGGTCCAGCTTCAACCGAAGCGGCCACGGATTGAGACAGCGACTCCTCCAGCCTCTTCCACTCCATCCACCTCTGCTCCTTTTTCTTTCATGTGTGGTGTGACTCTTGAGGCCATCATGGATGCTAGCCTTGACACTTTCAGTGATGAGTTGTGTCAGGTGAACACCTGTGTTGATCGTCTTACACGACAACAGGCCGTCATGGGTGGTTTCACTACATCTCCATCTCCATCTCCACAGGTTTCAAAGGATGAGGGCAATGATAATGGCTCTAGTGATGATGAGGAGGGTGTGAAACAAAACATATTAGGAAAAAAGACAATTTATATCTTTATTTATTTTTAAGTGAAATTAGTCATTAACTTGTGACTGTTGTCCTAATATTACGTGACTACCTCCACACTACTTGCCACTTGTTTTCATTAAGTTCCCTATTCCGTATTAATGATTGATATCTTACTTGTTTTCTAATTAAGATCCCTGATTTGTCTTGGATGATTGATATGATTATCTTGCTATCATTTTGTATAGGTTCTAAATTGAATTCACTTGCAGACTTGTAGTTTGATTCATATGAATGTCATGTTTTCTTATGTCGTAGAAGTTTGAAGAAAGCATACATGATGTTCTTTTTTATGGATAGAAACAATCTGTTAACTTCTGGGTAGTAAACCTCGAATCCATGAGGGGTTCTCTAAATTCACAAGGAGATAAACTGGAATCCTCCAAAGAAAAGTTTGAGAAAAACTCTGCAATTTTATTGATAATAATGTGATTTGCCTCTGACGGCTACAAAACATATAAATACCGAGAAAGTAAAACCCTATGACGATTAGGAAATGTCTGAATCCCTAATTCACACTAATTACACGATTAGGTGACAAAATACCAAAATTTTCCAAAAATGAAAAAATTAAGTTAAATGTAGAATCATGAAATACTAATCTTAAGGGTCGTTTCAAAACAAGCGGGGCCTTATTCTAACTTTTAAATAAAAAGTTATAAAGGAAACAAAAATTACCATAAACAATTTTCGAGACCTAAATGGATGAATTCGCTATTTTCAGGAGGTACCTTGTGACAAGAAGATGACTATTGCTTAGAAGGTCGTTTCGCTTTATCCTGCCAAATTTCATGCGATTCTGACTTCAGGGCCAATGATTTCTACTAGTGCCTTTCGTGATGATTTCAAGCGCACATGAGAGTCTAAGAATGCCATGGTGGTCTATTCTACATTATTTTTTCATGAAAAGTTGATTGTCAATCTAAATAGAAATGAGAGATAGAGAACAACCACCCCCCCCCCCCCCCCCCCTCCCCCCAAAAAAGAAAGCCATATACTAGGGTTTGGAGATCAAGAAAAATTTTGTCACACACTTCATGCACATCATATCCAAAATTGCGTGCAAGATGTCCACAATTTTTACACAAATATCCATAACAAACGAAAACAATGACAATGAATCTGGACAGATTTGTGATAATCACTGCCCTAGAGACAATGTGATGCATAGTAACTTAAGAAAAGTATATTGTTACACACTCAAAATAGTATACACTCCTTACACATCATAATCAGAATTGTGTACGGTGATTTTCTTAATTTTTTGTTTTTTACACGTCATATTCATCATGTCTTTTGACAATCTAGAGCCAATTCAAAAAGTTCAGATAAGTGATATAGAATCATTGATGCCTGAAGATGAGATTTGTTAGCCCATTAGCTCCTGTCTCGTACTTCTAACCGAAAAAATATACTACCTTGATATCTCTTATAACATCTAAATTATCCTTTCTGTCTTTGCTGGAAACAGTAGAGTTCTGCACAAAGGGCAGGTCACCTGACCTTCATCCACCCATCTATCCAGGCACTCCTTGTGAAACACATGGTAGCAATTACAAAGCTCTCTGATCTCATGGCTTCTCTCCACGCAATTCAAGCAGACAGAACATTCCATTTCCATATCCACGTCTTCATCATCGGTCGGTGCTCTATGTCTTTCAACAAAAACACTATATTCTATCACAGGAACCCTCTTCTTGATCAAAACCATTAGACTGTCGACTGCGATTAGTGATGGAGTTAAACCATCCATTACAAGAACATAACTAGTGGAATGTTCTTCAGTCTCAGCTGCTTGTTCTGGCGGTTTGAGCAGACCTAGACGTGTGAGTGCCACCATAACAATGAACTTTATATGGTCCAGCATGCCTAGTAAAAATCTAATGTTTATGGATTTTGGTATCATCTTTGCAATACAGACTAACCCCATGATTATTGTGAGAGAGGGAAATAGATGTTGAGGAGGTTGAAAGAAAATAAACCATAAGATAGCTTGCACTTCTCTCCAAAATAGTTATTAAGAGAGCTGTTTCTTTTCTTCGTGGTTGACATATGATAATTATATAAAATATTATCCCAACTCATCTGGGCCTGGTTGTACGAAATCAACAGGAAAGCAACTGTTGATAGTCAATACTTAATATCGCGCTATATAGAGCGGATGCGCGTATACTTAATCTATATATTATTGAAAACTGAAGCGTAATATTTATTGCTATAAAGTTTTTGTTGCACCACCTTATCGCCATATTATTTGTTACATAATTATTATTTATTATTTATTCTTATTTTTTTATTATATATATATATATATATTATTAACTTTACATATTCATCTTTGTCGGTTTTAACATCTATATATATTTCTTTTCTATTTTCAATTTTTCTATAATATTTTTTATATTCATTTATTTTTTAAATATTTACACTTTCTTCAATATTTCTTCTTCCCTTACCATTTCATCTCTTCACTACCCTCTATTTTAATATTGCTATTCATGTTTTCCTTCATCTTCCTTTATTTGTCTTTTCTTATCCCTTCCTTCTTAATATAAATTAGTCACTCTTTTCCATTCTCTGCATAGTTCTCTCTCTCTCTCAATGTTTTGGTAGATTTTTATTTTTTATTGTATCTCTGCTTTAGATTGATAAATTTTTGTGATTTTAAGAACTCTAATTTAGGTTGATACGATTTAGTTTTGTGTTTTAAGCTGTTATTATTATTATTATTATTATTATTATTATTATTATTATTTTGCTCGTTGATTGTTAAATTTTATCTAATTACAATATAAAAAATTAAAGATAGTAGATAAAAATAAAATAGTATTCCATTATATAGCATAATTTTGATAATTTAGTGTTTATTGTTATATCTTTTAATTGTTTTCTTTCTTTCTTTTTTCTTCTCTTTTTTTTTACTCAATATTGAAATTCAACCACATCCTCCTTATCATTAAATCATTAATATTTTCTCTCTCTTTTTGTTTTAAAAAATAAAAAATGTAATATTTTACTTAAATTCAAATAAAAGAAAATTGTGCTCATCAAATTGTATTTTTTTTTTTTACATTTACACTTTCTCCAACATTTCTCATTCTCTTTACCTTTTCATCTCCCCTAACATTCTACCTTGATATCACTCTTCCTCTTTCCTTTTATCTTCCTTTATTTTGTTTCTTTTTATTATCATCCTCTTAGTATAAATTTGTCATTCACTCTTCCATTCTTTACATAATTTTCTCTCACAAAAAAGTGGTTATTTCCCACTCTTTCTCCCTCAATTTTTTGGCGGATTTTTATTTTTATTTTTCTTGCATCTCTATTTTAGCTTGAAAAAGTTTTGTATTGTTTAGAACTCTATTTTGGTTGACGGGATTTAGTTTTGTGTTTTTAAGTTTTTTTTTTATATATTTTTTATGACTTTGATTGTTAAATATTATCATACTGCATTATAAATAATTAAAAGTGTAAGATTGAATTTATTCAATCATGTGTTAGCTTTATTTTCTGCCAAATTTGCTTATAATTTAGTAATTAGATACCCTGTATTTAGGTGGGAATTATGTAAGGGTAGTGTGTGAAAGAGTGCGAAGAAAGCTCAAGAAGTGTGCACTCAAGAAGAGTCTTGCGACTGGATCTCGCGACTAGCAAGTCACCAAAATGGCACACGTGTGAAGCATGAAGGGGGAGCTGAAGGGTCACGCCAGTTGTTACACTACAGGACAAAATTTCAATTCTAGCTAGGCAGTTAGCTCACGACTCAAACTCGCGACAATATTCCGCCCCTCAAATTGGATTGGTTTTTGTTTCTTCTTAATCTAATTCTTATTTTTTGTGCTCAAGAATATGGGTATTTTGAGCTCTTCAAGTATCTACAATATATTCTTCCAATTTCGGTTGTATGTAATTCTCTCGTCCTTCACACCAAAAAATTACAATATGATTGTCTTGGACTTTCCAAGCAATTACTATTCTTTTAAATGTGTGTAGTTCAATCGTTTTTCTGGGAAAACCAAATAATTACAAAGAAGAATTCTTTGTAATTATTTACTTTTTACTATTATTAGATTTGAAATACTTTTTACTTTTTTTCTTTTTCTATCACTATTTGAGAACTCAAATGCTGACTCCAAACCAAATAAAAAATAGAAAGAAAAAAATAGTGTGGACCATAATTAACTGATCAAGACAACGTGCAATATGTCACCTTCAGCACCTAATAAAACCAAGAAAAGTTTCCAAATTTGTACCTTTCACCTTTCTCGATTCAAACAAATGTCATTGTGAAATTGTATGGGAGTCAAATAATCAGTTTAATTTAGTCAAACAAATATATTAAAAAGAAATGTCAATTTGTAGCTTAGTACATTATCTGGTGATATTTCTAAGAACTATGTTGAACTCAGGCAGCTGGAGCTTTGAAGTTTAACTTAATTTGAGAATTATATTATTTGTTTTAGCTACTTGAGAAGCGTTCTCTGCAGAAAATTGACTACATGCTTTCACAAGATTTTATTAAGTATAAGTTGGCAAGCCAAAATTTTCAAAGAAGCTATAAAATAAATAAATAAACGAAAATGAAATGCTTTCACCTGTTTTCATTAAGTATAAGTTGGTTAGCCAAAATTGTCAAAGAGGATATAAAATAAATAAATAAACGAAAATGACAATTTTTTGGGGACAAATTATAGATATTATCTTTGTGCTATATATCTTTCAACCGTAGAGCTCCTCCATGCTTTATTTTGTGACATTTACCTGAATTGTGATTTGCTCAGTTATAGACATTTCTTGTTATTTTTAACACAGGTTGATAATGTGACAAGTTCTAACCTTTTTTTTTTTTTTTTTTTTTTTTTTTTTTTTTGAGAATCTGACAAGGTCTAACCTATTAGAAAAGAATTTAAAATAAAAAGATCATTCTACCTTAAGTGAGAAAATTAGAAAGAGTGAAACTAAGAGGATTAACGTGGTTTAATCTAAAAACATTGGTCTAGACCAATGTCTATGGTGGAAAGTCTAAAGCCTTACATCTTTACTTTTGGGAATTATATGTTACAAGTTACAACAAATCGAATATATAATTTATATTGGAATATATTAGGTTTACTATGATAACTTTACCTAAAACCATAGTAGTTAGCGTAGCATTAATATTGTAGAGCAATATCCTCATATATATAGTAGCAAATCCATGCTCATGAAAAAATAGATTAATAATTACTCATCATGAAAATAGATTAATTATGAGAAACTCCATTCACTTGTTTGAGTTGAAAAGAAAATTTCCCTATTTTTCCTTTTACACCGTTGTGCACGATATTCGGCTTACGTTAAGGGATCAAATTTCTTGGACAGTTGTTTATGCATTAAAAATTCCTCAAGATGAAGTCATGTTTCAAAATTAACACTATCAATTTTCTGCTACGTTTGATTAGTTTGCACAACTATAGAATCTTTAATTAGACAAATGCTAAATATTCTTTCACACTCGTTTACATTCATTATTTGACACATATATCCGTAATTGATGTGAAAATGTCTACATTTTAAAAAATGAAAAAAAAATCAACATGTAAAATTCAAAAGTGGTTCTAAAAAATGGATGTGAGAGAATAAAAGCCCTAAAACAAAAACGTGAGATGCAAAACAATAGAATTTTCTTTGGCCCGAGTTGCTTGTTGGCTGTCTCTTACGAAAACAATAGGTCTAGACTCTAGAGTCACAATATATTTCACAATAAATCTCACAACTATCGATATGAAAACTTATTAATAATAGACAATAAAGTGGTATTAATGATAAATCTATAAGATATTGTCAACGCAACAATTATAAAATTTGTTGTAAATGTAGCATTACTCTATGAGAATCACCTATACAAGGGTTTTAAACTATATTAGAATATATTAAAATATTATATATGAGGATATTGCCATAAATTAATAATAACAAACTATGATTTTTTAGAATATTATGGGCTACCTTGGTTTTAGGTAAGGTTATCATACTAAGCCTAATATTTTTTATATTTATACTATATATAAGAGGATTTTCCTTTTTTAACTGGACTTTTATGTGGTTAAAAAATACTCTCATTAATAAATGATAACTTTAGTTAGAAGTTATAAATGTCAAATAACAAATTTCATTTTAAATTTAAAAATAGAACTCCTAAAATTTAGGATTTTTTTTCTTCATGCTCAAAAAAAAAAATTACTGAATATTTCTAAAGTTTATCATTTTCATTTGTTTGAAAAATAAAAATATATATTTCTGAATTAAAATAGATGCAAATTATTAATTTTTATCTAAAAAAATAAAAGATCATTTGAGCACACACAACGTATGTGCTTAGAGGCTAGTAAACTATATATTCAATTTGTTGTACAATATAATTCAGAATAGTAAAGATATAAGGCTAGGTTTTCCATTGCAGACATAGGCCATCCATCCATCCATCCATAACTATGTTAATTCTCTTAGTTTCACTCTCTCTAACTTTCTCTTTCTACATCATTTTTTTCCTTTTATATTTAAACATAATATCAAAGTCACAATTTTCATTAATTTCCCATCAAAGTTGGTTGTTGTTTCCATGGTAAACTCCGAAGCTCATACCCAAGATCTAGATCTGTGGGGATCCCATCTCACCACAATGTAACTTAAGGAAGAATTATCTTTTAATATTTTTTAATTATTTTCTAGTAGGCGATGTTAGAAATTGTCGCATTATCAATTTGGTTAAACAAAATAGAAAGGTCTATAACCAAGGAAATTAGAATTGAGTAAGTGTCACAAAATAAAGCATAAAGGAGCTCTATGTTTTAAAGATATACCGCAAAGATATATAATATCTATAAAAATTTGTCCGAAAAAAAAAAAAAAAATGTCATTTTCATTTATTTACATCTTCTCTGAAAAACTTTGGCTTACCAACTTATACATAATAAAGACATGTTGAAACTTGAAAGCATGCAATTAATTTTCTGCAATGCATGCTTCTTAACTGGCTAAACAAATAATATAATTCTCAAATTAGGTAAAACTTCAAAGCTCCAGCTAACTGCTTTTGTTGACTTTGCGAGATGAAGAAGTGATGTAAAGTCCATCCAAGAAAAAAACAGGGGAAGGTCTATTTAATATTTATATGATCACGACTTGGCAGTGATAATGAAGGCTTTGCAAAGTGATGAAGTCTCTCTGGCTCCGAATGGCGCTTTGATTGAAGATGTGAAGGTTAACTACTCTAAAGGTTGTTTTTTCAATTACGTTACTCTCGTATTAGAAGACAATGTAAAAAGGTTGCTCATAGTTTAACTAGAATGCAAAAAGATTGCTCATAATCTAACTAGGTATACCATTCATATCTTAGATTTTAGTGTGTGGATGGAGGATGTTCTACCACAATTTATTTCCATTCTTCACGCTGATTTAGCAATTTTTTCTTAATATAAGTTTACAAGTTTCTTCCTCCAAAAATAATAAAGTAATTAAACTAATTTGTTTTAAAGTTAATTCCAGTTATCTAATTTAAATTATGGAAGCATTTCTAATATGCACTACAAAATACAAAGTATTACAATCAACACTATACTTCAAAATCAATTTTCAATATCTAATCACTATCTAAATTAGTTTTCAGATTATCAGATTAACACACATATTAATCAAAACTTAGGAAGCCAATTGTAGCATTTTTAAAATTTCTTTAAACTTTAGAAGAGGTTTCCAAGACACCTTTTGTTAATTAGTTTTAATGAAATTGTAATTGTTTCACGTTCAAAATATGTCATTTGACATATAATGTCTGCTGTGACTATCATGGTAGTAGCGGCTTGACGTGAAAGATCCAATTTTTTCATATATACATATATTATAATCACAAAATATGATATTCCTCACATGTTTTGGGTGGGAGAAAATATTTCAAATTGGTTCATAGGATTTTCGAGATATAATCGCAATTTAGCAACTAGCTAACAAGCAACCGTGACTCCACCCACGTTTTAATCTAAAGAATAATATAGTATTGCACATTAGTATAATTTGCATGTTGCATTTACAAAAATTCATTAGATTAAAATTCTTGTTTGAGTTCCTATTCGATCAAAAAAAAATCTTGTTTGAGTTGAGTATATGAGCATGAAAGTAATTAACTAATTTGTTTTAAGGTTAATTCTGGTTATCTAATTTAAATTATGGAGGCATTCCTAATATGCACTATAAACTATATAAAGTATTACAATCAACACTATACTTCAAAATCAATTTTCAATATCTAATCACTATCTAAATTAGTTTTCAGATTATTGGATTAATACACATATTAATCAAAACTTAGGAAGTTAATTGTAGCATTTTTTTAAAAAAATATTTCTTTAAACTTTAGAAGAGGTTTCCAAAACACTCTTTGTTAATAGTTTTAATGAAATTGTATTTGTTTCACGTTCAAAATATGTCATTTGACATGTAATGCCTAGTTTTGACTCTCATCCCCATGGTAGTATCCGCTTGACATGAAAGATCCAATTTTTTCATATATACAGTGATGGGGAAGATTTATAAGACTAAGTAGAATGTTTCAGGTAATTTAATATTGTGTTCCACATGAGAGTATAATTTTAGATTGAACCTCTATCCTAAGAACATTCATAGCTGTTCGTGCCAAAATTTATGTCTATTTTAACATAAAAAACTACTTTTTCTATTTTATATATTTTTAAAATTTTTTTTTCATACATTGTTGTGATTATAGAACGTCAAGATGTTTTAGTTATATGGTAGGTCGCTTTGAATATAATTAAAATCGGCAATATCTAATATGTATTGATTTAGCTTACTATTCTTATATATTTATGTAATTATTGGAAGACCTTGTAGCTATAGCAACCGATCTAAATAATTTTTGTTCTTGTATTTTCAACATAATTTTTTAAACTTGTTAGATCTGTGCATTTCACAATTCATTGCCGATTCGTGCAAGCAATAATAAACAGAAATAAACCTAGATTGATGGAAGACCCATGTCATAGTCGTTGACTTGCTGGTTTCATTTTAAAATTGTGGTTAATATATACATAACAAGGTAAGATATCACTTTAGATATATCGTACTTCTTTTTTCTTCTTTTTTCCTTCTTTTTTTTTTTTTTTTTTTTTTTTTTTTTTTTTTTTTTTTGAGAATGATATCGTACTTCATTTAGAAGCACCACAAGAAGTTACTTGTTTGTGGGATTAAATGCCAAGTAAATGTTAAGGAATCAAAATTTTCATACCAAAGCTTGTGAACATGTCAACATAGTATCAAGGGTAAAATAGCTTATGTATATTATTTGCACTTTAGTTGGGAATAATATTTATATATAAAACGAAAGTCTTTGAATTTAGATGAAAGAAAAAATGATATTCATATTTCCGTCAAAACAATTCAGGGGTTTTGGAGATATCTCATGAGTAGAAAGTGAAATAATCTAACCAAAGGTTATCACATCACTTTCTTCAATATATATATATATATATATATATATATATATATATAATGAACTTGAGTTTGTACTCATCATATCGAATAAACTTTCGTGTTTGTACCCAAGTTTGGTGAAGTTGAACCATATAAACTTTTGTGCTCACTCTACCTTTCATGCTTCAACTCATCATTCAATCATCATCCAATCACACAATAACTTTAACAGTTACAACGGACTAGGAGATTTAAACCCTATATGTCACAATTGGAAACACTAGGAGACGACAACCAATTGAGCGACAAGGCTTTTGGCCAAATTTAAATAATATATATTTTGGAACATAGTAAAACCTTGGTTCCTAAATCATTTAGTCCAACATCTATTTCTTGGTATCCTTCAATATATAATCGGTTTCTTCACGTTTGCTTTCTTTCGAAAAATACTTTTGTAGACTGTATTCTTGAAACAAAGGATTTCGTAAGATGATGTTGTACTCTAAGGCTAAAAGTTATCCATAGTTTATGCATCGATTACAAACACATATTGTTTAAGATGAGAATCATTTACACAAGTTAAATGAAAGGTATGTTGTTTATCATAAAGAATATCATTAGTATTGAGCTATCACGTGAACTCCTATAAATTGTTAGACTTAATAGAAGTCAAAAGTAGAAAAACATTTTGATGTTACATATTCTACGGAAAAAATCCCTCTTTCAGGCATCCACTCACTATTCAATTATCACTCAATCACACAATAGCGTTAATAGATACAGTGGAGGATAGGAGATTTAAACCTTACATGTCTCAAGGGGAAACAATAGAAGGCGCCAACCAATTGAGCTACAAGGCTTTTGGCCAACTCCAAATAATACATATTTCAGAACATAGTAACACCTTGGTTCCTAAATCATTTAGTCCAACATCTATTTCCTGCTATCCTTCAATAAATAATCACTTACTTCTTGACTTTTGCTTTCATTGGAAGAATACATTTGTTGATTGTAATATCGAAATAAAGGATTTCATGAGATGATGTGATATTTTAAGGCTAAAAGTTATCCATAGTTTTTGCAATGACTACAAACACATATTGTTTCAAATGAGAATCTTTTACACAACATAAATCAAAGGCACGTTGCCTATCATAAAGAATATCATTAGCATTGTGCTACCACGTCAACTCCAACAAATTATTAGACTTTATAGAAGTTAAAATTGGAAAAAGATATGGTTGATGCTTATTCAACGGAAAATGATTTTGAAAATTCTATGAATTTGGTGAAGTTCAACCACATAAAGTTTCGTGTTCACTCTCTCATTCATTCTTCCACTCATCATTCAACCATCACTCAATCACACAATAACTTTAACATTGACAATGGAGGCTAGGAGATCTAAACCCAACATGTCTCAATTGGAAACATTAGGAGGTGCCAACCAATTGAGCTACAAGGCTTTCGGCCAACTCCAAATAATATATATTTTGGAACTTAGTAACACCTTGATTCCAAAATCATTTAGTCCAACATCTATTTCGTGGTATTCTTCAATATATAATCAGTTACTTCTTGACTTTTGCTTTCTTTGAAAAAATACTTTTGTTGATTGTATTCTCGAAATAAAGGATTTCATAAGATGATGTAGTACATTAAGGCTAAAATTTATCCGCAATTTATGCATCGATTTCAAACACCTAATGTTTAAGATAAGAATCTTTTACACAAGTTAAATGAAAGACATGTTATCTATCATAAAGAATATCATTAGCATTGAGCGATCACATAAACTCCTATAAATAGTTAGACTTAATAGAAGTCAAAAGTAGAAAAAGATTTTGAAGATGCTTATTCTACGAAAAAATATTTTGAATTTTTTTTGAAATTGGTGAAGTTGAACCACAGAAACTTTCGTGTTCACTCCCTCTTTCAGGCTTCCACTTACCATTTAATTATCACTCAATCACACAATAGCGTTAACAGTTACAGTGGAGGATAGGAGATTTAAACCCATATGTCTCAAGGGGAAACAATAGGAGGCGCCAACCAATTGAGCTACAGAGCTTTTGGCCAACTCCAAATAATACATATTTCGGAACATAGTAACACCTTGGTTTCTAAATCATTTAGTCCAACATCTATTTCCTGCTATCCTTCAATAAATAATCGCTTACTTCTTGACTTTTGCTTTCATTGGAAGAATACATTTGTTGACTGTCATATCAAAACAAAGGATTTTGTGAGATGATGTGATATTTTAAGGCTAAAAATTATCCATAGTTTTTGTGATGACTACAAAAACATATTGTTTCAAATGAGAATCTTTTACACAACTTAAATCAAAGGCATGTTGCCTATCATAAAGAATATCATTACATTGTGCTACCACGTCAACTCCAATAAATCATTAGACTTTATAGAAGTTAAAATTGGAAAAAGATTTTGTTGTTGCTTATTCAATGGAAAATGATTTTGAAAATTCTGTGAGTTTGGTGAAGTTGAACCACATAAACTTTCGTGTTCACTCTCCCATTCATTCTTCCACTCATCATTCAACCATCACTCAATAACACAATAACTTTAGCATTGACAATGGAGGCTAGGAGATCTAAACCCAACATGTCTCAATTGGAAACACTAGGAGGTGCCAACAAATTGAGCTACAGGCTTTTGGCCAACTCCAAATAATATATATTTTGGAACTTCGTAACACATTGATTCCAAAATCATTTAGTCCAACATCTATTTCTTGGTATTCTTCAATATATAATCGGTAACTTCTTGACTTTTGCTTTCTTTGGAAAAATACTTTTGTTGATTGTATTCTTGAAACAAAGGATTTCATAAGATGATGTTGTACATTAAGGCCAAAATTTATCCATAATTTATGCATCGATTTTAAACACATTGTTTAAGATAAGAATCTTTTACACAAGTTAAATGAAAAGCATGTTGCCTATCATAAAGAATATCATTAGCATTGAGCGATCACATGAACTCCTATAAAGAGTTAGACTTAATAGAGGTCAATAGTAGAAAAAGATTTTGAAGATGCATATTCTACGGAAAAATATTCTGAACTTTTTTTGGAATTGGTGAAGTTGAACCACGTAAACTTTTGTGTTCACTCACTCTTTCAGGGTTCCACTTACCATTCAATTATCACTCAACCATACAATAGGGTTAACAGTTACAGTGGAGGATAGGAGATTTAAACCACACATGTCTCAAGGGGAAACAATAGGAGGCTTCAACCAATTGAGGTACAAGGCTTTTGGCCAACTCCAAATAATACATATTTCGGAACATAGTTACACCTTGGTTCCTAAATCATTTAGTCCAACATCTATTTCCTGCTATCCTTCAATAAATAATCGCTTACTTCTTGACTTTTGCTTTCATTGGAAGAACATATTTGTTGATTGTAATATCAAAACAAAGGATTTCGTGAGATGATGTGATATTTTAAGGCTAAAAGTTATCCATAGTTTTTGCGATGACTACAAACACAAATTGTTTCAGATGACAATCTTTTACACAACTTAAATCAAAGGCACGTTGCCTATCATAAAGAATATCATTAGGATTATGCTACCATGTCAACTGCAACAAATCGTTAGACTTTATAGAAGTTAAAATTGGAAAAAGATTTTGGTGTTGCTTATTCAACGGAAAATGGTTTTGAAAATTCTCTGAATTTGATGAAGTTGAACCACATAAAGTTTCGTGTTCACTCTCCCATTCATTGTTCCACTCATCATTCAACCATCACTCAATCACACAATAACTTTAACATTGACAATGGAGGCTAGGAGATCTAAACCCAACGTGTCTCAATTGGAAACACTAGGAGGTGCCAACCAATTGAGCTATAAGGCTTTTGGCCAACTCCAAATAATATATATTTTGGAACTTAGTAACACCTTGATACCAAAATCATTTAGTCCAACATCTATTTCTACGTATTCTTCAATATATAATCGGTTACTTCTTGACTTTTGCCTTCTTTAGAAAAATATTTTTGTTGGTTGTCTTCTTGAAACCAAGGATTTCATAGGATGATGTTGTACATTAAGCCTAAAATTTATCCATAATTTATGCATCGATTTCAAACACATTGTTTAAGATAAGAATCTTTTACAAAAGTTAAATGAAAGGCATGCTGCCTATTATAAAGAATATCATTACATTGTGCTACCACGTCAACTCCAATAAATCATTAGACTTTATAGAAGTTAAATTTAAAAAAAGATTTTGATGTTGCTTATTGAACGGAAAATGATTTTGAAAATCCTCTAAATTTAGTGAAGTTGAACCACATAAACTTTCATGTTCACTCTCCCACTCGTTCTTCCACTCATCATTCAACCATCACTCAATCACACAATAATTTTAACATTGACAATTAAGGCTAGGAGATCTGAACCCAACATGTCTCAATTGGAAACGCTAGGAGGTGCCAACCAATTGAGCTACAAGGCTTTTGGCCAACTCCAAATAATATATATTTTGGAACTTAGTAACACATTGGTTCCAAAATCATTTAGTCCAACATATTTTTCTTACTATTCTTAAATATATAATCGGTTACTTCTTGACTTTTGCTTACTTTGGAAAAATACTTTTGTTGATTGTATTCTTGAAACAAAGGATTTCATAAGATGATGTTGTACATTAAGGCTATAGTTTTTCCCTATTTTATGCATCGATTTGAAACACATATTGTTTGAGATGAGAATATTTTACACAAGTTAATTGAAAGGCGTGTTGCCTATCATAAAGAATATCATTAGCATTGACTTATCACGTGAACTCCAATAAATTGTTAGACATAGTAGAAGTCAAATGTAGAAAAAGATTTTGATGTTGCTTATTCTACGGAAAATGATTTTGAAAATTCTTTGGAATTGGTGAAGTTGAACCACATAAACTTTCGTGTTCACTCCCTTTTTCAAGCTTGCACTTATCATTCAATTATCACTCAATCACAGAATAACATTATCCATTACAGTGGAGGATAGGAGATTTAAACCCAACATATCTCAACAGGAAACATTAGGAACTGCCAACCAATTGAGTTACAAGGCTTTTGGCCAACTCCAAATAATATATAATTCGAAACTTAGTAACACCTTGGTTCCTAAATCATTTAGTCCAAAATATTTTTCTTGGTATCTTTCAATAAATAATCGGTTACTTCTTGACTTTTGCTTTTATTGGAAATATACATTTGTTGCTTATAATATTGAAACAAAGGATTTCGTGAGATGATGAGACATTTTAAGGCTAAAAGTTATCCATAGTTTTTGCATCAGCTACAAACACATATTGTTTCAAATGAGAATCTTTTACACAAGTTAAATCAAAGGCATGTTGGCTATCATAAACAATATCATTAGCATTGTGCTACCATGTCAACTCCAATAAATCATTAAACTTTATAGAAGTTAAAATTAGAAAAAGATTTTGTTGTTGCTTCTTCAACGGAAAATGATTTTGAAAATTCTCTGAATTTGGTGAAGTTGAACCACATAAACTTTCGTGTTTACTCTCCCACTCATTCTTCCACTCATCATTCAACCATCACTCAATCACACAATAACTTTAACAATGACAATAGAGGCTCAGAGATTTAAACCCTACGTGTCTCAATTGGAAACACTAGGAGGTGCCAACCAATTGAGCTACAAGGCTCTTGGTCAACTCCAAATAATATATATTTTGGAACTTAGTAACACATTGGTTCCAAAATTATTTAGTCCGACATCTATTTCTTGGTATTCTTCAATATATAATCGGTTACTTTTGACTTTTCTTTCTTTGGAAAAATACTTTTTTTGATTGTATTCTTGAAACAAATGATTTCATAAGATGATGTTGTATTTTAAGTCTAAAATTTATCCATAATTTAAGCATCGATTTCAAACTAATCTTGTTTGAGATGAGAATCTTTTACACAAGTTAAATGCAAGGCGTGTTACCTATCATAAAGAATATCAGTAGGAATGAGCTATCACGTGAATTCCTATAAATTATTAGACTTAATAGAAGTCAAAATTAGAAAAGATCTTGATGTTCCTTATTCTACAGAAAATGATTTTGAAAATTCTTTGAAATTAGTGAAGTTGAACCACATAAACTTTCGTGTTCACTCCCTCTTTCGGGCTTCGACTAATCATTCAATTATCACTCAATCACATAATAACGTTAAAAGTTATAGTGAAGGATAGTTGATTAAAAACCTACATGTCTCAACGGGAAACAATAGGAGGCGTCAACCAATTGAGTTACAAGGCTTTTGGACAACTCCAAATAATATATACTTTGGAACTTAGTAGCACCTTGGTTCCTAAATCATTTAGAACAACAGCTATTTCTCTGTATCCTTCAATATATAATCGATTACTTCTTGACTTTTGCTTTCTTTGGAAAAATACTTTTGTTGATCTATTTTTGAAAGAAAGGATTTCATAAGATGATGTTGTATTTTAAGGCTAAAAGTTATCTGCAATTTATGCATCGACTAAAAACACATATTGTTTGAGATTAGAATCTTTTACACAAGTTAAATCAAAGGCATGTTGCCTATCATAAATAATGTTATTAGCATTCAGCTATCACGTGAACTCCAATAAATCGTTAGATTTTATAGAAGTTAAAAGTAGAAAAAGATTTTGATGTTGCTTATTCAACGGAAAATGATTTTGAAAATTCTCTAAATTTGGTGAAGTTGAACCACATATACTTTCATGTTCACTCCCTCTTTCAAGCTTTCACTCATCATTCAATTATCACTCAATCACACAATAACAATAACAGTTACAGTGGAAGATAGGAGATTTAAACCCTACATGTCTCGTTGGGAAACAATAGGAGGCGCCAACCAATTAAGCTACAAGGCTTTTGGTCAACTCCAAATAATATAAACTTTGGAACTTAGTAACACATTGGTTCCTAAATCATCTAGTCCAACATCTATTTCTTGGTATCCATCAATATATAATTAGTTACTTCTTGACTTTTGCATTCTTTGAAAAAATACTTTTTGAAAGTTCAAATAGTGTATAAAACACTATGAACGTTTAAATCCCTAAATAATACATTACCAATTCAAGCTTAATATCAAACAATTAATGTGTGGAATATGAATATAAGCTTAACATAGAATTGATAAGCAATCTAAACCAAATAAAATCACATCCATAGCAAAAATTAAATGGCAAAGATTAAGGGAAGAGAGATCCAAACATAACACACAACATGTTATTGAAGAGGAAACCGAAGCTTTCGGCGTAAAACCTCTCCGCCGCTTTTCAAGCGGTAAATAATCTGCTAAAGAATGTAGTTGGGATATATGAACAACAGAAGACCCTTCAAGCCTAATCTACCTAGTGTACCTAAGCCCTTCAAGCTCCTACTCCAACGAGGTTGTGCCGAACCTATTTCTTCTTTAGCTTACCGGATTCCGCTATAAACCATAGCATTAACCAATATGAAATTGGTCCCTTCCTAATTACTTCCCAAACACCAAATGACCTTCTAACAGATGTGGGTATGGTGAGAAAAGGTTTTGGTAATGAACATCTCAAGGATGTAACATTGGAGAGGATGAGAGTAGAAGAATTTGAATAGTCTCTATGTGAAGATTGTGGATGAGTCAATCTTGTTTTTCTCTAGGGTTTCTCTCTTAATATTTTTTCTAGAAGCTCTCTACGTTTCGTGAATATTAGGGGTATTTATACTGGGGTGAGAATGGAATGCAAAGAGTCAGGTTTTTCAAAACAGAGCTGGCTAGCGACTTGGACTCGTGGCTTGACTGAGTTGCGAGTTCCAGTCGCGAGGTAACTGAACGGCCAATTTGTACTTTTTGTCCTGTAGTGCTCCAACTGGCATGACACTTCAACTTCTTGCATGCTTGGCATGTGTTCAACATCTAGCAGCTTGCAGCCACGAGCCACCCGCGAGATCCAGTCACGAGTCCTTGTTTCTTTGCACTATCTTGAGCATTTCTTCACACTCTCTCACTCACTATCCTTACATGAATCCCACCTAAATACAGGGTTACTGATTGCTAAAATACAAGCAAATTTGGCATGGAATAAAACCAACAAGATAGTTGATTAAATTCAACCTTACAATCTCCCCCTTTGGCTATTCCGTGACAAAACCCTAAAACAAACTCTAGACTTAACATATGAGTTGGGAACAGTTAAAAAATGTAAGGTTGAATTTAATCAACCATCTTGTTGGCTTTATTCTGTGTCAAATTTACTTGTATTTTAGCAATTAGTAACCCTGTATTTAGGTGGGATCATGTAAGGGTAGTGGGTGAGAGAGTGTGAAGAAATGCTCAAGATTATGCAAAGAAGCAAGGACTCGCGATTGGATCTCACGGGTGGCTCGTGGCTGCAAGCTACCAAATGTTGAACACGTGCCAAGTATGCTAGAAGTTGAAACATCATGCCAACTGGAGCACTACAGGACAAAAAGTACAAGCCGCGACTTAGTCAAGCCGCGAGTCCAAGTCTCTAGCCAGCTCTATTTTGAAAGACTTGACTCTTCGCATTCCATTCTCATTCTAGTATAAATAATCCTTATACCCACGAAATGTAGAGAGCTTCCAGAGAGAGTATTGAGAGAGACACTCTAGAGAAAAACAAGATTGACTCATCCACAATCTTCACATAGAGACTCTTCAAATTCCTCTACTCTTATCCTCTCCATTGTTACATCCTTGAGAGGTTTATTACCAAAGCCTTTTCTCACCATACCCACATCTGTGAGAAAGGCATTTGGTGCTTAGGAAACAGTTAGGAAGGGACAAATTTCATATTGATTGATGCTATGGTTTATAGTGGAATCCGGTAAGCTAAAGAAGAAATAGGTTCGGCCCAACCTCGTTGGAGTAGGAGCTTGGAGGGCTTAGGTACATTAGGTAGGTTAAGCTTGGAGGGTCTTCTACTGTTCATGTATCCTAACTACATTCTTTAGTGGATTATTTACTGCTTTGAGGATGGCGGAGAGGTTTTATGTTGAGGGCTTCGGTTTCCTCTTTGATAACACATCCTGTGTTGTCCTTGTGTTTATATCTCTCTTCCTTTAATATTTGCCATTTAATTTCTGTTATGAATGTGATTTTATTTGGTTTAGATTATCTATCAATTCTGTGTTAATCTTATATTCATATTCCGCACATTAACTGTTTAATATTAAGCTCGAATTGGTAATTTATTATTTGGGGGTCTAAACGTTCATAGTGTTTTATATACTAATTGAACTTTCAATTGGTATCAGATCGGGTACACTTATTGTGGTTTAAATACCTAAGTGTGATCCTTGACCCCTTGTGTGTTTTGCCATGGATAATGATTTGTATGCTTCTATGGATGTTTTGGATGTTGATGAATGTAACATGTCACATGTTTATGAAAATGCCTCTATTAGTGATAATCCTCATGATTGTGATGCTATGTTACATGAATCTTTGGATGTTGTTGATATTCCTAACATCAAACTTTTTAAGAAAAATGCTAAGAAGTTTCAAAAGAATTTGAGCAAGTTATTTTGTGAAAATGATAATTTGATTGCTAAACTCAATGAATCCAATAAATTGGTTGAAAAATATAAGAAACTTACTGGAAATTCTCTTGAAAAGCTGAAAGAGTTTGAATGTTTGAATATGGACTTGAATGCTAAACTTATTTTGTCTAACAAACTTGTTGATGAGCTAAAATGTGAAAATGAATCTCTTAAGATGCATGTCAAATGTTTGATTGTTGAACCTATTATTAAAAAGGATGATAATATTTGTTGCAATCATATTGTAGTACCCGATTTTGTGCCTAATGTGTGTTCTACCTCAAAGGGCAAATTGTTGTACATTCCTCCACATAAAAGAAATCAAAAGGTGGAGAGAAAGGCTATTAAGTCAAAGCCTCTGTTTAGGTCTCAACCCAAGGCTTTGAATGGATATAAGTTTGTTCCAACTTGCCACCATTGTGGTGTGATTGGTTATATAAGACCTCAATGTCATAAGTTGAAAAGAGAACAAACCCACATTACTAGATCCCTTCCCAAAAAGCCTAGTGGACCTAAACACATTGTTTATCACCATTGTTTAGAAATTTAAATTCTACTTTAACTAAAAGTCTATTATCAAAATTTTCAGAATTTTATATATATTCAGCCATGGTTTTTCAATACAATCTTTCTTAACCAATAACCCATCTCTATAATTAAATCCCACTCAATATACCCCACATTATTGTATTTTTTTTTTTTTTCTAAAATGCAACTTACTCTTATGTTTTAATCTAATAAATTCATTTTACTTATTGTTCTTTGCTTTTGAATTTGCGTGCTGGATATTATACCAAAAGAAATCTACAATAAAGAAGCAAAACAATGGACACCCATTTAAGTTCTTAGTTCTCTTATGTAAATTTTTATTTTTTTTATTTTTATATTCTCAATTTTTGAACTTTTTGTGTATGTTTTCATTTTCAGTTTTGGTTATTGTATTTAATTTATGCGTGTTGATTTTTTTCAATTAAATTATCACTACTTATCAAAAAAATTTATCACTAGGAAAAATCGGTATTAAGGAACTATTTTGTTGATTATTGTTTGTGCTAACTATGGCATAAGATAAACATAACCCAAATTGGAATGATCAAACTCATTCTATATCTCATATTAAGAAATTAACACAAAGTACACAAAGAGAATTTTGATATATAAAAATAGATAAACACTAATAAAGTCTAAACTCTAAACAATCAGAACTTAAAGTAATTTTTTAAATAAAATTATTTAATTATTTAATAATTTATTATTACTATTTATTTAATAATTTAGTTTTAATTATTTTAAAATTTTTGAGCTTACATATAAATTTTCATCAAGCCATGCATCACACGACAATAATATTAGTAACTAAATAAGTTTGGCAAGATGCATTTCTCTTAAATTTGACCTAAAATTATGTAATTTGGCAAAATTAGCTGTGTGTAGATAAATAAACTTTTCTTTTGTTGATAAATATAGATATAGAAACTTTGGTTTGTGATTTAGTAATATTTTTTAAGGAGATTTTGATCTAGTGTGCTATTGACTAATATTTTATTTGTAATAATGTGATGTGGCATCTTATTATTGAATGGTGTAAAAGTTGATTGATTTGGATTTTTTTTTTTTTGGTGGGAAGTTCAATTTGCTTGAGAAAATCCACACAAAGTGTAAAGCTGTTGGAAATCCAACATTAGTTCAAAATTGCCCTATTGACTACCATATATTTGTTAGAGGCGTCAATTCGGAATAACGTATTGCGTCAAGGAAAAGATATTTGACTAAATGACTTAACTAAAACCTGATCCTTTTAATAACCTATCAATGAATGGGTTGACATTACACGACACAAGTGACACACTTAATAAATGGGTCGTGTTGGGCTTACACAAATGTGACACGAACCATTTCAACTTACTTAATATTAAGCAGGTTGGTTTGACACAAATTCAATCCATTTAATGCACTTCAAAAAAGCATATGATTAATATTGTCATAAATTTAATACAAACTCATAACATCAAAATAACTATAAAGCAGATAATTCGAAAGTTAATAATAACATCAAATACTTAAAACACATCTTCCAAAAGTTCAAAATAACATCAAAGCACTGTTTTAAAAACTGGACCAACCCGTTCAACTGGTTGAATTGGATACTGGGCATGGAACTAGTTCGATAAAAACTAAAAAAATCGGCGAAAACTGATAAAAACCAGTCAAGAACTCGGAAAAATTGAGAACTGGTCCCTTTTCTAGTTCTTTGAATAGTTTGGTTTTTAAAACCATGCATCAAAGTACTTAATAAATATTTTCAAGCTTTAGAAAACTAGTGGCATTGAAAAAGACTTACAAGCTTTCCAATGATACCATAATCATCTAAAATGGAAGTTAGGAATACTCAATCTTCAGTATGGTATTAACGATTTTGGTAGGAAATCTCTTATGGTTATGGAAAATTTGAATTTTTTATGAAATTTGAAAATTTCACTAAACGTCCCCAAACAAATATTTGCAATATATTAATGTGCACAGATGACTACTAGGAATTCTTATGTCTAGCAAAGAGAGAAAAAGGTCCATAGCTTAAGTAGGTTACCCATCAAACAAGCTTTTATATTTGATGAGCTATACAACTGTGAGACCCACATATTATGAGAGGGAAGCGTTGTACGTTTTTAGACCTCTTAAATGCAAACTGATTAACCTAGTTATTTAGCCAAGTGATTAACTTAGGTAAATTATGCAAATCTAGGTTAACACAAATAAATCATATCATTGAAATAGTGCGGAAAATAAAAAACACAATGATATGATAACCCAAGAAAACCAAACTGGTAAAAAACTTGGGGAGAATTTAACCTAGCTATCCTCAAGGTAAAACAGATCCACTATGTAAAAATTGAAGTTTTACAATAGCGACTTAGACCACTAACATCTTATTGCTACCTCGAGTAGAAAACTTACTACCACGACCACATGACAACTCTGAGTCCATGTACTACTTCTTTCTTGGACTCACATCAACCACAAGTACTCCCACTTGTGTTTCTTTAAGCTCTTTATACAGCAACTGAAACGATCATCAAGCTCTTGACATGAATCTTAATTATTGATAACCCTAACTATGTATGAAGGCAAACACCTCTAGATCTCACAAGAGATTCATACACATAGCATAAACAACAACAGTAAAACGTGGCTAGGGTTTTTCCTTTTATACTTAAGGCAAAACATAAAACTCTACATGTCATACAGGCTTGGGCTTGAGTTGAAAAATTCTGCAGAAAAATAATTTGCAAGAGTTTCAATTTATCAAGTCTAATTTTTAATCGATCGAGTTTTGCAGATTTACGCAATAAATCCTGCAATACACTCAATTCTAACTTTACACAAAAACACACTTTGAGCAGCCTAAATCTAGACTAAATGTTTTAATTATGGTTTGCCAACATTACACATTAAAGTTCTAATACATTAGTTCCTAGTTCCTTAGAACCTAACAAGCTTTATAACCAGCCTCCTAAAATAATTGAGAGAGAGAGAGAGAGAGAGAGTTGAAAAGCATATATCCTTATATATTTGTTTACTCATTTCTTACTAAAGTATTCACACTGTAATTCTACACGTTATATATGTTGCACTTGCACATATAGCATACACAAATATTACATTTCCTTTTAGGTAAGTCCACAAATACATCCTTACACAAACTAAATGGACATACTTTTTTTTTTTGGGGTAGTAGAGTGAAACTATTTGTCTAAAAAAAACTACTTTTTATTTTTGGTTAAAAAAAAATGGGCAGAGAGGGGTGACTAGTGTGGCTTCCCTACGTACTTGGGCGTGACTATAATAGCACCCTATCCACTCCCAGGCGAGACCCCATAATCTCGATCTGTGAGAAACTCACTTATTATTCTTTGGACCATTTGGGATGGAGATGGGATATAAAGAGTACCAACACATAGCTAATTATTTGAGGCTCGAAATTAAGTCCTGAGACTTGATGGCCCGGTATCTTACCAACTATGCCACCTAAATGGTGGTACCAAAAAAAAAAAAAAAAAAAACTACATTATGACAATTTTACATCTTTCAAGTAGTATATAGTTATCTATATTTCTTGCTTATGTGGAAGTTGTATATATATTGGAGATCGGTGGTGAACTTCAATATGCAATCCTTTGTTTGCGCATTCAGGTTTTATGCAAATAGAACTCGCCTCCGATATTCTCCAAGAGCCCATATGGGAAAAATGTTTCTATATGATGAGTAGTTTAGTGTACAGTTCCTCATAAATACTCCAGTGATTTCCTGTTGCCAATAACCATTAGTTATACTATGATTCAAAAAATATCTTGGTATGTAGAAATTATTTTGACAAAAAGAAATGAAAGAACAACACAACTAAGACAGGCACTTATCTAAATGCATTGGATTTTGAATAAACATGGAATTACCTGTTGTGGGAAGTCACCATCTTCCATCTGTGCATTAATCAACACTCTGACTCCACGATGAATTGGTGTTGGATCTATCTCGGCCTAAATTTATAAAAACATTCAGAATCAGTATATGAGATTTGTTTGCACTTCCAAAGCAGTCACCAAAGGCTCACCTTCTAAATTCTACTATTGTCTAATACTTATGGTTCAAATTTTTTTAAATTTATTTGTTTAGATCTTAATTTTTGTGTTCATATGTATGATATCCTGGATTACGTGAACTGGATTTGAAGTGTATGTTTATTTTAGGTTGAATTGAGCTATATAAGTGATTACAAGGAACCCCCATAGTAAGCTGACTAGTGCTTTTGGGGTATAATTGCAGATGCAATTAGCACTTTCCTCAAATCATGACCAATGGTAGATTACTGATTGATATCTTGGATTACTCATTTTCATGACACTTCCCCAACTAATTGCCAACTCTAACTATTGCTGAAACCTAAATCAACCACATTAACGTACAACTTATTAAATAATTGAGGAGAAAATGATGGACTAACCTGCCCAGCATCAATGAGTGATAACAGAGCCCATGCGGTTTGGACCAAATTTGCACGGTTGCCTTCTATATTTGTCCACACCTGTTGCACAAAGAAACTTATTTGAGTTCCTTATTTCCGTTTCTCCCCTTCTTTCTTTCTTTTCTGTTGAGAATAAGTACACATTTAAAACAAAACAAATTTCCATACCTTGTTTTGGCTCGATAGGTAACTCTCTCCCCATCCACCATTAGGTAGCTGCTTTGATAGCAGAAATTCACAAGTTTTGCGCAATGCAGGACAATTTTTATAGTTTCTTCCACAAGCTGCCAATCCACCTACAGCAAACCATGTACCATAGGTGTAGCAAATCCCCCAATGACCATACCTGCATAAGTATTAATCTTATGTAAGTATTCATGTTTTCTCCTTTTGGCATCAATCAAAAGAAAACAGAAGAAAAAGGTAAAAATTGGTGCAGTCTCTTATTGATATTATCGTAGTTGGCTACTTTTATTTTCTATGTTTAAATGTCAAAAGAAAACTGTGCGGCTAAAGAGCAGTACTTCCATGGTGTGAATCAAGAATATAAGTGTGTGCAAAAAACAAATTACCAGGATCCATCAGGTTCTTGTATGTCTTGAATGTATTGAATTGCATTGGAAATGCTACTGTCTATCTCTGTTCTACGATGCTTGGGATAGAATTTCCTAAAGAGTGCCAAGCCTTGAACTGCTGACGAAGTACATTCTACATACCTATAAAGTGGTTCAATTTTAATGTTAGGAAGATAACATGACCAATACCATGACAACTATTCTTGTGCTGGAACTGGAAGATAACTTACTCTCTCTCAATAAGAGTATCTTCAAAGAACTCTGTGGGGTTGAATTTCTACAAAGTTAAGATACAAAAATATGGGAATGAGTGGTGAGTTAAAACAATGGTTTTTTGCCACCTATCTTACAAGGAAAAGTTGAGATATAAGTTAGGAAGAAACTAGTATGTTTATTGGAGAAGTTACCTCCAACCAATGGTAAGCTCTTTGAGGCTCCCATGCTGGGAAACCACCATTGCTACTCTGTATTGGTATGAAAAGAAAGTCAATTATTAAGATGCATTTCAGAACCATTAAACCTAAGAAAGTTAAATAAGTGAAGTGGATAATATAACTCACACACAACTTGTACTTGATGTAAATTTGTCAAAAAAAAAAAGAAAAAACTGCAAGGTTGAATTCTTACTTGTAGAGAAAGAATGACATTAATAGCATCATAGAACCGGTGTGTCTCCATTTTTTTGCCAACAAGGTCTTCAGACATTTGTGAGAACAAAAGTGCAACCTGAAAAATAGAGGTTTTGCCAAAATTCAAAATTTTGCCTTTGAAATAAACCTTGAGAATGTTAGTATAAATGTATTAGAGTTGGCATTACCTTTAGCCCTTCTGCTGTGCAGTCAGAGACTTGCCAACCATGGTCCTGCATTGAGAAAGTCCATGCTCCTTTACTAATGTGTCGATACATAGCTTTGAAGTCACCAGAAGGGTTTTCTCTGACCTAGAAAATAACATGATTAAGTTAAACATCATCTTTCATAGAATCACGTAAGGAGTATTTGATATATATTCTGACCTGTGAAGCCTTGACAAACTCATGTGATTTCCTGAGTGTTGACCCATACTCTTCATTCAGATTACAAGAGAGAATTGCTTGAATAGCAAAACCTGCATCCCACATCTGACAGCCAAAACTCTGCATCGCATAAATCAAGCATCATAAGTAAATGCTTTTAAGTATAGGTGATTGCATTAACATGCTCACATGCTTATGGATGTGCTAATTATGCTTTTTTTCTTTTTCTAGAAAAGTTGAGTAACCGAAAGACACAAGGGAATGGTCATATTACCTGAACTTTTAAGCCATCTTCAGCAACCCAATAGTTGTCTGGAAGTCTGGCTAGATGAAGCCTGTATGCCTCTGAATTTGGATCTTCAACCCAACGGGCAAGCAAACATAAAACCTGTAATACAAGTAACCTTGACAAATTTAGTTCAATGATGACACACCAAATACTTTGATTTTATATTTCTTTCATTCGAATTGAACGGCAACACAAGTATTGACCTTTTCTACGCTTCCAATGCAGAGGTATTTGGTGTTTTCATCCTCATAACGTACATGACCAATTGCAGCTTTTATTGCCTTCTCTCTCAACATTGAAAAGGGCCAACGTGTCAGGATAGGCTCGGCTACATGGTGAAGAAAATCCCATAGCATATCTTGCATGAGGGGATGCGGATAGTAGAGATCCTCCTAAATTAGCACATTGTGTAAGTTTTATGTAGGCATCAACTTCGGGAAAATTGCTAATAAGTAGGATATGATTTTGATATTTCTAACATGGACAAGAAATGCAAAAAGACTTCGAATAACCTTAGCAATTGTACTCCGAGCTTTGTTCCAATTAATTTGATGGTAAGGCTCATTGTATAACTCTTGTCTTATTGATTGAATCAAGCCGGTGATTGGGCCGACAAATCTCTTTCCATATAAATAAGACATTGGCATGTAAACCAAGCGACAGTAGCATAACATTTTGCCTGTATTTCGTATAATGAAGGTCATGATGATCAGATACATGCACTATGCTAACTGCTACATATATTTTTTGAGTGATATGCATCTTAAAAGGTGTTCTTTTCAACAAAAAGATGTGAGTTGCAAATACCTGGATGCATAGGGAAGAAATTAGGAAGAATCCAGAATTCTGGAGGCAGTGGATTGCAGCCTGACCACTCATATACTCCTAGTACCTATACAAAAGAGGAGGCATTTCAAGTTTACTTACAGAAATAAATAACTTCTGGTTAACACGAAATTTGACAATACATGTTAAGAATATAAAGAACATATAATCAAATCGTGAAACTTTAAATATATTAATTGAATAAAAAGTTATTAAGTAATGTAACATTAACCAAAGCAACATTGGCTAATGGGTTCAATTGGTCATACCGTGACCCAAAACTTTCCCCATGATGGAATTGCTACTAAACTACCATGGTCAAGGATCCATTTCCGTCCTCTAGCCATAGCCATGTCTTCACCATCTTCAGGACCCTCTCCAAGTAGCCTTAAGGCAATGTAGCTCAAAGCTGTGCCAAACATTGTACTATGACCTTCAATATGGAAGCCCCAACCTCCATCTTCGTTCTGTCCAACAAACAAACAAACATGTATAGTTTAAAATTATGCAAAGTTTTCAGTTTCATAGGCTTGTTGGCTTGCTGTATATCTACTAACACTGTGTCATGAGTTTATAAAGAAAATAGACAAAATTTTCTTCCAAATCATATTGGAGAAAAATCCACCCAATTCATTACGTGGAAACCCAAAAGACTTTAGGTGCATATTTTAGTCACATGACATTAAGTGTCATTTTTTTTTTTTTTTTTGTTGACTTATGAGGATGTCCAGAGCCTTTTTTGGTAATAGGATGTCCAAACTTTAGGTGTATTTTTAGTCCCCCTCATTTCCAAGGAATTCTTTCCTGTAATTATGTGATGTCACATGATCTAGTTTTTTTTTAGTTAATAATCATATGACTTGTTTAAATAATTTAATGAATTACATGATTTTATATATGTTACATGATTTTCATGTAATGCATTGGAGGAAAACTATTCTATTCCATTATAAAAAAAATATTATAAATAATTTTTTTTTCTAATTAAATGGGGGTTAAAAATGTGATTTCCCTTCTATTAATAAGGGATGCCATTCCCTTTGACCATTTTTTCCCCCTCTCAAATTAAGGAATATTCCATGTTACCGAATTTATATAGATCCTTTGGAACTATAAGTTATTTGAGCACAAAGTTATTTTCAATTACAACAAAATATTACCTGGTGATTATACAAGTATCGAATTATTTCCTTCTTGTGTGCTGGTGAAAGCATAGCATTGAGACCTCCTGTGATGTACAATGCCATTACCTGCATGGCAATAATTTGAAGTTAAATGTAACAAACAAGTCACTGGGTAGATTTTTTCAGTCATCCCCATAAAGCAAGTCATAAACACAATATTTATATTTATACACACACGTTTGCTTGTGCGTTTAAGAGCTTGAAATCAAAAAATCAAAAAGTATATGCAATAAATTGCACCAATCTGATGGGCCTTTTTTGTTTTTTATTAATAATTCAAGAAATTGTACCAATCTGATTGGCCTTATGGAATGAACATATTCAAGTAGTGTTACAATTTTGACAACATTTTTATTTTCTTAAGCAAAGGTAGAGAGAGAGAGAGAGAGAGATTATGTTTTTTTAGAAACAAATGGTGTGAAAATACGTACCATGGGTTGAAGGAAAAACAAAGGGCCAGCAGATTCAGCGGGCCAGTGGCCATCATGGGCTTGAATGGATGAAAAAAAGCTCAGTGCTCTTTTCAGAGTAGTTATCACTGCTTCCTCTGTTATCACCTCTGTTTCTTTCACTTGGACTAGTGGTGGAATAGGCCCACATGAGTTCTCCTTTCTAAGCTGTGAGTTCCATATCAAGGAGTTAGAGACATGTCCAAGTGAAAAAAATAAGACAAATAACTCACATATAGAATTTATAAGAGTCAAACACAAAGCACTAATATATGATATGTTTCTAATATTTCCCATTTATTGAAGTCATTTTAGACAATAACTCATTTTTTCAGAAAATATATGAGAAAAAACACACATGCGTATATATATATTCAAACATATATGGACATATTTACCTGCATCCTCATCAAAAGATCAGCACTTTGTTTCTTATGAAACCGGTTTTTCTTAAACTCCTCGCGCTTTCTTTCAACTTCAGCACGCTCTTCTGGAGTACCGGCATCGGGGTCGAATTCCCAGTGTTGCCGCCCAATGAAATTGTTCAGACTCACCAAATCTGGCCCTCCTTCGGCTATCTTCAGCTTCCACATCCTCTAAATATGCAACGAATACAAATCCTACAGTCATGAGACAAGTTAATATGATCATTAGCCTAATAATATTTGAAATGAACCAAACCCAACTATGTACAGTGAGAGAGAGACTGTCATAGCTGGTATGAAACTTTGTATAATATAAATCATAGCCAACCACAACATATTTCTTAGTACGTATATATATGTGCAAATTATAATCTTATCTAAGAACAAACCATGATATAAATTCTGGAAAAGTTAAAACTATATTGCAAAGAAAAATCTATAAAAACGGGGTTACGTCTTAGGACAACTTTCTTATTATTTTTTTCAAAGGAGTTAGGACAACGTTAATATAACATGCTTTGCAGCAAGATCATTTTCTGCTACTAATACTAGTCTACATAGAAAAAGATCAAGATCATTTTCTTGAGAAAATTGGAGATTGTAGAGCTGGGAAATGAAGAAAAAAGGAGGAATACTTGAATGATACCTTTAAAGATTTAGAAAATTGTGTTTGTTCCTTAGTGAGGTACCAAGTCCAAGTGGCTGGCACGCTCAGAGAACAATTTTCTTAGGGTGATGTGTGTGGTTGTGAGCTCTTGACCCTTTAAATAGGAAAGATACAAAGAGGGAGAAGATAGAGGTAGGTAGAAGTAGATCGCTGTAAGCAATTAAGTCATAATGTATGCTTGATGCTTCCCACTATAATAGTAGCAAAGCCTAGATTACGATAGGAAAATGCTAAAATAATCACTTTCACAAAATATTTAGTGCGTTTGGATCCGCGTTTGCGTTTGTGCGTTTGCACGTTTAGCGTTTTCTCCTTTTTTTTTCTTTTTTTTTTCAACGCTTATGAACAGTAACTAACACGGTTCATACACGTTATTACACTATGCATGAGACAAAGTTACTGTTCATATATCGTTCATGAGATCCACAACTACTTTATTCAAAAAAACAAAATATTAAAATGGGTTTCACGAAACTATTTATACATTTAAAAATTATTTTGCTACAGTGTTTTCAGTTTTCAGCAAAATAAGTTGTATCCAAACAAACCCTTATTGGTTTTCATATATGCTCACCATTAATATCACTTTTTTATTTACCAATAACTACTTACCACATTAGTAGTTTGTAAAATATTTTGTAAATTAATTTATATCTCTAACATTATTCGAATATTTAATCCCGTAATAAGTTATAAATGGTAAATGATAAAATAATATTAATTAATAGCGAAACTAAATAATAACTAATAAAAATTTGCCAACTCAACTTCTAAGAAAAATATTATAAAAATTGTCGCTTGCACACCACTATTTAAATAACAGCGTGCGTGGAAGGGAGAGGTCAAGCTTGATCCTTAATAAAATCAAAAAGTAGACTATCTTGGCAAAAAAAAAAATCCAGGTAAAAAATAACTGGAATACTAGTCTGTTTTATAATCTTTTTTTCTTTGATCACTTCAATTTTAATAAACTTATATAATGGACTATCATTACACGTATGTGCGTAGGTGCTCATTTTTTAGGACGAATTAAACGAGTAATCACACACAACTAAGTTATTTTTAAAAATAGCATAAAGACGAAAGATTTATTTCCTTATTGCATAACAGATGATGAGATGACTTAACTTAGTTTTCATATTTCTTATTACTAAATTCTTATATAACTTAACCTTTATTGGGCTTTGCAATTCACCCTCAATTTTTTCTGCAATCAACACACACAAATCCTTTTCTTGGAAGCAACAAGAGCGTTAGAAGTTGCAAGGGGAGTAGCAGTTCATGATTTTTAGACCATATACGTCTTTTGTGGTAAAGAATGAATCGAGATGTACTTAACGTTATACCGAATCACTCAAATGTGTACACTTAATGATCTTTTCCTCTTTGTAGGTTTTAACTAAGTCTAACTAGCTCCCCCCTTGTCTGCTACTGTTCTTTTTTTCCTCTTTACTAGTGCATCATCTATGAGTCTCTCATACACCATCCATGAAAGCCACATGTCAACCTCACATGCTTATTAATTCATTGGAATCTGGCCTACATATCCATGTTCATGGGACTCTTGTGTCTCACATCTAGCACCATTGATTTATGAGCTTGTCTTTATTGGGCATTTTTCAAGATCTTTTGTGTGCACTTTATGGGCTTGTCTTGTGCAATCCATACTTGTGAGTTTTTCAAGTACATGCACCACATCCTGGCTCCAATTGTGAAAGATCCCCTTGACCTTACCATCGTGACGCACCACAACATGGGCTTTAATACCATTTTTGGGGGAGATACCACCTTGGATGGCCTCCAATTGATTAGCTAAATAACATATAGAGATACCACTTAACCCAAAAGGTTAATCACTCATTCTTCTCATGAGTATCCACTGTGGGTCTGTTAGGTTCTAAGGAATTAGGAACTAATGTATTAGAACTTCATTTTGTAATGTTGGCAAACTATGATCAAAACGTTTTAGTCTTGTTTAAACTTGCTCAAAGTATGCGTTTGTATGTAAAGTTGGAATCGAGTTACTGTAGGATTTACTATGTAAATCTACCTAGCTTGATCGATCGAGAATTAGACTTGATCGATCGAAAGTCGTGCAGATTGTTTTTTTTGCAAAATTTCCAACTCAGCCCAAGCCCGTTTGACGTGTAGTGTTTTATGTTTTGTCTTAAGTATAAAAGGGAAAACCCTAGCCACGTTTTGAGGTTGCTCTTTATGCTGTGTGTATGAATCTTCTGTGAGATTTAGAGGTATTTGCCTTCACATACACTTAGGGTTTCCAATCTCAAGATTGATGTTGAGAGCTTGGTGATCAATTCAGTTGTTGTTTCAAAAGCTTAAAGTAATCATAAGTGGGAGTGCTTGTACTTGCTGGGAATCCAAGAAAGAAGTAGTCCGTAGACTCAGAGCTGTCACGTGGTCATGGTAGTAAGTTTCCTACTCGAGGTAGCAATAGGATGAAGTGGTCTAAGTCGCTATTGTGTAAACTTCAATTCTTTCATAGTGGATTCAGTTTTACTTTAAGGATAGCTAGGTTAAATCCTCCTCAGGTTTTTTATCGGTTTGGTTTTCCTAAGTTATCGTATTGTTGTGTTCTTTATTTTCCACACTTTACAATAATATGATATGTAAAGTTGTAATTTACAACTATGTGTTTTGTTGGCTTTAATTCCATGCCAAATTTGATTGTAATTTTATTCAATCTTTTGTACATTGTATTTAATTATGAGATTTAATTGTAAGGGTTGTGTGATAGAGAGAGAGAGAGAGTGGTTGAAGACTCAAGCAATTGAAGACAGAAGAGTTTTCACAGGTATCTCGTGACTAAGCATCCCGCGAAATGATGCATGTGCCCTACAAATAACTGGAATGCGAAAAGTTAGAACAGATGGAGACAGCTGTGTTTCGCAAGTAGTTCACGTGTAAGGCCCTCTCGCGAGACACTCGCGAAACATTTTGTTTTGCCAGACTGTCATTTCTGATACACACTTTCTGTGTCTACACTATTTATACCCACGTTACCCACAGATGTTGAGGAGTGCTTCAGAGAGAAAACCCTAGCCATAAACCTTGAGAGTTAGAGATTGTTATACCCACATATCTGTACATATTTACTTGTAATTTTCCTCAACTCCTACCTCTCCATTTCCATACCATTGAGAGGTTGATAACCCAAACACTTACCACACCCTTTTAGAGTGTCAGTGAGGTTTTGGTGCTATTGGAAAGCATTGGAAGAAGCTAAGGATGGCAGATGCAACATGGAACTTGTTGCAGGATCCAGAGAGCTAGACAAGACACGGTTTTGAGAAACCTTGTTGGAGTAGGAGTTTAGAGGGCTTAGGTGCATTGGGTAGATTAGGCTTGAAGGGTTTCTTGCTAATCCATGTATCCCAATTGATTGTCTAGTGGATCGATTACCACTTAGAGGGCGATGGAGAGGTTTTATGCCGAGGACTTCAGTTTCCTCTTCGATAACACATCGCTGTGTTGTCTTTGTGTTTGCATCATTCTTCCCTACTCTTTTAGCTTTCATATTACTGCGGAGTTATATTGAATATGGCTTAGAGTAGTTTATTTGTTCATCCACTCCTTTTACTCTATTCCGCACTTAATATAAGTTAGAGTAAAATCTATAGAGCCGTAATTTTTAATTTGGGGTCTAAACAACTCTTGTGTTTTCACACATTTTAGAGCATTCATTATTAATTTTTGAAGTCTCAAGGTTTAATTTGTTACTTTTCAAAATTTCAAGTTTAATTTGTTACTTTTGAAACTATATGATTTAATTTGTTACTTTTGAAACTATATGGTTTAATTTGTTATACACCTAAACTGTAGGGTTTCAAATATAATATACCCTAATTATTAACAAAAAAGATTTGAGTTTTGAAAGTGTTTAAAAAATCCAATCTTTACCCAAAAAGTAAGCACCATCTCAATGGCTATATTGGTACAATTATCCTTAACAAGTTTAAAACCTAAACTGGTTCTCTATACGTAATGGTTGGATCATATGTCCGATGTGTGTGTGTGCAATTTGCACATATACAAGGACCTATCCAATGAAGTTGCGACACATATAATTTACTACAATCAAGTTGTTTTTGTATTGTTAGACACGAATTAGGTATCCATGCATTGAAGAGATCCACTAATAGAACAATCCAACTAGATTGGAGCTTCGAATCGTCAAGTGGGTAAGTTTTTATAGTAAGTAGTAGTATTAGAATTGAGTTATATTCTTATATTGCACAACTTCCAATGTACTTGGTGAATTCTTCAGTATAGTAGTGATTTATTGTAATGTTTAAATTGTTAGGATTTTCCCTTCATAATCATATTGCCTATGGCAAAATTTACTTTTTGCTATATTTAATTTTTACAATATTGTTATGTCCATTGTCAACTAAATTGTGTACGTTTTTAGACCCCTTAAAACATTACGTTTTTAGACCCTTTAAAACACAAGTTGTTTAACCTAGTTATTTAGCCAAATGATTACTTAGATAAATTATTCAGATCTAAGTTAATATAAGCAAATCATATCATGTAAATAATGCAGAAATATAAAGAACACATGATATGGTATCCTAGGAAAACCAAACCGGTAAAAAATTTGGGGAGGATTTAACCTATCTATCCTCAAGGTAAAATAGATCCACTATGAAAGAATTGAAGTTTGTACAATAAGACTTAGACCACTAACATCCTATTACTACCTCGTGTAGAAAACTTATTACCACGACCACGTGACAGCTCCAAGTCCGCAGACTACTTCTTTCCTTGATCCACTACAACCACAAGTACTCCCACTTGTGATTTTGAGACTCCACTCAAAGGTTTTAGATCTTCTTTAAGTTCTTTATGCAGCAACTGAAGGGATCACCAAGTTCTTGACATGAATCTTGATCTTGATAACTCTAAGTGTGTATGAAGTAAACACCTCTAGATCTCACAAGAGATTGAACACATAGCACATCAAAGACCTAAGAGAGCTTTAGGGTACAAAACCCTAGATCTATAAAAGAGGCACAAGCTGCACTCTAATATCTCTCTGGAAAGCCTTGAAAACCCTACCTAGGGTTAGCTTATGATGTCCTTTAAATACTAGAAAAAATGGATCGCGATTTGGAATTCAAACGAATAAGTTATGGCCTTTTTACGTTTGTTGATCTGCGACTTTCGATCGATTGAATCTAATTTTCAATCGATTGAGCCTTGCAGAAATTGAACAGTAATTTCCTACAATTATTCAATTCCAAACTTAATTTAAACCAAACTTTGAGCAAGTCTAAACCTAGACTAAATATTTTGATCATAGTTTGCCAACATATACAAATTAAAGTTCTAATACATTAGTCTAACTAGGATTGGGAAATCGAGCAAGGGTAAGAGCATGGCACTAAAAGCCAAAAGCAGCGACACAGATGAGTCATCGGACGATGAAGATTCTAAAATGAAATCCTACATCACAAGGCAATTCAAAATGTTCATGAAGAATTTGAATGCTCAAGGATTTGAAAAGGACCGAAAGCAATCCAATTTTTCACAATTTAAGAGCCAAGATAAAGGGAAGAATGATGCTAGGGATGACGGTCAATACACTATTCCCTCCGGACCAAAGTGCTTCGGATGTCAAGGTTTTAGACACATAAAACAAGAATGTCCAACTTATCTCAAGACCATTGGGAAAAGCAAGTCCCTTGCTACTACATTGAGTGATACCAAGCCTAAGGATGATTTGGAAAATGATGATGATGGAATCTTGAATGCCTTCACTACCACTGTGAATCCTACTGAAGGGATTGTTGAAGAACTGGATAAAGAAGAGGACTTATTGGAGTCTAAATTTGAGAAAATGGATAAACTAGATTACATCCATACAGCCTATGCAAAATTGTACAAGGTCTCTAAAAAGTATGAGAAATTGTATAGGTTGGCCACCAAAAAGCTCGGTGATGTGGAGTTTAAACAAGAAGAAATCTCCACAAAGTTTGAAGAAGCTAATCAGGCCATTGGAGCACTGCGGTTTGAGAACAAATTCTTGGTTGAGAGAACCAAGAAGCTTGAAGCAGAGCTATTCCAAGTCAGAGCTCAGTTGGAGAGGACTTCAAGTGCAGAGCTTGATGAGATGCTTAGCTTTCAAAAATCTTCTTCTGATCGAACCGGTTTAGGGTATGATTTCTCTTCCTCTAATATTGCTTCTTCTAGTACTACTGTGTTTGTTTCACTTGCTAATAATGTTGAATATGAGAATAATGATGTGAAAACTGTTTTAGCTAGTGAGAACATAGACATGGGTAAATCTATCTTAGAAGCACTCTCTAAGCTTGATAAGAAAGAGACTAAAAAGCTTAGCGCTAAGAAGGGCAATAACCAAAAGTCTAAACAAAAGAAGCAGCATTTCTATCATCACTATGGAGCGACTAGACATACTCGACCAAATTGCTACAAATGGTTAGTCACTCAACAAAGCAACAATATGATCTCATCTAGAAACCTGAATCAGTTTCCATCCTCCTTTGCTCCTCTTGGAGATCTTCTCAAAGCCTTTATGTTCCTTTCGAACTTGAACGGTTTCAATTATTCCCCCTCACCATCGGATGAAGGATTCGCCAAATGGAAAGGTTCCTTCCAAGGTGTGGAAGGAAAAAAGCTCTAAGGGATTTAGTCACTTTTTCTCTCTCCCTCTTTTTTTTGATTATGCATTACTTATGTGTTTTGCTTTCTTGTTTTTGAGTCAATCTAGTTTTTATACTATGCTTTGTTTAACGTGTTTTTGTTTGTTTGTTTTCAATTTTACTTTATTTTGTTTTCATAAATTAAAAAAAAATGAAAATCAGAAAAATACAAAAACAATGTGTTTTGTGTACTTTGGTACTTGTGTACCTTGGATGGCCATTGAAACAAAGTTTTCAAAACTTTGTATCTTTTATAACTTAGATGAGCATCTCTATGCACAACTAAGCAAGTGAGCTTTATGGCTTGTGTTTGTGATGAGTAAGATTAGGTAATCTCTTGTACTTAACACTCGTATCACTCTTTTTGACGAGAAGGACTAGAAAATCCTAAGAGAAAGACATAAATAATCATCTCACCACTATTGCTCGCCAATTATGAAATGACATTTGTATGCTCCGATATAGCAAAGGTGCATTGTCAATGACATCTGTATGCTTTAGCATAGCAAAAGTGCAATATCAAAAGCTTAACATAATTGGGTATTTTCTTTTCTCTCTCTTATATGCCCATGCATAATATGCTCAAAAGAAAAAAAATATGCAAAGAAAAATCAAAAGCAAAAAGAATCAAAATGCTTTTAAATATGGTTACAAGTGTGTCTCTAGGAGATGTGGGAGTTATAGGATGTACCTTAAAGGTGATAGTCCCCATCAAACAGTTATGGTTGTGTATGAGTTAAATTGATTTTTTTCATATCTCAAATCGTCATAACATGTAGACACTTATGCAATCTTGTGATGTCTTTCACACACAACACGCAAAATTCTTTGCTACTTTTGATACAGGTGCAAGTACAATGTGATTTGGCCATCACAAGGAATACATGTATTAATGTATACTCACTAAACTGTCTTGACTTGTTTTTGAAATATAAAATTGGTTAGACTTGTTTAGTGTGTGTATGTGTTTTGGATCTAAATACTTGACATTTTTCTTGTTGAGAGATGACTTTGGAAGCTTATAAATGTTGTTTGAATCTTTGGTTGGGTAACATGCTTGATTGCATTCATGTCTGTGTTTTTCTCTTCCTTGAAAAACTATTTTTGCCCATCTCAACAACTCTCAATAGATAGCTATCTATCAAGACCCTTGGCTTGCTTTTCTCGACAGATCTTATCGCATTTTCAATCCATCAAACTTTCTAGAATTTTTCTCAATAGCTGTTCAATCCATCGAGGTTTCTTTGCCGTTGACAGTTTCTCGATAGCTCCTCGACAGATTTATTTGTTGAGAATTACTACTTGACAGCTCCTCGATCCATTGAGATTCATGTTTCTATATATAGCTTCATTGTGATTTTTTTCTTATTTCTCTCCAATCTCTCTTAATAGAAACTCTCTCCTTTCTCTCCCAAACACTTTTCCCTCAACCCTTTCACCTTTTTCACTTGTTTTTCAGTCTAAACCTTGGTTTCTACCTCTGGTATGATCTCTTCTCTCTCATTTATCATGCATTTCATACATTTAGACCTAGGTTTTTGATTTTTTTGGGGAAAAATTTTTGGGGTTTTTTCAAAATTGTTGAGTTATTTGTGAAATTTTTTGGTTGGATTTTGTTTAAATGATCCTATATGATCATGCATTGCATCACATTTGCATTTTCACAATTTTTCATGCATTATAGATGCATGATTTCTTTGTTGGAACCTTGTGTGGTTTGGATTGGGCTAAACCCATGATGTTTTTACTATTGCATGTCACATGTTCATGCATTTTTCATGCATACATACCCTTTTTTTCCTTCTTTTTGATATTTTTGTTGATTGGTACTTTTCTGCTTCTCTCTCTCTCTCTCTCTCTCGAAAAGTTTGCGCATGGCACCCAAGCGCAAATCCACTTCGTCTTGGAACCCTCTTCATTCCGAGGCATCTTCTTCTTATGATCCTACACCCTCTCATGTCAGGTTTCATGATGATAAAGCTCATCATGACTTTTTGGAGAACTTCTCTAAACATGGCATTCATTCGGAACACCAGGTTATCCTTTTGGATTTCTCCGATACTGATCTACCTACTGTCATTAACAGTAGGGGTTGGGAATCCCTTTGTGATATCGCGGTCAGTTGTCATTCTGTGATCATACAGGAGTTTTACTCCGATATGCATGGATTTGATTATTCCATACCTCATTTTCTCACTTTTGTTTGAGGTATACGTATTGTAGTCACATTGGAGCTTATGTTCAATGTGCTACACGTCCCAAGGGTATCGCATCCTAATTACCCGGGCTGCCCTCATCTAAAGACTATTTCTAAAGACAAGCTCATGTCTCTCTTCTGTGAGACACCTTAATCTTGGGGTGATCATCAAAACACCCCTTGCTCGGGCTTTACAAAAGGTCCGAGATTCCTGAATATAGTGATGACATTTGTTTTACATCCCTTGTTTCACTATAATTCTATTACTAAGCCTCGTGCTCGCTTTTTGCTATCCCTCCTTGAGGGGCTTACCACTAACTTTCCCTCTCACTTCATACTCTTCCTTATAGACGTCTATAAGGATACGGCAACCCGTAATAAGCTTATTTTTCCTTCTACTATCACGAGGATCATTTGCCATGACTTTATGTCCTATCCTGAGTCTACTCACTTCACCATCATGTGTGCCATTAGTGGCGCGTCCGTTAGACAAAGTGAGACCCAGCTTCAACCAAAGCGGCCACAGATTGAGACGACGACTCCTCTAGCCTCTTCCGCTCCATCCACCTCCGTTCCTTTTTCTTTCATGGGTGGTGTGACTCTCGAGGCCATCATGGATGCTCACCTTGACACTTTCAGTGATGAGTTGTGTCAAGTGAACACCCGTGTTGGTCGCATCGCCTGACAACAGGCTGTCATAGGTGGTTTCACCGCGTCTCCATCTCCATCCCCACAGGCTACAAAGGATGAGGGCGATGATGATGGCTCCAGTGATGATGATGAGGGCGTGAAACAAAACATATTAAGAAAAAGGACAATTTATCTCTTAATTTATTTTTAAGTGAAATTAGTCATTAACTCGTGACTGTTGTCCTAATATGTATAATTACGTGATTGCCTCCACACTACTTGCCACTTGTTTTCATTAAGTTTCCTATTCCGTATTAATGATTGATATCTTATTTGTTTTCTAATTAATATCCCCGATTTGTCTTGGATGATTGATATGATTATCTTGCTGTCATTTTGTATAGGTTCTAAATTGAATTCACTTGCAGACTTCCAGTTTGATTCATATGAATGTCATGTTTTCTTATGTCACGGAAGCTTGAAGAAAGCATACATGATGTTCTTTTTGATGGATAGAAACTAATCTATTAGCTTTTGGGTAGTAAACCTCCAATCCATGAGGGGTTCTCTAAATTCACAAGGAGATTAAACTAGGATTCTCCAAAGAAAATTTTGAGAAAAACTCTACGATTTTATTGATAATAATGTGATTTGCCTCTGACGGCTACAAAACATATAAATACTAAGAAAGTAAAACCCTAAGACGATTAGGAAACGTATGAATCCCTAATTCGCACTAATTACACGATTAGATGACAAAATACCAAAATTTTCCAAAAATGGAAAAATTAAGTTAAATGTAGAATCGTTAAATACTGGTCTGAAGAGTCATCTCAAAACAAGCAGGGCCTTATTCTAACTTTTAAATAAAAAGTTATAAAGGAAACAAAAATTACTATAAACAGTAGAATCACAATTTTAAGGCCTAAATGGAGGAATTCGCTATTTTCAAGAGGTACCTCAAGAGAAGAAGATGACTATTGCTCAGAAGGTCGTTTCTCTTTAGCCTACCAAATTTCATGTGATTCCGACTTCAAGGCCAATGATTTCTACTAGTGCCTTGTGTGATGATTTGAAGCACACATGAGAGTCTAGGAATGCCATGGTAGTCTATTCTACATTATTTTTTTCATGAAAAGTTGATTGTCAATCTAAATAGAAATGAGAGATAGAGAACCCTTCCCCCCCCCCCCCCCCCCCAAAAAAAAGAGCCATATACTAGGGTTTGGAGATCAAGAAATTTTTTGTCACACACTTCATGCACATCATATACAAAATTGCGTGCAAGATGTCCACAATTTTTACACAAATATCCATAACAAACGAAAACAATGACAATGAATCTGGACAGATTTGTGATAATCACTGCCCTAGAGACAATGTCAAGCATAGTAACTTAAGAAAAGTATATTGTTACATACTAAAAATAGTATACACTCCTTACACATCATAATCAGAATTGTGTACGGTGATTTTCATAATTTTTTGTTTTTTACACATCATATTCATCATGTCTTTTGACAAGCTGGAGCCAATTCAAAAAGTTCAGATAAGTGATATAGAATCATTGATGCCTGAAGATGAGATTTGTTCGCCCACTAGCTCCTGTCTCATACTTCTAACCAAACAAATATACTACCTTGATATCTCTTATAACATCTAAATTATCCTTTCTGTCTTTGCTGGAAACAGTAGAGTTCTGCACAAAGGGCAGGTCACCTGACCCTCATCCACCCATCTATCCAGGCACTCCTTGTGAAACACATGGTAGCAATTACAAAGCTCTCTGATCTCATGGCTTCTCTCCACGCAATTCAAGCAGACAGAACATTCCATTTCCATATCCACGTCTTCATCATCAGTCAGTGCTCTATGTCTTTCAACAAAAACACTATATTCTATCACTGGAACCCTCTTCTTGATCAACACCATTAGACTGTCGACTGCGATTAGTGATGGAGTTAAACCATCCATTACAAGAACATAACTAGTGGAATGTTCTTCAGTCTCAGCTGCTTGTTCTGGCGGTTTGAGCAGACCTAGACGTGTGAGTGCCACCATAACAATGAACTTTATATGGTCCAGCATGCCTAGTAAAAATCTAATGTTTATGGATTTTGGTATCTTCATTGCAATACAGACTAACCCCATGATTATTGTGAGAGAGGGAAATAGATGTTGAAAGGAAATAAACCATACGATAGCTTGCACTTCTTTCCAAAATAGTTATTAAGAGAGCTGTTTCTTTTCTTCGTGATTGACATATGATAATTATATAAAATATTATCCCAACTCGTCTGGACCTGGTTGTACGAAATCAACAGGAAAGCAACCGTTGATAGTCAATACTTAATACCGCGCTATATATAGCGGATGCGCATATACTTAATCTATCTATATATTATTACTTAAAGCTGCATAATATTTATAGCTATGTCATCCATCACGTAATTATTATTTATTATTTATTTCAATATTTTATATATATATATATATATATATATATAAATAGATTATTGACTTTACATATTTATCTCTGTCAATTTTAACATCTATATATATTTCTTTTTTATTTCCAACTTTCCTATAATATTTTTTACATTTACTTATTTTTTATATATTTATACTTCAATTTTTCTTCTTCTCTAACATTTTCATCTCTCCACTACTCTCTAATTTAATATTACTATTCATCTTTCTCTTTATCTTCTTTTATTTGTCTTTTCTTATCTCTTCCCTTTTACTATAAATTAGTCACTCTTTTCCATTCTTTGCATAGTCTCTCTCTCTCTCTCTCAATGTTTTGATGGATTTTGATTTTTTATTGCATTTCTGCTTTAGGTTGATAAATTTTTGTATTTTTAAGAACTCTAATTTAGGTTGATACGATTTAGTTTTGTGTTTTAGCTACTATTATTATTATATTGCTCTTTTCATTGTTAAATTTTATCCAATTACATTATAAAAAAAATTAAAGATATATAGTTGATAAAAATAAAATAGTATTCCATTATATAGTATAATTTGGATAATTTAGTGTTTATTGTTATATCTTTTAATTTTTATTATTTTCTTTTATTCTCTTCTATTTTACTCAATATTGAAATTCAACCACATCCCCCTTATCATTAAATCATTAATATTTTCTCTCTCCCTCTCTCTCTCTCTTTGTTTTAAAAAAATAAAAATAAAAATGTAATATTTTACTTAAATTCAAATAAAAGAAAATTATGCTCATCAAATTATACTCATTTTCTTTTTTAACATTTACACTTTCTCCAACCTTTCTCCTTCTCTTTACCTTTTCATCTCTCCAAACATTCTACCTTGATATCACTCTTCCTCTTTCCTTCTATCTTCCTTTATTTTGTTTCTTTTTATTATTATTCTTTCAGTATAAATTTGTCATTCACTCTTCCATTCTTTATGTAATTTTCTCTCACAAAGAAGTGGTTATTTCCCACTCTTTCTCCCTCAATTTTTTGGTGGATTTTTATTTTTATTTTTTATTTTTTATGACTTCGATTATTAAATATAATCATATTGCATTATAAATAATTAAAAAGAGTTTATAAGAATGTACTATTATTATATTACATATAATTATTTGGATAAGTTAGTGTTTACTGTTATGTATTTTATTTTTATTTTTTTCTCATATCATTTTATTTAACATTTAAATTTAGCCACATACCCCATATATAGCATTAAATTATTTATATTTCCACTCCTTTTTTATTTTAAAAAATTTTAAATATAATATTTTGCCTAAATTAAATAAATAACATTTTCCACAATAAGTGGAGTAATGCTAGGGAAACACTCATTCTCACCCTCAATGCATCAAATGAAGAATGAAATGCAAAACAAATCAAGTTAGAAACACTAAATTAAAAATAATAATAATAATAATAATAATGCATATTTAAAGTCATAGAATCATCGTCAAATTTTGGAAAACGATAGGATGCCGATGGAGAGAGAGAGATGTTATAGAAAAAAACCAATACAAAGTAATAAAGAGTAGATAAAGAAAAAAAAAAAAAAAAAACATCAATTAGTAATCGTTGATTGGAAAACAAAGAGGTTGTAAGGAGAAGTAAAAAATAAAATAGAGATTACTGTGTGGAGAACTTTAAAAACTTTACAGTGTAGTAACATAAACCATTAAATTCACTTAAAAAATTAAATCAACAATCAACAATTAAATACAATCATAGTACTAAATTTAAATTTAAAACTAATCAAACTCTAACTATGGAAACCATATTAATCATAACTAAAAAGAGATGTTCTCTGATAGTAGTAGAAATTACATAAGAAATAAAGTTAGAAAATTTAAAAATCCATTTTTAACATTTCATTTAACTTTATTTATAATACACACACACACACACACACACACACACACATTTATATAGATATAAAATTTTCATACAGTATTACTTTCAAAAATCTAATGAACAATGCTACCTCTCATTTATCATCTTTGTTATGCAAATCATTAGTTAGTAAATATATTGTAAAGTTGTAATTTACAACTACTTTGTGTTGGCTTTAATTCCGTGCCAAATTTGATTGTAATTTTGTTCAATCTTATGTACCTTATATGTTATGTGGGATTTCTTTGTTTAGATTGTGTGTGAGAGAGAGTGTGAAAATTCAAGAAAAAGTGAAGACCAAAGGAGTTTTCCCAGGTAGCTCGTGAGAAGACTTCCCACGAAGTGAAGCCATGTGCTCAGCACATGACTAGAATGTAAAGAGTCATGACAGATGGTGACAATTGGTTTTCGCGAGTAAGGCCTTCCCGTGAGATACTCGCTAAACATTCTGTTTTGCCATTTTGTCATATCTGATATACAAAGTATCTACCCACACTATATATACCCACATTACCCACATATTGAGTGGAGTACTTTCAAAGAGAAAACCCTAGCCATTACCCTTGAGAGTGAGAGATTGTCATACCCACAATCCTCTACACAATTCATTGTGGTTTTCCTCAACTCCTACCTCTCCATATCCAAATCCTTGAGAGGTTGATAGCCTAAACACTTACCACATCCATCCTGAGTGTAAAGTGAGGTTTTGGTGCTGCTGGGAAGCATTGGAAGAAGTCATTTGTTTGGTGGATGCAATCGGGCTGAATTGCGTGATCTGGAGAGCTAAAGAAGATATGGCTTCATCAAGTCAGTTGGTAGCAGGAGCTTGGAGGGCTCAAGTACACAGGGTAGACTAGGCTTGGAGGGTCTTTTGTTATTCGTGTACTCCAACTCATTCTTTAGCGGATCAATTTACCGCTTGGGGGGTGGTGGAGAGTTTTTTCGTTGAGTTTTTCAGTTCCTTTTTTGATAACACATCGGTGTGTTATCTTGTGTTTGCTTTCTTCTTCCCTACTCTTTTAACTTTCGTTTCACTGCTGTGATTTGATGAATATGGCTTGGAGTAGTTATATTTTTTGTTCGCTACCGAGCCGTAATTTTAATTTGGGGGTCTAAACAGCTCTTATGTTTTCACAAAAATTCGAGCTTTCATATATGATAATGGTAAGAAGCGTTACAAATGAGATTACTAAAAAATATATATAAAATTAGTTAGCCACTATCATTATGGAGTAGTATATAATTTTACGCATCCAAAAAAGTGGAATATATAGAGTTTTCTTAACGGTATGTGTAAAGATTCACTATTTGTGTGTGTGGGTGTGTGTGTGTGTGTGTGTGTAAGGGTAAAAAAAAAATGTATATTTAAGGTTTTTATTAACTTAAAAACTAATGAAAAACCAATGGTTAATAACTAAAATTATAGTATTAATAAAACATTTAATGAGACCATCCTAAAAAAAATTATCACGCACAACCTGCGGGTATGCGACTAGTTTTTATAAATACTAATTGCTAACCTATCCGTTGTGTTGCTCCAGAAAAAAATTTTGGGAGGTCAATAGTGGTGAAGTTAGGAATTTGTTATGAGTGGGGGTGAGTAAAAAAAAAAAATGATTTTTTTTTTTGGCCAAATTACAACTTACCTACTTGACTGAAATTTAAATTGCTTACATGTGGTTTGAAATTTGATATTTTACCCACCTAAAGTTTAACTGAAATTTAAGTTGTCTACCTGTAGTTTGAAATCCCATGATACAAGTATTCGACTAGATTCTTTCTGATCTTACTTGATCTTGTATTTTTTTATTTTTGGAAGAAAGAAACATAAAAGTGGAGCAAAATTACATATTTAACCCTATTTTTAACAGAAGTGAGTTATGGAATTCTAACTAAGTTAACTTCAGGTGGGTAAAGTGTCAAATTTCAAACCAAAGGTAAACTTAAATTTCGGCCAAGCCACACGTGGGTAAGTTGTTACTTGCCATTTTTTGTGTGTATACAACTTCCATATTAAAGAACAATAGTTATATACCACCGCGCACCCTTAGCGCAATGGTCACTCTAAATGTATTAAGTTCTTGTAGAGTTTAAGGAATAAGGGCTGGAGTTCAAGTGTAACACACCTGGGAAATGGATTGTGAATAAACATGAAATTAAGGAAAAAAAAATTGTAACTAATATAAGTTTTTGCTTTTGAAAGTGTATGGCATTTTAACCATACACGTGGCCGCTCTCTTGGAATTGGAGCAAATAGTAAAATACTTTTAAACTTGGAAATATGTAGATAACTTATCAAACTATGTGATAAGACAAAGAGAAAAAACTAAGAAAACATAAAAGGGAGAAAAAAAAGATAGAGATAATGAAGCAAGAATCACATATATAGATAAATATATGTTGGTGGTATAGGTGGTGTAATTTTTTGCTAATGAAAAAGAAAAGTTTAGGGAAAAACAGCTAGAGTGAGCTAGAGTTTTAGAGATAAGGTTTTTTTTGTTTTTTTTTTTCCTTTTTAAAAAAATAAATAAATAAAGGAGCAAAAATTTGAAACATTTTTTTCTTATAAAATTAAATATTTTAATAGTAGTGCTACTGACACAACACTTTCACAAAAATTTCATAACAAAATCTAGGTGACAAGTTGTTAATAGTAAGTAAAAAAGTGATATTAGTTGTGGGCCCAAATAAAAACCAATTAGAACTTGCCACTAAACTTATACTGTGAAAATATTGTAAAAGTAGCATTAAGATAATCACTAAACTTATAACCAGTTGGTCGAGATATTCATTTGAGTCACCTAAGTTACATGTACATCCACCCCTAGTGCGTGATAATTTTTTTAGGGTGGTTTTACCAAATTTAGTTTTGCAATTTCGACTAATTCAATAAAGAGTAATGTATTTTATAATCATATTTTCATTTATTATAGAAACAATTATAAATGTAATATATATAATTTTTGTCATACCAAAATGAAAATAATATAATTTTTATCAGAAATTCAAAAGGTAAGCTAGTGAAAATATTCATTAAAAATTATATAGAATTTAGAAGTTATTCTTTTAGTTAAAAAAAAAAAAAACACTTTCTCAAACCCAAAATTTACCCAAAATTTTCTACCCTACAATCCAAAACACTAAAAATCGTATTTAAAAATTTAATATAAAATGACAAAACTGCAATCAAAATAAAAAAGAAGTTGAAAAATAAAACTCACATTAAAGTCAAACTCATTCTCCCGAATATGTAAAACATATCAAATGTGATATGATCAAGTCAAATATCCAATGCATAATCAAATTCAAAACTATAGCTGTGACTTTTGCTCTGAAACTCTCCAGTAAAGACCTCAAAATCTTTCTCACCACCTTAGAATCTTCAATCTTCTCTCTGAGATTGAGTTTGGCAATTACTATTTCATTGAGCTTTCCATAGAAAGAATCAAAAGCCTCATCATCTCCCATCTTAAGTTCTTCAAATTTGGTGGTAAGCATTTGAAGCTTCGTGTCCTTGACTTTCTTGGTACCCTCATAAGTTGTTTCAAGGATCGTCCAAGCTTCCTTAGCTATTTTCACGTGCGATATCCTGTGAAACTCATTAGGGGACACACCACAGACTATAGCATTAATGGCCTTGCTATTTGCATTAGCTAATGCAAGAGCTGTCTTGTCCCATTCAGACTTGGCAGTTGTGGGTTTAACATACCCATTCCCAACGAAATCCCATACGGACTCATCTATAGCACACAAGAAAGCCCTCATTCGGACCTTCCAAAAAGCATAGTTGCCTCCATCAAAGAATGGTGGGGCATTAAGAGATTGTGACCAGTCCATCACAAAGGGTCAAGGAACACACTCAGGTATTTAAACCACGGCGAGTGTACCTGCTCTGATACCAATTGAAAGCTCGAAAATGTGTTAAAAATACAAGAGCTGTTTAGACCCCCAAATAAAAGTTATGGCTCGATAGAATTTACACTAACTTAATTCTAAGTGTGGAATAGTGTAAATGCGAGCGGATAAACAAACAAGCTACTCTAATACATATTCATATAATCACAGTAGTAAAATGAAATATAAAAGAGTAGGGAAGAAGAATGCAAACACAGATAACACGCCGATATGTTACCAAAGAGGAAACTGAAGAACTCGGCGAAAAACCTCTCCGCCGCCCTCCAAGCGGTAATCAATTCACTAGACAATCAGTTGGGATACATGGGTTAGAAAGAGACCCTCGAAGCCTAATCTACCCGCTATACCTAAGCCCTCCAAGCTCCTACTCCAACAAGACTTCTCGAAACCGTGTCTTGTCTAGCTCTCCGAATCTCGCAACAAGCTCCATGTTGCATCTTCCATCCTTGGCTTCTTCCAATGCTTCCCAACAGCACCAAACGATCACTTGACACTCTGAAAGGGTTTGATAAGTGTTTGAGCTATCAACCTCTCAATGGTATAGAAATGGAGAGGTAGGAGTTGAGGAAATCCACAAGCATATGTGTAGAGATATATGGGTATGATAATTTCCAACTCTCAAGGTGTTTGGCTAGGGTTTTCTCTCAGAAGCACTCCTTATCATTTGTGAGTAATGTGGGTATATATAGTGTAGGTGCAGAAAGTGTGTATCAGATAGTACAGTCTGGCAGAACAGAATATCTCGCGGGTGTCTTAGGCTTTACTCGTGAGATACTCGCCAGACATAACAATCTTCATCTTGTATTGACTCTTTGCATTCCAGTCATGTGCAAGGCACATGCTTCACTTCGCAGGAAGCTTAGTCACGAGATACCCGTGAGAACTCTTCTGGCTTCAATTGCTTGAGTCTTCACACACTCTCTCTCTAACACAACCGTTACAATTAAATCACACAATAAATACAGGGTACAAAAGATTGAATAAAATTACAATCAAATTTGGCACGGAATAAAAGCCAACAAACTACAAATTTGTAAATCACAATTTTACAAATTTGTTAAACAAAGTATTGACAAACAGTAAAATGAAACTATACAAATACCATCTCTTCAACTACAGTGGATTTTGAGTGGATTTTGTGGTGTGTTATTGTATTTGAACCCAATACACAATTTTTAAAGCTTTTATGATAAAATTTGTACTAACTTTAGCATTTTCCTCAACCACATATTAAATGAAGATTACAATTTTTTTTGTGATCATTGATATATCAATTTGTATGGTTTATATAGTAAATTTTGTAATATCCCTAACATTAGTCTTTTCTTTTTCTTTTTTTTCAAAACTTTACTATTTTCATTTTCACATCAATTTGTAAACATTTTATAGTAAATTTTGAATTAGTTTTAGCATTCCATTTCTTGCTTATTTGTTAAAAATTGACAAAAATAAACTTTTAAATAATTATTAAAAAACTTTTCCTATATAAAGAAGTTAACAAACTAAAAGAACAATGCTAATCAAAATCATGCATGTTGTATAATAAACTTTACCTGAATGTTCGGTTGTTAAGAGAGAACATATTCAAAAAATGAGTGTAGCTTAAATGAGAATGTTAAGATATATGGTTAAGTTAAAATACAATAAAATATAGGATTCAAATTGTGAAAATTGACTTAAAGATAGGAATGGTCCCCTACAATGAAGAGATGAGGGAAAGTCGCTCAAGAAAATTTGGTCATGAGCAATGAGAACGATTAATATATCGATAAGAAACATTAAATTTATTCAAGTTGGGGGAACAAAAAATGTAGAAAAAAAAAAAATAACATTAGTAAAAGTAGTTAAAACAAACATGTCAATTAAGGGAGTAACAAAGGCTATGATTTTTGGATAAAATAAAATGGATGAAAAAAATACATATTGTAACTAATTTTGTTGAGGATATATTCATAAAAAGAAGGTCGTATTTAATGCATAAAACTCTGAATTTTGCAGGGTCTAAGAGAGGTCATATTAGGCTTATGGCTTTATTTATTGAGGATGATCCCAAGTCCAAACCTTTTTACATTGATGTCTAACATGCAAAAAACAATTTATATACTAAGCTAACTTATTGTGATTACCCTTAAAAAAAAGTTGAACACCCTAGCTTGAGAATCATAATAACTTTGGTTCAACAAAAATAAGAGTAATGCTACGTTTACAACATTTTTATAATAAATCTTATGTGGTAAGAAGTTACTAATCTAATTTAGGTTCAATACTAACATCACTTTTTTACCCACAAATAATAACTTGTAGCACAAGATTTGTTATGAAAATTTTATGGACATATCATTTCTCCAAAATAATTCTGACCCCCCAAATATAATTCTTAACCCCTTAAAAAAAGGCTTAAATATTAACAATAAGGCAAAAATGCAAAATTGACCCTCTAACTTTCACCTTTTTTTCATTTCAATCTTCTAACTTTTTAGTTTTGTCAATTTAGTCCTCTAACTTTCAATTTTTGTCAATTCAAGGCTCTATTACAACTCAATTACTGCTACCGTTAAACCCACTAAAACGACGCCGTTTTCCATATGATTTTTTTTTAAAAAAAAATTGGAATTAAAAAAAAAAATTCATTAAGGGGAACGTTGTCGTTGTTCCCCTTCTCAATTTTACGTAGCCTTGACATCTAACCTCCATGATAACCCACCATGGTCCATTCTCCACTCATCACAAGGCACCACCTTTGAACACTTCTTCTGGTTCCACCACGTGTGCACTAGTCTCACTAAACCTATAAATGCTTCTTCGTTATTATTATAGGGCAGCAACAGCAACATCATTTTATTATTCACCCCCAACCTCACCTGAAAACATAGTACTTCGGTGACTGACTGTCACAGTACTCCAATTCGTTCATCACCATCCTCTTGTACGCTTCGTTAACCCACTGTACCCTATTCAAACCGTCTAATGCACGTGTCTGCCATGCTCTCCACCGTCACCCACGACTCCACCACCTGATCATTATCAACCTCAACCCCAACTTTCTCAATTTTAGGATCAACCGGATCTTGGATAGATGGATTTTTTTTTTTAAATTAAAAAAATAAAATAAAAAATAAAATAAAAAACCACATGCAAAATGGCGTCATTTTAGTGGGTTTAACGGCAACAGTAACTGAGTTGTAACAGAACCTTGAATTAACAAAAATTGAAAGTTAGAGCACTGAGTTGACAAAACTGAAAGTTAGAGGATTGAAATAAAAAAATGTGAAAGTTAGAGGGTCAATTTTGCATTTTTTCCTAACAATAAAAATTAGTCCAAATAACAACAAAAATAACTCAAACAAAAACAAGACTAGATCAAACAACAACAAGTGAAAAATTCTTCAAAAAAAAGCCTATTCATAAACAAAAATAAATAAAAATCCCTAATTAGTCAAATTTGTAACCCATTCAAAACATTACTTTAAAATAATCTTAAATTTCATTTTTCCTTAAAAAAATGATATAAAGAGAAACACTACGGTCATGGGTTCTCATTAGCAGTGCCAACAACAATTTTGCTTTCCTTAGCGACTTTGCTCACAGTTTTAGTAAATACAATTATTTGCATGTTTTTTTTGTGACATTGATATATTTAATTTATTTATTTTTTAGAATTTTTATATTTTAACTATTTTAGTGACCACCCTAAAAAGAATTCCTAGAACCGCTACTAGCTTTGCTAAATGTATGAAAGTCTTTTATTAATTTATTTATTTTTTGGTAACAATGGTAAAGAGTAAACCAAAAAGAAGTCTTAGATTAAAAAAAAAAAAAAAATCCTGTTTTGGTCTTGATATTTTTTGGTCACTATTAATTTGGTATCTACATTTTCAACTTATAGTCAATTGTAGTCAATTTTCGTTAGCGAGTTGACAATAAAGACCAAATTGCTGCAAGTTAAAAACATCAAAGATCAAATTGACTCTTACCAAAATGTAAAAACCAAATTGAAAATTACTTCTTCTTTTTTTTTTTTTTTTAATTTATTGCATAGATACTCAGGTCTTGTATTGCATTACTGCAAGACATCAACATCATTCTATGTTGCTTAGCTCCAATTGTAATCTCTAAATATTTACGTATGATCTTTTCTTATAGGAAAAATTACACTTTATCACCCTAAATTATACCCCTAATTACACTTTATACCCTAAACTTTTCGAATGCATGTGTTACACCATAAATTATGACCCTTGTTACACTTTGCACTATAATGTCAAGTTTACTATAAACTTGAATGGAAAAATATGACATCGTGTGAAAAGACCCAATTGCCCATTTTCTCAATACTTTAAAAAAAAAAAAAAAAAAAAAAAATCACACTTTACTACCCTAAACTATACTCCCTATTACACTTAATTTGCACCCTAGACTTTGAATTCCCATACAAGTTAACAGTAAACTTGATGTTTAAGTGCAAAGTGTAATAAAGATCATAGGTTAGGGTAAAAAACATGCATTTAAAAAGTTTAGGGTCCAAAGTGTAGTCTAGGGTATAATTTAAGATGGTAAAGTATGATTTTTCCTTTCTTATATATAGATTAGTAGTCTTTAATAATTAATGTAGACATAAGTAATGGTTTCGTATATTTATAACATAAGTAATGGTTTTGTAATAATCTTATGTTCCAAACTTTCGATTTGTAATTTTTTCGGGTCATAATATAGGTATGTGGAATGCGCTGCAGGAGCTATTGAAGGTCTGAAATCACTCATGAAACTGTACCCTGGTCATCGGAGGAAATAAATAGATCATTCATGAAACTGTACCCTGGTCATCAGGGGAAAGAAATAGAAGCATGTATAGCAAAGGTAGCTAATTTCATTGAGAGCATACAACTACCTGATAGCTCTTGGTTTGTTTTCTCCTTTGAGATTAAGGTGTGGTTTGGATACGGATGATTTCGAGTTTGTGTTTTTTGCTTCTTTTTTTTTCTTTTTTTTTTAGTGCCTCTTGCACTGTTCATGGGACATGAACAGTGCATTTAGGCCTATGAACAGTAACCTGCACTATTCATTCACGTGGATTACATTGTGCAGGAAACATTGTGCACTGTTCACGCATTGTTCATACACTGTTCACGGGACCCACAACCACTTTATTAAAAAAAAATATTAAAAATGGGTCCCACAGTACTGTTTAAACATTTAAAAATTATTTTGGTACAGTGTTTTTAGTTTTCAATTTTGAGCAAAATAAACTATATCCAAACAGACTGTTCATACACTGTTCACGGGACCCACAACCACTTTATTAAAAAAAAATATTAAAAATGGGCCCCACAGTACTGTTTAAACATTTAAAAATTATTTTGGTACAGTGTTTTTAGTTTTCAATTTTGAGCAAAATAAACTATATCCAAACAGACCCTAAGGATAGAGCCAGAACATGGAGTTAGAGGCAAAAGTATTAAAAAAAGAAATAAAAAAAAAATTTACTATGAAACTCCAAATAAGCATTCATTTAGTATTAACAAATAGTTGACAAAGACAAATACATGAAATCATTTGTTAGGATCTATACCTGTATATATAGTTTTATTGGCAAACACGTGAACACAAACTTGTCTAAATATAGCTCATAGAGTATATTGAATTGATTAGACAAGACTCAAGATGTTGGTATTCAATGTGAAAGAACAAGAAAGAAGCTGATTCAAGGATTTGGATCTTTCACAGTTTTGATCAATCAAGAGTCACAGATCAACAAAAATCAGCAAATGTAAAAAGCTTATAAATTGTTTGTTTCAAGCTTAAATCGTGATCTATTTGTTGCAGTATTTAAAGGACATTATAATCTACTAGTGGTATTCTTTGAAGAAACTCAAGATTTGGTGCTGTAAAAGTTGCTACCTCATTCTAGTCATCAAGGGTGCTAGAGATCTAAATCTTCAATGAGATTTTGAATTGTGTGGATTGGAGATTCACATTGTACCGATTTTTTGTAAAGGAAATTTGTGGGATTCAAAACTCAATTAGGTAACTAAAGTTTGATTTACTACGAATAGCGTTATTTTTTATTGTAAGTCTCCAGCTTATAGTGAAACTATTTCCTTGGGATTGGTCTCCCCAGGTTTTTCCTTCGGAACAATTTATTTCATAAGGTTTCCTAGGTCATTATATCATTATGTTTGATAGGGCCAAAAATGTATTGACCCATTTGGTAACTTGATCGATTAATTTAACCAAGTGAAATTAATTAGATTCAATTACATGCAATGAGCATGGTAGCACAAACAAATCACCAAATAATTAAATGTAGTGGAAATTAAATTTGACACAAGTGATTTGTTTACGAATGGGGAAAACCACTGAAGCAAAACCCCACCGGATGAATTTAAGGTCACCACTCCCAAGAATCCACTATTATCAAAACAAGCGGTTACAAGTAAAGGAATTGCAATACCTTATACCAACTTAAGAGGGATGTTGGCTGCAAAGTTCTTCAATTCATCCACACGATGAAGATAAGAAGCTCCTTGGTTATAAAACCCTTGGCGCACAAATGCAGCAGCTTCTTCAAGAGAAAGATGAACTAGGGCAAATTGTCTCCGGTCACAATTTGAGTGAATAATTACTTTGCATCAAGTTGCATCACCTTTGACGGCCTTTAAAATAATCCTTACATATGTCTAGGGTTGTGAAAAAAGAAACCATAGACAAATACACATGGATATGCGTGAAATCAGATATGGAAATCTGAATTTTGAAATTCTTGATAGATATAGTTGTCGAGCTATCTATCGAACTTCAAATATTAAATCTTGATAGATACATCTATCGATCTATTTGTTGAGTTTTAATAAATAGCACTTCTTCACTTGATTCTTGGACAGATTTGCATGGCTTTAATACTTGGAGACTTGAACTCTTGGTCCTTGAAGTATTAAACACATCCTAAATCTATCCAATTACAAGTAAAGTGCATTTTGTCAAAGGATTAGCCAATTCTATATGACATATGTTCTAACAAGTTTTACATATGTCCTAACAGTGTTATTTACTTTTCCACTATACATAATATGTTTGATTATATGTTTAACCTAAGGCTTGCATAATTAATCTAATTAACAACTTGGCCTAAAAATTGGTTAAACCTTTTTTGTTCAAGGGTCTAAATCTGACACAATTTATTCTTAATATATTAAAATGCAATCATTTATGAAAAGGGTTAGGAATTTTTTTTTAAAATCTACAAAATCATTGATAATTTTATCCGTACTAATTGTCGCAACGATGCCCCTTTCAATGAATAAAATCGTAGCATTCATAAAAAACTCATTTCCAATTTGTTGCAAAGGTTAGTTTTGATGACATTCATAGTTGAGATGCTTGCTCTATAATCTCTCACTCTCTTTTCTCTTGGATAGGCTACTAAGCTACTTAGATTTTTTTTTTTTTTTTTTTTTTTTTTTTTTTTTTTTTTTGTGTGTGTGTCTTTGATGCGTGCGTCTACTGTTGGGTAAGGGCAAAATTATTTTATTCAAAATTTTTTAGAGGGTTGGGTTCTTTGTCTTGGGTAAAATTGGTTGCTTCTGTGTTTTTTTTTCTTTTTTCTTTTTTTAGCTATGCTATTGGTAACTCTTATTGTTGTCCTAATTTTTTTGGGTTTATTAATTTTCTTTTAGATTTTAGATCTATAAAAAAAATTTATGGCCTTTAAAAGAATTAATGATATTGTTAAAGGGGGGCCAAGTATAATTTTATTGAACCATATTACTAAAATTAGTAATATATATATATATATATATATATATATATATATATATATATAATTTGGGGTGGCCATTTCCCCTCAATGCCAAGAATGCTTTAAAATCATACCACTCACATTATTATACATTAATTGTGGTTTTGTTTAGAGCAGTAGAGGGGGAGCATAGAATGGGATTTCAAAATAGGAGATTTTTATTTTTGGAATTATATTTTTACATTCAAATAAAAAAGGAAAAAAAAAAAAAAAAAAAAAAAAAAAAAAAAAAAAAAAAAAACAAGAACAAAAAGAATTTTAGTAAATTGCAATTGCTCATAACCTCAAAATTCATAAACAAACTTGCTATACAATACTACATTGAATTACCATTTTTCTCAAAAACTTAATATAAGGGTCATATTTTTATATATTGGCATATTTGAGTAAAAAATATAGAAATTCATCATCATTCTAACTATACACTAAACCCTAATAACAAGATCTACATACCATCAATCCTAATGCCGAAACACTAAACCCTAATAATAATAATAATAATAATAGAATTGAAGAATGCTTATATATAGTTGTTACAATCAAATGTCTTTGCATTTTTTTTAAAATTAAAAAAATAATCATTTACCTATATCGTAACAAAAGGTATTTACTATTTACTATAATTGTGAGTTGTGACATTATATATGTGTGTGTATATATATATATATAATTTAAAAAAAAAAAAACCATATAGAGTTAAAAACATACCACGCTGAAAGTTTTTAGACCCCTTAAAAACACAATTGAATTAACCTAGGTAATTAGCCAAGTTGTTACTTAGTCCAAATTCCAAATCTAGGTTATCACAATCAAACAATCATATCATGCAAAGCAGCGAAAATATAAAAGACACAAGATATGATCACCTAGGAAACCAAATCGGTAAAAACCTGGGAAGGATTTAACCTAGCTATCCTCAAGGTAAACTTGAATCCACTATCTTGAAAGAATCGAAATTCATACAATAAAACTTACAAGCCCTCACGCTCGACTTCTTATTGCTATCCACCAGTAGAACTTACTGACACGACCACGTGCAAGCTCCGAATCCACGGACTCCTTCTTTCTTAGATTCACCACCAGATACAGGCACCCACGCTTGTGTTTCTTTAGGCTTCAATGGCAGCAACTGAATTGACCATCAAGGTGTAGAAAACTTCTTCTCCTTGAAAACCCTAATCTTATGTGAAGGAAAACTCCTCAAGGATCTCACAAGAGATTCACACAAACCACAATATGAGCAATACTAAAACGTGGCTAGGGTTTTCCTTTTATACCTAGGGAAAATTAGAAAATCCTAAACGTTTTAATTAAAATAGGGCTGAGCTGGAATTCTGCAGAAAAAAAATTCAGACCCGATTTTCGATTGATCGAGCCTAAACTTCGATCGATTGAAATAGGCTGAATTTCTTTTTTTAAATCCGGCAACAACTTATTCCAACTTTACATAAACGAATCAACTTTTAGCAAGTCTAAACACGACTAACACATTGTTTTGATCATGGTTTGCCAACAATACAAATTAGAGTTCTAAATACATAAAAATCTAAGTCTTTAGAACTTAACAAACTCCCTCTTTGGCAATCCGTGACAAAACACAACTAGAAGCTCAAAGTTTACAAATAAAAGCCCTTTACAAAATAATGCTCATAAACACAAATTCAATCCTAACTACTATCCATCAATTGCAAGAGAAGACAGCAGCTCAATTGAATCAACTTGTATATTTCCTAAAACACTTAAACAAAATGCATAACCGCATGTGTGGAAAATACAAGCAAATAAAATAAACTCTTGATTTCAAACAACACACAATAAAGACATATATCAATAAAGAACTCATAAACATAAATCAATAAGCAGTTGAAACAAGAAACATAAAAAAATATAAAAAATATATATATACTCCCCCTAACATGAATAACCCAACCGAGCAAAGCAAATATGGCACGACCTAAAAAAGTAAAATACAAAGTGAAGCACCTAGATACAATCTAAACAACTCCACAAGCTCTAACCAACAAAAATGAAATGCTCTCCCCTTGAAAACAAATAAATATGCTCTCTCAAATCAAATACGTACTTCCCCTTTTTGTGACGGAATGCCAAAGGGCAATCAAAACCCGTCATCAAAAGGAGGTGGCAATGAAGAACATCGAAATCGTGCCAAATCCGCGCGCAAGCCATGAATCTCATCAAGAACGTCCACCAAAATCTATCCTTGAGCCGCCTGAATGGTTAAGACATGATCCAACATACGTCGAATGTCTGAATCATCCAAAGTAGTCGGTGGAGGAACATCAGCATCAATAGCAGCAGCACCAAACATCTCAGCAGCATCAACACCTGTAGAAGAGGAAGAAGGGGGAACAGCACCAGAATATGCACCTCTAGGACCCGAAAGATCAACTCTCATGTGAGCATCCCTCTATGTAAGATAGGTAGCACCTATGGGAGTGACAACATGAACAGACTGACTAGAAGGGAAATCAGCTGGACCAAGAAATAACAAAATCATATGAATGAAAATAGGATGGATAAGCGCATACCCTACAACAGAACTACTATGAACTTCGTTCAAAGAACGAAAAAATAGATGAGGAAAACTGATAGACGCACCAGACATAAAAGCATACAAAAGCACATATTGCTCTAGAAGGATGGTGTGGAGATGAGAAATAGGCCACAAGGAATGACATGCTACCCTAAGAAAAAGATAGGCAGTCTTAGAAAGTGCAGAAGATGTGATCCGAGGATCAGAACCCCATTGGATAAACAACCCAGTGATGTATGACATGACAACATCCAATGGAGGAGTCTCAGCATAGGGATAGACAGGCTCCCTAACGACCTAAACCCCAAGAGCCTCATCCACTACCTTAGGGGTAATGGGAAACTCAACACCTCATATCCAACTCCTAACTAGGGTGTTGGAATCATAGACATGACAAGAGAGGTTTGAGAAGAACTCTCTAATCAAGACAGTCGGGGGTGGATGATCTATCTCTAACAAGGACAACCAACCTCTAGACTCTAGGTTAGCCCTAATGGTCGGATCAACCTCATCTAGGATCACAGAATGCTTAGCCCATATCTTACGCTTACTATTCAGTTTCTCAAAAGCCTCTCGACAACGGTCGTTCTTAAAAAGCTGACTCCTAGAGGGAGACACAAATGGAGTAGAAGGAATTCTATTAGCTCTAGTTTTCCTAGGCATGGTGCTAGGATAAGGACCAAGACACAAAGCAAAAAGAAAAAACAAAAAACCAAGGGCAGACTGCAAGTTAGCACAAAAAAGATATTAATTAAAGACTATATGATGCATGAACAGAATAAAAGTCTTGATGCATGTCCTAATGCAATGAAATTAAGTTCAAAGTAAGTTCAATTTGACAAAAATGGCTTGATCATAGAGTTTCTAATAAAAACCCCCAAAATTTTGAAAAACCACTTGAAAAATTTGTAACAAATTTACCAATTGATCATCACACAAGGCAGATTACTCAAAATAATGATCAATTACATCATGACAACAAGCCAATTTCATCAAATTAAACCAAATTGAACAAAATCCTCAATTCGAGTTCAACACAAGCCCTAGAATTAACCAACATAGATCATGAATATAACATTGTATCATCAAAACCCAATGATCAATTTCACAAAATTTGGCTTGAAACATCAAAAACCCCAATTTATGCATAGTCCAAAAACAACCCACCAATGCATGAAAAAATACATGTAAAACTGAAAATAAATGAGAAAGAAGGGGTATAATGGACATACCAGCTTATGGAGAGAAAAACCTTGCAAAAATTTAGAAGGAAAATGACAAAAAATTGCTGTGGAGCCATGCTAAGTTGGAGAGAAAGAGGAAAGTTTGAAAACTTTTTGAAAAAGATGCTTTGAACAGGTCAAGATCTGATTTTTAAAAAAGCTCATTTACGATTTTCGATTGATCGAAACAGACAAAAGCTCACAGAAAATTTTAAAAGAAATTTCAATTGATCGAAAACAGATTGGATCAATCGAAAATCTAGAAAAACATAATTTTAGAGAAAACAACCTGATTTTTTAAAACACTCCACAAAGCATTGAAAATAAAAAATCAAATGCATGAGTATGAGATGAAATGTTTTTCCAAAACACAAGTTTTAAACCCAGTTTTCCAAAACTTAAGATTTTCAAACAACCTCCCTTAAAATTCTCAAACACAAAATATGTTTTGCACAAAAAAAAAAAAAAAAACTCAAAGTAATTTCAAACTTAGTTGGTCAGACCGAGAGACATACACAATAACATGTACAATGTTTAGCAAAGAGTAACTTGTGTAGTGTGTGCAACTAGCAAAAACTTGAATTACATGTGAGGTGATATGTGTATAGCAATTGAACACAAAGTCTACACAATCCATCATATAGAATTTGAAAGAGACAATTTACCTAAAGAGTTATATCATATAACTCCCACATCTCCTAGATCATAAGCTTGCAATCACGTAAGTTTCTTAATTTTGCCTCAATATTTTTCACAGAAATTTCAATTATTCAGAAACTTATTAAAATAGCCGGGATAATGTACACACCAATTTTAAGCATTAAGCTATTAAATCGAGACTACACATTATGTTATTTTTGTGCACGTGCTACACTTTCTCAAGCACAAAATCTTACGATATGCACTAAGGTGTTCATGATTGGCTAGTGAACAATAGTGAGATGGTTATTTATGCCTTTCTCAAAAAGTTCAAGTCCGACAATCAAATAACATGTGACTTCAAGATTAAGACAAAGTGATAAACACCATAAACATCTTTCCCACACAACATGCACTACAAAGCTTCAACTAATCAAGTGCAATAAATAAGCTCTTCAAAGCTAAACAAAGTACAAAAGACATGTCAAGTGAAAATAAATTGACCAACCTTGTTTTAAAAAACAAAGAGAATAGTACAAAAACACAATTTGCTTCCTTTTCCTTCCCCCCTCCCCCCTTTTTTTAATATATATTTAAAATAAAAACACCTAGAATGAAATGCATGAATGCTATGCAATGCAAATCCTAGAGACAAAAAAAAAATAAAATAAAATAAAAACAAAAAAAACAAAAAAAAAAATAAAAAACAAAGAACAATGGTCACAAAGGGAAAAGTAATGAAGCACAAGGACCATGTCAAAAAGACTCAATTAGATCGAGTTTTTTGCATCCAAAACCTTTTAGATGCACCACGAGCATTGGAGTTTGTATTCACATTAGAGTGATTTCCAACTCCAGGATTGGAATAAAGGTTGAGAGCCTTTACCAATTCACCAATAAGTGTTATAGGATCTTGTGCTTGTGGTAGAGGCACTTTTGGCTTGTTTGCTCCCTTAGCAGCTTGTAGCTTGTAACAATTTGGACGTACGTGTCCAGACTTCTCACAAAAATGACAAACCCAAGCAGGCTTACCATGCATCTTGTCCTTAGAAAGGGTAGACTCCTTAGGTTTAGACTCTTTCAGGTCAACCCTAATCTTCCTAGATGGTGAAACTTCTATGGGTTTGACAACCTCACTCACAGGGGGTTTGACAGTTTCACTCACAACCTCACTCACAAAAGATTCAGAAGAAGATGAAGGAACAAAGTTTGTGGAATGGGGAGCAGACACAAAGATGCTTTCAACAAAACCTAATCCAGATTTGTCAGAAGGAAACTTTTGAACACTCAGCATTTTATCAAATTTAGAACTAGTAGATCTAGCAACAGATAAATCAAGTTCCAACAATTTAACTTTATCAAGCAATAGCATATTCTTAGTTTTCACATTGTTCAAAACTCAAAAGATTCAATTTTCTTCAGGCCAAGTTCAACATTCATAGCATCCTTTACAGCAACTTTGCAAAGTTTATTGTAGGCCTCTCGAAGATCTGCATCCTCAGAGAGTTCCCTATCAAGCAACATTCGTACCTTTTGCCTTTCTATTATTATTCCTGAGAAAGTTTCTAAAGTTCTTGGCAAGGTAAGCAATCTCTATAGCAGAGAGCTCATCATCAAATCCACCAACCTCAACATTATCAACTAACTTAAGAGCCATTGATTTGGATTTGCTAGTTTTGGATAGGTCCAACTCATAAGATTGAAGTGATCCTACAAGTTCATCAATAGGGATGGAGTCCATATCCTTGCTCTCAGTGATGGCAGTCACCTTGGGTCTAAAGTTCTCAGTTAAAGATCTAAGAATTTTCCTAACAATTTTAGATTGATCATAGATTTCACCCAAGTTATAAGCAGAATTAACAATATCATTAAGTTTAGCATAGAATTCATCAAAAGATTCATCATTAGACATCCTAATGCTTTCAAATTTAGAAGTTAATTGCTGTAATTTGTTGATTTTGACAGCCTTTGTGCCTTCATGCACAGTCTAAAGGATATTCCAAACAGTATGAGCAACCTCAACATTAGAGATTTTCTTAAATTCCTCCATAGAAACGGCGTTAAAGATAGCATTCATAGTTTTGCTATTGAACGCGACTGCTTCTTTTTGAGAAGTTTGCCACTCACTAACAGGAGAAGTGGACTTCTCCCATCCACATTCAACGGAGTTCCGGACTCTCTCATCAATAGATTTCAAGAATGCTTTCATCCTTACTTTCCAATAAGCATAATTATTCCCATCAAAATGAGGAGGAATAACCAGAGAGTGTCTGTGTTCCATGACAATAGGGGTCAAGGATCAACTCTTAGATCAAAAGATCTAAAACAAAAAAGCTACTCGCTCTGATACCACTTGAAAGTTTTTAGACCCCTTAAAAACACAATTGAATTAACCTAGATAATTAGCCAAGTTGTTACTTAGTCCAAATTCCAAATCTAGGTTATCACAATCAAACAATCATATCATGCAAAGCAGTGAAAATATAAAAGACACAAGATATGATCACCTAGGAAACCAAACCGGTAAAAATCTGGGGAGGATTTAACCGAGCTATCCTTAAGGTAAACTTGAATCCACTATCTTGAAAGAATCAAAGTTCATACAATAAGACTTACAAGCCCCCACGCTCGACTTCTTATTGCTACCCACCAGTAGAACTTACTAACACAACCACGTGACCCACGCTTGTGTTTCTTTAGGCTTCAATGGCAGCAACTGAATTGACCATCAAGGTGTAAAAAACTTCTTCTCCTTGAAAACCCTAAACTTTTGTGAAGGAAAGCTCCTCAAGGATCTCACAAGAGATTCACACAAACCACAATATGAGCAACACTAAAACGTAGTTAGGGTTTACCTTTTATACCTAGGGAAAATTAGAAAACCCTAAACGTTTTAATTAAAATAGGGTTGAGTTGGAATTCTGCAGAAAAAACATTCAGACCTGATTTTCGATTGATCGAGCCTAAGTTTCGATTGATCGAAATAGGCTGAATTTCTTTTTTGAATCTTGCAACAACTTATTCCAACTTTACATAAACGAATCAACTTTGAGCAAGTCTAAACACGGCTAAACACATTGTTTTGATCATGGCTTGCCAACAATACAAATTAGAGTTCTAAATACATAAAAACCTAAGTCTTTAGAACCAAACACATGCTAAAAATGAAAGTGGAAGTTCAACAATGTGGATAGTTGTGGAAGCATATAGCGGTTATGTAGTGTTGAGGAGTTGAAATGAGAAAGTTAAAAGAAATAAAAAATATTGATAAGATAACACAATGAAAACAAATAGATTTGTTGGATTTTACAGGCGAATATTTTACATTTTGCTGTCTTAAGTCCCAAAATGGTGGAGCATAATCTTTTACATGATATTTTTTATTTATTTTTTATTTTTTTTTTATGCAGTAGTAGAGAGAAAAATGTTGCAATTGCTGACTACAACCAATTTCACACTAAATTTCAAAAATATCCTATGTGGTAGATTGTGGCTAGCTATTTGTTACTTTCACATGGATCCACCACTTTTTTTTACCACTCACAGTTAGTCATATCAAATAGTTGTGAAAATGGGTATAAAATTAACTGTGGTCCTATAATTTTTCTTCAAAAAAAAAAAAAAAAAAACAAAACCAGCCTTGTTTTAGCAATTTGTCTGATCCGGAGTCTTGGGTAGCAAAGTAGAAAACTGTGCAGGGGTGCACTAGCAACACACAAGGTAAATGTATTTCAAATTATAGTCTGCCTTGTAAGATAATTGTGGCAATATTATGGATACCGAATTTGTGGGCTCAATTCCATATTTAAAATGACGAATTATATGGGCTCATTTCTTTCTTTTAGCCAAAAAGTGTGAAAAAAATACACCAATTTTGGTACTCATTATATGGAAATTTCTCTGACTCCTCTCTCCCTCAAATAGCTACTTGTCAATGTTCTATTTACCTATAAACATGTTCACAAGCTTTGGTATGAAGATTTTGATTCATTAAAATTTACTTGGCATTTAACCCCACAAACAAGTAACTTCAAGTGGTGCTTCTTAAAGAAGTATGATATATCTAAAGTGAGTTCTAACCTTGTTATGTATATATTAACCACAATTTTAAAATGAAACCAACAAGTCAACAACTATGACAAGGGTGTCTTCCATTAATCTAGGCTTATTTTTGTTTATTATTGCTTGCATGAATCCGCAATGAATTGTGAAAGGGTTTGTCTTACCTTCATTACTTTTTTAATTGAAATTTCCTTTTGTTTTAATGAGAAACTGTCACATCATCTACTAACTAAATAAAATGTGGAGATTAAAACCTACTACCATTTGTCATTGTATATTTAAAATAAAAGAACATGTTCAGTTAAAAAAGTATTGAAGGTAAGAAAAACCCATTGTGAAATACACAAATCTAACAAGTTTAAAAAATTATGTTGAAAATACAAGAACAAAAATTATTTAGACCGGTTGCTATAGCTACAAGGTCTTCCAATTACATAAATAAATAAGAATAGCAAGCTATGTCAATACATATTAGATAGTGTCGATTTTAATAATATTCAAAGCGACCTACCATATTATTAAAACATCTTGATGTTCTATAATCACAATAATGTATGAAAAAAAATAATTATAAAATATATATAAAATAAAAAAAGTAAATTCTAATATTAAAATAGATATAAATTTTGGCATAAGTAGATCCGAATGTTCTTAGAGTAGAGGTTCAAAATCTTGTCACTAAAATTATACTCTCATGTGGCACACTCTATCAGATTACTTGAAAAAGTATACTTAGTCATATAAAACTTCCCCATCGCTGTATCAGTCATACAAGTGGGTTTGGTAAATGTTATTATTATTATTATTTTTTTTTTTTGGGTAAATGTGAAAGGGGAGTTAGGAAGAAGATTAATTATATTTTTAGTTTAGTCGATTTCCATGGGGACACGTTCTTGACAATTCATATAGCTGGTCGCATAGCATGAAACTTATTTTTATAAACATATCTATTTACCCATTATATGCAAAAAGATATTACAATTTGGTTTCCTTCACTGATTCAAGAATTATGTTAATCAATATTGTTTAGTCATGGTAATACGTTGCCAATCATCAAAATTGATTCCACCAACTTCTCACATTATATTTTATTATTTGGTTTGGAGAGAACCAAACCATACTACTAAACAATAAGCTATTGACTAAGAAGAGAAAGAGTGACCCCTTATTGTGTAGCCCATAAATAATAGACCTTCAGTAGAAAATATGGAAATTATAAGCAAAAGGATATAACAATTTGATTTCCTTCACTGATTCAAGAATTATGATAGTCAATATTGTTTAGCAAACGTGTCAACCATGGTAATATGTTGCCAATCGCCCGAAATTGATTCCACCAACTTTTCACGTTATATTCTATTATTTGGTTTGGAGGGAACCAAACCATACTACTAAACAATAAGCTATTGACTAAGAAGAGAAAGAGTGACCCCTTATTGTGTAGCCCATAAATAATAGACCTTCAGTAGAAAATATATATGGAAATTATAAGCGGAAGGATATTACAATTTGATTTCCTTCACTGATTCAAGAATTATGTTAGTCAATATTGTTTAGCAAACGTGTCAATCATGGTAATATGTTGCCAATCGCCCGAAATTGATTCCACCAACTTTTCACGTTATATTCTATTATTTGGTTTATTACGTAAGTAACTCGACATATTTGTCACAAGAGATATATATCTCATGCACCTGCATGTTGTACCAGTTATAGACAGAAGGAGAAGACTATGGAAATAGGAAAAGAAACTTGTTCTATTATTCATGGTTGAAGAGATATATAGCTTGGACTTTTACCCAATTATTTTCTAAAACATAATGTGAAAAGTTGGTGGAATCAATTTCGATGATTGGCAACATATTACCATGATTGACACGTTTGATAAACAATATTGATTAAAATAATTCTTGAATCAGTGAAGGAAATCGTACTGTAATATCCTTTTGCCTATAATTTCCATGATGTCTACTGAAGGTCTGTTCTATTATTTACGGTCAACACAACAACGGGTCACTCTTTCTTTGCTTAGTCAATAGCTTATTGTTTAGTAGTACGGTTTGGTACTGTCCAACCCAAAAAATAAAATATAACGGGTTGTTGGAATCGATTTCGATGATTGGCGCAACATATTACCATGATTGACACGTTTGCTAAACAATACAGGAAAATAAACTTGTTCTATTATTCGTGGTTGAAGAGACATATACCTTGGACTTTTACCCAAATATTTTCTAAAATATCTATTTCAAGTATTTATCTATAGCCCCTTGGACCCTTGCACTTGCCTCCTCTACCAATCAGAGAGAACAAATTACATTCACATTCAAAAGAAAGTCTCTCTCTCTCTGTATGTGTATGTATGTGTGAAGTTTCCTTCTGAAGATTTGGACTCTCAACCCTTGCCTTGGTAGCATACCCATGAGACATGTCCCCCAACCCAGCCCTTGGCTTGGCATGAGATGTTTTCATTATTTAAACTATTTAATTATAATCTAGCATCAAGTTACATGTTTAAGATTTGTAGTTAATTATAATAAGTTTTTTTTTTTTTTTTTTTTTTCCGTTAATGTTGAAGTTGGACTAACTATATGTATTAATTTACAATTCATAATCAATAATTATGTCGATATATTTAATTATGTTGCTACGTTATTTTCTTGTTGAAATTGTCAAATTATATTTTTATATTTAGTAAAATATATTGATTATTTTGTTGGGATCATAGGAGACTCTAAAAATATTATGAATAAATAATCAATATATTTTAGAGACTCCTATGATTATTCATAATATTTTTAGAATTTATTCATAAACATATTTATTCATAATATATTTTGATTATGAATAAATATATTTTGTTCCCAATTTTTATCATATTATGATAAATAACTATTGAGGAACCATAAACAATCTTAAGCTTAAAAAAAAAAATTAAAAAAAAAATAATAATTGTGCCGGTTCTTAGTTTAGGCCACTTCCTCTATTAATAAAACTAGTATGTTAGTTTTTAGACCCCTTAAAACACAATTGGATTAACCTAAGAAATTAGCCAAGTTGTTACTTAGTTAAATTAATTAAATCTAGGTTAACATAATCAGATAATCATATAATGTAAAGCAGCGGAAATATAAAAGACACAAGATATGATCACCCAGGAAACCAAGCCGGTAAAACCTGGAGAGGATTTAACATCCTCAAGGTAAACTTGAATTCACTAACTTGAAAGAATCGAAGTTCATACAATAAGACTTACAAGCCCCCACGCTCGACTTCTTATTGCTACCCACCAGTAGAACTTACTGACACGACCACGTGCAAGTTCCGAATCCACGGACTCCTTCTTTCTTGGATTCTCCACCAAATACAAGCACACCCGCTTGTGGTTTTTTAAGCTTCAATGGCAGCAACTAGATTGATCATCAAGGTGTAGAAAACTTCTTCTCCTTGAAAACCCTAGTTTATGTGAAGGAAAGCTCCTCAAAGATCTCACAAAAGATTCACATAAACCGCAATATGAGCAACACTAAAACGTGGCTAGGGTTTACCTCTTATACCTAGGGTAAATTAGAAACCCAAAACCTTTTAAATCACTTAGGGCTGAGTTGGAAATTCTGCATAAAAAACGTCAGACCCGATTTTTGATTGATCGATCCTAAGCTTCGATCGATCGAAATAGGCTGAAACAGTTTTTAATTCCTGCAGTAGTTTAATCCAACTTTACAACAATGAACCAACTTTGAGCAATTCTAAAACAACCTAAATACATTGTTTTTATCATGGTTTGCCAATAATACAAATTAGAGTTCTAAATACATAAAAACATAAGTCTTTAGAACCTAACAAACCCCCTCTTTGGCAATTCGTGACAAAACACAACTTAATAACTCAAAGTTTACGAATAAAAGCCTTTTACAAAATAATGCTCATAAAACACAAATTCAATCCTAACTACTATCCATCAGTTGCAAGAGTAGACAGCAGCTTAATTGAATCAACCTATAAATTTCCTGAAACACTTAAACAAAATGCATAACCACATGTGTGGAAAAAATACAAGTAAATAAAATAAAATCTTGATTTCAAACAACACACAATAAAGACATATATCAATGAAGAACTCATAAACATAAATCAATAAGCAGTTTGAAACAAGAAACATAAAAAATATACTCCCCCTAACATGAATAACCCAACAAGGTAAAACAAATGTGGCAAGAGCTAAAAAGATAAAGTACAAAGTGAAGCACCTAGATACAATCTAAACAACTCAACAAGCTCCAACCAACAAAAATAAACTCTCCCCCTGAAAGCTAAAACAAGTACAAGTGCAAAACTCAGATGTACTTCCCCTTTTTGTGACGGAATGCCAAAGGGCAATCAAAATCCATCATCAAGAGGAGGTGGCAATGAAGAACTCCAAAACTGTGCCAAATCTGCTTGCAAACCACGAATCTCATCAAGAACATCCACCAAAATCTGTCCCTAAGCCACCTGAACGGTCAAGACATGATCCAACGTACGTCGAATGTCTAAATCATCCGAAGTAGTCGGTGGAGGAACGTCAGCAACAGCAACACCAGAAGTCTCAGTAGCAGCAACACCTATAGAAGAGGGAAGAGGGGAAACATTACTAGAAGATACATCTCGAGGACTCGAAGGATCAGCTCTCAAGTGAGCAGCTCTCTGTCTAAGAAAGGTAGCACCTAGTGGACTGACAACATGAACAGGCTCACTAGTAAGAAAATCAGCTAGACCAAGGAACAACAAAATCCTATGTATGAAAATAGGATGAATAAGTGCATGCTCTATGGCAGAACTCTTATAAACTTCGTTCAAAGAACGAAGAAACAAGTGAGGAAAGCTGATAGACACACTAGACATGAAAGCGTATAAAACACACATTGCTTAAGAGGGATGGTGTGGAGATGAGAAATAGGCCACAAAAAATGACATGCAACTCTAAGAAACAAATAAGCAGTCTTAGCTAGCGCAGAAGACGTGATCCGAGGATCAGAACCCCACTGGATAGATGATCTAGTGATGTGTGACATGACAACATCTATAGGAGGAGACTCATCATAGGGATAGACATGATCGGTAACGACCGGAACCCCAAGAGTCTCAGCCATTACCCTAGGGGTAATGGTGAACTTAACACCTCGTATCTAACTCCGAACAAGGGTGTTGGAATCATAGACGTGACAAGAGAGGTTCGAGAAGAACTCTCTAATTAGGGTGGTCGGGGGTGGATGATCTATCTCTAAGAGGGACAACCAACCTCTAGACTCAAGATTAGCCCTAATGGCTGGATCTACCTCATCTAAGATCACAGAACGCTCTGATACCACTTGTTAGTTTTTAGACCCCTTAAAACACAATTGGATTAACCTAGGAAATTGGCCAAGTTGTTACTTAGTCAAATTAATTAAATCTAGGTTAACACAATCAAATAATCATATAATGTAAAGTAGTGAAAATATAAAAGATACAAGATATGATCACCTAGGAAACCAAACCGGTAAAAACCTGGGGAGGATTTAACCTAGCTATCCTCAAGGTAAACTTGAATCCACTATCTTGAAAGAATCGAAGTTCATACAATAAGACTTACAAGCCCCCACACTCAACTTCTTATTGCTACCCACCAGTAGAACTTACTGACACGACCACGTGTAAGCTCCGAATCCACGGACTCCTTCTTTCTTGGATTCTCCACCAAATACAAGCACACCCGCTTGTGTTTCTTTAAGCTTCAATGATAGCAACTGGATTGATCATTAAGGTGTAGAAAACTTCTTCTCCTTGAAAACCCTAAGTTTATGTGAAGGAAAGCTTCTCAAAGATCTAACAAGAGATTCACATAAACTGCAATATGAGCAACACTAAAATGTGGCTAGGGTTTACCTTTTATACCTAGAGAAAATTAGAAACCCAAAACCTTTTAAATCACTTAGGGATGAGTTGGAAATTCTACATAAAAAATGTCAGACCCGATTTTCGATTGATCGAGCCTAAGCTTCAATCGATCGAAATAGGTTGAAACAGTTTTTTAATTCCTGCAGTAGTTTAATCCAACTTTACAACAATGAACCAACTTTGAGCAATTCTAAAACAACCTAAATACATTGTTTTAATCATGGTTTGCCAACAATACAAATTAGAGTTCTAAATACATAAAAACCTAAGTCTTTAGAACCTAACATAGTATATAACCCACACTATGTGCGGGGCTTGTATATATTGTTCTAATACCCAAGTAGTTCACATATAAACATTTATATATATATATATATATATATATAAAGAAAAAAAAATGATAACCATTTATTCTAGTGGAAATCATGCAGAAAATAGTGCAAATATATCCAAAAAAGAACAATAATAACACAAATAAAACAAAATCAAATATGATAAAAAGTGGGAAACAGATTGCTTAGCAATTTTCTGGAAATATTTAAAGTACTATCTATAGCAAAAAATGAAAATTCTTGCTCATGCGGCTTTACCAAATAATAGATTATTTTACGAGATTCTTTTATTCATTGCATTATGTTTAGTACACTTGTAAAGCAACTAGATTGGCATGCCATCATTGTCTAAACATTTGGGACTAAATCTTCAACAGTTGAGTTAGTACACCGAGGACGATATTTATCAAGGGCTTGTTGTTCTGTTGTAAATAATAGTATGCTAGGACTAGCCATTTGCTCTTGATCTCTGGGGACCTACATCTAGTAAGTCACCTGAAAACCAAGATAATCCAAAATATCATTGTATGAAGCAGTTACAGTACCGAACAAAAAGCTATAGTTTTTCGTTGTAAATACATTTTAGTCTCTACATTTTGGGCCACTTTTCATTATAGTCATGTGGGCATAAGCGCCCACGACGAGTAGTTTCTTCATAGGAAATACGCTTCGTCCTAGAGTGGACCGGGTAGAGGGTGAAAATGGAGTTGTCATCTAAATTAGGTCTAGGAACTATATGTGTAGCGCCTTTATGTGAAGAACTGATTTTTAACCAGAGCATGTGTCTTAGACAAGGGAGTCAATTTCGTACTAGAAGCCGTTTTGGTTTAACCAAAAAAACGATATATTTCGGTACCAGTTAATATCGGTGTACCGTTTCAGGATTATTGCTAAATATATATATATATATATATATATTAATAAATAGTGTTTAGAGCCCATATATATAAATTCGTAGATTAGACTAATCTGTAATCTTAAACCAAAGCCCAAGCCCAAGTCTATATCTATGAAAAGAATTAAAAATCAAGTTAAAATTAAAATACTAATTCACAAGTGAACTAACTAAGGGCTTAAACTAAAATAAAAAGTAGAACAAATGACATTTGAGAGGACTTTTAACGGTTTTTAGGGGCTAGAAAATAAAAAAATGAAAAAAGAAAAAAGAAAAAAAATCTTACATATGAAAGTTGCTTTTGACTTTAAAAATAACTTTTGCAAGTTGTCAAATTTATTGGGTGTTTAAAGAAGCTGAAATTTAGGCTATTCAGCTTAACTTAAGCTGTACGCAACCAAGAAAGAGGAAAGAGAAAGTAAATCAGAAAGAGAAAGAGAAATGCTGGTTTTGCATGTCAAGAAGATCTGGAATTTGAGGGAGGAAAGACCATGCGATATGAGTTTGAGAAGCTGTGAGTGACGCTGATGAGTAGAGGTGAGAGAACAAGAACATTTTTTTTTTTTTTTGGTCCGGTATACATTTACTAGCCGAAATGCGATATTTTTTCTGGTATGGCCGAAACGATCCGGTATGACTGGTATTTAAATCAGAACGAAACAACCATGTTTCTGTACTAATGAAGGTATTAGAACGGTAAATATTGGCTGTATCGGCTGGTACGGTACAAAATCAACTTCCTTGGTCTTAGAGGGTTAGTAAGTTTAACTAGAAGGCTTTGGACTAAAATAAGGCATAGCCAATAAATTTTAGTTTTAGGATGCTTTTCAAAGTAAGAAACTTCTCTTAAATCACGTTTTTGGAGTGAATTCTCATTGTTTTTGAGAAAAGGGACATGGAGCTTTTTTATAGTATTCAAAAAGAAAGGGCAGAACTCTCCCCAAGTGATATGGGGGAGGGAGGATAGAAGAGGTTTTATTTTTTCCTCATTGTGTTTGGTTTGAGTTGAAAAAAGTGAGGAAATGGAAAACTCTTTTGTTTGGTTAAAAAAAAAAAAGAGGATAGAAAATGTAGTTTGTATAAATTTACTCCCACATGCAGTGGCAGCTCCATAAATTTTTTCTAGGGTAGTCATTAAGAAACTTCAATTATACAAAATATAATTTAAAAAAAAAAAAACCTTCATATATTGACCCAAAAAAAATGCAAATACATAAAATATTACAATTTCCTTTTATTAATTTTATTATTTTGAAACTGTTGCATGGTAGTCTCATTATCAATTCTACAAGCTACATCTCTTTCAAAATTTTAGTTAAATAAAATTTTTTTGGCCATTTTCTTTTTGATTGTAAGGACCTTAACATATTGTTAAGGGGACCAAAGTTTGGTTACAAGCTTAGTTATAGCTTAAGGCTACAAGTCTGACTAAAAAAATTAACATAGCTACATATTTTGAAAAGCTAACCGTTGAATTGCATATTCTTTATGTTTTTAAAACACATGTCAAGTTTCATGCCAATCGGATGTTATTCATTATTCGATCCATAAACTTATTTTTTATGTATAATTTTAGACTACGAAAACTCACTACAACAAAATATATTTTAAGTGAAGAAAATTAGTAAGGAAATATTTTTCGTCGCTAAAAATATAGCTTTAGTGATGAAATATGAATTTCGTCACTAATAATGAAAAAAATTATAACATTTAGTGATGAAAAATAAATTTTGTCGCTATCGTCATCTGAAAAATGGGCGCCAGTGGAGGGAAACTTTGGCGCGAGTTTAATTAATCTATAGTGACGAAATATTTCGTTGCTAAAAGTTGAAATTTTTAGTGACGAAATATTTCGTCAAAGTAGGTATTGTTATGGATAGTATTAGTGAGGAAAATCCTTTCGTCACTATAAGGAAGAATTAGCGACGAAAAAAATTCCTAACTAAAAATAATGATAGTTTTGCACTTACATGTTTTTAGCGACGAAATCACAATTTGTCACTAAAAGTATGATTTAGCGACAAAATATGAATTTCGTCTCTAAAAATCTTAACAAAGCCTGAGTCTTTAGTGACAAAACTGAAATTCATCACTAAAAGCTTAAAAGCCTAATTTCAATACAATACCTAGCTAACCACAAAACATTTCAACCTAAGCATTTCGGTAAAAAAAAAAAAAAAAAAAACCAGGCTAGACCAAAAAAACCCAAAGGAAAAAAACCCACCATCGCCGATAAGTTCCTAGAGTCGCCGATGATGCTCCCACAGTCGTTGGTGAAGCTCAACGGCGACACTCAGCTTGCGAACCGTCGCCATTGAAGCTCAATGGCGATGCTCAGAGCTCGCAGATCGCGACGCTTTAAGCTCGCCAATCACAACGCTCAGCTTGCAAATCGCAACACTCTGAGCTCGCCGATCGTGACGCTCTGAGCTCGCCGATCGCAACACTCTGAGTTCACCGATCGCGACGCTCAGCTCGCAGATTGCAACGCTGCCGATCGTTGGTGACGCTTCAGCTCGCCGGCAATGTTCAGTTCGCAACACTTCCAACAACCCTTTGCCTCCCACCTAGCCAGTGACCCTTCGCCACCCCCAAACGTGTAATGGGTATTTTTTTTTTTTCCCTTTTGAGTTAATTTTTTTGTTAATTTTTGTTTAATGATTCTAGTTCCTTTGGGTATTTTTGTTTGATGATTCTAAATGCTTGTTGTTAATTTTTTCGTTTAATGATTCTAGTTCCTTTGGGTATTTTTTTGTTTGATACAGTAATGGGTATATGCATTTTTGTTTTGTTTGGGTATTTGATATTTACTGTGTAATGGTTGTGAAGAAAGTTTCTTATCAATTGCTGTAATTCTTTTTGATTTCTAGGTTCTTATTGTTTGGATGATTCTAGTTTTGCATCCTCACTCTGTTGGTTTGGTTTCCACATTGATACCAGTGTTAGATATATGTAGTGTACAAGTTCATATACATGAGGTGTAATGTATGAACTCAAAATGAGATTACCCATCTTCTAAATTTTCTTGTGTTGATTATTGCTCAGGTAATGATGCTTTGATTTCACAATGGGATTGTGTCCTCTAATTGTTATTTTACTTGATTTAATGGGGGATTGTTCTCTAAATTATGTTTTAGATATATTGTGCTACTCTATTCATATTTCTTGCAAGATAAAATATGAGAATTTTTTTTCCCTAATTGCTAGTTTTTTCTGTCATCCATTTTGATGACAAAAACGAGTGTTCAATCTGAGAAAGGAATATTAGGATGGCATTGTCTCCAAAACCAAGTTGATGAAGGTTGTTTTTTTTTGGGAGGTGGGGTCCATGTTATATATAGAGATATAGGTGACTTTCTTGTGGTAGTAATTGTGTGCAAGTAAAGGGCAGCAACTAAATAGGTAGCAAGACTGCCCTTAATTAAAAGCTTAGACCTTCGAATTCCTTTAGAATGATGTAGCCATGAAACCCCTTCTATGTACTTTGATTAAAAAAGCCCCATATGGTTTAACTTGCATTCATTGGTTTGCTACTTGCATACAATTTTCTTTTTCATTGACAATCTCAATGAAACACCATAAATGTGGTGGATAGATATTGTATTTAGTTAGGGCATCAATCAATTGAATTAAGTTCTTATTTTCTTTTCCATTTTGGTGCCTTTGGTAAACTTTTAATGCTATCTGGTTTGTGATTTGTTGAAAGGTTTTGAATACATGTCATATCCGTTGGTATCATACAACTTTCTTGTTTTCCAATTCTAGAGGATAGAAGACAAGGGAAAGGAATATGGCTCATACATCAAATCTGGAGAGTTTATATGGTTTGTAAGAGAAACTGGTAAATTTCTCTGCTGCAACTTTAGTTTCTTTTATTTCTCAACTTGGATTTATGAAAAGTTGATTCCATCCTTGCAGGGTCTGCTAAGAGCAAACGTTGAACAATTGTTTTCCTTGACGGGGCTCCAACACAATCTTACAGCTATCAAGTTGTTATGTCTGAGGTTGTAAGGCTGAATTTTCTTTTAGATCTTGCAATATACCTCTATTTTATAAATTATTTACTATTAGTTTCCTTCTCTTGTTTACTTATACAGTTCTTCCATAAACATATAAATTCTTATATTTTGGTTCAAGAAAGAATTTTAAAGTCTGACACAAACTTATGATCTAGAACATGGCTTGCTAACTACTTAAAAGCTGGTAATTTATTGCCAGTAAACCAACAAGGCAGGACTCCACCAAGTTTATTTTCCCTAGTTTACTTTTTTTAGTTGTCTTGTAATAGCAACTTAAGCAAATATAGTTAAGGTTATCTACACTTTTTTCTTTAGAACATTTACCTGCCTTCAGATGTTTCTATAAGATGTTGCTATTAACCACATCTTGAATATGCCATTTTCTTATCCTTTCAATTTGTCCATCCATTTATTGTGTTTTGTTTTCCACTCTTAGCTGCCCTCAAGTGACTTCATGCTAAATGATGTCATGCCCTCAAGTGACTTTATGTTATAGAACATACAAAGGCGTCCTAAATTTTCAGAGGAATATATCAATTCCCCAGCAGCATGTTTACAAAGTCTTCTCTAGTAACCACCGCCTCATCTAAGCAAGAAGAAGTCCAAAAGATTCTTAACTTTTTGAGGAGCAAGGGTTATGATGATACTCTTACCTCTGGGGGTGGTTCAACTTCAAGTTAAAACACTTTTTGGTTAGTACTTTATTTTAGCAATTGACCCACATTATATGATGTGACTACTCTTAATGCATTGTTAGAAATGTTTCTTATAATATAGTTAATGTTTTTAATTTACGATTTTAATGTAGTATTATTTTTATATTTGTGCAGATTTCTTATTGGTGGCTTTTAGGAGATTTACTTTTGGCATTACTTGAAGACATATGAGGGCGTCTTTCGTTAGTTCTAATTATATACACTTTTTGTATTGTTATAAAACATCTTGAGTTATTGTATATGTTGCAAAAAATTATTGTATGGAAGGAGTTTGAATTGGATACTTTATTTTTTACTTGTGGAATGTATGGATCTTCTTTTATAAATATGTTGTTGAAATAAATGTGTTATTCATATGTGAGGTTTTAATAATGTAATGAAAGGTTACAAGTTAATATCAAAACCATGAGAAAAATAAAAACAGAAAATAAGTTTTAGTGACGAATTTTTTCGTCACAAATATAGCAACAAAAAATTGTTTTAGTGACGAAAATTTCGTCACTAAATATAGCAAAATTTTGTAAGAAATGGTTTTAGTGACAAACTTTTTTGTCACTATATGTACCCGAACATAGTTTTAGTGACGAAATTATTCGTCACTAAATATGATTTAGTAAACTAAGGTGTTTTTAGTGAAAATATTTTCATCACTGAATAGTGTTTTTAGTGAGGAAAATATTTAGTGATGAAACATTTTCGTCACCAAAAGGTTTTTTTTTTTTTTTTTTTTAAATCAAGTTGGACTTTTAGTGACAAAATTTTTCGTCACTTGGATTTTTAGTGACGGGGCTACAGTGACGAAATGAGTTTTGTCACTAAAAGTCCAATTTCGTCACTAAAGGTCCTTAGTGACGAAAAACTAGACTTTTAGTGACGAATTTTTTCGTCACTGAAAATACATTTTGTTGTAGTGACTTGAAATTTAAACATTTGATTGATGACATAGTTATTGATCTTTGATCTTGTTAAAATTTTGCAAGTATGGAGGATATAAGATGAAAATGTAATCCAAATGTGGATTTTCAAAATTCCCATCCAATAAAAAAAAAAATTATTGAGTGGAGTTATAGTCTTAATCTACAACTAAGTTTGTTGCCAAACTTTGTCCAATGTTTAATTATGTTGGGCTTCAAAAAATTCGGATGGTCACAAATTGTTTTTAAGGATAAAAAAATCATAATTTTTTTTTAGAAATTTATATAATAATAATAATAATGTTTTCCATGTCAAGATAGTCCTTTGTGACTACCCTAGACCCAATGTAGAGTTGCACTTGCTCCCATGCCCTTATTACATAATATAAAAAATAATTTATTGTAATTATTGAATAAAAATTAGTACTTATTATCAATTAAAATTAATAAAATATAATTTTAATTAAAATTAACATATTACTCAAAAAAAAAAAAAAACCTACTGATATCATATTTTGTTCACATTGGTTTATGTGCCAAAACCCCGTTTTTCACAAAAAATTAAAAAAAAAAATTATCTTTTTAATCACAAGGTTATGGGAATGTTTAAAATGATGGAATGTATCCCAATTAGATGGTAGATTATCTCGTTATTTAGTTTTAAGGTCAAAATGTTCAACATACCCATGTTTACAAATCTTTGATCGAGTTTAGTAGCAGTTAAACTAAGTGAAAATTTTTCCCAAATGATCATTTTCATCTTTCCATAGTAAAATTAAAATTTCCAACCATTGTTCAGAAGTTTGATTGTAGTCATCCCATTTTTTGACCCCCCCCCCCCCCATTTTGACTAAAAAAATATGACGGTTGGATCGGGATAATTTATGGCCCATGTCATAGATAATATAATTTCCTTTAGTTTGACAGTTCAAATCAAAATTAAAATGAGCATAATTTCGCAAACAAAAAAAAAAAAAAAAAAAAGTTTTTGGGGTTTAAAATTGGCGACGTATCATTAAGGTGACGCTGAAAAGTTCTTGTGATGAATTTTAATTTGGTGGCTTAATTTATCAAAATCTCATTCAAATAAGATGAATTTATAAAAAAAAAAAAAATAATAAAAAAAAAACCACTTTACTATTATTATTTATTTAAACCTTGTTTCTACCCATTTTCCAAAGCATCAAGCTCACTCAACTTGAAATTTGGAAATAAAAATAAATGATCTTTAGGAAGTAGGCATTATAAGCTTTTCAATGACAAAATGTTTGATCAAGACAGAGGTCGGAAAGTCTAAAAAGGTTTGGTTGAAAAATAGGCCGAAAGTTAAGGAAAACCAACAAAATTGCTTCCTTTTTTTTCTTTTTTTTCTTTTTTGGTACTAACTTTGCACGCAAATTCTTAATTGCTCATGGATCTTGGACCCAAAAAGCACATGCTTTCCTAAACTAGGAGTAGTCCTTAACATCCTGGAAACAAAGGCTTGATAAAAGGACGTCTAAATTATATTAAGTCGGGAAGATTAGCCTAAACCATGGAAATTAATATGGGCAGCCAACTTTAGAGGATAATAACTTTAAGCATGGAGCTTCAAATGACAAGAGGCCAGAACCTATGGAATTTAGGCTACGAGATCTTTCTGTGCACACAAAGATCATTTAAATCAGATTTCAAAAAGGCTTTCAAATTAGTCTGCAAATCAATACCTGAGATGGATCAAAACTAGATTTAAAGCTGGAATAAACATTGAATTTTTATACATGCACAGCTTGAAGCTGCACATGGACCAACATTCACAGCTTGAATATGGCATTTTAACATAAAAACTTTGCATTTTTATCTTTAAAGCTTTCTTGTTTATTATGTCCTATGCTTTGTTTATCTCGTATGTGTATAAAAGTTTGCATTTTAGCTTAAAGTTGGTTCCTTTGATATTGAAATCCCTGTTTTCTTTGTCAAAGTTTGAATCTTGGTCTTGGCCTTGCTTTCTTTTTTGTGAATATTCATCTATGCATATTAGTTTTCATGTTTAGGTTCAAAGTGTAACCTTTTTAGACAAAGTTTCAATTTTTGTTCTCAAAGCTTATATCTTTACCTTAAACTTCCCTTTTTTCTAGATTGTCATGTATGAAGTTTACTTTTTAATAAGCCTTGCACCATATTCTTTAAAGTCATATCCTTTTTTATTGGTCATCCTAGGATTATATCTTTTATTGTCTTGATGATGCTTGTGTCTTGATGATGTTGGTTTGATAATTTATGATATGCCTGTCATTTTATTTTGTTTGGTCTTGCTTATATATATTCCCATTTGTTGGACATACATGGGATTTACACCTTAACTAGACTCTCTAGTTAAGGTTGTAAACTCATAGCACCATATTAAAACGGCTAAAGGAAAAGGCATACATGAGAAAGGTCAAGCTTGATCCTTAATAAAATCGAAAAGTAGACTATCTTGGCAAAAAAAAAATCCAGGTAAAAAATAAATGGAATACTAGTCTGTTTTATAATCTTTTTTTCTTTGATCACTTCAATTTTAATAAACTTATATAATGGACTATCATTACACGTATGTGCGTAGGTGCTCATTTTTTAGGACGAATTAAACGAGTAATCACACACTATTAAGTTATTTTTTAAAATAGCATAAAGACGAAAGATTTTTTTTCCTTATTGCATAACAAACGATGAGATGACTTAGCTTAGTTTACATATTTCTTAATACTAAATTCTTATATAACTTAACTTTTATTGGGCTTTGCAATTCACCCTCAATTTTTTCTGTAATCAACACACACAAGTCCTTTTCTTGGAAGCAACAAGAGCGTTAGAAGTCGAAAGGGGAGTTGCAGTTCATGATTTTTAGACCATATACGTCTTTTGTGGTAAAGAACGAATCGAGATGTACTTGACGATTTTTTATATTGAGAAAGATAGGTTTATGTAATGTTATACCAAATCACTCAAATGTACGTGTACACCTAACGTTCTTTTCCTCATGTGAGTCTCTGCCTATTTGTAGGTTTTCACTAAGTCCTACTAGCTTCCCCCTTGTCTATTAGGGTTTTTTTTTTTTTTTTTCCTAGTGCATCATCTATGAGTCTCTCATACACCATCCATGAAAGCCACATGTCAACCTCACACGCTTATTAATTCATGGGAATTTGGCCTGCACATCCATGTTCATGGGACTCTTGTGTCTCACATCTAGCACCATTGATTTATGGGCTTGCCTTTATTGGGCATTTTTCAAGATCATTTGTGCGCACTTTATGGGCTTGTCTTGCGCAATCCATACTTCTGAGGGTTTCAAGTACATGCCACATCCTGGCTCCAATTGCGAAAGATTCCCTTGTCCTAACCACCGTGACGCACACCAACATGGGCTTTGATACCATTTTTGGGGGAGATACCACCTTGGAGAGCCTCTAATTGATTAGCTAAATAATATATAGAGACACCACTTAACCCAAAAGCTTAATCACTCATTCTTCTCATGAGTATCCAATGTGGGACTTCACTACTTAACTAACTATACTACTCACATGTGAATATTTCGACATTTTGAAAATTGAAAAATAAACAAATAATTAGAAGGAAAAAAAAGGATTATGGTATCTTCCATAGGCATAGTCACACACAAGTTTGAAAAAAAATACAATCTTGTTGACAAAATATAGTATTTTTTTTAATGCCGTTCTACTTAAATTATTGACTTGAGGTTTCAATTATTAATTTTTGAAGTCCCAAGGTTTAATTTGTTACTTCTAAAACTATAGGGTTTAATTAGTTACTTTTTAAAATTTCAGGTTTAATTTGTTACTTTTGAAACTATATGATTTAATTTGTTACTTTTGAAACTATGTGGTTTGATTTGCTATACACCTAAACTGTAGGGTTTGAAATATAATATACCCTAATTATTAATAGAAAAGATTTGAGTTTTGAAAATGTTAAAAAAATCCAATATTTACCCAAAAAGTAAGTACCATCTCAATGGCTATATTGGTACAATTATCTTCAAAAACTAAACTGGTTCTCTATACATAAAGGGTGGATCATATGTCGGATGTGTGTGTGTGGAATTTGCACATATACAAGGACCTATCGAATAAAGTTGCTACACATATAATTTACTACAATCAAGTATGGTTTTAAAACCCGGATCGTTCAATGAACCATAAAAGGGAGAGGTTCAAGATTTTTGAGGTTAGACCATGGTCGAACTGGGGTCGAACTGTGATAACGTCATAATTAAATTAATAATTAAATAAAATAAAAAAAGGTATTTTAAATATATAAATAGTTGAAAAATTCACTAAAAATATCTAAAAATAATTGAAATAGAATTTAAAATAAAATTTATCAATATTATAAGGTTAATATAAAATAGTACAACATAAATAAGCATTAAAAAAATATTTCATAATAATCCTACAAGTCTAAATTATTTTGATTAAATAAAAAAAATTACTTTGATTATTTTAGTAAATTCACATGAAAATGCATTATTCTTTAATCAAAATTGAATTAATCAAAGGAAATAAATTTAGTAATATTTAATAAATTGAGATAGATGTGATAGAATAAGTTGAAAAATTAAAACTAACATAAATCTATAATAAAAATAATACACTTCATAGTTGTTCCCTAGCAACATGTGTGGTGCGTTGGTCAAGATGTTGGACTTGATTCTTAAATAAGGCATAGGTCTCAAGTTCTAAACTCCACGGCTCCCTTTTCTCTATTTTTAAAAAATAAAGTCAACTATTTCATCGGTTGAACTAGCCCACGGTTCGACTAATTTTCCGAGTTGAACCCTGGTTCAAGAGTTTCACTCAAAATATTTAAATAACCAGTTTTCACATATAAAAAACCAGATTTGTGATCGGTTCATGGGTAACCGATCCGGTTCAGTTCTGATAACCTTGCAATCAAGTTGTTTTTGTATTGTTAGAGACGGATTAGGTATCCATGCATTGAAGAGATCCACCAATGGAACAATCCAACTAGGGGTGTCAATATTCGACCCAACCTACGAACACGACACGAACCCGACACGGGTTTTTTCGGGTTAGGGTTGAGCCTTAATGGGTTTGGGTCATAAATGGGTCGACTCAAAAGCAATACGATAAGAAACATGTCATAAGCAGGTTAACCGGCATAACCCGCAATAGACACATTTGACACGCCAATTTATTTGTGTCAACCCGAAATGACCCATTTAACACAACCCATTTAACTCGTATTACAAATAAATATTTATTTTATTTTAAATTTGTCAAATACCTTTTATATCCAACATATATTTTAAATTTGAAAAGAAAAGTGAGTAATTATAAAAATTTATAAAGGATATAATTGGAAATTGAAACTTTACAGACCCTAGAACTACTAATACTTTTTTTTTGGGCATAGAACTTGTACAAATGAAATTGGATGAGCTTATGGAAGATGTAATGAATTTGTACATCAATAAAGAATCTATGAATGATAATCGTGGTCATAGTTAGGATTAATTTACTATTTACTTAAATTCTTTCAATATTGATACTTAGCATTTGGCGAGTTCTAAGGATATTATATTTTTATTGAACTATCTTATTTTATTTTTGTTAAATTTTGTTATTTTGAATTTGGGTTGAAGTGTATGCAATTCTTTTGAAGTGTAAAGAACTTATTTCTAGATGAATATTATATTTTTGTTGAACTATATTATTTTAAATGTGGGTTGAAGACTTAAAGTGTATGCACTGTTATTTGGGATGTAAATTTTTTTTTTCTAGATTGATGTTATATTTAATATTATGTAGGTTGAAATGGGTTGTGTTACATTCTTGTTAACCCAACACGACTCGTTTATTAAGCGTGTCAAATGCGTTGGGTCAGGTCAACCCGCCTTATTAACAGGTCGGGTTAGGGTTAAAGGATCATGATACGGTTATTAAATGGGTCAGGTTAGGGTTGAGCCATTTAGTCGAATATCCATACCTCGACACAACACGAACTCGACATGCTAACCCGAATTGACACCCCTAAATCCAACTAGATTGGAGCTTCAAATCGTCACGTGAGTAAGTTTTTATAGTAAGTAGTAGTATTAGGATTGAGTTATATTCTTATATTGCACAACTTCCATTGTACTTGGCAAATTCTTCAGTATAGTAGTGATTTATTGTAATGTTTAAATTGCTAGGATTTTCCCTTCATAATCATATTTAATATTTGCAATCTCCCCCTAATTACAAAAACCCTCTACAAATGTCCAAATGTACTCCCCCTTTTTGTGACAGAATGCCAAAGGGCAATCAGAATCCAACTTTAAAAGGAGGTGGCGGAGGTGATTGTCAAAAATGCTCCACATCTACCTGCAAAGCACGAATCTCGTCAAGCAAGTCCACCGAAAGCTGACCATGAGCCACCTAAACGATCATGACAGTCTCCAACGTACAATGAATGTCAAAAACATCTGAAGTAGATGGTAGAGGAATAGCAGCAGGATCCACAAACGCCTCAGCTGAAGTATCATCTGTAGAAGTGGGAGGAGAGGGTTCGACACCAGAAGGCTCATCCCTAGGATGTTTAGAGCCAGCTCTCATATGAGCAGCCCTCTACCTAAGAAATGTGGCACCTATGGGAGCTACTATGTGTACGAGCTCAGAAGCAGGAAAGTCATCTAAACCTAAAAACAACAAAATCCGATGAATGAAAACCGGATGGAAAAGAGCATGAGCAGTAGAAGAACTCCTATAAACCTCATTCACAAAACGAAGAAACAAATGAGGAAAACTAATAAGAGCATCAATAACAAGAGCATACAAAAATGCACAACGCTCTAAAGGAATGATGTTCAGATGAGAGATAGGCCACAAAGAATGGCAAGCTATCCTAAAGAAAAGATAGTGAATCTCAGTAAGCTCAGCAGTGGTGATCAGAGGATCAGAACCCCACTGGATAGAAGACCTAGTGATGTACAACATAATGTCGTCAAGGGATGGAGACTCTAAATAGGAATAGACAGGGAGCGGGACCAATGGTACCCCAAGAGCATCAGCCACTACCGTAAGAGTAATGGTGTTCTCTTCACCTCGTATCCAACACTTAACTAAAGTGTTGGAATCATAGACGTGGATAGAAAGGTTCAAGTAGAACTCTCTAATCAGGGCAGTTGGGGGTGGATAATCAATATCCAACAGTGGCAACAAGCCCCTACGCTCAAAATTAACCCTAATGACTGGATCAAGCTCATCTAACAAAACCTTTCTCTCAACCCAAAATTTTCTCTTAATGTTCATCGTCTCATACAACTCTTGGTTTTTCACACTCGGAAACCTATCACATTCAAAAGAAGGCTCAGAAGAAGTGGAGGCTTTCCTATTGGCTCTAGTCTTCCTAGTCATGGTGCCAGGGTAAGGACAAAGGCATAAGAAAAAGAACCAAAAAGAAAAGCCAATGGCAGACTGCAAGTTAGCACAAAAAAATATAGAAATAACAATCTATATGATGCATGAATAGTATAATGTCATGATGCATGCTCTAATGCAGTGAGAATAAGTTCAATTTGAGTTTAGAATCACAAAATTGGCTTGAGCATAGAGTTTATAACAAAAAACCCAAAATTTGAAAAACCACTTGTTCAATATGTAATAAATTGACCAATTTATTAGAACATATATGATTCCCTTGTTAGGAACATATGTCACTATTTTATGTAATTGGCTTATCCTTTGACAAAATGCACTTTACTTGTATTTGGGCAGATTTAGGATGTGTTTAAATACTTCAAGAAACCATGTTTCAAGATCAAGTGTTTAAGCCTTCAAGTCTGTCCAAGAAAACAAGCTGAAAGTGCAAAGTTTTTAAAGCTCGACAACTAGCATGTGTCGAGGTTTAAGGAAGCTGTTCAGCTTGTGTGCTCGACACCTGCTCGACAGCTTCTCGACACCTCCAATCTGTTGAGGTTTAAGAATTTTAGAATTCTAGAATTCTAATATGATTTTCTTGGAATCCGTGAATGTGTCTTTGGGCCTTCTCTTCTCCTAACCCTAGACATATAAAATGATTGTTTTAAGGGCCGTCAAATAGTTCATAAGTTGTACAAGCATTGAACAAACTCTGTTCAAGCAAATTGTAATCGAAGACGAAGTTCTTGCCCTAGTTCATCTTTTTCTCTTGAAGAAGTTGCTATATATATGCACCGTAGGGTTTTGTGACCAAACATCTTCTTGATCTTCATCGTGTGGATGAAATAAAGAACTTTGCAACCAACAACCTTCTTATTTGGTGATTGAAGTCGTGTATTGGGATCCGCGTAATTGGTTAGTCGCATACTTGGGAGCCGTGCATCAAAAGGGGCATTGTCACTACAGAACAAGTCCAATTGGGTATTAGGGTAAGGGTTCAACTGTAGGTTGGTAAAGCACTTGGGATTCCTTTACTTGTAACCACTTGTTGTGATAATAGAGGAGTTTCGAGAGTGGTGACTTGAAAATCACTTGGTGGGATTTTTGCCATTAGGTTTTCCCCATTCGTAAACAAATCACTGTGTTATTTATTTTCCATTGCATACTTTAATTAATTGGTGATTTGTTTGTGCTACCACGCATTTGCATGTTGATTGACTTAATTAATTCACTTGGTTAAATTAATTGGTTAATTTATCACAAAGGGTCAATTCGTTTTTGGCCTATCGCAATTGATCACTACACAAGTTAGAAAACAGTTTAGAATGATCAACATAATCAACCCTTTTTTTTTTAGAAACCAACCTAGAAGACCGGGCAGGAATCAACAAAATCAACCCAACAAGCCAATTTCATCAATTAAGCTCAATTTGAACAAAATCCCCAATTCGGGTATATTCAAGCCCTAGAATTTTCAGTTTCTCACAAATCACCAAATAGATCAAATTAAACCATCAAGAACAGTTTATAGCATCTTAGAACAAAAACCCATTGATCAATTTGAAAACAACAAGATTGAATCATCAAAAACCACAAAAATTATAGGTTCGAAATTTTCCCAAAAAAAATGCATGAAATATGCATGAAACTTGAAAATAATTGCAAAAGGAAGGGTAAAAGAGTCTTACCGGCCTTAGAGGAGAAAAACCTTGCAAAAGAATTAGAGGAAAATGACAAAAAAATTGATTTGAGCCTTGACCAATCGAAGAGAGAGAGAGAGAGAGAGAGTTTCTGTTTGAAAACCTTTTGAAATGTAAGTTGAACATGTGAAACTCAGGTTTTTAAAAAAACTCTATATACGATTTTCGATCAATCGAAAATTAGGTTTGATTGATCAAAAATGCTTCAATTGATCTAGTATCAATCGGGCATTGATCGAAACAAATAGAAGCTGACCAAAGATTTTAATCGCAATTTCGATTGATCGAAAAACAAGTTCGATCGATCGAAATTCTGGAAAAAAAAAAATTTTGAAAAACAAAGCAATTTTGTGCAAAAACTCCTCAAAGCATTGAATTTTATGAATAAAATGCATGAGTATGAGATGAAATGTTTTTCAAAAACACAAGTTTTGAACCCAATTTTCCTAGAATTAAGATTTTCAATCCATTCTCTTTAAATTCTCAAGCATTAAATATGTTTTGTATAAAACTCAAGGAATTTTCAAACTTGGTTGGTCAAACCAAAGACACACACAATAACATGTACAAAGTTTAGCAAAGAGTAACTTGTGTAGTGTGTGCAACTAGTAAAAGCTTGAGATACATGTGAGGTGATATGTGAATAGAAATCAAACATAAAGTGTACAAAATTCATCACATAAATTTTGAAGGAGACTATCACCTAAAGAGTTACATCATATAACTCCCGCATGTCCTAGATCATAAGCTTGCAGAAATGTAAGTTTCTTGATTTTCCTCATATTGTACACACCAATTTTAATTGAGTAGAAACTTATTAAAATAGCCGGGATAATGTACACACCAATTTTATTTGACTGATTTAACTTTAAGACCAATAATGTACACACCAATTTTAAGTATTTAAATCGAGGCTACACCTTATGTTCTTTTTGCGCATGTGCTACACTTTTTCGAGCACAAAATCTTACAATATGCACTAAGGTGTTCATGATTAGCTAGTGAATAGTAGTGAGATGGTTATTTATGCCTTTCTTAAAAGGTTCAGGTCCGACAATCAAAGACATGTGACTTCAAGATTATGACAAAGTGATCAAAGACTATAAACATCTTCCCACACAACATGCACTTCAAAGCTTCAACTAGTAAAGTGCAATAAATAAGCTCATCTAAGCTAAACAAGGTACAAAGACGTGTTATGTAAAAATAAATTAACCAACCTTGTTTTCAAAAAAAAGATAATACAAAAACATAATTTGCTTCCTTTTCCTTTTTTTTTTTTTTTTTTTTTTTATTATATAAAAAGAGAAACAAAAACAACCTAGAATGAAATGCATGAATGTTATGCAATGCAAATCCTAGAAACAAAGAAAACAAAAACCAAAGAACAATGATCTCAAATAGTAGAGTAATGAAGCACAAGGACCAAGAAAGCCAAGGATGATTAGGGACACAAAATCACACCAATTACTTGACGAAGAGTCTCAAACTTGCTTCTATCATGAGATACAATCTTTCTTTCAACAAGATCCCTAATGAAGTGATATCTAATCGCTATGTGCTTAGTCTTAAAGTGATGAACAGGGTTCTTAGAGATATCAATAGCACTAGAATTATTACAATAAACAACCATGGTATCTTGTGATATCCCATAATCAATCAAAAGCTTTTTTTCATCCAAAGAAGCTGTGAGCAACAACTTCCAGCAATAATATATTTTGCCTTTGCAGTAGACAAAGACATTGAATTTTGCTTTTAACTCATCCAAGCAATAAGATTGGCTCCTACATAAAAACACCTATACTTTGAGCAAGTCTAAACAAGACTAAAATCTGTTTTGATCATGGTTTACCAACATTACAAAATAGAGTTCTAATACATTAGTTCCTAATTACTTAGAACCTAACAATAAGACTTAGACCACTAACATCTTATTGCTACCTCGAGTAGAAAACTTAGTACTACGACCACGTGACAGCTCCGAATCCATGGACTACTTCTTTCTTTGATCTATAGCAACCACAAGTTCTCCTACTTGTGACTTTGAGACTCCACTCAAAGGTTTTGAATCTTCTTGAAAGTTCTTTATGCAACAACTGAAACCACCATCAAGTTCTTGATGCAAATCATGATCTTGATCGCTCTATGTATGTGTATGAAGGTAAACATCTCTCAAATCTCACAAAAGATTCAACACACAACTCAACAAAGACCTTAGAGGGCTTTTAGGTACAAAAACCTAGATCTACAAAAGAGGCACAAGATGCACTCTAATATCTCTCTAAAAAGCCTTATAAAAACGTGCTTAGGATTTTCTTTATATACTAAGAGAAGTAGATTTGAAACCCTAATCATTAATGAGAGTGAACTGCTGTTTGGGCTTAATTCAAATTCTGCAGATACGATTCTCAATTGATCGAGCTTTGCAATTTTGCACAATAAGTTTCTGCATTCAGCTTGATTCAAACTATTACAAATAAACTTTAAGCAAGCCTAAACCTAGACTCATTGTTTTCATCACGGTTTACCAACATATACAAAGTGAAGTTCTAACACATTTAGTTCCTACAGTCTTAGAACCTAACAATCCTCACCCAAAAAATAGAAGAACCTCTGAGCACACATGTGAGTGCATGCTCAGAGGCTAGTAAAAAATAATGGTGAAAGCTTTATAGAAGGATATAAACATGAAATTGAAAATAAAAATGGTGAAATTGAGTAACGAACCTTGTTCTTTGTAGGCATCCCCTTGGTTTTGCTCAACAATATTTTCAACTCCTTCAATTCTTTTTGTAACTGCAATGTAATTATATAAAATAATCAATTGGTGTAATTATATATAAAAAATAATTGTGAAAGCTTTATAAATATATTATATATAACTTACCATTATTAACATCAAAATTTATATGACTTGGTCCAGCCTCAAAGTCATTTGCCATTATAGTTGGATAGGTTAGAGGGAGACCTAAATTTAATATTATAAACATTAAGTTAGTATATTTCTCTACATTGACATACAACTAAAATGCAAAAACTATAGATTTTTTTCAAAATAATAAAATTCCAAGTAATGAAGAATGTTTAAAGATAAAAAACTATAATCTCACCACTAACTTCTTGCATAGCCCTATGCTGAACTGGCATATCACGTGCCAAGTTATAGATATGTGTAAGCCAACGACTTCGTCTAGCCTCGTGATTAGGTGGTATTAGTGATGGGCTTGTTGATGTTGAATTAGAATGCACAACATCATCTTCATTTAAATTTGCTGGACTTCCCACTAAAATGTGATCACCACCCAAAGTTTGTTATCTTTGTCTTGAGTAATTGGCATGACGTCTTGGCAATCGAATATTTCTAATTTCATTGTCTTCTCCTTGGCTTCTCCGATGAGCATAATATCTCTATCATTCTTGATGACGTTCTATGTCATCAGTATTCACCATCGTTGTATTTTGCAAACTCATTTCTACATACATACACAATAAGCAATAAATCTTTCATTGTCATAGATAGCACGTATTAAAATCTTTAAAAAATTGAACTAATTTTGAACTAATTATTCACAGGAAAGAATTGTAATAAAATGTGCAATTGTAATAAATTTTTAGTAAAATAGGAGAAATAAGTTACACTTCTTAAAATTATTAAATTAATATTTTTGGTAGAAGTTTTGAGAATATATTTAAATTTAGGTTATGAATTGTTAGATCAATGTGACCAAAATATAAATTAGAAAATGTTTATTTTATTTCCCAAACTCATTTCTAGTTAAATTAGATTAAATTTGTTGTACTCATTTGACACACTATAAAACAAAATCATGCCTTTTTGTAAGACCATGTTCAAGTTCTAGTTAGCTAGTGAATTTGCTTACCCACTGGAGCCAATACTAACATTTAGCTACTTACTACACATCCATAACAAAAGTGATAGTTTTTAGACCCCTTAAAACACAACCAGATTAACCTATGTAATTAGCCAAGTGATTAACTTAGTCAAATTAACAAATCTAGATTAACACAAAGATATCATATCATGCAAAGCAGCAAAATTATAAATAACACAATGATATGATGACCTAGGAAACCACACGGTAAAAACCTGGGGAGGATTTGACCTATCTATCCTCAAGGTAAACCTGAATCTACTATGAGAGAATCAAATTTTTACAATAGGACTTAGACCACTAACATCCTATTGCTACCCACAAGTAGAAACTTACTGACACGACCATGTGCAAGCTCCAAGACCACGGACTCCTTCTTTCTTGGATTCTCTAGCAAGTACAAGCACACCCACTTGTGTTTCTATAAGTTTTTATTGCAGCAACAGAATGATCATCAAGTTTTTGAAGAAATCTCCTCCTTGATAATCCTAAGCTTGTGTGAAGGAAAACTCCTCAAGGATCTCACAAGAGATTCACACAAATAGCAATATGAGCAACCTCTAAAACATGGATAGGGTTTGCCTTATATACTTAGACAAAACATAAAACCCTAAAACGTTTTAATGAGCTAGGGCTGAAATTGGAATTATGCAGAAAAAACACATCAGGCCCAAATTTCGATCGATCCAGCCTAAGCTTCGATCGATCAAGCTAGGCCGAGATGCACAATAATTTCTGCATCAGCTCGATTCCAACTTTACAAAAATTGCACAACTTTGAGCAAGTATAAACAAGACTAAACAACATGCTTTGATCATGGTTTGCCAACAATACAAATTAAAATTCTAAATACATAAATCCAAAGTCTTTAGAACCTAACAAAAAGTAAAAAGACCTTATATTTAAAATTTAGCAACTAATAATTTTTTTTCTGTTACGGTAAAAGACTCAATTTTTTTTTCTTTTTAGTGTTTTTGTTGTTGTTCTTTTATTTATGATAGTTATCAAGTTGTATTTAATTCTAAAGTTTAGTCATGTACTGCACATCCATAACAAAAAGTTAAAAAGAACTTATATTTAGAATTTAGCTACTACCAGTTTTTTTTTACGGTAAAAGACTCAAATTTTTGCTGTTTTAGGGTTTTTTTTTTTTTTTGGGGGGGGGGGGGGGGGGATGGGGGGCGAGGTTTAAGGATAGGCTCTAGATGTGCATCCATGTTTTTTCTTTTTTCTTTTTTCTTTTTTATGACAGTTATCAAGTCGTACATTTTATCCAAAAAAAAAGCTACCCCTATTTTGAAAAAAATAATAAATAAAAAAATATCCCACGTTCTATCCAAAAAAACCCTACCCGGCCACCACATTTTTTTTAATCAAATTCAAAGTTTAAAAATACCTTATCCTTATCCCATGGTAGCCTACATCAATAATTCTATCCAAAACAAAAATCATCCGTACAAAATGAAAAAGAACTTGAAAAAAAATATAACCAAAAAAAAAAAAAAACCCTCATCTGTACAGAATAAAAAAAATACGTGAAAAGGAAATATAAAAGAAAACCTAATTTTCAGGATATCTAATTTTTAAAGAAAATAAAAGGCTAAATTTTAGGGAAATTTAAAAGATTAACGTGGGGAATTGATGTGACCCCTATCCTTTTTTAAAAGTTTATCAAAAAAGAAAAACTACACGTTTAAAAATTTCAAAACTAACTATGTTTTTAAAAAATCCCACGTTCTATCCAAAAAACACTACTCGGCCAACTTCTTTTTTTTTTTTTTTTTTTTCTTTTTTTCAAATTCAAAGTTTAAAAACAGTACACATTCATTTGTGGATAACTAAATGTTTAAAAATTTCAGATAAAACTACCAATCTCCCACATTTGCTTAATGTATGATTTATACATGTTGTGTTTGATATATATATATATAAGGAAATAGGGTCTTTGAATCAGCAGGATTGAAAATGGAAAGAACAGTGCGGAGAGACGAAGAAATCCAAGCAGGTATAGTTTAATTTTTGTGTAATTATTTGTTCAATTCGTTTGTGTCACACAATTGAATTACCCCTTGGAATTTAGAAGAAATTATATATCTTTAAATAGGCAGTGAACTTGAAATAGGATGTTATATGTGTAGTTGATTTTGCTGTTAATATAGATGCATCCACGTTTTTTTTTTTTTTTGTTTTTTTTTTTTTTTCTTTCTTTTCTTTTTGGTGTATTGTTGTTCTATTTGTGATAGTTATCAAGCTATATTTAATCCTAAAATGTAGTATTTTAATCCTAAAATTTAGCCATGTACTACACATCCATAACAAAAAGTTTTAAAAAGCTTATATATAAAATTTAGCAACTACCATTTTTTTTTCCTTTTACAGTAAAAGACTCAAATTTTTGTTGTTGTTGTTGTTGTTTTTTTTTTTTTTTTTTTTTTGTTCTTTTATAGTTGTATATGATAGTTATCATGTTGAATTTAATCAAAAAATGAAGTGTTTTAATCATAAAATTTAGTAATGTAGTACACATCAATAATAAAAAGTTAAAAAAGAAAAACTACATTCTATCCAAAAAACACTACCTGGCCACCTTTTTTTTTTTTTTTTTTTTTTTTCAAATTCAAAATTTAAAAACAGTACACATTTGTGGATAACTACATGTATTGTTTTAATCCTAAAAGTTAGCCACTTACTACACATCCATAACAAAAGCTAAAAAGAGTTTAAATTTCAAATATATTTCTTTTACAGTAAAAGGATCAATTTTAATCCTAATAGTTAGCCACTTACGGCACATCCATAACAAAAGTTAAAAAGATTTTAAATTTCAAAGATATCAACTATCCTTAAAACTGAGAAACGGTACGTAACATTTTTTATGGAGTAGTAAATTAATAATTTAAAAAAAATGTAAATTGAATTTCACATAGAATTATACAAATGATAAATATAATTTATGTTACAAAAGAAATTTTTTTACAACAATTTCTTAGATAGCAATCACTTAATGTGACTATGTGAGGTTTAAATTGGGTAACCATTAATATGATACATCAAATATATAATAATACCCACTAAAAAAAAAGTAGCGTAAATTAGATTTAACAAAAGTAGCGTAAAAAAAGTATCTTCCTTTCTACACCTACCCCTAAACCCCATACAACCTCACTACAAGCCTTCAAAATTGAACCCCAAAAATCCCTCCTTTTTACATCTTCACTAACACAAAATAAAAAATCTCTTCTCTCCTTTACCAACCTGAAAATCCCAACCACCATACAACCATGCGAAGTTGTAATTTACAATTATGTTTTTGTTGGCTTTTATTCCGTGCCAAAGTTGATTGTAATTATGTTCAATCTTATATACCTTGTATTTCATGTGGGTTTTTATTTGTAAGGGTTGTGTGTGAGAGAAAGAGAGTGTGAAAACTTAAGGCTAATTGAAGACTAAAGTTGTTTTCACGAGTAGCTCATGAGTAAGCTTCCCACAAAGTGATGCATGTGCCCTGCACATGACTGGAATGTGAAGAGTCAGGACAAGATGGAGATAGCTAGTTTTCGTGAGTGTTTCACGGGTAAGGCCTTCACACGAAACACCCGCGAAACATTTTGTTTTGTCAGATTGTCATTTCTAATACACAATATCTGTACCCACACTATATATACCCTCATTACCCACAAATGTTGAGGTGTACTTCTGAGAGAAAACCCTAGCCATAAACCTTGAGAGTTAGAGATTGTTATACCCACAATTCTCTACACAATTGCTTGTGGATTTTCCTCAACTCCTACCTCTCCATTTTCATACCATTGAGAGGTTGATAGCCCAAACACTTACCACACCCTTTCAGAGTGTTTAGTGAGGTTTTGGTGTTGCTGGGAAGCATTCGAAGAAGCCAGGCTTTGGCAAATGCAATTGAGCGTATTACGGGATCCGTAAAGCTAGACACAACACGGTTCCGAGAAGCCTTGTTGGAGTTGGAGCTTGGAAGGCTTAGGTGCATCAAGCAGATTAAGCTTGGAGGGTCTATTGCTATCCCATGTATCCCAACTGATTATCTAGTGGATCGATTACCGCTTGGAGGGCGGCAGAGAGGTTTTATGCCAAGTACTTCGGTTTCCTCTTCGATAACACATCGGCGTGTTATCTTGCGTTTGCATTCTTCTTCCCTACTCTTTTAGCTTTCATATTACTACTATGTTATATTGATAATGGCTTAGAGTAGTTTGTTTGTTTATCCGCTCGCATTTACTCTATTCTGCACTTAATATAAGTTAAAGTAAAATATATCAGGCCATAACTTTTAATTTGGGGATCTAAACAGCTCTTGTGTTATAACACATTTTCGAGCTTTCAAACTAGTAAAACAAAAAGGAACGTAACCAAAAACAAAACCCCAAAACACGTGAAAAATCCCACATTTTCTCATTTTCACCAACACAAAACAGAAATTAAACCTCTCTACAAAATCCCAACAAGAAAGAACCCCAAGACAAAGATGACCCAATAGAACTTCCTAAAATAAAAATAATTATTATTATATACAAATTAAAAAAAATTATGACTTTTTTACCTCTAAAAAAAATTGTGACCACCCTAAATTTTTTTAGGCTTAACATATTTAAACTTTGGACAAAATTTGGCAACAAACTTGGATGTAGACTAAAACTACAACTTCACTTAATATATTTTTTATTGGATGTGAATTTTGTAAAATTCACTATTGGATTACATTTTCTTCTTATCTGCTTCATGCTTGCAAAATTTCAATAAGATCAAAGATTGATAGTTAAGTCATCAATCAAATATTTAAATTTTGAGTTTTTAAAGTCTAAAATTATACATAAAAAATAAGTTTATAGATCAAATAGTAAATAACATCCGACTGGCTTGAAATTTGATATGTGTTTTAAAAATATAAAGAACACGCAATTCAACAGTTATGTTATGTATGGAAATAGTTTTTGTTTTCTATTTTCAAAATCTTGTTTTTGGGAATATAAAGAAAAAACAATTTTCTTGTATTTTTGAAATAAAAAACATGTTTGGTTAGATAAAATTTTAAAAAAAATAGTTTTTTGAAGAAAAAATAGAAAATACTAAAATATATTGTTACTAGAATTTGAATTCTAATGCTAACTCATTAAATGAGACAGATTCATTAAATTAAATATGTATTTTTATTGATTTTTGAAAATTAGAAACTAAAAACAGCATTTTGCATGTTTTTAGTTTCTTTTACGAATTGAGTTTTAAGAATAGTTTTTGTTTTCTGTCCATTTTGGATTGCCAAACAAGTTTTTTATTCTCAAAAATAGAAAATTGTTTTTGAAAATAGAAAATAAGGGGAAAAAACAGTTACCAAACATAAACTTATATTTTAAAAATATATAATCATTTTAATTTGTTTAGTAAGAGTTGTAACCTTAAGTTACAACTAAATTTGTAGTCAAACATTATCCTTAAACTTTGGTCTTCTTAACAATATATTAGGCCTTTACAAACAAAAAGGAAAAGTCCAAAAAAAAAAACTTATTGAACTAAAATTTTGAAAGACATGTATCTTGTAGGATTGATAATGATACTATTATGCAATGATTTTAAAATGAGACCATAGAAGGAAATTGTAAGACTTTATGTATTTTCATGTGTACTTTTTTTTTTTGGGTCAATATATGAAATTCTCTTTTTATTAAATTGTTTTTATAATTTAGGTTTTATAATGACCACCTTGAAAAAATTTCCTGGAGCCACGGGTTAATTTCTTATACGGGTAAGAATCCCAATTGAGGTCAAGGAGGAGTCAAGAAATCTTATTTTGGGGCACCACACTTAACCAAGGTTTAAAATATTAAAAAGGTTTATCATTCTCAATCAAATGTATAATAATTTGAAGAATTATTTTTGTATTTTATATTTTTACTTTTGAATTTTATTTTATTTTTTTGCTAAAAATATTAATATGTACATACCAAAATCACATACGTCATATGCTCAATATTTTATACGCCACGTGAGTATTATATAAACATTTTTTTAACAATTTCCTAATACCATAAGAGACAAATATGTGATTAAATATATTATAAGTTGTAGACATATGATAAAAAAAATTAAAAACTAAATGCCATAATAAAAGGGGAACTAATTTAAGGTTGGAGACACATTATTGCATTTTATACTAAAAATATTTTCTTCTAAAATTATAACCTATTATATATAGCATCAGATGACATATATTTTGGGTGGATAATGATACAATTTGTTTGAGTATTATCTATAAATATGCTTACACTAACAACAATATAAATATATATAAAAATAAAAATAAAATTTGAAGAGTGAAGTGGTAAGTTCCTAACTTCTACTTTTATATATATATATATATATATATATATATATATATATATATATAATTATATTTTAAAAGAAATTTAAAAATTTTCAAAATTTTGTTCTGGAAGATGAGAAATTTAAACCCCTTAACATCTATGTTGAAAATATTAGGACGTCTCAATTAAAATACAAGACACCTTGTTGGGTAACATTGGTGTATACTGTAGAGACAGATTTTATTTTAGGGGCAAAATTTATCATTTTTTGGTTTATATAGATTATAGAGATATACAAGTCACATGTATGGATATATTTCTCAAAATATGTTGTCAACCTATATGCACCTGAAACTTTGTAGCATAATAATATTAAAATTTGAAGTTAAATTATATAACCATGCTTCTATTATCTTATATATAGAGGAGTGGTGTCCAAATCTTTTGACTAACTTCGTTTTATTGTCTATGAGATACCCCGAAAAAGAATGAATAATATGGTGGATGTAACTTAAAATAGATTGTTTTATTTGGATAGGGTTGTCAAAAAAAAAAAAAAAAAAAAAAAACGTTCCAATGATGGTGTGTTTAGGTAGCAAGATTTCGGCATATGGATTTGAATTAGAATGATTAATATTCAAATATCTTTTTTTGGGTAGTTTTTAAAAATCTCAAAGATTTGGATTTAGCCAAATACACCAAAGATCTTAAACTTTGAAATCTTTGAATTTAAAATAACATCTAACTTCATAGTTTAGATATTTTTAGCCATACCTCAATAGATTTCAAATTTTATAATTTCAAATAGTCATAGGTGTAAAGCACATCCAAACAAAAAATTTATAAATTTGGAATTAAAAATTTTCAAATCCAACAAGGATTTTTATATTTTATAAATTTTAGACCTCCTAGTGTTTATAACAAAGAGGTATAAGGTTGAATTCGCTTGAAATATATCAAAGTGACATAAACAAAACAATTTTTTTGTTTTTATTTTTATTTTTATTTTTTTATAGAACCATTTGAAAGTTTCATATTAATATATATATACTAGCCTCATCAAATGTGCTTCATGCGTGTAATGAGGCTTTTTTTTAGATTTTTTTTTTTTAATAGGAACTTAGGGTAGTTTTTTTATTTTTTTGGAACATGGGGTAGTTTTTTTTATAGAAACATGGGGTAGTGGGAAGTTTTATAGTACATGGGGTAATTTTATAAACATGGATAGGCTTTTTGTTTTTAATATTTGTCAATTTATAGTTTTAACCTCAGTTTTATGTTTTAGGAATAAGGATAAGTCAATTAAATTTGGGGTATTTTTGAAAGTCAAAAAGACAATAACTAATTTTTTGAATCCCCTTAATAGATAGAGATATAGATTTTTTTTTTTTTTTTTTTTTTTTGACATTGTTGACTTCTTTTAATGTTGTGGCATAAATTTTGAAATCTCACATTTGTCCAAATCATTGTTATAATTGTATTTTTTTTTTTAGTATTACTTATAGTTTTAGAATATGTTAATATAAATTAATCAAACCTTCTTCCAAAAAGATTAAATTAAAATTAAGAAAACCTCACATTCTTTTCTATAAAGCATTAAAGCACTACACAAATTCATTAAATTAGGTTTGATATTTTTTCTAAACGAATTATAATTATACTAAGAATTTATTTTATCTAAAATTTGGCCTTTCAATTAAACAGATATCACTTATAAATATTTCTATCATTTTTTGTATATATTACTTACATACAAATTTTTATGACTAAGAATAATTATTACGTTAAGAATTTAAACTTCTTTTATCAATTTTTTTTATCACTTTTGAAAGGTAATTACAACGTTGCCATCCCAAATGGGTTGATTGAAACATTAGGTATTAAATTACTCTTAGCAAAAAGGTATCAAATTACGTTTTAGATGTCGTTATTCAGAGTAATTCAATGGACTTTGTCACGATTAAGTATTCTATGAAATAGTAAAAATATCCATTCATGTTGGCATGGGCATTTTCCCGTTCCAAGAATGTTAGAATCAGGGTCGTTATTTTTTCTTCATAGTCTAATGGGAAAAAAAAATATTTTGCAGGGGCCACGGCCCCCCTCCCATTTCTCACCCATTCTCCCAGCCCTCAATCATAAATTAGGAACACCATCAAATTAAAAAAAAATATATATATATATATATTATCTGTTCTACTTTCAAGCAAAAAAAAAAAAAAACCCAAAAAAATTTGAACTAAAATCTGAAAAAAAAAAAAAAAAAAAATATATATATATATATATATATAACAAAACCAAGCCCACGGTGAGCCCATTACAGGTAGCTCACTCACGGCAAGCACACAGATTCTCAACAAAAAAAACAAATACAAAGAATTAGAAATTGAACCCATCACGTCACTGGCGCCTGGTAGAATCCCATCACGTCGCGTCGTCGCTGGCAGAGAGATCAAACCCCAATACAAAAGCAAACCAAACACAGAACTCAGCAAACCAAACATAGAGCACAGAGGTGTTTATCAAAAAAAAAAAAAAAAAAAATCCCCAATACACAAACCAAAACCAAACCTAGTAACCCACGGACGGTCACGTCGCCGTTGTTGTCGCCGCAGCAAGCTCGTCGTCGTCATCGTCACTCACCCGATCACCCCTCATCGCAGATTAGAGATCGGAGAACGCAGATCGCTCTGCCTCTACTCCGGTGTTTGGTGCTCACTGCTCGATGCTCCCTCCGGCCCTCCTTCAAGGTATTTCGCTCTTTTTCTCTCTGACTCTCTCTCAGCCTCTCGCTCTTTATCTCATTGAAATTAAAAAGGAAATGAATCGCAGATCGACATCGTAGACGCCGTCATCGGCTCATCGTTCTGCACCTCTGCCTCTGCTCCAGTGAGCGGTGCTCGTTGCTTCCTCCGACAATCCGACCCTCCCTCAAGGTTTTTCTCTTTGACTCTCTCTCAGACTCTCAGTCTCTCTCTCTTTATCTCACTGAATGATTGAATAAAGAATGAAATGAGACTCAGCATCGTTTTTTTTTTTTTTTTTTTTTTGATGTGGAACTGTGAGAATCTAATTGGCCAATTTAGCTGACTTTCACTTTTTTTTTCTATTTTTTTTTTCTATTTTTGTCTTTTTAAATTTGGCTGTCCACACACTGTGCTCCCTTGCATCTTACATGCCTGCACTCATAACAATTTTTTTTTTTTGGGTCCTGTTGTACAACCACAACAATGTTTGTGTGTTGTGTGTTTGTGGGTTGTGTGTTATAAGTGTTTTTGTTTTTGGTGGGTGTGTTTGTGTGTTGAGTTGGGCTTGTTGTATCCTATTTGGTTTGGACTTCTTTAAGGCTCAGAAACTTTGAATGGATTTTGAAGTTATTCACTGCAGTACTTGGGCTTGAGCTTCACATATTACCCAAGTTTCAATTTTGGAATTGAAACTTGGAAAAAAACAATTTAAAAAAATTTTGAAAATCATATAATATAAATAATATCGGTTTTTTTTTTTTTTTTTTTAAAGGACTTCACCATCCAACTTTTATTGATTAATATTATTTTAGTTGCGGTCTATTGGCTAATGAATACAATAGATAGTTAATTAGTTACAGTATCACTATTATACTATAATTAGTTAATTATATAATTAATGAAAAATAAATTAAAGCAATATAGTTTATTGTTACGCTAAACAACAATAATTAAAACTATATAATTAAATTAACCAATACATTATAAAAGACAAATTAATTAAATTATTTTTGTTTTTGTTTGAGGGGTTATTATTAATTAAAGTTGTATTAAAAATGAGTTGACTGTTTAAATTATAGTGAAAATTTTGTTTTTTTCTTGAGTATGAATAACATTCATATAATTAAGTAAAAATTTCTAATTAAAATTTTATTTTTTAAGATTTTTTTCAGGTTAATTTTTGAGTCATATTCTTAAAGCTAAAAGAATTATGAGCAAACGAAAAACAATTAATGCATTCTTTAAGAAAAAAGATGTTAGCAATTCAGAAATTAGGACACCTGTGGCTGTAGAAACAAATGTTAATACTTCAATGCCTGATGAACATCCCTCCAAATGTCCAAAACTTCAATTTAAAGAGATAGATCGTGATCCAGGATCACGTAAACAAATATGTGAATTTCCTATCAACAAACAAGATGAAATCCGACGAGCTTATATCGAAAAAGGTCCATATCAACCTAAAAATATAGACTATCCATACAATGATGATACTCTTCATCGTCGATTTCAACCTTCATGGTTTAATTCACATAAGGATTGGTAGGAATACTCACCTTCAACGGATGCGATATATTGTCTACCTTGCTACCTTTTTAGTAAGAAACCAATAGATCGTCCCGGATCAGATGCATTCATTTCAACAGGTTTTAATAATTGAAAAAAGGTGAAAGATGGAATGAATTGTCCTTTAATTCGTCATGTTGGGAAAGAACCAAACTCCCCGCATAAAATTGCTGTGAAATGTTGCGAGAATTTAAAGAATTATTCACAACATATTGACAAGCTAATTGAGAAACAAACGTCAAAAGAATTAGAGAATAATCGGTTGCGGCTCAAAACCTCAGTAGAGTGTGCTCGATGGCTAGCATTCCAAGCTTGTGCTTTTAGAGGTCATGATGAAAGCTTTGATTCAAAAAATAGGGGTAATTTTATTGAATTGATAAAATTCACATCAACTTTCAATGACAAAGTAGCTAGTATTGTCTTGGAAAATGCTCCAAGAAATGCCAAATATACATCACCCACAATTTAAAATGAGATTTTGCATATTCTTTCTAGTAATGTGCGAAATGCTATTCGTGAAGAAATTGGGGATGCAAAATTTTGCATTCTTGTTGATGAAGCCCGGGATGAGTCGAAGAGAGAGCAAATGGCCATCATTTTGAGGTTTGTTAATAAAGAAGGTTTCATTAAAGAGCATTTCTTTCATATTGTGCATGTTAGAGACACTACTGCATTGACTTTAAAGAATAAGATATGTGCTGTCCTTTCTCATTACAACCTCCATATTGAAAATATTCGAGGTCAAGGATATAATGGGACTAGTAACATGCGTGGTGAATGGAATGGATTACAAGCTCTTTTTCTTAAAGATTGCCCATATGCTTATTATGTACATTGTATGGCTCATGGGTTGCAATTAGCTCTAGTTACAGCATCTAGAGAAGTAAAAGATGTTCATCAATTCTTTGATCATTTGGTCAATATTATCAATATTGTTGTTGGTTCTAGTAAGCGTAATGATGAATTGCAACATGCTCAAGCAGAACAAGTTGAGAATATGATTGCTTCTAATGAAATTGAGACTGGAGGAGGTGCAAACCAGATTGGTACTTTGCAACGAGTTGTAGATACTAGGTGGGGATCTCATTTTCAATCTATTTGTAGTTTGATTAAAATGTTTGATGCTACTTGCAAAGTTATCAACACTATCTCTAAGGAAGGGGCTAACTATAAACAACGTGATAATGTCGAGGGAGCTTATCAGGTATTAACATCATTTGAATTTATTTTAATCTTGCATTTGATGAAAGAGATAATGGGAATTACTAATGTTCTTTTTCAAGCTTTGCAACAACATTCTCAAGACCTTTTAAATGCCATGCATTTAGTTTCAACTATAAAATCACTTATTCAAGAGTTGAGAGATGATGGATGGGAGCCTTTACTTGCTAATGTTATATCATTTTATGAGCAACATGAAATTGATATTCCTGATATGAATGCTCGTTACACTAAAGGTCGAGGTAGATATCGTCGTCAAGATGACGATTTAACAATGGAATATCATTTTAGAATTGGCATATTTACAGTTGCAATAGACTTTCAATTGCAAGAATTGAAAAGTAGATTTTTTGAGCTAACAACAGAACTTGTCATTCTTAGTTTAGCTTTAAATCCTAAGGATGCTTTTGGATTATTCAAAATTGTTCATATATGCAATTTGGTTAAGAAATATTATCCTCAAGATTTCACTGAACATGAACAAGAACTTTTGGAGTCTCAATTGCAACATTATGAGCTTGATGTGATAAAACATCCAAATTTTCAGAATATGAGTACAATTTCCGAGCTATGTAGGGGATTACAAATTTCAGGAAAGTCTAATATCTATTTTTTGATTGATAGACTTATTTGTCTTGTGTTGACCCTTCCAGTTTCTACAGCAACTACAGAACGAGTTTTCTCAACTATGAAGTTGTTAAAAACAAGACTTCGCAATAGAATAGAGGATGAGTTTTTGGCCGATAATATGATAGTTTATATAGATAAGGAAATTGCAGGGAATTTCACTATAGAGATGATAATGGATGAATTTTATTCCATGAAAAATCGTCGTCAGGCATGATTTTATCCGGTTGATGACCCGACCTGACCCGAAGAATGGGAGATTTGCTAAGGCTTAGTCCATGAAGCGGAGGCTTGGGCCGACAAAAAATATTTGGCCCATTTTTGTAGCCCATTGTGAATCTTGTGCGGAGGATATAAAAGCCGTTTTTTTTTGTGATTAGGGTTTTGTCTTCTTGTTGTTTTTGAGAAAGAAAAACACTGCAACCGCACATTGTAATTTTCTTTTATAATAGTGAAATCCTTGCAACTCTGTGGACGTAGGCAAATTGCCGAACCACATAAATACTGTCTTGTGCGTGTGATTGTTTTTCTTTTGGCGTTTTCTTTTCTCTATTTTTTTGTTTCTCACAGGTTTGGAATTTCGGTTGAATTCCCAACATATTCAAGTATATGATGATATATGAAAGTTGATAATTTTGTATCCAATAGACTTAAGAATTATATTTAGTATATTTCTGTTACAACCCGGCCCCCTCAAGTATTCATTCCTGGCTATGCCCCTGGTTAGAATGGACCTTCTATAATCAATTTAAAATGAATAATATATTACTTTTTTTTGTATTTATAAACGAAATTCTGTGGGAAAGAATAATATAGTAGTACAAAAGACTTAAGAGTTAAGAGTGCAGAACTAGACTGCGAAAAAATAAATAAATAAATAAATAAAGAGAAAGTGCAGAGCTATTTCTGCTTGAACGGTTGAACCAGGCCGATCATGCATTGTTTGTTTTTAGACCCCTTAAAACATAACTAGATTAACCTAGTTAATAAGCCAAGTGATTACTTAGCCAAATTATCAAGTCCAGGTTATCACAAACATCATATTATTGTAAAGTGTGGAAAATAAAAAAACACAACAATATGATAACTCGGGAAAACGAAACCGGTAAAAAACTTGGGGGGGGGGGGGGATTTGACCTAGCTATCATTAAGGTAAAATTGAATCCACTATGAAAGAATTGAAGTTTACACAATAGCGACCTAGACCACTAACATCCTATTACTACCTCGAGTAGGAAACTTACTACCGCAACCACGTGACAGCTTCGAGTCCACGGACTACTTCTTTCTTGGATTCCCAGCAAGTACAAGCACACTCGCTTGTATATCATTAAGCTGTTAATGCAGCAACTGAATTGATCATCAAGTTCTTGACATAAACTAGTTCTTGATAACCCTAAGTATGTGTGAAGGCAACCACCTCTTTATCTCACAAAAGATTCACACACAGAGCATAAGGAGCCACTTAAAACGTGGCTAGGGTTTTCCCTTTTATACTTAAAACAAAACATAAAACCCTACACGTCAAACGGGCTTAGGTTGAGTTGGAAATTCTGTAGAAAAAACAATCTGCATGACTTTTGATCGATTGAGTCTAATTCTCGATCGATCGAGCCAGGCGGATTTACACAGTAAATCCTGCAGCTACTCGATTCCAACTTTACATCTAACCATATACTTTGAGCAAGTCTAAACAAAACTAAAACATTTTGATTATGGTTTGCAATATTACAAAATGAAGTTCTAATACATTAGTTCCTAATTCCTTAGAACCTAACAAACTCCCCCTTTGGCAATCCGTGACAAAACACAAACTAAACAAAGTGCTCAAAATTACATAAAAATAGCCCATTACAAAAATATTGCCCAACACAACAAATTCAACCTAACTACCATCTATCAGTTGCAAATGTAGATAGTAACACGACTGAATCAAACTGTATATTCCTAAAACACTCAACAAACCCATAAATGCATGTGTGGAAAATACAAGTAAAACAAAAATAACTTCTTGATTTTCACATAACACAAGATAAAGACATATATTATGAATACCTCATAAATATAAATCAATAAAGAATGTGAAACAAGAAACATATATCATCAATGTATCTCCCCCTATCATGGACAACCCAAAAAAAAAAAAAAAGAGAGAGAATACATCATGAGCCAAAAAAATGTAAATACACAATGAAGCACCTAGATACAATCTAATAGCTCCACAAAAAACAAAAAACAAAAATCTTCCCCTAACTACAAAAACTCCACTACATATGTACTCCCCCTTTTTGTGATGAATTGCCAAAGGGCAATCACTCATCATCAAAAGGAGGCGACGGAGGCGACTGTCTCAAATGCTCCAAATCTGCTCGCAAGGCACGAAGCTCATTAAGCATGTCCACCAAAATCTGACCATGAGCCACCTGAACGGTCATGACAGTCTCCAACATATGTCGAATGTTTGAATCATCCGAGGTAGAAGGTGGAGGAACAACAGCAGCAGCAAGATCAATAGACTCTTCAGCTATAGTATCACCTGTAGAAGAGGGGGAAGGAGGTGCAACACCAGAAGACTCAACCCTAGGGCGTTTAGAGCTTGCTGTCATATGAGCAGCCCTTTGCCTAAGAAATGTGGCACCTATAGGAGAGATAATATGAATAGGCTCAGATGCTAGAAACACATTTAAACTAAGATGCAACAAAATCCAGTGAATAAAAACAGGGAAGAAAAGAGCATGAGCATCAACAAACTAACTCCATAGGCGAAGGAAGGGGAACCCAGAAAGCAAGCGAGACTCCACACTGTTTGCCTCTATTAGACATAGACAATAAAGGAAAGCCCGAAAAGCCAGATCAGGAAAGCTAATAGGAGCATCAGTAACAAGGGCATACAAAAACGTACAACTCTCCAAAGGAATGGTGTGCAGATGAGAGATAGGCCACAGAGAATGACAAGCAATCCTAAAGAAAAGATAGTGAATCTTAGTGAACTCAGCAGTAGTGATCCGAGGATCATAACCCCACTGGATAGAAGACCCAGTGATGTCATCTAAGGGAGGAGACTCATCATAAGGGTAGACAGGATGCTAGACCACAGGTACCCCAAGAACATTAGCCACTACTAAAGAAGTAATGGTGTACTCATCACCTCGTATCCAACTCTTAACTAGAGTGTTGGAATCATAGACGTGGACAAAGAGGTTTAAGTAGAACTCTCTAATCAAGGTAGCCAGAGATGGATGAGAAATATCCAACAATGGCAACCAGCCCCTACGCTCAAAATTACGCCTAATCTCAGGATCAAGCTCATCTAACAGAACCTTTCTCTTAGCCCAAATATTCCTCTTAAGGTTAAGCTTCTCATACGTCTCTTGGTTTTTCTCACTCAAAAACCTCTCACTCTTAAAAGAAGGGATAGAAGAAGAGGAGGCTTTCCTATTAGCTCTAGTCTTCCTAGACATAGAGCAAAGGAAAGGACAAGATACATAGAAAAGAACCAAGAAGAAACAAAATACAAAAACCAAGGGCAGACTACAAGTTAGCACAAAAAAAATATAGATATGAAAATTCTATATCATGCATGAACATTATAAGCAAATGATGCATGCTTTAATGTAGTGAGAATAAGTTCAATTTAACTTTAAATTCACAAAATTGGCTTGAGCATAGAGTTTATATCAAAAACCCCAAAATTTGAAAAACCACTTGTCAAATTTTCAATAACTTGACCAATTGATCATTAATCAAGATAGATAACACAATATAATGATCATATGAATCAATCCAACAAGCTGATTTCATCAAATTAAACCTAATTGAAAAAAATCCCCAATTCGGGTATTTTCAAGCCCTAGAAATTCCAAATTTTCCCAATTCAACAAATTGATCAAATTAAACCACAAGGATCATGTTTATAACATCCCACAACAAAAACCCATCAATCAATTTTGAAAGAAAAGGCTTAAATCAACAAAAATCCCAAATTTTCTTAGGTTCGAAAATATCCCCAAATGCATGACAAAAATGCATGAAAAATGATAATAAATGAAAAAGGAGGGGCAATAAGGTCTTACCGGCCTTAAATGACAAAAACCTTGCAAAAAGATTGGAGGAAAACAATAAAAAAAATTGGTTGGATGCCTTGACCGATCAAATAGAGAGAGAAAAATAGTTTCAAACTTTTGAAAAGTGTTTGAACACGTGAAAAACCAAGGTTTTTAAAAATTTAAAAAAAAAAAAAACTCTATACGACTTTCAATTGATCGAAAAATAGGTTCGATCAATCGAAAAGGCTTCGATTGATCCAATATTGATCGAGCATTGATCGAAACTGTTGGGAAATTTAGACCCTGATTGATAGAATTAACAAATTTTAAACCCAAGTTGTTAATTAGATTTATTATGAACAAAACTTGTTAAAACAAATAAACATCAATATAATGTTAAAATCATGCAACGGAAAAAAAATAAATAAGACAAGATATGATGACCTAGGAAAACCAATGAAACAAACTAATTTCACAGTAAAAAAAACCTGGGGGGAAACCTTCCCGAAAAGCAATTCACTATAGTAAAGAGAAGTTCAAAATCTAGTACAAAACCTTTGTCCCTAGACTCTACAATCCCCGTAGATGAACTTACAGCAGAAACCTTCTACCGCTTCAGAACCTCTAAACTCTTCAATATATGAACGCCACCCTTTTTGTTGCACGGATCCCAATACATGACTAACCTACCAACTTGAAGAAGATTGTTGGCTGCAAAGTTCTTCACTTCATCCACACGATGAAGATCAAGAAGTACTTGGTTACAAAACCCTAAGGCACAAAGACGCAGTAGCTTCTTTTTGGAGAGAATAAGGCATCAATCACCTTTTGCATATATTCTTCTTGTATTCTCTTATGTGATGGCCTCTAAAATAAGCCTTATATAGGTCTAGGGTTGTGAGAAAAGAAACCCCATACAAATACATAAGCTTGGCCCAAAAATCAGATTTAGAAATCTGAATTCCTGTAACCTTGATCAATTGGGAGGTGTCGATCTTTAAACTTTGATAGATACAGCTATCGAGAAGCTATTGAGGAGCTGTCAAGGAGACAGGAGCTTTCTCGATTGATCCACCAACTATCGAGCAACTGTCGAGCTATCTGTCCGCAGGTGTTGAGAGGTGTCGAGCTATCTATCTAGTTTTAATGAACAACTTTTCTTCACTTGTTTCTTGGTCCAATCTTCATAGCTTTAATACTAGACTTGAACAACATATTTCTTGAAGTATTAAACACATCCTAGATCTACCCAAATACAAGTAAAGTGTGTTTTGTCAAAGGATTAGCCAATTACATAAAAGAATGACATATGTTCTTAACAAGAGAAACACATATGTCCTAACAGAAACAGACAGAGGCTGACCAAAATTTTAATCGCAATTTCGATCAGTCGAGAAATAGGTTCGATCGATCGAAATTCTAGAAAAATCAAATTTTTGAAGAACAAAGAAAATTTATGCTGAAACTCCTCAAAGCATTGAATTTTATAAATAAAATGCATGAATATGAGATGAAATAATTTTCAAAAACACTTGTTTTGAACCCGGTTTTCCCAAAATTAAGATTTTCAATCAATTCACCTTATATCCTCAAGCATCAAACATGTTTTGCACAAAACTTAAGGAATTTTCAAACTTGGTTGGCCAAACCAAAATCACACACAATAACATGTACAAAGTTTATTAAAGAGTAACTTATGTAGTGTGTGCAACTAGCAAAAGCTTGAAATACATGTGAGGTGATATGTAAATAAAAATCAGGCACAATGTCTACAAAATTCATCACATAGAATTTAAAAGAGATTATCACCTAAAGAGTTACATCATATAACTCCAACATCTCCTAGAAAACAAGTTTGCAATCATGTATTTTCTTGATTTGCCTCATAATGTACACACTAATTTTATTTAATTGTAAAGTTATTAAAGCCCAATAATGTACACACCAATTTTAGCATTTAAATTGATGCTACACTTTATGTTCTTTTTGTGCATGTGCTACACTTTCTCGAGCACAAAATAATACGATATGCACTAAGATGTTTATGATTTGCTAGTAAACAGTGGTGAGATGGTTATTTATGCCTTTCTCAATAAGTTCAAGTCTGACAATCAAAAACATGTGACTTCAAGATCAAGATCATGTGATCAAAAACTATAAACATCTTCCCACACAACATGCACTACAAGGCTTCAACTAGTAAAGTGCAATAAATAAGCTCATCCAAGCTAAACATAGTACATAAACATGTTATGTAAAAATAAATTTGGCCAACCTTGATTTCAATCAAAGAAAAAATAATGCAAAACACATTTTGCTTCCTTTTTCCTTTTTTTTTTATAATAATTTTGAAAAAAAAAAATAACAAAAACAATCCTAGAATGAAATGCATGAATGTTATTCAATGCAAATCCTAGAAAAATAGAGAGAGAAGAAAAAAAAAAACCAACAAAGAAGAAAGGTCACAAAGAGTAGAGCGATGAAGTACAAGGATCATGTCAGAAAAACTCAATTTGATTGAGCCTTTTGCATCCAAAACATTTTAGATGCAACTCAAGCATTGGAGTTATTCTTTAAATTACAATTTTTAGCAACTCCAGGTTTAGAATAAAGGTTTAAAGCCTTTACCAACTCACCAATAAGTACCATAGAATCTTGTGCTTGAGGCACAAGCATTTTTTGCATGTTTGCTCGCTTGGCAGCTTTCAACTTGAAACAGTTTGGATAAATGTGCCCAGACTTTTCACAAAAATTACAAACCCATGCAAGCTTACCATGCAACTTGCCCTTATGAGGTTTATGAGTCTTAGATTTAGACTCTTGAAGATCAACCCTAATCCTTTTAGTAGGAGTAACTTCTACAGATTTAGCAGCCTCACTCACAAAGGCTTTGGCAACCTCACTCACAGGGGGTTCAGAAGAAGGAACAAAGTTTACAAAATGGGGTTCAGGCACACAGATGCTTTTTACAAACCTAAACCAGTTTTGTCAGAAGGAGACTTTTGAACACTCAACATGTGATCAAGTTTGGAGCTTGCAGACCTATTAGTTTGTTCTCTAGCAATAGATAATTCAAGTTCCAAATTCTTAACTTTATCAAGCAAAAGCATGTTCTCAGTCTTCACATTATTCAATAATTTATTAGCATCAAACAGTTTCACAAGCAAAATTTTCTTTTCAAGTTCAAGAGATGCAATTTTCTTTAACCCTAAATCAACACTCATAGCATCCTTTAAAAGCAACTTTGCAAAGTTTATTATAAGCTTCTCGTAAATTTGCATCCTTAGAGAGTTCCCCATTAGAAGGGTTCTCTTCCACAGCAACACTTTCATCAACTACAGCAGTAGTAGTGAAAACAATAAAGTTTTCATCCTCATCACTGCCAGATTCATTATTAGAAACTTCATCATCACTAAGGGTTACAGCCATAGCCTTACCCTTAGACCTCAAGAATGTTAGACATTCAAATTTCACCTAACCATACCCTTGACATCCAAAACATTGTTGACCCATAGAATTATTAGAAGGTTGACCTACTTTCTCTTTAATTTTTTTAGTGCTATTAACCTTAGTGGGATCATTCCTCCTAAAATTTCTAGGTTTATCATTGTTTTTACCTCTTGCCCTTCTGTTATTGCTTCTAAGAAAGTTTCTAAAGTTCTTGGTAAGATAGGCAATCTCTGTAGCAAAGAGCTCATCATCAAATCCACTTACATCAACATCATCAACAGACTTAAGAGCCATTGATTTGGATTTTCTTGTCTTAGGTAAGTCCAACTCATAAGACTGAAGAAATCCTACAAGTTCACCAACAGGGATGGAGTCCATATCCTTGCTTTCAGTGATGGCGGTCACTTTTTGTCTAAAATCCTCAGTCACGATCTAAGAATCTTCCTAACAATTTTAGGTTGATCATAGATTTCACCCAAATTATAAACATAATTAACAATATCATTAAGCTTAGCACAAAATTCATAAAAAGATTCATCATCAGACATATTAATGCTTTCAAATCTAGTAGTTAATTGCTGCAACTTATTGATTTTAACTGCCTTTGTGCCTTCATGCACAGTCTAGAGAATATTCCAAGCAGTATGAGCAATCTCAACATTAGAGATTCTCTTAAAATCCTCCATAGAAACAGCTTTAAAAATAGCATTCATAGCTTTGCTATTAAAAGTGGCTGCTTCTTTCTGAGAAGTTTGCCACTCACTAACAAGAGTAGTGAGCTTCACCCATCCATATTCAACAGAGTTCTAGACTTTCTCATCAATAGATTTCAGGAATGCTTTCATCCATACTTTCCAATAAGCATAGATATTCCCATCAAACTGAGGTGGAATAACAAGAGAGTTTCCATGTTCCATGACAACAGGGATCAAGGATCAGCACTTAGATCAAAAGATCTACACAAGAGAGCAGCCCGCTCTGATACCACTTGTTTGTTTTTAGACCCCTTAAAACACAATCAGATTAACCTAATTAATAAGTCAAGTGATTACTTAGTCAAATTATCAAGTCTAGGTTATCACAAACATCATATTATTGTAAAGTACAGAAAATAAAGAATACAACAATATGATAACCCAGGAAAACCAAACCAATAAAAAACCTGGGGAGGATTTAACCTAGCTATCGTCAAGGTAAAACTTAATCCACTATGAAAGAATTGAAATTTACACAATAGTAACTTAGAACACTAACATCCTATTGCTAGCTCGAGTAGAAAATTTACTACCACGACCACGTGACAGCTTCAAGTCCATGGACTACTTCTTTCTTAGATTCCCAGCAAGTACAAGCACACCCACTTGTGTATCTTTAAGCTCTTAATGCAACAACTGAATTGATCATCAAGTTCTTGACATAATCTAGTTCTTGATAACCCTAAGTATGTGTGAAGGTAACCATTTCTTGATCTCACAAAAGATTCACACACACAGCATAAAGAGCCACCTAAAACGTGGCTAGGGTTTTCCCTTTTATACTTAAGACAAAACATAAACCCTACACGTTAAACGGGCTTGGGGCTGAGTTGGAAATTCTACAGAAAAAACAATTTGCACGATTTTCGATTGATCAAGTCTAATTCTCGATCGATCGAGCTAGGCAGATTTACACAATAAATCCTGCAGCTACTCAATTCCAACTTTACATACAACCACATACTTTGAGTAAGTCTAAACAAGACTAAAACGTTTTGATCATGATTTGCCAATATTACAAAATGAAGTTCTAATACATTAGTTCCTAATTCCTTAGAACCTAACATGCATGATTACATTATCCTCATCCAAATTTAAGGTTTCACTCGATTTGGTAAAGTCCACCCCTTTTTATCTATTTAAAATGCATCAATTTTATGATTCATGCTAAATATTACAAATCTAAAAATAAATCTAATGTTATATCATTTAAGATTTAAATGATATGGCAGTCTATATATATTGTTAAACTCAAATTCAAAAAATTAAATCTTAATCTTAAAATAAACATTCTCCATTTCAAGTAAAAAGAGGATGTAAGGTTGAATTTGTTCAATCATTTTGTTGGCTTTATTTTGTGTCAAATTTGCTTGTAATTAAGCATTTAGAAACTCTGAATTTAGGTGGGAATCATGTAAGGGTAGTGTGTGAGAGAGTGTGAAGAAAAGTTTAAGAGTGTGAAGAAAAGCTCAAGAGTATGCACTCAAGAAGAGCCTCGTGACTGGCGAGTCACCAAAAGTGGCACTCATGTGAAGCATGTAGGGGAGCTGAAAAGTCTTGCCAGCTATAGCACTATAGGACAAAACCTCCAATCTGGCCAAGCAGTTAGCTCGCGACTCGTTCCAGTTGCGAGGTCAAGTCGCCAGAATGCCCTGTTTGTTAGAAACCTGACTGTTCGCATTCCTCACTCACCCTACTATAAATACCTTTATACCCACAAAATGTAGAGAGCTTCCAGAGAAAATTTTGAGAGAGAAACCCCAGAGAAAAACAAGATTGACTCATCCACAATCTTCATCCTTTAATTCTCTAAATTCCTCTACTCTCACCCTCTCCATTGTTACATCATTGAAAAGTACATTAGACAAATCCTTATCTCACCATACCCATATCTATAAGAAGGTATTTTGGTACTTGGGAAGTGGTTCGAAAGGGACCAATTCATTTTGGTTGGCGCAATGGGCAATTACGGGATTTGGTAAGCTAGAGAAGACAAGGTTCGGCGTAATCCTGTTGAAGCAAGAAGCTTGGAAGGCGGCGGAGAGGTTTTTTGCCGAGGACTTCATTTTCCTTTTCGATAACACATCGCTATGTTATCTTTGTATTTACATCCCTTAATCTTTGCCTTTTAATTACTGTTGTGATTCTAATTAATTTTGGTTTAGATTGTTTTATCAATTCTGTTTTAGCTTATATTCATATTCCGCACGCATATTGTTTGTTCATAAGCTTGTGTTGGTAATTTGTAAATTAGGGGTCTAAACTTTCATTGGTGTTTTACACACTATTTGAACATTCAGAGGAGAATCCTATTTCACTTTATTGAAGCATACTTTTTTATCATGCAACTCTTGCATGTTGATATGCAATACCGAAGTTTTCTGCTAGTAGAAAGTAATACCAAAGTTTCCATGAGATAAAATATCTATTTATTATTTTACTCTATTTTATTTAATTGATAAACATCTGCTTTTCTATCCCTAATAAAAACCCAAATATTAATTTAACAAAAGATTTGGAAAAAAAAAAAAAAAAGAAGAAGAAGAAGAAAGAAAGAAAATTGTAAAGATGTCTTGGCCTATTCTTGCTAAATACTTAACTTCTTTTTCTTTTTGCTTTGGTTTTGGATCACCTCCAAGAACAAAGAAATGCTTTTGAGAACCCAAAGATGAAACTGGAAAATTGAAATGGTATTTACAACTTAATTTAATCAGATGCCTATAATGATCCATTAATTTGGCAAGTCATATTATTGGGTTATTTATTTGTTTATTTAACTTTTATGTATCTTGTAGATCTTGTAGATCGTATATATATCTTATTTAATATAATTATACTGGGAGTATGGTATAAAAACGTACAATACATGATATTTTTACTTCATTTCTAAATTTGATAGCTTTTGTCAACCTCAAATAGAGCCTCTTGAGATCAGCCTTTATTTCTTCTCCTCCTTTGTAAATTATGACGAGAAACCCTAAGGGTGTGTTTGGATGACATGATTTGAGCATTTGGATTTGAATTTGGGTGATTAAAATCCAAATAACTTATTTGAAAAGTTCGAAAAGGTCAAGAATTTGAATTTAACAAATCCACCAAGGATTTTAAACTTTTAAAATACATGGATTTAAAATAACTCTTAAAATCAATGAATTTGAAATTCCTTGATTTCAAATCTATCAATTTAAAATTCAAATCCAAATCCAAATTGAAGTTCTCAAATGCAACCTTCGGTGAATACACATTGCTATGTAAAGAGACCTTGCATTTTTTAGGAGTCGAGACTAAAAGCAGCGACCACGTACTTCCTAATTAAGCCATGTCCCATGTGTCTCACCATTCAAACTTTCTGCAACTTTTGACTAGTTTGCACAACAATTTTTATTAAAGCTAAAAAGTCAGATGCCTAATAATGGAATTTTCTCTGGTCTGGCTTGCTTGTTAGCTATGCTTTACGGTATTATATATTACTCTATCCATCTTAATTTGTTTATCCTTTATTCTATTTTGATATCTTTCAAATATTGCTCCGTATCTAAAATTAAAAACTATTAATTTACTAATGTTTTTATTATGCCCCTATTTTATTTCTAAAACTATTTTTGATAAATTTATTTAAGGGTAGTTTTGAAAACTTATCCATTTTTATACAGCAGACAAGATAATAAATGATATATCCTTTAAAATGTTAAAATTTTGAAATAAGACAAATAAATTGGGACAGAAGGAGTAAAGTATTGTTCTTATATTTTCATTTCACATAATAATTAGTTCTACCAATTAAATTCATGCCAGAATCAACTATTCATGTACGAGGAGGAAATAACGTCTGTACTCTTTTATTACTAAATACTAGTGTGTAACCTCATGCATATGCATGGTTACACTTAAAAACAATCACAATTATATGATTCAAATTATACATTTTTTTAGAAAATGTTCAAATTATAAATGGTATTAGCTTACACTTTTTTTAAACCATACATTTCTAAAATATGTATGTGTGTGTGTGTGTGTGTGTGTGTGTGTGTCTGTGAGAGAGAGAGAGAGAGAGAGAGAGAGAGAGAGAGATTTAGAATTTAATTGGTTTTAGAATTTTCGGCTTTTGCACTCAATAATTCATTTGCTACAAAAAATTTAATTTTAGATGGACACGTGGCGAAAAATTGAACTCTAATTGAAATCCAATTTAGAATCTAATTGGATTTGAACTCTTCAATTTTTACACTCAATAATTCACTTTGCACTAAATTAAAAATTAAATGGGACACGTGACACAAAATTGAGAATCCAATTAAAATCTATATAAGAATGACTATCAATATTTAAATACTATTGATAGTCATTCTTATATATATTTTTTTTTAATTCTTTAAAAAGTCTTGTAAGGATATTATTATGTAGAAAATGTAAATTATCCGTATTTGTTTATTTTATTTTATTTCATTATTACTTCTTAATTTTTGTTAACGTGAAGAACTTTTTTTTTCTTCTTTTTTACAGTTCGTTAATTCTAAATTATTTGGTTTTTGTACTCAATAACTCATTTGGATAAATATTTATGATGTAGTCCCATACTTAACTTCAAAATTAAGAAATAGAACTCTTTCTAAAAATAAATAATTTATGACACATGGTGCAAAATTAGACTTCAATAGTAAAATCTAATTGAATTTTCTCTCAAATTTGGCTATATATATATATATATATATATAAGTATATGTGAAAGGTCGGAGTTGTGTGAAAACACAATAGCTTGTTTGGACTCCCAACTAAAAACTACAGCTAGATTGCTTTTACTCTAACTAATTTATGTGCAGAATAAGAGTAAATGAATCGCAATAAACCGACAACTACTATAGTGCATAAACATGAATAACAAACAATAAAAGTAAAGCATAAGAGTAAGGGAAGAGAGATGCAATCACAAGATAACACTAAGATGTGTTATTGAAGAGGAAATCGAAGAACTCGATGAGAAACCTCTCCACCGCCCTCCAAGCGGTAATCGATCCACTAGAGAATAAAATTGGAGTACACAAATAATAAAAGACCCTCCAAGCCTAGTCTACCTAATGTACTTGAGCTGTCTAAACTCCTACTACCAACGGACTTCTCAGAGTCATGTCTTCTCTAGCTTTCAGAATCTCGCAATACGCCCAATTGCATCCGCTAAGCCTCACCAACTTCTTTTGGCAAATTCCCAAAGCTTCCTAAGCTCCAAAACACTCTTTACACTCTGAATAGGTGTGAGTTGTGTTTGGATATAGATCTCCTCTCAAGGTATGACAATGGGAGAGGGAAGGAGAAGAGGCTGCAATGATTTCTCACTAAGGATGGGTAGCACTCTCTTTAAAAGATGGGTGTGTGTGTTGTACAAAACCTAAATAGTATTTTTCTCTTTGAATTACCTCTCATGCTTTTGTGGATAATAGGGGTATATATAGTATGGGTGAAGGGTAAGAAAGTCACACTTAAAATCTTCTAGGCAGAATGTTTCGCGAGTATTTCGTAGGAAGGCCTTATCCGCGAGACACTCGCAAAATCGACAACCTAACATGACTCTTCAGCTTCCAGCATGTACTTCTCATGTGCCCTTTTCGCGGGAACCCTTCTCGCGAGCCAATCGTGAAACTGCATTGATTCTTCATTTCATGCTCGATTCTTCACCAACTTAATACTAAATCCAATACAATAAAATCCCACAAAATACAAGGAATAAAATTAAAGCAATTACAACACTTTTTGTCATGCAATAAAGCTAATATAAAACATAGTTGTAAATCACAACTTTACAATATATATACATATATATATATATATAAGATTTAGAATCTAATTAGAACTAGACTTTTCGGTTTTTGCACCCAATAATTTACTTGCCACAAAAATTAAAAATTAGATGGGATATGTGGCACAAAATTGAACTCTAATTAAAATTCAATTTAGAATCTAATTGAATTTAGACTTTTTGACTTTTGCACCTAATAATTCACTTGACATACAAATTTAAAAATTAGATGAGACATATGAAGCAAAATTAGACTTCAATTTAGAATTTAATTGAATTTTTTCTCAGCTTTGGTTATATATATATATAGAGAGAGCAAGACTTGGATACAGTACTTAGGTATTATTCTTTAGGTTCCTCTTTTAAGATTCTACCGTGTAGATTTTTTCTCATAGAAACCTAGTGTATTTTTAAGTTAAGTAGCCACATGGTTGAATCTTAAAAGGGTCACTTAAAGAGCAGCACCTAAGGTACTATACCTAAGTTTTGTCCATATATATATATATATATATTTTACCTTTATAGGCTTATGAGACACCATTTCCATGAGTGAATGAAATGTCAACTGTATTAACTATTAATGCAAAGAATAGTGTTTCCGTAACCTAAATGCATTCATCAAAAGCTCATCAATCACTGGTCACATTCAAAATAAAAATGAAAGTCCAACGGATCATCTACTACTCAATGTACTTAAGTTTTTGCAAGGAATATGCCAAACAAATATCAAGGACAAATTCAAATATCTTTTGAGTTCATTGTGGGGATTGCGGCCTTGGACTCATTATAAAACAAGTGTTATTTTCTTTCTATTCCCGATACAGGTAGACTTCTATTTCAAGCAATTATAACAAGAGAGAAAAACTTTCAGAAAATAGTAGATTATTGAAGAGAAGACTCAGCACTCAGCAGCTAGCTCACCAGACTTCTCTTTAGACTATATTCCGCCCCTCAAATTGGATCGGTTTTTGTTTCTTCTTAATCTTATTCTTATTTTTTGTGCTCAAGAATATGGGTATTTTCGGCTCTTCAAGTATCTACAATATACTCTTCCAGTTTCGGTTGTATGTAATCCTCTCGTCCTTCACACCAGAAAATTACAATATGATTGTCTTGGACTTTCCAAGCATTTACTATTCTTTTAAATGTGTGTAGTTCAATAGTTTTTCTGGGTAAACCAAATAACTACAAAGAAGAATTCTTTGTAATTATTTACTTTTTACTATTATTAGATTTGAAATACTTTTTACTTTTTTTTGTTTTTTTTCTATCACTATTTGAGAACTCAATTGCTGACTCCAAACCAAATAAAAAATAGAAAGAAAAAAAATAGTGTGGACCATAATTAATTGATCAAGACAACGTGCAATATGTCACCTTCAGCACCTAATAAAACCAAGAAAAGTTTCAAAATTTGTACCTTTCACCTTTCTCGATTCAAACAAATGTCATTGTGAAATTGTATGGGAGTCAAATAATCAGTTTAATTTAGTCAAACAAATATATTAAAAAGCTATGCAGCACGGGTGCGTTTCAGGATTCGGGTGCGGGTGCGGGACTCGGCAATTTTCGAAAAAGATGGGTGCGGGTGTGGCGGGACTTGGCGATTAAAAAATTATTAAAAATATTTTTATTTATATTCTCTCTATATTTTTACTATTAAAATATTCTTAAAAAACACATTACTATGCCTTGATTCATAAAATAAAAAAAAAAAAAAAAAAAAAAAAAAAGGCAAGTTTCGGCTTTTCCGGCCATATTCAAGGCCGATTTTGGCCGTTATTTCCGGCTTGTTTCAACCGTCGGCCGATACGACCCGATATGGCCGATACGGCCCGATTTTGGCCGAATTAGCCCGGTTCGGCACGAATCAAAGCCTATTCGGCACGAATCGAGCCGCGTCGGCACGAATCGAGCCGTGTCGGCACGAATCGAGCCGGGTCAGCGCAAATCCGAGAAAAAAAAAATGCAGACGCAGAGCGACGCGCGGGCAACCGCGTCGGACGCGGGTGCGGCACCTCTGGTGCCGCGTCCGTGCTTTCTAGTTAAAAAGAAATGTCAATTTGTAGCTTAGTACATTATCTGGTGATATTTCTAAGAACTATGTGGAACTCAGGCAGCTGGAGCTTTGAAGTTTAACTTAATTTGAGAATATATATTATTTTTCTAGCTACTTGAGAAGCATTCACTGCAGAAAATTGACTACATGCTTTCACATGATTTTTTTATTAAGTATAAGTTGGCAAGCCAAAATTTTCAAAGAAGATATAAAATAAATAAATAAACGAAAATGAAATGCTTTCACCTGTTTTTTTAAGTATAAGTTGGTTAGCCAAAATTGTCAAAGAAGATATAAAATAAATAAATAAACGAAAATGACAATTTTCTGGGGACAAATTCTAGATATTATCTTTGTGGTATATCTTTCAACCATAGAGCTCCTTCATGCTTTATTTTGTGACATTTACCCGAATTGTGATTTGCTCAGTTATGGACATTTCTTGTTATTTTTAACATAGGTTGATAATGTGACAAGTTCTAACCTTTTTTTTTTTTTTAGAATCTGACAAGTTCTAACTTATTAGAAAAGAATTTAAAAATAAAAAGATCATTCTACCTTAACCAAGAAAATTAGAAAGAGTGAAACTAAGAGAATTAACGTGGTTTAATCTAAAGACGAACGTCTATGGCGGATAGTCTAAAGCCTTACATCTTTACTTTTTGGAACTATATGTTACAAGTTACAACAAATAGAATATATAATTTATATTCGAATATATTAGGTTTACTATAATAACTTTACCTAAAACCATAGTAGCTTAGCATTAATATTCTAGAGAAATATCCTCATATATATAGTAGCAAATCCATGCTCATGAAAAAATAGATTAATAATTACTCATCATGAAAATAGATTAATTATGAGAAACTCCATTCACTTGTCTGAGTTGAAAAGAAAATTTCCCTATTTTTTCCTTTTACACCGTTGTGCACGATATTCGGCTTACGTTAAGGGATCAAATTTCTTGGACAGTTGTTTATGCATTAGAAATTCCTCAAGATGAAGTCATGTTTCAAAATTAGCTCTATCAACTTTCTGCAACTTTTGATTAGTTTGCACAACTATAGAATCTTTAATAAAACAAATGTTAAGTATTCTTTCACACTCATTTACATTCATTATTTAACACATATATCCATAATTGATGTGAAAATGTCTACATTTAAAAAAAAAAAAAATCCACATTTAAAATTCAAAAGTGGTTGTAAAAAAATGGATGTGAGAGAGTAAAAGCCTAAAACAAAAACGTGAGATGCAAAACAATGGGATTTTCTTTGGCCTGAGTTGCTTGTTGGCTGTCCCTTACGAAAACAATAAGTCTAGACACTAGAGTTACAATATATTTCACATTAAATCTCACAACTATCGATATGAAAACTTATTAGTAATAGACAATAAAGTGGTGTTAATGATGAATCTATAAGATACTGTCAACTTAACAATTATAAAATTTGTTGTAAATGTAACATTACTCTATGAGAATCACCTATGCAAGGGTTTTAAACTATATTAAAATATTATATATGAGGATATTGCCATAAATTAATAATAACAACTTATGATTTTTTAGAATATTATGGGTACCTTGGTTTTAGGTAAGGTTATCATACTAAGCCTAATATTTTGTATATAAACTATATATTCAATTTGTTATACAATATAATTCATAATAGTGAAGATATAAGGCTAGACTTTCCATTGCAGACATAGGCCATCCATAACTACGTTAATTCTCTTAGTTTCACTCTCTCTAACTTTCTCTTTCTACATCATTTTTTTCCTTTTATATTTAAACATAATATCAAAGTCACAATCTTCATTAATTTCCCATCAAAGTTGGTTGTTGTTTCCATGGTAAACTCCGAAGCTCATACCCAAGATCTAGATCTGTGGGGATCCCATCTCACCACAATGTAACTTAAGGAATGATCTTTTAATTATTTTCTAGTAGGCGATGTTAGAAATTGTCGCATTATCAATTTGGTTAAACAAAATAGAAATGTCTATAACCAAGCAAGTTAGAATTGAGTAAGTGTCACAAAATAAAGCATAAAGGAGCTCTATGTTTTAAAGATATACTGTAAAGATAATATATACATAAAAAAAAAAATTGTCCAAAAAAGAAAAAAGTCATTTTCATTCATTTACATCTTCTCTGAAAACTTTGGCTTACCAACTTATACATAATAAAGACATGCTGAAACTTGAAAGCATGCTGTTAATTTTCTGCAATGCATGCTTCTTAACTGGCTAAACAAATAATATAATTCTCAAATTAAGTAAAACTTCAAAGCTCCAGCTAACTGTTTTTGTTGACTTTGCGAGATGAAGAAGTGATGTAAAGTAAGTCCAAGAAAAAAACAGGGGAAGGTCTATTTAATATTTATATGATCACGACTTGTCATGAGGTATGTGTCTCGAATGTAATCCGGGAAGGGGACTCGGCAGTGATAATGAAGGCTTTGCAAAGTGATGAAGTCTCTCTGCCTCCAAATGGCTCTTTGATTGAAGATGTGAAGGTTAACTACTCTATAGGTTGTTTTTTCAATTATGTTACTCTCGTACTAGGAGACAATGTAATAAGGTTGCTCATAGTCTAACTAGAATGCAATAAGATTGCTCAGTCTAACTAGGTATACTATTTATATCTTAGATTTTGTTATGTGGATGGAAGATGTTCTACCACAATTTATTTCCGTTTTCAGGCTGATTTAGCAAATTTTTCTTAATATAAGTTTACAAGTTTCTTCCTCAAAAAAAAAAAATAATAATAATAAAGTAATTAAACTAATTTGTTTTAAAGTTAATTCTAGTTATCTAATTTAAATTATGGAAGCATTTCTAATATGCACTATAAACTACAAAGTATTACAATCAACGCTATACTTCAAAATCAATTTTCAATATCTAATCACTATCTAAATTAGTTTTCAGATTGTCGGATTAATACACATATTAATCAAAACTAAGGAAGTCAATTGCAGCATTTTTTAAATTTCTTTAAACTTTAGAAGAGGTTTCCAAAACAGTCTTTGTTAATAATTTTAATGAAAATGTAATTGTTTCACGTTCAAAATATGTCATTTGACATATAATGCCTACTGTGACTCTCATGGTAGAAGCGGCTTGATTGGAAAGATCCAATTTTTTCATATATACATATATTAAAATCCCAAAATATGATATTCCTCACATGTTTTGGATGGAAGAAAATATTTCAAATTGGTTCATAGGATTTTTGCGATATCTCACTAGTGAAATAATCTGACCAAAGACTATAACATCTCTTTCTTATATATATAATGAACTCAAGTTTGTACTCATTATATCGAATAATAATAACTCATACTGCGTCATGGAAAGTCGGTAACATAGCTGTTAATTATTGTGGCAATGGCCCCATTTAAATTGAAAATTTACTTGGATGATTGGTGAGGACAACAAACTTTGTGGAAAAATAAGGTCTATATCATGAATGATAAAGTTGATTTTCATTTTGTTAATGTATGTATATATATATATATATTTTTTTTGGAGTGATCTATAATGAGTCATTTCGAAAAAGGAAGATTTCGATGCTGCATTCAATATTTATTGATACTAGGAGTGAAACACTTAACCCTACACGTCATATGGGTTGGGGTTGCATTTGAAATTTTTGCAGAATTTTCTGATTTGTGATTTTCGATCGATCGAGCCTTACAGTTTTATACAATAAATTCCTACAAAACACTCGATTCAAATTTACACTTAAACAAACTTTGAGCAAGTCTAAACCTAGACTCATTTGTTTTTATCATGGTTTTCCAACATATACAAAATGAAACTCTAATACATTTAGTTCCTAAAGTCTTAGAACCTAACATTATTAATAGTCATTCTTTTTTTTCTTTTTTTAACTCTTTAAAAGTCTTGTAAGAATGTTATTAGGTAGAAAATGTAAATTGTCTATTTTTTAAATATTTTTATGTTAATTAATTTTAGACTTTTTGGTTTTTGTATACAATAACTCACTTGAATGAATATTTATAATATAGTCCCACATTTGATTCTAAAATTAAGAAATAAAACTTTCTCTAAAAATAAATAATTTAGGACACATGGCGCAAAATTGGACTTCAATTGCAAAATCAAATTTGATTTTCTCTAAGTTTTACCTACTTATATATATATATATATATATATATATATATATATATATATATATAACCTATAAACTTGAATTATTATTAGTTCTACCAAAAAAAAAAAAAGTTCATAAATATAAAATCATTCAAAAATTATGTTTTTATGGTTTACTTATATTGGACTCCTCGTTTTCTACACCAAATTAACTCATTTGGTACAAAAATTTAAAAACTTAGATTAGATGGGACGCATGTCACAAAATTAAGCTCTAATTGAAATCCAATTTTTACATTGAATGAACTCTCTTGGAAAACAAATTTAAAAACTTAGATTAGATGTGACATATGGCGTAAAATTAGACTCTAATTTGAAATCTAATTGGATTTTCTTTCGACTTTATCTTTTATTATATATATAGATACGTGAAGTGATCTATGGTATGTTAATTACTCAATTAGATAGACATTTTGCCCGTGATGCATGAATTTTGTACAATTGACCCAATTTAGCAACTAGCTAACAAGCAACTGTGACTCCACCCATGTTTTAATCTAAAGAATAATACAGTATTGCACATTAGTATAATTTGCATGTTGCATTTACAAAAATTCATTAGATTAAAATTCTTGTTTGAGTTCCTATTCGATCAAAAAAAAAAAATTTCTTGTTTGAGTTGAGTATATGAGCATGAAAGTAATTAACTAATTTGTTTTAAGGTTAATCCTAGTTATCTAATTTAAATTATGGAGGCATTTCTAATATGCACTGTAAACTATAAAGTATTACAATCAACACTATACTTCAAAATCAATTTTCAATATCTAATCACTATCTAAATTAGTTTTCAGATTATCGGATTAATTCACATATTAATCAAGACTTAGGAATTTAATCGTAGCGTTTTTTTTTTTTTTTAATTTCTTTAAACTTTAGAAGAGGTTTCCAAAACACTCTTTGTTAATAGTTTTAATGAAATTGTAATTGTTTCACATTCAAAATATGTCATTTGACATATAATGCCTACTTTAACTCTCATCCTCATGGTAGTAGCGGCTTGACATGAAAGATCCAAGTTTTTCATATATGCAGCGATGGGGAAGATTTATATGACTAAGTAGAATGTTTCAGGTAATTTAATATTGTGTTCCATATGAGAGTATAATTTTAGATTGAACCTCTACCCTAAGAACATTCATATTTGCTCGTGCCAAAATTTATGTCTATCTTAACATAAAAAGCTACTTCCTTTTTTTTTTTTTTTTTTTTTTACATATTTTAATTTTTTTTTTTTATACATTATCGTGATTATAGAACGTCAACATGTTTTAGTTATATGGTAGGTCGCTTTGAATATAATTAAAATGGGCACTATCTAATATTTATTGACTTAGCTTGCTATTCTTATATATTTATGCAATTATTGGAAGACCTTGTAGCTATAGCAACCAGTCTAAATAATTTTTGTTCTTGTATTTTCAACATAATTTTTTAAACTTGTTAGATCTGTGCATTTCACAATTCATTGCCGATTTGTGCAAGCAATAATAAACAGAAATAAACCTAGATTGATGGAAGATACCCTTGTCATAGTTATTGACTTGTTGGTTTCATTTTAAAATTGTGGATAATATATACATAACAAGGTAAGATCTCACTTTATAGTATTCAAAAAAAAAAAAAAAATCTCACTTTAGATATGTACTTCTTTAAGAAGCACCACAAGAAGTTACTTGTTTGTGGGGTTAAATGCCATGTAAATGTTAAGGAATCAAAATCTTCATACCAAAGTTTGTGAACATGTCAACATATATTGTACCGAGGGTAAAATAGCTAATGTATATTATATGCACTTTAGTTGGGAATAATATTTATATATATAAAACGGAAGTCTTCGAATTTAGGTGGAAGAAAATATGATATTCATATTTCCTTCAAATTGGTTCATGGGGGTTTTTGAGATATCTCAAGAGTAGGGAGTGAAATAATCTAACTAAAGACTATAACACCACTCTCTTATATATATAATGAACTCAAGTTTGTACTCATTATATCGAATAATAACAACTTCATATTGTGTCATGGATAGTCGGTAACATAGCTATTAATTATTCTAGCAATGGTCCCATTTAAATTTAAAATTTACTTGGATGATATAGTTGATTTTCATTTTGTTAATGTATATATTTTCTTTTGGAGTCATCTATAGCAAGTCATTTCGAAAAGGCATATTTCTATGATGCATTCAATATAGGTAGACATTTTGCCCGTGATGCATGAATTTTGTGCAATTGACCCAATTTAGAGAATAGCTAACAAGCAACCGTGTACTCCACCCACGTTTTATTCTAAAGAATAATACAGTATTGCATATTAGTATAATTGGCAAGTTGCATTTACAAAAATTCTTTAGATTAAAATTCTTGTTTGAGTTCCTTTTGATCCCCAAAAAAAAAAAAAAAAAAAAAATCTTGTTTGAGTTGAGTATATCTTGGAAGTAGCAGATTTTGCGCCAAAACATTTAAGTATGCCAACCACTTTTCTATGATCTTTTTTTTTTTTTTTTTTTTTTTTTTTTTTTTTTTTTTTTTTTAATGAAAGGTATGAAGGCATCTATCAGGTAAATTTTGTAAGATGGGACCAAACCTAATCAGCGTCCGACATACGTAATACAGACTCGACATCATTCATTAATGGATTGAGATTCGATGCAATAACTATCCGACATATGCAATACATACTCTACATCATTCATTAACGGATTGAAATTTGATGCAATTCCTTAGACCAAAAACGTTAGAGAAATTTGAAAATTTTTCTAATACAGGTGCTGATGGAAAAAATTCCTTGGATGGTATTACACATGATTGCAATCTTTCTTTGACAAATCAAATGACAGTGACCGTCTTTTTATTTAAAGATTTCTCAACTAAATCTCTGACTTATGGGGCATAGAGAATGAAGTCACAGATAAAACGTTTTATTAATTATTTTCCTCTTTTCATTGTCAATCAATACCCAAATATCACCCAAACGCAAAAACCCTTACCTTAGCAGCTCTATCATGCCAGCTAGACATCACCCTCGTCATTAGTGTCATGCCAATAACACAAGATCTTGCAATGTCAATAAGTTAGCATAGGTGCCACATCAGAAGCCTTGCCAAGTACCAACCACATGAAGCTACATGTCGTGAATGTTTTAAGCAACGCTAGTCACATGATGCTTCCGTATGTTGCCTCAACTTCCGGCTCTTGGTGTTAGCCATCATCATCATGTGTGGTTGTATGATACCTCAGACATGTAAAGTTTAACATTCAACTATTCAACACCTTCCAGACTCAAGCTTTCACTTTTATTACTTAAGAGAGTGTGTTGTGTGTAATATAACTTGTCTCACCCTCACTTAAAAGTTATCATGGCTTTTGAGTGGAGTTGTAGTGTATCTTTGTGTTAAAACCCATTTCTCTCTCCCCTGTGTGTGTGTGTGTGTGTTTGTTCCGAAAAAAAAAAATGCGTAATTGTCCCACATTGCTTAAGAGAGTGCGTTATGTGTAGTATAACTTGCCCTACCCTCCCTTAAAAGTTACCATGGCTTTTGAGTAGAGTTGTGGTATGCCCTTATGTTAGAACCCATTTCCCTCTCCCCTGTGTGTGTGTGTGTTTGTTTCTCAAAAAAAAAAAAGCTTTCACTTTTAATTAAGAGTAGTGTTAGACATATTATGGCCGAAGTGGCCCAAAAAAATTGTAGGCTCATGTAATGATAGAACAAGCATATTAAACTTGGGTTAGCCTAGGGTTCTCTAGTGTATAAACTCTATAATAGGTTCATTGTAACACGAGTTTAATAGACAATATGTAACCATCAAGAGTTTTTTTACTATGGAGATAGACTGTTAAGCTGAACCACGTAAACTTTCATGTTCACTCTCTCTTTCATGATTCCACTCATCATTCAATCATCACCCAATCAACACAATAACTTTAATAGTTACAATGGAGGCTAGGAAATTTAAACTTTAAATGTCTCAATTGGAAATACTAGGAGGTACTGACCAATTGAGCTACAAGGCTTTTGGCCAACTCCAAATAATATTTTGGAACTTAGTAACACCTTGGTTCCTAAATCATTTAGTCCAACATCCTTTTCTTGGTATTCTTTGGTATATAATCAGTTACTTCTTGACTTTTTCCTTCTTTGGAAAAATATTTTTGTTGATTGTATTCTTGAAACAAAGGATTTCTCTCATGCCAACTAAAATAAGATGATGTTGTATTTTAAGGCTAAAAGTTATCCATAGTTTACGCATCGACTACAAACACACATTGTTTGAGATAAGAATCTTTTACACAAGTTAAATGAAAGGCATTTTTCCTATCATAATGAATGTTATTGTAAGGTTGAATTTTATCAACCATCTTGTTGGCTTTATTCCATGCCAAATTTTCTTGTATTTTAAGCAATTAGTAACCCTGTATTTATGTGGGAATCGTGTAAGGGTAGTGAGTGAGAGAGTGTGAAGAAATGCTCAAGATTGTGCAAGGTTGCAAAGACTCATAGCTAAACTCACGGGTGACTCGCAACTGGCAAACCGCCAAAGTTGGCACATGTGTGAAGCATGCAGGAAAGCTAAAGAGTCATGCCAGCTGTTGCACTACATGACAAAAGTCCTAGGCTGGCCAGGCTGTTAGCTCGCGGCTGAACTTGAGACTCAGCTCAATCGCGAGGCCAAGTCGCCAGACCATCCTGTTTAGGAAAAACTGACTTTTCACATTCCTTCTCACCCTACTATATATAGACCCTTATACCCACGAAATGTAGAGAGCTTCCACAGTGAATTTTAAGAGAGAAAGCCTAGAGAAAAACAAGATTGATTTATCCACAATCTTCACATAGAGACTCTTCAAATTTCTCTACTCTCTTCCTCTCCATTGTTAAATCCTTGAGAGGTACATTACCAAAACCTTTTATCACCATACCCATATCTGTGAGAATGCTGTTTGGTGCTTTGGGAAGCAGTTAAGAAAGAACCAATTTCATATTGGTAGATGCTATGGTCAAGTAGCGGAATCCGGTAAGCTAAAGAAGAAATAGTTTCGGCAGAACCTCGTTGGAGTAGGAGCTTAGAGGGCTTAGGTACATTGGGTAGATTGGGCTTGGAGGGTCTTCTACTATTCATGTATTCCAACTACATTCTTTAGTGGATTATTTACCGCTTGGAGGGAGGCAGAGAGGTTTTACGCTGAGGGCTTCGGTTTCCTTTTCGATAACACATCATGTGTTATCCTTGTATTAGCATCTCTCTTCCCTTAATTTTTGCCATTTAATTTCTATTGTGGATGTAATTTTATTTGGTTTAGATTGTTTATCAATTCTATGTTAAGCTTGTGTTCATATTCTGCACATTAATTGTTTGACATTAAGCTTGAATTGGTAATTTGTAAATTAGGGGTCTAAACATTCATAGTGTTTTATACACTAATTAAACCTTCAATTGGTATCAGAGCGGGTTCACTTATATTGATTTTATTATCTTAGTGTGATCCTTGACCCCAAATTGAGATGGACCGGTCTCAATCTTTAAATGCTCCACCATATTTTGATGGCAGCAACTATGCATTTTGGAAGGTGAGGATGAGAGCATTTTTGTGTTCTATAGATGAGGCTATTTGGGATGCTGTTGAAATAGGTTGGACAAAGCCTGAGGCAGCCAAATCCACTTGGGATAAGGCAGCCCTCGTGGCGTCAAATGCTAATAGCAAAGCACTTACCGCAATTTTTTGTGATGTGTCCCCGAATGAGTTCCATCGGATTTCTCATATCACTGTTGCCAAGGAAGCATGGCAGATTTTAGAGACCACTTATGAGGGTACAAAGAAAGTTAAGGACACAAAACTACAAATGCTGACTACCCAGTTTGAGGAGCTCAAGATGAGCAAGGATGAGTCTTTTAACTCTTTATATAGTAAGCTAAATGAAGTGGTCATCGGCAGGTTTAACTTGGGAGAGAAAACAAAGGACACTAAAGTTGTAAGAAAAATTCTTCATTCATTGCCGGAGAGCTTCCGTGCAAAGGTGACTACAATTAAGGAGAGCAAAGATCTTGATGAAATCAAAGTCTAAGAGTTGATTGATTCTCTCTAAAAGTATGAGCTTTCATTACCAAATCAAAGAAAGAGCAAATCATTTGCTCTTAAGACGATAAATGAAAGGGTAGAAGCTCATGGTTCATTGGATGAGGATGTAGTCGAAAAGGATGTTACCTACCTTGCAAAGAATTTCTCCAAATTTCTAAAGTTCAAGAATAGTGAGAAATTTGGTGATAAAGGGAAATTCATGAGTTCCGGAAAGGAGAAGAAGGACCTCAAAAAGAGAGAAGGGAAGGAGTCCCAATCTACTCAAGGAGTCACTTGTTTTGAATGTAATGGACATACCCATTTCAAAAAGGAATGTCCTAATTACTTGAGATCGAAGGGCAAAGTGTACGCCACCACTCTTAGTGACTCAGATTCCTCCACCTCTGATTCTGAGGATAGTTGTGATGAAGAAGGGAATTTCTCAGCATTCATGACTGTTGCTCATGTTGAGTCTTCGGTGGACTTGAATTTGCTTATAAAAGAGATTAGGGAGCATAGTGATGAGGAATTCATGGGAATTGTAGAAGAATTAGATGTTGAAGAAGATGAAGATACAGCTGGTCTTAGAGAAAACTACAATTCTCTACTTGAGAAGTCAAGGGAATATGCCAAGGTGGCCAAGGCAGTTATGAAAAAGATTAAGAAAGCTGAGAAGGACTATAGAAGTCTCTTAGTATTTGAGCTGCAAAAGCCTGTCGCACATACTAGTATTTGACTCTGAAAAAGAGAAAGCGACCAAAAATATAAAATTATATGATGCCCAAAAAGCCAGAGGCTAACTCATCAAAGTGAAATATCAAAAATTTCAGGCATCAATCTCACAATGAGATGAATTGTTTCAAAAAGATCAAATATTATGTCAAACATGGAGCCAAATGAAAAGCTTCAAAGATATTGTACTTAAGCCTTTGTGGGAGGTCATATATGCATTCTTCTATAATTGAGGGTCACATTATCTAGTGCTAGTTGTATATGCCTTGATTGAATTAATCATTGAAGATTCACATTAGACTAAGATCTATCTCATTTTTTATATTCACACATAACACATATGCCTATGTTCAATGAATGCCATATTCATTCGTGTGATTGTACTTGATTAAATGTGTTTTCACATGCTTAATCCTTGTTGATCAAACTCAAAAATATTTTTGAGTGTTTTAGTTGTTTTTAGAAAGTCTTTTGTTTTTACAAAAATGTCAAAAATTTCAAAAACAGTGTTGCCCTGTTTTGGCGACTCAGTCGCAGGTTAGTCCAGTCGCATGTCCTAGTCCCAAGCCCTGTTTTGGGTTTTTAATGTTTCATGCGACTCAGTTTGACGACTTGTTCGCGGGTGGAAGGTCCAGTCACAAGAGGACTCAGAGATTTTCACGGCTTACCTCGCGACTCCCTCACGGGTAGAACTTCCAGTCGCAAAAAACACTTAGATAAATTTTTCAAAATTTTTGTCTTGAGTGTTCTAGCGACTGGCCCTGACATCTTGCTTGCGATTTGACTCTGTCGCGAAAATCGCATGTTTTGCGCAAATAGGTCAGTTTTTAAACGTTTTCAGTTTTTCCCTCAAACTTCTGTGACTGTTCATTGTCTTCCTTACCTGAAACACTCTCAAACCCACCGTGTCACTCTTGAACAAACTTCCATTTTTACATCATTTCAACTCAAAATCTTCAAGAAAAAGGTATGGGTTTTCTCTTTCTCTCTACATACTTCATGTTCTGAGTCTTGTTTACTTGAATCTGTGAGTTGTTGATTTGATTTGGGATATTTGTTGTTTCGGTGATGGGTTGGACGAATGTTTGTTGTGCTTAGATTTTTGGGTATTGTTGATTAAGCTTTTAGGATTCTATTTTTGCTTTCATGGTTGATATTGACTGAGTATGTCTATTGATTTGTTTGATGTTTGAATCTCATACCCATTATGTTATGATTTTTTTTTTGGTTTACTGTAATGCACTTTGTGTGTGTTTTTGGTTGATTCAAAATGGTTGTGTTCAGAAGGTTAGGCTATTTGTTTAAACTGTTTATGATTATCATGTGTGTTGCTTCTGTCTTTTGGATATTGTCTGCTCTGTGTTGGTTTGAACACTTCATACTCTTTATGCCATATCTCATAGTCATATGCCCTCTTTTGGTTAAGTGTGTTTTACATTGAGTGTGGGGTACTTTTGGCTCTTTACAATTGACTAATGCATGTTGAAGTATGTGTTTGGTTTTGTCCCCTATAGCTTTCATGTTTAAGATGTTGTGCTCTTTAATCATTAAGATCACTATGTGTTATGCATTAGTATGAGCTATCTCCTTCAATGACTGTTTTTAAGCTGAATATGGTCTTAGTGTAGGCTTGATCCTCTGTTTTTCTCTATACCACTAACCTGTTAATAATGGTTGTGTTCATCTATTATGCTTTGTTGTTGTGGCCTTTTCTGCTTGTTTACAGATAACCCCATCTCCTACAAAGAAGAAAACTCCTGCTAAGAAATCTGACAAAAGGATGAAAATGGACCATAACCTTTTTAGGTATGTTCAACACTTTGAGAGATATAGAGATTCTTTCATAAAGGGAACTATTATTCAGGAAAGGTTTGTAGACTTAGGGAATTTGAAGGACACCTTCATTCTAGGTTGTTTTGAGAGCAGAGGATGGAATAAATTGTTGAGTGACCTACCTGCAGTTTGTGAGCCTTTGATAAGGAAATTCTATTCAAATGCTGTGATAAGGGAGGATGAGTTGAGCTGTTGGGTTAGAAGAAAGGAATTCACTATAGATGCCCATGACATAGATGAGGTGCTAGGGTTTGAAGGTTTAGAGAACCATGACTTCACCAACTAGAAGGACAGGATGCTATCTATAGAAACTATCCAAACTCGCATTGGTGGACAAAGAGAGGGGAGATGCCTCAACAATATACCATTTTCAGCTGACATGAGGTGCCTAACCACCATTATGATGTTCAACTTATATCCAGTGAGGAAGCTGACTACAATCAACAATGCCAGAGCTATCTTCCTTATGGAACTCAAGGAGAAAACCTTCATTGACATCAGCTTTCACATCTTTAACACTATTGTGGATGAGACTAGAACCACCTCTAGGCCCAAGCTAATCTTTCCTAGCCTTCTTATGAGACTTTTTAGAGTAAAAGGTGGTGACATCCCTCAAGATATCAGCCCCATACCTACACCTTTAGCCATCAACAAGCTAACCATCATCAGGATACAAGTCCGTCTTCCAGGTGATGAAGAGGAAGATGACCAAGGTGAAGGTGACCCAATGGAGATTGAGACAGTGGCTGCAGGACAAGCTTCATCATCCAGAAGCCGAGGCAAAAGAAGCAGAGCTTCAACCTTATCAGAGGTACCTCCAAATGCATTCCAAATCATCTTAGAGAGGATTGATGGACTTAGAGAGGTCCAGAATGAGCATACTGATAGGATGGCAGCACTTCAAGATCAGTTCAACATACTTTCAGCCAAGTTTGACAACTTCAGCACCCAGCAGTGACCCTTTGGCCATTTCGGTCAAAAAGGGGGAGAACTTTTGAGGGACAGTTCTTGAGGGAGAGTGTCATTTTAAGGGGTTAATATTTAAAGTTGTTATTCAGTATTTTTTCGAGTTTGTGCCCATGTTGCTTTTGTAAGCTTTTAAGGTTTGTTTCTATGAGAGTTTGTAGGCTTTTATGATTTGTACCATGCTATGTAGCCTTTATGTTTTGTTGCCTAATACTTCTAGCTAAATGTTATGCATTTTCTTTAAATATTCTCACTATTGTGCCCTTGTAGGATTTTGTTCCTAGATGCATATACTTTATGTACAGTGCATTGGTTGAGTGTTGGGCATGTAAGTGATTCGCATTGAGCTTATTGGCTTGTATGTCCGGATGTTCATTCCAAGTGTGAATGAGCATTGTGGTCACTATTTTGTAGTGATTTCCTGTTTGGTCAAGCCATGGTTTATTTCTCATTCCATTTTACTTGATCACATTGTGCTTGTCTCATATGCAATTACAAGTTTTTCTACATACAATGATGATACTCTGTTGTTATGTTTCAAGAGATTCTTGTTCATATGTTCAAGAGCTTATCAGATTCTAGAGTTAGGTGTGAATGAGTTTTATTCAACTGTTCCCAACTCACATATTAAGTCTAGAGTTTGTTTTAGGGTTTTGTCACGAAATAGCCAAAGAAGGAGATTGTAAAGTTGAATTTTATCAACCATCTTGTTAGCTTTATTCAGTGCCAAATTTGCTTGTATTTTAGCAATTAGTAACCATGTATTTAGGTGGGAATCATTTAAGGGTAGTGAGTGAGAGAGTGTGAAGAAATGCTAAAGATTGTGCAAGGATGCAGAGACTCGCGGCTAGACTTGCGGGTGACTCGTGACTAGCAAGCTGCCAAAGTTGGCACACATGTGAAGCATGCAGGGAAGCTGAAGAGTCATGCTAGCTGTTGCACTACAGGACAAAAGTCCCAGGCTGGCCAGGCCATTAGCTTGTGACTCATCTTAGTTGCGAGGCCAAGTTGCCAGACCACCCCGTTTGGGAAAAACTGACTTTTCACATTCCTTCTCACCCTACTATATATAGACCCTTATACCCACGAAATGTAGAGAGCGTCCAGAACGAATATTGAGAAAGAAACCCTAGAAAAAAACAAGATTGATTCGTCTACAATCTTCACATAAAGACTCTTCAAATTCCTCTACTTTCTTCCTCTCCATTGTTAAATCCTTAAGAGGTACATTACAAAAACTTTTTCTCACCATACTCATATCTGTGACAAGGTTGTTTGGTGTTTTAGGAAGTAGTTAAGAAGGGACCAATTTCATATTGGTAAATGCTATGGTCAAGTAACGGAATCCGGTAAGCTAAAGAAGAAATAGGTTTAGTGGAACCTTGTTGGAGTAAGAACTTGGAGGGCTTAGGTACATTGGGTAGATTAGGCTTGGAGGGTCTTCTGTTGTTCATGTATCCCAACTACATTCTTTAGTGGACAAGACACATGATAAGCCTGCCTAGATTTGTCATTTTTGTGGAAAGTCTAGAAACATTTGTCCAAACTATTATAAGCTGCAAGCTGCTAAGAGAGCAAACAAACCAAAAGTACCTGTGCCTCAAGCACATGATCCTATGGTGCTTATTGGTGAATTGGTAAAGGCTCTAAACCTTTATTCCAATCCTGGAATTGATAATCATTCTCATGTGAATAAGTGCTCCAATGCTTGAGGTGCATCTAAAAAGTTTTGGATGCAAAAGGCTCAATCTAATTGAGTCCTTCTGACATGGTCCTTGTGCTTCATTGCTATATTTGTTGTGATCATTGTTCTTTGGTTTTTTGTTTTCTTTGTTTCTAGGATTTGCATTGCATAACATTCATGCATTTCATTCTAGGTTGTTTTTGTTTATTTTTTTCCAAATAAAAAAATGGGAAGGAAGAAAAAGGAAGCAAATTGTGTTTTGTATTATTTTCTTGTTTTTGAAAACAAGGTTGGTCAATTTATTTTCACATAACATGTCTTTTGTACCTTGTTTAGCTTTGATGAGCTTACTTATTATACTTTACTAGTTGAAGCTTTGTAATGCATGTTGTGTGGGAAAGTTGTTTATGATTTTGATCACTTTGTCTTGATCTTGAAGTCACATGTCTTTGACTGTCGGACTTGAACCTTTTGAGAAAGGCATAAATAACCATCTCACCACTGTTCACTATCCAATTATGAACACCTTAGTGCATATCGTAAGATTTTGTGCTCGAGAAAGTGTAGCACATGCACAAAAAGAACATAAAGTATAGCCTCAGTTTAATGCTTAAAATTGGTGTGTACATTATTGGACTTAAAGCTAAATCAAATAAATAAAATTGGTGTGTACATTATCTCGGCTATTTTAATAAGTTTCTGAACAATTAAAATTTGTGTGTACAATATGAGACAAAATCAAGAAACTTACATGATTGCAACCTTATGATCTAGGAGATGTGGGAGTTATATAATGTAACTCTTTAGGTGATAGTCTCTTTCAAATCCTATGTGATGAATTTTGTAGACTTTATGTTTGATTGCTATTCACATATCACCTCACATGTATCTCAAGCTTTTGCTAGTTGCACACACTACACAAGTTACTCTTTGCTAAATATTGTACATGTAATTGTATGTGTTTTTGGTTTGACCAACCAAGTTTGAAAATACCTTGAGTTTTATGCAAAACATATTTGATGCTTGAGAATTTAAAAGGAGAATGTTTGAAAATCTTAATTTTGGGAAAACTGGCTTTAAAATTTGTGTTTTTGAAAAAGCATTTCATCTCATACTCATGCATTGTATTCATAAAATTCAATGCTTTGAGGAGTTTATGCACAAAATTTGCTGTGTTTTTCAAAAATGTGTTTTTTCCAGAATTTCGATCGATCGAGGCTGTTTTTCAATCAATCGAAATTGTGATTAAAAATTTAAGTGAGCCTCTGTCTGTTTCGATCGATCGAACCTAAAATTTCAATCAATCAAAAATAGTGAATAAGGTTTTTTAAAAACTGCTTTTGACTTGTTCAAACTCACTTTTCAAAAGTTTTTCAAACTTTTCTCTCTCTCCGACTCAGACAAGGCTTAACATCAATTTTTTATCGTTTTCCTCTGTTCTTTTTGCAAGGTTTTCCTCTCCCAAGGCCAGTAAGACCTTTATAACCTTCCTTTTGCATTTATTTTCATGTTTCATGCATAAATTCATGCATTACTTTGGGTTTTTTGGACCTATGCATATTTTGGGGTTTTTAATGATTCAAGCTTTATTTTGTGAAATTTATCATTGGGTTTTTGTCCTACATGTTATAAACATGATCTATGGTGTTTAATTTGATCAATTTGGTGTTTTGTGAGAAATTCAAAATTCTAGGGCTTGAATTTTCCCGATTTGGGGATTTTGTTCAAATTGAGTTTAATTGATGAAATTGGCTTGTTGGATTGATGTAATTGTTGGGGTTTATGCCCTAAAATCCAATTTATTGGCATGACATAAATAATTAAATTGTTTAATTACATGAGACTATTTATTGATGAACTAATGGGACATTATCTTAGTCCATGAGATGCATAGTATGTGATTTATATGAAAAGTCACAGAAGATATAAATCATAAGTTCTTTGTAAACTCATAATTTTAGTTCATAGTCAGTAATGAAATTGGACGTTTCATCTGCAAAGACTATAACATATCAACTACGATGATTTGTCTTGATCATGGAAATGGAGACTTCAGTTGGTATGTTGATATGTTTTAAGAGTTAAGACATATTGAACTGGACTGCTGTGAGATTTATTATTCTTCTAATGACTGTCAAATGAATAATAAATCTCACGACTTCTATTTACATCCACTCTAAATCCTGAAAGAATAATGGACCTGATCATGATATGTAGGTTGCTTTGATATATTAGGAGTAAGATCTATAAGTAACGGTCAAAACCTCAGTATATTGGGCAGCCACATTTAGTGTTGATGGAACATATATTCTCAAGATGGAATTCATAGTCTCTTAACGAAGATACAAAATATTCCCTTGAGATAAGTTTAATGGGTTTGGTTATTCAGAGAGTTGGGCCCAACCACTTTAGTAAGGAGTTGCTAAAGTATATATTTATGGAATTGGATTTCATAAATATATAATGAATAACTTAAAGGATTAATCCAGGTACTCAAGGATTAAAATGTAGTAACCTTCAAAGTGGAAATCTACATTCATGACTTTGTATTGCTACGAATATTTTATGAAGGGGTTGCATGTACAATAAAGTCTTGGGATATAATTTATAGATAAGGCCTAGAGTGCAACTATATTTATATAGTGGTATTAAATATAGTTAATTGTAACTTTGGACTTGTTAAGAATTGACAGAAAAGCCCAAGGCCCATTGGAGCTAATGTCTTATTGGTGCTTTTTGGTCTCACTCCAAGCCACACACTAAAACCCAATTGGAAAGGCCCAATAGGGCAGCCCAATTAGATAATCAATTAAAGATAAAGGGAGAAACATGCATAATTTTATAAGAGATTCATCATTGTGAAATGGTGTGAATGTGTGAGTGAAGCCACTCAATTATTCTCCCTTGGAAACTGATTAAGAGATCACACTTCTTGGGCGTAAAGTGGAATTGGAGCGAAGATTAAAAGTGTTCCCAAGAACTTATAATCTTTTGTTTTGAATTTCATTACACCAAGGTACGCTATCTTGTTTTTAAATTCTGAAATTTACATAGTGCATGTTATCAATCATGAATGAAATAGATCCATGTTTGTTACTTCCACTGTGTGTTTTGTATGAGATACAAAACCAGATTTACCAACAGTAATTGACCATTATAATCTGTCTTCTAACTTGTGTGATGATCAATTGGTCAATTTCTTACAAATTGAACAAGTGGTTTTTTCAAATTTTTTGGGGTTTTGTTAGAAATTCTATGCCCAAGCCAATTTTGTGAAATAGAACTTATATTGAATTTATTTTCACTGCATTAGAGCATGCATCATGACATTTATTTGTTCATGCATCATATAGATTTTTTTCTATATTTTTTTTGTGCTAACTTACAGTCTGCCCTTTGTTTTTTTTTTTTTTCTTTCTATTCTTTTTTGTTCTGTTTTGTGTTTTTGTCCTTACCCTAGCACCATGCCTAGGAAGACTATAGCCCATAGGACACCCTCCACTTCTTCTGAGTCTCCCTTTAGGAGTGAGTTGTTTCGAAGTGACAAAAGCAAAGAGTTATATGAGAAGCTGATTAGTAAGAGAAAGAATTGGGGTTAAGCGGAAGGTTGTGTTAGATGAGTTAGATCCTGCCATTAAGGCAAATTTTGAGAGTATGGGCTGGTTGCCTTTGTTGGAGATAGATCATCCACCATCGACTGCCCTGAATAGAGAGTTCTACTCAAACCTCTCTTGCCACATCTATGATGCCAACACCTTGGTTAGTAGTTGGATACGAGGTGTAAAGTTCACCATTACCCATAGGGTAGTGGCTGAGGCTCTAGGTGTTCCGGTAGTTAGGCAGCCCGTCTATCCTTATGTAGAGTCTCCACCCCTTGATGACGTTATATCACACATCACTGGGTCTTCTATCCAATGGGGTTCTGATCCTCGGATCATGTCCACTGAGGTTACTGAGACTACCTATCTTTTCTTTAGGATAGCGTGTCATTCTTTGTGGCCTATTTCTTATCTCCATACCATCCCTATTGAGCGATGTGTGTTTTTGTACGTCTTTGTTTCTGGAGCTTCTATTAGTTTTCTTCATCTATTTCTTCGTTCTTTGAACGAAGTTCATAGGAGTTCAGCCATCGCTCATGCTCTTTTTCATCCTATTTTCATTCATAGGATTTTGTTGTTTCTTGGTTTAGATGACTTCCCTGTTGGTGAGCCCGTACATGTTGTAGCTCCAATAGGTGCCACCTTCCTTAGGCAGAGGGCTGCTCATATGGGAGCTGGCTCTACGCATCCTAGAGTTGAGCCTTCTAGTGCTGTACCCCTCCTCCCTCTTCTATAGGTGATGCTTCGGCTGAGGCGTCTGGTGCTACTACTGCTACTGCTGATGTTCCTCCACTGACTACTTCGGATGATTAAGACATTCGACGTACCTTGGATCATGTCTTGACTTTTCAGGCGGCTTATGGACAGATTTTGGTGGACGTGCTTGATGAGATCCGTGCCTTGCGAGCAGAGTTGGCACAATTTCGATGATCCTCACCACCACCTCCTTTTGATGATGGATTTTGATTGCTCTTTAGCATTCCATCACAAAAAATGGGGAGTACATTTGGACATTTGTAGAGGATTTTTGTTCTTAAGGGGAGAGATTTTTGTTTGTTGGAGCTTGTGGAGATTAGATTGTATCTAGGTGCTTCACTTTATATTTACCTTTTTGGATCTTGATGTATTTTTGTTGGGCTATTCATGTTAGGGGGAGATTCATTTATTGTTTTATATGTTTCTTTTTTCATTGCATATTGATTTATATTTATGATTTATTCATTGATATATGTCTTTATTTTGTGTTGTGTGAAATCAAGAATTTATTTTATTTACTTGTATTTTCCACACATGCATTTATACGTTTTGTTTAGTGTTTCAGGAAATATACAGGTTGATTCAATTGAGCTACTGTCTACACTTACAACTTATGGATAGTAGTTAAGATTAGATTTTTTATAATGGGCATTCTTTTGTAAAGGGCTTTTCTTTGTAAACTTTGAGCTTTTAGTTGTGTTTTGTCACGAATTGCCAAAGGGGGAGTTTGTTAGGTTCTAAGTACTTAGGAACTAATGTATTAGAACTCTAATGTGTATTGTTGGCAAACCATGATCAAAACAGGTTGGTTAGTCTTGTTTAGACTTGCTCAAAGTTGTGTCTTTTATGTAAAGTTGGAATCGAGTTGTTGCAAAATCAAGTGTGCATTTCTGCCTGGCTCGATCGATCGAATCTCGAGCAGAATGTTTTTTTTTGCAGATTTTTGCAACTCAACCCTAACCTATTAAAACGTGTAGGGTTTTATGTTTTGCCCTAGGTACAAAAGGCAAACCCTAGCCACGTTTTTGAGGTTGCTCTATTTGCTGTATGTGTGAATCTCTTGTGAGATCTAGAGGTTGTTGTCTTCACACATGCTTAGGATTATCAAGAATGATATTTCATTGATAGCTTGATGATCATTCAGTTGCTACACTAAAGAGCTCAAAGAAACACAAGCGGGTGTGCTTGTACTTGTTAGAGAATCCAAGAAAGAAGAAGTCCATGGTCTCAAAGCTTGCACGTGGTCGTGTCAGTAAGTTTCTACTGTTGGATAGCAATAGGATGTTAGTGGTCTAAGTCGCTATTGTAAAACTTCGATTCTTTCATAGTGGATTCAGGTTTACCTTGAAGACAACTAGGTTAAATCCTCCCCAAGTTTTTACCGATGTGGTTTCCTAGGTCATCATATCATTGTGTTATTTATATTTCCACTGCTTTGCATGATATGATATATTTGTATTAACCTAGATTTGTTAATTTGACTAAGTTAATCACTTGGCTAATCTGGTTGTGTTAACCATGATATGATATATTTGTGTTTTTTAGGGGTCTAAAAACAACAGCAGGTTCTGTCTAGAGCACGTGAGGACCATGCGACTCACTAACGATTTTTAGCATCATCAGTTGGCACCGTCTGTGGGGAAAATTGAGAAAGCAATAGCAGCCATATTAACACTTCCCAAACAAAGAGTTGTATGGTACTCACTGGCTCAATGACAACCAACAACAATAACGGAGATGAACCACGCACTACTGCCCTTGAAAGACAAGTACAGACCCTCGCTACGGTTGTGGAACGCCTTACTAAGCAAAACCATGGCCTAGAGGAACAACTGTGCCAAAGGGATGCTGGGCCCAATAGTCATGGAGAGGAGCAAGAGGGCACCAACACTGAAAGGAATGACCAAGAAGAACCAGAAGGCAGCAATGCCCCAAGCAGGCAAGAGCAACAAGATACCATCCGTCACAGATACTGCACCACCGCATATGGTCACGAAGATGCAGATGATGAAGGAGAGGATGGACTTCATAATGAACGCCCTCAAGGGGCAGGTGTCAAACGACTTTGACGAGCTTGTCCATCAGATGGACTCACCATTCATAGCACCAGTCACTTCATTCCCCCTTACTGCAAAGTTCCATATGCCGCAAATAGAAGCCTATAAACTATAACTACAAAGTATTACAATCAACACTATACTTCAAAATCAATTTTCAATATCTAATCACTATCTAAATTAGTTTTGAGATTATCGGATTAATACTCATATTAATCAAAACTTAGGAAGTTAATTGTAGCATTTTTTTTTTTTCTTTAAACTTTAGAAGAGGTTTCCAAAACACTCTTTGTTAATAGTTTTAATGAAATTGTAATTGTTTCACGTTCAAAATATGTCATTTGACTTGTAATGCCTGTTTTGACTCTCATCCTCATGGTAGTATCGGCTTGACATGAAAGATCCAATTTTTCAGGTAAGATTTATATGACCAAGTAGAATGTTTCAGGTAATCTAATATTGTGTTTTATATGAGGGTATAATTTTAGATTGAAACTCTATCCTAAGAACATTCATAGCTGTTCGTGCCATAATTTATGTCTATTTTAACATATAAAAAAACTACTTTTTTTATATATATATATTTTAATTTTTTTTCATACATTATTGTGATTATAGAATGTCAAGATGTTTTAGTTATATGGTAGGTCGCTTTGAATATAATTAAAATCAGAAATATCTAATATGTATTGACTTAGCATGCTATTCTTATATATTTATTTAATTATTGGAAGACCTTGTAGCTATAGCAACCAATCTAAATAATTTTTGTTCTTGTATTTTCAGCATAATTTTTTAAACTCGTTAGATCTGTGCATTTCACAATTCATTGCCGATTCGTGCAAGCCGTAATAAACAGAAAAAAAACCTAGATTGATGGAAGACCCTAGTCATAGTTGTTGACATGTTGGTTTCATTTTAAAATTGTGGTTAATATATACATAACAAGGTAAGATCTCACTTTAGATATATCGTACTTCTTCTAGAAGCACCACAAGAAGTTACTTGTTTGTGGGGTTAAATGCCAAGTAAATGTTAAGGAATCAAAATCTTCATACCAAAGCTTGTGAACATGTCAACATAGTACCAAGGGTAAAATAGCTAATGTATATTATATGCACTTTAGTTGCGAACATGTCAACTTGAGCATTTTATTTTTGTGATGTGTTTTGTCACGGATTGCCAAAGGGGGAGTTTGTTAGATTCTAAGACTTTAGGAACTAAATGTATTAGAACTTCATTTTGTATTATGTTGGCAAACCATGATCAAAACATAGAGTCTACGTTTAGATTTGCTCAAAGTGTGTTTGTTTGTAAAATTGGAATCAAGTGATTGCAAAATTTATTGGACTAAATCTGCAAGGCTTGATCAATCGAAAATTAGACTTGATTGATCAAACCATGTGCAGATTTATTTTTCTGTAAAATTTCCAATTCAACCTAAGCCCGGTTTGACATGTAGGGTTTTATGTTTTACTCCAAGTATAAAAGGAAAAATCCTAGCTATGTTTTAGAAGTCTTTGATGTGCTGTGTGTTGAATCTCTTGTAAGATCTAGAGGTGTTTACCTTCATACACACTTACGGTTATCAAGATAAAGATTCATGTCAAGAACTTTGTGATCGATTCAGTTGCTTCATAAAGAACTTAAAGAAGATCTTTGAGTGGAGTCTCAAAGTCACAAGTAGGAGAACTTGTGGTTGCAGTAGATCAAGGAAAGAAGTAGTCCATGGACTCGGAATTGTCACATGATCATGGTAGGAAGTTTTCTACTCGAGGTAGCAATAGGATGTTAGTGGTCTAAGTTCTATTGTAAAAACTTCAATTCTTTCATAATGGATATGTTTTACCTTGAAGATAGCTAGGTTAAATCCTCCACAGGTTTTTTACCGGTTTGGTTTTCCTGGATTATCATATCATGTGTTCTTTATATTTCCACATTATTTACATGATATGATTTTATTGTGTTAACCTAGATCTGAATAATTTATCTAAGTAATCACTTGGCTAAATAACTAGGTTAAACAACTTATGTTAAGGGGTCTAAAAACGTACAACAACTTAATACTGCATCATGGATAGTCAGTAACATAGCTATTAATTATTCTAGCAATGGCCCCATTAAAATTGAAAATTTACTTGGATGATTGATGAGGACAACAAACTTTGTGGAAAAATAAGGTCTATAGCATGAATGATAAGTGTATTTTCATTTTGTTAATGTATGTATATATATGTTTTTGGACTGATCTATAATGTATGTATATATTTCTTTAGATTAAAATTCTTGTTTGAGTTCCTTTTGATAAAAAAAATTAAAAAAATAAAAAATCTAGTTTGAGTTGAGTATATCAGCAATTAGCAGATTTTGTGCCAAAAACATTCAAGTATGCCAACCACTTTTCTATGATCTATTATTTTTATTTTTATTTTATGAAAGGTATGAAGGCATCTATCTGGTAAATTTTGTAAGATGGGACCAAACTTAATCACCATCTGACATATTTAATACATACTGAGATTCAATCAAAGATAAAAAATTAAAAAATAATAATAATAAATAATTAACTTTTTTCTTCAGTCCTTAAACCAAAAACGCTAAAAAAAGCTGAAAAAAGTCCTTGGATGGTATTACACTTGATTGCAATCTTTCTTTAACAAATCAAATGACAGTGACCATCTTCTTATTTAAAGATTTCTCTACCAAATCTCTAACTTATGTGGCATAGAGAATGAAAACACAAATAAGAACCTAAGCCCGACACTCAAGGCAATAGCTCTTGCTCTAAGCCTATCACTCCCATCACAATACTGAAACCTTCAAGCATAGAAGAGACTCCACTGCTACAACATCACAACCCCATCTTCGAACTCCAAGACAATTCAAGTCATAAGAAGTCTGAAGCTCCTAGACACATGGCAGAAGAGGGAGAACACCCAAACACAGAGGAAGCCATGAACACCCAAGAGCTACTCAACACTATGGTAGCTAGTCAGATTCAGCTAAGGGAAGACATGAACCATATGATGCAACAGTTTCAAAATTTGAAGAGTAATCAAGAGGAGGACAAGGCTGATCATGATCCACCAACCCTAGAGAATGAGAAAAAGATCAATGAGAGAATGAATAAAATGGAGGGGATGATTAGAAGAGCCCGCAAGATAAAGGAACTTATGGACTACAATTCATTCTCCTTGTTCCCTAATGCAAGGCTGCCACTCAAGTTCAAAATGCCAACCTTAGACGAGTTTAATGGGACCAGCTGCCTAAAATCCTATCTAAAGATGTATATGAGGGCTATGCAACCCCTAGGCGTAACTAAAAAGGTACTTGCCCAGATATTCCAAAACACACTGACTGGAGCCACTCTTAGGTGGTTCCTTAACCTGGATGATGCAAAAGCAAGAAGTTGGGAGGACATCTGCCAAGAGTTTCACAAGCAATACAAGTACAATATGGAAGTGGACATCACAAGAAGAGACCTTGAGACTACCAAGCAAGAGCCAAAAGAATCCTTCTCTACTTTCATTACCAAGTGGAGAGCCAAGGCTGCACAGATGATGAGTAGGCCAAGTGAAGAAGAACAGTTAGCTGTGGTTGTAAAGAACTTATTGCTTGTATACCATAAATATTTGTTTGCATAGTATTTTCCCAATTTTAATGCTTTAATTGCTGCCAGACCTCAAATTGAGGATGCTATAAACAATGGCACTATAAAGACTGATGACCTTCCAAAATTTAGAAAGAATGTAGGGTCTAATTATAAGGCTGTGGAAATTTCCAATATTCATAAAAATGATCCTTATCAGTTGATTGCACCCATTGCACCTATGTAAGTACCCCCAAGGGCCTAGACCCAAGAGAGAATTTCATGAGTTTTACTTGCCTATGAGTCAAGTGTTTGAGGCTAAAAGTGAAAGGGTTACTAAAACCCTTAGACCCAATACCAATTCCAAACCCCTTGCCCTCAAAGTTTGATGTGAATAAAAGATGTGCTTACCATCAAATCCTTGGCCATGACACTGACCATTGTTTCACCCTTCGTCATGCAATTCAAGACCTAATAGACAATAAAGTGATTACACCGCCTACAAGGCCTAGCATCACTAACAATCCCTTTCCCAATCACAATTTTGGGAAAGGATCGAGGGTTAATTGCTTGATGACCGAAGAAGAGAATAAGGAAGACCTGTCTGACTTGATCTATGACCTACCCGAGTGTTTCATGATGACATGGGAAGAATTAATGGATAGAACTTCTACTACCACCACAGGATATGACATATGGAATGAAGTACCAAAAAAGGAAAACAACCAAACATCCACAAATGGGGGGAGAAAGAGCTTACTGGAAGCCAAGGCCGAGTTAAAGAACTGGGCATGGGAGGGAGCCACCAAACCCATGGAGGACTCTACGAGGAAAATCAAGACCATCAAGTCAGTCACTTTCGCCAAAAAGATCAAGACTGGCGAGCCAGTCACTCCTACCAAGAGCATTATTGTTGTTCCTATTGATTCTATTTCTGCTAGTGTTTCTATTCCTGTTAAGTCTGTTTGTGATGGTTTTCCAATCAAGTCTATTAAGTCTATAAAGTCTGTTAAAAACTCTCTCCCTTTTAATATGATTTTTGATTATGCTTATTTGCTGGCTTTGAATGTTTTTATTTCTGAAATTGGTAAAGAAACTCTTAATGATAAGGAATTAAAACATGGATACCTAGAACCTATAAAAGAAGAAACCCAACCCATTAACCTTGGAACTGATGATGATCCGAAAATGATCCAAGTGCAATACCCTAACTGCCTCAAAGAAAGATACATTAGTGGCACTACTGACAAAGTTCAAGGAGGTCTTTGCCTGGTCATATGAAGACATGCCTGGGATTGATATGGATATAGTACAACATTGCATTCCAAAAATCCAACCATGAAGCCAGTCAAGCAAAAGTTAAGGAGAATAAAGCCAAAGTGGACTCTCAAGATCAAGGAAGAAGTAGAAAAACAGTACAACAAAGGATTATTGAGAGTGGTAAACTATCCAGAGTGGTTAGCTAATGTGGTTCCAGTACCAAAGATGGATGGGAAGGTCAGAATGTGTGTAGATTTCAGAGATCTGAATAAGGCCAACCCAAAAAACGACTTTCATTTGCCTCACATTGACGTCCTGGTTGACAACACAGCAAGACATGCGTAGCTCTCATTTGTGGATAGATTTTCAGGATACAACTAGATTAAGATGGCTCCAAAAGATATGGAGAAAACCTCATTTATCACTCCATGGGGGACATACTGCTACAAGGTCATGCCATTTGGCCTTAAGAATGATAGTGCTACTTACCAACGAGCAACCACCACTTTGCTGCATGATTTAAGCCACAAAGAAGTAGAAATTTATGTTGATGACATGATAGTAAAGTCTAAAGAACTTGAAGGGCACATATTGGCTTTAAGGAAGTTCTTTGAGAGAATCCAGTTCTACAAGTTGCGGTTGAATCTAAAGAAGTGTACTTTCGAAGTCACATCCAGAAAACTATTAGGGTTTATGGTAAGCCAGTGGGGAATAAAAACTGATCCTGACAAAATCAAAGAAATTGTAGAGATGAAGCCTCCAAGGACTGAAAATGAGATCCGAGGATTTCTGGGGAGGATACAATACATCAACAAGTTCGTAGCCCAACTCACTATGACGTGTGAACCAATCTTCAGGCTACTTAAGAAGGAGGTCCCAACCATGTGGAATGAACAATGCCAAGAAGCCTTTGAGAAGATTAAGAGTTATCTGATGAAACCCCCAATACTTGTTCCACCAGTTCCTGAAAAGCCATTGTTGTTGTATCTCACCACTACAGATACAACAATGGAGGCTTTACTTGCTTAACACTTAAAGGAGACTAGAAAGGAGAATGACATATACTACATCACCAGGAAAATGTTGCCTTACGAAGAGAAGTACTTGCCATTAGAGAAGACATGCGTAGCACTTGTATGGGCAACCCGTAAACTCAGACATTATATGCTTGCTTACAAGGTTCTGTTGATTGCAATAATGGATCCTTTGAAGTACCTAACGGAAAAACCTATGCAAGATGGAAAGACTGCTAAATGGGTTTTTCTTTTGTCAGAATTTAATATTAAGTATGTGACTCAAAAATCTGTGAAAGGAAGAGCAAATGCCGATCACTTAGAACATTTTTCACCAAAAGAAGCTAAAGAGATCCAAGGAGACTTTCTGGATGAAGACATCATGGGGATTAAAGTAGAATCATGGAAGATGTATTTTGATGGAGCAACAAATCAAAACGGAAGTGGAATTGGAGTTCTCTTAATTTCTCCAAAAGGGGCACACATTCCATTTTCCAACAGACTTAACTTTCCTGCTACCAACAATGCCACAAAATATGAAGCTTGCCTTATGCGCCTACAAGCAGCCTTAGGCCTAGGAGTGAAAGAGTTGGAGGTGTATGGAAACTCAACTCTAATAATCTCTCAAGCACATAATAAATGGAAGATCAAAGAAGAAAGGCTTATGCCTTATCATTAATGTCTCCAGAAGTGGTCATTAAAATTCAACAAGATCCATTATCAGTATGTGCCGAGGATGCAGAATCAAACTGCAAATGTTTTAGCAACCATGGCATCCATGATGGATGGGCCAAAAGAAGATAAAGTTAGACCAATAGTGTTGGAATGAAAAGAACAACCAGCTTACTTCATAACAATAGAAGAAGATGAGGAAAAGAATGGGGAAGGTAAATGGTACTCAAACATCCTAGAATACCTCAAGAATGGAACATACCCGAAGTCTGCAGACAAGAATGATCAGTTAACCATCAGGTTGTCTACTAATTACATCATTTGTGGTGAAAGGCTTTACCAAAGATCTTGTGATGGAATTCATCTCCTTTGTGTAACTGTCAAGGAAGCACAACAGATAATTGAAGAGGTTCATGAGTCAAGTTATGGGCTACCTATGAATGTGCATATGCTATCAAGGAAGATAATGAGACAGGGTTACTACTGGACCACTATGGAAGCCGACTATATGGCTCATGTTCGGAGATGCCATCAATGCTAAGTCCATGGAGATCTGAAGCACTTGCCACCCATGCCATTACATACCATGACATCACGTTGGCCATTCTCTACATGGGGAATAGACATTATTAGGAAGATCCACCCTACAGCATCCAATGGCCATGAATTTATACTTGTAGCCATTGATTACTTTACTAAATGGGTAGAAACTACCTTATACAAGGTTTTAAATTCAAAGAAAGTTGCTCAGTTCATTCATACCAATATCATCTGCAGATACGGGGTACCGCATAAAATTATCTCAGACGATGGGTTGCACTTTAAGGGAGAAACAGAGAAGTCGCTACAACAGTTCAACATTCAACACCACAAGTCTTCACCTTACCATCCTCAGACTAATGGAGCAGTTGAGGCTACTAATAAAAATATAGGGTGTATCTTGAAGAAGAGCACAAAGAACTATAAGGATTGGCACCTACAGTTGCCTTATTCACTTTAGGGGTATAGAACATCAATTCGATCTTCCATAGGAGCCACTCCTTATTCATTGGTGTATGGGATGGAAGCAGTACTTCCCAATGAGATGGGTGTCCGTTCACTAAGGACAAAATTAGAAAGTGAAATCTCTAAAGCAGATTGGTTGCAAAGCAAATATGATCAGTTAAGCATGCTAGATAAGAAAAGACCCAAAACCTTGTATCACATTCAAGGATATCAGAGGAGGATTAGGAAAACTTTTGACAAAAAAGTGAGAACCGGAGATTTGAAGTTGGGGGACTTAGTGTTGAAAGAAATCTAAGCCCCAGTTCAAGATGCAAATAGGAAGTTCAAGCAAAATTGGGCAGGCCCATACATTATCAATAGGATATATTCTAGGGGAGCAATAAGATTGATGGACTTGGATGCAAACCCTTTCATTGAGCCAACCAACATGGATCAATTGAAGAAATACCACATCTAAGGTGGTTGTAAATTAAGTTATTTCCTTTCCTAGGTTTGACTAAAAAAAATAAAAAAAGAGCTCGCTAGGCTTAAAACCCGAAAGGGTGGTGTAGGCAAAAGTTAGGGCAACAAAAAAACCAAAAAAAGGTAGGTTGAAAACCCAAAAGAGCAATCTATGCAAAAGGAGAGTTTAAAATAAAAAATAAAATAAAATAAAAAATAAAACAAAAAGTGTGAGAGAAACTACTAGGTTGAAAACCCGAAAGGGTGACCTAGGCAAAAGTTAAGGCAAATAAAATTAAAAAAAAACCACCATCATCTATGAACTACATGATGACCTAATCCTTCTATCAAGGGGGTACATAGGCAATCATGCATTGGTTCGGTCACAATTTCCCAAAACCCACCATTTACCCATTAACCAAAATTACCAAAAATTCAACCATTCCATTACACAAAATCCAAAAGCCCAAACCCTAAACCAAACCACAACAATTCCAAAACCCTAAAAGCCTACACCTTAAACAGAATCCCTAACATGCAAATCCTAAATAATTCCTAAACATAAGAGTTTTTTTTACATCAACTTCTAAAATAAACATGATTCAAAGCAAAAAAAAATAAGGTCACCTTGTCTTCAATCTTTTCTTTTTCTATTGATCATCAATTCCCTCTGTGATAGGTACTTTGTCAGCATTGTCCCTTCTTTTGAGTTCATAGTTGTCTTCATTGGGTTTTTCCCGGTTTCCTCTAAGAAACTATTCTCTCATAGCAATCCTTTTAGCTTCCTTGTCAAAAATCTTGTCTATGAACTAGTTGGAGTATTCTATAGTCATCTCATGGAAGTGAACCTTGACAAAAGATTGGTCCACTCGGTCAACCATCTCTAAACCCAATAGCATGTTCTGTACAGAAGTAGGATTTGTATCCACAGAAGAGAAAAGTCTTCTTCTTTTGCCACCAGGCATTCCTTGCTTATATTTGAATTGCCTTAAGAGTCTATATCCCTTGTAGAAAGTCGCTCTCCACAATCCAACAAGGAAAATATGATCTAATCCTGGAGACCTCAGTAAAGGGGGTGGGCACTTCCACCAATAACAGTCCCATTGAATTGAGGTACTAGATTTCTGGTCTAAGAATTTCACCTAGTCACATTGAGTTTGGCATTTAGTCTTAATTACAGCCCTGCTAAGAAAACTGCCAGGCCCATAATTACCGATTGTAGGCTTGGCAATCATGTCCAGTCGCTCCATTAGCCATATCTACAAAGTCAAAGGACATCCTAAAAAGTTCTGAGTTTCTCCACCATGAAATACAACATCCAGTTCCAAAAGAGTTTCTGCCAAGATCAAAGAAACAGGATTATCACCATCCTTAATCTGACTCATAACACTTATAGCTTGAGCATCTACAAAGCTGTGTCTTCTAGAGTAAAGAAAAAGCTCTCCCACAAAGCATAAGATCAAACCGAAGTTTTTCTGCATGTTGCTAGTCACTCCATAGGTGCGTTTGTCAATCAGCTGAGAGATAATGGCATGAAGATTCACCATATGACCTTCAATCATACTATCAGTAATGGAAGTAGGAAAACCGAGAGTATCAGACAAAGACTCGTTATGCCTGGAGTCACATGAAACAACTACAGATTTTTAACCAAATCATAGCCCAAGATAGCAGAGAATTCTTCAGTTGTCGAACAAAGTTCAGCAGTGTTAAACTAGAACACATGATCTTCAGGGATCCCAGAATTTCACAGCAACACGAAAGAAGTCCCACTTGATTTTGACATTCCTCAAAGCCTTGATTCCCTCTAATTTAAAGGCTGTAAAATTGGTTTTGGTACTAAAATCAAAGCTACGAACCCATCTATTGATGTCATGAATTGTTGAATGAGAAAAATTATGATTGCTAGCCATGGATGACTTTTGCTTGTGATTATTATGTTTTTCTAACCTTTATGCAAAGATTTGTCGCATGAGAATTCATTTAAATAAGTCGCATCAATTCCTAATCAAGTTTGAAATAAGTTTCAGAGAGTTTGTAGCTGACTAGGAGAGAGTTTCATGATCACAAATGAAGTAAATTTTTTCAAAAAAATGCAAAAACATGAAGCACGCATTGGGAGACCATGAGGACTCGGCCCACCGTGGTGTGAGCGTCATGGTGTGGCTCAGAGCAATTCAGCACTCTAGAAGTGTCGAATGACACTCTAAAAGTGTTGAACGGCACTCCAAAAGTGCCAAATGGCACTCTTTAGTTGCCTTGCCAAGTGGCACGCAGACCCTCGGTCCTACACTCATGCAATTCCATGCAGTTTCATGTTCTCATGTAATTTTTTAAGATCGTTTGACACTGAAAAAGTTTTTTTTTTTTTTTTTTAATCAAGCTTAGACATTCTAACAAGTCTAACACACTTGTTTTCAAAAAATCATCACCAGCATCATTGTTCTCAAAAAGTGATCAACTCAAGTTTTCTTAAGACTCATGGATTTATGTTCCAAACTAGGGGCATTCACCCACACCTCATGCACTTAAAAAAAAAAAAAAATTCATCATAAAGATTTCCAAGAATCATGCATCCTTTTGTATATTAGGGGCATTCGCCCATGGCTCATTTTCCCAAAAATAAATTATTAAAAAAAAAATCACATCAAGATTTTCAAAAATCATGCATTCATTTTAAACTAGGGGCATTCGGCTCCACCTCATGCAAGTAAGTGCAAATTCCAACAGAGCCAAGCAAGATAAGTTTAAATTAGTACTACAAGATCTCATCAGGTGAATCTAAACTTGTCTTAGTTAAAGTTTCTACATGATCCAAGGTGATACTAAGGACAAAGAGCTAAATATGGAAAATAATACAAGATTGTCTAAGGAACACTTCCTTTTGTTTTGCAGGAAAAATAAACATACAAGTCGTGCATCATTAGGACTCCGAGTCCGCCTGCAGGAGGATCTCCTTAATCCACCTCTAGAGGAGCCACCTTCAGTATTTCCTTCCTGACTTGCGAAAAAGTGAGTATCATACTGACGATATTCAAGTTTGAGGCTCCTGATCCTTTCCTCTAAAGCTCTCCTGGAAGAGTCAACAATTTCCATTCAATGTGCCTAAAAAGTTAGCAAAATCAAGTGTTAAAGATACTATCAGGCAAAGCTCAAGCCAAAGATGCTCAAAAAGCAACATGGTATATCCAGTTAGAATCATTGATCACATATTGGGAGGACTGAGTATGAGCCAATGACTACAAGCCTCCAATCATCCACATGCTTTCTTCCACAAGATCCACATCAACCTGAAGCATAACTCTAATGAGTTAGAATCCATTCAAGAAATAAGGACAAAGAATTGAACATTCAAGAACACACCGGATCAGGCCAAGGAACATTTGGCACACGCTCTAGCCTAGTCAAAGGCATGGAACTATACGTTCCATCATGATTCATCACATCATACTACCATGCCGGAAAATGAGGATAAGTCTCTGTGAAAGAACTAGAAGAACCACCAACATGGTAAGGAGAGGGAATCTCTTCCTCTTCCTTTTCCTCTCCTTCAGAAGATGGAGGCTAAAATTCTAACATGCAAATATTGTTATCAAGCAAAAATATGGAAAAGGAATTGGCAAAACTTTGATCTTAGTAGGGAAGGAAAATACCATTCTACCAACCAGGCAACCTTGCAGATGATCCCAGATAAATTTAGAATAATTTCCTTCTGCTTCTATAACAATATAACCATCACAGGCTTGAGCAATCTCTTCATCAGCCAAAAAGTCAGCCAACCAAATAGTGTGACAAGGATGAGCTGGAATTGTGGCAGGAGGATACACATGTTCAACTTGGGGCAACACCCGATCACCAAGATACCAATACTTTCCATGCTTAGATTCAAACAATACTTGGTGGCTATTCAGTTCTAGAGCTCGCTCACACTCAACATACCCCTCACATCTAGCCCAAGGATTTAAGTTCATTTGAAAAATCACAAAAAAGGAACTTAGAAAGAGAAGAGACTGAATCATAACCAAGTGCCAAGGATTTAAAAGGAGAAGGAAGAAAGAACTCACATCATCAATGGTCAGATTGTCAATCACCAAGCGCCAAAGCTTCAAAGAACACCTAGAGGGTGGAGACAAGCGATGTTTGGGCAACCAACGAAGATATCTAGGAAAAATGTCAGTAACCTCCTCCTAAATTTCAGGACCAACCCAAAATACTCATACAACTCATACATCCAAACCTGAAAAATTCACAACACCATTACCACATAGCCAAAATAATTTTCACAGCCTACACATAGCCAAAATAAATACAAAACCTCACCTGCCAAACGAATGGAGCCCCACCCAAGCTTGAAAGACTCCGCCTAGAGAGTTGGGTCATGAAATGCATCAAAGTAGCATAGGCCATGCCACCCCAGTCATAATTCCGAATTTGTTCAATTTTTCTCACTCTCCCCAAGTAGCGTAGATTCACAATACTGCCTAAATCCAAACACCAGAAAGTCCCAATAAAAAGAAGCATGAACATACAAGCACCCTTTGCCATAGTCTCACATTGGGGAATACTCTCACATAACCAAGACAAAGGAACATTGTTACTTCTCAATCTAGAAGGCATTACACCTAGAAGTTTCTTGAGCTCAGTTGAAGTAAAGGAATCATTGACAAAAATTCTTTTACCACCCAACCTCAGACCAGTGATGATAGAAAAGTCACAAGGTGTCAACATTACCTCCCCAATGTTTGGAAAATGGAAGCTATAGGTAGTGTCCCAGAAGTGCTCTACTAAGGCAAGAAGCAACTGAAGATCCTTGTACTCATGTGTCTCATGATTTGACAAAGTTTCGAAGAAGGTGCCAAAGCCCGCTTCATTGATGACATTTTTTATGCTAGGAGATAATGCTGCCCATGCACTTTTCAACATTTGAAGACTCCCTTGACTCTTGAGGCTCTGCAACATAAAAAATTCAGCTCAACAATTTCCATAACCCAAAACATATAACCAAAAATTTCCATACCCAAAAAAAATATATATATATTCTCACAATCAATACCCCACCACCACAAAATCAAATCAATGCACCACCAAAATGTCACCACTACCAAATTTATCACATATCCATACAACCACCAAATTTTGCCATAGCCATGCAAAAAGAATATTTCTACATGTCCAAGAAAAAATTCCCACAACTTCAGGCACAAATAAAGTATCACATACCCAACAAAATTTTTCCACAATACCCACTAAATTTGCCAATACCCATAAATATATCCATGCACATTCCCACAAAATTTTGCCATGTTCATCAAACAAAGTTTACACATGCCCACAAATTCCCACATACATCATGAACACATTCATATAAGTCAAACACAAAGTTTTCGCAATGCCAATACTCCCAAAATCCAAACCAAAGTTCATCCAACAACATCACAAATTACCTACATTGTCAAAATTCCAAAAGCCACCAACATTACCCAAATTGCACCATGATCAAAGAAAAAACACACTTCAAGAATGTTCCAAAGCCAACATTCCAAACTTGATCAATCATACAATGCCCCCAAAATTTCAAAAGTGACAATATCTCACCATGAAACTTTCAATGAAACATGCAACAACATTTTTCCAAGCAAAGAAACCAAAGAAAAACTCATCTTGGTGTCCACATGACAATATGGAGCATAGGTCCTAGGGTCTTGAAGAAGTCCATCATCATCATTCCAATCAAATGTTGGATCATATTTCTTACCATGAGAAGCTAGAAAAGAAGATCCCTTGGAGAAAGAAGCCATTTTAATGCAAAGAAAATGGGTTTCACCAAAAATTGGTGTGGGATAAAAATGCTCAAAACACAAAGATCTAAAGAAATATTGATAGAGATGGATGAGGGAGAGTTGAGAAGCTTAGAAAAGTGCTTTTTGTAAGAAGAAAAATCGAGGGGAAGAAGAAGGTGAATAGTGTCAATGAAGGAAGAGAAGTTGATGGAAGATGAAGCTAAAAAGCAAAAAGAGAGAAACAATGAAGTGGGGGGGGGGGGGGGGGGCAAAATTTCAGCCCCACACTCTTTAACTTAGCAAAAGTTGAGTCAATTCAATCAAACTGAGTTGACTCAGTCAACTCAAAAAAAAAAAAATCAAACTTCAAATTTCATGATCAAAATTCCAAGCCTTAATTTTCAAAATTCTAAGGCTCAAAATTTCAGATTTCAAATAAAAAATTTCTAACTTCCAAAGTCTTAGAATTTGAAATAAGAATTTCAAAACTTCCAAGTTTCAAAGATCAAATGTTTCTCAAAAGAAAAATCTTTTGTTAATTAAACTTTTTTTTGACAAAATTCAAATCAAGAGTGAGCAAATGAAAATCACACATCTTAGAAACAATGCAACTATGAAGCACCTGTCAATTAAAGTCTAATTTAAAATTTTGAATTTTTGCAGAAAGCAAAATCCAGATCGAGGTAGAGGAGATCCCCTTGATCATTATTTTAGTTCCAGATTATCAAAGTAGAGGAGATCCCTTTGATCATCATTCCATTCCAAATCAAAGTAGAGAAGATCCCTTTGATCGACATTCCCAAAGCCAGATTGAGGTAGAGGAGACCCCTTTGATCATCATCTCAATTCCAGATTATCAAAGTAGAGGAGATCACTTTGATCATCATCCCAAAGCCATATTGAGGTAGAGGAGACCCCCTTGATCATCATCTCAGTTTCAGATTATCAAAGTAGAGGAGATCCCTTTGATTATCATTCCAAAGCCAGATCGAGGTAGAGGAGATCCCTTTGATCATCATTTCAGTGCTAGATTATTGAAATAGATGAGATCCCTTTAATCATCATTTTAGCCCCAGATTATCAAAGTAGAGGAGATCCCTTTGATCATCATTCCAAAGCCAGATCGAAGTAGAGGAGACCCCCTTAATCGTCATTTCAATTCCAAATTATCAAAGTAGAGGAGATCCCTTTAATCATCATTCCAAAGCCAAATAGAGGTAAAGGAGATCCCCTTGATCATCATTTCAGTTCCAAATTATCAAAGTAGAGGAGATTCCTTTGATCATCATTCCATTCCAGATCAAAGTAAAGGAGATCCCTTTAATCGACACTCCTAAAGCTAGATTAAGGTAGAGGAGACCCCCTTGATCATCATCTCAGTTCTAGATTATCAAAGTAGAGGAGATCCCTTTGATCATCATTCCAAATCTAGATCAAGGTAGAAGTGACCCCCTTGATCATCATTTCAGATCCAGATTTTCAAAGTAGAGGAGATCCTTTTGATCATCATTCCAAAGCCATATCGAGGTAGAAGAGATCCCCTTGATCATCATTTCAGTTCCAGATTATCGAGGTAGAGGAGATCCCCTTGATCATCATTCCAAAGCTAGATCGAGATCAAAGTAGAGGAGATTCCTTTGATCATCATCCCAGATAACTCCATTTTCAAGATCAGGATAGGAAAGTCTCCTGGTCACCCCAATTGCTAAGAATCATTTCCAGAGTCATCAACTACCAACTAAGTCCGGTATTTTCATTTTTTTAGTCGAAAGATAAGGCTAGTTCTATGTTCCAAGGTTTTAGGTTCGAAGGCTAAGTAATTTTTGAAGATTCAACCTCAATTAAATCATGATCGCTAAAATCAGTGTCTTTGTTTTACAATGACATTCGCTTTTCAAGCTCTATCAATGAAGGGCATTCTGTAGAAACTCAATTTTGCTCCCATGATTTAATCAATGGGAATGACTTGAATGACCAATCCATGTACCCCAAAAATCAAAATTGCATTACATGCATCAATTTGTTCTTGCATTATATACATCATTTTGTCTTTGCATTACCTGCATTAATTCATTCATTGCATATCATAAAAATGATCTTGAGATTCTAACGGCCGCAGTGGTGTTTCCGATTATCAAATCGGACTATCAAATCGAAAGACGTCGCATGATCAAGTTTGCACGATCAACATGCATTGTGTCTAGGTAGAATCAACCACACATGATCAATTTAAATTAATTCTGATTGGTTAAACAAATAAAATTAATTAAATAATTTTGTGATTGGTTCATAATTAGTGTTTAAAATAGGGATGCATGCATATGAATAAAAGGGATGATTGGATAACAATAAAACTATGGATAATCTAAAATTTATCAAGATTTATTTTAGGGTATTTATCTACAAGATAATTGTCCTTAAATATCTTGAATTATCCAAAAAAGAGATGAAAAATCATAGGTGGAGGATGAAATCGCGTCTAGGTACAAGGACCAGCCAAAAAACCCTAGAAGAGGAGTCCAAATGGCTACCGAACACGAAAGTGCATTCAGTGTCATAAGGCCAATTCAACACTTTTGAAGTGCTGATCAACACTCTAAAAGGGCCGAATTTTGTCCTTGTGGGCTTTGGCCTAACGGCCTTTGAGTGACGATTATGCATACCCTTTTCAATCTTTTCGCAAAAGGATGCATTTGGATTCAAACCCTAATTGTCCGTACCTATTTTTTAGAGTCTTCTAGCCTTTATAAATAGAGACTGAACCTCATAATTCAGAACCTTTTTTTTAAGCTCTGAGAGGCATATGTTTTTTACTCTCAAACCACCCATATTTTCTGATCCCCTCTCTGAGTGTTACTGCTTAAATTAGGGTTTTTAGGCTTCAAAGAGAATTGAACAAGTTTCTTTGAACCCTAAAACATCCTCTCAAGAACAAAATGTGCTCATGCAAGAGGTTGTTTGCTTCACCCTTTTTCATGTGATGTGATGATGCATGTTATAGCTCTTTCTTTTTCAAAGATCTATAACATGAATTGTTAATTGTTGTTTTGATAAAGCATGATTGTTTTTTATGTGATTGTTATAATCTTTTTCTTGAATTTCAATAAATTTGCATGTGAACAAATATTTTTCTTAAAACAAAACAGATCTGCATCTTTATAAGATATAGATCTGAATTTTTCTCAATATATATAAAAATAAAAATAAAAATAAAAGACCTACATCTTTATAAGATATAGATTTGAGTTATTCTCAATATAAAAACAGATCTACATCTTCCTTAGATGTAGAACTAAGTTTTCTCAAACAAAAAGAGATCTGCATCTTTATGAGATGCAGATCTAAATTTTCCTCAAATCAAAACTAATTTGTTTCTTTCTTAAGATACAAATCTGATTTTTTTTTCTGTCATCAAAAACCATTTTTTTCATCTCTTAAAAAAACAAATCTGATCTTTTATAAATCATAAGCCATTTTTTCTAAGTTCTTAAAAGCATATCTAATATTTTTCAAACCAAAAGACTTTATTTCATCAAAAAACATATCTGAATTTTTATCGTCAAAAACCACTTTTTTTTACACACTACAAAACAAATCTAGAACTTTGACAAACCAAAATCAATTTTTTAATCACTAAAACAAATCTGAATTTTTTTTAAATGAAAGAAGAGACTTCATTCATAAATAAATTTGTGTGATTTAATTTTTATTTCACATGTACATCATATCATTCATGACATGCATAAGATAGTACATTGGTCACAAGAGTCTAGAAGACCAAACTTTGTCTAGACAAAATGGGTGCCTAACACCTTCCCATTCCGTAACCTAGCCTCTGGATTTAGGTTTTTGGTTTAGTAGATCAGCATTGTCTTCATTTGTTTTGGGTAGAAGGTAACTAGGATAACAAGCCATGTAAATATTTGGTAGATTGTAACTAGGACCCAAAGCTATGTAACTTTTTAATTTTCTTTCAAATATGTAATTTTATTCAATCAATGAATGGAACTATTCAATCATGTATTTTGTAATTAGTATTTTTTTTTCTTATTTTTTTGTATAAAGAAAAATAAGTGGCGACTCTATACCACTTACCCAAAAAGAGAGGTGCCCTAAAAGGTACCCGAATCTCTTTTTTGAGGGACGCTTTTCGTCAAGGTCTCTCACAGTGGCGACTCCACTGGGGATGTTGAGGGCTAAGCTTCGTATTAGACTTAAGTGACCAAATATGTACCTTTGCTTTGCATGGTCTTGCATGATATTGTTGGTTGTTTGTTTATTTATGTTTGATGGGATGTTGAATGATATTTTGGTGCATGGAATTTGTTGTTTGTATTGTTTGTTAAAAGCTTTCCTTAATTGTCATTGTGTGTGCCATTCAAACAATAATGTATGCAACCCCTTTCAACAATTTGTGGTAGTAGTAACCATGGATCACTGATCTTCATTAGATTCAGGTACCCTAGGGAGAACTCACCAACTCATAGCACAAAGTCACTGGATCATTTCCTACTGACTGTAAATGACAAACCATGCCGTTTGGACCAACGCTATGTTCATTACATTACAAGTTGGGAGGTGTAACATCCTAGCTATGGGAAACAATGAAACAACAAACCTACCCTATAACATAATGACTTAGAGCCTACCCTCAAGTCGGTCCTGGTTAAAATTGCATTGCATGTTGTGTGTGTTTGTTTTGATTGACTAATAGATGTGGATGGGGTCTTAGTTTTGATTAACTTGACCAAGCCTGTCATTAGGGGAGAATTTGGTCAAGATCTAAAGGAAGGCTACAAAGAGAACCTAAGCCCGACACTCAAGATAGTACCTCCAGCTCCAAGCTTGTCACTCTTATCATAATACTAAAGCTTTCAAGCATAAAAGAGACTCCACTGCTACAACATCACAACCCCATCTTCAACCTCCAAGACAGTTCAAGTCATAAGAAGTCTAAAGCTCCTAGTAACATGGCAGAAGAGGGAGAACACCCAAACACAGAGAACCCATGAACACCTAAGAGCTACTCAACACTATGGTAGCTAGTCAGATTCAGCTGAGGGAAATTGAACCACATAAAATTTCGTGTTCACTCTCTCTTTAATGGTTCCCCTCATCATTCAATCATCACCCAATCACACAATAACTTTAAGAGTTACAATGGAGGCTTGGAGATTTAAACCCTACATGTCTCAATTGGAAACACTAGGAGGTGCCAACCAATTGAGCTACAAGGCTTTTGGTCAACTCCAAATAATATATATTTTGGAACTTAGTAACACCATGGTTCCTAAAGCATTTAGTCCAACATCTATTTCTTAGTATCCTTCAATATATAATCGGTTACTTCTTGACTTTTGCTTTCTTTGGAAAAATACTTTTGTTGATTGCATTCTTGAAAAAAAAGATTTCATAAGATGATGTTGTATTTTAAGGCTAAAAGTTATACGTAGTTTATGTATCAACTACAAACATATATTGTTTGCGATGAGAATCTTTTACACAAGTTAAAAGAAAGGCATGTTAACTTTCAAAAAGAATATCATTAGCATTGAGCTATCACGTAAACACCTAAAAATCAATTGACATAATAGAAGTCAAAAGTAGAAAAAGATTTTGATGTTGCTTATTTTATGGAAAATTATTTTGAAAAATATTTGGAATTGGTGAAGTTGAATCGCATAAAATTTCGTGTTCATTCTCTCTTTCAAGATTCCACTAATCATTCAATCATCACCCAATCACACAATAACTTTAATAGTTACAATGGAGGCTGAGAGATTTAAACCCTAGATGTCTCAAATAGAATCACTAGGAGGTGTCAATCAATTAAGTTACAAGGCTTTTGGCCAATTCCAAATAATATATATTTTGGAACTTAGTAACACCTTGGTTCCTAAATCATTCACTCCAACGTCTATTTTTTGGTATCTTTCAGTATATAATCGGTTACTTCTTGACTTTTGCTTTCTTTGGAAAAATACTTTTGTTGATTGTATTCTTGAAACAAAGGATTTCGTAAGATGATGTTGTATTTTAAGGCTAAAAGTTATTCATAGTTTATTCATTGACTGCAAATACATATTGTTCAAGATGAGAATCTTTTACACAAGTTAAGTGAAATGCATGTTGCCTATCATAAAGAATATCATTAGCATTGATCTATCACGTGAACTCCTATAAATCATTAGACTTAATAGAAGTTAAAAGTAGAAAAAGATTTTGATGTTGCTTATTTTATGGAAAATTATTTGAAAATTCTTTGGAATTGGTGAAGTTGAACCACATAAACTTTCATGTTCACTCACCCTTTCATGATTCCACTCATCATTCAATCATCACCCAATCACACAATAACTTTAATAGTTACAATGGAGGCTTAGAGATTTAAACCCTAGATGTCTCAATTATAAACACTAGGTGGTCCAACCAATTGAGCTACAAGGCTTTTGGCCAATTCCAAATAATATATATTTTGGAACTTAGTAACACCTTGGTTCCTAAATCTACTTCTTGGTATCCTTCAGTATATAATCGGTTACTTCTTGACTTTTGCCTTCTTTGGAAAAATACTTTTGTTGATTGTATTCTTGAAACAAAGGATTTCACAAGATGACGTTGTATTTTAAGGCTAAAAGTTATCCATAGTTTATGCATGGACTACAAACACATATTGTTTGAGATGAGAATCTTTTACACAAGTTAAATGAAAGGCATGTTTCCTATCATAAATAATATTATTAGCATTGAGCTATCACGTGAACTCCTTGTTGGGAGATTTAGACCCCTGTTGATAGAATTAACAAGTACGTGACTAACAAACCAAGTTGAAGAAGATTGTTGGCTGCAAAATTCTTCACTTCATCAACAGTGAAGATCAAGAAGCACTTGGTTACAAAACCTTAAGGTGCAAAGACGTAGTAGCTTCTTTTAGAGAGAGTAAGGCATCGGTCCCCTTTTTCATGTGTTCTGCTTGTATTCTCTTATGTGACGGCCTTTAAAATAAGCCTTATATATGTCTAGGGTTGTGAGAAAAGAAACCTTACACAAATACATAAGCATGGGCCGAAAATCAGATCTAAAAAACTAATTTTCGTATCTGTTGCAAGCTATCAAGAGGTATCAAGAGCTATCGAGCTTTAATAAATCAGCACTTTTTCACTTGTTGCAAGCTATCGAGAGCTTTCGAGAACTATCAAGCTAGCTATTGAGCTTTAAAATTCAACACTTTCTCACTTGTTTCTTGGACAAACTTGCATAGCTTTAACACTTGAACTTGAAACCTTGTTTCTTGAAGCATTAAACACCCTAGGTCTACCCAATTACAAGTAAAGTGTGTTTTGTCAAAAGATTATCCAATTACATAAAATATTGACATATGTTCCTAACATCAAATCACATATGTCCTAACACTCCTATAAATCGTTAGACTTAATAGAAGTCAAATGTAGAAAGAGATTTTGATGTTGCTTATTCTGTGGAAAATGATTTTGAAAATTCTTTGGAATTGGGGAAGTTGAACCACATAAACTTTCATGTTCAATCTCTCTTTCATGCTTCCACTAATCATTCAATCATCACCCAATCACACAATAACTTTAACAGTTACAATGGAGGCTATTTGGTTTAAACCCTACATGTCTCAATTGGAAACACTAGGAGGTGCCAACCAATTGAACTACAAGGCTTTTGGCCAACTCCAAATAATATATATTTTGGAACTCAGTAACACATTGGTTCCAAAATCATTTAGTCCAACATCTATTTCTTGGTATCCTTCAATATATAATTGGTTACTTCTTGATTTTTGCTTTCTATGGAAAAATACTTTTGTTAATTGTATTCTTGAATCAAAGGGTTTCGTATGATGATGTTGTATTTTAACTCTAAAAGTTATCCATAGTTTATGTATCGACTACAAACACATATTGTTTGAGATGAAAATCTTTTACACAAGTTAAAAGAAAGGCATGTTGCCTATCATAAAGAATATCATTAGCATTGAGCTATAACGTAAACTCCTATAAAGCGATAGACTTAATAGAAGTCAAAAGTAGAAAAAGATTTGATGTTAGTTATTTTATGGAAAATGATTTTCAAAATCCTTTGGAATTGGTGAAGTTGAACCACATAAACTTTCATGTTCACTCTCTCTTTCATGATTCCATTCATCATTCAATCATCACCCAGTCACACAATAACTTTAACAATGACAATGGAGGATGGGAGATTTATACCCTAGATGTCTCAATTAGAAACACTCGGAGGTGCCAACCAATTGAGCTACAAAGTTTTTGGCCAAATCCAAATAATATATATTTTTGAACATAGTAACACCTTGGTTCCTAATTCATTTAGTCCAACATCTATTTTTTGGTATCCTTCAGTATATAATCTGTTATTTCTTGACTTTTGTTTTCTTTGGAAAAATACTTTTGTTGATTGTATTCTTGAAACAAAGGATTTCGTAAGATGATGTTGTCTTAATGCTAAAAGTTATCCATAGTTTATGCATCGACTACAAACACATATTGTTTGAGATGAGAATCTTTTACACAAGTTAAATGAAGGCATGTTGCCTATCATAAAGAATATCATTAGCATTGAGTTATCACGTGAACTCCTATAAATCGTTAGACTTAATAGAAGTCAAAAGTAAAAAAAGATTTTGATGTTGCTTATTCTAGGAAAATGATTTTGAAAATTATTTGGAATGGGAGAAGTTGAACTAGCTGTATTTATCGGATATTGTTTATAATTTGAGGATTTAGAGAGTGGTAAAATGACAATGGCCATGCAAGTCTTGCTGAGAACAATTTACTTTAGTTGGACATTAGTTTTGGAGTACATTGAAATTATTCTACACGCCCTAACAAGTATCTATAAATAATATTTTTATTGATAAGTAGATTTTTTCCATGGTTTTAAAAACCGGTACAGTGAAAGAACCGGAAAAGAGATTGATTACCGGTTTTTTGGTCCGACCGATGGTCCAACCGGTGACGTCATAAATAATTTAATTAATAATTTTTTAAATTATATAAATAAATAATGATGAATATATTTTATTTTTATAATGTTAATAATTTTTCACAACTTATATAATAAATATCCTTTAAATATTAAAGGTAACTTACTATAGTTGTTCACAAATATGGTTAAAACTTTAAAAGAGACACACACAGGCTAATACAGATACAACTACAAGACTTTCTAAGCTTCACCGAAAATGGAAAAGAAATAATGGATAAATAAATAAAAAACCCACCCCAGCCATTACTAACAATTAATACCCACCCACTTTTTGACTTTTATGACATCCATTTACTTCTCCCAAGTCCCAAGACTCCCAGCCTTTCCACTTTTCTAATAGAAATCCATCTGAATCCAAATTGACAATTTCCCATAAAGCCATAACCTCTCCTTCGTCTCTCTCTCTAATCTGTCTCTCCCTCTCACCTTTTCTGCCAAGCCCGTCCATCACTCACTCCATCTCTCTGCAACATATCAATTAGCAATAGTTCAAACTTCAAACCAAAATACCTTCCTCCACCCTTCTCATGTTGCCTCTCTTAGACTCTTACCTCCTCCCCAAATTTTATTTTACCCACGGATTTGAAAGTTTCATTCACCAACTCTTATTTATAATAGATCTAAGATTCTCAAAATGAGGAAGAAAAATCATTCATTCTCATCATTCACAGCAACAAAGTAACTGCTGCACGAATGAGAGAGGCCGAATGGGGAAGAAACCAAGAGAAACAAAGTCATTTTCTTTGTATTTTGCAAAACCGGTTCAATCATACCGGTTTCCGGTTTTACGGTTGAACCGGCCGATTTTTACTATTTACCGGTTTTTAGACTATTTTTGGTTTTCTGCCATAACCGGACCGGATTGAAGGCCGGTTCCAGGTTGAATCAGTCGGACCGGTCGGTCCGGTCCGGTTTTTAAAACTATGATTTTTTCCAATCGAAATGAGAGTAACATCTGCTGCAAGCTACTTCCCCTCCTATATCACACAATCAAGCTCATTACAATTTTCTTGATCATCAGCGAAACAAGCCCATGATAGTCCCAAAAGTTAATCCAATTGATTTTCTTCTCATCGCCATGCTTGTTTCATAGTAAAGCTTTTTTTCTCTAATGCACTGATACTCCATTTTTACTCACATACCCGTATCCGATACATATCATATTGGTATCATACTAGATACCTCTAAGATACTTGGCCAATCAATTTTTTTTTTTTTGAAAGTGCCAATACATCTAGGATGCATCTCTGATACGACTTAGATACCATTGTAACCCAATCCTGATAGTGAGAGATAGCCCAAACTTATAAGAATTTTTATTTATATGCTTTATATATTGGTTTCAATGTTGAATACTATTCTAATTATATTTTATTTACTCTTTTGGATCTTGGTTTATATTCTACACAACATTTGATGTTCATAGATTCAATTTATTATCCATTATTGTGTTTAAATTGATATATATTTAAAAGAGATGGGTTCAAGTTACACCTAGTGTAACTTCACAAGAGTTACACCTTTTGTGAACCATTGATTACTATTAAATCTAAGGGTCAAAAATCAATCATAGTAGTGTCATTATTACTCCCTAGAAATTAGTGATTTAGGCATTAACTCTTCTTATTAAAGGAAAAAAAAATAAAAATAAAAAACTCATAGCATTAACTCTCTTTTTTTCTTTCTTCCATATCATCATCTTCTTCCTCTTGTCTTTCTTTTTGCTTTATACTTTCAGACCTCTCTCTCTCTCTCTCTCTCTCTCTCTCTATATATATATATATATATATTTAACTATTGCTTCTAAAACTTATATTCTTTCTTTGAGTTTCAACGTAAGGACTATTGTTTTATTTTTTGCGTAACTCATTTGCTTCCATTTTGATTTGTAACTTACCCCTTTCACTCGTTCTAGTCGTACATGCCAAACCTACCTCGAATGAGTGGACTTGAAGCCTAGAACCCCAAATTTCATCCATTGTCCTTAATTGATTAATTAATTTGCAAGAAAAATACTTTCTCTCCCCCCTTCCTTGTGGCCTAGTTTTTATTTATTTTTTAATAAAAAAACTATTTACCAATATATATATATATATATATGTGTGTGTGTGTGTGTGTGTGTGTGTATGTGTGTGTGTGTGTGTGTGGTGGAGGCCAGAGAGTATAGTGCAAAAAGAAAGACAAGAGGAAGAAGGTGATGATATGGAACGAAAAAAAAAGAGATAATGCTGTTTTTTTTTTTTTTTTCCTTTAATAAGAATAGTTAATGCCTAAATCACTAATTTCTAGGAAGTAATAATGACACTACTATGAGTATTTTTTGACCCTTATATCTAATAGTAATCAATGGTTCACAAAAGGTGTAACTCTTATGAAGTTACACCATGTGTAACTTGAACCCATCTCTATTTAAAAATATATAAAAAAATAAATGCTTAACAATATATAAAAATATATTTAATAAGTAATTAATACATGTAACCCCAGCGTATCGTTCCCTAAATTTTTCAAGAAACATCGTATCCCTATACCTACACGTACAATACCAGTGCAACTTAGCTTCTTTTTTTTCTTTTTTTTTTTCTTTTTTCTTTTTTAAGTAATTAATGAGGTTTTATTGAAAAAAAGAATTACTTCATGTTCAGATGATGAGGAAAAAAATTTCTCTGGAAATTATGATAGTGAGAAAGGCGTGTAGCATTCATTATAGATTGCTGGGATAAAATTTTCTTTTCTAATTTGTTTTCATTGCCACAACTGATTTAACTGAGAGCCTCAATGCCTGGAATAACTTGGTGATTCTCCACAAACTTCACCAGCTCCTCAATTGTTTCTGGATTTTGGAATTATGAGAGGACCTATGACCCTTGTCTTTGTTGGTACTTCTGGAGCCATGAGTCTTCCATCCTCCACCCATTGATTCTATAACACATTGATTCTGATTTCTCAAACGCCTTTTCAATTCAGTGTCTTTAGTAATCATGGTCTGACTGTCTTCCTCCTGGGAAAACAAACTTACTTTAAAATGGCTTTGCATTCTACCAATAGCTTCTAATATATAAAAGAGATGTTTGAAACATCTCAAACAATGTAGCATCTCTAGCCAATGAGCTCTAACTCAAATGACATCTCCTCCCCTTGTAAAAGCAATGTGGAGGCTGAGGTTGTGGGTTTAAGACCCAGTGGCATCTGTATTTATGAATAGAGAATATAGCAGCTCTAAACCACCCCCCCCCCCCCCCCCCCCCCAACTCCCTTTTTTATAATAACAATTATACTTTTTCTCATACCATGTTTCTTAGGTATGATTTATGTATTAGATCCCCTAGATCAACAACAACAGGAGAGGATGAGAAACGCGAAGGCTACAACAGTATCTTCTTTTAATCAAATAGCATTCCTAGTATTGACCATATGAGCTAATGTATCTGAACTCCAAAGATTGAAGGTGAAAGGAGAAGAGTTGGTATTCAACAGTAACACTTCACTTTACAGATTATATCAAACATACATTATTAGAACCTACACTTTTTTTTTCCTTATAGCTTAGGGAACCTTTCTAATGAAAACCCTTTTGGACTCACCTCTAACCAATAAAACCTACAGACAACTGGCCCCACCCACTAGAACCAATTGTTGGGTAATCTTAGGGCATTCATTCCTGACGGGCAGTTTATGCTCATGCCCCAAAGCCATTAGAACCTAAATTCTTTACCAAAGATAAAATGGAAGGTTATGAACAAAATCCTGAATTTATTTTTTAAAACAAAAAATCATGAAATGATACTGTACCTTGTCAAAAGCATCATGAGTTTCAGGTGCATTGGTTTGACCCGCTTCAGAGTTTTGTTGATTCTCCTCTTCACTGTCTTCCTCATAATAATTAATGTCTGCAGAGTTGCATATCATATAAGAAATTACAATGACCAATTATTTATTTTTTTTGTTGTAAAAGAAAAAGGATAATTTAGAAGAAAATAATATAGAAGAGAGAGAGATTTTAGGTTGCATAAAAGACAAGAAAATATATGCGGTGCAAAATTTAATGTGGAAACATTGAAAAATAAACTACTGCCCTGAACCAATCTTAAACCAAACAAGGTATCCAGTGAAGCTTTATTTGGTCATTTAAACTGCTACTTCCAAATTGAAAGATTTAAATTCCTTACTCATTGATTATTTGCATGCATAACAGTTCCAAAAACTATTGCCGAAAACATATTCACATGTTTCCACTCAAGAAATGGGTTTTGCTAGGCTATCCATCTTTCATTGTTTCACAAGATCTTCCAAAATCTCATTAAAATTTTAAACCTTGTATCCATACCCAAATTTGATAAACAAAACACAGAGCCAACCAGATGCTCATTCTCTTGATCTAAACCCAAACCAGTAAGTTGCCAAGTCATACGTCAAGTTCAAATTAGATGAAATCAGTATGGTATTATTCTGGGACCAACTGCATAGAGATTAACACCACCCCCGCCCCCCCACCCCCTCCCAAAAAAAAAAAAATTGTAAATGAGCAGAATAATTTTTTTATAAGTAAAAAATAAATTTAGTAAAAAAAGGTAAGTTTCACAGCATGGAGAAGTACTGCCATAGTGTGATTGACACATGCCCCATCAAATTAGAGTGATTGGTCCTAAAGGTTAGAAATTAATTGAAAATCTTCATTCAATGAGTGTCAATTAAATGAAAACACAAAAATGAATGATGGGCAAGAAAACGATTAAATAAAAAAATGCATGGAATTATAAACGACTTAGAGCTAATGCAGGAAAAGTTTACAATCTGGTGGCTATAATAAGAATAATTATCATTTATCACCATTATAGAAATAGTACCAAGATGGAAATACATTTTTTATTGATAAGTTACACATGCATGCAGTAGTTCTTGAACCCACAACCTCACCCTTCATCCCATTATTATGATAGAAGGAATTTCCAGCTGAGCTATAGCTCAGTGGCTTATCAAATTGGGGATGCAGACAGTCACCCAAGCCTATTAGTCAGAATAACCCACAGAATGTTGCACAATGGAAACCCGGTAGAACACTTGTTTACAAACAGTTAGTCTAACTCTTTCCAAGAAATTAAATCTGAGAGATCTCTTGAACTAGAGCTGTTCCTGACTGAGCAAATCTATTAGGATCTCCATGGTGGTTCAAATTTTCTCATAACAGAAAGAAAAACGCATCAAACGGAAAATATCTATAGATCTTAAACCTCTAAAAGCCAATAAATAGTACCAATGTTTTGCTCTGATGACAGGCCAATGTGGTCAAGATAATCAATGGCATTGACTGGAGGCTGCTTCAACAGGGACCAGCTACATATACACTTCCCACTGGGATATTTGTTCCTCTGCACTGACAAGACTAATTCCCATAACAGATTTAAATTTTTGTTAATAAGTTGATAATTACAATAGGGGAGGGGGGATTTGAACCCTAGATGTCTCTATTAGAAACACCAAGATATGCCGATAGAGCTACAAGACTCTTGACCCATGCCAGCTTCTATTGAAATGGAATTTATGATTTGAGACACTATACATCTGTTTTCAATAACTACTGAGGTCAGAAACCCAGGAAAAGAAAACACAGGACAAGAAAAAATTGAGTTTGAAAGCACCACCCTAGGAACCATTAACATGCATTGATGTTGCCACCAAGACATTCATCTTCATTATTGATACCAATCATCTTCAATATCTAACCCACTAAGGAAGGAAACTGGACAAAAGCAAAAGTGACCACTCAAGCTTAATCTAACCAGTGCAACTAGATGCAGTCCAGGTCATATTTTTGTACTGGAAGGGTCCATTCCAAGTTGATGGCTTAATGCACAAATTAGATTTAAAATTAAATAAAATAATTAAAACTTATAGTGCCAGCATTCATTCAATTTATAATAAAAAAAACATGACTGTACGGGTAAAGTCAGGGTAGGTGTTACAACATTAGAGACAGCAGCAGAATACAACTAAATACTTACTAAAAAAAATGCACAGTAGAGCAATCCCAAAATAAGGATACAGATACAATAAATTGAACCAACCATAGATACAAGAAACTTTAATATTTGGTGATTTGTTAAGAACTATCATTCAAGTAAATTGTATATAGATAAGATCGCATGTGTCCCTATTTTATGCATTAACAATGAAGGCACTATTCACACAATAAAGTCAAAAATCCTTGCATAAAACTTATATATCTTTACAATTGTATTCCTATCATGATCTTTTGAGGTGTCCAGTATATAACCTCAAGAATCCAGGAAATAGAAAATGTAAAAAGTAAAGGCTTTCTGTAAAAATGAAATAAAAAGAAGTTTAACACATAATGCAGAAAATATTCTATTGGATACGAGCACAAAAAACATATGATTATCTTTTAATAGTACCCATGCTAATTAGCCATAAGCCATCTCTCTCTCCTGGTTCTCTTGTAGAACAGTAGGACCCATGGGTCCTTTCTCTGTGTGTGATGAGTACAATACCTATGGTTATCTGGTAGGCAAACCCATCCACTTAGCCATATAGCACCTCTGTCTCTCTCCATGCAAGCGCAAATTCAAAAAAAAACACGCTAGACCATACCTTCTTGATGTCTTCTTGATCCCTTTATCCTTTCTAGTAAACCCGCTGGCTTCTAGTTCCTTGTCTAGAAAACAACCACCTTTTGCAATTGAAGAAAAGCAAGGCTTGCCATCTTCATCTCTATCAGAAAAGATGAAGCAATTAAGTTTACAAAAGCCATTAGCATAAATCACTAAGCTTGAAGCCATTTTGCATATAAAAAATGTACACTGAAGTGTTGGAACTCAAATGCCGAACTTCTAGCTATTTTTAACTCTTTACTCTCATACAGCTCTCTCAAGTTGAATCATCATTTAAAATTTATACAAATCTGGCAAACAATACAATATGTTACTTGAGATAACAAAGGGAGACTCAAGGAGCTGATTCACATGCAAGAAACACAAGCACGTATATGAGGTTAACCTGTGCCGTAGTTCCAACCAGTTACATAATAGGTATTGCTTGGATATTCTTCAGAGATATTATTTGTTTGTTTTTTTTATTGATAGGTTATATGTGTGGGATGGGTCTTGAATGCATGGCCTCACCCTCAACCTTGCTTTTACAAGGTAAAGGGGCCATTTGAGCCAAAGTTCATTGGCTACAAAGAAACTCTTTCTTTCATAAGCAGTCATATGTTTTTTAGCCTTTCAGAGAAGAAGGTACTAGAAGCAATTCCCAATCATCAAAAATGGTGTCAATGCATCCAAGAATGGCACCAGAACACTTACTGACCTCTTGCGGAAAAACTCAAAGATACATTTAACATCATGATTGAAGTACCTGAAAATTTCGAAATTATTAAGAGATTAGTAAATATATATCCAACAATTATATCGATATCAAATATTGCAATTTTCGATTAGAAAAATCAGTGATCAGAAATAAATGAATACAATGATAAATGACACTGCATTGGAAGAGGTGTTTCTTACATTTCCACATTATGATGGTTTACAGATACCATGTGTGGAAAATCAATCATGTTGACCTTCTCATCATCATCAATCTACAAAGCATAAACATTGAGAAATAATCACAAATTCAGAAGTAAGCTGAATGAGGAAGCTAATAAAACATTATGGATATAAAGCATCATGTCAATCCAATGAATGTATTAATAACCATGACATATATATTGTGACATAATACAAGAAAAAATGGCTACCCAGCTCTTAAGATGCAAAGAAATGGTACTGCAGAGTGCCTTATTTTCATACCATAATATTGAATTGATTGAAGTCACAATGAATGAGACCATTTTCTGCCAAAGGAACAACAAGACCAATGATCCTTTCAAAAACCATCTCCAGATTTGGCAATTGCTTAACCTGTGCACTGCATTAGATAGAAATAACTGATAAGATGCAAAATTCAATTTCTCAATGGAGAGACACTGTTGTTTTTCCAATTTAGGAAAATAACTCCAAAACAGCTAGCCTAGCTAGGCAAAAAAGACAAGCCAAAAGAAAGAAGAGAGAAAAGGAGGTTCGGGAACCACTAAAGGACATGAAGGACAAAGAGGAATTCTTGGTAACATTACTTTAAATGCATATCCTTTACTCAATAAGTATCAAATTCTGAAGTTACTTTTAATATTTGATCATGATAACTTTCATAGTAATAGGATTTTCAGTTAATCGTTGTTAACAAATTCTGTGTCACCAAATTTTCAACCAACACTTGGCAAGGATTCCTATTACATGTAAAAAAGGAGGAAAACATCTTTGTCAGCAAAACATAAAAGAGTGCATAAAATTGAAAGCAAATTTAATGTAAATAGGACTAATCTAAATGGCTAAATTAAATTAATTTATTTGAGGGGATTGCAGAATATTTTCCTCATGTCTGCAAATGTGAAATGACAATCCTGCAAGATCAAGTTATAGAAAATCCTTTAAAAGTCAGAGAGAACCCTGTTTATGTACCGTTTGGAAGGAAAATCTCCTATATTTTGCAGGGAATTTCTCTTATTTAAATTTGGGGTCTCCTGCAATTTTTTTTATAAAAAAATTGGTAAGTTACACACACACACACAATGGATTTTGAACCCCAAATCTCACCCTACATCATTTTTATCAAAGAAGAAAGCGTAATTTAAACTAGAGTTCATTGCATGTGCAACACTAGTTTAGACACCTGCAAAAGAATTTACCTTTTTTTCAAAACTAAAAATGTGAAGAAAGCTAAATGTGGTTACATTTTAATAAATTTTCTTATGATTATCTTCCAGTCTCTATGGCTCTTCACCATGTAACCAAATGTCCAATAATTTTAGATTAGCAGTGGAGTGGGTTTGTCATTCATTTAAAGTAGTAAAGAATTTTCCCATACGAAGGTTAAATGAGAAGGAAAATAAAGATATATTATAAATTGAGACAAGAGTTGCAAAGTAAAATGAATTAGAAAGAAACACTTACAGAGGGTGACCTTGGACAAGTGACATAATCACGCAAAGCATATCATAGGCCACTGAATTTGGAACAGGAAAACAGTGTTTTTCCAAACCCTGATTTGACAGCCAACATTTGAATAATACAAGAAGAGGTTTTGCATAACAGGATAAGGAAAGATACCAGATTCTTTTCCAACCCCAATTTGACAGCCAACTTTATCAAACGCTCTACAGTTAACCATTGTCCTATAGCAAGAAAATCATGATCAAGGTAGGTGAGCCGATACCCATCATCTAACAGCAGATGAGCACAGATAATATATAAGACACAAAAATTGGGTGTGCCGATGTTATGTTATGTACCACAATTCATAATATACTAGTGTAACACAGCAAACTCAATCACATTTGGAAGAGTCATGGTGCAAGAGCTTATGCTTGAGCAATTTCTTCAAAAACTTTGTCAGTGCCCCTACATGTAGGGAAGAGACAATAAAAATAGAATAAGCATTGAATATTACTCCATTAATGTTTCTTTTACAAAAATGCTATAAACACAGCATATTTCAAATTGTATTTGTTTAACATCACTTTTGCATTGGACTACAGCTGATATCACTTTTATTGTACAACATCTATAATATATTACCTCAAATGTTGTGAAATGTGTTGTGTATGTAGAGTTATTGTTTCTTTTATGAGCAAGTCACATCACCCAATGGGATTAGAAATTTGAACCCATTACCTCACCCTTCCACCCCCATTCTAGAAGGAAATCATAGGAGAGGAGGAAGAGGAAGTGCCATTTGAAAAGAGAGTAATTGGAAATATTAGATTAAAGTACATTTTTTAGCCCTTAAAGTTTCAAAATTTACAATTTGATCTTTTATGTTTGATTCTATTTTCATACTGACCCTAACTAGGAGACCAATATGGAAAACAGAATAATATATAAAAGACTAAAATTATGATTTTGAAACATAAATGGCTAAAATAAAAACAATTAGTAGGTGAAAAGTGTGCTTTAGTTCAAATATTAATTCAGGAGATTAAGTGAGATAGCTAGGTCAGAGAAAAAAAAATGAAAAGGAAAAATACTTGACATTGGTGAAGGGGGCGACATATTTGAAGGTACAAGTTTACGCTGAAAGAAAAAGATTAAAAAATAAGATGAAAAGAAAACCAAAACAAACATATAATAAATAAAGGGTATTGTTAATTTGTTACACACACCCTATTACATACATTTTTTTTAATTGAAAACACGATTTCAGTATTATACACATTTTTTGAACAAAAATCGTGAGTTAAATAAAAAACGATTTCAGTTCAAAAAATGGGTGTTATCCATAAGTAAATAACAGAGAGTTTTTAGTTTATTATATTACATTCAATGAAATTGAAGTTTAAAACCATATAAATAAATAAACGGGAGTTAAAATTAAACAGATTTAGAACCCACTTGACATTACAGTTTTAGTACCAATATTTTACATCAAATTGGGTTATTGATTAATATTAAACTCATGGCATGAACAGTCAACTGCAGACATATTTTCATATGACAAAGCAGAAATCAGCGGCAAATCTCAAAACCTTTCGTGGTGGGTCTAACGTAGTAGAAAGTATAGACAAATATAAGGACTGTTTGTGGGTCTAACATGGCACAAAAGAAGAGCAGAGAGAGAGAGAGCACCTGTAGAAACCGCAGGCTGGCCGTAGAAACCAATTTTTGCTGGTCAGTGGCAGCTAGGGGTTTTTAGGAAATTTTCTAGTTTTAAAAACCATAACGATGCAAAACCGGATTTGCCTCCGGTTCCCCTTTTTTTACCGCTTTTGACTGGTTTTGGAGTTTTTTTAGACCGGACTGGTAGTCATTTCTACTGGTCAAACCAGCCAGTCCGGTTCGGTTTTAAAAACCATCAATTTTGTTTACAATGGGTTTTAGGGTTAGGTTAAGTAATTGGGATGATAAGAATAAGCTTTGATTTTTTTTAAAAAAGAAAATTTAAAAGTAACTCTTATTTATTTTTTAGTATTTTTTTTATGGAACTCTTTTTTAATCTTTGGTAAGATTCAAAAGGAACATTTAAAATTGCTTATCTCAATAATCCAACAAAGTGAAATTGCAACAAACAAACTGAAGCTGGTTTTAGACATGGGCATTAGAAGAGTTCAAATGAGAATTAATAATGCAAAAGAAATGGCGGAGCCATAAATTTTTTCCAAATAAGTAAATAAATTATTAGTACCTTAACTCAATATTGCGTCTTACAATCTTTCATGGAACTAAAAATTAAAACCATATATATATTGATAACTAAAACCATTTATATTTGATCATGAACTAAATTTTCAGCAATCTATATTTTTTTGTATACACAATTAAATATAATCACGTTCAGAAAAAGCAATATTTATTTCTTTATGTTCACATCTTTGAACCTTTATAAGAGTTCAACATTTGAAGTTTTAGTATATTAAATATAAGATTGAGTAGCCTTCAAATCTTGAACATTTTTTAAAAACTTGAATATTGAATTTTTCACTTAAAAAAGTGTAAAAAAATATATTTTTCAGGTGCAATCAAATAAAAAAATAAAAAAACAAATTAAGTGTAAATTTTTTTTTTTTTTTGAGATAATATAAACAAAAGACATAAAGAATGGGAAAGAATGGAGTGGGAAAACAAGACTTACAATACTAGCACTTACAAAATGGCCTATAAATTTTTTGATAAACAACTTAAGTGTAAATTTGTTGTTATATCTTTTAACACTTTAATAAAAATAATTATACAATACTTTATCAAATATAAATATATGATAGACAAATGTAATAAAATAACACAATTGAATTACTTAAAATATCTACTAACTATATAAAAAGAGAAAATAGCTCTTTCTATAGTAAAATATTGGTTTAGTCAATTTGGTGAGCAAAACTCACTACAAAAAAATAGGCCTAAGACAGCATTTTTGTGGCGGCATTTCTTGAAAATAATGCTACATGCAACCTATAACGATGTTTTTAACAAACGTCATTGCAAATCCTGATCTATAGTCGCGTTTTTAAGGGTCTTTAGTTTGCCTTTTCTTTTTAGTCATGCATTTCCGTTTGTGCTTTTAAAAATATATATTTGTATGAGTTGGCATAGTATTGTTATACTGATGCAACAAATTTCACAATAATTTCATAATTATTGAGGTATCAATTTCTTATAAGTCAAAATAAAATAATAAAATATAAGTCTGAGACCAATCACAACTAAAAATAAATGTATTGTGAAAATGTTGTAACACTTGTTATCATAATATTTTTACAATTGCCGAGATCTCAGTTTCTTATAGATCAAATAAAAAAAATGCTAAAAGTCCACAACATTTTCACATTAATTTCACAACAAATCATAAGTAGTAAACTATTATTGATAGATAAAAAATAATACCAGTTGTAGGTCCATTTTAAAACCAATAAGAACTTGTCATCTAGAATTGTTATGAAAATATTGTAGAAGTAGCATTTCTATAAAATAAATAATAAAATATCAGACCAATATTTTCCACGACTGCAAATAAAGATATTATGAAAATGTTATGACATTTCATTGTGTTCCTAAACTTCTTTTTAGGTTTAGTCAAATTTAGTAAGTCAAAATTCACTATTTCACACATAGTTTTCTTTGGTTGGTTTTTTGTTTGTTGTGTTTTTTTTAATGCATAGTTTAAAGTGATTGTCCCAATTAAAAACCAATAATAATTTGAAATCTAGAATTTGTTGTGAAAATGTTATAGATGTAGTCTTATGCTAAAATAAAATAATAAAAATATCATACCAAAGCCCACCATAGCTAAAAATAAAGGTATTGTGAAAATATCGTAACATTTGTTATGTTGCTGACTTTCTTTTGGTTTAGTCAATTTTTTGAGCCAAAATTCATAGTTTACGGATAGTTTTCTTAGTTGATTTTTTTTTTTTTAATATTGTTTAAAGTAAAAAAAAATAAATAAATAAATAAATAAATAAATAAAAAAAACACACACACACACACATCATTTTGCCCACCCAAAAAAAAAATGAAAAAAGTATTTTCTGCCTTTTATGTTTGGCGTAGTTTCATTCTCTTTCTCCCCCCCCCCCCCCCCAAAAAAAAAAACACTTTAAAATTGAATAATTACCTCATTTTATACTTTGTAAACAAGCATTTACAAATATACTCCCCGTTGTTACTATCTTAGTTAAACCCTGACAAAATCTTATGATTCTTAGAATATTCCATTATGCAATATCTAAAATACCTCACTAAATTTTATGTCCCAAAAAATTTATTCGTGTATTTTAAGTTTTATGTGTTAGTCATGATGATTCCCTCAATAATCAATAAGTTGATGAGTCTCGTATACCAATGGCCTTGAAGCTTGATCCTGAAAACAAATAACAAGTCAGAGGGGACCGGTGTGGACCGGCCTAAGGTCCTCCGATGATGAAGTTAGTAAATGTATTAACTTTTTGTAGAGAGTATTTTTCTACAGGATCAGTATTTCTCTTTCTTACCTTTGCGCGGGTCCATGCTTATATAGCATGCGTGGAGCGGTTATATAACCGCTCCTCGGGTTATGGGATTCATAACCGTTATGGAAGTTATGATATTTGAACCGGCGTTTTATAGGCGATTGTAGAAGCTTCGGGTCAAAAAACCATAAACTTTTCCTTACACATAAATCAAGCCAAGGAAAACTGCGGGCTCGTCCGTCTTTGGTCAAGGACGGACGAGCCAACCCAGGACGATTTCAAGTTAGGCCCAAGACTAATATGCTCGTTCATCCTTTATTAAGGTTGGACGATCATATTAGAATATGATTTACTCGTCCATCATTTCATTCGTCCCCTTCTCACGGACGCCCTCTTATGGACGGCGAAATGGACTTATTACACCATCAGTTGCCCCTTGTTCATAGGGGTCGTCCATGTGAAGGGGCCACTATGTTGAAAATAAACATACATATATGTATTATTGCTATTTTATATATATGTAATTGTGTATTTTTCTCTCTCTCTTCTCTCTTTTTTTTTTTTTTTTTTTGCCACATGTCGTAGTTTAATTCGTTGCCAGTCACGTCGATCAGTGTCCTCGAGGTGGGAGCCACGTGTCATTCTTGGACTGGCTTGTGTCGCTTCATCTGCCCAGGTCAGCAGCCTATATATAGTGGAATTCCTCTGTTACCCCTTACATTCGCAAAATCTTCTCTGACCTTCCTCGTCTAGAGCCTCGTCTAGAAGTTTCTGCGTCCATAGGCTTCTTTCGTCTAGATCCAGGTATCTTCTTTTTTCCTCGTCTTTAGGTTCCTTTCCTTTTTTGTTTTTCCAAAAATGTCTGTTTCTGTTTCTTCGTCTGACGATAGTACGGACAATGCTATCGACGAGTATTATGACTCGAGTGATAATAGCTCTGTTCATAGTAGTCATAGTGACGAGGAAAGTTCTTCGGACGAGGGATACACTTCTGGCGTCCCTGGGCTTCCTTTGGAAGTCGTCCAAGAACAGCTCAGGAAAGCCTCTGGCTCCCAAGCTGGTGTGTCGTCTAATGCACCTCCATCCAGTCCTTTGGACGAAGAGACAGTATATAGTTGTGCAGTAGGTATTCACTCCAAAACAAATGAGCAAAGGCTTTGTAATCTTAGGACGTGGTATCAGATCCCGGACGAGTTTAACCCTAGGTTACCCGTCCGTGGAGAATGGTGCTGCAATCCTCGTTTTGGAGTAGGCGTCTATGAAGCCTATTTTTTAGGAGGTTTTAGGTTACCCCTAAATTCATTTGCTAGAGAATTGTTAGTTAGGTTAGGTTTGGGCATATGTCAATTTAACCCCAACGCATGGAGATTGATCATCTCTATGCAAATTTTGTGGAGGGAAGTATTTGGAGGGGATCGTCCTCTTACTGTGGACGAATTCCTTTTTTGTTACAAACCCTCAGAAATAAACCAGTCCATTGGCTTCCATCAATTCACTGCTAGGGGCAAAGATTGTAGATTGATTAAGTCCCTAGCCTCGTCTGACAGGAACTGGAAGTCAGAGTTCATTTTTGTCTCAGGCTTTTGGGCAGGGAACCCTGTAGACGTTGGTAGGGACCCATTTGCCCCTTACTCTAGGGACTTAGGGAACCTTCGTCCTGAAGGTACGTCCCTCCCCTTCTTTCTCTTCACTTTTTTTTTCTTTTTTTGGTTTCTATGTATTTATGTGCATAAGTATATATCTTAAACTCTCGTTCGTTGCTTGTTTTGCAGGTGTTAAATGACCATCCCTAAGTAAGTTCCATCGTGACATTGTCCATAGGGCTCGTCTTCACGCTGAGAGGGATTTTCACTCCTTAGTTACATTGAGACGTCTTGCCAAGTGGGGACTCGGTCCTGAACCTTCAGACGAGGTAATCGCTCACGAAGTGACAGTGCGTAGAAGTAAGTTCTTTTAATACTCGTCTAAACATTTTAATGATACTTGTTAATTTTTTTGTAACATATTACTGTGTTTCTTGTCTTAGGAATGTCAACAATGAAGGAGAATAAGGGGAAGGAAGCTGTGGGTGAAGAGAATCGTCCTGAGACCCAAGCCCAGATTCGTCCGTCGGCTAGGGAAAAAAGGAAGCCCTTGTCTAAAAACATAGACATTAGCAACCTCCCTAGCCGACGAGGTAAAAAGGCTAAACATACATCGTCCCAAGCTGCCAAGCCCAACTCTCCTCCACCTCAATCGTCCATTAGGGTATATGATGTGGACTCGTCCACTCCAACTGAGACCACGCCGTCCAAGACTCCTCCGTCCAAGACCCACCCGTCCAAGACGACTACGCCTGCGGCATCTCAGCCTTCTGCACTCGTCCCAACAAATATTATTGAGAATGAGAACTTAGCTTGGGAGCGTTTCCAGAAGGCTGTTACGGACGAGGATATCAACGTTTGCTATGACATGTCCCTAAAGGATTTTGAACATTCAGGTGTTCATGATCTTTTTAAGGTAAGAATCCTTGCCTCGTCTTTAAGGACATGTATTCTATTTGTTTTTATTTTCATTATAATTACTTATGATTTTGACTATTTTCCCCTTACTTATTTCATACAGGGTATGTCAAAGTTCATAGCAGCGTCCAGACAGGCTACAGGGTTGGACAAGACGAGGATTTTGCTAGAGGCAAGAATCAGGGAGTTGAACGATGAATCTAAAAAATGGGCTGAGGTGGCCGCTGCAGCTGAGGAGAAGGGGAAAGAATTGTTAAACCTGGTTGAAGAGCTCAAAGCTGATGTAGTGGAGAAGGACACTCGTCTTGATCACCTTCAAAGGAAGAACGACGAGCTGAGTACCCTTCTCTCCAATGCAAAGGCTGATGCAGTGGCTGAGTTTAAATCGTCCAACGAATACACCAAGCTTCTGGACGCCAATTACGCAGCAGGCTTTGAAGATTTCAGAATGGAGGCCATGGAAAACTTCCCTGAAGTAGACTGGTTCTATCAAACTTAATCTAGCTGTTGCTACCAGCTCGCTGCTTCAAGTTAGCTCTGAGGATGCCAACATCGAGGACGATGCCACAACTTCACTTCCCAAAGACGACCCTAAAGCAAATGCCCCCCCAGCTTGAAGATGACATTATTTAGTCCTTTAAAGTTTTTTGTTTTTAATATATCGTTGTTTGTATTTCAAATATTTTTACCTCGTCCATAGCTTTTGGGACGAGGTCTTAAACTATGCTTTATTTTAGCAAGGGTTTTTGGACATTGGAAGTCCACCCTTTAATTAATAGACGAAATTTTTATCTTTGTGAATGAATGTTTTACCTGCCTTAATTCGTCCATAACGCAGAAAACATAATCATTCATCTGATCTAACTCGTCTTGTATTTTCATTTAGCTTTTCTCGTCCTTAGACTTACAACGCTAATTTCAATGTTTTGCCCCACCTTTACTCGTCCATGGATTGTCTTGGTTGGGCTTTGATTCTCGTCCTTGAGTTGAACGGAGCCCAACCTTTACTCGTCCACGGAGTGTTATGGTTGGTTTTCTGATTCTCGTCCTTGGGTTGAACGGAATATTTTACAAGTCTTTTCCTCGTCCGTAAGTTGAACGAGTACAATTTTAGTTTAATTTCTTATTTAGACGTTACATCCCTGCGTCCAGGGAATTTACTCGTCTGGATCTGAATTCCCTTACTGATTAGTTTTGGACGAGATAATATTGGAGTTAGAAGTTGAAATTCACACAACATTTTGTACATAACATAAATATTGTTTTACAGATAAGGCATATATACATGTTTGATGCCTTCTTATTTAATACATACTCCATAATTTCGTCCATCATATCAGCATAATGTTTTACAGATAAGGCATATATACATGTTTGGTGCCTTCTTATTTAATACATATTTATAGTAATTAAACACATCAAAACACAAGTAGAACATAAGTAGACTCCCAGCTCGTCTATAATAGTACCCGTCCAGGCTTACTTTTACTGATAATACCTCCTTAAATGCTCCACATTCCAAGGGTGCTCTAATTTTCTCCCATCCAAGGCTTCCAAGTAATAAGACCCCTGCCTTTTACAGTTGATAATTCTGTAGGGTCCTTCCCAATTCGGGCCCAGTTTACCATGAGATGGGTCCTTGGTTGCCAAAGAGACCTTCTTCAGGACGAGATCTCCTATGTTGAAACGCCTTGGCTTCACCATTGCGTCATATTGCCTAGCCATGAGGTTCTTATACTTCACCATCCTACGCTCTGCATCCATCCTGACTTCATCGATGAGATCAAGATTTAAACGGAGTTGCTCAGTGTTCTCTTTCTCTTGATACATCAGCACCCTATGGTTGGCCATGTGCACTTCTGCAGGTATAACTGCTTCGCTTCCATATGCTAGCTTGAAAGGAGTTTCCCCCGTAGGGGTTTTCACTGTCGTCCTGTATGCCCACAGAACTCCTGGTAATTCATCTGGCCATACTCCCTTTGCCCCTTCAAGCCAAGTCTTGATAATTTTTAACAAGGATCGGTTTGCTACCTCAGCCTGACCGTTGGCTTGGGGATGGGCGGGGGAGGAGTAATGATTTTGAATTCCAAAGTGCGCACAGAAGTCTTTGAAGGTCATATTATCGAATTGTCGTCCATGATCAGACACTAACACCTTTGGCACCCCAAATCTGCACACAATATTTTTCCAGACAAAGTTTTTAACATTCTGCTGTGTGATGTTCGCTAATGGTTCAGCCTCTACCCATTTGGTAAAATAGTCAATACCCACCACTAGAAACTTCATCTGTCTAGTTCCGACTGGAAAATGACCTAAGATGTCTAGGCCCCATTGAGCAAAAGGCCATGGGGCCATCATCGGGGTGAGGTATTCCGACGGTTGTCTTGGAATGTTGCTAAATCGTTGGCATTGGTCACATACCTTGACATAGGCTTTTGCATCAGCTTGGACGGTTGGCCAGTAATACCCCGCACGGACGACTTTGTGGATGAGGGATCTAGCCCCCGAGTGATTTCCACAGGCTCTTTCATGAATTTCCCTTAGCACATAATTCGCCTCATGCGGATCTAAACATCGAAGATAAGGTTGTGAAAAACCTCTCTTGTACAAAAAGTCATCAATTAGGACGTACCTTGCTGCTCTTATCCTGAGTTTTTTGGCTTCATCCTTCCCTTCCGGAAGCTTTCCATCCTTTAAGTATGATACTATCGGAGTCATCCAACTCTCTTGATCTTCTATTCGCTGTACTTCCAAAAGATCTATGCTTGGGACGTACTGAACTTCATCGAACTCGTCTGTGAACTCGGTTGCTGAGGCTTCCTTCGCTAAACTATCTGCTTCCACATTCTCCTCCCTCGGGATTTGAATGAAATTAACTTCTTTGAATTTCTTCACAAGAAGTAACACTTTTTCCAAATATTTTTTCATCCGTCCTTCCTTTGCTTCATAAGTCCCATTCACTTGGCCCATGACCAATTGAGAATCACCCAAGACAAGTACTGACCTTGCTTCCACAGACTTAGCCAATTTCAATCCTTTAAGGAGGGCTTCATATTCAACTTCATTATTGGTTGGTTGATATTGCAGGCGGAGCTTGTACTTCAACTTATCTCCTTCGGGGGATTGCAAAACCACCCCGATTCCTCCTGCATGCTGTGTAGATGAACCGTCCACATGGATGACCCAACTTTTGTTATCTTCCATTCGTTCTATGTCATCACAGCCCGGCGTGAATTCTGCAATAAAATCTGCTAAGGCCTGAGCCTTTATGGCATGTCTGGGTTGATACCGGATGTCAAATTCACTTAGTTCAACTGCCCACTGGATTAATCGTCTTGCGGCCTCCAACTTGTTCATAGCTTTTTCGAGCGGGTGGTCCGTCATAACATTAATCACATGTGCTTGGAAGTAGTGCCTTAATTTTCTGGAAGCCGTGATGAGGGCGAAAGCCAATTTTTCCATCGGTGGATATCGTCCTTCCGCTCCTCTCAACGCCTTGCTGGTATAGTATACCGGCTTTTGTATTTTTCCTTCCTCTCTTATCAACGCTGAGCTTACAGCGTGTGGAGTCACTGCCAGGTATAGAAACAATTCTTCTCCCGTCACGGACGGACTCAACAATAGTGCCGCAATAAGATACATTTTTAAGTCCTGGAAGGCTGTTTGGCACTCGTCCGTCCATTCAAATGCTCTTTTCAGAATCCTGAAAAATGGTAAACATTTGTCAGTAGCTTTGGAAACAAACCTGTTGAGGGTAGCAACTCGTCCGGTAAGAGACTGGACTTCTTTGATATTCTGCGGAGGTTTCATATCTAGGACGGACGAGCCAACCCAGGACGATTTCAAGTTAGGCCCAGGACTAATATGCTCGTTCATCCTTTATTAAGGTTGGACGATCATATTAGAATATGATTTACTCGTCCATCATTTCATTCGTCCCCTTCTCACGGACGCCCTCTTATGGACGGCGAAATGGACTTATTACACCATCAAGTCATATTTAGAAAGTTAAAATGGTGATTTATGGTATTCTATTTGTTACCCAGAGAACACTAAAGGCATGTTTGGTACACTGTAATGATTATTACATGTGAATAGGAATAAGTATTACAAGAAATACATTAAGTTGGAATGTAATAAGTATTATTATTCATTAGTTTGGTGACCATTTAAGAATAAAATCCTAAATATGCATCCACAATTTAGTAAAGTATAAAAAGAATGTGTAATTAAATCATTTTTAAGTCAAATTTCCTAAAATACACTTATTTTAGGATGTTCGAAATGGAGCTAATAATTAACAACAAGGAAAATTTATTTTCTTTCCTTTTGAAGAAGTGGCAACTAATGGCTTTTTAGGAAATTTTTTTAAAAAGTTATTATATAAGGTGAAAAAATAGATTTTCAGTACTTTTGATAAGGAATAGTTATTCCTCATTTTGAAGAATAACTATTCATAAGGAATAACTATTCATTGTAATAAAAATATAACCAAACAACTGAATAGTTATGGCATAGAAATATCTATTACATTACAGTGTCTATTACAGTCTACTAAACGTGCTCTAATTTATTAAAGGTTTAAATTTTCTAGATTTATAATTTTATCTAATAGAAACTTCAATGACATATGTCTTTTGCTATTTTGTTCTTTTTTTATTTGTTTTCTTTCTTAAAGGGGTGTTCATTAAAACTTAAGTAAGCTAAACATCGTAATTAGACTCATAAAATAAAATGATATAGAAGGAAGTATGAATAACAAAATATTTATTGTAAATAGTTGCAGGTATTCAATTTGAAGAAGAGTTTCAATTGTAACATATGTCATCATTTATTGCAAAAATTTAAATATTATGACAGTATTTTATCAAAACTTAGTTGTTTATTGTTGGAAGATGATAACATTTGTTATCTTTTTAGTATAATTTTATTGTGAGTAGATACTACCTTTAATAAATAGGTTCTAAGAAATTATCATAATAAATAGATTTTTTTTTTAAGGAAGATAAATAAATAGATATTCATATATGTTAAATAACTATTCTAAATTTAAGTATATGATTTCATACTACTTCAAAAAAAATTTATATCTTAATTTTCTCACTTAAAGGTAGCACGTGCAACCCAAACTAGTTATATAATAAAATAGGCAAAAATACAAAACTGATCCTCTAACTTTCACTGTTTTTCATTTCAGTCCTTTAACTTTCAGTTTTGTCAATTTAGTCCTCTAACTTTCAATTTTTGTCAATTCAAGGCTCCGTAACAACTCAGTTAGTGCTCCGTTAGATATGCTTGAAACGACGCCGTTTTGCTCCTTTTTTTTTTTAATAAATTCGGAATTAAAATAAAATAAGAAAAATCTGAATAAAAAAAAAAATATATATATATATATATATATATATATATATATATATATATTAAGGGAACAACGACGTCGTCGTTCCCCTGCCCTGAATCAAAACAAATGCCAATAACATTTTGCAGGCAAAACAAGAACAAATGCACCAAAATCAAGCAAACCAAACTACACCACGTTAAGCTACAAATAACATAACAAACAATCAAGTCAGAAATGAACAATTTCCGTACCAAACTTATCACTAAACAGGGAGCAATATATAGGGATAATAATTACAAGTTAATTCTCAATTGGGATTTTGATAATATGACTCATTACAACCATATTATCTTGAAATCAATATACCACCAAGAGGATGAATAGCACTAGTACTGTACCCAGAAATTGACAATCCAAAAGTCCTAATTACATTAGTATATAAAACGAAAATGTAAAGGTATACAGTATTGGATTATTGATCCGATTCAAACAGATATAGATCCGAAACTCATAGATATGTTAGATTAACAGAGATTAGATATGGATCCTAAGCTGAAAATGAACATAGAGAGAGAGAGAGAGAGAGAGAGAGAGAGAGAGAGTTTCCATGGAATTGGCCATGGAGATTTCGTCGTTCTCTTAATGTTTTTTTTTTTTTTTTTTTTCAGATTTTTCTTATTTTATTTTAATTCTGAATTTATTAAAAAAAACAAAAAACAAAACTAACGGCAACACTAACTGAGTTGTAACGGAACCTTGAATTAATAAAAATTGAAAGTTAGAGAACTGAATTGACAAAACTGAAAGTTAAAGGACTGAAATGAAAAACAGTGAAAGTTAAAGGGTCAGTTTTGTTAATTCTGTGGATGAAACAGTGGGCATCATCTACATTCTATAAGCTAAATAATAAAGTAATAATAAACAATACTTTATCAATAGAGACTTTATAAAGCAAGAGAGATATCTCGGCCAGAAAACAATACTAAGAAAGAGAGAGATTTACCACGACTGCAGTTTGAGGGAATTTTTTGCTTTCCTTATCAAGTAAAAAAGAAAGGATATATTATATATATGTATTAGAAATGTTTTTTTTATTTACAAGGAATTGCTGATTTGAGATTTGTTATAGACTTTTTAAGGGTTTGGATTTTGAGTGGCTCTTTTATCCTTAAAAAAAAAAAATTTGGAAGAGCAATTGTGCCAAGAATGGTTTTTTTTTTTTTTTTTTTTAACTTTGTATCAATTAAATTTTGTTTGGATGTATCTTAACGAAATTTAAGACTTGAGGTTCTTCAAAAAAAAAAAATAACACGATGCTAAACCAAGTTTCTTAAGTAGTTTTTGTTACAAACTCATGGGTAGAACTCATCATTGAAAATTGGCTTGCAAAGAGAGGGTGCTCAAGAGCTTATAAACATATGGTTAACAACACTAACCCGATGGTAGCTCTTTCTCTTTTGGTGGCTCCACTCACCTATCAGTTATTTTAATCTAGCCTTTAGGTCACCTGCTCTAGGATCTGACCACAAAGCCTCAACTCATTTGATCCCATACAAAATTAGCTACACCTAATTACTCGAGGTGGTGGTTGACTTTGATATCAAATGTTACAAACCCATGGGTAGAACTTACCCCTTAAAAACCAGCTTGCAAGGAAATGGTGCTCAAGAGCTTATAAACACATGGTTAAACTTATACATAATCCATGTGGGACACTAGGATCATAACAGGTTTCTTGTGTCATCAACATGGATCTTGAACATACTTTTCAACACTAAACACTAAGATTCAAAATACATTATAAAGTGTGTTTTAACTAGGATTAGCCAACATACAAAAAAATGATCTTGCCATAATACTTGAATTGTTGTATTGTTATGTTTTGAGAATGTTTTGTAATGTTAGAATTTTTTTTTTTTTTTAATTATATTTTATGAGTTTTAATTTAATGTATAGGAGCATTCACAGTAAAGTTGCTAAACATTATAGTTTTTTGCAACTTAAAATACTACTATATCCTATTTTAACACAAAACTTCTAAATACACCCTACAACAAAAGTTTTTTTTTTTTTTCCACTTCATTAAAATATTATTTGCTTTTTTTTATTATTATTATTCTTATGCATTTCTTCCTCTCTCTTTATGTGTTCTCTCTTCTCCCAAACAAAAACAACACACTACAAAATCACCAGCCACCACCCACCATCAAAAAACCCAATCCACCACCCACCATTAGAAAACCCAAGCAACCACCCACCATCTACCACCATAAACAGAAACCCACCCACCCACTAGCCACCATTGCAAACACCAGCCCAAAATCAAAATAATAACCACCACAAAATCCCACCTTTCAAACTCAAACTCAAAATCAACCAATAACCAAGCATACAAAGAGAGAGATTTTCGGCCATAGCAAAATCAAATTTAAAAATAAATAAATAAAAGGGAAGAGAGAAACCACTATCTACCGCCCATCACCGATCTAGACCACCAAACCGCCACCATTGCCAATTTAACCACCACCACAAGCTTACACCACACCGATCTCGTCTATCCTAATCTCACATTTTGCTGAGTTTTTGAGAGAGAGAGAGAGAGAGAGAGACGACTAGAGAGAGAAGAAAGAGATAGTGTTAGGTTTTGAGTTTGTAATGTTGGCAAACCATGACAAAAAGTAAGTCTCATTGGTTTAGAATAGTGTACTTTCAAGTCCAAGACAAAAAAACTCAAGTTCGGGATAAAAAAAATGAGTTACAATCTATTTGTTCGATTGGTACTTAATTGGTACTCAATCAATCGAAAGTTGCATATCAGCAAAAAATCAACAAACGTAAAAAGCCCATAATTTGACCGTTTAAAGCCCAAATCGCAAGCCATTTTTTCCAATATTTAAAGGACATTATAAGCTAACCCTAGAAAGGATTTTCAGATTTTTTTAGAGAGATTAGAGTACATCTTGTGCCTCTTTTGTAGATCTAGGGTTTTGTACCCAAAAGCTCTCTAAAGTCTTCTACCGGTGTATTTCCTTGAAGAATCTCAAGATCTGGTGTTGTCGAAGTTGTTGCATACAAGATCAACGTCTAAGGAGATCCAAAACCTTTGAGTGGAGTCTCAAAGTTACAAGTGTGGGTGCTTGTGTTGCAAAGGCCTAATAGAGAAGGAGTCCGTGAATTCGGAACTTGCACATAGTTGTGTCAGTAAGTTCTACATGTAGTGGCAATAGGATGTTAGTGATCTAAGTCTTATTGTAAACTTTGATTCTCTATAGTGGATTTGCTTTTTACCTTGAGAATAGTTAGGTTAAATCTTCCCCAAACTTTTTACCGGTTTGGTTTTCTTAGGTCATCACATCATTGTGGTATTTACTTTTCTGCTGCTTTACATAATATGACTTTATTGTTTTAACCTAGATCTGAATAATAAACCTAAGTATTCACTTGATTAATTAATTAGGTTAAACAACCTAGTTTACAAGGGTCTAAAAACCTAACAGAGAGGAAAGAAAAGTTTTTTAAAGAAAATAGGAGAGAGAAAGAATAAAATATTATTATTACTTTTAAGTTTATAGTTACAGTAAGTTGCCAAAGATAGCAGCTTACTGTAGCTCAATTGTCATTTTTTTTTAAGTATAGCTACATTTTGGAGTTTTAGTTACTAAAATGGCATTATATCAATTTTTTTTTTTTTTTTTGGAGAAACAAGCACACACACACATAGCAATTATACCTCTCTTGTTGTGAATGTTCTAATATATTTTAAATCACATTTTAATAAATTATACCCAAAAAATTGATTGTGACAAGACTAGATGGGTACCCATGCATGAGTGCCCACTAGGACGGGGTGGGAAAAAAATGAGTAATGCTGTGGACACATAAAAATGCACAATTTTGTGCCACAACTTGCAATGTGGTGAGTTGTGATTAATGGATGTGTGATGGTGGGCCATGTGACATAAAGTTGTACATTTTTATATGTCTCTAGTATTACTCAAAAAAAAATCTCACCCCTAAGTGGGAGTGGGGCAGGGCGTTCGAGGTGATGATTATGATCATTTTTTGAACCTTGTGACTTTTTAAATGTATTTGTAATAAGGTACAACTAGCCAATATATTGGATGCATCTTAGGCAACTAATATTAAATTTTAATCGTTCATAAAAATATATATATATTAAATTATGATTGATCGTGCAACGCTCTAAGAATGCTTCCCCACAAGATCCACGGGGCTAATAGTATTGAAAATCGTTTAAACTAAAAAGTTTGACGATCAATCTTCCATCAGCACAATTCAACAACCAACCTATTAACCTTCTTATTCTCAACCCAAAAAAAAACCTACTAACCTTCTTCTTCATTTTTTTTTTTTTTTTTTTTTTGTCCTTTTTTTGGGGAAGTTGAGAAACGAAGCTGTCCTTTTCTTGGGGTGTTATGCACCCTTTTTCTAGGTACACCCCTACTATATAGTTGGCCCAAAACCAAAATCATAAATAGCGTGCAAAAAAGCACTTCTCTTGCTAAAATTGTGCTACACGAACTTTCTTCTTCTTGTTAATTCGATACTTTTGGGTTCCTTGCCAAACATTTCTTCTATTCACCTCATCCTCATGAAAGAGGATGACAACGAGCTCTTATTTCTCTCCCTTCTCCTCCTCTTAACTCTCTTCCTCGCTCTTTATTTGCGCTTGCAGTTCCCCAATGGAAACAAGCTTTGTTAAATCTTTGTGGCCATGCCATGTTTGGTGAATTAGAATTTCCCATGTATCAAAACTTGAAGCAAAGAATCAATGAAAAATGTAAAATTTTCTCTTGGGGCAATACAAATGTATGTGGCGAAGTCAATTCATTCCTTTCAGCAGATGATGAGAAGCTTTGGACGGAAGAATCCAAACGACAAGATGATCATCCATTGAATGCACATGCTAGTAAAAGAGCTGCCCTATTCATCCTCATTTCTTTCAATAGGTAATCATCGCTTGTAAAGGTATCAAACATATATGCAAAATTTCCAAAGCACCAATTGTAAATACTTTGCTGTGTTCTCTTTGTCATGTATTTAAAGGATAGTAGAAAAAAGAAATAAATTAAAAAAAAATCATTTAATATATATAGAAAAGAATAAATATTTTCCTTATCTTGTTGATCAATAGAAAAGTCCTCATCTTGTTAGAAAGAAAGGACGATTTGGGTATGATTCTATCATGAAGAGACCTTCCTCTGTCTCTGAAGATTTTTTTTTTTTTTTTACGATCTCATACAGGTATGTCTAGATTTTGTTGAAAGGTGGACTTATGAAATTTGTGAAACTTTAAATGTGAGGTTTAAAGCTCTGTGCTAAAAGACCTTCATTTTTTTTTTCAAATTGGTTTGGCCAATCCATTTTTTTTTTTTTTTTTTTTTTTAGCATCATTTTTGTAACATTTTAATTAGTTGTCAAGTTTGCAAAATTATTTAGCAAACTAGCATCTCGAGTGTTTAAAACTTGAGTTCAAAAATAGAACTCAAGTTTCTAAAACTCAAGTTGCAAGTGATGACAACCTGATATGGAAAAAAATCCTCATGGAACTCAAGTTCCACCATTTCCAGATCTGTGTTTATTCTTCTTCTTCTTCTTCTTCTTCTTCAGATCATTTCTTCTCCAAATCATTCTTTAGATCATTTTTTCTCCAAATGGTTCTCTAGATCGTGCTCTGTTCTTCTCAAGTCTAAGAAACTCGAGTTCTACATAGATAAGTTGTTCCACCTCATCGAACTTGAGATGCTAGTTTCCTAAATAGTTTCAAAAACATGCTTACTAACGAAATAGTCTTTGAAATTTTGTAATATCGCAAATATCCCCAAATCAAGGTACATAAAGAGAAAACAAAAATTGGATTACAATATAAATGTAAAAGTTTACATATAAATTATCAGTCTACCGCAATCAAGATAATTTCAAAAATAGATAAATCAAGGTAAATAAAGAGAAAACAAAAATTGTATTGCAATGTAAATGTAAAAGTTTACATATAAATTACTTGTCATAGCTATTTTAATGTTGCCATAAGTGAGGAAATAATCTACAGAATCAATTAAGAACACCAAATCAACAAATATATTAATAATTAAGATGAAATACAATATCCAAAATATTTATAAATAAAAAAAATCATAGAACTTAAGCAATAATTGAACTACATTAATAAAAAAATAAAAAAATAAAAAACAGACATGCAATAAAAAATAATATTAAAAAAAAAAAATAGCTCTTCTCACATAAAGGTAATTCTTATCACCGAAAAAGCCAAATCCTTCCTTATGTAGGTCTTCACCTTTTTTTTTTTTTTTTTTTTTTTTTTAAATATATTGATTTTAGCATTCTTAAATAGTAGGTTAGAGTAGATTTGTAGTAAAGTTTTAGTTCAACTCAATTTCTCTTCGATTCAAACTTTACCTGCTTACTTCTAATCTAACCTTCGTTATGCAGATTATCAACACAACAAAAAAAGATGTTAGCAAATCACTTTTAGTTCTCCATGTAATTCCAAATTGATATCAATTCTTATATTAATTTTATTTTGCATTTTTTGAGTTCTGCGTTGTTAACATTTTTTTTTTTTTAATTCAATCTTATTTGATTGGCACGCCTAAAAAGTTGATAAGAATAAATAGAGTTGGCACTCCTAAAAAGTTGATAAGAATAAAAAGAGTGGTGTTATCTAAAAATGAGTGTGTTGCATGGTTTCTGGTCAACTTATAGCGTATATAATTTTATTGAAAAGCAATAATTAAATGAATACTTTTACATTATCCAAAAACATTTGGTAGCTCAATATGAATAAATAAATTGCTATCTTTTGTTTCTTATGGCTGTGTAGAAACCATTTGGTAACTTGGTATGAGCAAATAACTTGCTATCTTTTGTTTCTTATGACTATGTAGTAATAAAATTTAAGTATAATTAATAATGATTAAATAAAAAATTTATATTGTAATCAAATTAATATTTTTATCAACTTAAAAGTTACAAGAGAAGAAAATAAGAACAAAATATTAAATCTATTTTTAATCTAAAAATTATGAACAAATAACATGGCTATTTTTTGTTTCTTATGACCATGTAGTAATATAATTTAAGCAAAAATAAATATAAATTAATAATAAAATGATTAGATGAAGAATTTGAATTGCAATCAAATCAAGATTTTTATCAACTTAGAAATTATAGGAGAAAAAGATAAGAACAATATATATATATATATATATATATATATATATATATATATATATATATATAATTTTAAAAAAATGCAATTTGGTACAATCACTTAGCGTAACCATGACTTTTAAGCTCAACTTTTATTATATTAGTATATACGCTATGTATGCATATGCCTTCTATACTATTTCCAAAGGTACGGAATTCTACTTTAACCTTTAGGAGTAAAAGTATGTTACATGTTTAAGTTGAAATACATTATAAAAAATTAAAAAAAAAAAAAAAAAAAAGTAAAGTGGTTTGTTATATACGGATATATACAAAATATTAAATTTTTTAATTCAAACTTCTTGTCGCTGACAAAGACTCAAAGTGGAACACTAGTCTGTTCCACTTATTTTGTTGACCGTCTATTTGGGAATAGTTTATTTAATTGAAATTGAAAATTTTTTGCTGAAAATACTGTAGATAAAAGTAAAAATAAGCTAAAATAATATAGTGAAATTCATAAATAATACCAAAAAGTGCAATGAAACCCATGAATAGTAGCAAAAATAAGTTGAATAGTAAAATAAGCTAGCAAAAATGATCAATGACAAGCGTATACTGAAACTGAAAAATTTTTGTTAAAAATACTATAGATAAAAAAAAAAGTTCTATAGATAAAGGTAAAAATTAGCTAAAATAGTACAATGAGATCCATGAATAGTACCAAAAAGTGCAGTGAAACCCATAAATAGTAGCAAAAATAAGCTGAATAATAAAATAAGTTAGCAAAAATAATCCATGTCAAACACACACGCATGTAAAAGATTAAAACAATCTCTAAATGAAACGTATTGCACTCAACTGTCACAAAGAATCAACTGAATTTTTATTTTTTTTAAATAGTGCTATAGTAAACAATGTTTTCATAATAATTTTACAAAAAAATCTAGGTGATAAATTGTTATTGATTTTTATCTGTAAGGACCAGATTTCGACCTGAATCCTGAACAGGAATCGATCCAGACTCATGTAGCCCAAACAATAAATTTGTAAAGTGCGGGAGAGAAAGCTAGTCTGAATCTTGGGCCAAGATATTGGGTTTTAGCGTAAAGGGGCTAGAGCTACAAGTGTAGTTTATGCAAAGAGTTTCCTCGGACATGTCCCAGTGCTATGATTTTAGAATAGTTTTTTTTGGTCCCCTATCCTTTTTCCTCTCTTCTTCTTATATACTATGGCTTTTTTACCTTTTTTTCTCATCCACGTGTGGACTTGGCGTTGAAAGTCCATTTTCATCATCTTTCTTGCCCTTTCTTGAATCTTCCATTCTTAGCTGGAAGGCTGCCCGTTTACTGTTCAGGCATCACCTCCACATTAATGCGGCCAGAAGGTTAGCTGGGCGGCATTTAATGCGGAGGTAACAGTACCTTTAGATATTTGTTCCTGCTTACTATTATCTTTTATTGGATATTTTTCCCTTTCACTTTGCTGTAAGGTTTGTCCGAGGTGTTACTTTAAATGACTGATAAGTTCACCAGACACCTCGGATAGAAGTACCGAGGTGACTATAGTCCTCGGACACGGTCAACTCCCCCTCGAGCATTCTTTGCCTCTCCTCGGAGGATAGTCTTATCTTCTTCTTTTGTTGATTGTCCTCGGATATTCTCCCTCCCTCAGGTTGGACATTGGTCCTGGCCCTTCCCTACACAGCTCGTACATATGAGATCAGATATTGGGCCTGGCCTCTTCCAGCGTAGCCTGAATACCGGATACAATTGGTCCCAACATTATCTAAATTCATCGATAATATCACTTTTTTATTTACTCTTATCCACTTAACACCTAAATTTTATTGTAAAATTATTGTAAAAATGTTGTCCTTATTTTATTCTATATTTTAGTATTAAATTGTGACTCACAAAAAGTTTAACACAAAAGCTGTCACAACCTATTGTCATGTGTTATCCCCTCACTAGTCAAAGGACACAGTAATAAGTGTTTGTTTGGGAACAATTTATTTAGTTATTTGATGAAATTTTTTTCCCTAAAAGTGTGTTAAAGTATAATTGTATTTCAAAAAAGTGAGAAAAAAATGTGATTTTGAAAAGCTGTATATAAAAGTTAAAACTTAAAAGTTAAAAGCTGAGTTTATAAACTCAAGCTAAACTAACACTAACTATAGGTGAGCATATATTAATAATTGTAAGTGAATATGTATATTTTATTTATCTCACAAAAAATATATACTAAATGTTTTCGTATTTGTTATATGATATTTTAAAAAGAAATTTGTAATACCCATACTACACGCATAGTGTTACTTTTTTATTTAATGTATTATTATATGCGTACCGTATTTTACTCTCTCTCTCTCTCTCTCTCTCTCTATATATATATATATATTTATATATTTATATAGTCATATGTAAAGGAATTAATATATAATTAGAGGGTTTAAATCACAAAAAGTCAACTTGTATTTACAAATTTAAAAACTAAAAATAAAACATCGAGAGTATTTAAAGCATATGTTCATGAAAACATATAAGTATTAATGTCCATCTTTATATTTGAAAAAATTGTACTAACACTCATTAAAGGCATTAATTTCTCATTTTTGTCTTCTAATATTCACTGTTTTTTGTCATATATAACTCATCTATTTCAGATGTATTTAGAGCATATGTTCATGAAAGAAATAACTAAGTAAATCTCTTTAGCAAAAAGTAAAAATTATTTTTTTTTCCAAAAACGAACTCTCTTTTTTTTTTTCTTTTTCTTAGAAGTCCTTTTAATTTTGCATATAGAGTACGTACGGCCATTTATAAATGCTTACTTTTCTTTTTGTTAAGAAAAAATGCTATAAATTTATAATTAAAAATTTGGGACATGTTCTACCTCTGTCATTCATTAAAAAAAAAAAAAAATCATGTAGTTTTTGTTATTCTAATATTTTTCTCATATTACATCGTATATGCTAATTCCTAAGGCATATCAAAGTGACATAGCTTGGCTCCCCTAAAAAAAATTTCTTGCTCTGTTACTACCTGTGAATCACTAAACCAATCCCATGGGATTGAATTTTACCGAGGTATTCAATTGACTTTTTTAAAGTTTAGAGTTGATATTTAATTTTAATTTTGAGTACTAATTTCTAAATATACTATATAACAACGAATGTGAATCACTAGTCAAAGCAAGATTTTTTTCTGATAAAACTAAAACGCTTGATCTTATAATATCTTCCAACCTAGAAAAGAGAGCTTATTTAATGGAGATGGGTCTATATATATGTGACTTGGCCATGAAAGTAAAGCCGACTTTTCAGCCGCCTCCTATGACAAGAAAATAATAAATATCATTAAATTGCCACGGTATTACCAGTTTATCTAACATATGTCCGAGAAATGGTACATGCATGGTTTCACACCACAAGTATACACCAACCATTTTAAGGTCGTTACCAAACATTGAAAAATGATATAGTTTTCCAAAAAATGTTCTCTAAAAAATGACTAGTTGTGGACCTTAAAGGAGTTGGTAGATGACAGCACCTTTGATGGTATTCTTTTTGTCATCTCTCGCATGTTCCATTACTTTCACTTTGTACCCCACCCCCTTCCAATAATTTAATTAGTGGGACCCACCATGAATATGAGATAAGGGAGTACGCATTTATAATACTCCAGGAGTACACAATAACTTCCCAATTATGAGTGGTGGAAAAAAAATTGATTCATGTGAAAGTGTTAGACAGCTATCACCATTTGTCATATAAGATAAGTTGTGTCAATTGTGACCAAAAAAATAAAAATAATAAAAATAAAAATGGTCCTAGAAAGCTGGTACACACTGCCTGGTCAATTGCCAGTGCCAACCTCCATAGTTAAGTTCGGAGGACGGCATTGACACCTTAATAAGACGAAAAGGTGGGTATACCAGAATTTTCATACCATTGTGTTTTTTTCTTAAACAGTTTGACAATTTAAAAATAACGTATAAAAGTTTGAAAGCAACCTATATATGATACTGTTTTACGTTATGGTATCAATTTTTATATTAGAGATGGAATTAATGACGTTGTGAAAGTTGATATAGATGGTTTTATTTTAATATTTCATTAAAATCTAATGATAAAATGTTATATTAATGAAATAGATCCATCCATTTCTCCACTCTTCTTATTCAAAGCTTGCCAGTTGTTAGATTTGTATTTTAAGGGCAATTTTTTTCTTGAGCCATCTCTTTATGGTAAGCTTCAAACATTGGTTAATAATATACGTTGAGCTTATTACACAATATTTCTTCTCTTATATTGGAAGGTAGGATAATGCTGTAGCACTTTTTTTTTTTTTTGAGAATCAAAAACTAGTAGTTATTGATTTTTAATGCTGTAGCACATGCCTTAACTAGGAGAGTAAGACTTTCTTTTTTGTTATTAGTTTGAATAGATGTTGTTTCTCCCTATATTTACTGTTTTATTGTTTTGATTTGCTAGCAGTTGAATAAAACATTAGTGCATAAATTCTAAAATAATAAAAAAATTAAATAATAAAAAAAAAAAAAGATTAGTATATAGTGTTTGAAAACAGCCAAACAGGTAGTTATTTTAGAATGTGATGATGAATGATGATACTGTGGTTTCTTGACTTTATGACTTCTTGCACAGATGACTTTTCTGTTGTTTGGCTATCTTGATGATGACTTTGGTAATCTGTTGGGTTGTCTTATAGATTGGAATGTGATTGTGAATTTTATTAATTAGTAGGAAAGTCTTAGAGTTGGAGTGAGATGAATCTTATTTTATTAATAAGAAAGTCAAATGTGACCACTTTTTGTTAGTTTACGATTGGGGAGGGTGATGATAGTATAGTATGGTGCACTCTTATTCATACAATAACTTCCAATTAGTGAATGATGTTGTTTCACATTCGTGGAATATATTTTCCAGAAAAAAATAAGAGAAATTAATATTTGGATAAAGATACGACTCTTCAAATAAGTATATCGATTCATAAGTCATAACATACATGTCTGTTTCTAAAACGTAAGTGCCTGCCTATAAATATCCCTAAATTCATTTGGACATATCACACACAATTTTTTCTCTACAAAGTCAAGTCCCTACTTCTAGACTAACATATCCACATCCAAAACCAAAACTCTGAATAAGCTAGCTCATCTTGTATGTATTCTTTAGTAGACCAAGTGTAGCAGGAAGACACACCCCATATTTTTGGAGGTCTTCTTAATACTTATGTATACATTTGAAATTCTGAATAAAATTTTCTGTTATTTTATTAAAAAGAAAAAGAAAAAAAAGGGTAGTCTGAAAAAGATATGGTTTTCATTATTGTGGACAAAAATATTAAATAAGAAAAATGTAATATTTTATTAAGAACGTTTAGTAATATCTGTGAAATATTACTATTTAAACCATTTAATTGTCTCTCTCCACTGATAATACCACGTGCGGACTGAGGACCAAATTACCATAAATGATATAATATTATCTAATGGTATTATCTAATGGGTTTCTCTGGTTTGTCTTGGGTTTTTTTCTTTACATTTTCAATATTAATTGTAATTATATATATATATATATATATATATATATATATATATATATATCACATCATATCATATCATCATATACTATATAATAAAATTTAGGTTTAGAAGCCATGTTTGCCCTAAGTGGCTACTCTCACTAATAAGTAAATTAATTTTATATTATTTGTTAAGATAGGAGTATTTCCTAAAATTAAAGAATAATATTTAACAGCTATTTAATGTAGGTGTATTCAAACTAAAAGCCTATTATAAAAAATCAAAATTAAAAAAAATATTCTAAATTAAATCCCAAACAATATACCATGTTTTCTTTCTCAAAAAAAGAATTCTAAAAAAAATCCATGTTTTGACTTATACTCCAACTAAAAGTCTATTTTCAATATTTTAAAGACAACTAATTAGTAAATTAACGTTTTCTTTCTTAAAAAAAAAAAAAAAAAAAAAAAAAAAAAACATTTTGACTTCTGCTCCAACTAAAAGTCTATTATCAACATTTTAAGAACAACTAATTAATAAATTAATTTTATATTATTTGTTATGATATATTTCCTCAAGTTACATCGTATTAAATTAATATTTTATTAGGATATTAAGTTATAGTACTCTTGACTAAGAGATAGGATTAACAATAATTTAATTTAGATAAAACTTTCATCTAAGTTTTAGAAATTTAAATTCTACTCCAACTAATAGTCTATTATCAAAATTTCATATATATATATATATATATATATATTAAGCCATTTTTTTTATATAATCTCTCTTAACCAATAAACTCATCCCAATAATTAAATCCCACACAATACAATTTACGCTTATGGTTTTTTGATATAATCTCCTTTTTCCCAAGATGCAACTTACGCTTATGTTTTAATCTAATAAACTAATTTTACTTATTCTTCTTGCTTCTGAATTTGTGTGCATGATATTATGCTAAAAGAAGTTTATTATAAAGAAGCAAAACAATGGACACCCATTTAATTTCTTGGTTTTTTTATGTAAGTTTTTAATTTTTTTACTCCCACTAATTAATTAATTAATTTTATATTATTTTTTAAGATATATTTTCTCAAATTAAGGATAATATTTAACAACTGTCTAATTTAGGTAAAACTTTAAAATTTAAATTTTAACAAATTTAAATTCTATTCAAACTAAAATGCTATTATAATAAATTTAAAACTTAAATCTTAAACAACAACTCACGTTTTCTTTCTTAAAAAAACTCATGTTTTTACTTCTATTCCAACTAAAAATCTATTATTAATATTTTAAGAAAAACTAGTTTTCTTTCTATTAAAAAAAGAAACCAACATTTTTACTTCTATTCCAACTAAAAGTATATTACTAATATTTTAAGAACAACTAATTAGTAAATTGATTTTATACATTTATATTTCAAAAAATTTAAATTCTATTCAAAGGAAAAGTCTATTATCAAAATTTTCTAAACTTAAATATTTCAACAAATTTAAATTATATTCAAATTAAAAGTCTATTACTCCATCAATCCCAAATTGTTTGGCCCATTTAGAAAACCCAACTATTTAGGAGAACATCATTAAATGTCTTCTTCATTTTTTAAAATTAGAAGTTTTCTAAATTACACTTAAACAAATATATCAAAAATTTAAACAACTATGCAAATAAAAAAATAAACAAATTTTCCAATATTCAATTTTCAAAGTTATTGTAGATTACAAACTCTATTGGTGTACTACTCATTTTAAGAAAAACTAATTAGTAATTAATTTTTTATTATTTGTTATAATATATTTCCTCAGATCAAGGGATAATATTTAACAATTTTTTATTTTAAATAAAACTAAAAGTTTATCATCAAAATTTTCTAAACTTAAATCAACTTAAATCCCACAGAACTCAAGCACATGGGACGTAAGTATTGACAAATCAAGATCCTCATAAGCAAGGTACCCATTGAGATATACATTGAATTACAGCAAGTTAAGTGCACGACTAACAATATCACAGAAATGCAATCAAACCAAGTATTGAGTACCACCTGAACCTACTGGAAAATTCCAAGTGATGTTAAACCCTGAATCCAAATTTGTGTTTTCCCTATTCATTTCTTGGGCAATCATATACACAGCATTAGGCCCAATCTCTTGACTTGCACCTCCAAGTTTTTGTTTTGAAATTTAAATTTCAAACCCTCTAATTTTGATGAGAAAAATCACTTTAAATGGGTCTAAATTGTGTATGAAGGTTAATAATTTGAATTTAACCTTCTTCAAATTAAAACTGACACCGTACATCCTCATCTTCTTCTTCTTCTTCTCCTTCTCTGTTCTTCAAATCTTGGCCGTCGATAATCCTGGAAAATTCGCGATTAAAGACCGGGAAAACCGGACCGATCTGATCGTCCAGCATGACCACGTCGTCCTCGGCTTTACAAACGGATACGAACTCGAACTCCTCGTTTTCCTCAAACACTTCCTCATCATCGTAATCATGATGATCAAACTTGGGATTAATACTTCTGGGTCAGTTTCTTTGTCAAACACTTCTGGGTCAGTTTCTTACTTATTGGTTATTTTTGGCTTAAATTAAAAACCACTTCAAATGGTTTGTAAATTGTGCAAGAGGATTAATAACCTGAAGTTTCTTTTTTTAATTTTTGTGGGTATTTGCTTAAATTAGAAAATCAATTTGAAATTCAGAAATTTGGATGTTTTTTCATTTCTTGGTCTGATTCTCACTTGCTGGTTATTGAGTTTTTTTTTTTTTTTTTTTTTTCTTTCTTGGATTTAATTTGGTTTTGTTGCTTCAGATTTACTAAGTTGTTTGAAGAAGCACTTTACACATACTAGCATTGCATTGTGTAGGATCTTCATTGGGTTGGATGGGAGTGAGTGAGTTTTGGGAGAGAGTGAGTTTTGATCCATGTGGGGTTCTGTTTTTTACCTTTTCTGTGTTAGAGTAATGGAAATGGGAGAGGTGGGTTACGGCTGGGTAATGGTGAGAATCACAGGTGGACAAAGTGTCAAAATTTAAACCACGGGTGGGTACATAGAAATAGAGGCAAACCACAAGTGAGAAAAATGTAATTATCCCTTTTCCAATGACAAAAAAAACCTAAGAGTGTGATGAGTATTATGTGTGGTGAATCCTAGTCAAAACTTATCCACCATCAATGATTCTGAGATACTTTATTAGAGTTTGTGTTTGATTAGGAAAGCAAGTAGCAGCATAATCTCAAACAAAAAAACAAAACAAAAAAAAAAAAAAAAAAAAAAAAAAAAAAAAAAACTAGTAGCCTAAAGATACCTTCAGAAGAAAAAAAAAATAGAACAAAAAAAGAGTTTGTGTTTGATTGCAAGCCAAAACAAAGAGAAAGATCTCTTACCAATATTCTTTCTCAAGTAGTCAATTCAAGCAAAAACCCTATTTTTTGAAAATTTTAAGTCAGCCATGGATAATATGCAACTGTCAAACACTCTTGAATTCCTAATCACATTCATCCAAAAGTAAGTACTCCTTAAACTATAAATACTTGGCAACCATATTTAAACAAAACACAGGAATATAAGAAACATGGTTATTATAATTATAATAATAATAAAAATATATAAAATAAAAATAAAAAAAGGAACCGTGATAGTATAACAGGATAAGAACTCATATTTGAACAAAACATAGGAATAAAAAAAAGTTAAAAAAAAAATTAAAAAACGGAATATAAGAAACGTGAGAGTGGAACAAGAATATAAGAAAACCTATGAGTGTAACAGGAATTATAAAAAAACATGAGAGTGTTATTATATATATATATAAATATATATATATATATATATATATATATATAAAGTTAAAAAAAAAAATTAAAAACGGAATATAAGAAACGTGAGAGTGAAACAAGAATATAAGAAAACCTATGAGTGTAACAGGAATTATAAAAAACATGAGAGTGTTATTATATATATATATATATATATATATATATATATATATATATATATATTTTAAGAAAAAATAATGGTATAAAAAGGATAATGATAACAAAGTAAGGAAACAAAATATAAACCAAATACAGGAAAGTAAATAGTAAATGGATGAAAGATACTTACATGTTTGCTATTGACTGCACATTCACTATGTAAGTCTTATAGCTGTTGAGTTTAATTAATATGCTGTAAATAACAAATTCCAAAAGTAGCTATAGAACAATGGTATTAAATAGAATTTGGTGACAAAGATTCAAAAAACATAAAAGCTTAAATTATCTGACATGAATAGAAAGAAAATGATGAGTAAATACCTTTTTAAGTGGCTTCCTCTAACATGTAGTCACCTGTTACTATTTTTCCTCTTAGTATAAAAAGTAGGGACTTGAGGATGGAGATAGGGAGTATTTTCTTTTTTATGGAAGAGATGGAAAGTAATTTGATAACATTATAACTGTTGGGGAGATTTAAATTTGTTAGGTAGCAGTTTGAAGTTGTGTATGTGACTAAAATGTGGGTGTAAGGCTAGTTTTTTTTGGGGGGGCAATAACTATAGATGTATTTAAACACCCACATTTACGTGTTTTAGTTTTTTCTTTTTTTAATTTTTATAACTATCAGTACGTGGGGTTTTTTTTTTCTTTTTAAATAATAGTAATAAAGTATTTTTAAAAAACAATAAAAGTGGGTTAGTGGACATTTACATGTGTTTTTTTTTTTTTTTTTAATCAATACATGTCTTAGTTTTTTTTTTTTTTTTTTTAATATCAGTATGTGGGGTGTTTTTTTCCTTTTAAATAATAATAAAGTATTAAAAAAAAATAAAGGTGGGTTGGTGAGAGAGTGTTCCTATTTTGTAGGCACTATTTTAGTGCAAGTCAGACAGGTATTTTACCAAATTATCCTTTAATTTTATCTCTACTTAAACCTAGAAAAATATGAGTATTATGGAAAAAAAAAAAAATCTGATCTAAATAGGTGCAGCCCTTAAATAATAGTATAGATAATTGATGCAATATTATGAATACCAAACTTGTGGACTCAATTCAGTATTCAAAATGCCGAGCTATAAAGACCCATTTCTCTCACTTTTAGCCAAACAGTGTGAAAAGTAAAGATCAAAAGATAAACCAATTTTGGTACTCATTTTACAGAAATTTCTCTTTCTCCTCTTTCCCTCAAATAACTACTTGTCATAAAGTGATGTTCTATTTACCCATAATCAATATTCCGCAAATCACTCTTGGAGGAGGACTATTTCCCTTGTTTGTATGTGTTTAATATTTCTATTGCCGCAAAAACAATAAACATACACTTTTCTTTTCTTTTTTTGAGAAGGAAACACATATACACTTTGATGTGAAATTTAACCACCATTTGTTAGCTAAATCAATCAAATCAAATATAAACTAAAACCAAACAGCATTACACCATTCCTTCTCTACTATTTTTTACTTTTGGAGAATCTGCATTTTGTAAATGGGTTTACTTTATTGCAAACTTGCAAGCTTAACTCTAAATTTTTCGTTAAAAATTAATATATCGTTGTCTACACCTACTACTTATTTTACCACAGTTGTCCACATTTCTCAACCGGAGCCAGCAACTGCGGATAGCAGCAAAGGTCACATTCATTTTTCCTCTTTCTGGATAACAAAGTATATATATATATATATATATATATATATATATATATATATATATATATATATATATATATTAATATGGGCACAAATATTCTTGTTAAATAAAAAAGGGCTTCTTCTTCTTCTTCTTCTTTTTATAAGATAAAAGTGTTTAATTTAAACAATATTCTTACGTTTATCAAGAAATAGGGAAAAAAATTCCTATACTATATTACTGATAGAACATAAAATCTTATTATTGGAATTATTATACGCACAGTTAGAAATATTATGGTCTAAGATGCACAAACTTATTGCAAGTCCATGCAAGTATAAGGTAAACAAGGTAGTCCTAATTCTACTTATAGTACAAGTTTTACATCACTAGGCTTAATCTAATGTAAACTTAGAGTAAGCTACCATATATACGCCACACTAAGTTTAATGCCTAATACATAGATTTTAATAACTAGGATGTAATTATTTAGGATACTTCGTTCTAGACGTAAGCTATCAAGCCGAATCCCATGAAGAATTTATCTAATTCAATATAACTTCTTTTTTGTAGAAAATATCAAACATAATCTAATCAAAATTTCTATTTTGTTTAAACTAACATAATTTAAAACTATTATATAATGACTTGAAAAGAAATATGGACTTTTAAAACTTATCTAATAACATTAGAAAAAATTTTAGAAAACAAAATAAAATTCGAAGACTTTCATTCTATAGAAAATGTCAAAAGATATAAACTTAAGTTCATATATTATACAGTAGCTATTTTACCCTTGGTGCCACTTTAACATGTTCACAAGATTTAGCTGAAGACATTTTGTTTCCTTTACATTTGATTGGAATTTATTCCCACAAACAAGGAACCTCTTGTGGTGCTTCTTAAACAAGTATGATCTAGAATGAGATATTACCTTGTTAGGTATATATTTTTGTAATATTTCCCCAAAGTGAACCACAATTTCAAAATAAAACCAACAACTATGACAAGGATGTCTTCCATTTCTCTAGTTTTATTTCTGTTTATTATTGCTTGCACGAGTCGGCAATGAATTGTGAGACGCACAGATCTAATAAGTTACAAAAACTATATTGAAAATATATACAATAAGAACAAAAATGATTTAGACTGGTGGCTAACTACAAGATCTTCCAAATTCCAATTGCATAAATAAATAAGATTAGCAAGCTAAGTCAATATGCCCGTGATACATATTAGTTAGTGCTGATTTTAATAATATTCAAAGCGACCTACCATATAACAAAAAAACATCTTGACATTCTATAATCACAATAATATATGGAAAAAAATAATAAAGTATGATAGAAATTGAAGTGGAAAGGAAGAACCGACACAACCTTGAGCAGCACATTTGCATCAGCTTGATTGATTTTGTCAATTTGCAATCCAGTATCTTTGACATCAGTTTTTGTTTTATATGAAATTTGCATATGTTCTAAGTACGAAATTTCAAAATACTACCAAATTAATTTATTTAAGTTTTGCAAACCGCTATGACAGCTGAGTGATGCCGTGTCAAATAAGGAACTAGCTGATTGTCATGTCATTGTATCTTTCATTGATGCATGTGTTAAAAAAATAATAATAATGAAAATAAATACTTAAATCTCCATGTCATAATATGCATTTTTTTTTTTTGTAAATTAAATTAGAATATTTTTCTATATACCACTTTTTAAGGTCGCATGTCTTACAAAAATAAGCTAAACAAAAATATCAAGAATTTTAACTCAACCAACACTTCTTTATGTTTCTAGTAGAAATGTTCAAGATTCAAATCTCACTTCCCTCCCCTAACTGTATATATGTGACTAAAACCTTTTTTCTTTTTCTTTTTTGGCTAATAATGTGACAAACTTGTTTGTTGTAATGGTTACTGTCACAATGATCATCTTTCGGAGCTGAGACATGGAGTAACCATGACATGTTGCCAATCAAGTTCTCAAGTTGGGATAACATTTTTATTAAAAGCAACAGTGGGGATGAATTAGGGCTGTAAACAAATTAAGCCGTTTATAAACAACTCATGCTCAGCTCAATAAAAGGCACGTTCATGTTCGTTTGTTTACAAATAAGCTAAGCTTGAGCCTTAGTTTTAGGCTTGTTTGATAAACAAGCCGAGCTCAAGCAAAAAAAATTGTTCATGAACGAGCTTGTGAACAATAGGGCTCAATACAAAACATGCTGAGCTTAGACTCATTTATAGCTTAATATATGTTTACTAAATAAACTCATTATTATGACATTACACTTATGTTTTGGAATATTAATTTATAGCTTGTTTATTCATATATGTTTTGGAATGTTAATTTATTTAGATTTGTGAATATTATAGTTGCACGAATGACAAATGTGGATGTAAAAATTGTATTTTGAACAATTACTCAAGCTATAGACAATGAATGATGATGGATGGATTTAATTATGTAAAATTGTAATTTAAACAATTTCCTATCACGAGTGTTAGAAGAATGATAAAATGAGTATATTATTATTATTATTATTATTATTATTATTATATATTTACTTGATTTTTGGTGATATAAGCATTTGATGATGCAATTTTTTTTGGATCCCAAGCTAAAAAGCTTGACTTAAGCTCGAGTTTGAGCTTGATATTAAGCTCAAGCTTGGCTTGTCTAATTAATCAAGCCGAGCTCAAGCTTTTTGACACTCTCACAAGCTTGAGTTCAAATATTGTTTTTAGGCTTGTCTCAAGCTCAAGCCAAGCTTGAGCATTTGATTTTTATTGACGAGCCAAGTTCAAACACACACTACTCGACAAAACTTGACTCGTTTACAATCCTAGGAATGATGGTGATCACATATATAATTCAGGATGTTGTTGGCACAGCATTCAAAACATTTGAGCCGAAGGGGACAATGATATGAGCATAGCTTCAGCTTATTTATTAGCCATGTAGAAAACATGTGTTATTTAATTAGTTTGTGTATATATGGGTGTCTTCTTCTTCTAATTTATATTTAGCATCTTCTCAAAGTTATTCATAAAGTTTTGTTGGTGATTGTTACAATAACCTACATATCTATAGCTTGAAAGTTGTGTATTTACTGGTTAAGAAATTATAATAAAGGAAAAAATATTATTTTAGTTCATACATTTTTATAGCAGTCAAATTAGTTTGTATTATTTTCAATTTGCAGTCAATTTGGTTCATATTAGTTTCAATATATAGTCATTTTAGGTCCAAATCGGTTTTTTTTTTTTTTTTTTTTTTTTTTAAAGTTTCTAAGTTGATATATATGTTTACCGGATTTAGAGATTGATAAATTTGATTCGTGTTTTTGAGTTTAGTTGTTAAGAAAGACTCTATGATTTGACAATAAGGACTTAATCGACAATAACCCAAAATATAAAGATCAAAATAATAATTTTAGCCAACAGTTCCCCCCATCAGCTATTTTGGAATAAATTTTAATGATACCTACTTTGTGACCGGAGGAAAAGGTGGTGCACTAATTTGTTTCGACTGAAGGTCAAGTGGTTCGACCCAAAAGACTTTCTATATAGACAATAATGGATAGCAATAGCATTTTTGAAGGGGGTAACACTTTTATTCTACGCAGCAAAACTTAGTGTAGAGGTTCTGTTTCTTGTCTTTAAAAATATACCATTATATGGCACACTATATTGGCTTACTTGGAAAAAGTCTACTTAGTCATATAAAATGGACATGTCCCCATCGTTATATCAGTCATACAAGTGGGTTTGGTAAATGTGAAAGGAGAGTTAGGAAGAAGATTACTTGTATTCTTAGTTTAGTACATTTTCCATGTGAACACGTTTTGACAATTCATATTGTATGAAAACTTATTTTTATCACCTTCTTGTGCTGAGTCCCCACATCCAACGAGAGAAAGTCTCTCTTTTCTTTTCATAAACATATCAAGTTACCCATTTAACAAGTTACTGATACGTGAGTAAATGTTATGTGATCCAATTTTTTACTTCTTTATATCAAAGTTGATTTCACCAACTTTTCATATGATATTTTATTATTTGGTTTATTTATTACGCAAGTAACTCGATATATTTGTCACAATAAATAATTTTTCGGCAATCCAGCGGAGAGGAAGGAATTGCTCACTCGATGATAAGATATCTCATGCACCTACATGTTGTACTAGTTACAGACACAGAGAAAACTATGGAAATAGGAAAAGAAACTTGTTCTATTATTCGTGCTTGAAGAGATATATGACTTGGATCATTACTTAGATATTTTGTTAGATCATTTAAAAGCCATAGTTTTTTTTTAAACCCGATTATTGTCTAAACTCTAAAGCGTCTATTTCAAGTATTAATTTATCTATAGCCCTTTGGACCCCAATCTTGACTATTTTGTGTTTGCCTACCTTAATAATCAGAGGGAGCAAATTACATCAACATTTGAGAAAGTCTACATTGGTCTATTAGTACAATGTGGACTTTGGTTGCGGCTTGCCTAAAAGAACATTTAATTAGGTTGAATATCATAAGTGACGTACAGCATAGCTTATTGATAGTTCTTTCCTTGAGTAATACAATAATATCTTATATTTTGTCTTCAATCATTCGCATTTCTTTTTTAAACCAATTTGGTAGAGAATAATTATGCCAACAAAATGTTAAAAGGTGTGAAAAACATTTTTGGGAAGTTTAACTATTTCTTTGGTATAATTTACTAATTTAGCACCAATTAGAATGGAGTTTATTTTGTTGATTTTTTTGTCATCGGATGTTTTCTCTAGGTAATTATAATCTAGCATCAAGTTGCTTGTTTAAGAAAAATGAATAACTTATAATGTTGAAGTTGGACTCTGACTATATGTATTAATTTACAATTTATAATCAAGAATTAAGTTGATATATTTAATTATGGTGTTACGTTATTTTCTAATTGAAGTTGTCAAATTATAATTTTATATTTAGTAAAATATATTGATTGTTTTGTTGTGATCATAGGAGACTCTAAGAAAATTATGAATGGGTAGAACTCAATTGACTATTGAGGAGCCATAAACAATCTTAACTCTTAAGCTATAAAGTAAATCAGAAGAGATTAATCGTGTCTGTTCTTAGGTTAGGCCACGTCCTTCTTCTCAAAAAAAAAAAAAAGTTAGGCCACATCCTCTGTTAACAAAATACCTCAAAATGTATCCAAAAAAAAAACAAAATACCTCAAAATTACTATAATTGATGACTGTATACACTTTTTTCTTTCCTTGATGAGTAGGTACACTTTTTTCTTTCCTTGAAGACTAGGTACATTCTGAATGTCTCTGTTAATAAGAAACACTGGAAGATGCCAATTGCCAACTACCAACTAGTTAAGCTACTTCTCTTGACGATGAATAATGATAATAATAGGAATAACACATAATGAAGAGTCTTCTATCAAGATTGATTGCTTGTCTAAATCATTTTTATATATAAAGATTGGCACTTGTAAATTTAGGTCATTTAAACAATTATGGGCATTTGTTTTGAGGGTAAGTAAGTGAAACAAATATAATTATATAATAAAAAAAACTTCTTATTATAAAATATATAAATGCATTATTCCTTTTTTCTCATATATGCAATATTATTCAATATCTATAATTTATAATATCTATAAAAATAACAAAACAAAAGTCGTTTGGCTATTGATTGACTTTATAATATTATTATGGGCATAAGCTTTTGAGTCCTTACCATTTTACATATCATTATTTTCATATATTTTAATTAAAATTAAATTCTAATCCATAAATTAAAATTTTATTCCATAATTAAATCCTCCATTAGAATCTTGGTACATCATTCTTTCTTTAAATAGTAGAATGCATGATTTTATATACAAACATAATCATAATATATATACACAAAGGTATAATATATAATCTCATATATTAACACATTTGTAATAAATTTCCATTAATAATTATCAAATTTGATATTTAGACAAAAAAATAAAAGAGAAAAGAATCCTTTTTTTTTTCTTTTTAACCAAAAAAAAAAAATATATATATATATATATATATATATATATTGTATTGAGTTAAACTTTCCCATAAATTTCATGGGTTACTAAGAGTGTGAGGGATAATTAAGAGAAGGGGTGTATATAAAATTATTAAAACAAAGTTATTAAATAAATAGTAATAATAAATTACAAAATAAGTACATAAATTTAATTAAAAAAATTCCTTAAATTCTAACTGTTTAGATTTTGGACTTTATTAGTGTTTATCTATTTTTATATTTGAAAATTCTCTTTGTGTTTTGTGTTAATTTCTTAATATGAGATATGAAATGATTTTGATCATTTCTATTTCGGTTATGTTTAAACTATGCTCTAGTCAGTAAAAACAATAATAAACAAAATAGTTCCTCAATACAATTTTTTTTTTTTTTTAGTTATAGTCTAATTAAAAAAATCAACACACTCACAAGTTAAATATAATACCCAAAACCAAAAATCAAAACATACACAAAAGAGTTTAAAAATTAAGAATATATAATAAAAAATAAATAAAACAAAAACAAACAAACACAAACAAAAAATTACATAAGAGAACCAAGAACTAAATGGGTGTTCATTGTTTTGCTTTTCTATAGTAAACTTCATTTGACATAATCTCCTACACGCAATTCAACAATAAAAAATAATAAGTAAGATGAATTTATTAGATTAAAATATAAGCATAAGTTGCATCTTGGGAAAAACAAATACAACAACGTGGGATGTTTTGCGTGGGATTTAATTATAAGGATGATATTATTGGTTAAGAAAGATTATACTAAAAGGCCATGGCTTTATATATATATATACATGAAAATTATGATAATAGACTATTAGTTGGAGTAGAATTTAAATTTCTAAAACTTACATGATAAATTAAAGTTTTATTTAAATTAAATTATTGTTAAATTTTATTCCTTAGTCAAAAGTCCTATAACTTAATATCCTAAATCCTAATAAAATATTAATTTAATAGGATGCAACTTGAGGAAAAAACAAAAACAAAAATGTTTGTTGTGTGGGATTTAATTTTAGAAAATTTTGATAATAGACTTTTAATTTTATTTAAATTTAAATTAAACAGTTGTTAAATGTTATCCCTTAATTTGAGGAAATATATCATTACATATAATATAAAATTAATTTACTAATTAGTTGTTTTTAAAATGTTGATTATATAGTTGGAATAGAAGTCAAAAGTTTTTTTTTTTTTTTTAGAAAGAAAACATGAGTTGTTTTTTGGGAATTTTAAGTTTAGAATTTTTTATAATAGACTTCTAGTTTGAATAGAATTTAAATTTATTGAAGTTTAAATGTATAAAATTAATTTACTAATTAGTTATTCTTAAATTATTGATAATAGACTTTTTGTTGGAATAGAAGTCAAAATGTGGGTTTTTTTTTTTTTTTTTAGAAAGAAAACATGGGTTATTATTTGGGATTTAATTTAGAATTTTTTTTAATAAACTTTTAATTTGAATAGAATTTAAACTAGTTGAAATTTAAATAATAAAGTTTTACCTAAATTAAACAATTGTTAAATATTATCCCTTAATTTGGAAAAATATATCTTAACAAATAATATAAAATTAATTTACTAGTTAGTGGAAGTAACCACTTGATGCAAAAAGATGGTATTTGTTGGGTTGCCCATAATTATGGGCAACCCAAGATAGTATTTATAAATAGTGGTATAATATTTATGCCCATAATTATGGTATTTATAAATAGTGGACCTCTTGTAGGAAAAATGGAAATTATAAGCAAAAAGATAGTATTTGATTTCCTTCACTGATTCAAGAACTATTTTAATCAAACGTGTCAGTCATGGTAACATGTCGTCTTATTGAAGTATTCATGGCGTACACCAAGGCATTTTCAGTTTTTAGGGGTATAATATGTATACAGTTACACGTAATTTTAAACTTTATTCCACCAAATAAAAATAATCTATTTTTAAACAATGTCACATGCACCATATATGCTCTTATATTTTTTTTTAAATAATATTTTGATCATGAAATATTGAGTTTTTTTTTTTTTTTTTTTTTTTTTTTTTTTTTTTTTTTTAAGAAGAAGAAGAAGAAGAAGAGTCTTATTTAGTAGTATTATTCAGTTCTTCTATATAATTTTATCATTTTAGAGGTTTTCTAGAGAATTACTATCAGTTTAGAGTTTTTGAGAGTATTTATGTAATTTTGAAGGTCTCAATGGGTTTTTGAGACTTTGAAGGTATTTTAATATTTTGATATTTTGGGAGTATTTTTGTTATTTTTAAGGTTTTAGTGGTATTTTTTTTCATCTTGAAGGTTTTTGAGGGGGTATTTCAATTATTTTGTAGGTTTTGAGTTATTTTGATAATTTAAATACTTTAAGGATATTTTTATAATTTTGGAGTTTTCCATGGTATTGTGGTGAGAGGAGGAGGGTTCTACTATTTTACACCTTTTTAGAGAGGTAAAACATTATTAGTCCAAAAAATGATGTTTTTCTTAATTGATAGTGTGGGGGGAGAAAACTTGAGCCTTTGCGTTAGGCTTGAGCCCCACTCTTTAATAATAATGCGTCCGAGGAGAAGAAAGCATGGGAAAAGGCCCCGTAATAGATAATAGAGCAGATAAAATATCCAAGGGTGTTGGTCCGAGAGGGTCATCCTCCTCGGATCTGACATATATCAATAAAGTGAGCTTCGTCTTGCTCTAAACAACTTTCCAGGAAGCTCCAGCGACGAAGATAGACTTCAAATGTACAGGGAAGGGATAAGAACACAGAAATATCTAAGGAAAAAGCTGCTACCACCGCATTAAATGCAGTACAGCAGCTTTCCTGGCCGCATTAATGTGGAAAAGACCTCTGAACAGTGTTTACAACCACTTTTACTCCCAGAAAATCAAAAAGCAGTGGGAAAGGATAGAAAAACTCGAGTACGGAGTCAGAAAGTAGACAAGTGGACGGTAGGATTGAATGGAAGATGACTATATAATAGAGTAAAGCCTCCAGAAAAAGGGGATCGAGAGATATTAAGGAAAAACATTGAAGAAGATACACTGTAGCATTAAGAAGAACACCAACGGAAATAGCCAATTTGTCTAAGAACTTCCTCCTCGGACATCATCTGAAATAGCCAACTTATCCTAAAAATTGTTCCTCGGACTTGATTTCAGCATTTGATTGTGTTTTATCCTCCTCGGACAGACTCATAACCCCTATTAACTGTTATAAAACCCATCACCAGCCCAATTATTTCACCCACTCTCATAAATTTATTGTATTGGGCTCATTGGGCCCATATCCTATTCCATCTGGGTTTGGGCTACAATTTGTGACCCTACAATTGGCGCCGTCTGTGGGAAGAATTAGCGCTAGTAAAGTTTATAACAGTTATGGCGGGTTCAGGACCACAGAAGATTAGTCCACCCCATGCAGAATCAGTTAATGTTCATCAACAAGGCGAGATCCACAACCTGGAACAGGGAAATCACGTAGATAACCAGCAAGAGGGCAGCTCGCAGACGATACATTCTGGTAGAAGTGGCTATCGACGAAGGAGTCACTTAGTACATGAACAAGCTGATGAAAAGGATTTGCAACGAAAAATTAAAGACTTAAAAAAGAAACTTCGTCGTGCACAACGAAAGCAAACCCCTTCAAGCTCTGATGTTTCTTCCAACGATGAAGGGGATGCCAGTTACAGGGAATGCTCAGAAACTCCACCCAGTGAATCCTATTCTTATGAAGAGGAGCACTCACACAAGAGGAGGAGAAAAAGTTCGTCTGGAAGGAGGGTAGGAACTAAGGTCATGAAGAAGGCTCTGAGCCAAATTTCTAAGTCCCCCTTTACTCGGGGAATAGAAAAGGCGAAGCTTCCCAGACGTTTTCACCAACCTACGTTCCCCATGTATAATGGACGTACTGATCCTGTAGAACATGTGAGCCAATTCAAACAGAAGATGGCGGTTCACTCTCAGGACGAAGCCTTGCTGTGCAGAGTGTTCCCCTCCAGCCTAGGACCGATGCCGATGAGATGGTTCGATGGATTGAGGACTAATTCCATCAGCTCCTTCAAGAAGCTTACACAATCATTCTGTTCCCGGTTTATTACATGCAGTAGGGTCCCTCAGCCCCTAGATTCTCTGCTGTCTATGACAATGAGGGAAGGAGAATCTGTGAAGTCATATGCTGAAAGGTACTGGGAGACGTTCAATGAGATTGGTGGCGATTTCGATGAAGTCGCTATTAGAACTTTCAAGGTTGGCCTTCCTTCCGAACATGGTTTAAAAAAATCCTTGACAGGTAAACCGGTCACCAGTTTGCGACAACTAATGGATATGGTGGACAAGTATAAAAGGATAGAAGATGATCAACAACAGGGAAAAGGGAAAGCTAAGTTTGTTCCTCAAGAAAGGAGAGAATTTAGGTCGGACAAATACAATAATAACCGGCCGAGAAGGGATTATACAGAGCAGCAGGCGTCGAATAACAATCAGGTGGTCGGAGCTGTATTCTGAGAACCCGTTCATCAAATCTTGGAAAAGGTTAAGAACGAACCCTTCTTCAAATGGCCCAATAAGATGATGGGAAACCCTGAAAAGAGAAATCGAAATCTCTATTGTCAATACCATCGAGACCATGGTCACACTACCGAGGACTGCAGAAGTTTATGGGATCACTTGGACCAACTTGTCCGAGAAGGCAAATTGAAACAACTGTTGCATCACTTTAGTGGTTTGGGTGGTCAGACCGATGCTCGGTCGGAAAGGGAGAATCTTTCACGACCCCCTCTCGGAACTATCAACGTTATTTTTGCTGCGCCTGGCAGAACGGGGTCGTGGCCTTCAAGAGTAATGTCCGTGGCTCACCTGTCTCCCGAGGATGGCAGACATAAGCCGAAAAGAGCTAAACTAGATCGGTCCCTGGTCATGGGATTTTCAGACGATGACAAGATTGGAACTATTCAGCCTCATGACAATGCCCTAGTGATCGTTCTCCAAATTGGAGGTTATGACGTGAAGAGAGTGATAGTGGATCAAGGTAGCGCGGTAGAGATCATGTATCCTGATCTTTTCAAGGGGCTGAATTTAAGAACTGAAGATCTGACTCCTTACAATTCTCCTCTAGTGAGTTTTGAATGGAAGGTTATTATCCCGAAGGGACAGATTAGACTACTAGTGCAAACCGGTTCGAAAACAGTGGAAGTCGATTTTATCGTAGTAGATGCATATTCTCCTTATACAGCAATCGTTGCCAGACCTTGGCTTCATACCTTAGGAGCGGTCTCCTCCACCCTACATCAGAAGATCAAATACCCATCCGGAGGCAAAATAGAAGAAATATTGGGTGATCAAACCATGGCGCGACAGTGCATGATAGCAGCCATCCGACACAAACCTGAAGAAGAATCTATGACTCACGGAGTGGAGTTATAGCAGTTAAAACCCCTAATGACACCTATTGATGGGACATCCGAAGAGGTGAAATGTGAAGATCTTGTGAAAATCACCATAGGAGACAATCCGGAGAAGTTTTTTCAAGTCGGATCACAACTACCTCATCAAGAGAGGGAGGAACTGGTAGAATTCCTTAAACAAAACATCGACGTATTTGCCTGGAATACTTATGAGGCTCCAGGGGTGGATCCAGACTTCATTTACCACCACTTGAATGTTAATCCGTTAACAGCTCCTAAAAAGCAGCTCCCTCGTCGTCCATCTAAAGAGCATGCAGAAGCAGTCCGTCAGGAAGTGACGAAACTCAAACAGGCTGGGGCTATCAAGGAGGTCTTCTATCCTGAATGGTTGGCAAACACGGTAGTGGTCAAGAAAAAGAGTGGGAAGTAGGGAGGGTGTGTTGATTTCACAGATTCGAATAAAGCTTGTCCTAAAGATCCATTCCCCATGCCCAAGATCGATCAGCTGGTAGACGCCACTGTCGGCCATCCTCGGATGAGCTTCTTGGACGCGTTTCAGGGTTATCATCAGATACCTTTGGCCCTGGACGATCAAGAAAAAACTGCTTTTGTTACTCCAGTTGGGAATTACCATTACAAAGTGATGCCATTTGGCTTGAAGAATGCAGGTTCTACCTATCAGAGAATAATGACGAGGATGTTTGAATCATTACTGGGAAAAAATATTGAGATTTATATAGACGATATGGTGGTGAAAAGCAAAAAGGTGTCGGAACACCTTGGAGACCTTCAAGTTGTCTTCGAAATTCTCAGAAGCTATAAACTACGTCTAAACGCTTCCAAATGCTCATTTGGTGTAGGATCGAGCAAATTCTTGGGTTACATGATTACTCACAGGGGAATCGAAGTTAATCCCGACCAGATTAAAGCCATCACCAATATGCGAACTCCTCGGAACCCAAAAGAAGTGCAAAAGCTAACTGGAATGCCTGCTGCTTTGAATAGATTCATATCTCGATCAGCAGATAGATGCCGACCTTTCTTTCCATTGATCAACAAATGGAAGAACTTTGAATGGACAAAGGATTGTGCCGAAGCCTTTCAGCAACTTAAAGACTACCTAGCTCGGCCGCCGGTCATGTCTAGTCCTGAGCTAAATGAAGTTCTTTTCACCTATATTGTTGTAGCCTCGTATGCAGTAAGTTTGGTGTTGATACGGGTGGATAACGGGGTACATCGGCCAGTGTACTACGTGAGTAAGTCGTTGCACGAAGCGGAAGTGCGTTATCTACCACTGGAAAAAGCTATCCTGGCAGTGGTGCTTGGCACGCGCAAGTTGCCTCACTGTTTCCAAGCACATACAGTGGTTGTTCTTACACAACTCCCACTAAAAACCATACTCAGAAGTGCTGATTACACGGGAAGAATAGCCAAGTGGGGTACAATTCTAGGAGCTTTCGATATCAAGTACATGCCTCGTACCTCCGTAAAGGGACAGGTACTCGCCGACTTGGTGGCAGAATTCACCGAACCTGAAGCGGATGAATTACTAGCAGATAGAGACAAGGATGAAAAATTGGTGGATACAATCTCCTAATACTGCCCTCCGACATGGGAAGTACATGTAGACGGAGCATCAAACCAAAAAGGTGCAGGGGTTGGATTAGTACTGACGTCTTCCGAGATAGTTATCATTGAGAAGTCTCTGAGGTTAGACTTTCCAGCTACGAATAACGAAGCGGAGTATGAAGCTCTATTGGAATGAATGGCTATGGTCCAAAGGATGGGAGGGAAGTCCATAAAACTCTTCTCGGACTCAAGGCTGGTTGTCGGTCAAGTAAAAAAGGAATTCGAAGCCAAGGATGAAAGGATGCGGGGATATCTTAGTCAAGTTAAGATTATGCAGACGAAATTTGAATCCTTTAGCTTACTACATATCCCAAGAAGTGGCAATGCGCATGCGAACTCTTTGGCCATGCTTGCAACCTCCTCGGCACAGAACTTGTCTTAAGTAATCCTTGTTAAGGACCTACACAGACCCTCAGCAACAGTGAACATGGTTCAAATCAACCAAGTGAGAGCGGGGCCAAGTTGGATGGATTCTATCACGCAATTCTTGAAGGAAGATATTTTGCCTGAGGAGAAAATCGAAGCTGACAAAATACGAAAGAAAGCTACTAGTTATTGGCTGTCGGAGGACAGCAAGCTATATAGGCGTTCCTTTTCGGGGCCTTATTTATTATGTGTTCATCCCGACCAAACCGAATTACTCCTGGAAGAGATGCATGAAGGAATCTGTGGACCAGATGATTTAGGTTAGTTAACACTCTTGCGGTTCTACGAAGTGTTTAAACTTAAATCCAATCATGCATGAGTCCTCGAACCAGATGATTTGGGTTAGTTAACACTCTTGCGGTTCTACGAAGTGTTTAAACTTAAATCCAATCATGCATGAGTCCTTGGACCAGATAGTTTGGGTTAGTTAACACTTGCAGTTCTCTGAAGTGTTTAAACTTAAATCCAATCATGCATAGGTCCTCGGATCAGACGATTTGGGTTAGTTAATACTTTTTCCCAGTTCTACAAAGTGTTTAAACTTAAATCCAATCATGCATGAGTCCTCGGACCAGATGATTTGGGTTAGTTAGCACACTTGCGGTTCTACGAAGTGTTTAAACTTAAATCCAATCCTGCATGAGTCCTTGGACCAGATGGTTTGGGTTAGTTAACATTTGCAATTCTCTGAAGTGTTTAAACTTAAATCCAATCATGCATGGGTCCTCGGATCAGATGATTTGGGTTAGTTAATACTTTTTCCTAGTTCTACTAAGTGGTTAAACTTAAATCCAATCATGACTGGAGTCCTCGGACCAAATGATTGGGGTTCGTTAACACTTGTTCTAAGTTTCTTTAAGTATTTAAATTTAAGTTTAAGCACATTATTTAAAGTTCCCATTCGGATTAGTTATATTTATTGTTACTATTAAAGATACTTGTCAGATTAGTTATATTTATTGTTACTATTTAAAGTTACCATTCGGATTAGTTGTATTTAGGTTGAATTAGTCTTCTAAATCATACGTACAATTCAAATTAAAAAAAAATGATGAAATGAAATGACAACAAAAGAATTCGCCATTACTTCATTGATAATAAGGGTGAAATACATGTCTTTCAAAAAAAAAAAAACATACAAAAGCAGTAAACAAAGAAAATAGATGTACTAATAAGACTAATGTCCTAAGCTTTTGCCTTGGGAGCTTCTGGGTCAGCAACTTGCTTAGACTGAGAGACGGCGGTATCTGAAGCCTGGCCTTTTCCCTTATCCTGGTTCTTGTCCTTGCCCTGAGGAGCTTCAACTTTTTTCCCTTGGCCATCATCTTGGCGAGAGTCAGTTGGAACTTCCACAGGAGCAGGAGGAGCTTGATCTGTTGTAGGAGCCTCAGATACTTGGGCAGGCTGCTCGGGGGGAGGAGAGCCAGAACCTGGGAGCTCTCGGATGTCCGAATCATAGTATATGCTCTCAGGTAGTCGTAGGCTGGAATCAGCAGGGATCCCAGCGGCATCGAGAGCTTTACCCCAAGTGATGTCGCAGTAATCCTTGGTTATGGAAGAAAATTCCTCAGTAAGCCTACTCAGAGTCTCCTGTACCCCCAGAGCATACGCAGCCTGCTTTTCGGCCTCAGCTGCCTCCTTTAGTAGTTGGGCAGCCTCCTAGGCCTTGTGAAGTTCTTCGCGGAGATCTTTCACCAACTGCTTTTCTGTTGCCAGATTAATCTCGCAGTAGTGCAGCTCCTTGCGAAGGTCTTCAGCCTGTCTCTCAGTCGTTTATAGGCCCGCTTCGGCACTAGCCTTCCCCTTGAGGGCTTTTTTCACCTCCTCAGCCATTTGTGCTTATTTATCTTTCAGTGCACCTAGCTGAGCCTCTACGGTATCTCGGGCATCCTGGGCAGCCTTCGTCTCGTCGCGAGAGTTCTTTACCCACTCCTCGGCCACATAAACTTATTGCGTGACCTAGTATGCGTAATGATGAAGTGGCTCATGTTATAAAATGCAAGTAAACGAAAATGAAGGAAAAGTGAGTAGAATTGCTTACCATGGCCAAGTCCCTTTTTAGGGAAAGGAAGAGGTCAGGATGATTAAAACTCCTGTAGGCAGCCATGTCCTGAGGAAGGAGGAGAGGCTGTTGCAGAGCCTCAGCCATCAGGCCAGCATGCCCCCCGCGATAATGCCTAAGTGTGGCATCAAACGCGATGGCCATACCATCGACCTCCAGTACGGGTGACCAAGTACGTGGAGACCGACGTACTTGGGCCACCGGGGCTTCCTCTCGATTGTCCACGGAGTTGGACCTCCTACCCCTACGGTCCCGAATCTGTCTGGACTGCTTATTTCCTTTAGAGGGGCCCAGCTCCCCCTCTTCGACAGTATCCAATGGCCTTTTCCTCCTTAGGTCAGGGTTAGGTTTCAACCCAAGGTCAGCAGAGATCTGAGGTGGAGGAGGAGGGGGATTTGCAGGAGGTTTGGACTTATTTTTATCTTGAGGGGATGGCGCCTTATTCCTATTCTTCATTAATTCCTTCAGGCTTGGACCGGTCTTGGGGGCCATTGTTTCCTCCTCGTCTGATGTGTCGGCAATGTAAGTTACCGCTTGAGCAGGAGTCTGCACACACGAATGCTCGTCTGCCCCCTCTTCGGCCTCCGATATAAGGATTGTTTTTTCTTCAAACTAAAATCTGTCAATCTCTTGGTCAAAGGAAGAAGAGGAAGTTGTGCCTTCTCTGATGATAGCCTCCCCAAGTGGTACTTGTTGTAACGGTTGGGCAACGAGAGGTATCCCTTGTGGGATAGGATGGTTGACAGGGGGAAGATCGTATAGGGCAAGGAAGTCTGGCCGAGAGACATCTATACGCGCTAAACGGTGGTCGCCTGTTCGGATAGAATTGCCGACGTCCAGAAATGACCTAGAAATCGGCTCAAAGTCCAAAATTAGGTGAACTGCACGAAGTTGCCCGTCGTCGTTCACAAAAATTTCTAACCTGAGCAGGTAATTAAGTGCTGGAACGTTGATTAGGCTGAGCTTTGGGTTGGTAAACAATTTATCTGTCAAGTAAACAAATCACATAGTTAAGAGCCTCGGCAATACAAAAAATAACTAAACAAATAAATGTAAATGTATTAAAATGATATCTAAGTGCAGTAAAGTAAAGCCGAGTACTCCTTAAATCTAATGTTAAAAACCTTAGATCTAAATTGCTCCACCTGGCTTTCCTAACTTGGTTGGGCAGGCTAGACCATCACTCCAAGGGCCCGACAGGATGAGGTAGTCATCTTTCATCCCTTTGTTAGATTTGGGGAGGCAGGAGACCAACTTGACCACACTGGAACGAGACTTAAGGTAAAACCCTGCCCGGGACTCTATATGACCTTCATATAAATGAGCGACGTCGTACCAAGTCAATCCTAGCCCCAGATGTCGGTCCATAGCATCAATTGATCCTAGGACTTTAAAAAAATTGGGAGCACATTGGTGGGGGCAGAGTCTATGGGCACGTAGGTAATCCCTTGTAATCCTACCCATGGGGATGGTCATGCCTCCTTCTATGAAGGCAATCATAGGGATTACGACCTCCCCTACTTTTTGGTCAAACTCCACCCCTTCTGTGGTGCAATGTCGTACCACCACCTACTGGGGAATGTGGTACTTTTCTTTGAACAACTCTATCAAGGCCGGAGTCTTTACTAGACGCTCAAATCTACCCATTTTTAGTTTGCGAGGTGTAGAATGGTTAGCTGAGGAGGTTAGCCAAGAAGGTAGAGGAAGTTCGAAGAACGAAACTTACGTGGAGTAAGATGCGAACTGATCTTCTTGTCTCTGGAGGATCTTTGAAGTCTCTTTTGTGAAGGTATGATGAATGCGGAGATATGAACGCTCTGAAATCGCAAACTCTAATGAAAAATGAAAAAAATAATGTCTGGAAGCTTTTATAGTAGAGACGAAAAATGAAGGAGACGCAATCTCGCCCAAATATTGAAGGTAAAACCTGAACCGTTGGATTAGAGTTCCATCGTTGGATGTCTGGAGTGTAACGCGGTCCAAGGCGTTTAATGATGATGTGCGAGTTCCCAAGCGTCAGAAACTCTCGTGAAATGGCAGAAATGACCCTTCTGCGTGCCTGGGTTTAAAGACCCTTGTGGACTTAATTGTAATTGCAGATACACATCAAAATTATAATTTTTCTCCTCGGATGAAAGGGAAAAATTAGAATTTTGAGCGGCTATTGTGGGGGGCAAAAACTTGAGCCTTTGCGTAAGGCTTGAGCCCCACTCTTTAATAATAATGAGTCCGAGGAGAAGAAAGCATGGGAAAAGGCCCCGTAATAGATAATAGAGCAGATAAATATCCAAGGGTGTTGGTCCGAGAGGGTCATCCTCCTCGGATCTGACATATATCAATAAAGTGAGCTTCGTCTTGCTCTAAACAACCTTCCAGGAAGCTCCAACGACGAAGATAGACTTCAAATGTACAGGGAAGGGATAAGAACACAGAAATATCTAATGAAAAAGCTGCTACCACCGCATTAAATGCAGTACAGCAGCTTTCCTGGCCACATTAATGTGGAGAAGACCTCTGAACAGTGTTTACAATCACTTTTACTCCCAGAAAATCAAAAAGCAGTGGGAAAGGAGAGAAAAACTCGAGTACGGGGTCAGAAAGTAGACAAGTGGACGGTAGGATTGAATGGAAGATGACTATATAATAAAGTAAAGCCTCCAGAAAAAGGGGATCGAGAGGAAGAACACCATCGGAAATAACCAATTTGTCTAAGAACTTCCTCCTCGGACATCATCTGAAATAGCCAACTTATCCTAAAAATTGTTCCTCGGACTTGATTTCAGCATTTGATTGTATTTTATCCTCCTCAGACAGACTCATAACCCCTATTAACTGTTATAAAACCCATCACCAGCCCAATTATTTCACCCACTCTCATAAATTTATTGTATTGGGCTCATTGGGCCCATATCCTATTCCATCTGGGTTTGGGCTACAATTTGTGACTCTACAGATAGTAAGTGATTTTGATTTGACCAAGTTTTCCGGTTGACCCAAATGCTCTGAAATGATGAAATGTTTTTTTTCTGAAAAAAATGCATTACGATGAAACAAAGATCTCCCCATTTTTAGTATAGGGTAATTGTAAAGTTTATAATTAAGTTCTGTTTAGTTGGGATGATGAAAAATTGGGAAGATAGAAAATGGAGAGGATGTAGAAAAGTAGGAGAATATAAGGTTATGTTTGGTAACAGTTTTTATTTTCTATTTTCAAAAATTTGTTTTTGGGAATATAAAGAAAAAAAAAACAATTTTCTTGTATTTTTGAAATTAAAAACATGTTTGGTTAGTTGAAATTTAAAAAAAAAAATAGTTTTTTGAAGAAAAAAATAGAAAATACTAAAATATGTTGTTACTAGAATTTAAACTTTAATGCTAACTTATTAGATGGGACAAATTCATTAAATTAAATGCGTATTTTCATTATCTTTTGAAAATTAGAAACTGAAAATATTCTTTTGCATGTTTTCAATTTTCTTCACAAATTGAGTTTTAAGAACAGTTTTTGCTTTCTGTCCATTTTGGGTTGCCAAACAAGTTTTTCAGTTTCAAAAATAGAAAATTATTTTTGAAAACAGAAAATAATAGGAAAAAATAGTTACCAAACATATCCTAAGAGATTTTAGTTTTTCCTCGGTGTGTTTTGTTGGAATGATAGAAAAGTGAAAAGATGAAAAATTCTTTTGTTTTGTTGAGGAGAAAAGTGGAATGCTAGAAAATGAAGTTTATATAAATTTACTCTTACACCTTTATTACTTATGTATAAGAAATAATTTCTTTGTACTCATTAAATAACAAAAATATTATTTTTTACCAAATAAAATTAGTAAAATAACATCTTATAAAAATTAACACATTTTCATAACACATCATGATATTATATTATGTGCATTCATTTGTTAATATATTATATTATATGTTATTTGTATATAACAATTTAGGTGAACTTTATGTTGTTGATACAAAAATAAATAAATAAACAATCTGGACACGTGCACCTTACTAAGAGCATTCACATCAATCTTACAAATTTAATATTTTAGCAAAAATTTATCTAAACTCAACCAAAACAAGCATGCATCAGCCTCACTAAATTAACTAAAGTTTTTAAAGAGAATAGTCTCATCTCTACATGTAATGAGCATTTATCCTTACTACATTAAATTTCAATGTTGATAAAGTATTGAGCTGATATAAATGTATGAAAATAATAGATAGTTAAACTAGCAAAAATAAAATTTTTTTGGATTAGTTTAACTAAATATTTGAGGAGACTAATGTGAATGTTTTAAATACTCCAATAAATTTAGTTTAAAACCTAGTAGCTTCCGCTCTTAACTTTTCATATTAAGTGCTAGTTTGGATAGCACTTAAGCTGCGTCTGCGTTTTGGAGAAGCTGCGTTTTCGTTCTTTTCGTTCTTTCTCTTTTTTTTTTTCACGCGTTTTTGGAGGAATGCGGCTACTGTTCAATGAACAGTAGCCGCAAATGTTGACTTTTTCCAGTGAACAGTGCATCTGTGCACTGTTTACGGACCCACAAATTTCATTTTTTATCAAATTTTTCATTAAAAATGGGTCCCACGGCACTATTTACACATTTAAAAATTATTTTGCTACAGTGATTTCAGCAATAAATTTTCAGTTTCAGCAAAATAAGTCCTATCCAAACAGACCCTAAGTATTTTGTGCCCTCCATTACTATTTTATGTCAGTTAAGCAAAATATTAAATTTAAAAAAAAAATTTATGCCTTGAACATATACTAAATTAACCTTAATATCCTCATCTCTTTCTTATAACTAACAATGAAATATTGGAATAACTAACAAGGGAATATTGGAATTGTTAAATACTTAGGATGAGTTTGGCATCAGCTTTTAGCTTTTAGTTTTTATGTACAATTTTTTAAAACTTCACTTTAGCATTAAGGGTTTCCCTCATTTTCTCATTTTTTTCAAATTTTTTCAAGATACAAGTATACTTTAGTACACTCTCAGAAAAAAGTTTTCAACAAAAAGCTAAATAAGTTGTTCCTAAGAAACCCTTAATGGTGGCAAATTATAATCCATCATTTTTTTTGTTTAATTATTATTATTTTCCTAATGATTATCATTGCCAACACAATTGTGGCAAATTACAAATCATCCACCATTTTATTTTTTGGTTTAAGTTGTACATTTTACCGCAACACAATTTTTAATTAAAAGAAAATATTGCCACAACAAAGTTCAACTACTCTTTTTTTTTTTTTCCTTCGAAAAAAGTAAAATAAGATGCCAATATCTCCCCCCGGGCCCCCCCCCCCCCCCCCCCCCCCCCCCCCAAATTTCAAAACTGGAATAAGCTGATCCAACACAAAACATTGTCACGTTACAAATCTTCCAAAATATATAACTTATCGTCACATTGCTAGCATGTATGGGAAAAATAAAAATAAAACAACAAAATGAATGATTGTAATTTGTAATCTTCTAACATTAAGTATTTAACAGTTGCAATATAAGATCAATTTAAGATAGGTATGGACAAAAAAATTTATTAAAAAAAAAAAATTCATTAAAGAGACAAAAAAAATAGTAAAGAAATGGTAAAAAATGCTTATTATGAAAAGTTAATGGGGGAAAATGTAAAATTTGGCCTATAATATATAATCAAATATGTTATAATTACAATATATTCGATGGTACCAAATCCTCACCACCAAATATCCTAAAAGATAATGTGGAAATGGGGAATTTGTCAAGTATCAACAGATTGATCAATATGTTCGATCGGCCCTTTTTTTTTCTTTTTCTTTTTTTTTTCATGCTTTGTACTCTGTTTTTACTTTTTTGGCTTTTTCAACCTAATTTCAATGAAATATGCAGGTTGCATCAAAAAATTAAGAATAATAAAAACTACATAATAGAATAATGAATTCAAAAGTCACTACTGAGGTTTTCAAGTCTAAAGCCTACTTTAATAGAATAATGAAACTTGACCCGACCACCACAGCACAGGGAGACCACGTAAAAATCCACTTTTGTTTTTTCTATTTATGTTTTTGTTTTTGTTTTTATTTTTTAAGATCCACTTCTTTGTTACCATGTTACCCAGTCAAGAATTCAATTAAATTGAACTATTATTTATTTTAATTTGTAAGGGCTGACTCTCACAAATGATTACAATAAGTAATTGACTAAATAGTAAAAATTTGGATTAAGATCTCATGCAATAAATATTCCAGAGTATTACATCGGTGCAATTACCAATAATTCCCCTTAAAAAAATTATTTCTTCACCTTCTTCTTCTATTTTTATTCAGGGTTGAGATTGCGAGTTGATTTTTCCACTCGCAATCTCAACCATTGTCAGTACTTCAAAAAATTTGAGAAAAAATGGTCAAATTTTGGTTGAGCATTCCCATGATGCGTACAAATGAAATGTGGAGGGTGCATCGTCAAATGGTTGGCTTACACATTTGCTGCTTTATTTGACTTAACCAACACCGACTGCACGCGCGAGCTCCATATTCATATATTGGCTTGTTGATTTCCAAGTAGTTTCTCCTCTACTGTATCATTTTCCAGTAAAATACTAGTCATTAAAAATAAAAAGTGCTTCATACTTGCAATAAGTCCAATGGAACCCTATTCATTCCAAATATTAGAATCTCAAATCTTGGCATATAAGTCCAATGAAATCCTTTTATATATAAAATCCAATGAAATTTTATATTTTTAATCTAAAATACAAAAATAAAATTCTAAAATATTAGAACGGTTTAAAAATTAAAACAACTTTAATTGTAAAATGCTATTGCAATTGAGTTCTTAATTTAATTAACGTGTAGCATAAATTATTAGTAGCACACACCCTATCTTACCAGCTATACAAGTCCAATGAAATCTTATATCTTTTATTATCTAAAACACAAAAAGATTTCTAAAATAATAAAATAACTTTAATAGTCAAAGCTATTGCAATTGGGTTCTGAATTTAATTTATGGGTTGCATAAATTATTCGTATTTTTATTTTTATTTTTTTGATAAAAAATTATTAGTATCACTAGCCTAGCTTTCAAGTTCACATTATTTGTCTATAAAAAAAAGAGGGATACAATTTGTGTCCAGTGGAAATTTCCACTGGACACATCCAAATTCGAACACGTGTCCAATGTGTTCAGTGAAAACTTTTGAATTTGATAATGTCACTCTCTGAAAACCTAACAAACTGCCTATAAAATACCATACCTAGTGCCTTATAGCCCTCAAACAAACCACACACACAACTAGTAACATTTTGCACCAAGAAGCCACAAAAAATGGAGCAAAATTTCTACCTATCCCTTCTTCTTCTCTTTGTTTCCTTCGTCACCCTCTCCCTCTTCTTCCTGTTCTACAGGCATAGATCCAGCTTCACTGGACCAAATCTCCCACCAGGCAAAGTTGGGTACCCCATGATCGGTGAGAGCTTTGAATTCTTCTCCACAGGATGGAAAGGTCACCCTGAGAAGTTCATCTTCGACCGCATCTCTAAGTACTCTTCTGAGGTGTTTAAAACCTCTCTTTTGGGACAACCAGCTGCTGTGTTTTGTGGTGCTGCAGGTAACAAGTTCTTGTTTTCCAATGAGAACAAACTTGTCACTGCTTGGTGGCCTGAGTCTGTCAACAAAGTTTTCCCTAGTTCGCTCCAAACTAGCTCCACAGAAGAGGCCAAGAAGATGAGGAAGATGCTTCCAAATTTCCTTAAGCCTGAAGCTCTGCAGAGATACATAGGTATCATGGATACTATTGCACAAAGACACTTTGAATCTGGATGGGAAAACCGTGACGAAGTTCTTGTGTTCCCTCTCTCAAAAAAGTAATACTATATCTTATTTCTCTCTCTCCTTTTTTTTTTTTTTTTTTTCAAAGTCTAATCATTGAGAAAAACAGTGAAGTTGTAATCAATTTTACCGTAGAAAAAGAAAGAACTTGCATGAACTTGAATTCGTTAAATAATAATAATAATTGTTTTAATTATTTTTTTACAAACATATATATCACCAAATACAAAAATGTTCTCGAAAAAGAATATTACAAAAATGTAATTTAAACATTTATTTATTATGTTAATAAAGTGACAAAAATCATATTTATTGTCACCTCAAATCGAAAATTTTTTGTACTAAAATTTGTAATAAAATTAGTATTTATTTTTATAAAGTAGTATTATAGATGATACAAATTTTACTATATAAATTTTATAAATTGAGGTGAAATTAATTACAAAATTTGAAATGAATTGATGTTTCAAATATTTTTTTTGTACTAAAACTACTTCACAGTAGTTTTAATATATATATATATATATATATACTTTTTATTGAAAGATATTAATACCTTAGATTTGGTAATAATTATCTAGTAAAATTTGTAATAGTAGCAAAATGACTCAAATTAATACTTTTGTTATATCATTGTCAACAGGTACACTTTTTGGTTGGCATGCCGTTTGTTTCTTAGCCTTGAGGACCCCAACCACATCGCAAGATTTGATGATCCATTCAAATTATTGGCCTCTGGGATCATATCAATGCCTATTGACTTGCCAGGAACACCATTTAACCGTGCAATCAAAGCCTCCAACTTCATCAGGAAGGAACTTTTGCTCATCATTAAGCAAAGAAAGATTGATTTGGCAGAGGGCAAAGCATCCCCTACTCAAGATATATTGTCCCACATGCTTTTGACTTGTGATGAGAGTGGAACGTACATGAATGAACTAGATATTGCAGATAAAATCCTTGGTTTGTTGATTGGTGGACATGACACAGCCAGTGCTTCTTGCACTTTCATTGTCAAGTATCTTGCTGAGCTTCCTCATATTTATGATGGAGTCTACAAAGGTAAATATCATTTTTTTTTAGTTTTCTATATTCTTTGCATTTCATGATCTATGCCTATAATTTATTTGATTTTCTATGCCTCTAGATGAAAATTCTGATTGTATATAAGTCTTATGTGATTTTTTAGTGTTTGATGGTCTTAACAATAAATAAATAAAAAGATCATAATGGGTTAATTATAGAGAACTTTCTAAGCCCAAAAAAGAAAAAATAAAGAGAATAGATAGAACCATAAATTAAAATTGAGTATAAAAAAAAAAAAAAAAAAACTCAAGGAAAAGGGAGATAAATTAATGTTGCCCCTTTTGGAAAATCAACTTTATAAAAGTTGCTTTCGTGAAATACTAATCTGAGTACCAGACGTGTGATCCTGACTGGATCAACCATGTTCTAAAGTCAAACTCTTATATGTTTTACTACAAGTAATGTTTTTATACTGATGACTAAAATAGCATTTACAAGTAACCAATTTTAATCTAAGCCTAAATTAGGGATACATCTTTTCACAATTTTTTTCACAATCTTTCAAAAATTATAAAAAAAATATTGCATTTAAGTTATTGTTTATATTGCATCAAAGTTTTTTTTTTTTTGGTAGAATATATTCCATCTAATTAAGTTATTGTTTATTTTCTTCTCCAATAAAAAAAAAAAGAGTTATTTTTTATTTAAACTCGTTTAATGAATCTAGAATGACTTTGCAAAGTAACATGACCCAACAACCAAGCTTTGGGGTCCACACCATTAATGGGGATACTAGGCATCTTCATTTTTATTGGTGAAAGAGAGAGATTTTTTTTTTTTGGGGGGAATAAGAAAGAGAGAGATTTTGCCTTTTGCCCACAGACATCAGGACACAGACTTTTATTTTTTGGTTTTTTTGATGAGATCAGGACATAGACATCACATAATTGACTAAGGATGATATGTTTTTTTTTTTTTTTTTTTGATGGGACTAAGGATGATATGTTAGGCCGTCTATAGGACTAGCAAATAAGCCAGCAAAGATTATGGATTGTCAATGGGAATTGGAATTTGTTCACTTGACATTAATTGAACTCTATCTTTATTATTATTCCCTTTTGTCTTTGTTCAGAGCAAATGGAGATTGCCAAGTCAAAAGCACCAGGGGAGTTGTTGAACTGGGATGACATTCAAAAGATGAAATACTCATGGAATGTTGCCTGTGAAGTGCTTAGACTTGCTCCACCCCTCCAAGGTGCTTTCAGGGAAGCCATTAATGAGTTCATCTTCAATGGTTTCTTCATTCCGAAGGGCTGGAAGGTAAATCAATTCAGGAAAAAAAAATTTATAGAGATACGTTACTTTTCATAACTACTAGTTATAATTAGAGTAACATCATTTTCACTTGAATCTATAATTGAAACAGACTTCTTATATGCACTAATTACAACATATTATGTCAACGGTTGTTAAAAAAATTGTGAAAAAATCTTTAGATTTATTGAAGAAAGAAAAAAAAAAACATAAAGTTGGAACATGGCTAGCTAATAGTATTTACAAAAAAAAAAATTTATGTCATAAAAGTAACTTAAATGCCTCTTCTTGTTGTTGTGTATGCAGTTGTATTGGAGTGCAAATTCGACTCATAGAAGTGCACAATACTTCCCAGACCCTGAGAAATTTGATCCAAGTAGATTTGAAGGAAGGGGACCTGCTCCTTACACATTTGTTCCCTTTGGTGGAGGACCAAGGATGTGCCCAGGAAAAGAATATGCAAGATTGGAAATACTTGTTTTCATGCATAATTTGGTGAAAAGGTTCAAGTGGGAGAAAGTTCTTCCTGATGAAAAAATTATTGTTGACCCCATGCCCATACCTGCGAAGGACCTGCCCGTCAAACTTTTCCCACACAAAGCTTGATTTATTGGGATTAAGAACTTAAAAATCTTAGGTCCTTATCCTCCTTGGTCATTCTCACACACAACATAAGGAGAGCAATTAAACCTTATCCTTTTCTTTTTCTTTTTTTAATTTTCGTCCTTGTATTTGTTTTTAATGTTGTGTTTAAGTTATTCCTCTTGATATTTCAAGGACATAAAGAAAATGTATAATGGAAAAGAATAATTAAGTTGTTTACTCAGATGTCATATGATGTAACTGTATAACGAAATTGTATTAATAATTATTGGTAATGGCTTTGGTATACAATATTAGGCACTAAATGGAGCCAATCTTGACTTGGTATCATAGTTTTTTTTTTTTTTTTAATTGACTTGGTATCATAGTTAAGGAGCTACATAAGTGCACCCACCCCTTCCAAAGAAACAAAAGTCAGCAAAAATATGATGATAAAACAAGAAAAAATCTATAAACACAAATTTGAAATACAATTATATGATAAATTATTATTGATAGGTGAAAAAGCGACGTAAATAATGAACTTATATGAAAACTAGTACGAACTTATCAACTCTACTGTTGTAAAAATTGTTATCAACTTTTCTTTTTCTTTTTCTTTTTTTTTAATGTATGTAGCAATATTCCTGGGTCAAACAGTCATGGCCGTTAACTTTGATCAGCATATTAGCACCGTTTACTTTTTGGTAAGGTGGAATGTTAGCCACCTGAGAAAGCTTTCACACTAATTGGTTAGCTAGTTATGGTCACTCCTTCAACTACCATTTTAGAATGCACTTTGCACTAAGGAATTACAATTAATTTTTAAATAATAGTACAACAACCAGAAGGAAGAAAAAAAAAATTTCCTGAGAAAGCAACTGCAAGAAGAACTTTACTGATAAACCTTAAGAAGTCATCCTTCCTTGGACCACAAATCAATGAATTTGATGTGATGTCAAACTAATTTTTTTATTTTGGTAAAAGTTTTATGATGTTTCATAAAAAAATTTGAGTAAGAGAAAATATGCCAACTAGTATATCTTTAGATTTGGCAAATAAATTAGCTTTTAGTCTCTAAGAAGAGATTTGCCAACCATTGTCCATGTTAGGCAAAGTGGTATCTCCCCTTATCATGAGTGCTTGGAGTTATTCATGAGCTCGTTAGTTTGATTCACATGGGTGGATTTGAGGTGGGACTTAGCTATTAGAATTTATAAACTCACCAAAAAAAAAAAGACTTGCCACTTGTGATCAGGGGACCTTTTAGCACTTGTAAGCATATGACCTGAATTATTGCTTGAATCAAGTTATCAAATTAATATTAATTCAAAATGTAATCAAGATATCTCGGTCAATATTTTTCTTTTTGTATACTGTATATATACCCTTACCAACTTTTATTCTCTCATTTATTTTCAGCCCCCATAGACTCTCTTTTGGGGGTCTTGGACTCAATTTTAGGTCAAGTAGTTAGAATGGGCCTGTATGAACTCGATCATTATTATCATAGGACTTTTATCATTCCTTGTTAAATCTTTTCTTATCAAGAAAAAGAAATAAGAGTGACAAGTTTTTTTTTTCTTTTTTGACAAATCCCTCAAAGGCAACTTCAAGATCTTGACTAAAGGACATAAATTTAATAATATATAAGGCCCTAAAAAAATCACAAGACTAATCCATTAAAGGTTAACAAAAGAGTGACTTGCTGACCGGAGACAATGAGATGGTCTAATCCATCTTTGTTGTTTGATTTTCATCACTATTGTGACAACCCAAACTAATCTTATTGGGAGTTTTAGCTTTGTATTTGATCTTGACTTTCTTTTGTATGGTTTTAGTCCGTTAGCTTTTTAATTAAGAATTAGAGAAATCTTTTTTTTTTAATGGATTTTAAATGGGTAGGTTTTTTTTTTTTTTTTTTTTTTTTTTTTTTTAGAGTTTCAACTTATTGTGTCCGCTCTTTTATTATCAAATTAAGACACCAATCAGTTTTTTATATAAATGGAGATTGAACTCTAGATTTCTTATTCAATCATCAGCGACTTTACCGATTGAGTTAAGTGAAACCCACTTTAAATGAGTACTGATTGGCCTTCTTACAGACTCAGCGGCGGAACTAGTAAAAGGCAATCCAAACCTGGGTTGAAAAACAAGAAAACGTTTCAGTTCTATAGTTTAGCATAAAGAGACATTAGCAGTGTTAAAAATAAACAAAAATTAAGAGACACGTGTCTTAAATTAATTGGTGGTGCACGGTGCAGGACAAGAACTTTGGGACAACGGATGCACATTCTATAGTTTAGCATAATGTATTTCCATGACAAAGGAATGACAAAGTCACAACCACATGTGACTTTGTAATTGCACACCTTTACCGTTCTTTTTTAAAACTAATTTACATAAAATTAAATTACATATTTTTCATCCAAAAAAAATGATTTTTCATGTTCAAAGGATTTTTTTATCATTTATTTACAATTAATTTTAGAACAAAAATATTTTTTATCCAAATAATATTTATTTTAATTTTCAAGGATCATCATTTAAAAAAAATTTCCAATAAATAACAATAATAACAATAAAGCCTTAGTCCCAAAATTTTGAGACCGACTATAGATCATTCAAAAGAATTTATAAATTATAATACTCAAATTATTAATTCTTTAATTACTAGTATTTCCAACAGAAACATCTAATATTCAATTCTCTGCACCCCATTGTTACTATCGACTATTGAGTATTCAAAATAATAATAATATGTATAAGATTATCTTTATATAGTTAGATTTACATTTTGAAATATAGTATCTCTATAATATGATAAAAGTTCAAATTCTAAATAAAACTAAACAAAATAAATATCAATACTCACAAAAATTTTAATTTTGCTAGTTTAAGCCCTCAAAAAGTTATAACTTACAAGATTTGGAATTCTCAGCAATCGAGCAAAGCCCTATTGTGACGAGTACAGAGTACCATGTGTGATGTGTGTAAGCCACCATAGGAGCAGCACTGAAGCTTGATTTTAAAAAGAAAATAAGATGTAGCAAAATAAGAACACGGAATGCACATGATGTGACATGATAAGACTCAACCAGGAAGCCACTTAAATTAATTTTGACCAAACCATGGGAGTGGGGAGTTTTGGCTGTAAATTCCATTTCCATTAGTCAAAATAAATAAATAAATAAATACAATTGTCGAAGTGACCCGTTATTTTTGGTATTAGTGAAAAAAAAAATGATATCAATATTAAAACTAGACGAAAACAAAATAAAACCCATTGATTAAACTGTTGTGAAAAAAATATTATAAAATTTGTTATGTCTTTGTCATTTGCATTTACAGAGTTTACCATATGCTACGTGAAGTTCCTTTAAGACCGTAGTGACAATCTCAGCAGGATAATGACTCGCCATGATAGAAATTGTTTTCTCGATCAGAGCCATAGGTTTTTTTTCCAATGTCAGTATGAAAGCAAATAGTTGAAAGTGCCTTGCTCATGCATGCACCTGCGTGGTTAAAGTCATTTATAAATGTGAGAAACGTTTTCCACTTCGGCGTGCTGTGTCCAAATCACGGTTGACTGTAAGTGTGATGGCGTTGTTTGGAATTCAACAGCCTAATAACTGGTCTGTCTCCTGATTTGGGCTTGCAAAAACAATATGAAATTAATGTTGGGTAGGTTAGTTACACCCGCATAAAAAGTAAAAGAAAATAAGAGATTTTTTTTTCTCTTTTGATGAGTTATGTTTTCCAAATAAACTCCTCTTATATATAGACAGACTTTCTTTTTTTTCTTTTTTCTTTTTTTTTTTTTTCCTGCCAAAATGCTACCCTGAACTAATCTATATACATCTAACTCATTCCTAGAAAATTGAACCACAGCCCTTAAAGGCAGGATGGTCATTGGATCATCCTGATCTGAAAAAAATTTAAAAAAAATTATATATAATATATTTTTATGATTTGCATACCTTAAAGAAAAAATTGACCACCCTAAAAAAAAAAAAAAAAAAAAAAATTCCACCTTGAGAAAAAACTTTAGACGACTATTTGGTCAACTTCTTCTTTAGATCTTCATCGTCGTCTTCTTGCTCAGTTCATGTGCTTTGCTTTCTTCAGTTCTTTCTTCTATGTTTCATTTTTCACACTTGCTATTGTCTGGCCCTCCCCACATGTGAATAAAGTTATTAGAGTTTGAAATTTCAATAGATATTAAATTACTATTAAAGAATAAAGTGACGTAACAAATTATTGATTTTACTCTTAGAGAATAAAGTGACGTAACAAATTATTGACTTACTCTTTTTATGAAACTTGGGCCTCGTGTAAAAGGCTTTAAAGTTATATGTTATATTACTTATTGAATTAATGTGATATTCACATTAATTTGTGCAATTTTTTTTTTTTTTGGTCTATTTTAACATAGGAATGTATTTTTTATATTTTACACAATCATTTTTCAAAACACCTCATATCAGATTATTTATTTTACACTACATTTTAATAAAATATTATTTTATTTCAAATTTTTTATTATTCCCCCAATTCATATATCTTTTCCCTTATTTTTTATTTTTATTTTATCACTTTACATAGCAATAGTAACAATGTAGTTCTTTTTTCTTTTTTTTGGTTACACAAATTTAGCTAATCTGTAGGTAAATTTTAGGGTTAAATGTAAAAAAATAACCTTTTATACTATTTTGCATTAACCTATGTGAGTGCTCTTAGTACATTTATTATTGATTTATTGTCTAATTATCTCTTGAGTGGAGCATGCGTGGGAGTGGGGTAGCAATTGTTAAAGACAAAAAGTAGACTAGTTGAAGTCATTGGGGGTGAGGCAGTGTGTTTATAGCTTTTACACGTAGAAGTTTTAATAGAGTAACACTATTTACAAAAACAAAATTAAAGTATTAAGAAAAATTCATAATGATATGCATAAAACCAAAATAACGTAACAACAAAAATTAAAGCTGAGTTGAATTTTCATCTTAATTGAGTAATACTACAAACACAATAGTGGATGAATGATTGCTTAGTTATTAGTTATTTACATTGAAGAGATGTAGCTTATGGCATTGGTAATGAAACTATCATATAATGAATTAAATAAAAAATATAAAAAATAAAAAATAAAAACCTTGTAAAATAAAATTATAAAACTTCATGTATTTGCATGCATATTTTGTGATGTTGATATATTCAAGTTTTTTTTATTAATTTTTGTATGATTTAAGTTTCTTAATTAGTAATCACCCTAAAAAAATTTCCTGAAACTGCCACTAAAGCCCCTCACCCCATCCTACCCCACAAAAACTTGTACTTGTGAAGTAAAAAACTGAAAGATTAATGTAAAATAATTAGAAAAACGCATAAATTTAAGTTTTTGAATTAAACAGCATCCTTATAAATTATATTAAGGGCTCAATAATGATTGTACATCTCGGCCTATTTGGCCAAGCAAGAGATGTTAGATTGTGTGGCCAAATTGCCATCAATGTGTGCAATCATTAAAGATTATTTTATATGCAATAAACTTTGCAAAATATTGTACAATAGTTAATAAATTATTATTATTAATAAAATTGTAGGGTCACAAATCGTAGCCCAAACCCAGATAGAATAGGATATGGGTCCAATAAGCCCAATACAATAAATTTGTAAGAGAGTGGGTGAAAGAATTTGGCTGGTAATGGGTTTTACAACGGCTAATAGGGATTAGGAATCTGTCCGAGGAGGATAAAACACATAATCAAAGGGTAAACTCAAGTCCAAGGAGTAAATTTTTGAATAAGTGGGTTGTTTCAGATGATGTCCGAGGAGTATGTTCTTGGATGAATTGGTTACTTCTGATAGTGTTCTTCCTATTGACACAGTGAATCTTACTCAAAGTTCTTTCTTTTTCTCTTCCTTTTTCCTTTTTTTCTTCTGGAGGTTCTCCTCCGTTTTATAGTCCTCCTTTTTCCAATCCCACCGTCCACTTGTCTACCATCTAGCCTTGTACTTGAGTCTCTGTCCACTTTTACACACCTTTCCTATTTTCTAAGAATAAAAGTGGCTGAAAACACTGTTCAGAGGTCTTCTCCACATTAATGCGGCTAGGAAAGCTGCTGTAATGCATTTAATACGGTGGTAGCAGCTTTTTCCTTAGATATTTCTGTGTTCTTATCCCTTCCCTGTACATTTGAAGTCTATCTTCGTCGCTGGAGCTTCCTGGAAGGTGGTCTAGGGTAAGACGAAGCTCACTTTACTGACATATGTCAGATCCGAGGAGGATGACCCTCTCGGACCAACACCCTCGGACATTTATACGCTCTACTATCAATTACGGGACTTTCTCTCATGATTTCTTCTCCTCGGACGTATTATTATTAAAGTGTGGGACTTAAGCCCAACGCAAAGGCTCAAGTTTTTGCTCCCCCACAATAGCCCCTCAAAATTATGATTTTTCTCTCTCGTCCGAGGAAAAAAATTATAATTTTGATGTGTATCCGTAATTACAATTAAGTCCACAATGATTTTTGAACCCAGGCACGCGGAAAGGTCATTTCTGCCATTTAACGAGAGTTTCTAACGCTTGGGAACTCGCACAACATCATTAAACGCTTTGGACTGCGTTACGCTCCAGACATCCAACGGCGGATTTCTAATCCAACGGTTCAGGCCTTACCTTTAATATTTGGGCGGGATTACGTCCCTTTCATTTTTCGTTTCTACTATAAAAGCTTCCAAGCACCATTGTTTTCTCGATTCATCAGAGTTTGCAATTTCAGAGCGTTCATATCTCAGCACTTACCATACCTTCACAAGAGAGACTTCAAAGATCGCCCAGAGACAAGAAGATCAGTCCATATCTTGCCCCGCGTAAGTTTCGCTCTTCGAACTTCTCCTATCTTCTCGGCTAACCTCCTCGGCTAACCATTCTACACTTTGCAAGCTAACTATGGGTAGATTTGAGCGTCTAGTAAAGACTCCGGCCTTGATAGAGTTGTTCAAAGAAAAGTACCACATTCCTCAGGAGGTGGTGATACGTCACTGCACAACAGAAGGGGTGGAGTTTGAACGAAAAGTAGGGGAGGTCATAATCCCTATGATTCCCTTCATAGAAGGAGGCATAACCATCCCCATGGGTAGGATTACACGGGATTATCTACGGGCCCATAGACTCTGCCCCCACCAATGTGCTCCCAATTTTTTTAGAGTCCTAGGATCAATTGATGCTCTGGACCGACATCTGGGGCTAGGATTGACTTGGTACGTCGTCGCCCATTTATATGAAGGCCACATAGAGTCGCGGGCAGGGTTTTACCTTAAGTCCCGTTCCAGTGTGGTCAAGTTGATCTCCTGCCTCCCTAAATCTAACAAAGGGATGAAAGACGACTACCTTATCCTGCCGGGCCCTTGGAGTGACGGCCTAGCCTGCCCAACCAAGCTAGGAAAGCCAAGTGGAGCAATTTAGATCTAGGGTTTCTAACAGTAGATTTAAGGAGTACTCGGCTATACTTTATTGCACTTAGATATCATTTTAATGCATTTACACTTATTTGTTTAGTTATTTCTTGTATTGCCGAGGCTCTTACCTATGTGATTTGTTTACTTGACAGATAAATTGTTCACCAACCCAAAGCTCAGCCTGATCAACGTTCCAGCACTTAACTACCTGCTCAGATCAAAAATTTTCGTGAACGACAACGGGCAACTTCGTGCAGTTCACCTGATTTTGGACTTTGAGCCAATTTCAAAGTCGTTTTTGGACGTCGGCAATTCTATCCGAGCAGGAGACCATCGTTTAGCGCACATAGACGTCTCTCGACCAGACTTCCTTGCCCCATACGATCTTCCCCCTGTCGACCACCCTATCCCACAAGGGATACCCATTGTTGCCCAACCGTTACAAGAAGTACCACTTAGGGAGGCTATCATCAAAGAAGAGACAGCTTCCTCTTCTTCCCTTGAACAAGAGATTGACAGATTCCAGTTTGAAGAAGAAACAATCCTTGTATCGGAGGCCGAAGAGGGAGTAGACGAGCATTCCTACGTGCAAACCCCTGCCCAAGTGGTAACTTATATTGCTAACACTTCAGACGAGGAAGAAATGGCGCCCAAGACTGGTCCAAGCCTGAAGGAACTGATGAAGAACAGGAATAAGGCGCCATCCCCTCAAGATAAGCATAAGTCCAAGCCTCCTATAAACCCTCCTCCTCCTCCACCTCAGGTTCCTGCTGACCTCGGGCAGAAACCTAACCCGGATCTTAAGAGGAAAAGGCCAGTGGATACTACCGAGGAGAGGGAGCTGGGCCCCTCAAAAAGGAATAAACAGGCCAGACAGACACAGGATCACAGGAGCAGGAGGTCCCACTCCGTGGACAACCGAGAGGAACCCCCAGCGGCCCAAGTGCATCGGTCTCCACGAACTTGGTCACCCATTTTGGAGGTTGATGGTGCGCCTATCGCGATTGATGCCACACTTAGGCATTTTCGCAGGGGTCATACGGGTCTACTGGCTGAGGCTCTAGAACAGCCTCTCCTCCTTCCTCAGGATATGGCGGCCTACAGGAGTTTCAATCATCCTGACCTCTTCCTTTCCCTAAAAAGGGACTTGGCCATAGTAAGCTATTCTGCTCATCTTTCCTTCACTTACGTGTACTTGCATTTTATAACAGAAGTAACTTTATTATTACACGTACTAGGTCACGCAACAAGTTTTCGTGGCTGAGGAATGGGTGAAGAATTCTCGCGAAGAGACAAGGGCTACCCACGACGCCCGAGAGACCGTGGAGGCTCATCTAGGTGCACTGAAAGACAAACAAGCACAAATGGCCGAGCAGGTGAAGCAGACTCTCCAGGAGAAAGCCAGTGCCGAAGCGGGCCTAAAAACGACTGAGAAGCAAGCTGAATGACTTCGCAAGGAGCTACACTACTGCGAAATTAATCTGGCAACAGAAAAGCAGTTGGTGAAAGATCTCCGCGAAGAAGTTCGCAAGGCCAAGGAGGCTGCCCAACTACTAAAAGAGGCAGCTGAGGCCGAAAAGCAGGCGACGTATACTCTGGGGGTGCAGGAGACTCAGAGTAGGCTTACTGAGGAATTTTCTACCGTTGCCAGGGACTACTGTGACATTACTTGGGGTAAAGCCCTTGATGCCGCTGGGGTCCTTGCTGATTCCAGCCTAAGACGACCTGAGAGCATATACTATGATTCCAACATCCAAGAGCTCCCAAGTTCTGGCTCTCCTCCCCAAGAGCAACCAGCCCAAGTGTTTGAGGCTCCTACAGCAGATTAAGCCCTTCCTGCTCCTGTGGAAGTCCCAACAGATTCCCGCCAAGATGCTGGCCAAGGGAAAAAAGTTGAGGCTCCCCAGGGCAAGGACAATAACCAAGAGAAGGGTAAAGGCAAGACTTCAGATACTGCCATTTCTCAATCCGAGCAAGTTGCTGACCCCCAAGCTCCCAAGACAAAAGCTTAAGACATTAGTTTTAGTATTACGTTTGTTTTCTTTGTTTACTGTTTTCGTATATATATATATATATATATATATATATATATTTTTTTTTTTTTTTTGTCAAAGACTTGTACTTGGTTCTCATTATTAATGAAGATACACTCCTTTTGTTTTACATTTTATGACAAATAATGGTGAACTCTTCTGCTATCGTTTCATTCTCTTTTTTTTACTTGTGTTATACGCATGGCTATATTAGGCAAATAAAGAATGTTAGAAGATTAATTCAACTAGAAAGTTCTGGAACTTGGGTTAATATATGAATTGAATAAGCATTTTTAATAGTAGCAAGGCCACAATAAATATAACCAAACCAAACAGGAACTTTAAATCATATGCTTAAGCTTATATTTGAATAATTAAAGGAACTTAGAATAAGTGTTAACTAACCCAAGTCATCTGGTCCGAGGACTCCAGTCATGATTGAGTTTAAGTTTAAACATTTGGTGGGACTGGGCAAGAGTGTTAACTAACCCAAATCAGCTGGTCTGAGGACTTCAAGCATGATTGGATTTAAGTTTAAACACTTAATAGTACTAGAAGAGTGTTAACTAATCCAAATCATCTGGTCCGGGGACTTCAGGCATGATTGGATTTAAGTTTAAACACTTAATAGAACTGGGAGAGTGTTAACTAATCCAAATCATCTGGTCTGAGGACTTCAGGCATGATTGGATTTAAGTTTAAACACTTAATAGAACTGCAGGAATGTTAACTAACCCAAATCATCTAGTCCGAGGACTCATGCATGATTGGATTTAAATTTAAACATTTAATAGAACGGCAAGAGTGCTAACTAACCCAAATCATCTGGTCCGAGGACTCATGCATGATTGGATTTAAGTTTAAACACCTCATAAAACCGCAAGAGTGCTAACTAACGCAAATCATCTGGTCCGAGGACTCATGCATGATTGGATTTAAGTTTAAACACCTCATAGAACCGCAAGAGTGCTAACTAACCCAAATCATCTGGTCCGAGGACTCATGTATGATTGGATTTAAGTTTAAACACCTTGTAGAATCAAGAGTGGCATACACATTTCACATAAAAAACAAATATTGATCAAATACACATTTATTAATAATAATACCTTTTTAAGTTATTGACATTCCAAGGGCGGGGTACTACAAGTCCGTCCAGGTCTTCTAGGAAGTATGCTCCAATACCAGCGTTGGAGGTGATACGATATGGTCCTTCCCAATTCGGCCCCAATTTTCCCCACGCCAGGTTTTTTGACGAGCCCACAACTTTGCGTAGTACCAGGTCGCCTGGGGCCAAAGGTCTTGTCCTTACGTGGGCATCATAACCTCGCTTCATTTTCTGCTAATAATGGGCCAATTGAACCATCGCGTTCTCTCTCTTTTCGTCAATCAGGTCTAGACCTCTTGCTAGGTGGTCATCGTTGTCTTTTGGATTGAATGAGATGGTCCTCGTCGTCGGGAACCCAGACTCCAAAGGGATGACAGCTTCAGCTTCGTAAGTCATTGAAAAAGGGGTCTCTTCGGTGGACCTACGAGGCGTGGTTCCGTACATCCAGAGTACATGTGGAAGTTCTTCCACCCATTTTCCTTTTGCATCATCCAATCTTTTCTTCAATCCACTTAGTATGACTTTATTCACAGCTTCAGCTTGTCCATTCCCTTGAGGGTAAGCCGCAGTAGAATACCTGTTAGTAATCCCCAGCTCGCCACAATAATTTCTGAACATCTTGCTATCAAACTGGAGTCCATTATCTGAGATGAGTACATGAGGAACGCCAAACTGAGTAACAATGCTTTTCCAGACGAATCTTTTTGCATCCACATCTCGGATATTGGCTAGAGGTTCTGCTTCAACCCACTTTGTAAAATAGTCTGTGCCGACTATGAGATATTTCTTGTTTCCCACAGCTTTAGGAAATGGTCCGACGATATCTAAGCCCCATTGAGCGAATGACCATGGACTAGATAATGGATTGAGGACTCACCCTGGTTGGTGTATACTCAGTGAGTACCGCTGGCATTGATCACACTTTTTAACATATTCCAAAGCTTCTCTCTGCATGTTCGGCCACCAATAACCTTGAGTAATGGCCCTATGTGCTAAGGATCTGCCTCCAATATGACTTCCACAGATTCCTTCATGCATCTCTTCCAGGAGTAATTCGGTTTGGTCAGGATGAACACATAGCAAATAAGGCCCCGGAAAGGAACGCCTATATAGCTTGCTATCCTCCGACAGCCAATAACTAGTAGCTTTCTATCGTATTTTGTCAGCTTCGATTTTCTCCTCGGGCAAAATATCTTCCTTCAAGAATTGCGTGATAGGATCCATCCAACTTGGCCCCACTCTCACTTGGTTGATTTGAACCATGTTCACTGTTGCCGAGGGTCGGTGCAGGTCCTCAACGAGGATTATTCGAGGCAAGTTCTGTGCCGAGGAGGTTGCAAGCATGGCCAAAGAGTCCGCATGCGCGTTGCCACTTCTTGGGATATGTAGCAAGCTAAAGGATTCAAATTTCGTCTGCATAATCTTAACTTGACTAAGATATCCCCGCATTCTTTCATCCTCGGCTTCGAATTCCCCTTTTACTTGACCGACAACCAGCCTTGAGTCCGAGAAGAGTTTTATGGACTTCCCTCCCATCCTTTGGACCATAGCCATTCCTTCTAATAGAGCTTCATACTTCGCTTCGTTATTCGTAGCTGGAAAGTCTAACCTCAGAGACTTCTCAATGATAACCATCTCGGAAGACGTCAATACTAATCCAACCCCCGCACCTTTTTGGTTTGATGCTCCGTCTACATGTACTTCCCATGTCGGAGGGCAATATTGGGAGATTGTACCCACCAATTTTTCATTCTTGTCTCTCTATGCTAGTAATTCATCCGCTTCAGGTTCGATGAATTCTGCCACCAAGTCGGCGAGTACCTGTCCCTTCACGGAGGTGCGAGGCATGTACTTGATATCAAAAGCTCCCAGAATTGTACCCCACTTGGCTATCCTTCCCGTGTAATCTGCACTTCTGAGTATGGTTTTTAATGGGATTTGTGTAAGAACAACCACTGTATGCGCTTGGAAATAGTGAGGCAACTTGTGCGTGCCAAGCACCACTGCCAGGATAGCTTTTTCCAGTGGTAGATAACGCACTTCCGCTTCGTGCAACGATTTACTCACGTAGTACACTGGCCGCTGTACGCCATTATCTACCCGTATCAACACCAAGCTTACTGCATAGGAGGCCACAGCAATATAGGCAAAAAGAACCTCGTCTGGCTCAGGACTAGACATGACCGGCGGCCAAGCTAGATAGTCTTTGAGTTGCTGAAAGGCTACGTCACACTCCGTTGTCCATTCAAAGTCCTTCCATTTGTTGATCAATAGGAAGAAAGGTCGGCATCTATCTGCTGATCGAGATATGAATCTATTCAAAGCGGCGGCCATTCCAGTTAGTTTTTGCACTTCTTTTGGGTTCCGAGGAGTTCGCATATTGGTGATGGCTTTAATCTGGTCGGGATTAACTTCGATTCTCCTGTGAGTAACCATGTAACCCAAGAATTTTCCCGATCCTACACCAAATGAGCATTTGGAAGCGTTTAAACGTAGTTTATAGCTTCTGAGAATTTCAAAGACAACTTGAAGGTCTCCAAGGTGCTCCGACACCTTTTTGCTTTTCACCACCATATCGTCTATATAAATCTCCATATTCTTTCCCAATAATGATTCGAACATCCTCGTCATCATTCTCTGATAGGTGGAACCTGCATTCTTCAAGCCAAATGGCATCACTTTGTAGTGGTAATTCCCAACTAGAGTAACAAAAGCAGTTTTTTCTTGATCGTCCAAGGCCAAAGGTATCTGATGATAACCCTGAAACGCGTCCAAGAAGCTCATCCGAAGATGGCCGACAGTGGCGTCTACCAGCTGATCGATCTTGGGCATGAGGAATGGATCTTTAGGGCAAGCTTTATTCAAATCTGTGAAATCAACACACACTCGCCACTTCCCACTCTTTTTCTTGACCACTATCGTGTTTGCCAACCATTCGGGATAGAAGACCTCCTTGATAGCCCCAACCTGTTTGAGTTTCGTCACTTCCTGATGGACTGCTTCTACATGCTCTTTAGATGGACGACGAGGGAGCTGCTTCTTAGGAGCTGTTAACGGATTAACATTCAAATGGTGGCAAATGAAGTTTGGATCCACCCTTGGAGCCTCATAAGTATTCCAGGCAAAGACGTCGATGTTTCGTTTAAGAAACTCTACCAGTTCCTCCCTCTCTTGATGAGGTAGTTGTGATCCGACTTGAAAAAACTTCTCCGGATCGTCTCCTATGGTGATTTTCACAAGGTCTTCACATTTCACCTCTTCGGATGTCCCATCAATAGGTGTCATTGGGGGTTTTAACTGCTATAACTCCACTCCGTGAGTCACAGATTCTTCTTCAGGTTTGTGTCGGATGGCTGCTATCATGCACTCTCGCGCCATGGTTTGATCACCCAAAACTTCTTCTATTTTGCCTCCGGATGGGTATTTGATCTTCTGATGTAGGGTGGAGGAGACCGCTCCTAAGGTATGAAGCCAAGGTCTGGCAACGATCGCTGTATAAGGAGAATATGCATCTACTACGATAAAATCAACTTCCACCGTTTCCGAACCAGTTTGCACTGGTAGGCTAATCTGTCCCTTCGGGATAATAACCTTCCATTCAAAACTCACTAAAGGAGAATTGTAAGGAGTCAGATCTTCAGTTCTTAAATTCAGCCCCTTGAAAAGATCAGGATACATGATTTCAGCCGCGCTACCTTGATCCACCATTACTCTCTTCACGTCATAACCTCCAATTCGGAGGACGATCACTTGGGCATCGTCATGAGGCTGAATAGTTCCAATCTTGTCCTCATCTGAAAATTCCATGACCAGGGACCGATCTAGTTTAGCTCTCTTCGGCTCATGTCTGCCGTCCTTGGGGGACAGGTGAGCCACGGACATTACTCTTGAAGGCCACGACCCCGTTCTGCCAGGCGCCGCAAAAATAACGTTGATAGTTCCGATGGGGGGTCGTGAAAGATTCTCCCTTTCCGACCGAGCATCGGTCTAACCACCCAAACCACTAGAGTGATGCAACAGCTGTTTCAATTTGCCTTCTCGGGCAAGTTAGTCCAAATGATCCCATAAACTTCTGCAATCCTCGGTAGTGTGACCATGGTCTCGATGGTATTGACAATAGAGATTTCGATTTCTCTTTTCAGGGTTTCCCATCATCTTATTGGGCCATTTGAAAAAGGGTTCGTTCTTAACCTTTTCCAAGATTTGATGAACGGGCTCTCGGAATACAGCTCCGACCATCTGATTGTTATTCGACGCCTGTTGCTCAGTATAATCCCTTCTCGGCCGGTTATTATTGTATCTGTCCGACCTAAATTCTCTCCTATCTTGAGGGACAAACTTAGCTTTCCCTTTTCCCTGCTGTTGATCATCTTCTATCCTTTTATACTTATCCACCCTATCCATTAGTTGTCGCAAACTAGTGACCGGTTTACCTGTCAAGGATTTTCTTAAACCATGTTCGGAGGGAAGGCCGACCTTGAAAGTTCTAATAGCGACTTCATCGAAATCGCCATCAATCTCATTGAACATCTCCCAGTACCTATCAGCATATGACTTCACAGATTCTCCTTCCCTCATTGTCATAGAGAGCAGAGAATCTAAGGGCTGAAGGACCCTACTGCATGTAATAAACCGGGAGCAGAATAATTGTGTAAGCTTCTTGAAGGAGCTGATGGAATTAGTCCTCAACCCATCGAACCATCTCATCAGCATTGGTCCCAGGCTGGAGGGGAATACTCTGCACAGCAAGGCTTCGTCCTGAGAGTGAACCGCCATTTTTTGTTTGAATTGGCTCACATGTTCTACAGGATCAATACGTCCATTATACATGGGGAACGTAGGTTGGTGAAAACGTCTGGGAAGCTTCGCCTTTTCTATTCCTCGAGTAAAGGGGGACTTAGAAATTTGGCTCAGAGCCTTCTTCATGACCTTCGTTCCTACCCCCCTTCCAGACGAACTTCTTCTCCTCATCTTGTGTGAGTGCTCCTCTTCATAAGAATAGGATTCACTGGGTGAAGTTTCTGAGCATTCCCTGTAACTACCATCCCCTTCATCGTTGGAAGAAACATCAGAGTTTGAAGGGGTTTGCTTTCGTTGTGTATGACGAAGTTTCTTTTTTAAGTCTTCAATTTCTCGTTGCAAATCCTTCTCATCAGCTTGTTCGTGTATTAAGTGACCCCTTCGTCGATAGCCACTTCTACCAGTATGTATCTTCTGCAAGCTGCCCTCTTGCTGGTTGTCTACGTGATTTCCCTGTTCCAGGTTGTGGAGCTTGCCTTGTTGATGAACATTAGCTGACTCTGCATGGGGTGGACTGATCTGCTGGGGTCCTGAACCCGCCATAACTATTATAAACTTCCCTAGCGCTAATTCTCCCCACAAACGGCGCCAATTGTAGGGTCACAAATCGTAGCCCAAACCCAAATAGAATAGGATATGGGCCCAATAAGCCCAATACAATAAATTTGTAAGAGAGTGGGTGAAAGAATTTGGCTGGTAATGGGTTTTACAACGGCTAATAGGGATTAGGAATCTGTCCGAGGAGGATAAAACACATAATCAAAGGGTAAACTCAAGTCCGAGAAGTAAATTTTTGAATAAGTGGGTTGTTTCAGATGATGTCCGAGGAGTATGTTCTTGGATGAATTGGTTACTTCTGATAGTGTTCTTCCTATTGACACAGTGAATCTTACTCAACGTTCTTTCTTTTTCTCTTCCTTTTTCCTTTTTTTCTTCTGGAGGTTCTCCTCCGTTATATAGTCCTCCTTTTTCCAATCCCACCGTCCACTTGTCTACCATCTAGCCTTGTACTTGAGTCTCTGTCCACTTTTCCACACCTTTCCTATTTTCTAAGAATAAAAGTGGCTGAAAACACTGTTTAGAGGTCTTCTCCACATTAATGCGGCCAGGAAAGCTGCTGTAATACATTTAATGCGGTGGTAGCAGCTTTTTCCTTAGATATTTCTGTGTTCTTATCCTTTCCCTGTACATTTGAAGTCTATCTTCGTCGCTGGAGCTTCCTAGAAAGTGGTCTAGGGTAAGACGAAGCTCACTTTACTGACATATGTCAGATCCGAGAATGATGACCCTCTCGGACCAACACCCTCGGACATTTATACGCTCTACTATCAATTACGGGGCTCTCTCATGATTTCTTCTCCTCGAACGTATTATTATTAAAGTGTGGGACTTAAGCCCAACGCAAAGGCTCAAGTTTTTGCTCCCCCACAAAAATAATTAGAGATTATGTTGGGTCATGATTGGCAATATGGGCTGGGTTTGACTTAGTCAAACATAGAAATTTTGAGTAAAAGGATTATTTACATATATATATATATATATATATATATATATATATATATATATATATATTTTTTTTTTTTTTTTTTTTTTTTTTTTTTTTTGAAGATAAACTTATTATCTTTATAAATTTTAATATACACAAATTGCCTATTTTACAATCAATATGTATAATAAAAAAAATTACCATTATTTTTTATTATAATTTTTTTTGAGTATTATCACTCTCTAACATTAAATCTCCTTAATTTAGTTTTTTTTTTTTTTTCATTTAACATTTTGAGTTAATTCAAACATCGATAAACAATTTAAAACTTAACAACAACAACGAAAAGCTTAATTCCAAATAATAAAAATCTGCAATAGAAAATTGTTTTTATTAAATACTTACTATATGAACTTGACAATTAAAATTTACCAAATAAGAGAGGGAAAAAAATAAAAAAACGAGAAACATTGTTTTAGTAGTACTTTCTTTTTTGGGGTTAAAAAATAGACAGTTAACTATATTGAAACACTCTTCTCAAAAAAAAAAAAAAATGCCCTTATTTCTGCTTCTTCAACAACATAGTGCACAATTAGCATCATCAGTCCCTAATCTCCACGAAAAATTATCTTTGGTTAGTAGCAAATTGGATCTAATCCTTTACAATAACATTTTGACCCTTTCATTGACCTTGATATTCCATAGTTTTTGCCAAGGTATAGGAGGATTAACTGAGCTCCCTGGCTGGTCTTGGCTAACTTTACACATAGATTTCACAGAGAAGATTCTTTTGTGTCCTTCACCCACATAAGCTTGTCAAGCCTAGATCTTAGAGGAAGGGGAATCTTTAAAATTGCTTGGGTAGAATTAGAATCAAACCATTCTTGCAACAATAGTCTAGTCCAGCAATGAGTTCCAGAATTGAATAGGCTAGACACCATCAAAGGATTCAATTGAGTTGATTCATCCTTTGGTGTTGGTTTGAAATTTTCTAACTAAGGCACCCAATGATCCAACCAAACATTAATAGAAGCACCATCCCCAACTATATAACATGCACCCTTTATGATCAAGGATTGTGTCTTCTGTATAACTCTCCAAATTGGCGAAGCATAATTTATTTATAGGCTCCTTTTGAAGCCAGTCATCTCTCGCCTTGTATTAACTCCTTACAACACTCATACAAAAGCTCTCTCTTTTTTAGGCAACCATCCAAGCAAGTTTTTCTAGTAAAGCTTTCTTAAATGGAAATTGCTACAGCTACCAACTTTTTTACAAATTATTGATGCGGTGAAAAATTATTGGTAAGTGAAAAATTGATGTCAATAGAAGACTCAAATGAGGACTAGTAAGAGTTTGCCACAAAAACAGTTTGTAAAAATATTGTAAAATAATTTGTGGTTGTAACATTTCTCTTCTCAAATTATTTGCTCTTTTTAAAACCAAGGGCCCTCTACTCTTAAGGTAACAAAGTTTGTTGCAAGCCAAGTACTTGTCATTTGAATTTTTTGAATTCCACCAAAACTTTTTGGTCAAAACATCTAAATTGTCACACACTTTTGAGGGAACGTCAAAGGTTGACATGAAGTAAGTTGGGATAGCTTTAGCTACAGATTTAATCATGGTGCATCTCCCTACCCCTGAAAGACGCTTTTTCAACTTGGTTTCTAACCTTTCTTGTAGGAACTTAAAATATTTTGAGGTTGCTTTTGAAAGGAATAGAGGAGCACCCAACTGACCCAAGTACACAGCATCATGTTGAAGGGATTTCATTTCGAAGATTTGTTTAATACCCTACGTGTTTGTTGGTGAGTGAGTTTGGAGAAGTGAATCCCTTAATTATCTATGTTTAGTAGAGTTGACCAAACCATCTACAATGCAGATCAAGATAATCATTGATAACAGATGCTTCCCTCCTACTAGCTTTTTAGAGTAGAACATTATAACCAAAGTACATAACATGAGTGATGGCTGGGCTACTAACATTCACCTTCACCGTACTGATTCTACCCTCTCTCAATTCTTTCCCCAATAACCTAGAAAGAACTTCCTGATCGATAATGAACAAGTGAGGGGATAGAGGATCGCCTTGCCTTAATCCTTTCACAGGCTTACTGTTGAAACACTCCCAATGATCCAATTCATAAATCTTTCATTGAAACCAATGTTGACGAGCACGCTTGAAGAATTTTCAATTAAGTTTAAAAGCCATCAAGCTAGCCTTGAATTTCCTTGATCTGAAACTATCTTTTCCAACCCATTATGTGACGAATTACAAGACCATCCATGTATATTATTTAAACTAGTATATAACCCGTACTAATGCACGGGAATAATAAAATTATAGTGATACTATTGATGTTACTTGGGTTATTAAATATATAGGACATTAGTTCGATTAGGACATTTAGAAGTACTAAAATTATTTTTCCTTACAATTTGCATGATATTGGTTATGCCAAATTTCTTATTACACTACTATTACATATATAATTTTAAAAATCACTATTGGATACTAAATATACAATATCAATTTACAATCACTGTCTGTGAAATTCTACTAAATACAACACAAAATAAAAAAATAAATTGGTCCAATAGTATTTCACTATTTCTTATTGGGGATATGTGCATGGGACCGTTCAGCTCAATGGTAGTTTATTATGTTCAAGATCTTTGCATACAAAATATCTGAATAGAAACTGTTTAAAAAATATACACATTAGTTTAGAGATAAAATAACAAAAACATCATCCCATAAGTGAATCAGCTTACCATTACCCAACCAAAGTCTAACTCAAGTTTTGCCTGAAAGTCTTTTTGTTCCAAATAATACCTTTCTAGATGCAGGATACTTTAGACGTGGGTTGGTCAAGAACAAAGTTTCTCTCCAAGTTAGTTTAGAAAGAAACCCTACAAACTCATCATATATATTTATATTGAGTGTGAATTTTGAAGATCTAACCGTTAAATTGCATGTTCTTATTACATCCTTAACGCTTACAAAATTTTAAGGAAATCAAAAATCAATTGCTATATCATCAAATAAATGTTATAATTTCAAGTTTTTGCAATCTAAAATTATATATAAAAAATAAGTTAATTAATCAAATAGTAAATAATATCCGATTTGAACGAAATTTGATATGCATGTTAAAAACATAAGGAACATAAAATTCAACGGTTAGATTTTCAAAATTCACACCCAAAAAAGAAATATATGAGAAGTTTAAAGAGTTTGGCTTGTTCGTTGGTCAATTTATTTTTGCCATGAGAGAGGTACTTAACAGCCAAATATGAGCACCATGGCCTTTTTCTTTTCCTTTGGAAATCTCCATTGCCACTTCATAAGAAGGGCTGGCTTGGTTGAAGTCCACCTCCTTCGTTAAGGTGATTGAAAAAAAAATCCAAACCATAAAAAAATGTTAAGATGATTGAAAAAAAATCCAAACCGTGAAAAAGATTTCATTTTTTTTATAGGATGTTAGTAAGGTGTACATGACAAGATCTTATTGCATTACTTTAAAAAAAAATGAAAACTCAAACATATCTATCTCAATAGGAAATCCAATTTATAAGCTAACTTAACTCATTTGCCACAAAAATTTAGAAACTTAGATTAAATGAGACACATGGCACAAAATTATACACTAATTGAATTCCAATTTGAAATCTAATTGGATTTTCTCTCAACTTTGTCTATATATATATATATATATAGACAAGTCACCTGACTCATTAAAAAAGTTAAGTCTCTAAAGCTACACAAATGATCTATCAAATAGTAACATAATAAGTAGGAGCAAGATAGCTCCAAACCGGTTTGGAGGAAAACTTTTTCCGCACTCAAGTACCCATTTAAAAGCCTAGGACATGAACTTCAGGAGGAAATAAATTGCAGTCCAATACGGAAAGAATAAAAATAAATAAATTAGGAGCACTTTTTCCTTGGATTTAATGAACAATTTAACTGTCAATCAACTCCCTATTTCAAATGAGAGAACCAGGGACAAGTAAGCAATCAAATAGAAGAAAAAGATGCCAAAATCAATTTACTAATAAAATGAATGGGTACACATTTATAGCTACACCCCACAAGCTGTATATGCTACAAATTTAGATATAATTTGAACACGTACATGATACAAATAAGAACTATAAACAAAGGATCAACACAACTCATTCTCCAAGGAACTTCCACAACTGAAAAATCTGGATGCTTTGGAGTCTCCGGTACATGGCAAAAAGGCAGTGTGAAACTTTCAAGAAGCATAGACAAGACCACCACCCAAATGAAACTCTAGCAGGATGTTATGACCCGACAAAGAATGAGGACTAAATTGCTGAAGAAATGCTCAATAAACACACATGAGATCATATTGCCTCCTAAATAATGAAAAATGAGAAATGATGGATGAAACCTAGTTGCTACATACTCAGGCTTGATTAACATATAAGACTGGCACCAACCCAGCCATCTTGCCATCCCTCCCAGGGCGTTTCTTCTTCACCTGTAACAAGAGTGATGGAATATTAAGCAGAGATTTTACTAGTAAAACTGATATCCTATCTCCACAAAGTAGTCAGTAACATTAGCAACATGTTCGAAGATATTCAATTACATGTAGACTCTTGCTATCTAGACTCAGCACTAACAAGTAAAAAAACTTGGGTTTCTTTTTTTCAAATTTTTATCCCTTGATCCATTTACTTACATAGAACCAACCATCCACTTCGTCCTCGATCTCTACCTCTTCTCCTGCTGTTAAATTTAACTGCAAGAAAAAAGACATTTAATCATATGCATGTTTGTACCCGAAGCAGTCAACAGGTTAAACTTTCACAAGAGACATAAATGAATGAGCAATGTAATTGGCAAGGAGCTCAACTGAATTGATTGTGAATGGTTTGTTGATTTAAAATAAAAAATAAATAAATAAACCTCAGCTTTCAATTTTCCACAGAATCGAAAGCATCAAAGGGGTAGTGTGCATGCTAAAACACTGGTGGCCAGACCTTGTTGAATCATTTGCCTAACAATTTGTAGTCCAGAAACCAGATTAAATCAACAGGACTCAACTAACCTCATCATCTCCACCTGCAGTGAAGTCATAGAGTGCCGTTCCAAACTTTGGATTTCCAGATGAAGCTCGTTCCTCTTCTTGGGACCCAAAACTCTGGGATCCACGCCCAGCTAAGGGGTTCTCATATGACTCAAATGAGTATGGAGGAGGAGGCTCTTCTCTAATCTGATGGAAAGGAAAAGAAAAATAAATGGTGAATTAACAATTTAAGTCTGATCATACAACAGTAAACTAGTTATATGTTTCTCTTGATAAGTACAAAAATTGACAGAGAAAAGGCAGTGAAACTAACCGGAGAATTTACACCCTCATACATAGAGGTAACACCTGTTGATGGATTGCTAAACCTGCTTGCCATTGGCCTCTCCTATTATAGGGTAACTGAAGTGAGTCACAATTAATCCTTCAAATCAAAAGGACGTTGTATTTGCAGTGACTAAGTTCAAAACACCAAAAGAGGCTACTAAGCAATGCCTTGCATCTGTTTGTTAACATTCAAGTAGAGCTATGACTGAAGAGGATAAAAAGTGGATTTCCATTAGAATTACAAAAGCTGGGCCTGACTGCTACTTTTTCGCCCAGATTGCAACACTATGTTTCATGGAGATATAAAAAGCAGCGATGCCAGGTCTGTCTTGATCAATATCTGATAAGATGCACTTTTTTCTCTTCCCTAATATTTCAATTTAGGCACAATCTTCTGGAAGTTAAAGGAAAGGAAAGAAGTACTTGGAGAATTTAAAGTATGTGGGGTAAAAAAAAGAGACTTTGTGGTGGAATGAAGAGGTTCAAGCAGCCATTTGATTAAAGAGAGAGAACTATAAAAACATATCCAGTGTACAGACAAAACTGCTTCTAAAAATTATAAAGTGGCAATGAAGTAGGCAAAGCAGGTTGTCAGAGAGGCTGGTTTAAGGATTATGATTAGGTGTTTAGCAAGTTGGGGACTACGAATGGAGAAAAGAATATTTATAAACTTGTTAAGACAAGAGATATGAAGTCAAGAGACTTTAAGTGTTTCAAGTGCATTGAAGTTTGGAAATGTCTGGGTAAATTGGGTGTAGGATGTTTGTCAACCTTTTCAATAAGATCTTTAGCATCAATAAAATGCTTAGTGAGTGGAGTAAGGGGTCCACAAACTCCCTACTACATTTGCACATATAACACCAATCTATCAAAAGCAAACGTCTCTTATGCAAATTGTCTATAATCAAGATTTTCCCCAAAGCCACAGTCCACAAAAAGAATACAACTCTGGGTGGCACCTTTGACCTCCAATGCTTTTCCATAGAAAAGACATGTCACTAGTAGAAATCAAGGAACAACAGAAAAAAAAAAAAAAAAAAAAAAAGGTGTTCCTCTGAAGTACACTAAAGTGAATAAGGATATGTATAACGAAGTTGTAAATAGTGTGAGAACAAGTTTTGGCATCACAAGCAAGTTTTCAGTCACAATAGGTTTACATCAGGGATTAGCTTTGAGTATATATCTCTTTGCTCAGGTTATTAATGAACTTACTAGACCAGTTCAAGATGAAGTCCCCTTATGTATGTTTTTTTTAAAACAATATAGTTTTAATAGATGAGACTAGACATTGAGTTAATCCCAAAGTTGGAAATATGGAGGGATCCTTTAGAATCTAAAGGTTTTTAGTTAAGTAGGTCTAAAACATAGTACATGGAGTTCAAGTTAGGTAAAAATAGAAACAAAAATAAAGGATTTGTTTTTTTTTGATAAGTAACAAAAATAAAGGATTTGTAAATTTTTATCATCAAGAAATACCAAAGAATGAGTATTTCTTTAACTTTGATTAATAATTCATAAGAATGGAGAAAATGAAAATGATATTAATCAAAGGATAAGAGTAAGGCGGATGACTTCGAGAAGTGCACCAAAAGTATTGTGTGATCACAGAATATCTAATAAATTATTTGGGATGCTTTATAAGCTACTATAAGATCCAACATGCTATATGATATTGAATGTTATACTGCTTTAAGAAGCAACATGTTCATAAAATGAGCATAGTTGAAATGAAAAAGTTAAGATAAATAAGTGAAAAATAAGGAAAAATACAATAACAAAATGAAGAAATTTGTTTAAAAATAGAGGCAGCTCCTATTGAGGAAAAGATGAGATAATGTCATTTGAGACAGTTTGCTCATACGCAAAAGAGAGCGTAGCTAAAATGAGAATCTCAAGATAATAAGTGGAAAAACAAGAGAAGATGAAATACAAAAGGAAGAAATTCGTATAAATATTAGGGTAGCTCCTTTTTAGGAGAAGATGAGAGAGTTATTTAAGACAGTTTGGTCATATGCAAAAGAAGAAATTAAAACACCAATTAGGATGAGTGAAATACATTAAGGGATCAAAAAAAAGGTAGAGATAGAACTAAAATAACACCAGTAAAAATAGTAAAAAAGACATGTTAATTCATAATGTGACAAAGCATTACTTCTTTTTTTCTTTTTTTATAGGAGTGAAAGCCAGAGTATGACTTTAGATAGAATGAATGACAAAAGAAGAATACATTTGATCCACCTCAATTAGTCTATTGACGATGCATACCTGACCTCAAAAGTTTTTGGAAAATGGCTTTGCAGTTGCTATTGTTGTATTAAGGAAATGAAAGGAATGGAATAGAATAGAAAGGTATAAAGTACTTCCTTCAAGTGTGTTTGGGTGCTATAAATTAAAGAATCGAAAGGAAAGAAATACATAATTCACTCTTAAGCCCTTTCCATTTCACGGGCTTTAAAGGGTGTAATTTATTAAAGAATTGAAAGGAAAGAAATACATAATTTTCTTCATATGACCCTTATATTTTATGGGCTTTAAAAGAAAATGCACAGTAACATAATTTCCTTAATTAATGAGGGCAGGGGATCAAACATTCAACCCAAAAGTAAAAATTTTGGACACAGCCCATTGTCTATAGTGGAATGGATAATTCCATTCCATTCCTCAATTCAACACGGTATCAAAACTTACTTTAGCTTCCTCATGTTAACATTGCTTTAAATTTTCAACTTTCAACTGTACAGTCTGTACTAATGTACAATGAAGGGACTACTATACACTTTTTTTTTAATAAGGAACTACTATGCACTTTATCGGTCTCCAAAAAAGAAAACAGCTCGGTATTGGTGCTTCGAAAGTGTGCCTAAAGCACAAAATGTAAAAACCCCAAGGCCAACCGCTTTGCTTGCCTGATAAGTGAGGTGAGTTATTTTTTTCTTATTATTATTTCTTTGGTAAGTAAGGTGAATTTTATTGCAAAGAGACTATGTACAATAGACACAGAGGAGTCTAAACAATACAAAAAAACTAAATTATGTACAGAGAGACAACAACTCTATAATTTCAAGAAGGGAACTGGTACAAGTTATTGTATGTTATATGTTACAAATCTTTCTATTAGAAGTTATTGTAAATTATATTTGAAAATTATGCATTTTACTTCTATCAAATGCGCACTTGCCGAAGTGTGCCTGGCACTTTTAAGTTTTAACAAAATTGTCCTAGGAGCTTGACTGATAAAGATAATGAACAAAGAAAGAAAAAAGAAAAAACAGAGATGCATTGCATTGTCGTACCGAAGTTTGTGAAGCCCCATATGTGGTGGGCTTTGAACTGAATAATGAAGGGTAGTTCATTCCACCAAAGTGGGATGATATAGAAGATTCAACTGATCCTGTTGACTCAGGTGAAGATGTCCCAGATGACCTTGCATCATCTTCCTGTGAGCCAAGAAACAAAGTAAGTCAATAAGAGTTCTATCCAGGAAATCGTTGGAGATATGTATCCTTCCAAGCTCCAGCATTTTGTATGCTAAGCCCAAGTTTAGGATTCGAAAAATCATACCTCTAGTTCTGTAGTTTCTAAAAGTGTCTTTGCCCACATATCATCATAACTAACCGAAGGTCTAGCAATGATGTTCTCCTCATCAACATCAGGAGCATCCGTTCCAACACCGGCAAGAAATTCATTAACCTAACACGAAGTAAATTTGAAATGATCCTTTTGCTCAAAATATTCAATAGTGGCTCAAAATCAAACCCAAAAAAAAAAAAAAGGTGTACAATTCAACATTTAGCAGAAGATTCTGAATAGCTCAATATCAAAATTTAAAGGCTACTAGAATCCAAATTCCAGAAACAAGTTCATACACCGCTAGTACCTTCTAATCAACAAATAGTACTGCAAATGTTTTTTTAGCCACAAAAATCATTCAGGAAAGAGAAGTAAAAGTCCATTCTCAATTTACATAAGACAGTTCGCCCATACCAAGATCAAAGACAATTACATCCAACAAAACTCTAAATGACTTCTCAGTAAAATGGCAAAATCCTTTATAGATCCAAGGAAATCAAATATACAAACCATCGAGGTGGAGAAAAACTTATTTATATATTCACTTATATAAAAAGATGAAAATCCTTTTTTTTTTTAATTCAACAATTAATGAAAATTCAGTAAAATGCCGAAAAGGGCAACAAGCTATGTACATGGGAGAATACAGGAGATTCTGTATAAGTCAAAAAGGATACGGAAGTGACTCAAACTGCCCAATTCAAATTTAACAGAAAAGTAAATTCTTACTCTGTTCATTGCTGGTGCATTGTTTCCCAACAAGTCATCATCGCCAAGGTTTGCTGCCCAAGCATTTACTAGGTCATCATCAAGTGCATCAGGCTCGGCAGGGGCAGGTTTAGACTCATAGACAAGGTCAGAAATTCCAGTAGCAACAGCAGGATCACTCAAACCAGTCGATGCACTTATATTGTGCCGTGTGCAATAAATGTCAAGAAGTTTTGCACTTTAGGTTGAAAGAAGAGGAGTGGGTAGAATCAAAGATCAGAAATGTGAAAAGAAAACATTAGAAACTATATTAAACATGAAATTAAAGAAAGATTAGCCACAACAGAACAGAAATAAAGCAAATTCATAAAGTTCTCATCAGAATTTCAATCGCAAGATAAAACCTCAAAGCATAAATAAATAAAACACTTCACACACTAAAAGAAACACTAAGGTCATCATTGATCTCAAACTTTTCAATTACGACAGGGGATTATCATCAATCAAGTCAAGCACATATGGATAAATGTGTACCTTATTGGCCCCAAAGGTAGATACTTTGCTCTTGGAACATAACAAAACAAGGAAACAAGATCTAGCAACCTCTCATGGGTTTCATAAAGTTTCTTGAGTTCTTCATCTGTCCATTCTTTTTTAGCATTGTCATGATTCCGTATTTCCCTGTTTATCCACATTGGAACTTTTATGAGTTTTTATAAAACCAATGATACATTTTAACTAAGCGACAAAAAAAAAATAATAATAATAATAATAATAATTAATTAATTAAAAAAACAAATACCAAACTCTTACTTGATCAAATCATCTTGCGCTCTGTACATTTCATCAAGAACCTTTATCATAGGACTTATTAAAACTCCAATGCCTGTGCCACTGGCCCCTTGATCTTCCCCATTACTGAGATGCATCTCTGAAAATTGAGACTGCAAACCACCCTGGGCTAAAGTGTGTAAGAATTCATAGATCTGTAGCCTAAAAGGCTCACCAGACCTGATTGCCATGGTTGTAAGAGCTTGAGCAGCAATGATTCGAATCTGCAAGTGTCCATTTAGTACAACCCATATAAGAAAAAAGAAAAAAGTAATATTCAAAAGAATATTGACAATACATAGAGTACTCATCTAGAAAATAGAAAATGATGCAATTAAGGCAGTTAACCTCTTAAAATAAAGTTTAAGTTAGATTAGTTTGACAAATAAAATTCATGTTTGTTAGTCAAAAAGAGACTCATAACACACTTGTACACACCCATCTATAAAGCACAATAAATTAGGGCAAGGCTTGTCAATGCTCTAACAGACATTATAATTCTAATTATCAACATATAAACATTCCACAAATCATTAGAATGATTAATGTATGATCAGGTGAGCACTGTACTGACAGGGGTAGGTGGGGAGCTAACCATGTTTGGAATACTAAAATGCATCTCAAAGATATATGCAGTAAACAAGTAACCATTGGATGACCACTCAGGTGGGAATTTATACCTCCCAGCTGCCACTGAAAGCACACCTCTGAAGTCGAGTCAATGCACCAGCTAAAGTAGGGTTACGTGAACTGGCAGCAGCGACCATTTTATCTGCATCTAACATCATCAATGCTGTACCAGGTGGGGTTGCAGATTCCCAAGCATATTCAGAAGCAGCATAATTTGCATTTTCTCCAAGAAACCATACCTGCAAATATATTTGCTCCACACATATTAATTCAGCGATCAATAAGGAATGAAATTTAGCCTATAGGACTTGCAGAATAAATTTTAACTTCAGAACCCAATATATATAAATATATATATATATATATATAGTATTAGTCAAATGCTTACTGCTGCTTGTACTAGCCTCTGTAAGGCCAGAGCCGCCTTTGGATCAGATGCAGAAACACTGTCAACTGAAGTAAGCCCCAACATTGATCCTGGTTGAGGTGGTGGCAGATCAAGAACTATAGTGACTGCCTCTAAAGCTGTGTGTTTTCCATCAGGGCCAGCTCCAACAAGGCATGTCTGGAAACAGAATTATAAAGCATATAAACATCGTTTCTGGATACTTTCAAAGTAACCAAATAAAGAAAAACATGAGGCAACTAAACAAAGAAAGTAGATGGTGTGTTAAGACAGAGGAGATAATAGCCAACAAAGGACAAGCAAATAGAAAAATGAAGAACGATAATAGCAAAGAACAAGAGAAATGACAACAACAAAAAACTAGCTATAATAGACCAATTACATGTGTATCCTACCCAACCAATTGATGAGCATACTCCACTTAAAGCTTATTGTACATCATATAATAGTTAATAATAATAATAATATAAAAATTATTATAAAAAAAAAGGAAAAAAAAAAAAAGAAGAAGAAGAAGAAGAAGTTGACTTTATGTTGAACAGAACCACTATATCAAAACAAATGCAAAACCAGTGGGCCATGGGAGAGTGACCCTCCCTCAACTATTATAGATATAGTAACAAATATATATGAGTGGGTTCAAGTTACACCTAGTGTAACTTAAAACGAGTTACACATTTTTTAAACCAATGATTTCTATGAAATCTAATGGTTAAAAAATCACTAATACCACGTCATCAATTTAAAATCAGTGACTTAATAGCATTAAATGTCGTCGCAAATCTCTCTCTCTCTCTCTCTCTCGCCTAGACCTCTCTGAACTCACCTTCACTGGACCCCGTCGTCTTATTCATCTTCTTCAAATAGATCCATAACACCTAGTGCAGTGAGTACAAAATTGAATTTTTAGCATATACATAAATCACTATAAATCCAAAGGATGCCAATACTCGAAGTTCCAGTGCTTGAAAAGGATTTTTGCTTGCTGCATATATGCATCAGATTTTTCTCATCCATGGCTTCGATGTTTTCCACGAGGAGAGAACATGTTTCCTTCTCGTCTTTTTCTGTTGTCACTGTATTTTTTTCTCCAGCTGTTTTGGCTTGTTAAAGGCGTTGACAAGCTGTAGGAATGGAGTCCAACAACAAGTTTATATTGCCTATACTAATTCTTATCTTAGTTACCCTTGAATTAAAATTTCCAACGTTTAAGTAAAAATATTTAATTAATTAATTAATTAAAAAAAAAAAGACTTTCCTGTTTGATTGATATTTGATTTTATCATTTATTTGGTAATGGGTTAGATCTATTTTTGGTTCAAAAAAGAAAAAGACGTTACACCAGGCTAGGACTGCCAGTAATGATTCCAAATTAAAGCTTTGAATCCGGCTTTAGTTTCTGCGGTGATGCATAATATTTTGATTGATATGGAAAATACACTGTAATTTAATCCTTGCAACTACAATTCCAACTTCCAAGTATAGTCACCAGAACCTCTATCTTGTTAAGGTAGGCAAGACAGCCTGGAATAGAACCTTCAGGGATTTTTTTTCTCTCTTTCTTCATTGTGCTAGGGGAGGAGCTTTTAGTTCTCATTGGAAATAATTAAGGATAGTGTGTCCTGTGTCCAGTGGAGTCTCAAAGAGCTCCAGGTAGCAGTGTTGTTGAAGAACAGTCATTTATCGTTGAGAGAGAGAGAGAGAGAGAGAGAGAGAGGATGTACCTAGAGAGGAAGGAGGGTGGAGAAAGAGTTAATGCTCTTAAATGATACTAAATCATTAATTCTTAAATGTTGATGACATGTCACTAGTGTTTTTTTAACCATTAGATTTTATAGAAATCAATGGTCTAAAAAAGATGCAACTCTTTTCAAGTTACACCAAGAGTAACTTGAACCTCTCTCTCTCTCTCTCTCTCTCTCTCTCTATATATATATATATATATATACACACATATATATGCGCGTGTGTGTTACTAACTATATGGTTATCGGAACAGTGAAATTCACATTAAGAATTTGAGATTGCAACAAGTTGGCATTCTAGACATTTGCAGAAGGGATGACTTCAAAAGCTCATTGCAGTGGCTCTTTTCTTCCTGTTTGGCAGGAAAGACAAAGACTTGTTCATGGAATGATAACTTTAACTGGGAGTAGTGTCAGCCAGCACAAAGTAATCATTTAAATGGCATTCTGAGTGAGTTATATCAGATCCATGCCTTCTTTCCTTTAAACCAATGTAAACCATCCTTTCCCATGTCAAAAACTGCTTCACGCAGGCTGACCATCGATCAATTTATTAGCAGCAATTGCATACACATGGAAAAGATAAAATTGGAAGAATCAATAATACCAACATGCAGAATTTTGCAGTAGGAAATTTTCAAATGGTATTTGGCTGTTTTAAGAAAAGGGTGTTCAAACCCTGGAATAACCCTAAATTGCATAGTACGTATTCGTCATCATTTACATAATTCATTCAAGACGCACAAAAAATGCATAGCCCTCATACAAATGTGTGTGTGTGTGTGTGCGTTGGTCATCAATTTTTCTCCATGTCACTACCTAAAAATACAATAAAACAAAAGAAAAGCAGGAATATATATCTTTTTTGTGTAGATAAATAACAGGAATACATATCATTAAAGAAATAAAAAGAACTAGAAAAACGTAAGGAAAAAAAATTATAAAACAAAGAGGAACAAACTATTCTAGGTCAAGCTCGCACGAATACATACTTTCCATAGTAGTTGCAACACATCAGCATCGATCTTCCCAGGAACTTTAGTAGCAAAAATCCTTGCAATTTCAAGAAGAGTGACAGCCATATCTGGAGTTGCCTAATGAGCCAACAATGAAATTGAGGAAAATAAACCATTCTTATTACAGTTGGGATATAGCAACTATGTACGCAACATAAAAGGAAGTACACATTCTTGGATAGCCAATGATTGTACAACGGAAGAAATTGCTCAAAAATATGATTCATAATCAGCCTCTTACCACAACTGGTACTTCTCTAGACTATATCATTGACTTTGTCACAAATTCTACCCTTGGCTAAGTGTACGATATCAAAAACTTAATCAAAATTCAATATGGGACAAGTCTAATATATTTTCAAACATATTAGAGAAAATTCAAGTTTAGACGATATCCAAAGTGGGAGTAGCTCCTTGAGCAAAGCATCAGTTTTAAGACATTTGAATAACAAAAAATCAACATCAACATCAAATATTTAAAAACCTTTAATAAGTGAACACAAATATTTAAATACCTAATCAGAAAGTCCCTTTTTAATTGACCACAAATAGAATTAGTACTAGATTTTGCTGTTTTGTCTAACCAGGTCAGTACCAACAAGCATAACAACAGAAAGAGAGGCTTTTAAAATAATTAAAACTAGATTTTTATTCCATTCTTTATATTTTGCATTGTGATTATAGAACTGGAAAACTAATATTTTTACCCTCAATTTCCATTAATTCTCAAAGGTTTCCATATATAGTGTACAAGAAGTGAAAAATAACAAAAACAAAGAAGACTGCTGACAAGGCCCCATGAACATCTAGTATCTACAAAGTAGTATTCCCCAAAATATAGGATCCCAGAGCATCAAAAGGCCAACAGATTGACATTTATTTCACCTAATCAACTCTACCCCGTAAAATGATAGTTGAACAATCAGTACGTTAGATAATGTCTCAAATTCCTAATTTAATTTGGTTTGGGTTTCCTTTGTGAAAGGAAAATCTATTCCTTATCCACTAAGGAAAGGTATTCCTTGTCCACTAAGAAAAGTATTCCGTGTCTACCAAGAAAGGTATTCATGTCCGCCAAGGAATAGGTATTGAAGTCTTATAAATAGGCAATACCACGGAAGGTTTTGTGGCTTTGCCAAAAGGTCCTCCCACATATGGAGACTTTGGATTAGTTTGAGAGCACCACAATTGGAAGATGAGAGAGATCTCTTTGGCAATCTGTGTGTGCAACTTAGTTATGCAACTTGGAATCTAGTTCCCCTATATCTGCTGTAGACACTATGGAGAGAGATGAATCATCATACTTTTGAAGATGTGGAGCTTTGGTGGTTCAACTAAAGTCTTTCTTTTTTTTTTTTTTTTTTGATAAGTAATAAGTTTTATTGATATCAAAAAATCAACTAAAGTCATTTTTTGCTAGATTCTTGTTCAAACAGTCTCGTATTAGGGATTTAGTGACATTCTCATTTAGATTTCATTGATTTCCTTTCACTCCACTCGTAATTCCTTTTTCTTTTTCCCTTTTTTGGCATTCTTTAGACTATCTTATGGTCACATTAAACATACATGGGTGGTTCCTCTTTTTCAATAAAACCTCATTACTTATCCTCTCCCCCCCCCCACCCCCAAAAAAAAAAAAAAAAAAAAGACAACAATTGTTTAATCACAAAATATATAATTAGTAAGAGATATTGGCACCATATTACAATAATAAGCAGGAAACTAGAAGGTCAAGTTCAAAATTATCGAACCAAATGCATTAGAAGAATGTCTTTGCAATGAAAATTCCATACCTTAAGATGGAAAATATGATTTTTTTTGTCTTTACATACCTTGAAACGAGCATGCAAGGTGAGTAAAATATCATTCAATAGCGTTGCTGGCCAAGCTGGATCTGAGAGCTCTGATGCAATAATTGATTCTAGTTCATCAAATGAATCATGTGGACTTTGCATCCATATCAATGCCTTGATTACCATTGCTCGAACATAAACGCATTCGCATGCTACTGTTGTACGCACTACTTCCATCAATGAAGCTAGTAAACCTGCAATTGTATCCTTGCCACCTGTTCCATTAGATATAGAAGACGCTTTTCGGGTACCTAGAGACAGAGAGAGATAGAGAATGGAATGCAATCAGATAAATGATCCAAAATAGAGCTAATTCAAGCTCACCTAAAAAAAAAGGTGTACAAATAAAATGAACATAGATCATATATATAAATATTTCACAGTGCAAGTGCAAAGAGCAGAAGAATTCTTCAAAGGAAGAAAGTTTTGCTTAGCTATCAATAACAATTATATGCCAGAAGTAACATCTGAAGTGTTCCAATCCATTGCTGCATATTATTTTGACAAAACCATCTATAGCATAAAGAAATATTGAATTAAACATGACTTTCAACTAAATATAACTTAACTAATAAGTGCATACAGAATATAGACATTAGATGATGTAAATAATGTCATGGAGGGAGCCAAGATACTAATCTCGCCACATAACTACATTTGCCTATAAACCAGCCTCACTCTTCCTCTTGCAGTATTCCCCCCCCCCCCTCTCCATGAAATAGTATTTGCATCACTTGTATGGTTATGTACATCCTAGAAACAAGTACATATGCTTCAGGTGCATGTGGCTTTTAATTATTTTTTGGTCACATTTGGTAAATATTCCTCTTAAATAATATATATTTTGGGGGAGGGTTGATGCCATCATAGAAGATCAATTAGTTACAACTTCATAAATCTGTCTATTTAAGATTTTATTTTATGAGGCCCATGTGTGAAGTCCAATTGAAGCAAAAGTAGTGTGATTTCAAAGGTTTAGGTATGAGTCTTCGAGGTTAAAACAGTTTTTTTTTTTGGGGGGGGAGGGGGAGGGGGGATGGGGGGTTTTTATTTTATTGGTTATTGTCAATTTTGTATTTGGGGGAAAATCTGTAATTTCTGCAATTCCTGCAAATTAAGGGTATTTTGGCCATTTCTGCAATCCCAGGTATCTTAGGTTTCATTTTTTGTTGAGCCCAAGTTAGTCTTTCGTTATGTTTTTAATTTACTAGTTAAACTAGGACTCCTAATTCTATTAGTACAAGATACATTCTTATATATTTGTGCTCAATGTACTCAAAGGAGGGAGTTGATTAATAAAATTATTGAGTGTTTTAAGCATTGAGGCATGTTGACCCTTCTGTGTTCTTTTCTCCCTTTCTCTTCTCTCTTTTCTTCTTTCCTTTCTTGTGATTTTGTTCACAGGTACTGTTCATTCAGCCCCTAAATACCATAAAATCCTCTCTTTTCATTCTTCCTCACAACCCCAAATCAAGCCCTTTCTTTTACCTATCAAAACCTTAAAACCCCACATACTCTCTTCTAACAGATAGCGATCAAATTCAAACTGAATTTTAATTCCTAACACAACCCCATAGCCCTTTCTTTAACAATTCTAAACCATAGATTCACAAATTCTCCTAACCCTAAACCCACCATAAGTACACGTAGACTAAATCTCCCATTTGTCCTACATCAGGTTGCAGAAGGCTCTTCCATCAAAAAATCACTCAAAGTCAACTAGAGTTAAGCTACAGTATATACACCAACCACTATGTAGAAGAAACTAAGCAACCTAAACCACCATATACAACCTTTGCCAAACCAACACAATTTAGCATAGTTGAAATGGGAACATCACAGTTAGATTCTAACATGTACTATAAATGACACTATCCAAGACACGAACCAGAAAGCAAAGAAAAAAAATTACCTTCAGAGTGTGAGTTCTCATTAGTATCTGAATCGTGGGAGTCTGCAGTCTCAGCAAATGAATTAACATGAGCTCCTTCATCAATATCCTGTAAGCCTACAGCAAAAGCTGCAGCCCGACTTTTTCCCATCTCCTGCACAACTCTTGCTGCCATATGCAGTACTGGCCTAGAGAAACTACGGAAAGAACTCTCCAACCTGAATCAAGCAACAACCAAAAAAAAAGAAACAAATTTCAAATTTAAAAACCCATAAAAAAGACGAGCACTGACAAAACATTTAACTGAACTTGAGAACTTCAAATAATCCACCCTGGCTGAAATTTTGGGCTGCAGAGTTGGAGAGTTGCCTATGTCTTATGTTGGTATGCCGTTGGGGGCTTCTCATAACTCCCCTTCAATTTGGAATCCTATTTTGGAAAAATTTGAGCGGAAACTAGCCGGTTGGAAGAAGTTGTATTTGTCCAAGGGGGGTCGATTGATATTACTCAAGAGTACGCTATCTAGTCTTCCTATCTATTTTCTATCGTTATTCACAATTCCTACTCATGTTGCTAATAAAATTGAAAAGTTGCAAAGGGACTTTCTATGGGGTGATAGCAAGACTCATCTGATAGAATGGGATAAAGTTTGTGCGCCTATAGCCAATGGTGGCTTGGGGATAAGGAAACTTACTAGTTTCAATAAGGCCTTATTGGGGAAATGGTTGTGGCGGTTTGGGAAGGAAGAGGATCGGTTATGGAGGAGGGTGGTAGCTTCAAAATATGGGGAAGAATGGGGGGATGGACCTCAAAGCTGGGTAGGGGAGTTCGTGGGTGTGGTTTGTGGAGAGGTATTCGCATGAGATGGGAGGATTGTAGCAAAAATTGTCAGTTTGTTATTGGGTTGGGGAATAGAGTGAGGTTTTGGCAGGATGGGTGGTATGAGGATCAACCCTTTCAATTGGCTTTCCCAAGGCTGTATGGTATTGCCATTGATAAGGAGGTATTTGTAGAAGCTTCTTTGTCTAGGCAGGGGGCGGAGGATAGAAGAATTTAGGATGTTCGTTTTATTCGAGAATTTAATGATTGGGAGATGGATGAAGGGCTGCGTTTTCTTCATATATTGGGAGGTAATACTCCTCCAATGGATGTGGGAGACCGAATGAGATGGAAGTTGAACCCTAATGGGGATTTTGACACCCGGTCATATTATAACAAATTAAGGGACTCTCCCTCAATTGCCTTTCCTTGAAAAGCTATATGAAAAGTAAAGGCCCCTAGGCGAGTTTCCCTTTTTGTTTGGTGTGTAGCTTGGAATAAGATCCTAACAAGTGATAACCTGAGATTGAGGAAATTGGTTTTTGCGGACTAGTGTATTATGTGCCGACATTGTATAGAGACGGTAGACCACTTACTTCTTCATTGTAAGATGGCTTATCGGTTATGGAGCTTTGTCTTTAGAACTTTTGGCTTGTCTTGGGCTATACCTAGATCGATCACAGATTTGCTTTTTGGCTGGTGGAAGTCTCAGATTTGGAATTTAGTTATGTTGTGCATCCTTTGGTGTATTTGGAAGGAATGGAATCGGCGGACTTTTGAGAATTTAGATAGTTCCGATGATCAGATGCTTGCTTCTTTTAGTGGAACTCTTTTTGATTGGTCTCGGGCATGGGGACTCACGACTAGTGATTTTCTCCCTTCTTTCCTTAGCTCTCTTTCTCTTTGTAATTAATATGTTGATTGGTTTTCTTTTTTGTTTTTTCTCCGTTTTCTTCTTCTTGTATTTTCTGGGTTTGCTCTATGTTCTTCATGAATAGAGTAGCCTTTCGTTTATATATCATTCTTACTGATCAAAAAGAAAAAAAAAATTCTAATACCAGAGAGAGAAAGAGAAAGAGATGTTTCTACCTTCTCATTACAAGTTTAATAAGGGGTTGTGGACGCTTTGCCTTTTGAGTTTTTTCTTTGGAAGCCTCCTTTGATGATACAGATGGTGCTTCTGGCAACTTAAGAATCTCTCGCGTTAAACGATACCACCCAGCAGCTCGCTCTTCAGTCCTATAGTATGTAAATGTAAGGAAAACTGTATCCCAGCAAATTATCAAAGCAGTGACACTAAACTACTTGCCATGTAATTGTAACCCTGTAAAAGATGAGAATATAATAAGAAAGAAGTGCAGATACAGAAGTTAACAAAACAAACCTCTCTGTATTGTCACTCTTTCCTAATACACATAAGATTGCCTCAAAACACACTCTCTCGCTAGGATCCAGGAGGAGTTGATATAGCACCGAGTTGAATTGAGATTTAATATCCGGCCTCTCTATTGACAAAAGTTTCAAGAAACCAATTTCTCAAACACTGAAGGAGAGAAATACCACTTGGGATATAATATTTTCAATTACTAACCATCTAGCGCTCGAGCTCTAGCTATTGTATGGCACAACCTGGCTAGTGAAACTCTGGCAAGAACATCATGCAGATGGAGAACATCCTGCAAAGCACCTGCTTCATATAACATCCAAACATGCTAAGGTTGTATGAGAAGCTTGGACAAAAAAAAATCCTTACTCTCCTAGAAGAAGCAACTAAACCAATAGAAGTAAAACAGAGATTTCTCATTCACATGATCCAATTAATACTCGAAATAAGTTCAATGCAAAAGTCATCATGTTACACATCTTAGAATAGACTTAAGACTTTTCTTTGCCTCTTATAAGTAAAGCAGAAGAAAAGAAACATCAACTTGCATTAATCTCAGAAACTTAAAAGAACAATAAGGTTTTAAAATGAAATGCTGCCACATCCACCTAACAATTGTACAAAGATCCCAAAAGAAAAAAAGGATTGGACCTAATTTGAACAAAAGCTCAACAGAGTTATCTGATATTTCCCTTCTCCCCACAAAGTCCATAAAATGGGGCACTGATCAAAATTTTGGCCTCAAAAAATCAAGAAAAAAGGGTGAATTGTCTCTAACATGTGACTTGGCAAAGAAATTCATTTTCATTTGATATCCAGTTCCATTTCTGTTACTTGACAACATATTTTCATGAATGTGACACAGCTACACAGAACTGACAAAAATGCAGATACCAAGGGCTAGATGTACTTTATGCACTTGATTTGTTTTTGTCCTTGATGTATACGTCCTGTATACTCAGGTGACACCCTTCTTCTTTTTAATATATTCTTATTACTTATTAAAAAAAAAAAAAAGATACCAAGGGCTAGACAGTCATGAAAGAGTTTCTGATATGCAACTTTGCAACTCAAAAAATCTGATGAAAAATGGAAGAAATATGCATAGAAAATCATGTTTGCTCTTGATTTGGATTATATGGAATCAAAACCCAGAAACTTCATACATACATACATACATACATAAATATAAATAAATATATATATATATATATATATAAATGAAATATTGCAATTATGAAACTTCAAACAACAAATGCCATCCGTAATAAAGGTAAGAAGTGGAGGAAGCTAAAAGACAACAAAGATTGATTGGGAAGAATACCTCCAGGCTGTGCAAGCTTTCCTGCACAAGGGTTATACCAGTACAACGTCAGAATACATTCTAACAACCAACTTTAATTCTAATATTACATCATGTAAACAAAAATGTTCTTATAACAACAAACACCATTAAATTGTGAAAGAGTTTAAGAGTCAAACAATGAAACCTAAGGCCATCGCCACTGCATAAGGGTCTCTAAGAGCTAATTCAGAGAGAATTTCCAATGAATGCCTCACAGCAACAGGATCAGCAAATGAAACTCTGCAGACAAAATAAAACCACCTCATTAGTGACAACAAAAAACAAAAACAAAGGAGGAATAGTTAAAAGATATCATCCAACTGAGACAAAAACAAAAAATTTGAATCATAAAACCAGAGTTTCTAAAATGAAAGCTATTGATCCATTGTGACTTACAGCCACCAATGTACATAAACATGTAAATACAAAGCATGAAAGGTATAAACAAACGAAAACAAAATATATTAGCAAACTGACATAAACAGAAATTAGACTGCAAGATCATAAAATCACAATTAGATATATGACACCCAATATACACAGCTCAAATTCATAAATATAGAAGGATATGGCTTTTATAAGTAATAAAGTTGATTAAATCCCCTAGCTTTCAATGAGAAAAAAATCATAGAATAAGAGCTTAGATCAAAAGGACAAATTGAGCTGCAACCATAAACTTCAGTCATGAGTAAATTGACTGATGAATGTGGCAAGTATGGAGGGAGAGGAATAAGAGCACATTTGAATAACAATGACTTCAAAAATGAATGAAACTAAATTAAAATAAATATTAATTTTCTGTTCCCACATTAGGGCTACATCCCCACACCTCTTCTAGAGGAAAATCCACTAACTCAAGGTAATTTACAAAATCTGAGAAATTAGCACTGCTAGTGACATGTTATGGTAGCTCTTTCTCTCATTGGAAAATCTCACTACATTGAAATCACACCCCAAACACCAAGCCTAATCATGTTTCCTTCTAACCATCTTCAATTCCTACTATAGACTAATCCTCTCTCTATTCTTGATTTTTTTTGTATCTGTTTCTTGTTCAAAGTGTTCACTATCGTGAGCATGATGTTCAATTTTTTCAATATAAAGTCTTATTACCTATCCAAAAAAAAGACTAATCCTCTCTCTATTATCATTCAAGCACAAAGGCTATCCCCTCATTTTTCCTTCCTCCTCTCCCAATATATTTCAGGTTTGATTCTGGGCCTTGTAAAAAATTAATGAAGGTTTGGAAATTTTTTGGGCTATTATTGTTTTGACAATCTGGGTTATTGATAGCCTCAAACTCCTCATTAGGCCCAACAGGCCATTAGCTCATGCCATGTCTCGAACATGAGTTTAGGTTTCATTCATATTATTTTGGACCAAAAAACAAAGATTCTCCCAGTGTCCAATGGTTGGTCAATGGTCTTGGACAAGCCTACAACCATGGTTAGGTCCAATATACCATACCAGTTGTTTACCATCCTACCCAATTTCTATCTTAAGCAAGTTTTTGAATGTCATCCTCGGATATGTGCTTTGAATCAAGGAAATAATGATGAAAAAAAACTTATATTTGTATTTTAAAAAGCAAATTAAAAACAGCTTGATAAGTGTGAATTAAATGAAATCTCCAACATACTACTGTCCGTCCTATATGCTACGTGTGATCAGCACAACGAAACTACTCAAAATGACGTTACCATGCAACAACTGTATGCCATCAAACAATGAAGACCAGAATGAAGAACTTACCCCTGTGCAGCACGATGTAGAAATGCCGGATTTCCAGGATCCAGAGGAAGTCTTCTCAAAGCACTCAGTGCAGCATATTGCAAATTACTCCGAATGACAGACTAAAAATTAAATCAATAAATAAATAAATAAAACTATACAACCAGTTATCCAAACTCAAAAGAAAAAACAGATAAAGAATTTCATATAAAAATAAGTAGAGAAGAAATGGAAAGCATACTCGTTTCTGAAATTTTTTTTACTTAACCACTTGATATGACAATCAAATCTAAGACACATACAAGCAATAACACAGCTATAAAACTAGCAAAAATGGGTGACAAAAAACCAAATCAAAGTCTGGCATCATTGTAAGGTTCTATACATAGAAGTGTGGCTCCTTTGGTCGCTGATTGCAATGTTGATTTAACTTACTAACTTTACAGGAGTCATCATTTTTCATTAGTCATAAACATCACCAGGAATATGAAAATGAACAGAAAACTGCATGTCAAACCTGGTACCAGAAATCAAGATATAATTATTCTTATTTGCTACCAAGATATCATATTAATCAGCATGGTAAGTAAAATAACAAAAAACATGCAAGGCTATGACATAATAAAGCATAAAACAAATAGATAAGTTAGCAATGAATTATAAATAGTAGTATAGATAATTACCTCCTTATCACCACCTTTAGTCCCAAACATGCCCTTCTTACGTTTTTGCGGGCCATCAGCAACCTAAAAATCAAAATATAAACGTTAAAAAAATGATAGTTTAAAACATGATTTTGATATAACTAGAATAATGTGATGAACAAAAGAACATGTCAAGGAGGAAGACGTGCGCGCGCACTACATTCTGAAAAGGCACACATTACAATGTATAAATAAGTTAATACATAATTATCCTAGTAACGTTCTTGAAATCAAAGAATATAATGCCAAATCATTGGTGAGTAATATTTAGGCAAACCATAAATAAGTTCTATGACTGTCAATCAGTTTCACTTCACATCCCAGCTAGAGACACAATGGAGGTTTTCATAATTGAGACTGTTTGGTACAGCTTATTTTTCAGCTTTTTGAAAATGGAGTTGTTTGAAAAGACTGTAACTAGAAAAAAGTGAACAAAAAAAGTTGTACTTTGGAAAAGTGCAGTTTGAAACCGCATTACCAAACGGGCACTACATCTACTTCCAATTTTTTTGATCAGGTTTGGTCCCAAGAGACCTGGGAGATTCAAACTAGTGACCTCCTCATGAGGTGTAGTCCCTAACCATTTTTCATTCCCAACAAAGAAAAATTTGGCTATCCAAATCCACATACTCCACCATTACTGCAAAGATCAACCCAAAATCATTTCAACATGGACAGGAAGAATATCTAACAACTTAATTCTTATCCATATTTTTTACACAAGTGGCTTCATGTCAGCTATATTGACCTTGTCCAATGACAACTTCAGTTTAGCTACTCAAAATATGGTTCCAATCTTACCAATAGTCAAGGCTTAATTGTCTTTCTTTCTCCCCGTGGCTAACTCAATATTACAATAACACCACCACCGTTAGTTTTCTTCATAAGTTCATGAGTCTTAACAATAGATACTCCTTGATTTTAGAAATGCTTTGGATAATTCCTTGAGTTTCAAAACAAACCCATTCTAATGTTGTGGTCTTACAATTCATCTTTTCCAACCTATCAACTTTTAGTATGATCTGATCTAATTATTGTTACGTAGAATTCTCTTTGAATGTACACTAATTCAATTTGGGGCACTCAAGATTTACAATTTAGTTTCTTCTGTAAACTATGGTGCCAGAAGATAAGGAGTAACATGAATGGAGAGAGAGCCCCAAGACTGGATGGTTATTACAAGGCTTTCTTCCAGCCATGTTGGAGTATAATCAAAGAGGACACTGTGTGAGTGTTTCAAGTTTTTCATGAACAAGGTACATTTGAAAAAAGCCTCAATTCTACTTTTATTGCTCTCACTCCTAAAAAACCTAACCCAGTGAATGCGAAGGACTTCTAAACTGATTGCCAAAATATTAGCTAATAGGTTGAGGGTGGTAGTAGAAAACATCCTACTGAAGTGCATTTGTTAAAGGCAAACAAAATTTGGATTCATTCTTATTGTCAATGAATGCCTAGATAGTAGACTAAAACGAGTTCCAGGATTATAATGAAAATAGGATTTGGAGAGAGCTTATGATCACATTAATTAGACTTTTCTTATTTACATGCTAAAAATATTTGGGTTTAGTCAAAAATGGAAGTAATGGATTTCATATTGTATCGATGATTCGCTTCTAAATTTTGGTTCATGGTAGCCCCAATGTTTCTTAATAGCTGGAGCTATTGAGTAAAATGATGGTTAAAGAAGTTGGAGGGGTTAATTTTAAGTTTTATGGTTTTTTTATAAGTGATAATTTGTTGATAATCTCACATTTTCTCTTTCTGGAAAATCCGATGATATTTGTGGATTTGTGGAACCAACCTGGATCAACTTTGGTATTTGAGATATGTGTTCCATTGGTTTGAAGCTATACTGAGATTGATTTTTTTTTTAATAACCATCTAAAGTTACATATATCTAGAAATTCCTCCAAACTAGAAAAATGAGTGTCTTTATTAAAAAGAGGGAAAAAAAACAAATTCAAATCACATCGCAAGTACACGGGAAGTTTACTAAGAAAAAAAAAACCAACAACAACTTAACAGAAAGTGCACAAATCTAAAAACTCAAATGAAGAAAAAGACAGGTCACTCAAGCTCAACATCCACTCAAACAGAGTACATGGAAAAAGAGTTCTTTTCAGTTCAAGAGTGGAAAGTTCCTTCCCCTCGAAAGTGCGGCAGTTCCACTCTCACCAGATCAACCACATTAGGCACAAAGGAGGATCTGAAGATTGGAAGAGACTTTATCTATTCAAGGCAGGTAGAAGTACTTTATTTGTACACTATCAAGGTCTTCAAAGGGTGAGAAAGACAAAATATAGGCCTGATAATCATATTCCTAAGATCTGTCAATGAGAAAATGATGGCCTGATAATCATATTCCCAATCTTGATCACGTCTCACAAAAGTGGATACCAATGAACCCCACCATTGTCATCTCCCATTTTTCAGAGCATTGCATGAAAAGATGCTCGCTTTTGGCTGCATCCAATTTTCTTCTATTTTAGATTTCATAGATCAGCTGAATTTTGCATGTATTTTTTAAGTGAACCTTCTTGTATGCAACTTTTATACTAAAGGTTTTCATTTTCTAATAAAATCTTAGTATTACTTATCAGGGGGAGAAAAGACAGTCCTGATTCAACATAAACAGCCTACTTGAATAGAGCCTACTACTGTCCTACTTTTTTTCGATAGGTACCTACTATTGTCCTACTTGTGACATTCAACAAACCCCACCACCCCCACCCCCCAAAAGAATTTATGGAAAAGCTCAGCAAGTGCTGTTGCTCAAAGGTATTTCCACTTTTTTATGACATCTGATTACATCAACAGACCTAAGAAGTTTTCACCACATATTTTAGTCAACTATTTTTTTTTTCCATTAAAAATAAACCAATATCCACTTGATCCTCTAAAATGATATTTGCCAAAAATATATTATATCGAGTTCTAGGAGTGCAAAAATTTTAGCAAAAAATTTTTATTTGCTCTAAAGCTTCATATCCCAGTTCAAAAGCTTCTAAAATTCCAGAACAACATTACTCAGTCCTTTAATCATGAGTTACCATTACTTTTGACACTCATCAATGTGTCTATGTTGTCTCAAGCTAGTGGACACACCATAAAACTTCAACATTTTCTCCACCAATCAAAATCTATTAATGGGAGCACAATAACAATGTTCCACCTTTTCCCCATCAACATAAACTTTTGTAAGAATCAGTCATCCAACATGGTATTACAACTGGTTTTTCTCTATTCTCTCCAGTTCAAGCCATGGTATCCCCTCTTTCTGTTAATAATCCTAGGATTGTAAATCTGATTTTGTTGTGGGCTCCATAAGCAGTTTCATGACTTATGGTGGTTGATCGTTAATTGTGAAACTTAAGTTTTGTATGAGCACAATCTTTGATGATAATTGGTTATCCAAGAAGAACAATAGGCCAAACTTGCTCATTACCTGCGTATTCTCTTTCACCACCAAGTTAAAAGAAAATAAAAATTACGATCATACAAACATTAGTGATGAAGGACAAGGGGGAACTAAGCAAAATCAGATTAAGGATTTCTGGCTCAGATCTGGGCAGTGCTGATATAGCTTCAATTTTGAGGAATTAGGTTTAGGGTTAGTGTGAAAAAGGTTGTAAAATAATAAGGATTATAGGGTTTCCAATGGAGGGAAGGAATAGTAGGATTTGAGGATGAAACAAAGGAGAAAAACCAAGATTTGAGTTGCTATTCTGGTGCTGTGAACAGTAACCGTGTGAACGGTGATGGGGCTTTTGAGGATTTTTTAGGGCTATTAGATGAATGTGTGCTTTAGGGTTTTGATGTTTTATATTTTAGGGTTTAGAAGGTGAATTTACAAATGGTAAAACAAAAAAATAAAAAATAAACATTAAATAAAAAGATAAACTTTCGGGCATCACACCTAGACTTCCTAAGCATCACACCTCGGAGAAGGTTGCATATTGCATCACACAAACCTCTAACAAGCTTCATAGCTTCTCTAAAAAACTGAAAAACTTAATATCAATAGAAAGCATTACATCCCTTTAGATAGAAGACTAATACTTATTCCTAGTAGAACTTGGATTTCTTAAGAAATTACAAAATTACAAAATTGCCCCTGACGTTTAAAAAGAAAAATAAAACAAAATAAAATTTGCTTCTCACTGCTTGCATCAATTAGCCTCTAGTAAATGCAAAGAACAAGAAGAAAGTAGCATTCTCTAGGTAGACATTTATGGAAGGAATCAAAATTGGACAAACCTGATCAAGTATGCCAAATACAATTTCGTACAATCTGGACAAAATATCAGAGTTGCTTGAAGTAGCATATGTAAGAGCCTTTAAAGCTTGCAATCTCCGTGCATGAACTTCAAAAATGATGGATGAAAAATATCAAATCATTATATATAAACACTTTAAATGGGAGTCAAATTCCCAATCTCAAACATAACAACCACTTAATTAGTAAGGAAGGACATTTTAAAAAGAAAATGCGATCACTTTCTTCCCTCTTGGATGATAGTTTCAATTTTGCAAACTAAAATAACGTTACAACTTTTGATAAGAAAAATAACATTACACCTATGTTACCATTTTCTCAAACCAACCAAGCTTCTATATCGTTTGAATTAGGCTGGCTCCTACAACCACCTTAAATTGAAGCCATATTTCCATTTTTACAAGTGACAAGCAGTTTATTTGTAACAATGCCATGGCCGATGAGCTCTAGCTCAAATGGCACCTCCTCCACTTATAAAAGTAAGGTGGAAGGTGAGGTTGTAAGTTCAAGGCCACTGGTTGCACATGCAAATTACCAATCAAAAAATTGTACAAAAGGACAAGTTAAAGACACAATGAAACCATTTTCTTTGGGCACCAGTTTCCATCTTGCAATGGAAAACAAAATTATACCTATGTTACCGTGAGTCTATCACATACTTGAGATAAATTTAAGTAGTCATTTGGTTCAAGGTAATCTTTTAGGATTCTCGAAACCTGGGCACTCTCATAGTTGGTTGCAAATAGCTTAAGGAAATCCAGATGCATATGGGCATCTAAATTCCTACTAATCCTCACCTTTTGGGGAATGTGGATTCCCTTTTAAAAAGATCAATATCCACCATGTTTAGGGAAAGTTCTACTTTCTTCAAAGTGACAATTAAACCACCAAATTAATACCCTTTAACTAACTAGAATATAAATTTTCTAAAGTGTTCATGCTATGTATTCAACCTTTTTTTTTTTAATTCAATTGTTAACACAAATGGGGGAGGGGATTCAAACCTAGGTTCTCCTCATAAAGGAGACCAAACAATGTCACCAAGCTGCAAGGCTCTTGACATATACTCAAATTTTAATATATATATATTTGATAGATAACAAAAATTTTCCTGAAAAAGAAGCCAACCCGAGTACAATGGGGATGTACTGTGGGGGCAAAAATCAAGAACTAAATTTACAATGATCAAGTAAAACAGGAATAAGAACAAGTAAAATGCGATAGAGCCACACTCCAAACAAGGAGAGTATGGCAGAAAAAAGATTTAATCTCTAGCAAGGACCATTCACATCTCCAGAAATATATATATTATGTGGTGTTTATGGAGGGAGCGAAATTGGAGGACATTTGAGGACATGGACAGTTTCGATGATCAGTTATTGGCTTCCTTTAGTGGCTAACTTTTTGATTGGTCTAGGGCTTGGGGACTCACCTCTAGTGATTCTCTCCCTATGTTCCTTTGCTCCCTTCTTTGTAATTAGTTTCTTTTCTTTCTGTTTTTTATCTTTTGTTTCTATACTTCCCTCTGCCTTGTGGTTTTCGCATGAGGTAGTTTTTTAATATACATCTTTATTACTTATCAAAAAAAATATATTCACCATTATTTATTGTTATCTCCTATTTGGAATTAATTTTGCCTCAAAGAACAATATTATGCAGTAATTTTTCTCTAATTAAAACTATGCTGGTACTATGCACTCAAACAATCAGATAAATAATCATAAAAGAAAGATAGAATGGTCAGAGCAAGCAGAAGTTCAAAAGAAATTTCACATGAAAAGTTAAACAAAGAAACGACTTTACATTCAACATCAGCATTTGAGGCTTCTGCTGTAAGCTGTTCTACTATTCGGGGTACAACATCAGCTCTAGTCACCCCCCCAACAGCATCAATGTCAGCCAGAGCATCCCAATTTGGAGTAGGAATCCCACCACCTGTGCTTAAACCTTGTGCTCCTGTATCTGATAAAATTCTGGCCAAGTAATAGTAGACATACCGTAGAACACTCCTATCTTCACACTGCTGATTGAGCTGCAGAAAGAAAAAAGAGGGAGATTGAAAGAGAGAAAACATATATCATCAACACAGTAACCAAGATTGTTTCACTCCATGATAGGTAAACGTGTCAATGCCAATTGTTAAAGTTTTCATAGTATAAATTCAATAATAAGTAATACAATCAGCATAGCATACACAATTTTTCCCCTTTCCAAATCAAGTCGCACCAATAATTCATATGTGAAATCTAACCATAAAGGAATTAAAATGACAGGCAGAAAAGATATCCCTTTTCTTGTTAACCACAAAACCTTCTTTTGTTTATTCTGTTTGCTGCTCCTAGAAATTTTAATTCTCATTATTCATATTCTGATCAACCAATTCTTTGTTAAGTAAAATATTTAAGAGAAGTAACGAAGAGCGCTACCATGCACATATATGTTAAGGCAGGGGAAAAAAAAAAAGATGACTTCCTCTCATTTCCATATAGTCATTAGCGTCCAAAGCTATCACATTAAAAAATCACCAAACCAAATGTTCTTAAAAAATATTAATGAATTTTCAAACAAAAGGTTTTACTATACTCTATTCCATAAATGCCATAAAGATCCCAACGCTGCACCATGAGCAGGTCAAAGTCCTCAACTATCTCATTGTAGATCATATCTTTAAATCATCCAACATCAAACAGAACAGGCCATTACAGAAACAGTTTTACTTTTAAATAATAATTATAAGAAAATAAAAAATAAAAAATAAAAATAAAAATAAACCCTAATTCTTGCTAAACAGGGAATGACATCTAAAATGAGAACAATAATAAGAGGCATCATACCATGAGTAGAGATGGCGCCAACGAAGGGTCAACAGAATTGTACACGGCAAGTTTGGGAAACACATGATGCAGCAACTGCTTCTGAGAACTTTTCTATACACAAGCAATGACAATTAAGAAAGAAAACAATAAACAAATAAGGAATGGAATTTTCCAATCAATATAATAAACAAAAAACAGCTTAGCGAATCACAAGGAGGGTGAGGCTGATGCTTACTTGATCAGACGTAGCAGCCAGTTCATGAATACTCCTAGCAAGTTGCGAATATGAAACAGGCTGTAAACACAAAGCAAGTTGCATTTAAGCACCAATACAGCAAACCATACAATCCAACCAAAAAACTAATTTACCAACAAGAGATTTTTCTTGTCTCTAATTACACGCACACTCAACTCTGCCTATGTCTATGCTTATTGTCATTTATTTTGTCAATAAACAGTCCCAAGCCCCAAAAAAGGAGAAGGGTTGTTGCAGTAGGTTGATGGCCAGCATAAAATTTAGTTACTCTATTATGAATGGATCTACTCAAGTGTTTCCACAAAAGACCCACCAAACAAAGCCTAAACACATGAGTAGATCTTTATTTAAAAATTAAATTAAATTTAGGAACAGAGATAGAGAGAGCAACTCCACATTCTTAAAACGTATTTCAATTTTCTCACAGTTTCTTTTTTTTCTTCTCCAATAAGTAACAATTTCAGAGAGAAATTTGAATTGTGTTATATTTAGCAACATTTTCTCAGTAATCAAACAGAGCCTAAAAAACCTGAATAGATGTTTTTTTTTTAAATAAATAAACTTTAGGAACAGAGAGAGACAGAAAAACTCCACACTTTTAAAGATAAAATCAGAATTGTCTTACGTTTTGCAACATTTTCTCAGTAATCAAACAGAGAGCGAGAGATAGAATTGGACAAAAACTAAATATCATCTCGAATTTTCTCACAGTTTCTGAGCTACCAAACAGAGAATGAGATTCTAGAGAGAGAGAGCAACTCCACATTTTTAATTTACATTTCAATTTTTCACAATTTCAAAGAGAAATCCAAATTGTCTTAAGATTCCCAAACATTTTCTCAGCAATCAAACAGAAAAGAGAGATAGAATTGGACATAGAACTAATTATCATTTCCAATTTTCTCACAGTTTCTCAACTAGAGAAAACTGAAACATTTTCTATCTTCTAAAAAAACCTGAATAGATCTTCTAAAAAAATAAAAACAAAATTTAGGAACAGAGAGGGAGAGAGAGAGAGAGAGAAACTTCACACATTTAAAGATAAAATCTGAATTTCCTAAGTTTCGCAACATTTTCTCAATAATCAAACAGAAAGAGAGCGATAGAATTGGACAAGAACTAAATATCATTTCGAATTTTCTCACAGTTTCTCAACTACCAAACAGAGAGTGAGATTCTACAGAGAGAGAGAGCAATTTCAAAGAGAAATCCAAATTGTCTTAAGATTCGCAAACAATTCCTCCGTAATCAAACAGAAAGAGAAATAGACAGAATCGGACATATAAACAAAACATCATTTCCAATTTTCACACACTGTCTCAACCACCAAACAGAAACCGTGAGAAAATTGAAACAGAGAGAGAGTGAAAGAGTTACCTTCTTTCTTTGATGCTTCTGAGGCATGATATTGGTACGGACTGGATGGAGAGCAGCCTTAGCAGCCGAAACGGTGTCGCTATGGATCTGCATCAGAGCCGATCGCTTCGACCTCCTCTCCCCGGACGGCTTTCCCAGCGCCGTCGGAGCCTGAGTCGCCGCCGTCGAAGACGGTACTGAAGCCGCCGACGCCGGAGCCGGAGCCGGAGTCGGGTCCGCCGTTATCAGATCCATCAGAGTCGTACCCGACGAGTCCTGTAGCACCACCACAACAACAAAAAACAACTCGTATGTGAGTTTCGATTCGAAATATTTTTTTTTTGTTAATTTATTTATAAATAAATAAAAGACATGTAGAAATCAAGCAGTGGAGGTGGATCTGAGGGGATTGTAATTACAACCATTGTGTGCGGAAGCTTGTGAGCTGTAATTGGAAGAAAGAGAAAGAAGACTCTTCTTCTATTCGGTTACTACGACCATATCATCGTCATATTATTATTCTATGTTCGTCTCTATGTTAAACATGAACAACCAACCATGACTATCTCCTCTTTAACGACCCTTTTAATATTTTCGTTTTTTTTCTAATAAATATTCTTTTTGCTACCTCAAATTTGTTTTATTAGAAAGTTCTAAGGCGCTTGTGATAATAACTCTTTATCAACGTATTAAGATACCAATCAGTTTTTTATATAAGCAGTAATTAAACTTTAAATCTCTTATACAACTATCAAAAACTTAACCTGAAACCCACAACTACCTCAAATTTGAGCTAACTATCTCAAATTTGAGTTACTTTTTATTTTAAGCATTCCAATTTTATAAGACTTTATTAGTGCTAAAAAGATAGGTGTATGGTTTTTATTATTTACTCGTTTCTAAGCACACAAATCTCTTCTTTTTTCTTTTTTCTTTTTTGGTAAAGGTTTAATAATTTGCAACAATTATAATTTAGAATTACTACATTTTTGGATAAAGGTTTTTTTTTTTTTTTTGTTTCTTTTACACAATTTAATACTTATCCAAATTGCACCGTTTGTATTCTAAATTCAGTCTATGTTCTACTGTAATACTGTAATAGTAATCAAAGAAAAGCACTATACTACTGTAATCAAAGAAAAGCAATGAGTAAGTTTTAAGTCTTTTAACCCACAAACGCATATTTAAAATAAAAAATTATAAAAAAAAAAGATAATCATTAGAAAATAAAGAAATGAAGAAGACCCAAAGTCCAAATAATTAGAAAGCTATTAATTTCTTTATAAAAACAAAATAGAGAAGAGCAATGTACATTGACATACCTGTTGAATCGAAATAATTAGAACTGCACTTTTGTTTTTGTAAGTATAGATTTTTCTTTTTTGGATTTTGAATTTAGAAAAGATGATGATGATAATGTAGAGAAAAAGAACATAGAACTGGGAGGAATTGAGGAAGAAATAAACTGAAGAAGTTGAGTAGTCCTATTTTGTAGGCAGTGTTTTACATGGGAGTCAGAGATTATTTTTAGCATGTTATCATTAAGTTTTGTCTCTACATTTTAGTATTTTTTTTCTTCAAAATCAAAACAAAGAGATTTGAGGGAAAGTAAAAATAAAAATAAAAACCAAACGTGAGATGAGATTAAGGAGCAAGGGATACCGGGTATTAAAAAAAAAGTCAAGTCTTTTTTTTATGCAAAAAAAAAAAGAGTTAAGTCTTGATAAAGGAAAAAAAACAATAAGAAAGAAAAGTGAAAACATGGAGTAATGCTTAGTTTGAAAACATGAGTCTTGGAACTTCCTCAGGCACCTACATGCTAGAGCAACAATACTATGGGTCTACCTTGGGGATTTTAATGAGATATTACACTTCACTAAGAAGCAAGGCCGTCTGCCTAAGCCATTGGCTCCGATGCTCGCTTTCAAGGAAACCCTTCTTCAGTGTGGCCTTGAGGACCTAGGATTTCAAGGACACACATTCACATTTCGGAATGGCCTTCCGAGGGACGCTTTTGTGCAAGAAAGGTTAGATAGGGCTTGTGCCACCAGACCGTGGCAGGTGATGTTTCCGAAGGAACGGGTCTTCCACTTGCAAGTATTGTACTCAAACCATGACCCGATACTCTTGAATATGCAGTTGGTTACCCAACAACATCAAGCTCGGAAAAATCAACATCACAGGTTCAAAGAGAGATGGGTAGCATGCCTAGATTGTGAAAATGTGATAAGAGAAGCTTGGAGCCAAAACTTGCTAAATGGCAATCCAATGTTCAAACTATTTGAGAAGATAAAACATTGCCGCCATAATCTGGTTGCATGGAGTCAGAGAACGTTCAGCAACACAAAATCCAAGATTGAAGAAAAGCAAAATGAATTGAAGGAGCTTATCAACCTAGGGTATGCAACAAACTTGGAATAGATCCATAAGGTGAAGGATGATATCAATGACTTAATGCACTAGGAAGAAGTGTTTTGGCGGCAACAGTTAAGAGCTATATGGCTTCAAGCGGGAGACAAGAATACTAAATTTTTCCGCAAAAAAGCCAATCAAAGAAGAAGGAAAAACCAGATTATCGGAAAAATGGATGAGGGGGGCATGTGGAGAACTGAAGCGGCGAATATACTAGTTGTGGCAGAGAGATATTTTACAACTCTCTTCTTTACTTCCCACCCAAACACTATAGATGAGGTGGTAGAGTCAGTGGATGCAGTAGTCACAGAGGAGATGAACCAAACTTTGCTTCAACCTTTTGTGGGTGAGGAATTACGTAAAGTGCTCTTCCAAATGCATCCTTCAAAATCGCTTGGCCTGGATGGTATGTCTCCTTTCTTTTTTCAAAAGTTCTGGCACATTGTAGAGGGGGATGTCATTGAAGCAGTCTTATCTATATTGAACTCGGGACACTTTCTAAGCAAAATGAACTTTACTCATATTTTACTTATACCAAAAAAGAAAGAACCCCAATCCATGTCAGACTATCGCCCCATAAGCCTGAGCAACGTGATTAGTAGGTTAGTCTCGAAGGTTTTGGCCAATAAAGTTAAAACTATCCTACCATATACTATATCCGATGCTCAAAGTGCTTTTGTCCCGGATAAACTTATTACTGATAATACTTCTGTAGCCTATGAGATGTTGCACATGTTAAGAAATAGAAGGCAGGGCAAGATTGGACACATGGCAATGAAGCTTGACTTCAGTAAAGCATACAATTGCATGGAATGGGAGTTCCTACGCAAGATAATGTTGAAAATGGGCTTTGATGAAAGATGGGTTCACTTAGCTATGCAATGTGTCTCAACAGCAAGCTACTCGGTACTACTAAATGGAGAACCACATGGCCTCATCTCACCCTCAAAAAGAATAAAGCAAGGTGATCCTTTGTCACCCTACCTTTTTTCTATTTTGTGTGGAAGGTTTATCATCTCTACTCCACAAGGAAGTAGACACTCAACAGGTTAGGGGGCTAATGTCATGTCATGATGGAGTCAATATTTCCCATCTCCTATTCGCCGACGATAGCTTGCTATTCTGCTAAGCCATCCCTTCGAAGTATGACCGACTGCTGCACATCTTGAGTCGTTATGAGCTAGCCTCGGGTTAGGCCATCAATAGACAAAAAATGACCATATTTTTCAACCCCAATACTAGACCAAACCTGAGAGAGGAAATTAGCCACATGTTCAATGCCCAGGTTGTCTCCAACTTTGAGAAATATCTTGGATTGCCGATGGTGGGGGGGAGGGGGGGAAGATAAGGTAAACACATTCAAGGAACTACGAGAACGGATCGCCAAAAGAGTCATAGGATGGAAAGAGAAGCATATATCAAAAGTGAGTAGAGAAATTTTGATCAAAACAGTAGCACAAGCGATACCCACTTACTCAATAAGCCTGTTTAAACTACCCAAGGTGCTTTGTGATGATATAAACGCTATCCTAGCCAAATACTGGTGGGGCCAATAAAGTAATGAGAAAAAAGTTCACTGGATAAGGTGGAGCAAACTATGTGAGCCAAAGGCAAAGGGTGGAGTGGGCTTTCGAGATATTACTGCCTTTAACCTAGCGATGCTTGCAAAACAAGCATGGCTTTTGATTCATCACCATCACTCTTTGATGTACAGGGTTTACAAAGCACGTTACTTCCCTACATGCTCTTTCTTGGAGGCCAACTTGGGGAATAACCCATCTTACATATGGAGAAGCTTGCTATGAGCCAAAGATGTCATACTAGAAGGATCGGTGTGGAAGATTAGAGATGGTACCATAGTGGAAATTGAGAATCATCGTCGGTTGCTAAGAACCCCATGCTTTCGAAGGGCGGGAGCTAGACCACTTTTGGTGAAGGAGTTGGTGGATGAAGGTACAAAGCAATGGGACCGTGATAAGATTGCCCAATGGTTTGAGCAACTCACATGCAGGTATATTTTACGTATCCCTTTAAACAACATGCATGCAAAGGACACCTTGACATGAAGTGAAAACAAAGGTAGGTCTTTCTCCGTTAAAATGGCGTACAAGGTAGCAATGAGACTTCAACACCCATCGTCAGGTGACCACTCCCTAGTGAGGCAGGATAGAAGAGTGTGGTGATCTATCTGGGCTTTCAATACCCCACTGAAGATTTGGAATTTTCTATGGAGAGCTTGTACAAATATTCTCCTTACCCGAGCCAATCTACAAAAGTGCAAGATGAAGGTGGATGCTCACTGTGCAATATGCCAACATCATGAGGAAACGGTCAGCCATATACTCTGGGAATGTCCGTTTGCGACAAATGTGTAGGCACTATTTCGAGGAAAGGTTTAGAAATGCCATGCATAGACCCCATATTTTTTCCTGCTGGTATGTAACCTTGTGGCAAAATTGACAAAGAAGGAATTGGAGAGTTGGGCCATTACAACGTGGGCAATATGGAATGCAAGAAACAAGTTTTATTTTGAGGACACTCAGGTACACCCTGAGGCTATCTTGCGTGGGGCAATGTCTTTTCTTGATGAGTACCAGAAGCTAGTGGCAGACCAAAGGACTTAGTAGCGGATGTTTTTAGTTTTTTCATGTTACTATCATTATTGTATGTCTTGTCCACGAGTTTAGACTAACTAATTCAGCACAGCTAGCCCATGGACCCCCTTTTTACTTACACTCGTAAAAATATATTTTATTTGAATAAAATGATTCTACCTTTCTCAGTAAAAAAAAAAAAAAATCAGTTAAACGTGGGAGTTAAACATTGCATGTTTTGTAGGCAAGGTTACATGTGGAGTTAAAAATGTATTTTTATTATGTTATCCTCAAGTTTAATCTCTACTTAATTTTAGGCTGTAAGAGTGTTTTGGAACCAAAAATCCAACCCAAACAGGGAAGCCCCTTAAATAGTAGTATAGATATAAGTAAAGTGTAATTTGGAAAATGATGATCCTCTTTGTTTAAAATTAATCATTTCATTGTTCAAATTATGTATAACAAAATCTTAAAGTGTATCTAGTACCACTTCATTTAAAATTTTAAATAATGTGGTACTATAGAGATAGTCAAATCTAGGAATTGAGTTCTCAATGGTGAAATTGACATTATTTTGTTGCTTACCCTATTGCCCATCAAGTCATTACTAAAGGCGTCCACAAGTAGGGTCGAGTTGGGTTTGGGCTCATCCTATACTCAACCCGATCCTATTAGGTTGCAGAAAATAAGACCTACCATCAACTGGAGAGCAACAACAAATTGAATCAATTTGATTTTGTTGAACAACACTTGTGCAAAGTCATCCCTACTCCAACCAAATCTACCCGAAATCCCCAATTTCAGAATTCACAACATCTAAGTTCCTAAATCCTAAGATTCTATGACAAATCTAAAACACCCTCAAAATCATGGCATCCCTCTCCCAAAAATTAATAAAGGAGGTTGTTCCTTTGTCATGAAGTCAAGTAAAATACACAAATTATAAGATGTATTTTGGTTCTTATTAATAATGGTTTTCCTTTTGAGTTATTGAATATTGATATTGATTATTGGTAATTTTATGTGGTGTATATATATATATATATATATATATATATATATATATATATATATAAACAATATGTCAAAATAGGCTAATACCGAAATAGTTCCAATTGACAAACCAAAACAAGGTCCAAAAAATGGTATTCAGAACTTTAGTCCTCGTTACTAAACAAGTTAGTATCATCAACAACAAAACATTATGCATTAAAAAAATTTCCCAATTAACTGTTTGCTAACCAAGAAATCGCCATATGATTTCACTAGATTAAACAAAGTTGAAAATCTAACTATTGGAGATTTTCCACATTAAACCTCTTTCATTGGTGTCAACTGTTCAATGTTCATCATATTTGTCAAAAAATGATTATAAAAATCCCATAAATGTCAATACATGAAGATGAATATTTGGCATATGATGTTAGAGTACGCTCGATATGCATCACCAAGGTTGTACCATGTGTTATCTTCATGCTTGCAAAATATTAGTCTTGATAGGTTGCCTTAAGTCACCACTACAACAAAGTTCTTGCAATGAGATAGGTTGGCATAAAATCATATTTTGAAGAGACAAATTTAGTGTGATAATTCTAAAGATTAGCTTAATGGTGTAATAAAGCTTATATTGACAAAGGTGGTAGGTGACTGAACAAAGTTTTCCTCCAAACTAGTTTAGAGAGAAACCCTTCAAACTCCTCATATATCTTTATATTGAATGTGAATTTGGAAAATTTAACCGTTGGATTGCATGTTCTTATTGTATCCTTCATGCTTGAAAATTTTTAGGAAAATAAAAAATCAATTGCTATGTCATCAAACAAATATTAAAATTTCAAGTTTTTGTGTTCTAAAATTGTGTATAAAAAATAACTTTATGATCGAATAGTAAATAGGCGAAAAGCCACTTTTAGTCCCGATATTTTCAAGCGATTCCCATTTTAGTCCCTGCATTTTATTTTTACCGCTTTTAGTCCCTATCCTAAAAAACGCTTCTCGTTTTGGTCCCTGCCGTTACATCAGAAACGGAAATTGCACAGCTAGCAAATGGCATGCACTGTTAGCCTGATGTGACCATTAAAATAATAATAAAAAATGCCACATCAGAATTTAAATTAAAAATAATAATAATTTATTAATTTTAACTAAATAAAAAAATAAAAAATAGAATTAAAAACTAAAAATCATATGAATTGAGATCTAAGTGTGTCTTGAACAAGAACAACAAGAACACAAAGTTAGATATAAGAACACAAACTCAGAAATAAAATAAAAATAAAAATAAAAAGCTCTCTCCGTAGCTGGGGTGTGTTATATTGTTGATTGAATATGTACTCTCAATTTACATTTTTCTCAGTAACTAGACAAAACCCAATACAAGCAAACATAAAATCAAAGCAAACAAGCTGCAAACAAACCCAGATCTAAGAATACAAACCCACACCCCAAATCACAAACCCATGGCTGACCTATAACTGCCCTCAAATCACAACCACAAATCCACCGGAATCCGCCACATAACCATCAACAATCCACCACAAATCCAAAACAATAAACCCATCCACTACCCACACAAACCCATCAAAGCAAACTACCCCACCCAAATCTAATTTAAAAAAAAAAAAAAAAAAAAAAACTCAGCTAGTCCAACCACCATTCCTCTCTGATCTGAGTACGAAACCCATCACCAAACTCCGATCTGTTAACGAAACCCACCACCAAACCCATCGGAGCAAACTACCCCACCCAAATCTGATCTAAAAAAAAAAAAAAAAACTCAGCTAGTCCAGCCACCATTCCTCTCCGATTTGATTACGAAACCCATCACCAAACTTCGATCTGTGAATGAAACCCACCACCAAACTCTGATTAGTGCCATCACCGAAACCCACCACCAAACTCCAATCTCAGCCACTAAAACCCACCACCAAACTTCAATCCAGCCACCAACCATTACCGATCCAGTCACCGAACGATCATGCAACCCATCACCGACCGACCCAAACTCTAACCACAACCACCGACCCAAACTCCGATCTGTGCCATCACTAAAACCCACCACCTAAAATCGTGAGGATCACGAGGGAGGGTTGAGAGAGAAAAGAGTTTCGGAGATTGAGGCCAGGGAGAGGTGTAGAGAGTTGAGAGATGAGAGTTTTGGAGTTTTAAGAGAGTGGGAGAGGATGCTGATTTTTAGGGGTTTTGTTAGCCTTGTAATTATTGTAAGTTCTGATATCTTTTGAAATTTTGTACCCAAAAAGTTTTAATTTTTGTTTTCTCGTTTTTCTTCGTTGATGTATAGTTTCTATATTTATATATATACATAATATGCAGCTTGTTTGCTTCGATTTTATGTTTGCTTGTATTGGGTTTTGTATAGTTATTAAGAAAAATGTAAATTGAGAGTACATATTCAATCAACAATATAACACACCCCAGCTACGGAGAAAGTTTTTTTTTTTTTTTTTTAATTTATTTCTGGGTTTGTGTTCTTATATCTAAGTTTGTGTTCTTGTTGTTCTTGTTCAAGACACACTTAGATCTCAATTCATATGATTTTTAGTTTTTAATTCTGTTTTTAATTTTTTTTATTTAGTTAAAATTAATTTTTTTAATTTAAATGCTAACGTGACATTTTTTATTATTATTTTAATGGCCACATCAGGTCAACAATGCATGCCGTTTGCTAGCTATGCAATTTTCGTTTCTGATGTAACGACAGGGACCAAAACGAGAAGCGTTTTTCAGGATAGGGACTAAAAGCGGTAAAAATAAAATGTAGGGACTAAAATGAGAATCGCCTGAAAATGTAGGGACTAAAACTGGCTTTTCACCTAGTAAATAATATCCGATTTGAACGAAATTTGATACGCATATTAAGAACATAAGGAACATGAAATATAACAGTTAGAACTTCAAAATTCAAATAAAAGAAGAGATATATGAGAGGTTTCAATAGTTTCTCTACAAATTAGTATGGAGAGAAATTTTGTTCGTAGGCGACCTAAGCTAGTTCGCAATAGGATTACTCTATTAAAGTATAATTTTCCTTATATGTAGTGAACTTATTATTGAGGAAATAGATGGCTATTTCCCTTCATCTTTCCTCAACTAGTTGTTTGTGTATCAATCTCATGTATTTTTTTGTAATGTTGAGGTGTGGGAACAAAATGTCATAGTGTTAGTGAAACCAACACTAGTGGGTTAAGGATATACAATTTGATTTTTTTTTTTTTTTGGAATGTCTTTTGGCAATTCACATCCTATTCAAATTTGGTATTCCTTTTCCAAGAGTTTGAATATGGACTCATGCATTGAGAAGAGTTTTGCAATGAATCAAGCAACATAATTAACCTTTCCTAGGAAGATACAAACTTCATTTTCTGTGGTGAGAATGGACATATCATTGATAGCATATATTTTGGCAAGATCCATCTCTCTTTTCTTTTTATTTTTTCCCTTCTTATTATAATAGTCTATAAGTTGCCCCAAAAACACATTTGTTTTGATTTATATGCAACTTAAATTTCCTTAGTGCTAGAAGAGTTTCCAAAGGTCAACAATGTGCAATCTACATATAGTTCTATTTATTTGTGAATTATGTCACAAAATAATGACAATATGTTGCTCATATGTTTTTTAGCCTAAGAGACACAACATGGTTCTTTATGCATTATGCCTAATGCGTGATTAACACAACGTTATTTAGGTAAGGAAACCAAAAGTAAAGATAGGAAGTTGAAAGGAAATAAGTCGATTTAGGAAATCATGAATAATATAAATTTTTTAAGAACACTTTTTTGAATATTGAGCTCTAAAAGCTCACTTTTAATAAAGGAAAAATTTTAGATACAGTACCTTATATCTTATATCTTAGGTTTCCCCATTAAAATTAAGTCGCTTGGCTATTTAAGAAAATCAGTGAATGGTGTTAAAACACCTACTATTTTCTTGTCATAAAACTTGTGTCCTCTTTCTTTGACATGTTGAACCCAACAAGTTTTCCCTTTCGATCCCTCTCCTCTCCTTGCTAGTAAAGAAGCACTCATGGCCTCTTGTCTCTTGAATACAAATCAAGCAGTAGGTAACATTTAATCGCCAATCTTGTTGCTTTCTCATTGTAGATTTCCTTTCAAGTCTCTTTTTTTCACCAAATTTGTCAATAAATAAAACCCTAATTCGATTGATAAGATTATTTTTTAAAGGCAAAAAATGAGTCAAAATGATAGGCATTCTCTTAAAACTTAATCTCTATGAGTAATGTTGATTGGAGAGGTTTTAACATGTGGAGAGTTGTTATCTACAAAGGTTGGTTTGTTTCTCAATAAAATTCTTTGAACAAATCCTAGAAAATAAAGAGAAATAGAGAAAGACAGATGCAGTGGTGGTATTCTGATTCCAGAGACAACTTGTCAATTTTAATTTCTTTACATTTAAAGTTTAATTTTCTGGGCAGTGATATAATTTTAGATATATAACGAAATTTATTGTGTGTGCACCAATTGTTAACAAATAGATGAAGAAGATGACAGAAAGAGGTCATGGGATTTCTCATGGAGGAAGTAGGATGTATTTTAACATTGTCTACTGATTTTGTTAGATAACCTCGTGGCTTAAGTTTAAGAAGTGAACTTAAGGTACATGACATAAGATATCGTATCTAAATTTTGTCATTTAATAATAAAAAAGGAGACTATTTATACATCATAACCTACAAGCCTACCTTTCATAAATTTGATTGAGTATTATTTATCATCTTCTTTAATTTTATGGATAACTTCCAAATCTATTATGTGCAACTTTTTTTTTTTTTTTTGAGAAAGAAGTAAGTGAATTTTATTAAGTTAAATCCAATTGGAATACATCATCCAAATCATTAGGTAGGGATTCTACCCATACATCTGTGTCTGCAAATAAAACTGCTCTTCTAGCTAAGGCGTGAGCTAATCTATTCCCCTCCCGTCGAACATGTTGAAACTTGCAAAATCTCAGAAAAGCACTAACTCTCCTACATTCATCAGTCACATGGCCAATAGTGCAGTATGATATTGATATCTAATCTTGGCATTTCCTTGTAAGAATCTTTCAGTAAATTGACCAATTTATTTTTCATGCATTCAGAGACCAAAACACATCTTAATGTCCTTCTTTGTGTAGTTCTAGACTTTTAGTTAAGATCAATAGTGATTGTTTATTCAATGATTGTATTAGATTCTTTCACTTTTTCCAACATTTCAAGATTGACTTTTGGCAATTTTAGTTGGGTCCAATTAATATATGCCTTTAAGGTATATATTAATTATTCATTTCATGAATCTTTTTATGGAAAATTGAAAAAATTGTAAAAAAAAAGTTAGTTATTTTTTCATTTTTTTTTCTAAAATGGTTTACTAATGTATGCCCTAAGGTCATATGTTAGTATAACCCATTCTAGTTTGCGATGCACGGCTTGATAAAGATTCATATGTAAGCTCAAAATTTTTAAAATAATTAAAACTGAATTATTAAATAAATAGTAATAATAAATTATCAAATAAGTAAATAATTTTAATAAAAAAATTACTTTAAGTTCTTATTGTTTAGATTTTAAACTTTATCAGTGTTTATCTATTTTTTATATTTTAAAATTCTCTTTGGGCTTTATATTAATTTCTTTATATGAAATATGAAATGAATTTGATTATTCCTATTTGGGATATGTTTAATCTATGCTCTAGTCAACACAAACAATAATAAACAAAATAGTTACTCAATACCCATTTTTTTCCTAGTGATAGTCTAATTGAAAAATTCAACACACTCACAAATTAAATACAATAACCAAAACCAAAAATCAAAACATACACAAAAAGTTCAAAAATTGAGAATATAAAAAATTAAATAAAAATTTACATAAGCGAACCAAGGACTTAAATGAGTGTCCATTGTTTTGCTTCTTTATAGTAAACTTCCTTTGGCATAATATCATACATGTAAATTCATAAGCCAAAAACTAGAATTAATATGAATTTATTAGATTAAAACATAAGTGTAAGTTGCATTTTGAAAAAAAAAAAATATATATATATATATACAACAATGTGGGGTATATTGTGTGAGATTTAATTATATGGATGATGTTGATAGTGTATTTTGTCCGCCCTCGATTTGCGTGCTAGACCTTGAAAAACCCAAAAATATCATTTTCTCTCTATGGGGCCGCGAGAACATCCAGAATGACATGACACAACCCGTTCGGATACTGAAGCACCCAAAATGTCTTTTCCAGCTAAAATAACCAAAATGCCCCTAGTCAACCTAGGGTTAACTGAAGGTCAAACAAGGTCAAAATCCATATAAAATAACACCTTTCATAGTTTTTCATCAAACTCAAGCTTCTCGGAGATTTTAGCCACTTTGACCAAGTTTGACTCGAAGTTGATTTCGTGTAGGCCCAAAAACCCTAATTTTGATCTGGTTGTCAGAACGGGTTGAAACCAATGTCATTGCGAAGATTATCAAATTCTCATTCCAATGACTATTCATGGGTCGAAATTGGAGTTAGAACGGCCAAGATATCACGAAAACTGGGTTAACACACCGATTGATGCACAACTAACTTCTTGGAGCCATAACCTTTGATCCGACCGTTAGATTTTTTAGTTCCAAACCTTTTTAGAAACTAAAAATCAAGATCTTTCCAAGGATTTCAAGATCTACCCGATCCAAGGCCTTTTGAAGGTGGTGGCCCCTAAAGGGCCGTCGCCTTGAAAAACGTGTCAGGGCTATAAAGGCCCCAGGAACCTTTAGACCAAGGGAGGAGACAACTTTTCTGGGTTTTTGCTCTCTGCCTGGATGATTTTTGAGCTTTTCTCCTCTCTTCCAAATACAAAAAAATACACAAAAAACACATCAATGTCTCTTGATTCTTCCTTATTCACCAAAAATACAAGGTATTGTTCTTATACCCAATCTTCTTATCCTTGGTTTTGCATCTTGGATTTGGGGTTTAGGGGTGTGGATGTAGCTTTTTTAGCTATCATCCACACCCCTAACTTTCTAAATCTTTTTCTAGCATTTATCTTGCTCTTTTTGTTAAAATAACATGATATTTTGCTTTCTTTAGCATGTTTCTTGCTTTATTTGTGTTTCTAGCTTAAATCCCTTTGTTGATTATGTCTTATGCCATGTTTCGTGCTTAGATCTATGTTCTCACATGTTCATATGTTTAGATCTACATGCTAGCGTTTTATGCCATATTTTTCTATGTTTTGTTCCTTTTTTTGCTCTATGTTGATGTTAGGGTTACATGTTCACATGCTTGATATCATGTCTATGGTTATGTCTTGCTTAGATCTACATGTTTGTATGCACGTTCTATGCTCCTATGGTTAGATCCTTGTCTTCACATGCTTATGTGCTTGGATTCATGTTCTTCCGTATTTATGTGCTAAGTTTCTACATGTTTACATGTATGTTTCTATGCCTATATGTCTAGATCTATGTTTTCACATGTCTATGTGCTTGGATCTATGTTCTCTACATGCTTTATGCTATATTCCATGTGCTTGTGTGCTCCATGTCATGTTTGTATGCCTAGACCTAGGCTATGTTTGTCATGCCATGTGCTATTGTAGCCCTTTTGTCACTTTGTCTTTCTTTCTTGTGTTTTGGCCTAATGGTTAGGACTCGATCTAGACCCTATGGTCTTTGTCATTGTACATACACCAAGGCCCATATCAAAGGTTTTGGGTCACTCTATTTGCATGTCTATGCTTGATTGCTCTTATGCTTTATGCTTGTGTTAGCCTCCTAGTTCAAGGCTTTGCCGCGCTTGACGCCCTTAGCTGGTTTGTGGTTGTGTGGTTACATCCGACGCCCATGAGGCCTTGTTTGGATGTAACCATTTGGGATGCATCACCATGATGCCGATTGCTTTGTGCATACCTTTCCCCTTTTCCGCTCCACGCGATGATATGCTTACCATACTTGTTTGTGCCACCCGTTGGCTTTCTATGCATCTTTACACGCTTGCTTATATGTCCATGCATGAGTATTGCTTGCTAGTGTGTTGTCCATGCTTCAACATAATGAAACTATGGACATCCGATCCAAACCTACATTTGTCCCCTGTGGACACCACCTTTTGTTTGCTTTTTCGCTTGTTTGCCTTTTTGCTCGTTTGCTTTCTTCCTGGCTTCTTTGCTTACCATGCTTATCATGCTTTTCCACTTTATGCCTTTCCATATGCTCTTTGCATCTTTTCCTTCCATTGCTTATTTGCTGGTTTCTTATCTTTGCCTTTGCATGTACACACATGGAGCGAAGACGCTTGGAGCTAGGGCACAGTCTCCCAAGCGCAAACAAAAAGGGCATGGATGAAAGCATGTGGTTGAGCCCAGTGGCAATGTTCAATAGATTTAGGAGTTTAGCATTTCCCTTGGGTTATGAACTCTTTTAAACCCCTTCCTTCCTCCTTCCTTTCTCCCTTAGATGGTATTAGGTATATCATGCCATGTACCATTCGTTTTTATCTCTAGAGTATGGCAACCCCTGTTTATTTTCCTGCACTTATATATTTTTGGCCATACTCTAGGGATGTAGGTATTTACTTTCTTGCTCTATGTGCTTACATTGTGCATGATGTATGTGTATATATATATATATATATCTACTCACCCCTTCTGGTGTGATTGTCACAATCTGTGTCACTTAAGGCAAGCAATGCCTAATTTTTGCTGCGAAAGTAAGGTGACATCTCATCGGATTTTCGCTGTGGAAATTTGGTACTTTGCTCGAATGCCTTAGGAAAGCATAGATTGGGACCACACCCATTCAAAAGCCAAACCTCAAAGCCCCCATGCATGCAAAGGCCCGAAAGCCAATGCCAAAATCATGGTTTTATCAAAACAAAAGACTGTTCTTAGACAAGCGTTGTGGGATGCCTAACACCTTCCCCACACGTAACCAAACTTTTGGACCTAAGAATCAAGATTTTTTTTGCCATCCACATTAGATTAGGAAAAATGCTATTTTTCTTAACTTAGGATCGGTAATAAAATTAACTAGAAATAGGTGACCAATTACACCTTAGAAAAACCCAATGATTGGTGGTGACTCCACTCACCTTTGGTAATCTCTAAAAATCTGGCCCAGATTCCTACCATAGCCAAAGGTAGACCTACTTTCCTCCATTGAGAGAGAGAGAGCACCCAAAACTCTGAGCGAAGCACACAACGCACACCATCATATTGAGAAAGGCCCTCCAACGGGGCTCCGTGCGTGTGGGAGCTGTCGCCACGACGGGTGATCGAATGAGGGCCTGCGACGTCGACAGCGATTTTTCCACCTCATTCCGATCGAGGCTGGGTGTCGACAGATGGCTTATTTGTTAAGATGGATTTATCAAAAACCCCTGGCTGGATATATATAAGTTTTGAAAAATTTCGTAATAAACTTTTAGTTGAAGTAGAATTTAAATTCTAAAACTTTGATGATAAAGTTTTATCTAAATTAAATTATTGTTAAATTTTATCTTTTATTCAAGAGTTTTGTAGCTTAATATCTTAATAAAATATTAGTTTAATAAGATGCAACTTGAGGAAAAAAACAAAAAAAAAAAGTGTGGGTTGTGTGGGATTTATATTTAGAAATTTTTTATAATAGAGTTTTAGTTTGAATGGAATTTAAATTCGTTTTAAATTATTGTTAAATCATGCAATTTGAGGAAAAAAAACATGGGTTGTGTGGGATTTAAGTTTAAAAGTTTTTGATAATAAACTTTTAGTTTGAATAGAATTTAAATTTGTTTTAAATTATTGTTAAATATTAGGGCAAATTACAACTTGCCCATTATGGTTTGGCTGAAATTTAAGTTGCCTACCTGTGGTTTAAAGTTTGACACTTTACCCACTTAAGGTTTGATCGAAATTTAAGTTGCCTACTTGTGGTTTGAAATCTCATGATGCAAGTGTTCTGCTAGATTCTTTTTTATCTTATATAATCTTGTATTTGTATGTTTATTGTGTTTTTGAAGAAGAGAGACATAAAAGTGGAGCAAAATTACATATTTAGCCCTGTTTTTAATAGAGTTGGGTTAATGAAATCTAACTAAGCTAACCCCAGGTGGGTAAAATGTTAAATTTCAAATCACAGGTAGGCAACTTAAATTTTAGCCAAACCACAGATAGGTAAGTTGTAATTTCAGACAAAACATGGGTGGTTGTTTTTTTTAGAAAGAAAATGTGAGTTATTGTGTGAGATTTAAGTTTAGAATTATTTATTTATTTATAATAGACTTTTAGTTTGAATATAATTTAAATTTGTTTTCAATTATTGTTAAATCATGCAACGTGAGAAAAAAAAAAAGGTTATGTGGGATTTAAATTTAGAAATTTTTGATAATAAACTTTTAGTTTGATAGAATTTAAATTTGTTTTTAATTATTGTTAAATATTATCCCTTAGTCAAAACATGGGTTGTTATGTGGGATTTAAGTCTATAAATTGATCCGGAGTTGCATGTATGCAGAAGTGATATGATCGTGTCATTGTTCCATAGAGAAGATGTCGAAGCAATTTGCAAAATTCCTCTTAGCTGAAGGGCTATTTCAAATTCAATCATCTTGATGTACAACAAAAATGGGAAGTTCTCTGTCAAGTCTGCATATAAGTTAGCAAGAAGGATTCAAGGCAATGGAAATCGGGTTGAATCTTCAAAGGGCTATGCTGGGAAAATTATTTGGCCAGTTTTGTGGAAACTTTGTATGCCAAATAAAATCAAAGTTTTCTGGTGGAGGGCATGCAATGATATTTTGCCTACATGGTTCAATCTAGTAAGGAGAAGAATCATTAATGAAGACAAATGCCCAATCTGTACCATGGAGTCAGAGTCAGCCATTCATGCCTTATGGGAGTGTGCTGCAGTGCAAGATGTGTGGGCAGGGAGCATTTCGAAACTGCAGAAGGGTTGTTTAGGCTTCCGAGATGTCATGCAGTTGATGGAGCATTTGGTGGACAAGCTTTCGACAGAAGGGTTGTGTTCAATGTTGGTTTATATGGAACCGACGCAACTGTGTAGTGTATGGAGGGAAGTTGAAGGACCCAACCAGCCTTAACAAGAGAGCAGAGGAGTTTTTGGAGGAATTTAAACAAGCCCTGATGCACTTGACTGTGAGTCTGACAGAGCAGGCAAGTAGTGAAGTCTGGCAGCTACCTCCACCTATGGTATACAAGTTAAATTTTGATGTAACAATATTTTCAGGGATGGAGAAATCTGGTATAGGTGCAATAATTCGTAATGAGACGGGCGAGGTTATGGCTGGTATGACTGCCATTGGGCCAAAGGTTGATACAAGTGAGGAAGCTGAACTTCTTGCATGTAGAAGATCTCTTAAATTCGCTGTGGATGTTGCTTTTACTAGACTGATGATAGAGGGAGATAATATCAATGTCATGCAAGCCATCTCTTCATATGTGGCTAACTATTTGTTCCTAGGCAATGTGGTGGATGATATTCGCCATTTGATTTATGGTTTACAGTGGGCTACGACTAGTAAGATTAGGAGGGGAGGTAATAAGGTAGCACATGTTCTTGCTCAACATGCTAGAAATTTAGAAGATGAATTGTATTGGTTGGAGGATTCTTCCTCACTAGCTTTGGAAGCCTTGTATCAAGATGCTTTATTATTATGCTTGAATGAATGAATATTTCTTTCTCCCAAAAAAAAAAAAAAAGTTGTTAAAGATTATCCCTTAATTGAGGAAATATATCCTAACAAAAAATATATAATTAATTTACTAATTAATGAGAGTAGCCACTTAATGCAACCATAACTTCTAAACTCAACTTTTATAATATAGTATATGATATAATGTATGCCTTAAGGTCATATGTTAGTATAACCCATTCTAGTTTGACAAAATGATGGGCCAGGGAGTCATCTTCAAAATTGGTATGAGTGTTTGAAACATATAATTATTGATATATTGATAAAGAAAACAATGAAAGGAGATTTTTAGAAAATTACCTCAAAATATGCAAATATCTTTACTTATTTGTTATGTAAATTGTTCATCTTTGCCCATTATTCATTACAGAAAATTGAGCATCATAGACACCATAAACTAAGCACTTTTTATTGCACTGTCAATTAGGGATATGTAAGATTTCATATTTCTAGTTGTTGAGGCTTTCACTAGATCAAGAAAGGTGGATAACTAGCGTAGGCTACTTTGAACTCTAAGTTAATATATAACATTTATTCAAATAATGGAATAAAGCTGTCCAAATACTCGTTGACCCATTTGTTTGATTCTTGATATATATTTTCAGTTGGTATTAGGAATCTTTCTTCAATGTCAAGTTTCCAATCTCAAATTTTTCTTTTGCTTCCAAGGAAGATATGAACTTTTGATTGTAGTTCTGTGGGAGATTGAAACTCTTCCTTGTGTATTGCTTGGGAACGTTATGAATATAAATCTTTTGTACCATTTTTTTTGTTCTACTTTATATTCCACCAATCACAATTTTTGTATTGTTTAACTTTTCTTATAAAATAGCCAAAGTTTGAAATGGAAAAAAAAAAAAACGACAAGTTGTAATTGGTGGAACATAAAGTGAAACACACAAAATGGTACATAGGATTTATATTCAAACGTTATAGCTTCTAACCACAATAGATGATTATGAAAGTTCAATTTGTTAAGCCTCTTCATGGTGTGGAAATTAGTTATGGAGGTCTTCAATTGTCCTATCTTTTCTCTACTAATGATATATTTATAAATAATTGACTTCTATACTTAAAAGAGGAGTTAAACTGTTAAAGTCTCACCAAAAAAAGAAAAAAAAAGAGGAGTTATGAGGTAGAGTCCAAAACTTGAGAGAGACAGAGAGGAGCATAATAAGAGTCCAAAGGGACCCTGTTTGTGTGTAGGAATGGCAACGGGTCGGGTTCGGGCCGGGTTTTTTCATACTCGAACCCGACCCGTGGGGCAAGACCCGTGGCCCGGACCCGGCCTGTTTAGGGTACCGGGTTTTTTCCCGGGGCCCGAACCCGCCCCAGTTGGGCCCCGCGGGTCCTGTGGGCCCCGTTTAGGGCTTGGGCCCAGTTCGTGGCCCAACCAAAAAAAAAAAATTTTTAAGCCCAGATTTATTTTTGCCGTTCAAGCTAGATTCAAACACCATAAACATTTCAAAAAAACACATTTATAGCTTACAATATCAACAAAGAATTTAAAACCACACTGGGTCTTTCTATTTCTAAAATTCATAAATGAGTAAACTAGGAGAGATACAAGCATATAGATTATGCAAACCAATATTTACAATAAATTCAACAATAATTTATGAATCTCGGCTCTCTCTGTCTCTTCTGGTTTGTCTTCTTGGGTTTCAACCTAAACACCACAAACACCGAAACCAAATCTAAAAATCCATCTACATGATAATAAGATAAGGAAAAAAAAAACCCCTTAAAAAGATTTTCCATTATAATCATTTTTTAATGTAATTAAAACACAGAAAACAAAAAACATATTAAAAAAACCCCATTTTCTATCTTAATCTGTTTTCAAATGGGTATCTTCTAAACATAAAATCAAGAGCAAGAAAAGTAGGAAAAACCCAAAAAAAAAAAAAAAAAAAACTCACTGTTTCTTAGTCTTATCTGGTTGCTCTTCTTCCTGGTCTACAGCTTTATTATTCGTCTGCTCAGTATCATTCACTGCCTCACTGGATGCAGATGAGATTGAGGAAGAGTTAGGCGTGGCAGGCTGATTCAACACCTCATAGCACTCTTTTACAGCTGGAAGTGGATCGAACTGAGCTGATCGAAGTGAGGAAGTGTTGGACTGAGCTGCGCGTGAGGCGTGAGGCAGAGGGAGGCGTGAGGCGTGAGGCAGAGGGAGGCGTGAGGGAGGGAGGAGTGCGGAGCGTTGGACTGGGCTGCGCGTGAGGCGTGAGGCAGAAAGGAGGGAGAGGGGCTGCAGCAGCTGAAGATTGAAGAGTGAAGAAGAAATGAGGGTTTAGTTAGGGTTAGATTATAGGTTTATATATATATATATATATATATATATATTAGGGTATTTTTGTAATTTTAGGTACCGGGTTTTTAAACGGGTTTTTATACGGGTCGGGTCTGGGTTTTTTAATAAAACCCGGACCCGTTTCGGGTTATTTTTTTAAAACCCATACCCGACCCTATTTCTAATCGGATCGGGTAAAACCGGGCCCATTAGGGTCGGGCCGAACCGGGTATCCGTGGGTCGGGCAAAAATTGCCAACCCTATTTGTGTGAGATTATTCAAAAGAGAGAAGGCGTGAAAGAAAAAGAGAGAAGGCGTGAGAGAGGGGAACAATTGTTTCAGTCATGTTTGGTCAAATTATGTGGGTCCCACGATTTTCAATATATTTACAATAATGCCACTCAACATTGTTACTTAAAAACTAAAAACTGATTAGGATGGATGAATTCTCAAAATATAACGTTTAAACACCCTAAATTGAGAACTGTGACTTAAAATTTTTATTCAAACACACTTTTTTCTTTTTCAATCACAATTTTTAGTGTTTAAATACTAAAAACTACTGTTTACAATATGCTATCAAACAAACCCTTGATAGGTTAATAATAGACAAAGTATACAAGTGTAGTTTGATAAATGTTTTCAACAACCAACATCTTTTAAAGTTGTCACCCTACAATGTGCGCCCCATTCAATGCTTGTGCTTACGATCTTATTGAATAGGGTGCAAACTAATGGGAAAAAAACCTTCAGTAATTGATCGTGTGTTTTTGCATCATAAAGCATCACTCTTAATGGGAAAAAAAACTTCAGTAATTGATGGTGTTTTTGCATCATAAAGCATACTCTTATAGTAGTGGGGCTAAAAAGCTATATAGCTTTTTAGCTCCACCAAAACACAAAAAACACTCATATAGCAGTGGAGTTAAATCTAAAAAAAAAAATAATAATAATATTCTTTGACCAGTTGTAGTTGTGTGTGTGGCTGTGATAGTTGTGTTTAGTGAATATATTATTTTATTGTAGTAGATATCTTATTTTATTATGATGTTTATGTTATTTTATTGTATTGAAAGTTAAAATAGATTTATTGCTGCAGCATGTGTATAAATAAAATAGATAAAGTAACTTTTTGTAGTGCTAAATAGCTAAATTTTTAACTCTACTGCTGTGAATGCTCTTATTAAGTATATTCCTTTGGCCTAGTCTAAAGAGTGTGATTTTTTTTTTTTTTTTTGGGTTGTGGAAAAGCTATTAGGAAATATGTTTTCATAGTGCAATGTTCTTATCGTTTATATAATTGACTGAAAGATGTCAATAGGTGGAGGGGAAATGTTCTACAATGGTTTTGCGCTTTCATAGATGTAAATTTGTTTGGGCTTTCATAGTTTCATGTGGAAAATTGTGCATGTTATTCTTCCTATCGATTAAGTATTGTTTGTAATGAAAATCATTTCTTTAAACACTTGTCCAATTTGTAAAGATGATGAGGAAACTATTTACTCATATTTCTACTGTATTACTCTTTTTTGCTTATGCCATATGGACTATTTCTTTCTTTGTAGATCCTGACTGCTAGTGGCTGTTAATTGGATTTTTGTTTTTTATTCATTTAGTCTGTGCTGTGAATCTGTGATGAATTTGAAATTGTTAACTTTAAATTCTTGATGTGGCTGTTATGGTTAAATCTCAATGACATTAATAATGGACATAGGTGTTTCGTTTATAGGTTGTTGCCTATTATCAAAAGGGTTGAGCAGTGGCGGAGTCAGGAATCTTATGTTGGGGGGGCCGAACTATATATTTTGTCAAGATAAACTCAAATAAAAAATAGACACTTCCCTAAAAAATCCACATAATATATGTGTAAATATAAAATATATAAATTGTTTGCAAAACTTCATCCATGCTTGACAAATCAATATCATAATGTTATAATTGAAGTCTCATATGAGTTTTTTTTTTTTTTTTCTTGATAAAATCTTGAGAATAGGAAGTTTCAATCAAATTGTATATATTATCAATGTTGAATGATTTGAACATAATAATTGGAATTGAAATTGAGCTAAAAATTAGGGGTTCCACACTTCCACTATTTACTTACAAAACTTACTACCTAACTATTTCATTCTATTGCAATTGTATATCAACTCTAAACTCTCTTTTTTTAGGAAAAATTACTAAATTATTTGATCAATGCTTTCTTTTGGGGGGGGCCAACTCCTTTTTTTTTTTTTCTTCTTAATATAACCTTTAAATATTTATGAAATATACTTAAATTGTAAAAAAAATTAAAAAATTTGGAGGGGCCAAGCCCCCCCAAGGATACATGTGGCTCCGCCACTGGGGTTGAGCTTGTGTCCAGTGGACATACTGGGCATACTAGGATACATACACATGTTTGCATTTTAACGTATCCAGTGGAGTTAGCTACTGTATACGAGCCTCACCCTTATCAAAAAGCATTGGAGTTGGCAACAAAATTTCTATTTATGCATGTTAACAGAATTCATTCCATGGATGCAAGGTCCCAATACTGGTTGGCTACGGTTGGTAACACTAAAGGTAATTTTTGATGCAAAAGTTCTTCAAGGTTTAACAATAGAGACGTGGGTATTCTACTCCGAAATTGCAATGGAACAGTACTTGTAGTTAAAAGTGCGGTTTGTCTAAGTTTAATGAAGAATGGTGAAATGAAAACAATGGCATTGTTTAAAGCATATGTTTTTGCAAAAGCACTGGGCTTGAGAAATGTGATTTTTAGGGTGATTGTAAATTTATAAGGGTGGCTTTTGATGTTCAATAACACAATTTGTTCTTTAAACTTCATTTTGTGATGGATTTTTATTTTGTGTAACAAGGAAATATCTATCTCGCATGGTGGATACTATCTCTATTTTTTGAGGGATTCAAGGTTTTGCATTTTAATGGAAGGGAATGGAACAAACATTATCTACTATTTATTCCATATCCATTTCCTCCTTTAAAATTCTAAAACAGAGGACCATATGGAATGATTTTTAAAACTCCTTTATATGCCATTTTGTTTTCCTGTCACAAACAAGTTGTAAGATCCATCACATAAACATTAAATATTCATTCTTTTTCTTACAAATATTTAACGAAGAAAGAAATGAATGTTTTTTTTTTTTAAATTCATTTACATTAATTTATGCTCCCTTATAAAGGTTGAAAAAGTGCCGTTAACCGTGTGTAATTTATTGTGAGTTTGAAATAGCTCAACTTTCTTATCATCAAACAAGGGAACTAAGAGCAAATATCATTGAATGAACGTCATAAATTCAAATTCTATCATAGCCTACTATAATAATAACTCACAAACACAATTTACTGGAGTTTCTTTTACTTTTTACTAGTGAAAATGTCGAAGAACTAAAAAGGTATGAAAGATGATCGGAATATACTAAAATATAATTATACTCAGTGAAATAACATTTTCGTCTCTATTTCCATCCATTCTAAACATATTTTTGGTAAAAACAAAAAACAAAAATGAGAAGAATCAAAAGTTTAAAATTCTATCGAATCTATAAAAAGAAAACCCTAAAAATTTACCCAGAAGACAAGGAAAAAAAAGAAAAAAAAAGAAAAAAGAAAAGAAAAGAAAAAAAAGTAGTAGTAGAAGAATAGCAGTGGCCAAAGCCAAACAGTAATACACATTATTTTAATACTAAAACTCTCATAAAAACCCATTTTCTTTGTTTCTCTCTTTCTTTTATTTGTTTGATCCTTCTTGTTGGTCGCTTTGGTCGTCGTTTTCTACGTTTACACACGCACACACAGAGCGAGAGAGCTAGAGAGAGAGAGAGAGAGAGAGAGAGAGAGAGAGCTGTGGTGAAATCTTGGCCGTTGATTTGCATGTGGCACCTATCCGATTCGATTAGAATCGGAATCGCACGGCCGAGCGCTTTCGATCGAGGTAAGTTTCGCGAGAATTCGCTAAATCGAAGCTCTTAAAATGATGAATCTTAGGTTTTAGGGTTTATGGACTTTTTTTTATTATAAAAATGATCGTTTTGATTTTCTCAATTTTCGTTATTTGCTGTTACTTTAGTGCTTTGGTTGACCAAAATTGTCGCATATATATATTTTTGGGGCTATGATTTATGGTTTTATTGCTATTTAATTTTGGTAATAATCTGTGAATTGAAAGCTTTGATTTTTCATATGGGTTTATTTTTGTTTGATTAGGTTAATTTTAGTTTGGGTTTTATGAGTATTTAGTGTGAAATTGTTTGGTTTTATCTAATTGTTCTGTTGGGTTTTGTTTTAAATTTGAAAAAAAATAGAGGGTTTTTAAAGAAATCTCTGATTTTGTTGTATGGTATATGTTTTTTAATTGGTAAGTTAACCCAGAATTTCACTCTCTATAAGCTTATATATTTTACTTAATTTAGTAGCCATATTACTGTCAAATAAATGAGTCACCTTTTTTATTGGTAAGTTACACTCGGGCCCAATGGGTCTTGAATCCACAGCTTCACCCTCCACCTGGAACTTATAAGTTGAGGCTTCAATTGAGCTAGAGCTCATCGACAAAATTAAATGAGATGCTTTGTTTGTGTTTGAAACATTCACTCTATAGATATATACTGTTTTTAATGAAAGTTTTTTGGTCTCATAAATAATTTGCAAACAAAGTTCTTGAAATCAAAAGTTTTCGCAATAAATGTCGTTTCAGTAAACAGGACGGGTATTTTTGGTCAACGAGCTAAAGCCCAAATGGCACGTTCTTTTCCTAAAAGAGTGGATGGAGGTGAATGTTATGAATTCAAAAGCCATTGGGTGCACGTGTAACTTACTAAAAAAAAAGAGTTCAGTTTATTAAATCAAGCATAAGAAAGGAAATATGGAAGTTTGAATCTTATGCTTAATGTTTTTTTTTTATCACCAAATAATGGAAAACTCAGCTGATTTGAGCCAAATGATTTAATATGCACAGTATGTTGGATCAAGATGTTTAATTCAAACTTATTTATTTTCTTTTTCCCTATCCCAGTAATTGTTTGGTGGAGATTTAAATTTTTCCCAGAAAGGAATAATTTAGAAGACCTTTAGAGCATAAGTTATTTCCATATAAGGTTTTTATTTATTACAATCAAGACTTGGTGCTGAAATCTTGTGGAACAATTGTAGTTTTAGGGTTTTGCTAAGGGGGTTTTGAGTTTGGGATTTCGAATGTTGAAGAAATAAGAGACTTAAAGGTTCTGCTGCCTGGGCGGGAAAATGTTGGAAGCTAGTCCAAAATTCACTGGAATTATAGGCCTGAACAACCAGGACAACAACTATTATGATTTGTCACAAGGTTTTTACCATAAACTCGGAGAGGGTACCAACATGTCCATTGACAGTTTTGGAAGCCTGCAAACAAGCAATGGTGGAGGTTCTGTTGCAATGTCTATGGATAACAGCAGCGTTGGTTCAAATGACTCCCACACTCGCATTTTGAACCACCAAGGGTTGCGGAGGCGTGCTACTGACAACCACTCTGTTGCACTGAGTGTCAATCGTCGAGGAAGAGTCACACATGCTCTGAGTGATGATGCACTGGCCCAAGCTTTAATGGATAGCAATTCCCCCACTTTTGGGCCTGAGAACTTTGATGAGTGGACAATTGATTTGAGGAAGCTTAATATGGGGCCAGCTTTTGCTCAAGGGGCTTTTGGGAAACTTTACAGAGGTACTTATAATGGGGAGGATGTTGCTATCAAGATCTTGGAAAGGCCAGAAAATGATCCGGAAAAGGCTCAGTTAATGGAGCAACAGTTTCAGCAGGAAGTTATGATGTTGGCCAGATTGAAGCATCCCAATATAGTTCGGTTCATTGGTGCCTGTCGGAAACCAATGGTATGGTGCATTGTAACAGAGTATGCAAAGGGGGGTTCTGTTCGGCAGTTTTTGATGAAGCGGCAGAATCGGGCTGTTCCATTGAAACTGGCAGTCAAACAGGCCTTGGATGTTGCAAGGGGTATGGCATATGTGCATGAGTTTGGATTGATTCACAGGGACTTGAAATCCGACAATCTTTTGATTAATGCGGACAAGTCCATAAAGGTAGCAGATTTTGGAGTTGCCCGCATTGAAGTGAAGACTGAGGGAATGACACCAGAGACAGGGACATATCGCTGGATGGCTCCGTAAGACTTCTGATCTTTAGCTGTCAAAATTTTCGTGCTTTTTCCTTCTCTCTCTTTCTGTTCTCTATCTGGGTATTTTTTTCCCACGCTTGCATTACATATAATATTTTTAAATTTAATATAGTTAGTGGCATCCATCACTTACCAATGTTTCAGAATTACTAATGGCTACCTTCTTCTGATTTTTCCTCTTTATCCTATATTTGAATTGCTTTTAGATATCAAAGTTTTTAAATCTTTTTTGTAGATAGAAATGCATCTTGTTTTTCTGAGTCTTTGACCTCTAGTATCCAATTCTAAGCTTGTTCACACATTTTCTACCACAAGTATGTAAGATATTCGAAAATGCTCATGAAAATCAATTCCATATATAAGCTTGCAGTCAGATGATATTGGTCTGACGTTTTGATTTAGACCTGAAAAATTTCTGGTAGCTCAACTTGTATAATAACATGGCTATATGCGTGTGAGTGTGTGTGCACCAAGGGTAGGTTTAGTTGTGCTTGTTTTAACTTTAAGATCATGCAAGTATTTTAGAAGATTCATTTGATCACCATTAGATCAGATCTAATTGTCTCATGAGAATCATTCTGAGAACTTAATTGCATTGTTCCTTGGTTACAAATATTAGGGTTACAGCATTGTTGGATGGGTGTCTGATTCTCAAAAAAAAAAAAGAGGGTTACAGCATTGTTCATAGCTAGTGACATCGAATTTTTTTTAATTAATATTTGTTTGATTTTGTGTTAGAGCACGTAAGCATGCATTTAGTATTTTCTTTACTTCTTGTCAAAATTTAAGGCTTTTGGTTCAGGTATGCAATTACTAGTAACCTAAGGTCTAGTATCCATGTTTGCTGAATTAGATGTGGTTTAAAACTGTTCCAATAGAAGTTCTATATTGTCTATAAAAGAGAATGGGTTTTGGTTTGCAAATGCTAACATGATTTCCAAGTTGCTTTTGTAGGAAATCATGCACCATTATGATTTTATTACTTTACTTTTTTACTTATCAAAAAAAAAAAAACATATATATATTTATATAAATTGCTTTAAATAATCTTTGGAAGCAAATCTATGATTATCTAATAAAAAATCACCATCTTTCAGCTGAGGTTGCAGTTGTAAATTTTATACATGAGGATATAATGTTCAAGGAAAAGTTCAATTTATTTTGTTCATATTACATCTAAAGAAATCATGAATGTTTGAAACTCATTTTGTTGCATTAGGAAAAGTGTCAATGTTAATACTTTATGATATTGTTCTAGGTCATGGATCCATGGTTTACTCCCTAGGGGTGGGTCTAAAGGGCCCTGCCTTGGTGAGGTTCCATGTCATTAAAAAAAAAAAAAAAAAAAAAAAAACAACTTTATGACATTGTTCTAGTAAATCTAACTTTTCCTTTTATTGGTTGAAGTTGTTAAATACAGTGAAAGTTTCAACTTTTTCAAAAGTGATATTTATATTGATTCCTTTAGCTATCTGCTGATTCTGCCTTTTAAGAATATTTTGAGTAATATTGTAACGACTGGAGAAAAACTCTAGTCACATCTACGCTTACACTCCAAAAGGACTAGTCAAGTTACAATTGGGGCTCCTTATAATCACTTATAAACCCAAGATCCACCTAGCCGCACAACACACACTCAAACAATCCAATCCAATCAAATTTGCACAATTTGGGGTATCACAAATATTGTATGGTAGTGAGGGTAATTTGGTCATATTGTTTAATTTATCCTTAAAACTATAAATAGTACATGTGGATTAGGGTTAATCAGATTTTAACCCTAAACATAAATTTCAGAAATTACCCAATTACAAAGAACAAATTGAATATGCATGTCTCATTCTCACTGTGCCAAATCATGTCTATGTTTCTTTTGGGGGGCAGGGGGGGTGTGTTGGGGATGGTTGTGTGAGAGAGGCAGAGGGTGTGCAGTATATATAATATCAGAAAATGAACTCAGAATTTAAAGGATAATCTGGATTTAAAATTCACAAATCCTTCTATATATATATTTTGGATAAGTAATAAAATTATATAAATCAGGAAAATGAGTCACCCAAGTATACAAGAAGTATACTGGGGGAAACACTCAGTTTTCTGATATTATATATTGATTACTATGTGGTAGATACTATGATTTTAGGCTGTGGAAGGTCCTTTATTAATTGATATATGTTTTCTTAAAGAAAACAACATACTCTAAGAAAGTCATCAAGGATACAAACTGAAAACTGACTTACATTGAGCAATAAACACTTAATTAGGGACAATGCATCAAATTGGGAAAAAAATATTAACAAATTTTCATTAATGAATGCATTAATTTATTTGACTTGCTTTACTGATAAATTGTCTGGGTTAATTGACATTGTGAAGTGGTATAATTGGTGATTTCAGGTTGGTTGATCAGTTGTATTAAGTGACTTAAAGCAGTATCATTTACACCGCACTATTAATTATTAAATACATTATGGCCATGTGATGTAAAAACTAAACTAAACTAAAATAAAAAATCTTAAATCGAATTTTTACATTTTGTGTGATAAACAATTAAAAATAAAATCCACGCTTGAGCATCCAAACAGATTTTCTCTTTCTTAGTGATAGATCAAATGATCCAACTGATTTCTGCAATAGATTGGTTAGTTTTTCAGGGTGCACACACACTCATATATCTGTATTTTGTATGTTTAATTTCTTATGTTGGGTATTTGAAATATTCTTTCTAATGAGACCTCAATGTCAGAGACAAGTGAAGTCTATTATACTAAAGCGTGCATGAGGCATTTTTTTGAAGCTATTTTAAATTGGATAGTTTCCCCCCCCATTATAAATTATTATTATTATTGTAGGTTAGATATATATAATCACTGTCATAAATTCCTCTCAATCAAGATGCTGTTGATACTCCCCCCCCCCCCCCCCCCTTCAAATGTTTGGGATTGCCTTGTCCAATTGATGTTGGTTGTACCTACCAATTTATGCACTAGTCTTTTAACCATTGAGCTTTCTTGGAAGTAGACAATCTGCTTTTGAATGTGATTGATATGATTTCGTTCCTGACAAGTGCTTAGAACCTGGGTGTTCTTTGGTCAATTGGTCAGTATTAGTACTTGGGTCTTGGGTTGATATTAGTTTAGTTGTATTCTGAGGTGGCACAGTTTGTATTCGTTCATACTATATAACTGATGCAAGGACTAACATTTATTTTGCTCGTCTGTTTTACTACTTTATGCTAAATGACTGGTCTCAGTTTGTACTCTGTAGAAGCATATCTCAGCTTTTTATGGGAATACTTTACTTGCAATCTTGGGCTTTGGTGGTGGTCATGAACCACTTTGAAATTTTTGATAAATTATTACCCATTTAGGTATGTACGGTAAACTTATTTGCATAATCCTAAGCCAATTCTTTCATTTTTCATAAACGGCCCCCCAAAAAAAAAAAAAAAAAAAAAATCTGTCATTTGTCACCCATATGATAGAGTTCAGCACAAGGCATACAGCTTTCATTTCTGTGCAGGCTGTGGCTGCATTATTTGTTAGCTGGAAAATGTGAAACAGTTATATTTGTTTGAACTCTTTAGCAGCAGGGTGAATTATGCAAGAGCTATGTTCATCTTCATCAAAGTCATAATAGGTCTGGCCTCACATGGGTTAATAGTTATCAAAAAATGGTAGCATAAGTCAAAATGTCAATTATAAGCTGGTCTACCTAATATAACTAATATAATTAGGGATGGCAATGGGACGGGGTGGGGCCGAAGGATGGGGTTTTCGTTCCCGTCCCGCATGGTTTTGTCTTGCCCCATCCCCGCCCTGCCCCGCATGACGGGGAAAACTTTCTCATCCCATCCCCGCCCCTTGGGGCCCCGCGAAGCCCCGCCCCACCCTGTAAAACTCTACTAATTGTTAATTTGCCCTACAACTAGTACAATTTTTTTTAATGAAACCTATTTCATTAATAAAAATATACTTGAAATTACAACTAAATTTATCCAATCAAATCAAATCAAATCAATTTTTACAAAAAATTGAATAATATATCCAAGCGTTTAACAAGACAATCACAAAAAAAATCTCATAGGATAACATATAACAAAATAAAGGCAGAGAATCATTTTGGGTAGAATAAAATAAGCTAATCTTGAAATGTTTGTTTAAATAATAGAGTTTTAGGGTATGAAAAATTTACAATTATAACCTTTAGCAACATGGGGTGGGGCGGGGACGGTCTAAAAAGTCTAAACCCATCCTAAAATCTTACCTCATCTCCGCCCCACCACCTTTGCGGGGTGGGAAAAATCCATGTGGGGCGAAGCAGGGAGAGGCGGGTTAAGCGGGGCAGGGCAAAATTGCCATCCCTAAATATATCCCCTCTCTCCTAGCTTTGTTTGAGTGAAAAATAGGCTTTACACCTGCCTTGTGCTTTATATGAGTTCAAAATGAGCACATTTAGAGGAGGACATTTGAATGATATGAGAATACTATGACGAGGCTCTGACGATTAGTTAGTGCACTAATATGATGTACAATTGGACTTCGTGGGAAAGTTTACTGATGCATTTATTTTTTTGTAACACCATGGAATTGCTATCTTAAGTTGGGTTTATTTCCCAATAGATAGCTCAAATGGCACATCTTCCTCCCATAAGAATGGGGTGGAGATTGAGGTCTTAGGGTTGAGATCCATTTTCCAATGGAAAGATTGCAATGTATAGTACACCCTTTGCTATTTGTTACCTTAGAGTAGATTACGCACTGTTAGCAGTGGAAGTGAAGTCTAATGGTGTGGTGAAGGTGGCAATGAGCTGCTGTGGTGGTATGTCATGGGAGAGAATGGTGGTGGTGGCTGTGACAACAGACAAGCAAGGTGGTGGGTATTGTTTAGTTTTAACAATATTGCATTGAATCTTAATGATATTTGTGTCAATGGTCATATATTTATGTATGAAAAAGTATGGCAACTATATTAGCCCATCAATATTCAGGCTAAGGCATGAAGTTTAATTTGTCTAAGGATGTGTTGCAAGGTAGACACGGAGCATTTTATGCAGTTTAGGACTACAAAGTTTTTTGAACCACAGCTTTTGGAAGGAGGTCGCTGACATTTATGCTTAGTAACTTAAATGTTGCTCATCCTTTGCTTAAAATTTAATATATTGAAGACAGCTTTGTTGTGGGGTCTATGTGGTAGCTTTAGTAGCTTTTAAGGATCCCAACAATGATCAACCCATAGTTTTTGAATTGTTTGGTTTTCCTCGATATTTTGGATGAGTTTGTTTCTTTTTTTTTTTTGGGGGGGGGGGGGGGGGGTGGGGGAGGTTTTAAAGATCAAATTGGGGTTAAGGTTGCCTACCATGACCTCTCCCAAACCCCTCAAAAAGTGGGAGCTTTGTGCATTGGGTTAGACATTTTTCGGTTTTAAAGATCAACTAATCATATATAGTAGAGAAGCAATTAATTAGATATTATTATTAAGTATGCATTTTTGCTTTCAGTGGAGATTTATTTGTCTTTTTTTTTTGGCTACATGGAGATTTATCTGTCTTGTGAAAATCTATTAGTGTAATATTTTCTTGTGGTCTTGTCAGTTGACAATTTCTTAATGGGTAGAGAGCCTTAATTAGATTATTCTTGTTATTATTAAGTTATACATGCAGCCAATGGGTATTGAACACACAACCTACCCTCCCTCTACCAACCCCCCCACAACAACCCGCCCCCCCCCCCCCCAAAAAAAAAAAAAAAGGAACTTATAAGGGGAAGAGGTGCCAATTGAGCTAGAGCTCATTGGCTGCATTAGTTAATTATTTATTTAATACAGGTTGATGATGACATTTTATTGATCACAGCAAATTTTCCCCCTTCTTGTTATCTAGTAATTATCAACATGTTCTGAACATATTTGATCTTTCTTTCATCTGTTGTACTTTCTAACTGAAATTTGTTATTGATGGAATTGCTTTAATTAGATTCATCAATTGCTTGATACTAAGAAAACAAAATTACTCTTTTACATCAATATTTTGTTTTATGTTTTAACTGCTATAATCTCAAAATTATGGCATCTTGAGTGAAGATCATTGAATGCATCAGTGAGAATACGTGTTTTGATTCAAGTTGTCGGAGTGAAGATTTGTAGAGAGAGATTTAAAATAAAATGCATTAGAAAGGACTCATGGGGCTGAACCTTATTAGTTGGGATTGAGATGTAGTTGAGTTAATCTAATAATTGAGCTATCAACACCTTGTGAATATCTAGTTACAACAATCTTGTTTTGCTATGCATGAACTATGCTTTGTCATTTTGATTCTTGAATTTAAAATATCTAATGATTTATTGTGCGTTTTGTCTATTTCTTAATATTCTAATTTACAATGTTGTCTACTTGCCTGTGATTTTTGGGTCTGCAGGGAGATGATCCAGCATAGGCCTTACACACAGAAAGTAGATGTCTATAGTTTCGGAATTGTTCTTTGGGAGCTCATTACAGGATTGCTTCCGTTTCCAAACATGACGGCAGTGCAAGCAGCTTTTGCAGTTGTCAACAAAGGTGTCCGTCCGATCATTCCCAATGATTGCTTACCCACTCTCAGTGAGATCATGACCAGGTGCTGGGATGCCAACCCCGATGTCAGACCCCCCTTCACTGAAGTTGTCAGAATGCTTGAGAATGCCGAGGTTGAGATCTTGACAACGGTTCGCAAGGCGCGTTTTAGGTGTTGTATGGCCCAACCAATGACTCTGGATTGATCCCAAGAAGATATTGGACAAGAACACAGCTGTAAGAAAAACAACAGGAGAAGAAATGGGCAGGAGAAACATATTGTACCCTCTAATTATCAAGTTTAAGAATTGTTATTACAACTAGAACTGCTGGTTTTGGGGTTTCTATTTTAATGGATTCTGTTGCTGAATTAGTAATAGACGAGAATTGATGCATATGTATACATGCCCTCTTATTGCGGAGTGTTGTGTTGACCTGACTTGCCTTTTGTTTTTCCGCCTCTCAAAATATCGCAATTTGCTCGAGATCATATGGAGAAACTTAAAATCCATCATTGTAGACGTCTTTAACAAATTTTTGCAGAATAAATACCAAATAAGAAAACTAGGAAGCAAAAATCAACTAGATCAATTTCAAAAAGGAAGAGTAGGAGAGGAGATACGGTACTGTCTCAAACAGAGTGTTGGGGTCCAAAGCAAATGTATCCTCTATACTTTTAATTATAGTTATTAAGCCCAGATCAGATGTTAACCCGCTCTAGAAGTCAGGTCAAATAAAAATAAAAAATTAAATAAATATAAAAATAAATTTGAAAATTCATAAAATAAATATGTAAACTGAATAAATAAGCTTGCCTAAATGGTTAATTTAAATTAATTCTAACAAGCTAGGCATATTTGACAAGTAAGAACACTAGAAAACATAAAATAAATGGTTAAGCAAGCCTAAATTGTTAGAGAGATGCTACGTCTACAATATTTTTACAACAAATCACATGTGGTTAGTTGTTATTGGTTCAAATTTGAAACTAACACCAAGATTACTTTTTTGCCTCAACAATAACAATTAGTAACAACTTGTCATTTAAGATTTATTGTAAAAATATTGTAGACATATCATTTCTCAAATTGTTAATTAAAATTAGTTCTAACAAACTAGTCACGTTTCAAAAGTAAGAATGCTAGAAAACATAAAATATATGGATGTCATAAAATTGAGACTAAGTCTTTGATAAATAAAATCATATTACATGTCTTAAAATTTTAATTACAAAAAGATATCTCAAAGTGCAAAGCGACATTCTACTTCTATGCATATTCCATGGATTATGATTTGAGCTAAAACTTTTGAACTAGAATTTTTAATTTCTCTCTCTACATGCCATAACTCTCTCCCAGCCCCTTTTTTCAAAAAAAAGAAGTTTGATTATTTTGAAAGAATAAAAATTAATCAATTTGAAAGGATTTCAAGAACAAGACAAAATTATAACAAGGTTAGAGCATTTAAAAAAAAAAAAAAAAAACTGAGATAGAGTTATACTCTACTCTAATCTAAGTGTATATGTATGCGAAGTTCCTCCTAGAGACTTGAATCCTGGCTCTTGCCCCTTACACCTCATAAACACTTATATTTGTGGAGTGACATTCACGCCAAAGGTGCGCGGTAGTAAAAAAATAACATTTTAACACTTCATTTGGGAGGAGAGAAATGAATGAAATGAAATAAATTATTTTGAAGTATTTCTTGCATTCCTTTGTCTGAGAGTTTTAGTGGAGAGAATGGAAAGATCATTCCATTGTTGGAAGTTTTAGTGAGAGAAAATGGAATGGTAGGAGGGAACAATCAATTCTCTATATTCCTTCAAAATCTCAATTTTCATTCCCTTAAAATTAGGGGAATCAGATGTAATGAAATTGGATTTAATGAATTTTTTACTAAAACTCTCAAAAATACTCCTAATATTACTAGGGACAATAAAGAAAAACGCTAACCACATTTGCGTTATTCCTTAAAAAAATTAGTCTAGTTATAATTAAGACTCCTTGTAGTTCTTAATAAAACCCAAATCAATTCAATATATACCTGATGTGATACTTCTCACACATTCACATCTTAATCAATATCCAATCAATCTAGGAATCACATTACGACTTTATTTCTTGAATGACAACGGAATCTTAAAAATATAGTGAAACATTCTCAAAGGTTCAAATCTATGTAATGTCTTTGTGATTCCCCAAGTATCCAATCATGTCACCAATTCCTTCAAAGTTTAAACTTTTTTTATTTTTTTGGGAGGAAGAAGTTTAAACTTCACCGTGAAAAAGAATAAGAAATGGGTGAGCTTGACAACTCAGTAAGCACATGTCTATAATATAATTCAAAATAGGATCAAGCTAACTCTTCAGAGAGTTTGTACAACTGAATATCAACAAAATCGTTCTAAAGCTTATCAACATATCAAAGATACCAATTTATTGAAGGAAGGCTAACATGCTTAACCAATGGTCAATCCGAATACATATTTACTGAGAAAACTTATTAGAATACACAATATTTGTTTACATAACAAATTTAAACATACTTTCATTAATAGAACATATTCAACACATAGAGACCGAATATTCTCGCTATAGATTGTGGGCATCAGACTCCCATGAGCACAAATATACCAAAAATAGACTTCCCATTATAAGGGCACACAGACTCCCCTGAAAAGAAATAAGGTTTCTCTCCAAACAGATTTGGAGAAAAATCCTTTAAACTCTTCCTATATCTTTTTTTTTTTTTTTTTTTTTTTCAAATGTGAATTTTAAAAATTGAACCGTTGGATTGCATGTTTTTTATGTTCTTAACATGCATGTAAAATTTTGTTCAAATTGAATGTTATTTACTATTCGATCAATAAATATACTTTTTATCCATAATTTTTAACCACAAAAATTTAAAATTTAAACATGTCATTGATAACATAGCTATCAATCTTTGATCTTTTTGAAATTTTGCAAGTATGAAGGATATAATAAGAATATGCAATTCAACGGTTAGATTTTCAAAATTCACATCCAATCAAAGTATATAGGAGGAATTTAAAGAGTTTTTCTGCAAACTAGTTTGGAGAAGAACCTTTTTCCTTGTAAGGGAACAAGGTTCCTCTTCAAACAAGTTTGGAGAAAAATCGTTTAAACTCTTTCTATATCTTTTTTTTATTAAATGTGAATTTTAAAAATTGAACCATTGGATTGCATGCTTTTTATGTTCTTAACATGCATGTCAAATTTCGTTTAAATTGAATGTTATTTACTATTTGATTAATAAATGCATTTTTTATGCATAATTTTTAACCACAAAAATTTGAAATTTAAACATATCTTTGATAACATAGATATCAATTTTTGATCTTCTTGAAATTTTGCAAATATGAAGGATATAATAAGAACATACAATCTAATGGTTAGATTTTCAAAATTCACATCCAATCAAAATATATAAGAGGAATTTGAAGGGTTTTTCTCCAAACTAGTTTGGAAAGGAACATTTTCCTCTACGAAGCTGCAAGGGCCTTGTTGGCTAGAATTGGCAACTACATATCAAATAAATTTAAATAAAAGATTCAATTGGTTTCTAAATCATACATCAACATATTCATAGACATAGACATGTTTAGATTTCTCAAAATTTTCAAATCAGGTGAAAATTCACAATTTTGATATTGCATGTCATTATTCTTTAACTTCGGATACTTGGTTCACAAAGTGCTTGATCTCAGGATATAAGTTTCTAAATATGATTATCATAAGTAAAACTATAAACTTTCCAAAATACATAACAAAAGTTTAATGGCATTAATAAATTACTAATTAAGTAAATTGATACTAAAAATGTTGTGGACTTTTGAAAACCAATTGGCATATTATAATTAGAAAATCCAAGCGCCTCATTCATGTCACAATTTGATACAAGGTTTATACCATGACAACTAAGTTGATCAGGATATGATTGCCCAAAAGATGAGCTATCTTCAGGTTGTTCAAATACTTCAGGAATTGTTAATGGGTTTAGTCAGTGAAGCCAAGTTTTGGGTGTGATGGGCAACAATTTGCACAACTCCAAATATGTGGCCAGTAGCATTGAGAGTAGAGATGGCAATAAAAGCCCGACCCGTGGGTACCCAACCTGGCCTGATCCTAATAGACCGGATTTTACCTGATTTGATAAATAATAGGATTGGATGTGGATTAAAAAAAAAAAAAAACCCAGATCAGGTCCACCCGATCCAAACCCGACCCATATATATAATATTAAAAAAAAGAACCCTAGACATAAATACTCTCTTTCTCCCATCAGACTTCATTTCCCAAATCCTAACCCTAACCCTAACCCTAACCCTCACCCTCACTTCTCACAGCCGCCCCTCTCTCTCTCACAGAGGCTCCCACACACTGCCGCCGGCCACCTACTTTTGCTGATCTTCGAACAAACCGCAATACAAATCCAAATCCTTGCTGCCGTCGTCATCTCTCATCGCCGTCATCGTCTTTAATTCATTACCGGCGTTACACCATCATCTTCATCGCAAATCTGACAGCGAGACTGAAACGGCGCCGTCGCAGCATAAAGCCTCTTCACGATCCCATCTCTTCGTTGCTTCAACTCGCAGCATAGAGGCTCCAAATCCTTTTTTTTTTTTTTTCTTTTTAAAGGGTTGTATCAAAAGCACACAGAACCGTGAAAAAAAACTAGCATATGTAATGTCAGACTCAGAAAATAACGTGGTTACAATAGCCAAGTGTGCTGTTGCAGTGTTTTGTGCTGCAACTGTTATATATGGTCTCCTATCTTGCTCATCTTCCACCAAAAGGAAGACCATGAAAGCACCAGCTAGAAATCAGCGCATATTCAGAGCTGATTTTGAGAGAGACACCGCAGGCTACTTTCGCAACCTGCGCAAGAAGTAGTAATATAACTTTTTCAGTTTTCTATATGTATAAAGTTATCAATAATGCTGTGTGTCATTGCTGTTTCCTTTGGCTTGTTATGGAATTGCTTTGCTTTAAATAGACCTGGGGCTTATATTGAATAAATATTTTGGAACTATATCATCTTTGAATGGAGTATTAAATTCCATTGTTATCTTCTCTGGCTATTTTTGCTGTTCTCTTTTACTACTTTTTATTTTTTCGTTGATCTTAAATTTATAGTGTTGATTAATGCCTGCTTGCTAAACTGAAATCCAAGTTTTGCTTCAGCATCTATGAAAATAAAATGATTCCCCTTGGTGGAATCTGATGGCCCATACCCTAATATGGATATGTAACGTGACATATACTTAAAAACTTTAAATCATTGAATTGAGAAGAGAGGAAAAAAATATCCAATTTGATTTTCTTTGCACGTCCATGACCATGAGTATAATATTGTCTTATTGATTATCTTTTGCAGTGTTCTTTGGCAATGAAATTATATATGGTGACACTGATTCAGATGCTGTGTTGCTGGCAAAGGGAAGTTTCAACGTAATTAACATTTAAGGCACCGTTTGGTTCGTGTAAAAGTATTTAATATTTTCCGGAAATGCTATTTTCCAAAAAGGAAAATGTTATCATGTGTTTGGTTGCATTTCAAAAAATGTTTCGAAAAATATTTTCTAATATTTGGTTGTGTTCTTGAAAATACCATAGAAAACACATTTTCTACTTGTTGCTCACATTTTCTCACATTTTTTCGGTTGCCAAACGAATATATAATATCATTCATTCCTCAAAACACAAAACCCAGAAAAAAATCATCAAATCCGAACACTTCGCGTGATCGCGATCGGCGCGAAGGCGAGATCGCGATCGGCGATCGACGCTTTGCACGATCACGATCGCCTCTCTCTTTTGCGCGTGACCCGGAAATGGTTTGAAGGTAAAATGAAAGTGTAAAACCATTTTCGGGTCAAAGGAGTAAAATTTCGGTCAAACTGAAATCATTTTCCGGAAATTCTATTTTTCGTAGCTATCAAACACGCGAGTTTTACGGAAAATGATTTCTTGAAATTATTTACTGTCAATTCAAACGTAGCCTTAAGACTTTCAACATTGAAGATAGCACTATTTGAAGATAAAATAGTTATTAACATCCGATTTGAACTATTTAGGTCCTAACTTCAAATAAACAAGAAAATGATTTTGAAGCCCTTGTCAACAGACCATTACACCATTAAAATTTCAAAAACCCACTTTTAAAATTAAACGTACCATGCATATTGATAACTTAGCCGGTTGACACTTGAAACTTAAGAGACCAATGGTGATATATATTTGCTTCTTCTACGGCATTGCAAAAGTCTCATTCTCAACGGTGGTATTACTGGATCCTTAATTTACTTCATGACGTCATATTTCAGTTAATTTATCCAAGCAAGGGTTTCTAATGCCTTCCCATTATTCTCTTCTCTTTCTAATGCCTTCACGAGCTACCCCTTTAGCTTCACGTTTTACTTGTTAATTTCTGCAACTTTGTCTTCTCAGCCCGTTCATGATCTGGATCATAATCTCTACCCTTAACAAAGCTGCAAAACAACATGACAAAAAATGCTCAGTTCCAACCTGTTATTATGAGTAACATTATCCATCACAACAAAGTTTTAATACGTGGTTAAGAGCTTGGGGAAAGTAAATTATTTCTCCTCGAATTTCGGATTCAGCATTTTGACAAGCACTGGCTTTTGCTTTTGCAGCACGGGGTAAATTTTCCTTTTGTGCACGTATGTTAAAATTTTTTTTTTTTTTTTTTGGCTCCGCTACTGCCCAAGAAAGAAACTTATTTTAAGATTCAATTAGTTAATTCTGCCGCTGCTGCAGGTTCCACTTTAGCTTGTTTTTTTTTGTTATAGAATCACTACTTTATGGGTCACATTCATTGGTTTTTGCCCAATTTTTTGTTTATTGCCGTCTCACCCCACTTTTTATATTTTTTTCTACAATAATTTTAACAAAAGAACAATCAACTTATTTTATTTAGATTCAAAAAAAAAAAAAAACTTATTTTATTTAACTTATAGTTTTTATCTACAATATTTTTAGTAAAATACTAAATATATAAATTGTTCTTGAATAAATACTTAAAGGTCTGTTTGGAAATCATTTATTTTGATGAAACTGAAAATTTTTTGCTTAAAGTATTTAGAAAAAAATTTAAAAGCCGACTTTTGGAGCAATGAGACTCACTTTAGGAGCAAAATTATGCTAAAAAGTAAAATAAGCTAAATTTTTCTCAAATCCCAAACGCAACCTTAATCTAATTTTTTTCAAAATCAAGATCAAGAAAGGGTCATAGTGAATTGGAATTAACCACACATAAGACAATGGTGCATATTTTTCATGTAATATTTTAAGGTAGTTGAATTCACCTGTTAGGAACCTCAATTGCATTGTATCATTTACACATGTACTGTGACTGTTGTAGTAGGTAGTTTAGTTACCATTGGATTAATTGGTTGATTAGGAGTTAGTTAGGCAAGTGGTTACTTAGCTAACTAACGACTAACGTTCTGTTAGTTGTTAAGCAAGGACTACCTACAGGTATATAGGGATAAGAATTGAATGTATAATTCATTGATGAATAATATTGTTAGACAATCTTCTCTCTCTCTCTCTATAGAGGCCTAGGTCCCCTTGAAGTAACCTACACAATTCTCTCTTTCCCAATTTCATAATCAGATTCTACATTTGGTATTAGAGCCAACCACCACTTTGATTAATTGGGGCGTGGCTCATTGAGTATGAGATTAAAAGAGTTGCGGTTTTGTGGTTGGGTCCCAGAAGGAGCAACCTAGAGGGTAGATTAAAAATACTGATAGGTGAGTGGAGCCACCAAAAGAGAAAAGACTACCATCGAGTCAGTGATGGAGTGAGCCTTCGTGGACGTTAGCTGCGGAGTGTGGTGGTATGTTATGATCCTAGTGTCTCACATTGATTACGTGTAAGCTTAACCATGTGTCTATAAGCTCTTAGGCACCCTTCCTTTACAAGCCGATTTTCAAGGGTGAGTTCTACTCATGGGTTCCTAACATCACCCCTAACTTCAATGTTCCTACTAATTTTATTAATTCATTCTTCATTCGCTTTTCATTTAAAGGTAATATTTGTTGCAAACAAATTGTTACACACAGTTTTACACACATCCTATTTTTGAACTAAAACCGTGATTTCATTTATTTTTCTTTTTTCTTCCAAGCTATCAAATCCTAAGCTAACTACCAACTGAAAGAAAAAGGCTACAAATCCAAAGATGTTCTGTGTACTACGTGTGGTATGTACAAAACTTGACCTTAACCTATACTGATAATTAAGGGATAAACACTATTAAATAAATTAGTATCAACTAAGAAATCCTTGACCTCAACATATTTCTTTGATGATTTTATTCAAATAAACTACTGTTTCTTTTATACAAGATAACCCCGGCATTTTAGGAACGACATATCCTAATAAAACTCAAAGACTAGCTTCACAAGCTGTTACAACCCCTACACTTGATTGACAAATACAAATGCAATAAATCCGAATATTATGCAACAACTTATTCGGATGCTAAAATTAATTAAACATGCAAATATTTTGCAGCAAGCATAACATTAACATCCACACAGAAGCTCCACTTATTTTGCACGTAAGAAAGTGCACGTTTTATTGCCAATTCTAGCCAGTCTTCACAATGAGTGTAGCAGCACTTGAATTCCATGTTGTGGGCGAAGGGTAAAATTCTGAATTGGTGAGTGGACATAGGTTGGGGATAGGGTGAAGGCAAAGCGCTGTAGAAACATTGAAAGAGCAATCTTTGCTTCATCGGTGGCAAAGTTCATGCCCACACAAATCCGAGGTCCCATTCCAAATGGAAAAAAAGCAGCTATGTTGTTGTTAGTAGCCTTGGCAACACCTTCTGAGAATCCCTCTGGTTTGAAAAGATGCACGTCCTCTCCCCATATTTGAGGGTCATGATGAATTGCAATAGGTGCAATGTACAACAATAGATTAGCAGGAAGAATGAGCTTCCCCAGTCTAGATTCCCTTTCAACTTTTCTTAGTATTGAAAGTGCAGGAGTATATAACCTCAAACTCTCATTGATGATCATGCTCATCTGCATATGAAAGAATATCGGAAAAATTAGAATTTAAGATTTGCAGTGTTAAAAATCTTATTAGTGTCTCTCTGTCTCTCTAGAAAGTTTTCTCTCCTATCATTGCCCACACTTAGTAAAAACACCATCTAGATTTCTATATTTTTCTACAAGCTGTTCTGAGCTAAAAAAATCACCACCATTGATTTTTTTGGAAGTTTGTAATAAAAGAGGAATTTAGAAGCTTTGAAATCGCTGGCTTTACCGACTTGAAGCAAGAATTAAAAGGGGGAGATGGTGCCTATGTGTGTGAAGCAAGTGAATGAGTGATAATAGTGTGAGTGTATAGGTGTCCAGAGACTGAGATGTGTGTGCAAGTGTTTCTTTGAGTGAGTAAGTGATCTATATAAACACTAAAGTGTGTTCAGGGTGTTAAAGTGATATAGAACAAGTAATTGATATGATTTTCAGAAGTTCTTACAGTCTTGAGTTTTGTGATGGCATCAGGATTTGGATTTTGTTGGCCAAAAAATTCGAGCACCTCCTTTCTTGCTTTCTCTTGCCAATCAGTGTGGATTGCTAGGAGAAATACAGTCCACGCAAGCAAAGTAGTAGTGGTTTCTTGTCCAGCAATGTAAAATGTCTTACACTCATCCACCATATCTTGTACTGAAATCTTTCGGCTAGGATTGGCATCATGATGAGCCTTTAAAAGTATTTCAAGAAAATCATCCCCAGTACTGCTGCCAACCTCTCTAGTTGTTACCTTCATTTCTCTTTTCTTAATCATCTCTAATATAGACTGGCGTATACCTTTTTCAAGCTCCTCCGATTCAATTTCATCATTTGTTTTATAAATTTTACTGTAAAAATAGACAAATGCTTAATGTTTAACCAAAAGGACTTTATCTGATGCTAGGAAACCCAAGTTTGCAAGGACTTTACCTGATGCCGGGAAACCTGTATATATAACCATTGGTGGCTTTTATCGAGGCCAGTTTCATCAACATCTGAAAAATGTTCCTCCCTTCTACGTAACTACTCCCAAAAGCAGTCTTGGAAATGACTTCTGATGTAAATACTCTTAAGTTCTTCGAATATCTCGATCTCTTTGCCTTCTTGATGTTTCCACCGTTTTAGCATTTCCTCCACACTTGTGATCACTGTTGGAATCATATTCTGCATTCAAAAGTGAACCTCTTCTTACAATTCAAACTAAGTTATTAATAATTTAATAAGCTAGTTTGCTATTGAGTTTAGTTACATTTGAAAATAATACCTATTTATAGGAACAAGAGAATGTTCAAAACTGTACAAATTACCATGGAATTAAACTTCTGAGCCATACTATAAAACTTTGGGAAAGAGTGATTGAACATAAGTTAAGACATGAAACAACAATATCGGAGAATTAATTTGGTTTCATGCTAAGACAATCTACCATGGAAGCTATAGACATCTAATGGAAAAATATAAAGAGGCTTGTAAAGATCTTCATGTGATTTTCATTGAGTTTATAAGCTTAACCATGTGGTTACAAACTCTTGGGCACCTTCCCCTTACAAGCTGGTTTTCAAGGTGAGCTCTATCTATAGCTTCCTAACATTAAGTATCAGAGTTAATCACCACATTGATTAATTAGATGTAGTTCATTGAGTACGTGATCAAATGAGTTGTGGTTTTGTGGAAGGGTCTCGAAGGGGGCAAACTAAAGGCTAGATTAAAATGGCTTACTAGTGGAGTCACCAAAAAAAAAAAAAAGTGCTATCATCGGGTCAATGTCAATAGAGTAGGTCGTTGTGGATGTCAGTTGAAGAGCGTAGTGGTATGTTATGATTCTAGTATCCTACATGGATTAAGTGTAAACTTAATAATGTGTTTATAAGTTCTAAGACACCCTCCCTTTTTAAGTTGGTTTTCAATGGTGAGTTCTATCCATGTGTTCCTAACATTTTTATAATGGGTTTTGGTGAAATTGTAAATTTGGATTACTGATTTTTATTTTTGGGATAATTACTTGGTAATGAGTTAAGTTAAACCTCTATGTCTCTATTTACTACGATTATTTATTTTAATTTTTAATTTATTGTATTTATTTTTTGTCATACGTGGAGGAGGCAGAAACTGGTTAGGAGAAATGGTTTTTTAATTTTATTATTATTATTATTATTTAAATAAATTAGGCTTAAAGTTAGGAGTTTAAAAAAAAAAATGTGAAAGAGAGAGTGAGAAAGAGAAAGAAAAAAAAAAAAAAAAAGCTAAAAAGAATAGAAGGCAGAAAGGTGGTCACGAAAAACTTTTTTAAAATTTAGTTAAAATTTAGGAGTTTTTAAATTAGTAATTTTACATATCTAACCCTACTATTTAAACCATCTAAGTAGACGAATTTGAGAGTACTTTGAGCATAAAAATTAATAGTCCAATAGGAGTTCAAATTGAGGAAGCTCGTTCAATAACAGTATAGAATAAAAAGAGTTCTAATTTTTATTTTTTTTTAAGAAAAAAAAAAGGTTGTTTGAAGACATGGGTTGGTGGGAGAGTCGTCTTATTTTGTAGACAATGTTATATGTGGAGTTATAAATGTATTTTTATCTGGTTGTCCTTTAGTTTTGTTTTTACTTAAACCTAAGGGTATATGGGTATTTTTGAATTAACTAAATGTCTATCTTAAACAGAAAAAGCCCCTTAGAGCATCCATATCAGTGAATGCAAAGTTTTGCATAATAGAAAAAACCCTACATTTTACACATTTTGACCTAAAAAACACCCACATTTGTGGGTGTAAAATTATGCATTTATACACAAGTGCTATAGTAACCGTGCATATATGCACAGTTACTGTAGCTTGTATATTTAATATTTTACATTTTTTTTCTCTCTCCTTCACCTCACTCTCTTAGCTTCTCACTCTCACCTCTCTCTCATTTTATCTCTCCCTCAATCCACTGATCAATCTAACCTCACCCTCAGTCCATTGATCAGTTCACCGATATCCCACCTACGGTGATCATTGTAAAAGCTCAGAACTTTCTAGAACAACAAAACTGAAAGTAAGAAAAAAAAGGAGGATCGTTTATATCAACATGCAAACCACAAAGGAGGAGACTTGTTGAGATCAATAGGCAAACCATGATGCACGAGACCCAGAAATGCCACCGTGGCGGAGCTTTCAGGGACATGATGTGTGGGTTCGGCAGAAGCGACAATAACTGGGTATTGATCGGGTTGATGGTGGTTGGGATTTTGATGGGAGGGTTGAATATTTTGATGGGTGGTTGATTGGCTTTGCATAGGAAACCCAACTTACAAAAGGTTTAGAATATTTTATTTGAATAAATGTGTAGAATAGACAAACTGATGTGGGTGTTTTATAAAAATGAGAGTGTAAAATAGAAACAGTATGTTTTAGATGTGCAAATTTACAAAAATTTAGCATCCGTTGATGCGGATGCTCTTAGATAGTAGAATAGATGAGTAATAGAAAATATGATTTTAAATAAAATAGAATAAAACAAAAAAAAATATATTGACCCTAGCTAATCGGTTTAGAATTTGTAGCCGATTTAAAATTTTGGGACTAGGGCTTTATTTATTGTTGTTATTATTGCCGTAAACTTAAATATAAAAAATTAAACATGTTTTTCAAAGCCAATAAGAGATCACTTTCAGGCTCTCGGCATGGAAGGCTTGAGTGGCCGATTTCTTCATCTTTGTCCATTTTTCACCTTCAGATACTGAAAGCCCATCTCCAAAGAGCCTCTTCATATAGCCCTTAGCCTCTTCCTTCGGATAAGTTCTGCCTCTATTATTCAGTATCTCTTTGATAAGCTGTGGTTCTGTAATGACCAGTTGAGGTTGAGTGCCATACCAATGAAGATAAATCTTCCCTGCACCGAAGAGAGAGAGAGGGGTGGGGGAATGTAAGAAAATGAAAAACGATCAAGTTTAGTAAAATATACATAGTTAGAGGTTTTTTTTTTTGGTTACCATATTTGTTGACCCATGAGTGAATATGAGGCTGAACTTTGGACATCATGTCATGTGATAAACCCATAGGCCTGTTCTTGGCTTCGCTTTTCATGTTCAAAATTTCAATGTTGCTTCCATGGAGGAATCTGTAAGAAGGACCTGTGATTCCCTGTAAACGCATTCAATGTTGTATGTGAATAGGATTCCACTATAGTTTGTGAACAAACCGGATTAGAGCCAAGACAAAGTAGAGACAGAGAGAGCTTGAAAGAAAGATTGCCAAGATTCCAATAATACCCATTTTTTCTATTTCCATGAAACTTTTTGGAACTTCACTACAGAAATCAGTATATGATTTTCCTCGATGTAAGTTTCAAAGCCGGTTTAATGGAATATATGGTGGGAGAGAAATCAGAGTATTATAGTTGCAGACGAGATTGAAGTTGTGCTACCAAACACACTGGTGTGAATGTTAGTTGTAACATGGAGGCTCAACTCCATTATAACTCCAAAAAAATACGTAATTGAACGAGAGAGAGAAGGAAAGCAAGTGAATTTTTTTTATTGACGGAAGAGATAGAGATCGATGTCACTGTCTAATCACATCGAGTTTTTTGGCTGAATATTGTAAAAAATGAAGTTTATTTGTGATATTAATACTGTTTAAACTTATTTGGCGAAATGAGGAGAGAAGCAAAATTTGGCAACACCAATGCCAAAATTCTGAGAAAAAGTAGGAGAGAGGAGAGAGAAATGATGTGACAGATGTGGGAAAAAGAAAAAGGAATTTCGGCAATGATATTTCAAAAAAAATAAAAAAAGAAATTGAATTGCCGAAATTGGAAGATTAAAAAAAGAAAAAAAGAAAATTGAACTGTGACAAGAGTAATGCTATAGCCACACGTTATTTTACCATATTTTTTACAAACTGTTGTCATAGTAAATTTTTTATTGGTTCTCATTAGTGCCTACCAATAACATGAATTTTTTACTCATCAATAATCACTCATCATATCAACAGTTTATGAAAGTTTTTGTAAAAAAGTTTGTGTCTCTACCATTTTGACAAAAATGGATGATTAAATAATATAAAAAAAAAACTGAATTGTGGCAATTGAATTGCCGAAATTAAAGGAGTAAAAAATAAAAAATAAAAAATAAAAAAACCTTGATTGTGGTAAGATTAATGTTACAGCCACACTTTTGGATGACTAAAAGTGTGTATCTCTATCATTTTACTCCAAAAGTGTGGCTGTAGCACTAATCTTACCACAATCAAGGTTATTTATTTATTTATTATTTATTTAATTTTTTTACTCCTTCAATTTTGGCAATTCAATGGCCACAATTGAGTTTTTTATTTTATTTTATTTATTTATTTTAAATCATCCACTTTTGGCAAAATGCTAGAGATACAAACTTTTTTACAAAATACTTTCATAAACTGTTGATGTGATGAGCATTATTGATAAATAAAAAAGTGATGTTATTGGTGGGCACTAATGAGAACAGTAAAAAATTGGTCATAACAACAGTTTGTAAAAAATATGGTAAAATAGTGTGTGGACGTAGCATTACTCTTGCCATAGTTTTTATTTTATTTTATTTTTTTATTTTTTTATTTTTTTATCTTCCAATTTCAGCAATTCAATTGCCACAATTCAATTTTTTTTATTTTTTTTATTTCTGGCAATATCATTGCAGAAATTCCTTTTTCTCTCTCCCGCATCCATCACATCATTTCTCTTTCCTCTCTCCTACTTGTTCTCAGAATTTCGACAATGGTGTTGCCAAAATTCGCTTCTCTCCTCATTTTGCCAAATAAGTTTGAACAGTACCCATATCACAAATAAACTTCATTTTTTACAATATTCAACCAAAATACTAAAAAAGATGGGGTAATTCTAAACTTTTATTGTGCGGGTCTCAGCTCCGTTTCTCTGTGTTCCCATTTTTTGTTTTTTGTTTTTGCTGTGTTGTCGGTGTTCTCAAAGTATTCAAATCATGGAAAGAGAGCATTTACGTTGGTGAAGTCATAAATTTAGCAATTTGACTCTACAAAAAACTATTTTATTGAGTATACATTTTCCATTTTGCACCTTTTAACAGGTATTTTAGGGTTGGCTTAGTAAGAAATATATATATATACATATATATTTTTTTTTTTCAAAACTGAGAGAAAATACAATTAGATTCTAAATTTAAGTTCAATTTTGTGCGACTTGCCCCATTTATTTTTTTTTTAAAAATATTTGTGTCAAGTGAATTATTGGATGCAAAAATCGAAAAGTTAAAAAGCAATTAGATTCTAAATTGAAGTTCAATTTTGCGTCACGTATCCTATCTAACTTTTTAATTTTGTGGCAAGTGAATTATTTGATACAACAATTGAAAAGTTCAAATTCAATTAGATTCTAATATATATATATATATATATATATATATATATATATATATATATGTATGTATGTATTAAAAATCTATGACTTAAAAAATGTGTAAGTTGTAACTCTTACACCAAGTATAATTTGAACTTACATATGTGTAAATTGCGATTTTTTTTTTTAATTGTACTCGTATATATGGGGTATATACTAGTTTTCTTGTAAATTTAGAGAAGTTTATTTGTAATAAGAAAGTTTCAATGTATTTGTTTTCAATGTTAATTGTAATTTTTGGTATAATCAAGGATGAAATCAAGGTCCATTGAGTGAAATAAAATAATTTAAATATTTTTAGAAAGAAAAGGGATTGAAATCTAAGCAATTGCATTGTGTAATTAACCCCCTCCCTCCCACAACATGTATTTACTATTTTTACTTTTTTTTTTTCATTTTTTTATTCAATAGTTGGGATTTGATTTTTTTTTTTTTTTTTTTTTTGCAATTTTAATTCTCAGTCATTCATATCCATTACATTGGCTGCAATAGCAATGTGATCCCATTCCAAAGAAAAGACTGATTGAGTAAGCCCTCTCTGACTCTGACTCTATAGATCTTCTCTTCTCCCTCATTCCATTCTCAACACACAACATGTACAACAAATGACACAACCAGGGGCGGAGCTATGTAATAGGATGGGGGAGCCATGGGCCCCCAAAAATTTTGAATTTAAAAAAAATATATATGTATAATTATTTTAACGTTTTCAAAATTTAGTCTATAAAAATAAGAGTCTCCCCCCCCCCTCCCCCTCCCCCTCCCCCTCCCCCAAAATATTTGAATTAGTTTAATGATGCTCTTAACAAAAAATATTGGTCTAACAGTTATAGAGATATAACTTTATTTTTTGCAATTCTATTCTTTGTTATAAAATGTGCTTTTATACCTATTAAATATTTGATAAAGTTTGGTATCAAATATGTTTGAATCTATCTTTTTCAACCGGTTATGTGGCGATTAACAACTTATTAACTCATTAAAAAAAAAATCTTGCTACTAAAACTACACATGAAATGTCTCTTTAGTTGCCATATAATGGATTAGAGTAAGATAGTTTCAAATATGTTCAGACTTCAGGACTTAACTTATTCCTTCAAGTTTTGGATCGTTCATATTTTTGAAAATTTTATTAGTTCAATTGAAAGATTTTTTTACTTACTTTAGTATAAAATTTGATAATTTGTATTGAAAATAAAACTTTTTAAGAATTTCACTATGAAAATGGTAAAAATAAATTTTATTTTATAAAAGAACGCCATCAAACATAATTTTGATTGAAAATACTAAAATTTTTTTTTTTTTTTTTTGGGTGTGTGTATATATATAACTTATCAAATAAAAAAGTGTGTATATATATATGTGTGTATATAATAAAATAGCGTGTGTATACATATATATATATATATATATATATGTTTGTGTATGTGTGGGGTTGTCTTGATAAATATATTAGTGCCGTAACTTGGCCCTCTAAATAAAAATTCTTCTAGACACAACAAAAAGTCTTCACCTTTTTCCTTCTCTCTCTCTCTTTCTGATCCGGGCTTGATCTCTTCTCTTATCTTCCCTCTTTCTCTGTTTCGATAGGAAAATAGTAACCTCTCCATCGAGGTAAGGTTAGAGTTAAGGTAAATTTTGATGTTTCGGTATTTTCTAGCAGTTTTGACCTTTTGTAGTTGCTTCTTTGTGTAGATGGATTATTTTGATTATTTATTTATTTATTTATTTTCATCTGGATGTGGGTTCCAGAAAGTTTTTATTTTTATTTTTATTTTTTTAATGCTATGTTTGGTGGTGATGTTGTATGCGATTAGAGCCAAGACAAAGTAGAGACACAGAGAGAGCTTGAAAGAAAGTGCGTTTTTCGTAGTATTGCGGATGAGACTGAAGTAGTAGAACGTGTTACCAAACTCACTGGTGTCTAAATGTTAGCTGGAACAATTAGGAGGCTCAAGGCTCAACTCCATTATTACTCGAAAAGGACATGTTGGTCGATGTTCGTCGAAGCAGTGAGAGAGAAGGAAAAGATACTGGAGATGTTTCACGTGATTACTGGATCGAGTAATTAACTAATTAATAGACTTCTAGTTCTAGAATATGTATCAAAAATAGACTTCTAGAATAGTGTGTGTGGGTCGACTCAGCTCCATTTGTCCTTGTTTCCCACCTTTGAAATTTTCCATAAACAGAGGCCAAAAAAAAAAAAAAAACTAGATTATTGCTCCTTTTATTGATTTACTCTTCTTTAAAAGTTACCATAACTTTTGAGTAGAGTTGTGGTATGTTTTTGTGTTAGAACTCATTTTCCTCTCTCTTGTGCGTATATGTGTGTGTTTGTTTCTTAAAAAAAAAGAAGAAGACTAATTTAAACCCCCCCCCCTCCCCCAAGATTTTGTAGGAAATAAATACTAGATTATTGCTCCTAAAATTCAAACTTTCAAAATTGATTTAGAAAACCTCAAGAAAAATTTGAAAAACAAACAAAGAAATAACTTAAAAAATTTTCCATATAAAAAAAAAATCCCTTCAAAATTAGGATTCTATGCAATGCAACTGAGGACGTGAATCCCTTCAAAACTAGGCTGCTTTCCAACATCTTTTTATTTATTTATAATTAAAAAGCATCTAATTGTTTACAGCTTGCTTGCACTATTAACTTACCTTATTTTATTTTGATATTAAATTATTCTATTTTATTTTAGGGCAAAACCTTATGTTCCCTACTTAAAATTTTGACATATGTCAAATTTAACAATCCAAACAAACGGCGTTAATTTTTTTTTTTTTTCCTTCTTCTTTCTTTTTCTTTTACTGCAACTGCAAGAGAACCTATGACTTCAAATTTCCATTTGCCTTTAATTGATGAAGCTAAAATGAAGATAATAAAGGGAATTCCGAATTCCAACCCAAAACTCAGAAGCTAAAATGCAGAAGCAAAGCTAAAATGAAGCTAAAATGTAGAACCAAACAGGAAAGATAAAAAAATTAAAAAATAAAAGCCAGATCTACTAGGTTTCAAACCAAAAAATGGACCCTTCTCTCTCATTTTCTCAATAACCAAATAGGAAAGATTAAAAAATAAAAGCTAAATCTACTGGATTTCAAACCAAAAAACGAACCCTTTTCAGCTATACTCGAATCTTTCACACTCTTAACATCAACAAAGCTATCGTCACAGCCTCTTTCATTATTTTGTCCAGAGAGAGAGAGAGAGAGAGAGAGAGAGAGAGAGAGAGAGAGAGAGAGAGAATCATATATCAGAAAAGAAGAAAGGAAACACACACACACACACACAGACACCCCGAGAGAGAAAGAGAGAGATATGATATATTCTTTTTTTGGGTTTTGGGTTTGGAAGAGAAGGGTCATGGGTGGTTTAGAAGAGAAAGGTTTTGGGTTTGGAAGAGAAGTCATGGGTTCTCTTGCAGTTGCAGTATAGGAAAAAGAAGGAAGAAGGAATTTTTTTTATTATTTTTTTTTATTATAGTTTTAATGCCGTTTGCTTGGGTTGTTAAATTGGACAGATGTCAAAATTTTAAATAGGGAACTTAAGGTACTGTACCTAAGTTTTGCCTTTTATTTTATATGCTGATATGATAACAGTGGTTTTGCATATATATATATATGGACAAAACTTATGTACAATACCTTAGGTGCTGTTCCTTAGGTTCCCCTTTTAAGATTTAGCCATGTGGCTACTTAATTAAAAAATACACTTTCATCCCATGAGGAAAAATCCACATGGCATAATCTTAAAAAGGGTACCTAAGGAACAGCACCTAAGTACTGTACCTAAGTCTTGCTCTATATATATATGTATGTATGTATATGTTGGGCCCATTTCAATCAATGGTCCAAACATAAGAAACAAATCCAACATGGACTGGCTCATTCAAGTAATAGATACAAAATCTCAAACAATTAATCAGGCTCAATCCCCTTCTTGGCAATCCCCAAGGTAATGTTCGAACTACCGAGATAAGTCCTAGCCCGGTTCAAAGGTAATGTTCGAGCTACTGAGGTAAGTCCTAACCTAGTTCCGAGGTAGTATCTGAACTACCAAGGTAAGTACCAGAGAAGATTAACTACGCCAAGGAAGTTGTCTGAAAGTTCCAGATGATTTTACAACCCCCGCATTAAATGAAGGTCACTTGCCTAGCATCACCGCATTTGATGCAGAAGGACAAACTTGAATAGTAAGAAAAGCTCTAGAAGTCTCCATTCATGATGAAAAACCTACAAAAAAAGAGCCCGATAAGATCAAAAGTTATTCAGATGGGCACCGAAACAGTAAGAAAGACCTTAGAAATCGATCTCCTTTTCATGATGAAAAATAAAAAAAGAAGAGTCCGATAAGGCCAGAAGTTATCCAGGTGGACTAGGACAGAATACGAAGAAGAAGGAGATGACTCATACAAAAGGAAGGGAAGAAAGAGAAAGAATAAAGACCAAATAGAGAAGAGAGCAAGAGAGAAAAAAACAAAGAAAACACTAGAGAGAGATTCATGTAACATATCACATTGGAATTAATAATAATAAAACTCTGGTAGTTTATGTGTTCTTGTCCAAATTTCCCATTGTGGATCAATATCAACCCATAATACAAATTAATTGTAAACATAACACAAATTAATTGTAACATATGTTTTGCTTAGTGTCTTAAACCATAGAATTAGGGGACATGTTCCTACATATATAATAATAATATTATTATTGTGTGGGCCAATTTTGCCCTGTGTTCAAACTGTGTGTGAGGAAGCCAGGCCCAATATTATCCCCATTCATACAAATGGAGAAAGGAAGGGCCCGGCCCAATATCCCGTGTAAGGGCAAACGAATATCCGAGGACAGCCAGCCGAGGAATGGACAAAATTACCATCCGAGGAGAGGTGGAGCATGCTTGTAAGGAATTGGGCCATGTCCGAGGACGATGGTCACCTCGGTACTTTTGTCCGAGGTATCTGGTGAACTCGTTAATCACTCAGAACAACGCCTGGGACAAATCTTATAACAGAGCAAAGGGGGAAATATCAAACAAAAAGTAATGGTAGGAAATGACAAATATCTAAAGGTGCTGTCACCTCTGCATTAAATGTCTCCCACCTAACCTTCTGGCCGCATTAATGTGGAGGTGATACCTGAACAGTGAACGAACAGCTTTCCAGCTAAGAATGGAAGATTCAAGAGAGGGCAAGGGGGATGACGAAAAAGGACGTTGAATGCCAGGTCCACACGTGGATGATAAAAAAGGCAAAAAAGCCATGGTATATAAGGCGAGGAAAGACAGAAAAAAGGGAGAAAAAGATCGGAACAGAAAGAAAAGGAAAATCAGATCTCTAGGGCATGTCCGAAGAGACTTATTGCTACATTCCTTGCTCGTATCTTTAATCTTTTTACACTAAAATCCAATATTTTGGCCCAAGATCAGACTAGCTTTCTTTCCTGCACTCTATAAATTCATTGTTTGGGCTACATGGGCCTGGATCCATTCCCGTTTTGGATTCAAGTCAAATCTGGTCCTTACAATTGGCGCCGTCTGTGGGAAGTTGCTTGATCTGATCAGAAAGAGATTTGGGTTTAGTGCGTAAAATGGAAGAATCAGGTTCGCATCAACCAACGGTAGGGCCACATCAGGGTGATGACAATCCGCACCAGGCGGCATCAGGAGGATCGCAGCATAACTACTCGGGGGCCTACCCTCACCAAAGAGGAGCTCATGAGCAAAGTGGGCAAACCATGCACACTAATAGAAGTCAATCGCGTGGGAAAAGTCACGTATCCCATGCAGAATGAGAGGGACATGCAACACGAGATAGATGAATTGAAGAAGAAGTTACGTCGCGCGCGGCGGAGACGGGCACCATTCGAATCGGAGTCTTCATCTGAGGATACAGAGAATGATACATATAGGCAAAGATCTAAAACTCCACCCAGTGAAACCTTCTCCGGTGATGAAGAATATAATGATTATAGATGGAAAAGTAGAAGTACTTTGCAGAAAGGCCTAGGGAACAAAGCCATGAATGAGGCCTTGAGTCAAGTGGCCAAGTCGCCCTTCACACGACGAATTGAGGGCGCCAGCCTTCCTCGGCGATTTAACCAACCAACCTTCTCTCTTTATAATGGCCGAACAGATCCTGTGGAACATGTAAGCCATTTTAATCAAAAAATGGCCGTCCATTCGAAGGATGAGGCTCTAATGTGTAAGACCTTTCCGTCCAGCTTGGGTCCAATGGCAATGAGATGGTTTAATGGCCTTAAGGCAAACTCTATTGATTCTTTCAAAAAGCTTACCCAGTCCTTTGGAGCGCGCTTCATCACATGCAGTAGGGTACCTTTGCCGTTAGGATCTTTGCTGTCAATGTCCATGCGTGAGGGAGAGTCTTTGAAAGCTTACTCGGACAGATATTGGGAGATGTTTAACGAGATAGATGGGGACTATGATGATGTGGCCATTAGTACATTTAAGGCAGGGTTACCGGCGGAGCATGATCTGAGAAAATCACTCACCGGCAAACCTGTCACCAGTGTACGTCTGCTGATGGATAGGATTGATAAGTATAGAAGAATTAAGGAAGATCAATTGCAAGGTAAGGGAAAAGCGAAGGTGATTCCTCAGGATAGGAGGGATTCCAGGTCGGATCGGATACAGAACAATCGTCCTCGGAGAGACTTTTTAGGGCAATCTGCATCTGCCAATGCTCAGGCCGTCAATGTTGTGTTTCGAGAGCCAGTGCAGAAAGTTTTGGAAAAAGTAAGGAATGAACCATTTTTTAAGTGGCCGAATAAAATGGCAGGAGATCCAAGCAATCGCAACCAAAACCTGTATTGCCAATATCATCAAGATCACGGTCATGCTACTGAGGATTGTCGGAACTTATGGGATCATTTAGAACAACTGGTCCGAGAAGTGAGGTTGAAGCATCTATTGCATCATTCCAGTGGCCGAGGAGGCCAGACAGGTACTGCGTTTCAGGGAGGTCCTGCATCCAAGCCTCCTCTGGGGACCATCAATGTTATATTCGCGGCTCCAGGGAGGACTGGATCCTGCCCAACCAGAATAATGTCAGTATCACATTACACCGACGATGAGTCTAATTCAACGCCGAAGAGAGCCAAGGCGAACGTCCCTCTAGTGCTAAGTTTTTCAGAAGCGGACAAACAAGGAACCATACAGCCACACGACGATGCTCTGGTGGTTACCCTTAGAATTGGCAGATACGATGTGAAGAGAGTCATGGTTGACCAGGGAAGTGCAGCGGAGATTATGTATCCTGATCTCTTTAAGGGTCTGGGTTTAAAACCCGAGGATTTATCTGCCTACAGCTCGCCTTTGGTGAGTTTTGAGGGTAAGATGGTGGTCCCTAGGGGCCAGATCAGACTGCCTGTGCAAGCTGGATGGGATGTGGTTAAGGTAGATTTCATCGTGGTAGATGCCTTCTCTCCGTACACGGCCATTATGGGTAGGCCGTGGTTGCATTCTTTGGGCGCCGTTTCCTCCACCCTTCATCAGAAAGTGAAATACCCCTCTGACGGTCAAGTGATGGAGATAGTGGGAAGCCAGTCTATGGCTAGGCAATGCCTAATTGCAGCAATTCAGCACAAACCAGAGGCTGGCGCCTCAGCCAGTAAAGAGAATGTCTTATAGCAGTCGGGGGCCTCGTCGTCGCTGCATGGAGGGCCAGATGATGAGATGAGTTGTGAGGGCCTGGAAAAGGTGATTATAGGGGATGACCGTGAAAGATTCTTCCAGGTAGGGGCTCGGTTGCCCCCACAGGAGAGGGAAGAGTTGGTTGAGCTGTTAAGGGGAAACGTGGATGTTTTTGCATGGGACGCCTATGAAGCCCCTGGTCTGAATCCGGAATTCATTTGTCATCGATTAAATGTAGATCCTTCAGTGACTCCAAAAAAGCAGCCTCCTCGGCGACCCTCGAGTGAACACGTGGAGGCAATAAAGTCTGAGGTGGTTAAACTCAAACAGGCAGGGGCTATTAAGGAGATTTTCTACCCCCAGTGGCTGGCTAATACAGTAGTGGTGAAGAAGAAGACAGGGAAATGGCGCGTCTGCGTAGACTTCGCAGACCTTAACAAGGCCTGCCCCAAGGATCCTTTCCCTATGCCGAGGATAGATCAGTTGGTAGATGCGACAGTAGGCCATCCTCGGATGAGTTTCCTGGACGCCTTCCAAGGTTATCATCAAATACCATTGGCCGTTGAGGACCAAGAAAAAACGGCTTTTGTTACTCCTGTGGGGAACTATCACTACAAAGTAATGCCTTTTGGCCTGAAAAATGCAGGATCGACTTATCAACGGATGATGACAAAGATGTTTGAATTGCAGTTGGGAAAAACCATTGAGGTCTACATTGATGATATGGTGATGAAGAGCAGGTTAGCATCTGAACACCTAGCAGATCTTACCAATGTTTTTGAAATTCTGAGGCGGCATAATTTGCGTCTGAATGCCTCTAAGTGCTCCTTTGGAGTGGGGTCAGGGAAGTTCCTAGGATACATGGTGACACATAGGGGGATTGAGGTAAACCCAGATCAGATTAAAGCAATCAATAGCTTGCAACCACCTCGGAATCCAAAGGAGGTCCAGAAGCTTACTGGGATGATGGCAGCGTTAAATCGGGTCATATCCAGATCAGCCGAGAGGTGTAGACCCTTCTTTCTGTTGTTGCATAAATGGAAAGAGTTTCAATGGTCCGAGGAGTGTGTCAGGGCTTTCCAAGAACTTAAACATTACCTATCCCATCCGCCTATAATGTCCAGCCCAGTAATGGACGAGGTCCTTTTTTCTTATCTTGCTGTTGCCTCACACACCATAAGCCTTGTACTCATACGAGTGGATGATGGTGTACAACGACCAGTCTATTATGTAAGCAAGTCGCTTAATGAAGCCGAGGTGCGCTACCTACCACTGGAAAAGGCGATATTGGCTGTGGTGCATGCCACGAGGAAACTCCCACATTACTTTCAAGCGCATACTGTGGTCGTCCTAACTCAACTTCCCCTCAAGTCAGTGCTCAGAAGCGCCGATTACACAAGGAGGGTAGCAAAATGGGGTACGATTCTAGGGGCTTTTGATATAAAGTACATGCCCCGCACCTCGATCAAGGGACAGGTGCTCGCCGATTTGGTGGCTGAGTTTGCTGAATCTCCAGAAGAGGTGGAAAGGGGAGACGATCCGGTGGAGGGAAGATTGGTAGGCATGGCCTCTGTTCAGGGCCTACGATACTGGGAATTGTACGTTAATGGAGCAGCCAATCAGCGGGGGTCAGGAGTGGGGCTAGTACTGGTGTCCCCCGAAAAGATTACCATAGAAAAATCCTTTAGACTGAATTTCTCCGCTACGAATAACGAGGCCGAGTATGAAGCTTTACTGCAGGGGATGCAGATGGTGCAAAAACTGGAGGGAAAGGCAGTAAGAGCTTTTTCGGACTCAAGATTGCTTGTGGGACAAGTAGGAGGTGATCTAGAGGCGCGAGATTCAAGGATGCTAGAATATTTGCAATTGGTCAGGAATATACAGGATAGATTTGAAGCTTTTGACTTGTCTCATGTGCCCAGAAATGGGAACACCCATGCAGATTCGCTGGCCACTCTTGCCACGTCCTCGGCTCAGGATCTACCTCGGGTAATCCTGGTGGAAGACCTGTATGTGCGAGCTCTGGCGCATCAAGATGCACCACGGATACACCAGGTTGCACTGGGTCCCAGTTGGATGGATGTCATATCACTGTTCCTGGAAAAAGATGTACTACCTGTGGAAAAATCCGAGGCTGACAAAATACGGAGGAAAGCTCCTCGGTTTTGGTTGTCCGAGGACAAAAAATTGTACAAACGTTTGTTCTCTAGGCCTTATTTATTATGTGTGCACCCAAAGGCATCGGAGACACTTTTGGAGGAATTGCATGAAGGGGTTTGTGGAAGTCATACAGGGGGAAGATCATTGTCCCACAGGGCTCTTACCCAAGGATATTGGTGGCCGAACATGCAGAAGGAGGCGCAAGAATATGTCAAGAAATGTGATCAGTGCCAAAGATTTGCACCGAATATCCACCAGCCTGGAGGAACGCTCAATCCGCTTTCCAGCCTATGGCCTTTTGCTCAATGGGGCCTAGACATTGTGGGTCCTTTTCCCAAAGCTGCGGGGAACAAAAAATACCTCATGGTATGCACAGATTATTTTACCAAATGGGTTGAAGCTGAACCTTTAGCCAATATCAGGGATATGGATGTCAAAAGATTCATCTGGAAGAGTATAATTACGCGGTTCGGTATTCCCAACATCCTCATCTCGGATAACGGTCTTCAATTTGACAGTAAAGCTTTCAGGAAATACTGTTCTGATCTGGGAATAAAGAACAGGTATTCCACTCCAGCCTACCCGCAAGGAAACGGGCAGGCTGAAGCCGTAAATAAGGTCATTGTGAATGGGTTGAAGAAGAGGTTGGATGACGCCAAGGGAAGGTGGGTGGAGGAGCTACCCCACGTGCTGTGGACCTATAGGACAACGCCTCGAAGGTCTACCGGGGAGACCCCCTTTTCAATGACGTATGGGGCTGAAACCGTAATACCACTAGAGAATGGTTTCCCTACAATGAAATCTGGTGAATTTACGCCGGATGGAAACGAAGAATTACTAAAAAGGAACCTGGATCTAATCGAAGAACTGCGAGAAAACGCTAGGGTGTAGTTAGCCTACTATCAACATAAGCTAAAGCAAGGTTACGATCTTAGCGTGAAATTGAGACCATTGGCCCCAAGAGATTTGGTTTTGAGGAAAGTAGTGGGAAACGCTAAAAACCCTGCTTAGGGGAAGTTGGGGCCCAATTGGAAGGGACCGTATCGCATCACGACGGTAGCAGGAATAGGAGCTTACTACTTAGAAGATTTAGACGAGAGAGCTGTACTTCACCCTTGGAATGTAAATAATCTGAAAAGGTACTACTATTGATAATAAAAGTTATCTTGTTTTCCTCTTGCTTCTTAATATACTATGGCATCTGTTGAAATATTAAACAGAAACTAAGTCATGTCAGGTCCTCGGACCACATACTTAGTGAAAATTAATATACTATGGCATCTGTTGAAATATTAAACAGAAACTAAGTCATGTCAGGTCCTCGGATCACATACTTAGTGAAAATTAATATACTATGGCATCTGTTGAAATATTAAACAGAAACTAAGTCATGTCAGGTCCTCGGACCACATACTTAGTGAAAATTAATATACTATGGCATCTGTTGAAATATTAAACAGAAACTAAGTCATGTCAGGTCCTCGGACCACATACTTAGTGAAAATTAATATACTATGGCATATGTTGAAATATTAAACAGAAACTAAGTCATGTCAGGTCCTCGGACCACATACTTAGTGAAAATTAATATACTATGGCATCTATTGAAATATTAAACAGAAACTAAGTCATGTCAGGTCCTCGGACCACATACTTAGTGAAAATTAATATACTATGGCATCTGTTGAAGACTTGGTGGAAATAAATATGGCAGAACATCTCTTAAAATGAGAAACAGCAAGTCATCCTTGTTTTGTCCTCAGACCATGAATCTGGAGAATATAACTGTCCGTGCGGTGTTAAGGAATATATTCAATGGAATATATGTTGTGATAAAATCTTTAGAACATGATTTTGAATATAAGTCATTATTTTCTGGATAAAGTCTTGACCTGCTTTATAAGCCATGATTGACTTCATGGATGTCAAATAAGTGTGAATATAATTCAGCATGTTCACATTCTACTTATTGTTTAGGTGTTGTGATATTATCTGGAAATTGTGGAACTTATTAGGGAACTAAGTAAAAGGGAGATACATTTTTGAAAGATCAACATTATGTTTTATTAATTCATCTTGTTCCTCACTAATGTATGCTGGTTCCTTGATAATGAATCATGTTGTGAAAGTAAACAAAGAACTGAGCAAAGTAAATATGATACAAGTAAGTAAAATAATGATGCCGACAAATATTACTTGAAATAGAGAAAAGTCTCTCATACATTATCGAAATTGGTCTTTAAGCACAGAGGATGAAATTACAACTGTTATCACTATAAAAAAAAAAAAAAAAAAGGGAAAGCAATGTAAAATAAATAAACAAAATATGCATATAAAACTAAGGCTTCAATTTGATCTGGAGCTTAGGTTTGGAAGCCTGGTCAGCTACCTTAGGGTTAGTCTCCTTCTCCTTGTCCTTAAGAGACTCTTGTGCAGGTAAAGTGACTAAGGCTAACTGCTTCTCAAAATCTTGAGAAGCTGTCCCAGGTTGAGGGGCTTCAGTCACTTCACCTGAAAGGGGCCCCTTTTGGATCTCTTTCTCTTTACCCTGGTCTGGTTGGGCAGCAGAGGGAAGGGGCTGAGAGGGAGCCTCGGCAGTTGGTTGAGGCACGAGAGGGGCCGGCTCGGTCTGCTTAGGAAGTTGCAGGGCCGAGGGGAAGATTATGCTTTCTGGCCTCCTCAGCCCTGACGAGGCTTCAACCCCAGCCTGGTTGAGAGCCTCTTCCCAGGTTTGGGCGCAGTAAGCGCGGCAAACGGCAGGGACCTCAGCTTGGAGAGTGTCCTCAGTCTCCGCCACGCCAACATCATACCCATGCTGCTCGGCCTCGTCTCGTTCCTTCTCGGCCTTTAACTTATCCTCTTCGGCTTGCATTTTTGCTCTATCAGCCAAGGCTTTAAGCTTGTTGGCCTCTTCCAATTGCTGCCTTAGAGTTGCAATTTGCTCCTTGGCCGTGACCAATTGCCCTTTAACCTCAAGGACCAGCTTCCTCTGGCTTTCAGCCTGGGTCTCAGCCCCCTTCAAGGCAGCCTCAGCACCTTTCCTCAGCTACTCCTCAGCCTTCAGCTTCTCCTTAAGGTCCTTATTGCTGTTCTCAGCAATATTCAGCGTCTGCACAGCAGAAACCCTTCTGGTCCTCTCATCATCTAACTACTGGGCGACGGAGTGATATATCTCCTCCATCCTGAATATGCCTTGAACCGCCTGTTTAAAAAAAAAAAAAAAAAAAAAAAAAAAAAAAAAAAAACACAACAACAACGAAACAGACGTAAAAGAAAATGTGTAAGAATAACAATGTGTGCATATACAAGCAACGGGAAATAACCATTATGCCCAATGAAAAGAAAAGAACAAAAGTTGAAGAGTAACAACACATACCATGCCTAGAGACCGCTTGGCCTGGAGAACTACCTCATTCCTCCTTAAACCCCGCAGCTCTATCATATCTCTGGGCAGCAGGAGTGTTTCTTCCAATGTCGAGGCCACATGGCAGCCAACACCCCCGTTGTAATCTCTGATCGAGGCATCATCGGTCAGAGGTTCACCCCTTAGCATGGGAGCTGGAAGCCATGCCCGGGGTTCAGACTGTTGAACCTCTCCAGGCTCTGGACCTCGACTGGGAGCATAGCCGATCTTCAGCTGCTTCGTCGGCCTATGGGACTCCTCTTCACTGGAGGAGCGAGTCCTCCCAGTCTCTACTATCTCCTTGCCCTTGGGCTCCCTTGTCCTCTTTGGATCAGGTTGTTCAGCCCTGGGTGGAGGGGCTGGCCGAGGGGCATGAGGAGGGGATTTGGGAGGAGGGGGAGGAAGCTTGGGTTGGGTAGATCTTCCAACCTCCCCCCTCCTAGGTTGGCTCTCCAAGAGCTCCTAGAGGCTACGCTGGGGCTTCCTCTAAATGCCCATGTCTTTAGGAGTGTTGGGTGATGGAGTAGGTAAGTCAAAGATTTCGTAATCGTCGGTGGCCGAGGATGGGTCCACAAAACTTCCCTCTTCTCGTTTAGCTTCTTCTTCCTCCTCTACTGGAGAAGTGTGGGGAGAAGATGGAGCGACTTTGGCGAGACTGGCAACGGGCAGCTCCTCGGCGCGCTGAGGGTATTCTGGAAGGGGGACACCTTGGGGAACTACGAATCCTTCGTAAGCAACGCTGATTCGGTGAAGCCGAGGATCCTTAGCCTTTATCACGCACGATGGGGCTTGAAATGCGCGTGAGATGGGGTTGTAGCCGAGAATGAGATGAGCTGCCCTCAATTGACCATCTGATGGGTTGACGTAGACTTTGGCTCGGAGAACTCTATCCAAGCTGGCCTTGTTAACTAAGCGCAATGATGGCGAAGTCGCACGTGGATCTGCATTGTCAATAGAGACGATAAAGAGTCGCTTTAGTTTAAGCCGACGACAATGGGAAAACTAGAATCTGAACAGTTAAACGTAAAGATTAAATAAGTTGGACCCCCACCTGGCTCACCCTCTTTAACTGGGCATGGTAAGCCATCATGCCACTGCCCAGAGAAGATTAAGAAATCTTCTTTTAATCCCTTATTGGATTGGGGGAGACACTGAATCAGTCTGACCTCTGCCTGCCTGGATTTTAGGTAGTACCCCTGATTTTTTAGGTGCTGAAGGTTATAAACCCAGTTTATATCATGGTGGGTCAGATTTAGATTCATTCTTTCGTTTAGGACTTCTATACTTCCTAATACCCTAAACATATTCGGTGCACATTGGGTGGGGGATAGCCTAAAATACCTAAGATAGTTCCTAGTGAGGGTGCCCATGGGAATGGTCATCCCCCCTTCTATGAAAGCGATCATAGGAATGACAACCTCATTCGTTTTTCTTTCATCATACCATTTGCCCTGTGCCGCGTATCTAACGCCCACATGAGGAGGGATGTTATACTTAGTCCTAAAATTTCTCATTCCCTCCTCAGTATCTACTAACTCCTTAAATCTACCCATTTTTTAGGAGGCCCTAGAGGAGAGATTCTACAATAAAAGTTATAGAAAGTTTAGGAGGACTTACAGGTGTGAGAAATGGTCCTCGGACAGGATTTATGTATTTGTAGACGCACAAAGGAACGAGAGAAAGAAATAAAGTATCAGGTTCTAGAATAACGCAATCGTTCAAAAGTGACAAGAAATTGATTTGAAAGACTACTTATAGTTGCGCAAAAATTAAAAGCGGGAGTTCACCCGCCCAAATTCCCAAAAGGTCCAACCACCGTTGGATTGTCATCTCACCGTTGAACGTGGGAGACAGAGGGGTTGCCAATATTAAATGAAGGCGCTCCCTGGACACTGAAGAGTCAGGAACGAGTCGCAAGAAGAAAAACACGTGCAGCTATGATTTGACTCAACAGAATCAGATCATAAGGGAGATCCGAAGAGAGAATCAAAATCCTTCTTTTCTCCCGAGGAGCCGAAAAGCAAGATTTTGAGGGGCTATTGTGTGGGCCAATTTTGCCCTGTGTTCAAATTCTGTGTGAGGAAGCCAGACCCAATATTATCCCCATTCATACAAATGGAGCAAGGAAGGGCCCGGCCCAATATCCCGTGTAAGGGCAAACGAATATCCGAGGACAGCCAGCCGAGGAATGGACAAAATTACCATCCGAGGAGAGGTGGAGCATGCTTGTAAGGAATTGGGCCGTGTCCGAGGACGATGGTCACCTCGGTACTTTTGTCCGAGGTATCTGGTGAACTCGTTAATCACTCAGAACAACGCCTAGGACAAATCTTATAACAGAGCAAAGGGGGAAATATCAAACAAAAAGTAATGGTAGGAAATGACAAATATCTAAAGGTGCTGTCACCTCCGCATTAAATGTCTCCCAGCTAACCTTCTGGCCGCATTAATGTGGAGGTGATACCTGAACAGTGAACGAACAGCTTTCCAGCTAAGAATGGAAGATTCAAGAGAGGGCAAGGGGGATGACGAAAAAGGATGTTGAATGCCAGGTCCACACGTGGATGATAAAAAAGGCAAAAAAGTCATGGTATATAAGGCGAGGAAAGACAGAAAAAAGGGAGAAAAAGATCGGAACAGAAAGAAAAGGAAAATCAGATCTCTAGGGCATATCCGAAGAGACTTATTGCTACATTCCTTGCTCGTATCTTTAATCTTTTTACACTAAAATCCAATATTTTGGCCCAAGATCAGACTAGCTTTCTTTCCTGCACTCTATAAATTCATTGTTTGGGCTACGTGGGCCTGGATCCATTCCCATTTTGGATTCAAGTCAAATCTAGTCCTTACAATTATTATTATTATTATTATTATTATTATGAAATGCTGTGGGGCACAATTTTTGTTACAAATCTAAATTTATCAATTGTAAGTACATGAGAAAATATAGTTAGCTCATCTGAAAGTGACGACCCATTACTTATTGTCAACTATTTCGTCAAGTTGTGGCAAATGTTAAGAGCATGAGCATTAGTGGTGCCAAAAATTTTAGCTTTTGGCACCACAAAAAACTATAGAATATATATGTAGATTAAAATTTAATAGTTGTGTTTTCAAAGTATTAATAATAATTTATGAGAAAATTTTAGTACCATGAAAGATCACTAAAAAATTTAATTTCAAATTAATTATTTATGATTTGGAATTATGAAAGAATGTAGGGTACAACTTTATATAGTTAGGGGCTACAAAGAGAGCTTTATTATAATTAGCTTGGCTCTTCCTAGCAAAAATTTGACTTCGCCACTGCTCATAAATAAAGCTAAAATCTTCCTAAATCTAAATACTCAAAGTAGTCATATCATAGAAAGAGATTAAATATAGGAGTGATATTGAGTATGCACCTTCTATTTTGCGGCTTTCAACAGGTATTTTAGGGTTGGCTAAGTAAATGACATATATATATATATATATATATATATATATATATATATATATATATATATATATATATATTATAAGTCAAAACTGAGAGAAATACAACTAGAGTCCAATTTTGCGTCATATGTTCTATTTAATTTTTTTAATTTCTGAGTCAAGTGAATTATTAGATGCAAAAATCGAAGAGTCCAAATCCAATTAGATTCAAATTGGAGTTTAATTTGCTTCACTTATCCCATCTAATTTTTAAATTTTGTAGCAAGTGAATTATGTACAAAAACAGAAGAGACCAAATCTAATTAGATTCTAAATTTTATATATATATATATATAATGAGAAACCATTACACATTTTAAAAATCTATGATTTAAAAAAGGTGTAAATTGTAACTTCTACACCAAGTATAATTTAAACTTATATATGTGTACAATTATGATTGTTTTTAATTGTACCTATGCATATGCATGATTAATTTACAAGTTTTCTTGTAAATTTAGTGAAGTCTATTTGTAACAAGAAAGTTTCAATGTATTTGTTTTTAATGTTAACAGTAATCATTTGGTGTAATCAAGGATGAAATCAAGATCCATTGAGCGAAATAAAGTAATTTAAATATTTGTCCGACAGAAAATTTATCAAATAATTTGTAGACAATCAAATCTTCATTTGTACACCATATAAGAAAGAAAAACAACCCTAATATCCTAGACAAAAAGACGGCACAAATCTCATAGAGAAAACGTTAGGAAAGCCAAATAGTTTTTCATCCTCTCCAATTGTCATATACTTGAGAGGGGTTTACCACTGCAAATACAAGATGACCACTTGTTTTGTTTTGAATCCATAGAGACTGTTGCAAAATCTTCAAGTGGCCTTCAAGCAAAGAGAGATTGGTTTGGCGGTCGGTGATTAACTTGTGGCATTGAATCCAAACAGGAACATTAACTACAAGACTTTCTAAGCTCCCAGAGTGCTCTATATATAAGCCTTTTGTTATTTTATCTTTTAAAGAGCAGAGAATTAGATTAACACAATGACATTGAGCCGTTTCTTAATTTAATTGCTGACAAGAAAAGCTTCTTCGTAATATATATTTGAAGATTTGGTAATTAGAATACTATTTATCGGGAGATTAGTAGGACCTTTGATGATGTTGAACATCATAATCATATAATCAAGAAAATGACTTTGAGAGGTATAAGAGTTTGGAAGGTAAAAGTATCTTTTCCTTCCTTTTTTTTTTTTACTAGACTTTCTACTCTCTAGTACTTCTAGGCTTGAGAGACCCGAAGGATTTAGCATAATCTTGGACAATTTAGTTTAGATAGACTTGATGGACAACACATAAGTTTGGAAGTGATGGAAACCTCAACGACAGAAAATATATTGAGGAGATGAGATGTGACAAAAGAGAAGCATTTGCTATTTCCACGAACTTGAAGATCAAATAGACGTGAATTTAGTTGACAATAGAATTACTAGTGTTGCATTTGATAGGGAACTTTGCAAGGAGCAGGGAACATGAGGAATTCCTATTATGTTTCTAGCATTGACTCGGCTCCAAAAGGGGGAGCCTACAATCCATTCAATCAAGTCATCACCATCGAGCAAGGACAGAACCACCCTTGGACTAGGGGGGCAAGGCCCCCTAGATTTTTTTAAAAATAATATTATTATATATATGTGTACTAATTTTAACAATTTGTTCTATAAAATTACATTTTGTTTTTCTTTAACAATATCATAGATTCTTTTAAGAGTAATGTTATATTCACAAACTTTTTTATAACATTTTTACAAATTATTTTGGTAGTAAATTTTTATTGGTTCGCATATAGGTATATCACTCACATCATATTTTTACTTATCAGTAACCACTTATTACATTAGTAATTTTAAAAGAAAACTTGTAGTTCTTGCATTTTTCACATTTTAGTGACCATATAAAAATTTATAGATCTAAAATCTAAAATAAAATATACAAAGCCAAAAAAAAAAAAAAAATTCTCAGTAGCAAAAATGACCAGTAAAACTAAAAACAAAATTAAGCTCAATTAACTAATTTTATCCAAAATAAATAACCCTTCCCTTTAAAAAATTTGAAACAAAAATAATTTTGTTCTTACCCCCCCCAAAAAAAAAAAAAAAAAAAATCTCAATAGCTAAGTAGCAGAATCAAAGGTTGAAACCATTACACACAACCAACAATAAAACCGCCCCTCTAACTCAAAGTTCTGACTCCATCCTCCATCGAACTTAAGGAGGTACAACATGAGATGCCAAGTGGCAATGTTAGACAATTCGTGCTTAGAGTTGTCAAATGAGTTGCACAAGAGGATGAACAAGAGTCGCATGTGCGCCACAAGAATGGACAGCGATTTGATGATCAATCACATTTGTGAGTTCATTTCTGCAAAGTGGACTATAAATTTCCAATGAACCACGCAACGCACCAAGCACAGTCCTCTACAATTTAAATTGTAATAAACTTCAAGAAAGTTTTTGCAGCAGGCCCCCGAAAGTTTATTTTGCTTTGATGCTTAAAGATTTAGCCCACAAGTCTAGACCATACAATCAATTTTGCGATTTACAACCAGTGAGGTGGTAGATTATGATTAATGCAACATATTGAAAAAAAATTTAGTGTAATTATTGAAATATCTTTTATTGTAATTATATAATTCAATCATAATCTGTCATCTTAGTAGTTATAAAATTTGATACGAATTTTGTTGTGACTCTAGACTTTACCTCTAGGAGCCAAAAAAATCATCGATGTCAAAGTTTCCATTCAATGCACCAGATGCCAGTGTTACCCCATGAAGAGCTTGACCCATCATCAATACAGTTCGCACCAATCCTGAATTAATTTTGTTCTTTGGCTGCTGAATTGGTGGGTACCCATATCCTGGTTGAGGCTGGTAAGGGTACCCATAGGGCTGAGGCATATAATAAGCTGGAGGTGGTGGTGGATATGACTGGTAAATGACAATGGTATGGTGGCATTGGATAATACACATGTGAACCAAAATATGGTGCACTAGGCTCTACCACTTGTAGACCAAGACCATATATAGTTCTAGGCACATCCTTTAGCAACTCTGAACAGCCACAATCTTGCAAAACTTGTGGGAAAATTTCAACATACCCTCTATATTTCCAGAGGGTTTTGTGACCTGGTACATAGCAAACTGCATGGACTTGCTTGCTGTGTTCTGTAGAGTTGAGAAGCTCTTTGATGGGCACGTTGACTTCACTAATATTATCTTTGTTGCCATGGCTGCAGCCTGCAGGGGTCACAGATGAGTTTGAACTTGATGGTCAAGTTGTTTTGCTGGGCTGGTGACTCATAATTGATAATGAAGTTCATGGGATTTGAGGGTTGGTTCACATTGGTTATGGCTAGAGAGTACTATTGAGACGACCACAGATTTGTCCATATTGGAGAAACGGTTCATATCTGTGAGGTCTTGGACGGTGATATATGTCTGAGATTGAGAAGATCTGGAACTCCTCCATCTCTGACTTTCGAGAGGAAGAGTGAGGAGCTTTGATTGGCAAAGAAGTTGACATTAATTGCTCTACAAGGTCCAGCTTTAATTATTGTAACTTCTTAACGTGTGGAATGATTGCCGACCTATTTCTAAGAAATTAACTATTCCACTCGACTATTTATTTAAATAGATGGTTTTGGCATTTTGCTGACAATTCTAAGGAACTATTCAAATTCGTGACTTCCACAAAATTAATTGACATTATTATTAGGAAAGTTCCTCTAACACTGCATGGTCATTGTCATTCTGTAAGGGGAAAAAAAAAAAGAATTTTACAAGTGTTTAGGTGGCTATCTTTGAGCCAAAATTAAAGTGGGATTTAGAGCCCGTTTGTTTAGGCGTATTGAGAGAGCTAAACGCTCGTTTATCAAATCGCAGAAATCAGAATATGTTTGGCTGGGCGAAATTTGTGGGATTGCGTTTTTGAATCAGCAGATTTTCGCGTTTCAGGAAAAGCAATTTCCCATTGCGATTTTGATATCGCGTGATTTGCAAATCGTGATTCCGCCAATATTTTTTGCTGAAAACCAAAAATAGCCTCCAGTCCTCTCCCTTTACCGTTGCGTCTCCAATCCTCTCCCTTCACCATATATATCAGTGGAGTCAATACCGGTACAGAAACACAGCTATTTCATACCACTTTTTGCACCGGAGCTTACCGTGTTGTACCGGCAAAACTAGGAAAAAAATTGGATACTGGACAGTAAAAGAAAAACAAGAAAAATGGAAATTAAGTAATTTACAGTAAAAGAAAATACCATGTAACCTATGATACTGCCATCGCCAGCACTGTTCCGAAAGTGACCAGCCATTCTTCTTCTTCTTCTTCTTCTTCACGCCCATCCCTGCATCCGTCTGCACTTTTTAAGTTCTTATTTCTGAAGGCTTTAGTTGATTGTTTATAACTTGTGACTTTTAATGGTAAAAAACTAAAAAGTAAAGGAGGTTTGCTTTTTGTTTGTAACTTGTGGCAGGGTGCCCTCTGACACACCCACGTGAATTGTTATAAAATTTTGAGATTTCAAATTTGATTTTTTTTTTTTCTAATGCAAAGAAGTTTAAAGAGTATTTTAACTTTTAACTTTTTTATTATTATTATTATTATTATTAAAAAAAAGTAGGAACGTCAATTCCCTATTATTGTTAACATTACCTGGTTGAAATTTTAACTAGAGATTAACGTATTAAATGAGATAAAAATTTACAAATTTAAACTTTTTAATAAATAATATAAATTTTGGTTATATATATATATAATAGTGGTAAATCTGAAACGATATACAGGGAAAATGACAATGTAACCTTCAAAAAAAAGTTAAGTCCTTTTTTGGAATTTACATTCAAAACAGCTATTTTTAAAACAATTTATCCAAACGCTTAATATGGCTTTAAAAATAGAAAACGCATATTTTCACATATTTACCAAACACTTATATGTGGTTTTTAAAATGGAGTTTTCAAAACACACATTTTAAAAACGCTTGTTTTTAAAACGCACATTTTGAAACAGCTTATCCAAACAGGCCCTTACATCTCCTTTGAGGCGGTTTTGAGCTGGGACGTGTTCTCTTCTACGAGGAAATTAATATCATTTGATCACTTGCCCAAAACTATTAATGAGTGAATGAATAAGAAACTGACTCATATTAGATATAGGCCCCTGCCTTGCATGAATTTTGTTTTAATTTTCATTTTTTAAATATTATGAAGTAAATAATATTTTGGTTCAAAATTCTTCATCTTATGTATTGCTTAATAATGATATTTTTAAATATTATGAAGTAAATGAAATTTTTAAATCATATTTTTTAAAAGAAAATATATTAATCAAAATTAAATTAAATTTTGTAGCTATTTTTCAATGGTCTTAATAATGCCAATCAAATAATATGATATAAGATTTTATGATAAAATTTATCAATTTTATGTAATATATTTACATAAAATAAAATTCATTGAACACAAGAGATATATGTAAGTATAATTCAAGCAAGTGCAAGTGCATGTGGAAGTTAATTCTATATTTTACGTCAAGTTTAATTGAGTGATATACCTAAATTTTTTTTCTTCTTCTAATATCATTTTTTTATTTTCATATTCAATAATATTTTTAATTGCATAATTGTTTTAGTTTAATTATTGATATAAACTACAATCTTTTTGTTTGATTTGTTTTTATGTAAAATATGACATACATATGATTTTAAAATATTAATCGACCACAAAAAGTGTGAGTTAAAATGGCTAAAATTTTGCCTAAATAAATATACATATAGTATTGGATAGTGCAAAGAAAAAAAAGAAAAAAAACCTTGCCAAAGAGCCACAGCTTGACCAAGAAATTACTAATAATGTGTAGTATATTTTCTTGAATAAAAGGTAAACTTATTTTATTTTTTTTATTCCTTTTTAAGAATTTTACAATCTTGCAAATTTGAAACAAGACTTTTAATACCGATATCCTGTAGTAAAAGTGTATAGATAATGCTTCATGAACATTTTTTGGAATTTTCGTTTTACATGTACAATTATGCAGTAAGCTGTAAGCCAGTAATCATTTATGTCTTTCTCATATATATAATTTGTTAAGCAAATAAAAAGTAAAAGGGTAATAAACTAGGGACACCTAGCAAAAATGAAATTATGCAGCCAAAGAAGAGGAAATTTGACACGAATGCAAACATCATGTGGAGAGCATTTAAAACAAAATCGTTCAAAAAAAAATTTGTACCTAAACATTGTACTGCTAAGAAAAGGTCAGAGCAATGACTTTGATACCATATTAAAAATACTGAATGCAATAGTATTGTATTTCTCAAATGAAAGAATATACATTAATGCTTTTATATAGGAGGCATATGAGTACAATACAAGTAAGAGTGTAGTACAAGAATGTATGCTATACAAGTAATCTAGTTGGGTATAAAGCCCATAACACTATACATGTTAACAATATCTATTAACGTTCCACTTTGAATTTTCTCAAAAAATTCCGATTGGGAGCCTAATTTTCTTTCATTTAAGCAATGAATAGAGAGAAAATACAGCAATGATAAAGAGATGAAAAACAAACATTGGCAATATAATTGATTCAAAGATAGGAAAATAAAAATCTTATGAAGTTTTCATCTTCACTTATATGGGCAACTTTGCCTTCACAGTGACTAGGTAAGGATGACAAATACTTTCATGGTTATGGCATAATTTTAGCTCTAGAAGCATTTTAGACTGAAGGACTTTGTGCTTAATATATATTCTTTTCAACTGCCTCATAGGCTAACCAAAAAGTTCATTGAAAAGTAATATATTAATTGAAGACAAATTTTCCAATCCGTTAAATCCAACATTTCCAATTCCAGACTCTTCAAATCATTTTTTTTTGTTTTTAGATACAGCCCTGGGGGGGCATATTATTGAATAGCTAAATAATCAGATACAAAAGTTTTATGAATATCAAGAGGAACAAATTCCATCCAAACTAAGATAGGAAAAGAAAGTTTTGTTCCCTTGGCTAAAGCATGAGCTAAAATGTTGCTTTGTCTAAATGTACTAGAGATAGCTCTAATAATGAGCTAATTGAAGATAGAATGTCTTTAATAATATGACTACAGGAAGAATGGGATAGCTTTCCACTTCGAATATCATTGATAAAAATTTCAACGTCTCCCTCGAAGATTGAACTGTGCAGATACAATTTCAAAAGAAAAAGTATTGATCTTCTAGCAGTAAGAGTTTCTAAAATTACCACTGAAGATGGCATGAGGATAATCTCGAATAAGGCTGTCATAATCTCTCCATGAGAGTTGCGTTTTCAACTTACCAGCATCAGGAGGCTTCCATAAAGGCTTACTTGGTCGAGGACCCTCCAGGTTTAGTCTGGCATTTAATCAATTGAATGTTATGAAGAAAACAAAAAAACTACTTGTCCAAATGACTTTCCAAATCCATTGTAAGAGCTACATCAATTCTACCGTTAATGTTAGCATTAAAAGCGCTAAATTAATTTAATGGGAGGATTTTTAGGAACTACTCTAATGAGGTAATAGTACTGGGCAAACAAAAGAGAAATTAATGGCAAACACAATAAGCCTCAATTCACAATTGTTACTACTGTTTTAAATTGAAAAATTGTACGAGTTAAACCAAAAATGAACTCACGTTCCTAAAAACCTACAAAAAAGTAAGTTAATAAATGGTATTCTTTTTTGGGCAAATATTTGCTGCAAACTAAGTTGCAGCAAATCCTGCAAAATAGTGACGTGTCAATATTTGAGAACAACACCTATCCTGTAAATTTAACACCTTGCCTTGCCCTTGACATGTGTTGTTCTCAGATATTGAAACATCACTATTTTGCAAGATTTGTTGCAACTTAGTTTGTTGCAAGTCCTTGCCCATCCCCTCCCCCCCCCCTTTTTTTGTATTGTGTTTATTTATTGTTCAATATTTTTAAGGCATGTCTATTGTCCGTTGTCACATTTTTTTTCATCTTAATGTGTACGTAACTAATTTTGATAATATACTACTACTAGTCAACAATTGCTAACCCGTGCTATGCACTAAATAAATAAATAAAAAGATAATTAATTAATTTCACATTAAAAGAAAAGGCTAAAGGAATCAATAAGAACTTGTTTACATCACTTTCCATAAATTAACATTTCATAAAGTACATAACTTAAATTTCCTATGCCCATAGGCTGTGTTTGGTTGGAGGTGAAATAAGGTGAATGGAAAATAATGGAAAAAAAATAGGAGAGAAAATGAGTTTGTATGTTGTTTGGTAAGAAGGGAGAAAAGAAAACTTTTGAGTGGAGTCCAGGCATTTTCCATCCAAACTCACACAAAATTTGTCTCTCCAAAATAGAGAGAACAAGCATGAAAAGTTTGTTGCTTATCCAATTACCATATTGCCCCAAATTAGGTCTGACTTACACTCCTCCAGCACGTAAAATACATCTGATATCTCTCTCCCAGTTGCTTCTCTTTTGTTTCTTCTGCACAGCCACAACCACGTGAAACAATCAAAGTATCGAACAACACGTGCAGCTCCAGTTGTGTACTTTCTTTTCATTTTTTTATTCGAGCCACTAATATATCATATATAATATTATATTATATATAATAATAGAGGAAAATAATATAATGAGTACAAAATAATAATAATCAATATATTATATTATATATAATGTTATTGTATTAATTTTAATTATTCATAGTTAATATTATCTTCTTCTTTAATGAGTACAAAGAAATTATATTTTACATATTATGTACTAAGAACATAATAATAAATTTATATAAATTACAGTTTCTATCCTTCCACTTTTTTCCACAACCAAACAAAAAAAATTTTCATCCTTCCACTTTTTCATCCTCCCAATCAAATGGACCCTTAGAACATAAGATCTTGTGTCATAAACATATAAAGAATAACGAATATACATAAAAATGTTTATATCTCAGGGAGAGAGAGAGAAAACAATTCAACCTTTCAAATGCAAATTTTGTTGCTATTTGGCTTTAGGTATCTCTAAAATTAACCTTTCTTGTAACTTTATAAAAGCCTAAAATAGCAATATAGAAAACTTAAATAGCCACAAGTATCATGAATCAAATATTGTCAAAAGCATAAGTGGATAACAAACCAAATCCAGTTTATCGAATTGTTTGAAGCTAAAGGCGATAAGATTGCAGCCCTATAATCAATAAGATTTTGGTGAGAATCAATTCATGGGCAGAAATGCTTTGTCATTTGATAGGAGACTTCAACTAATCCAAACATCGATCCAGTAAGGGTTGTATTGTTGTTTGGTAATCGCATCTATTGGACCAACATGTTTGTTCTACCTACAAAGATAATCAAGCAGACTGAGAGCTGGTCCTGGTTCAACAAATTTCTGTGAAAAGGCACTAATTCCTTAGCTTCTGGTGCTAAGTGTTTCATTAAAGTGTCTAATTAATTGCCCATCTGCCTTTACTGAGTGCCAATCAATCATTATTTCTCTCATAAACCAAGATAGGGTGGTACACCGACAACAATGCATATATAGTAATATAGACATTAAAAATGCCTCTAATCATTGTATTATATAGATGTCAAGGTGGCCGACAAATACTAACTAAAGGTCTTATAGAGTTATTTTCTTTCAAAAGCTACAGCTGCTAACCTTAGAGATCAACATTGACAACATATATTAAAAGATACAAATACATCGAAGAATGGAATATCAATTTAAATATAGGAAGAAGCATTATCAATAGCAGAACCTTCATCCGCCAATTCCTTGCACTTTCATCACCTTCGACTAACTTGAAACTCCATCCTTCAAGACTTGAAGTGTCCCACATCTTCTAAAACTAGTTTGCTTCAAGAGGATTTATTTTGAAACAGAGCAGTGTGAGCGTTATTGACAACTATAATCAAATGGCAATCCATTAATAAACAATCGAAACAATGTTGTTAGACGTGGAATCTATGATACTCATGTTTAACATATTCTAAATCACCATTTTTTTTAACAAAAATAAATAAAACTGTCTCACGGTACTGCCCCATAGCGCCACCTCATCAAGCCAATCCACCGCCCTGCCATTCGCTAAACTGTGGTAATTAATCGGTATCTCTCTATTTCCCTCTCCCTTTGTCGCCCCTCTCTGCTGTCGAAGATAGCAATTAGCAACCAGTAACTATAAATGTGAATGGATATTAGTGCTGTACACAGATATTGAAATATGTGGTTGAACATTAATTGCTAGAGTATTGTATATTTCTTATAACTTTTAAAAATTAACTAGCCTGCGTGCGAAGAGGCTTATTTTTTATTTTTTATAGTGTTATAATTTTTTATTCAGGTTTTAATATTTTTTTATTATTAATATTACGTATTTAGAACTATTAATACAACTAGAGTGTCAAGAGGCTAGCTTCAAGAAATGAACAAATATTATATGTTTATTTGTAGCAAAAAAAAAAAACCTGTGTTTTTATTTTATATATATAATTTTTATTTTGAGAATCTAATTTATAAGTGGATAAAGCAATTTGAAAATCAATAGAAATAGTGGCTCTATTTTTTAGCCAATGTTTTAGTAGGAATTAAAGTCGTATTTTTACCAGATTGTCCTTTAGTTTTATCTCTACTTAAACATAGGGGTGTAAGAGCATTTGTAAACTAAAAAAATGAGATCCCAAACGGGGAAAACCCCTTAAATAGTAGTGTGTGTATATATATATTATTGTTCTTTATATAGATTTTGAGGTAAAGACAAACTTTTGTATAATTGTTCATTTTATTTGACTTCACCTAACCCTACCTAGCACTTTATAATAGGAAAAACTTCCTTGCCCCATCCCCACCACTTGGACCCTGTGGGGACCCTACCTTGTAAAATTTTACTTCATGTTGATTTGCCCCACAATTATTACAATTTTTTTTTAATAAAACATGTTTCATTAATATAAATATACTTATAATTACAAATAAATTTATCCCATCAAATAACTAAATCATTTTATCCAAGTGTTTAACAAGACAATATCTTAACAAAAACAAAATTCTTAATATCCATGCATTTAAATAAGCTAGTATTGATTTATTTTTTAAAATAATAGGGATTCAAGGTATGAAAAATTTACAATTATAATCCTTATCAACTCGAGGTAGGGATGGACGGGGCTAAAATGTCTAAACTTATCCTCATGGTGGGGGCTGAAATCTTGCCTTATTGGGCGGGGAAAACTTGTACAAGGTGAAGCGGCGACTCAAGGTGGGGTGGGGAAAAATTGCCATCCTTGAAATACTGCTCACTCAAACATGGCTTAACATGGTGAAATCATTGAGTCCCACGTATGAAAAGAGTTGGGCTTTGGATAGGTTTATATATTAGTTGGCTATTAGTTTGAGCCTTAAGGGGCAACTCACTTAGTGGAGGGGGAAGGACCGACTTAAAGGATCTACTCAAAGGGTGCGTGTGTTTGTGGGCTAGGCCTAGTCCATTGAGTGTTAACTTATTATTATTTTTTTGGTAAAAATGCAAAATCCACCCCTTAAATTTCCACTTAATATCATTCTAATTAAGCTAAACAATGTTTGTGTTTGACATTTTTCTAATTTATTGTTTTTGCAATATCTTAATCTTTTTTAAATTCGATATTGGCCTATGAGCAATCATTTTAAAGTGAATTCAATTACCTTCAACAAAGACTTGAATTTATCCCGATCAAATGATCAGATTTTTGGTCAAATTGTAATCAATTGTGGGTTAACCTTGCTTAAACTTGATCAAACTTTGGGGAAGTGTTTGGAAGTATGGATTTTGATGCAAAATAATAGAATTTGGTGGTTAGGTGAACTTTTGAGTTCATTTGATTGTCGATTAACTAGGTCAAAGTTTGGTCAACTTAAGATATTTTGGCCATTTTGCCTATGGACCCATAAAATTGGCTATTCCAACATTCAAATGGGACAAATTTTGACATTTGCTTGATCTCAAGGCAAAAATATAATTTTTGAAATTTAAATTGGGACTGTTGCAAGTAAAGTGAGGGCGGCCTAAATAGAGTATTGACAATCATGAGATTTATACAATGATTTATATTTATACGGTAAATTGAATTGAATATATGAGTGAAAATTAAATTTTTTAAATAAAATAATAGGTTATGAATTTATAATTTTCACTCAATTAGTATAAATCATTTTTAACCTATCAGATAGTAAAAAATGTAATAAAATTTTCCTTTGAATATAAGCTTCTAATTCTTAATTCACAATAGATCCACATCAGATGTGGTATTTGTGCTAAATGCTATAATATGGCACATTTGGCACACTAAACACCAAAAACGGAGTTTTATCAGATGTGTTAAATGTGTCAAACTTTTGCAACATTGGACAGTAACGTTGCAATTTTGCCATGGTAGGGACAAATATGGCATTTGCGTTTATTATTTTTTTATTCGACTTTTCTCTCTCCTCTCACTTCTTTAATTGATTTTTTCTCTCTCCTCACAATCTGTCTCTCTCTCTCTCTCTCCCAACCGGTGTTCTTTCCTCTTCAGATCGGATTCCTAGCTCCTCCCTCAACCTCAAACATCTTTCTTGAAATCACTCCACCTTAAATCAAACCCAAAAATCTTCTTTCTTCTCTCTTTGCACCTCAAATCAAACTCCAATTCCCAGTTCAAAACAAAACCCAGAAATGGAATCATTACAAACCAAACAGATCTTCATCCTATCAGAGAAAGAACAAAGGAATCAGTGATGGGGGTGAAGTAGAGCTTGGCGCCAAGGACGTCGAAGCCATAAAGATCAGCGTGCGAGCAGTAAGCGAGGTTCGTGAGGGCGAGGTCCGCCGCCAGAGTGTTCATGACGATCATGCTTGTCGACGACGGTGAAACCCGATTTTTATTTAGGTCGGGCCTGTGGAGTTAGGGTTCGGATCGGATCGGATCGAATGGAATGGAATGGGTTTGGTTGCAATCTGTTCAATTTGTGGGGTTTTTTTGTTTTTGTTTTTTTGTTTTTTTTGTTGCAATTTGAGTTGATCTGATATTGCCATTTTGGTGAGTAATTGTGGTGGTTGGTTTGCAGTAGAGGTGTTGTTGCGGCAGTGGATATTGGTGGCTGGTGATTGTGCCGTTGATGTTGTTGCTGTTGTTGATGATAATGGAGGAGGAAATAATATATTATTTTAATGTATAGTAAATATTATTTTAATGTATAGAATTGAACGATAAATCATCTCATAAATGAGATGTTGTAAAATGATGTGGTAAAATAATAAAGTAGGTTCTTGGTGTGCCAAAATGACATTTTTTATACCACATTTACTGTGGATGCTCTAAGGCATATACTTAAGTTCTCTCTCTCTCTCTCTCTCTCTCTCTCTCTCTCTCTCTAACAAATAGAAAAGATATTATAACAGCAAAAGAAGCCAGAGAAGGGTTGAACAATCAGCCTTCCATCAAGATTACACTTGCAAAACTTGAAGGACCATAAGAGGAAAAAGATCCAACATAAGCATTATTTGGAGACCAACTCAAAAGCGCCTGTAATGTTGTATTGGTGAATAATTGTCAATAGATGTGATTGATCAAATTTTTATAAGATTCTCTATCATAGTATTTCCCAGGAATATAACTGATTTTATTTTGAGATAAAGACAGAAAATATATAGTTAATAACAATTTCTTTTTTTTTGAAAAAAATTTAATAACAACTAAAAACAAGTAAAAGAGGGGAAAAAAAAGTAGTATATGTTGGAAGAGATCAAAACTATAGGATAAAAAAAACAATATAATATCAATACAAGGAAACCACCTCAAATTAAGGAGAAGTATCAATGAAAATTTTGAGAAACCAAAAACCAAAGCTCTCCAATAGGCAATAATAATCCACCTCAAAGCTAACAAAGTCGCTCAGGGGAAAATCAAATCCAGAAGAGAGAGCCCACACTCAGCCATGTTAACACAGATGCTCTATTCTATAGCCATGACTGAGGAGGAACCCATCTGGTGTTAGAACTCTAGCCTTGAGATCCAAAACATTTTGGTGCAAAGAAATTTAGATTTTCAAATTAGCCCAAGGTTGATCTAGACCAAAACTATTCCACAAGGGCTTTTAAGAGCGGTCTACAGAGCCCTGCACCGCAAGGTAGACTCAATACCCATGTGAGGGATGACGAAAACTGCCACAAAAAAATGTCACCTTTACAACTATCATTATTTGACTTTAACATGAGTCCTTACAATCGATCACGTTATGTGTACATTATTTATTATCGATAATTTTAAAATAATAAAATTGCCATGTATACATCACTTATTAAATCTATTAATTTAGAATTATACAATACACACTAATAAATTAAAATAATAGATGAATGGTAAAGATTAAGAATATATAGTATATAACAAAAGAAAGTCATGTATGTGTTTCAAAAAAAAAAAGTCATGTATGGTAGAATGACCCTTAACTCTAATTTAAAATAAAACAAACAAAAAAAATCACTGATTTAGAATTAATTGTTTAAAATACTAAATGTAATGGTACACATTAATAGATTTTATAATAATAAATGAACAGTTAAAATTAAGAAGATACGACACATGATATAAATAACTGAGTAACGTATTGTGACCTTTAACTCTAATGTAAAATACAAACAAAAAAATTGATTTTTTCAGAAATCTAAAATTAACTGCTCAAATTCTAAATATAACGAACTAATGATGATCTAATTGACAAAGCAAATTGATTACATTTGTAAAACCTTTATATATTTGATAAAATAGGAAACAGCCATTTAAACTCATCTATGGCTAATCAAATCTAGAAGCAACTAATCTTACCCACACACCTGAACCAGTTGCTTAGTAATCCAAGATTCACTAGAAATAAGAATTTTTCACTGATTTAGAATTAATTGTTTAAAATACTAAATGTAACGGTTCACACTAATAGATTTTATAATAATAAATGAACAATTAAGATTAAGAAGATACGACATAAAACATGAATAACTGTGTAACATATTATGACCTTTAACTCTAATGTTAAATACCAAAAAAAAAAAAAAGATTTTTAGGAAATCTAAAATTAATTGCTCAAATTCTAAATATAACGAACTAATGATGATCTAATTGACAAAGAAAATTTATTACATTTGTAAAACCTTCATATATTTGATAAAATAGGAAACAACCTTTTAAACTTGTCTATAGCTAGTAAAATCTAGAAGCAACTAATCTTACCCACAAACCTGAACCAATTGCTTAGAAATCCAGGATTCACTAGAAATAAGAATTTTTTAAACTTGTGTCTAGCTGGTAAAACTTACTAGCAAACTAGTTGTTAGGTAATCTCGGACATTCACTAGAAAGAAGAATCTTTTAAACTCGTCTCTAACTAGTAAAACCTACAAACAACCAATGACACTCACACACCTGAACTAGTTGCCGGCTATCCAAAATTCACTAGAAAGAAGAATATTTTAAACTCATACTAATCCGAACTAGTTATCGGGTAATCCAAGACATTCACTAGAAAGAAGAATCTTTTAAAATCGTCTCTAACTGGTAAAACCTACAAGCAAACAATCACACTCACACACTTAAACTAGTTGCTAGCTAATCCAGAATTCACTAGAAAGAATAATATTTTAAACTCATGCTAATCTGAACTAGTTGCCGCGTAATCCATATAATATTCACTAAAAAGAAGAATCTTTTATACTAATCCGAACTAGTTGCTGCGTAATCCACAAGATATTCACTAGAAAGAAGAATCTTTTAAACTAGTTTCTAGTTAGTAAAACTTACCCATCCATGGGGAGTTAGTTTTAATTACCAAAATCAGTTACTAGGTAATTCAGGACGGTGCATAATAGTACACCATATATCCATATTCCATATATAAATAAAGAAATAGAAAGGGGAAAGTGTAAGAAAAGGAAGGGGAGAGAGAGAGAGCAAATAGCAATCATCGAAGACCAGAAGAATTGGTAGAGAGAGAGAAAAGACTGACTGAGTAAGCCCTCTCTGACTCTGACTCTATAGACTCCCAGACCCTCTTCTCTTTCTCTCCCTCATTCCATTCTCAACACACAAACCAACACAACACGCACAAAAAAAAAGTCTTCACCTTTTCTCTTCTCTCTCTCTCTCTCTGATCGGAGCTCTCATCTTCTCTCTTTCTCTGTTTCGATTGGAGAATCGGAAACCTCTCTCCATCGAGGTAAGCTTCGTTGCATGCACAATTCCGTTACTTTTCGAAGCTACTATCGCTCAAAATCGCTGGCTTTTTTTGGGTTCTAGGGTTTCGTTTTCCGATTTTGCTGTGAATTTGTATTTAGAAAATGAAATCGGAGATAAACAAAGAAAGAGTTTTTTTTTTTATTTTTTTTTTTATTTTTATTTTTATTTTTATTAGGGTTATGTGAATTTTGATGTTTCGGTATTTTCTAGGAGTTTTGACTTTTTGTAGTTGCTTCTTTGTGTAGATGGATTATTTTGATTTTTGTAATTTAGTTAATTTCTTTTTTTCAATTGGGTTTTAGAAAGTTTTTATTTTTTATCTTTATAATGCTATTTTTGGTGGTGATGATGCGAAATTGGTGTCTGTGTATATGTTTGTTTCTGTAATTATAAGTTTGTGTTTTGGTCTTATAATTTTGTGGGTTTTGTTTGGCTACACGAGAAACTCTGAGCCTTCAAAGGACTGTTTGTTATGTTGGGCCTTTTTGTTTGTTTTTCATTATGCTAAAATTTCTTCTTTTGGGTTTATTGAAAATCTTGAATTTTTATGTCATGGGGCTTCAAATTAATTGTGGGTTTGCTTTAGATTTCTAATAAAATTTGTTGATTTTGTGTTTTATAAAATCTAGGATTTTGTTATAAAGACCCTCTTTTTTTGTTCACTTAATTATTATTTATCTAGAATTTAGAGTACAAAAAAGAAAAAAAGAAAAGGTATGAAATGGTTTAGTGTCAGGCTTATACATGGGAGAGACATGTGATAGTAAGAAAAAACAACTCTGCTCGAATGCTTGATTGAGCCAAATATTTTTATGCTAGCACGGTTGAATCTTTATATTTTTTTTAAATTATCTTCCAACATATTTCACACAACCTGTTGGAGATTTTAGGTTATAATGAAATTATTTATATGCCACAGAGTTTAAGTTGATTACAAATTTAGGATTTTTGTTGGTTATGGGATTGTGATGTATAAGAGGCCAATGCTGAAAATGTTTGTATAAAAATTTTATGTTTCAGGGTTTAATTAAGTGGATTGAGTTTGCAATTTCTGATGCAGAAGAAATAAGGAGGCTTGCTAGATTTGCTTTTCAGTCAGAAAATGTTGGAGGGTGGTCCGAAGTTCGCAGGAATAATAGACCTTAACAAAAATGACAACAACTATTACGACTTGTCCCAAGGGTTTTACCAGAAACTTGGTGAGGGTACCAATATGTCAATTGACAGTGTTGGCAGTTTACAGACAAGTACTGGTGGAGGCTCTGTTGCAATGTCTATAGATAACAGCAGTGTTGGATCAAACGATTCTCATACTCGCATTTTGAACCACCAAGGCTTGCGGAGGCGTGCTAATGACAATTACTCTGTGCAACACAGTGTTAATCGTCGTGGAAAAGTCACGCATGCTCTCAGTGATGATGCACTGGCCCGAGCTCTAATGGACAGTAATACCCCTACTGAGGGGCTTGAGAATTTTGATGACTGGACAATCGATTTAAGGAAGCTTAATATGGGCGATGCTTTTGCTCAAGGGGCTTTTGGGAAACTGTACAGAGGTACTTACAATGGCGAGGATGTTGCCATCAAAATTTTGGAAAGGCCAGAAAATGACCTGGGAAGGGCTCAGCTGATGGAGACACAGTTTCAGCAGGAAGTGATGATGTTGGCTACACTTAAGCATCCAAACATAGTTCGCTTTATCGGTGCATGCCGGAAACCAATGCTTTGGTGCATTGTGACTGAGTATGCAAAGGGTGGTTCAGTTCGGCAGTTCCTGACAAGGCGCTCAAACCGATCAGTTCCATTGAAATTAGCTGTCAAGCAAGCCTTGGATGTAGCAAGGGGGATGGCTTATGTTCATGGACTTGGATTGATCCATAGGGACCTAAAATCTGATAACCTGTTGATTTTCGCAGACAAATCAATTAAAATTGCTGACTTTGGGGTTGCGCGGATAGAGGTGCAGACTGAAGGAATGACACCTGAGACAGGGACATACCGCTGGATGGCTCCGTAAGACTCCTTAACCCATTAGCTGCTAAGATTTATTTGCTGTATTGGTTTTATTTCATTAAAATGTTTTGCAAGCTCACGTTTCAGCTGTCATGATTTTATCCCTTGATAGTCTTTCCTGGGGGAGATACATACATACATATATATATATATATGTATGTATGTATGTATGTATGTATGTATATTAATTATATGTATATGACTATTCTATGTGAGGTTAGTATGCTTTTAATATAAGTTTAAATGTTGATGATGTGCCTTATTTGCAGGTAGAAGATTAGCAATGCACATTTACTATGAAATACAGATATTTTACTTGTTTTAAAATCTGAGTTTGCTTGCTATTGCACATGTATCTTGCTCTGCTTTTGGATATGGCTACTCTTTGTAAGTTTGACAGTAGGATTTTGTGTCATTGACCATTTTAGAAATTGTTTCTTCTTCAAGATATGAAGCTGCATGGTTTATGCAAAAAATACTAGCATAGAATTTTGTACTTATTTAAAATATCTGATAACAAATTCTTTTATTCTGTTCACTACCTAATTGATCTTGTACACATTTCTTTGATGCAAGGACAGCTTTTGTTTTGATTTCAAAATCAATTAGGCTTTGATTGCTTTGACATAAATATTTTCCACAATATGTTATTCTTCATGTTCTTACACTTGGTGCAACTTACAAATCCTGTCAACAGAAAATAAGCTCAAAATGGGGGAAATGACTTATGCTTTGGCCTTGACATTGCAATCTGAGACAAAAAGAAGGTTATCATAGGGCTTCCAGATTAAGATACAGTACCATCGCAATCTTCTTCTACTTCCTTCTCTCTCACTCTCCTGGTTATAATCTTTTCTTGGATCCAAGTTTTATTCTGCCTTTGCCTCAAATCCTACCCTCTCCACACTGTGAGCCCCATGTCCAAGATCCAAAACTTCCTCAATTTGCCAACACTTGGACCTTAGCAGCTCCTCCAGCTCTAGCCCTCAACAAAGCAGATCCCTTAAACACTCCAAAAAATTAGATTGCATGCATTGCTCCTTTAATCGCTATTCCACCTAAATTCCTCCAAGCCCTTTGCTCAAAATTGATTTGCAAACCCCACCAAATGGGTTTTTGATAATGGTCAGGGTTGATATCAGATTGGAGAATGGAGATTCTGATAATGCTCCTGTTGTTTCTTTGTAAATTCATGGAAATTGTTATTTCTATGGTTATATAGAGATCCACAAATATATTGAGAATTTGAGTTTTACATTGCATTCTAAACAACATGATTATTTTCTCAACATTTCCATACATCCAGCTAAACAGTGGAGAATATGTCAATTTCCTCGAAACAGTTTACATTGAAAACTTTTTCTGGGAGAGAATATTTTACATTGAGAAGTCTGCTGTGGCAGAAGACAATTCCCCAGGGTTTCCTGGGGGCTCATTCTATCTGAAACAAGTTGTGGGTCTTTAACCCACTTAAATAATATTCAATTTTATTTAGTCATTAAGTATTAGGCTTCCCCTGCTGCATCAGCTTGGAACCTGTTATTTTTGCATAATTTCCTTCAAGAGTATGACACCTATTATGGCCTTCCCCTTTTAGTTAATGTCTGAGGGGAACGTGTTCACTAGATACTATGTTGACATTCTTCTAAGATTTAAATGTGTGTTTGAGATGTTGTTAGCTCAATTATATTACCCCACAAAAAAAATGTCTGAGGGGAACGTGTTCACTAGATACTATGTTGACATTCTTCTAAGATTTAAATGTGTGTTTGAGATGTTGTTAGCTCAATTGTATTACCCCACAAAAAAAATTTCTGACAATTAAGGGCAGGATATAATTGTCCTCTAAAAGCCGGTTTTAGATTTTCAAAGCATGTGACGTAGTTTGATATTCAATGACCATAAAAAGCCAATAAGCCCTAGCTCAAATGCAATCTCCTCCCCAAGAACAAGTTGAAGTCAGGTTCATGATTCATTTTACAAATATATTTATCAAGCAAAAAAAAAAAAAAAAAAAAAAAAAAAGCCAAAATAGAGATTGGCTTGTTTTTAATTGGATGATGTTGACTTTTTTATGAGATTATGATAACTTACTGTGTAGAATTTTTGCTTTCCTTGTTCGATATATTATTCTTATAAGCTCTTCTGCTTGTTTTCTGGTTGTTTCATTTCCTTGGCTTTTAACAAAACGTTCTTTTTATTCAAATTGTGCTTGGATGTAAAATTCTTGTTCTCCATTTGCTTATTTCAAACTTTGACCAGCATGTAGGAGAAAAGTTTTGATTACTACCATTATTGTCAAAAGAGAATTGTAATGGGTCTCTTCATAGTGGAGAGGTTATCGTAATTCAGATCTCATTAGAAGTTTGATGGTGGTCATTCTAGCATCATTACAACCAAATTGGATGATCCTTTTCAAAATGTGTGAGGTGCATTGCTAATATTTCCCCACTTTGCAGTGTCTGTCAGAGGTGACATAAGTTTGTCCTTTTTCCCTTTTAAACTTGTTTCAGAATTTTAATATGATTGTTTTTCCGAATTTTCTTGTGTCTACTTAAGGAATATATTCTTGGGCTACTTTTCAAAAAAGAAGATATTCTTGGGCTCTTTTCTTTTAATTCTTTCCTAAAGCTAATTGATGTTTTTAACTTGATAGTTGGGTTGTGATTGTGATACTCTCATAGTATACAGCCTGTACATTTGGGGTATCTTCTTCTTCTTCTTCTTCCTCTTGTTTTTATTTTTGTTTTTAAGTTCTGTTATTTATCAAAACATATTAATATGTATATCTCTGGGTTATGGAGTTAATGGGATTTAATTGTAATCAGATTTTTCCTGATCTGCTTAAGTTGGTCAGATATGGTTGCCATTAGTACATAGTAGAAATATTAGTAGGCTGGTGGCTTGGTGCACTGTCTGTTACTTCTGATTTTCCAAGCTTTAGAATCACATTGCTATTCTGTAAAATGTTATTGTGAAACCTAACTCTCTATTAATCTAATGAAAAAGTTGGATTAGGTATGCTAGGGAGTGATGGATTCAATCAATTTGAGTGATATGGGTATAAAATATTGTCATTGAGATATGGTTCCATATTGTGAACGACTTTCATTTTTGGAACGTTAATGTTTAGATGCTATTATGTGGGAAAATCCTGGGTATCATGGTAAAAGTAGAATCTCAATCTTTCATCTAATTTTTACTCTTCCACATTTTTGCTATTTGTTATTCTTTGCCCTTTGTCATACATTAGTAAACCCGGCCTGCTTTTGTGATTGTGCTGAGGATCAACTTGGCTTTCTGCAGTTTTATGTCTACTGCATTTTCTAGTACTACTATCTAGTGAGGGGTAGGGGTCCTGGTGAAGAAGGTTGACTGGCAAAATGGTTTAAACAATGCAGTTTGGTTTTTCCAGAACCAGCGTTATATTCTGCTGAGCAATCAAGCGGCCAGCTAGTTTTATGTGTTAGTAGTTATGGATTTGTGCTTATAGAGTAGTTGGTCTGGCTTTGATCCCTACTTGCCTATTGTAATTGACTTTGTTTCCCATTCTCTCTGAGGTTCTGGAAGAAAGTTCGCTTTTTTATTTTTACCTCTAGTTAATGGGAGACTATCTTTGTGGCTTATAGATTTTGTCATGTGGTTTTCTTTTTTGATATGTATTGAATTGCTCCTGGCTGTATTAATTGGATTTGTTGTAATGGTAGTTCAGGTCAAAGTAAAAGCAAAACATGTTTGATCATCTTACTAATGGTATTTAGTATTGTACAATATTCCTGAACTTCATTGATCATTATTTTCTTCAAAGGACTGCTAACTGAAAAGTTGTTAGATTCTTAATAGCAAAAAAAAAGAAAAGTTTTTAGATAATCTTGTTGTCATTTTCATCACCAGCTTTGCTTCTTATATTAACATATTAGTTAGTAACTAAATATCTGCTTGTTTAGTATGTTTCCGTTCTCTTTTGATCTAGAGAATCTTAACAATTTACAATTTGCTATACGTGATGGTTGGTATGGCATTTCTTGTTCCATGATACTGACAATTTACTTAATTCTTTTTGGTATTCTCTCTCTTGAAACTTCACTGAGGATTACTTGAGTGCATTATTATTTTTTATCTGGCTATGCAGGGAGATGATCCAGCACAGGCCTTACACACAGAAAGTGGATGTGTATAGTTTCGGGATTGTTCTCTGGGAACTCATAACAGGAATGCTACCATTCCAGAACATGACAGCCGTGCAGGCAGCATTTGCAGTCGTTAACAAGGGAGTTCGTCCAATAATACCCAGTGACTGCTTACCTGTTCTCAGTGATATCATGACCCGGTGCTGGGATGCCAACCCTGATGTCAGGCCACCTTTCATGGAAGTTGTCAGAATGCTGGAGAATGCAGAGACAGAGATAATGACTACTGTCCGCAAGGCTCGTTTCAGGTGTTGCATGAGCCAACCTAGGACAATGGAGTGATCCTATCAGAGAAACATTAAATGAGAAAACAATCAGCAGAACATAAAAAGTAAAAAAGAAACTGGAAAAAAGAGAAAAAGAGGCAGAAGGAGGTAATTACATTGTAGCCTTGTGTATTTATGAGTTGGAATTTCTTTCTGAAAATAGAAAAAGGAAAAGGTATGATAAAACTTTTGGTTTTGGTGTTTCAACATGAATGGATTCCATTTGCTGAATTAGTGATAGAAAAGGAGATTGATGTGTATGTATAATTCTCACTCTGCTATGTATTAACCTATACCTTGTTTAGCTGTTGTGCTTTCTTGAGAAATACAGCTCTCTCTCTCTCATTTGTCCTTAATCCCCCCCACCCCCCCCCCCCCCCCCCCCCCCCCCAAAAAAAAAAAAACCCTGAAAAAGACATTATGTTTTTTTTTTTTTCAAAGGGATTATGCATGTTTGGTTGTAATCAGATTTGTCTATATAATGAAAGTGAACTTGAAAGAAGTCAAAGCTCTGAGGTGAATATAGGCAACTCGGTATCAAATGTGATTGAGCTGTCTGAGTTGAAGATTATGGTAGGTTGCTGTTGGCTAGAAGTTGGAAGAAATTGCTAGAAGTCCCTTTTCTACTAGAATACCAAGCAGCCCTGGTCTTACATGAAATGGTCGGGCCATTGGGTTATTGAGTTCAAGTTCAAATATTACTTCTCTTCTTGCAGGAGCTGTGTGGAAAGGTGGAGTTGTGACTTGTCCCAAATATCGTAGATGGAGAGGATTATGTTCCCTGATTATCAGCCGTGTGAAATGCCTGCTTGCTAAGTGTTAAGCATAGCTTTGATTAAAGTTGCTTAATAATCAAGAAATGCAAAGCTAAAAACTTTAAAGCACTTCATTGAGTTGAAATTTATTCAGGAAAAACCCAATATCTACTTTCATATGGATCTACTATCTCGTTTCTTTCACAAAAACCCAATATCTAAACCTGTATTGGTGAGTTATATCTTTAGTTTTATCTAAAGCCCAACCCTAAATCTATCTCAGAAGACACCCCCACCGCCGCCCCCCCCCCCCCAAAAGTCACACCACAAAACTCTCAAAATCAAAGATCAAAACATAAAACTATAAATCTACCTCATAAATTTATAAATAAATTTTTTTAAAAAAAAAAAAACCCCAAAAACAACAAAAATCTCAACATAATTTCACTAAAACCTCAACCCCCCCCCCCCCCCCCCTCCAAACCAAAAAACGTGCTATAAAGTCTTCTAAATGCTAAATGATTATGCTAATATATACATAAATTAATATGCTTATTATGAAAATTTATTTAGAAAATATATATAATTAAATAAACAGGACAAACTCCAAACCTGAATTAGTTTGTAAAATTATTGGCTAACAAGTCGAGCCCACTAATGAAAAAAAATTTCCCATACAACTTTCGGCCTAATTTGGTACTATTTCTAATTTTGTCTCCCCTTTCTCTCCCTTGCTTTTCCTTCATAACCCCACACAAAAGTTCTCGTAAATGTTAGCCTCATGAACAAAGTTTGTAAAATATCCATACAACATCAGTTATCAACAGAAAGACATACCTTTGAGATAAATATATACACACATAATATCCAAGTTTTAATACCAATACATTACACACACAGTATTGAAGAGGACTTATCATCTTTTCGAATTCAGTGATTATATAAATGTTGCTAGTTTGATATAAGATATGTACCCAAAAAAAAAAAAAAAAAAGAACTCAGTGTCTTAAAAATGTATAAAATAAATCTCGATAATGATATTTCATGCAATAAAATTCATCTTTACCATATTTATAGTGAATTATTAAAATTTTCATTTGCAATATAAATTACAACGTTATCTACCAAAGTGAATAAAAAACTTCCAAATGAAGTCTTCAAATTATGAACCAAAACTTTAAGGTGCATGAGAAACAAATGAAATTAAAAAGAAAATGAAATTAAAAAAAAAAAAACATTAATTCTATAATTACTAGGACAATTACTCTTTAGTCAACTCTTTTTTGGTAGAGCATTGTTTGAGAACCTTTTTTTTTTTTTGGTTGGGTGGGCAATCGTTCCTCATAAAGATATTAATGATTTTGAACCTAAAAAAAAAAAAAAAAAAAAGGTTTTCTAGTTTATTTTTAGGAAGCAACCAATTTCCAAAAACAAGAAATGAGTATATTTTTCATAAAAAAAATAAGAAAGCAAAAATCCAAAACTGACCCTCTAATTTTCAGCATTTTTCATTTCAGTTCTCTAACTTTTAGTTTTGTCATTTCAGTCCTCTAACTTTCAATTGTTGCCAATTCGGTACTCCATTAGACCTCAGTTATCTGCTGCTATTAAGTAAGCCAAAACGATGTCGTTTTGGCTCTTTTTTCTTTTTTTTCTTTTTTTTTAATAATAAATTTCATAATTAAAAAAAAAACTATTATTTAAAAAAAAAAAAAAAAACATTTAGGGGAACGACGTTGTTCCCCTTAACTCAAAACCAAAGAATACCAACACCCAATCGCTAACCGAGAATCTTTGGGGAAAACGGAAAATAAAGACTGATTTGCAGAGATTGTTGCTACTGGTATATCACGTTTTGCAACAACCTAGACAGTCTAAACGAAGTTTCTCAGAAGTAAAAAGGATATGATAAATCAGCAATTGTCTTACTAAAATTAAAAAGGCAAGCCAATTTGGACCATTTTATGCAACAAAGGAATGGTTTAGAATCGCTAACCGAGAATCTTTGGGGAAAACGGAAAATAAAGACTGATTTGCAGAGATTGTTGCTGCTGGTATATCACGTTTTGCAACAACCTAGACAATCTAAACGAAGTTTCTCAGAAGTAAAAAGGATATGATAAATCAGCAATTGTCTTATTAAAATTAAAAAGGCAAGCCAATTTGGACCATTTTATGCAACAAAGGAATGGTTTAGAATCGTGCCCAAACATAAATTTATAAAAGGACTAGTTTCTCACATTGACTTAAAAGCAACAATAAAATAAATTTGAACCATTCACCAACTGGAAGAGGAGTAAGAACTAAAGGAGTGATGTCATGAGAAAAATGAAATATGACCCTGATAGGCATAAATTTATGATCCAAAAATTGTTCTTAGGGGCATTTCTGCATTAGATTTTCTATCGATTGTCAATATCAAGCATTATGAACACACATAGATGTGCGCACACACAAACACAAAAAACATGTCAATCATTCATACTTATCCTTTTTACACATTTGAAGCAAGCAAGGTGAGGGATATCAATCCTCTTGATGTTTGATAGAGCATTTTGTAAAAAATACTTAC